>LR990644.1:31626652-32987653 GCA_905147715.2 Xestia xanthographa
AATGTCAGTATGGACCTATGGTATACAAATATGGGGTTGCGCCAAAGAAAGCAATGTAGAAATTATACAAAAAATCCGGAAAAATTACTCAAGAACATCGTGAACGCGCCTTGGTATATAAGAATTGACGACATCCATCGGGACCATAAAATAGAGTTCGTAAAAAGTATAATCAAAAAATATGCAGAAGCTCATGAACATCGGCTTCATCATCATGTTAATGTCGAGGCCATCCAGCTCCTCGATAACACGGACATAGTGAGAAGTGAATGACTAAACCTTTTGAGTTAGTGTAGTGTAATATAATTGTGACTTTACCGCGAGTGTAATATAGTACCTAGCTATTTATATGGACACAAAAACAAAGTGACTTCACCTTAATAGACGCTAAGTAAACGCAATGGACGTGCTCTTGGGTATAATTTTACTTTTGGCATGCGCCCGTCATCGAGCCAAGCGAAGTTAAGCATGTCCTAGTAGTGTACGCGCGTTTTCCATCTTTGCATGGAGTTGACCTTCTAACATAACACCACACCTGTAATCCTGGAATTCCTGATGGAAAAACTGAATAACACTTTGCCTGACCCGGGAATCGAACCCAGGACCTCATGCTTAACAGTCATGCTTGCGACCACTCGACTAAGGAGGCAGCCCTGCACCCCTAGCCAAGTTACAAACGTTTCGTATCGATTCTCTTTCTACTATCGTAAACGCCTCGGCGTAAGCGATTGTAGAAAGCGCTAAATTGGTAGCCAAGTTGACACGACTGAGTCGATCGCTCGTTCTCTAATGTCCGTAGAAAAAACCTACACTTTAGTCTATGGTAAGCGTTCCTACCAAAGAGTTTAGCGACCAACATTGTAGAAACGATAACATTCTATTCTATCATTTTGAACGATGTAAACTTGTCTACGAATTTTCTACTCGTTTGTGTTGATCACGTGATTTAACGTTGAGATGATGTCATTCCCATTCATTTGAATAGTTTTCTACTAGCGTTAACGATTGTAGATTGTCAACTTGTCTAGGGGTGCTGACCTTCTACATTTCTCTATTTTGCGAGGTACTTATAGGTGCTTCTGCCCGTACCCTGCCTATTGAAAACGCTGACTGAAAGCTTTTATTCAGGAACAATAGAAATATGACCTTGCACCCTCGGCTGCAACGCGCTGGACCGTTTCAATTTTATTCTTTCACATAGAGTAGCTTGTTATATGTATGTAGGTCACATTAAATTTTAAATTTGTAACTTTAGAAAATGGTCTTTATGTGACAGCTTATAGACCATTTTTTGTAATTATGTTACAAATTTCTTCTGACACATACTTCCGACACCTAGTTGGAACATTATTTTGCCATATACATACCCATACTTTACTTACCTTAACTTACTTAGGTAACTTATCTTACTTAACTTATCTTACTTACCTTATTTTACTTAACTTATCTTCTTTAACTTATCTTATACTTATCTTATAGGAAAGAAAAGGCCTAAAATATTTCTCATACTTACAGAGTTAATATAATCTTTTGACAATCGAATGAAGTTGACAGAACATTAGGGGAAATTGAAGTTGAAAATGCAGACATTCTTGTACAGCTATTCATTATTCTTAGTCAACCAACAAAGATAATTTAGCACTGGCAACATCAACACGTATTACTCTAACTAAAAAATCCATTTTCAAACGACGCGTACCAGCTGTTACCTACTTTACCTATACGTTTTTGTTATTTCACCATCAGAAAGAAAATACATTATTCTTCGTTCGCACGTTAACATTAAAAAGTTATATATTTTCGTCCTGAGACGCCTTGCCTTGAGTCTAGGCAGATATCTAGACATTATCGATGAAGCAGCGAGCTTGAAATCCATTATGTAACATGGGGAGGGAGCGACGTATTCGCAATATTTTATTGAAGAGTTTGAGAATTTTTAGGTTAAATTTTTGTTTTAGTTATGTGAGTAAGATTTTTGTATTAAAAGATTAAGTAGCCCAACTACTTAATCTTTTAAAAAATAATAAAATCAGTTTTTAGAATTTTTCTAGTAATGGAATTTTTATTTAAACTAAATTGATAATTTTTCATCGATATCGACAATTATAACTTGATTATTATTTTGTATACCGTCTTCTTTCGCCTGAAATATTTTCTTGTGTATTAGTTTTTACTTACCAACAAAGGCATAGCATCATTAATTTGTTTTCTATACCTACAATCGAAGCTCAGCTCTTTGAAAACTTTCTTTATTTTTTATTTTCTTAAGTTTCAGTTCAAAATAGCTTTGAAAACTCTTTTTACAGATTCGCTCTGCTGTTTATAGGTCCTCGTTACTACTTTCATTTTACGTAAATAGGTACCTACTTACGGATAATCCGATTGCTTTCACTTACGTAAAAGTTATTCTATATCTTTTCTAGGTGTCGTAAGAGTATTAAGATTATGAGGTTACGTCGTATCGTCTCTGTAACTACCGTTACTTGATAAGCCAGATGTTTATCACATTAATTATATTACCTACCTTTTTTGTAAAATTATTGTTTTCGTCAACCGAACAATAAATTAATTCCGTTAATAAACTGTTCACAAGTGTACTAAGTTAACCGTTTCTTATGTAAAATATAGCTAATTTTATCTCAGGGGACCAATAGGCACCTGAATAGGTGCCGAATCTTTAACTTATATTGTATTTATATTAGAGTGTACGAATGGGTACCTTAAAAATAATATTTTTTGTTAAAATATTAATTGGTCCCCTACCAGGAGACCAATGGGCACCTATATAGGGGCCGAATCCACAACTTTTATGCTGGGGGACGAATTTTAGGGGACGAATGGGCTCTGACCCAAATTAATAGTAACATGGGAATAGGGATGATGACTGACTAAAAAAAATATGATTCTGTTTAGTCCGTCAGTTAGTCTTCATTTTTAGGGTTCCGTACCCAAAGGGTAAAAACGGAACCCTATTACTAAGACTTCGCTGTCTGTCCGTCTGTCTGTCACCAGGCTGTATCTCATGAACCGTGACAGCTAGACAGTTGAAATTTTCACAGATGATGTATTTCTGTTGCCGCTATAACAACAAATAAAAACAGAATAAAATTAATATTTAAGGGGGGCTCCCATACAACAAACGTGATTTTTTTGCCCTTTTTGATAATAATGGTACGGAACCCTTCGTGCGCGAGTCCGACTCGCACTTGGACGGTTTTTTGTTTACGTGAAAAAAGAAAAAATATAATTATTGTTTCTAATATTTTTTGGAAATCTATCTGACGGACTAATTAATTTTTTTTTGTCATCGACCCTATTTGAAGCAGATCTATTGATCGATTTTGATTAGGTAACATAACGTAACATGACGCCTTGGAATCCCCGAAGGTAGCGTTAGGTAGAGGAGTACCTAACAATACACCCACATTTCGCCAGTTATGGTAACGTCCCATTTAATACTGGGCGTGCTTATTGCCATCAACTGGGCACAAATCCAGGATGTGTACTGAAAACTTCCTGATTAGGGGAATATAGAAGAATAGAAGCAATCCGCCTATATACGTTTTGTAGAGTTTGATTGAAAAGCCTTTTTCTCTACATTCCAATTTTGCACTTTTATACATTCACGAATACGAATATTACCGACTAAACCCAATTTGTATTACACGGCCAAAATACAAGCAATAGCGGCAAGTGGCTCATCACTTGGAAGTCCTCGACTGTACATTTACTTTAAATAAATAAATATGACAGCTAGGATCACATGCGATCTTGCCGTCTAGACTTTGCTTACATTATTTCAAATGCTCTCAAAAGATAAATCTTGAGTAAAGTGCCACAGTATAAATATGGACAGTACGGAAACTACCTACAAACGCTCGAAACCGCTAACTCACACAAACATGTGCATCGACGGGGCCTCCAAGCGAACGTTGCGGTGCTGTCAGCAGTGCGTGCCGCATATTTATACTGTGAAAGTGCTGAGTGGTATCATTACAGGCATTTATGAGACATTTCATCGTTACCGGCGTTAATGAGACATTTCAGCTGTATCTATGTCAACGCACCTGTGTAATTGCTTTTAGTATTTGGAAAGCAGTGAGCAATGCACCGTTTACCACAAAGCGTGCCTCCTGATTCTTAGGGTGAATTTGCTATTGTTGAACGCTATTTACACATCTCAATCTTGTTTAAGGGCCAAATATGCATCAAATGGCTTAGCATGATCCTCCGTTACGCCTAAAATACTGCAGCATTAATTTTGAAATAAATATATGGTAAAGTTGAGGATTAATGCTAGATACTACGTGTGACGAAAACAAGATTCCATAAATTTTTCTTGACAGAAAAAAATCCAAAGTTACCTCCAAATCGAACAATAAACCGCTGGTATTCAAAAAGTACTTCAAATTAGATCATGAAACTTTGAATACTAACTGAACTAACTATAAAGCAGGTCTTATGTGTTTTACTTTTTTAGTCCAATCAATAGATTTTTTGTAAATCGCAAAAAAACACTCATTTCGCACTATTCAGCCGCAGTGACTGACGTTACAACCGCTTTGTAGTGCAAGCTGATTAGAACTTTATTCTAACAGCATTTCAAACGAAGTTCGAACCACCATAAATAGAGTTGCTAATTTTAGGGTTAGAAGGGCCTTAAGAGCTGTTATTGCAATCATTGATACACTGACAGCTGTTGAACGCCGTTTAGATGCGCTGAACGCGTTTATCTAGCGTTTAGTTAGGGAAATATACTTCTCTCTTTATCAGGTGTGAGTGTGTGTTGTCTAACCTGGTGTCAGAGATTTAATGCCACCCATCGGGCTCTGACTTAGCTCTACATGTCGTCAAGAAATATCTTTCAGGCATACCGGTTTCGTCACGATGTTTTCCTTCACCGATGCAAGTGATAATTATACAATACGCACATGAATCCGAAAAATCAGAGGTCTCGGGTTCGAACTGGAGATCTATGACTTGGGAGTCCGACGGTTACTGCTTCTAGGTAACCAATGAACTAGCATCACATTACTCCAAATACCAATTCCAACTTTTTATTTATCAACTTATTTTCTTTTCAATCCATTACCCCATGAACCAGTCTTACCCGTAACCTCTAACCGTAAGAACTAGCGAGCGGCGACTCAATAACCGTAATTTATCGTACGCAATCCGGGTCCCGACAGCTACCCGGTCCGGACGCGAGCCGTACTCATGTCGGACGCGTACCGGACGCGGGCAGTATTGCCGATCGATATGATACTTTTCTGTTGTGGCTGCGATACATGAGATGTAATGAATTGGGATTATTGGCTAGTTTAAGGGTATTGACTAAGCTGAATTTATATTGTTGCTGTCTTTTACTTATTTTTAAATAAAACAAACATGAAAGAGAACCGTCAAATAAGGTTTATTTATTGTTGGTTTCACCACAGAATATATATTAGTACCTTACGGTACAGAAGTTTCACTCCCGAGTTTAGGTATGATAAACGCAAGCGTGCGGCCACCGCACTAGTCTCAATAGGCTTGCACTCGCTCGACTTGTCGCACACGCAGCGCACGCACCCGCGAAACAAAAATAAACTGTTAATACCGTAAAGTACCTCTGACAGCCCTAGCAGATTGAAGCGAGACGGCAGACAGTTATTGTACTATGAACGCTATGCGCAAAGCAAAAGGTTGAAATTAGCTTGTTTTCCAGAATAGTAGGTAAATATCTCGGGGTTTTTGCGCCGCTTGTATGGAAGTGAGACAGGCCTGTCTCACACGCGTTCTAATATTTCCACAATAATTTTGTTTTTTTTTTCATACTCTTTTATTTGTATTTTAAAGTTCCTGCACTCGTCTTACTATGAATAAATAATCCATTGCAATAAAAGTAGGTCATAGCAGACGAAATGCTGCGGGAGGGTCCTGGTGACTTGTAATACAGGTTTCTATAGAGACCTACTTCAAGCACCAGTCTCTCACAAAGTTAATTCCACGCTCGTGTTCCACTGTAACCTTAGCATTAAGTAAGTTGTGTAGAGAAAATAAATTGATATTTTATTATTATTACCTATTATTTCCTTTATTCATCATATCTCCTTATTTTACATATTTTTAAATGTACCTTAAAAATATATATATTAAAAAATACATTCAAAAATTATTAAAAAATACATTCAAAAATTATTAAATAATACATTCAAAAATTTAAAAAATACATTCAAAAATTTAAAAAATACATTCAAAAATTTAAAAAATACATTCAAAAATTTAAAAAATACATTCAAAAATTTAAAAAATACATTCAAAAATTTAAAAAATACATTCAAAAATTTAAAAAATACATTCAAAAATTTAAAAAATACATTCAAAAATTTAAAAAATACATTCAAAAATTTAAAAAATACATTCAAAAATTTTATTATTATTATTATTACCTTCGTGCCCGGCTTAGGCACGATGGGAAATCACTTCGGCTTGTCTTATAGCCTAGCTTAGCCGTGTGGTATCCGACAGAGTAGAATAGAACCAACCTCTTACACTCACGGGTGTTGTAAAGGCGACTAATGTTTGAGGCAGAACACCTTGTGCCTCCGTAGACCAGAGAATGGGCAGCAGCGTTTTCTGTTAGTCTTTCATCACTGCGATCTCCAATCCGCCTGCTAAGCGTGGAGATTACGGCAAATTCCTCCCATCATGGGAGAGGCTTATGTCCAGCAGTGGACTTTATGGGCTGTTGTTGTTGTTGTTGTAAGGGTATTGACTAAGCTGAATTTATATTGTTGCTGTCTTTTACTTATTTGTAAATAAAACAAACATGAAAGAGAACCGTCAAATAAGGTTTATTTATTGTTGGTTTCACAGATATACCACCAGATAACGTAAGAGCACCTTTAGGCTATTGGATGTAATGATTTTAGTCTAGATTATTTAATGGGTCCCGACTTTTGCAGTCAATATGTCCTGTCTCCTGAGCTTGTTTTATTCTTTATCAGTTATTTTTTACGCAGTCGGGTTTTTTATGTCTAAAATATTTTTGTTATTTTACGCTTGTTTAGGGTTCCGTACCCAAAGGGTAAAAACGGAACCCTATTACTAAGACTTCGCTGTCTGTCCATCTGTCTGTCCGTCTGTCCGTCTGTCTGTCACCAGGCTGTATCTCATGAACCGTGACAGCTAGACAGTTGAAATTTTCACAGATGATGTATTTCTGTTGCCGCTATAACAACAAATACTAAAATTTAATAAAATTAATATTTAAGGGGGGCTCCCATACAACAAACGTGTTTTTTTTATAATAATTGGTACGGAACCCTTCGTGCGCGAGTCCGACTCGCACTTGGCCGGTTTATAGTTACTTATATATACCATTTTGAAATCCTCCTGGTGAGACCTTTAACGAGCCGTTCAGGCTGCAGAGCGTGCCAAACATTTGAATTTGGCGCCAGAAATCGCCATCTATACTATTATTATTAATATTATAAAGCTGAAGAGTTTGTTTGTTTGTTTGTTTGTTTGAACGCGCTAATCTCTGGAACTACTGGTCCGATTTGAATGATTCTTTCAGTGTTGGGTAGTCCATTTATCGAGGAAGGCTATGGGCTATATATAAAATCACGCTACGACTAATAGGAGCGGAGCATAAGTGAAAAATGTTTGCAAAAACGGGGAAAATTTGTTCCTTTTGAAAGCTTTTTCTCTCTTATGTGACGCAGACGAAGTTGCGTAGGTCAGCTAGTTTTTTAATATATGCCCATTGTCACTCTCACAGTAAATACTAATCTAACGACACCTCTCAAGCTAAAATCCATTGAGCCGTTCAGGCCACAGAACGCGCCAAACAACTATACATACATACAAAGATACATACATACTCTCGAAAAACATAACCCTCCTTCTGGTGCAGTCGGGTAATAATAGCATTCATTTAAAAGTGTCCTAAAAATTTCGTAAATCATAAACCTAGTGGGAATCAATGCACTTGTGTGCGTGCATGCACCGCCAAATGTATGTGTGTGCTAACTGCTACCTATCTAGGTTGTTGAACTGAATTGTGCTGTTGTAATATCCACACTTTTGCTTTTTAGTGGTAGACAGAAATGAAATTTTATTTAAAAAAATGTTGTTTTTCATTACATCGAAAATATTATCGATTCTAAACCATTTCTGAAAATTTGCCCGGTCATTGAAAAGTAACCCTGTATAAATGTTAAAAAATTAATTGTAAAAGATTAACAGAACGACCAACGTCGTTTAACGTATCATTTAGCGTGATTCGGCCATTTAACAACTGATCGGTTGCTTTATGGGTCGGCTTCAGAACTTATAAGGCTTTTAGTTGCACCAAACTTTTACCAACTGGTTAAGGTTTTAAGCTGTATTTAATGGGTGTGTCGTTTAAATCTTTTTGGATGTTTGCCAATTTCATAAAGCTTGATTTTAACTGCGTTAGGGCAAAGTCAAAAAGCTCCTTTTTTACCCGACTGCGGCGAAGCCTAAAAGGAGGGTTATGTGTTTGCCCTGTATGTATGTATGTCCGTTTCTTTGTTCCCTCGTAACTCCTCAACAGATGGAGTGATTTGCATAGATTATATTATGTCGTTAGATTCGTGTTGATGGCGCGAGTATCACTGGCTACATTAAAATCAATAAACAAATAAAATTGCGGATTTGGGGAGCCATATTGTTGAGTTCGATTTTTTTCTTCTTCTAATACCATCGAGTGGGGTATCAAAATGAAGGGTTTTTAAAGGTGATTACAAAATGTATGTAACTTATATGTTTGAATGTAATTCGAAATGAAAAATAATATAAAAGTAAATAAAATTGAAATTTTCGGCACGCTCTGCAGCCTGAACGGCTAGATGGATTTTAGATTGAGAAGTGTCGTTAGATTCGTATTTACTGTAGTAGTGACTTTGGGTATAGCAAAATAATTTGTTTTATTCTTTTCAGTTTTTTAATTTTTATAATTAATTTTTAAAATAAAAACGTTGCCCAACATTAGGAATTTCTCCTGTATCGTGGGTGCGTTTACAAACATTTAAACTAACATACACAAACAGCTACACCCGAACCACTACCTGAATGTCATACCAATATTTGTTCCGTGCGGGGATCGAACCCACGACGCTCGACCTAGCAGCCAATCGCTTAGCCACTGCGCCAACCGTATTATAGGCGAGACGACAAAAAAAAATCGAATTAGTCCGTCAAATAGATTTCCAAAAAATAACTGGACAAATATTTTTTTTCTTTTGTTACGTAAACCAAATTTGACGAAGATACGACGCTTTTAAAATTCTCAATACGTCACGCCGTGCTATAATTTTTAGCTAGTTCTGACTCCCGAGTTTTGATGCGTTTTATCTTTGTCAATATTCATTGATTTACAAAAACAAAAAGTATGTGTACATTATTTTCCAATACTCTAACAGACGGACTAAATAGATTGCATTTTTTGATACTGTCGTCATGCCTATTGATACCTATACATATTTTTCTAAAAGGTTAGGTCTATAGAGAATTCTGTCTCAAGCATGTACTACCGATTTCACTGACGGTCTGCCACTTTCTCTCTTATGTCCCAAGAAATAAGGTTGAAAGTGATCACCTATAAGAATCAGGTCCCACAGGAAATAATTGGGTTTGGAGGTCAAACCACCGCCTACATGAATTACTTATAGACTCGCTACCGGTTAAATTGAAACCTAATGCAATTACTGACTAAGTAAAGCCTAGGTTATTGATGATGTTAGTTTAGTCTATTGGGGAGGTTCATGTGCTTAAGTATTGGAGACAATGTAGACAGACTCAAGTCTAGCTGAGGCTCTCGGATCGGCATTAAGTCTTTGGATCGGCTTCCAGTCGAACAAGATACAGCTGAATACCAGTATTTTACATGGAGCGACTGCTTATCTGATCTCCACAACCCAGTTAGTACTGTGCTAGTTCAGTCTATGCAAGGCATTGTCATTGTAAATGAAATTGATGACCATTTTCAGTAACACTAAACGAACATAACATGACGTGACATGACTTTCGACTCTGAGACAAGCTTCGAGATAAGCGTTAAAAATTCAAGAGTCAGCTTTTCTTTAGGCGTTAATTTAGGTGTCACCTAGCGTTACTGAAAACGGTTGTTAATCACTTTTTATCTACAACTACTATTTCTCTCTACTCCACTCGACTGTTTTTTTGAACATCAGACGTTTTTTTATGGTACAACTTTATTATTCACATCGAATTAAAGATTTATATCTATAGAAACCTCATTTAGTCGCTAGAAATGCAGTTTTCAGAGCTTTTTCAGTAAAACTAGCATTTTAACAATCAAAACACAACAGCATCCAATATAAAGTCACTCGACATATTATTTCAGAGCATGTTATTAATTTAATTGGTTTACAGAAATCTGCCTACTCATAAAATACAGCAACTGTTTCCCTGTATTTTATCATCAATCCATCACTCATGTCTGAATCAGGGTCCAAATATCACACGCACATACCGACGTCCGACCACATATAGGGATGATAAAAACCCTTCAAATATTCGGTCCAGTATTACACCACAAAATAGATAGACACAGAAGGTCAGAGGGACAAGGTATAACCATGATGTCCTGCACCCCTAGCCAAGTTGACAATCTACAATCGTTAACGCTAGTAGAAAACTATTCAAATGAATGGGAATGACATCATCTCAACGTTAAATCACGTGATCAACACAAACGAATAGAAAATTCGTAGACAAGTTTACATCGTTCAAAATGATAGAATAGAATGTTGTCGTTTCTACAATGTTGACCTCTAAACTCTTTGGTATGAACGCTCACCATAGACTAAAGTGTAGGTTTTTTCTACAGACATTAGAGAACGAGCGATCGACTCAGTCGTGTCAACTTGGCTACCAATTTAGCGCTTTCTACAATCGCTTACGCCAAGGTGTTTACGATTGTAGAAAGAGAATCGATACGAAACGTTTGTAACTTGGCTAGGGGTGATGGTAGGAATATCATCATCTGCCTAGCCTTATCCCAACTGTGTTGAGGTCGGCTTCCTCCTCCACAACCTAGTTACAGGTCGCGGCACGTAACTCTAGCGCTGAACGAAACTTGGAGGGGATAGCTGCGCATGTTATACGACTGGAGAGCCAATCGGCGCAACGCACGCCCCAAGATATTCTTATTTTTTACTTCTGCGCAATAACGGTCAGCGCTAGAGTTTCGTGCCGCGACCTGTAGTACTGATAAATACGAAAGTCTTTGGGTAGAATGGTTGACAGACTTTCTGGCCACTGAGTACCTGTACCGACTGTCAAAGATACAAATGACTACTGGCTTAACGTGCTTTCTGAGGCACAGAGGAAACTCGATATGTAATGGGTGGTCACCCATCCACAGACCAACCGTCAAGCGCGGCTTAAAAATAAAGATTGACCCGAGCGGCTGTTATTATTTAGTCACGTGGTCCTCATGTCCTTGTAGGAATATGAAACGATTTAATAAAAACCGGCCAAGTGCGAGTCGGACTCGCACACGAAGGGTTCCGTACCATTGACTATATTTAGTATAGTTGTTGTTATAGCGGCAACAGAAATACATCATCTGTGAAAATTTCAACTGTCTAGCTGTCACGGTTCATGAGATACAGCCTGGTGACAGACAGACGGACAGACAGCGAAGTCTTAGTATTAGGGTTCCGTTTTTACCCTTTGGGTACGGAACCCTAAAAACGCTCTATACAATAAGTGAAAACTCACGCTGACATAGACACGTTTTACGTACAGCAGTGAGTGCAAGTACACTCGCGACTGTCATTTGTTTTATTTCACCGTTCGTAAGTACAGTTCAACCAGAAAAGGTGTGCTTCGGTGATCTTCGTGTTTCCGAATTAACACGAACGTCTCACCATAAAGTAAGTTCACAGAGGTAAAGCTACTTACTTTGGTTCAGCCAAGCTTTGTATAAAGTGCATCTATCATTGTGGGTTTGTATGTTTTTACTCCGATAATATGTCAGGCATCTGTCATGCAGGCAATACGATTATAAATGTCACTTTCAAAATCACAGTAATCTTTAAACTGCTTACAATAAGGTTGATGTTGAATTGCTCCTGTGACAGTTAAACCGAGCGTTCATATTTCCGAAGATACACGATGATTCCCGAAGCGTATATTTTTTCTTGAAGACCTGTAGTCCTGTTTTCACTCGCTCTTTAGCGTGCCTTCTGTATTGAGCTATTTTGTGGCAACACCCCGCTGGAGTATCTACCCCTACCGAGAATAAGAGCGGTTGGGGGAGGCGTTTATTTTATTACCACTTCGCACCCCTATTAAGTGGTATCAAAGTTATGGCGGACTTGATGCTGAGGTCTTCATGTACGGGTTTTTAGGGTTATGTAGAAATGTTGGGGCTGTGTGGGAAATATGAGGAGTTGGAGTGTAGAAATATGTAGACAGTGGTGTCTTGTTTTGTCTTGTATTGACTATTACCGTGAGGCAAAACAATCATCATCTGCCTGCGTTTCCCCAATTATGTTTGGGTAGGTTTCTAGTCTAACCAGATGCAGCTCAAATACCAGTATTTTACATAGAGGGACTGCCTATCTGACCTTCACAACCCAGTTAGTACTGGGTAATACGATACCTCTTGGTTTTGCTCTGGTTGTCAGACTTTTGGGAGTGAGGTAAAACAATGTGTACCGTAATATTTCCTGCGTCGATGACTAGTCTATGTTACTATGACATTGGTTTCCATGACTGAAAACGTTTAGAAGGACTATTAATTCTGCCTTTTGGCGCTTAAATGTCGTTAAAAAGGGGTGCGGCTATTTGTAAACATTTTTGAAAGGATTAAGTGAAAAAACGAGGTGTTTTTAGCCACGTACTATGGGGGTCTTTTCCGCCAGACCATTTTAATTTTTTTTTCGCTTAAATCATGCGGAGGCGCCGAGCCACGCCCCCTTAAAGTTTGGGCCTATTAGGAAAGCGTCAACTTTGGCTCGCAAAATAACAATAACTCTCGTTTGGCGTGCGTCGTCAGTGCGCTCGGCCGATTCGGTATCTTTTCATTCATTTTTTCTACACAAAGTCATAGTCAAAGGGCGGGGCTAGAGAGCGTTTTTATGTTGCGAGTGCAAGCAAAAATGAGCTTAGTGGTGGTCAGGCGGGAGTGTCCTCGATAGTACCATAAGTCAAGATCCTTGTACTGATACAATTATGTTTGTCGACGAGTTCACTGACTGACAACACAAAAAACAACAAAAACAGCCCATAACGTCCACTGCTGGACATAAGCCTCTCCCATGATGGGAGGAATTTGCCGTAATCTCCACGCTTGGCAGGCGGATTGGAGATCGCAGTGATGAAAGACTAACAGAAAACGCTGCTGCCCATTCTCTGGTCTACGGAGGCGCAAGGTGTTCTGCCTCAGACATTAGTCGCCTTATACGACACCCGTGAGTGTAATGGGTTGGTTCTATTCTACTCTGAAGGATACCACACGGCTAACTGACAACACATTATCCATAAAAATATACCATTGCAAACTACAGACCGGCTCGTTTTGCTTTAGATTAAGGCTTAGTCGTACTACATGTATAGCTTTTCCCTAAACGATCAATACATTCTATATTCCTATTATTAGGTATAATAGGGATATAGAATGTAAGTATTGGACTAAATCAAGCGGATATTGGAAAATGGAAGCGAATATCAAAGAAACCTCCGCTCGGTTTAATTAAAAGCAATGTAATTAATATGGCCGGACCTGGCGTATATGCGGATATCGGCGGATATGGGCGGATATTTTAAGTAAGGTATATCCGGTACGTAATAGGTTCTATACGTCGTTATTATCTCGTTTTACAGGCACCATTTTAATATCTCACAAGGAAGATAAAACTTGATGTAGATAGGTTAATCATGATTTTTATTACAGCACTAGCTGATGCCCGCGGCCTCGCCCGCCCACAAATTATATACTGAAACCTTCCTCTTGAATCAGTCTATCTATTAAAGAAACCGGCATCAAAATCCGTTGCGTAGTTTTAAAGATCTAAGCATACATAGGGATTGACGTGGCAGGCGACTGTTTTATAACTTTGAATAACTAGCTTGTTTTGAAGCTGTGTGGTATCCGGCAGAGTAGAATAGAACCAACCTATTACACTCACGGGTGTCGTATAAGGCGACTAATGTCTGAGGCAGAACACCTTGCGCCTCCGTAGACCAGAGAATGGGCAGCAGCGTTTTCTGTTAGTCTTTCATCACTGCGATCTTCATTCCGCTTGCCAAGCGTGGAGATTACGGCAAATTCCTCCCGTCATGGGAGAGGCTCATGTCTAGCAGTGGACGTTATGGGCTGTTGTTGTTGTTGTAACTACCTAATAGTACGCCCACCACATCATCATTCTCTCCTTTTCCCAATTCATTTGTAGTCGGTGCAGCATATCTTCTTCTTCCATACCTCTCTATTACTCGTCATCTCATCAGACACCTCATTTTTTGCCAGGTCATCCTATACACAGTCCATCCATTGTTTCTTTGGTCTTCCTAATAGTACGCCACACCTTTCGCCAATTATATGTTTTGTATTATTTAATAATAGTTTAAAAAAAAAAACTTTATTTTCAGGCAACTTTAACGCATAGATAAATACCTTACAGACTAACATACATGTGATAAAACACAAAGTGTGTTAATATAAATGACCTTAGAACTACGTTAGTAACACGTCTCTTGTGCACTATGTCACCGTGCGTTCATGTGACACTTGCCCGTGGAAGCGACGGAACACCACTCCCTGCGGCCAAAAGTCCTACTTTAAGACGACGCCGCGACGTGCAGATAACACGTTTGCATTCGCACCACGAACGCCTTAAAGTTGACGTTGCAGCACGACTCCAACAGCTGCACTCTCGCCACGTACTTGGTCTTCTGACGCACGTACTCCACGATGTTCTCCGCTGTGGTGGTGTAGTCCCATGCAGTCCCATGTAATAGCGGGCCACTCTATTACCATCAACCAAGAACAAATTCGGACTCCGTGGCTGCTACCACTTTGCCCAACCTGGGACTCGAATAGGGCCCAGAGTGATGCCACGGTCAGACACGGATAAAATAATAAATACATAAAGTGAAAAAAATAATACAAATATGGGTAGAATAAATAGAGAAAATAATAATTACATCTACACCCTACGTAACCACTACTTTGTGTTGACTTTCACAGGCAACACTGACGAACAGAGACGCGGGCGCAGACATACATATTAATATATAATCTGTGATTTGTTAGAGAGTATATAAAAGCATTAAGCATTAAGCCATATGTCATCAATCCATAGCAGGGAGCTGCTTAAGCCCCCTGACGGCTTCATCGAGCCGTCTGAAAGCCTTCCACCTGGGAATGCTTTGCCGTGGCCGACTTGGAAATTTCTGAATAGACTTCGAACCCAGGTCGGCCGTAGCAAAGACAGTCTCCTCAGATGGGGGTTTATGGACGGCTCAGACCTCAAATGTGAATGCGGCGTGTCTCCACAGACAATGGCCCATCTTCCATCTAGCGCCGCATGCCCTGACACCTGCACACTTGACGACCTTATGACTGCATCAGCGAGCGAAATTCGCATAACTGAATTTTGGGCCAAACATATTTAATAAATATTTGCCATCGACACGCTAAAAAGAAGATCAATCCATATTAATTTATCGAATTCCGTGACTGATGAGAATATCATCCATTCACCGAAAATATCCGCAGAAACAACAACTTATTAATTTGCAGTCATTAATAAGGCGCGACAGATCGTGGCGGATATTCGGTTATTCGAGGTGACAGCGCGGCCATTATTAATCATAACTGATGCTTTGTCTGAGTGGACTGAAAGCGAAGCGATGTCGTTGTTGTTCATCGAACTTGGTTGAAGATTTTTATGAAATTACACGAGAATAGGACAGGGGCATATAAAGGATATTTTATCAACGATACCTATTAATGATGAAAAAGTAAAAAATATCTTAAATTTATCCATTTGGGGGCGTCGGCCACGGGTGCCTCGACCACTGGGGGCCGAAGCCAAAATATCGAGTCTTGGATTGTGACAACCAATACCAATGACGTATGATCTTAGGGATTGACATATACCTATACTTGTATTAGGAAATCCGTGAGAATTTTCATAAGAAAAATTGAGAAAGCTATTTTTATTTTTTCTATTTTAAATGTGAGTTTGTCGTATAGAAAGGTTATTCAAAAATATAAAACACGTATTTGTTTCAAGCTGACGATACGACATGACAGCTTTAAATAAATGACGCTTATTGCTGTTTTAAAAGCTTTTGAAAAGCGTTTTAAAATTGCGTTTGTAAAAGCCTTTAAATTGCTTTTACTGGCACCACATGGGGACCGCAGTCACCATACTTTATAGATATAAGTGTCAGGACATAATGCAGATGCTGGGAAAATTGGAATATTCCTTACTCCAACCCTCCAACGAAGCTTAAATATGGATGCAACTAAAACTTACGAGGCACCCTGCGCTAGCCCGTCCGATGGTTGCGATTACCAATTTTGATTTTGCTTTGCATAAGGCTTTTGAGTCGCGTCGTTGGCGATATTAAACCGTTCTTGTGTAGAGATAGTGGTGTCGATTCTGTTGTGCACAAACTAAACTTAATTTAGACTATTGCTATATTTTACTAAAAGGCAATGCGAGAAAAAGACGGCTATAGCTATGAACTATAGATGTCAAACTAGTTTATGCCTGGCACTTCACCGTGTTTTTAGTCGACTTGTTTTTACGTGCACCCTTCATTTGTATGGAAATATTAGTTCCAATGAAATTTGACAGCTCTAAATTACGTCCGTCTCTTTCTCGTTTTATTAGAGAGAGAAATAGCCTAAATTAAGTTAAGTTCGTGCACAACAGAATCGGCACCAGTGTCTTACTAATTTTACTACAGTGGGTTACTTACTAGTTACCTACGAGATTGTCAAATTACGTGGACTGCCTTGTTTGTCAGTGTCGTGAACGGATATTATGACAACACATCCTGATCCAGTGACTTAGCCTTGCTAGCTATAGCGTGTTTAGCTTAGACTTCTTTTCGTCGCTATCGCTTCTGACCACTATGGCTATGTAACAGGGACAGTAAGACCGCTTAGCCATGGAGATCTTAGACTCTAGGCGTCACAAACATGATCCTAGAACGTGGAATTTCCGTGAAATTTTATTCTCTGTAGCCAATCTGCATCGTCTCAACTTCTGTCCATAGAGGCTAAAGCTTTTTAAAAATGGGTTCATCTGACACAACGTTTTTTCTTCACATTCACCCCTGTCTGTCGCTTTATGGGATATAGGCGTAATGTTGGGTTGGAACAAGGAACATGCGTAACACTGTAAGTATCCAAAGTGGTGTTTCTATCGGACCATCATCAACCGTTCAATGAACGCGTAGCCTGTGTTAGCATTAATAATGGCTACGTAGATACCGTTCAATGTATTGTTCGAAGTAATGACCGTACTGATAGCTTAGTATTGAGGACTCTGTTGAAATTGTGGCGACCAGTTAAAATTGTTGTAACTACCTACACTATTGTACTAACTGCTGATGCTGGAGACAGCATTGTCAATATTTTTTGTACAAAACATGGCAAGCATGCCAGGAAACGTCATCGTTTACGTGCACACTTCGATACAAATGACGATTAGAGTGCAATGTAGCACACTTAAACTGCTGGGTTTGGTGAGGAGCAAAACCACTGATAAGCTTCGTTCTTCTATTTATTGGAAGAGTATTTTCTTCTTGCTATCTTGCCGACTACTGTATCGATAGAACAAAATAGCTCTATTTTTATACAGAATTTTCTAAGTAACCAATCAGAATCGTTAACAAATTTCCAAAAAACGCGAGAAAAACTAAAATCCAATGAAAACAAGGCAAAAAAGCGGTACCTTAAGTACTAAGAAACTTGCATGTAACGAGAACCGCGTGACAATATTCGCGTTTTTCACTAACTTTTCCTATGTAAACATATACAAAACTATGTGTTATTGACTTTTAGGTAACACTATCTATATAGGAAAAATATAAAATTAACAAAAAACATTACATAATAAACTTATATACTCCTACTACTACTAATTAGCAACTGTCGAATTTAACAGGCGGCCCATGACAGAAGCGGTGCACCCAACGTTTGTTTTGACATTTCAATCCATAGTTTGAGTGAATCTCGCTAATATTAGGGTGTAAACATACCTTATAGAAAGTTGTAGTTGGTTGACGAACCAAGCATTCTGTAAATAAAAAAAAGATCGGAGCAGTCTTTGGGGACTGCCGATGGAAGTGAAATCAAAAAGTACACAGGCCCCGCCCCAGTCGTAGCACTGGTAATGCCCCGCGCATGCCTATGTGGTGCTACGCCGTAGCGGATGCTACGAGTGCTACGAACGGCTACGAAGCGTAACCGCACGTTACGTTACATGACGATGAGTTCAATGTGTCCTTCACCCAAAAAGTGCTCAAAACGCCTAAAGAAGTTTTCACTTCAATTAGGTAACGAAAATGTGAAAAAGTTGGAACTTTGACCCTAAATATCTCCGAAAGACCTAGTTCTTTTACACCTAATATACTATCAATCCATGAATTTAGATCCTTCTATCATTTGTGAGAAGGCCAGATCATAGATTAAAGATTAGACATGACAGTTGGCCCGTGTCAAAACCCCTATCGGATCTGTTTAACATTGGGATAACTGAGTTGAATTATTAGCAGTAAAGATCGGAGTAGAGATACATTAATAATTTCGAGGGTTAGATAGTTACCAAGGTGGTAGGGTTGGCAGGTAGGGGGTCACTTAAGTCGCTACTCGTGGAGGCTTTGATCCGTCTTAATGATTTTGACAGCCCTAGGCGCTAACATCTATTTAAAGACATTTAAATGTACTCTTGTGCGGGAACAAAATTGTAATCGACTTGCAAGAGCTATGTGCGATACAATGTGTCAAACTTAGCAAATATGTTTCAAAGGGGAACACCCAAAAATTCCGTTAATTCCGAAGTCCATTCCGAATGTCGGAATATCGATTCCGATTATCAAAAGTTCGAATTACATAATTCCGAAAAATTATAATGTAATCCGAAATTCATAATTCCGAAAGTCATATCATACGAATTGTTTGTTGTCCGATTTTCAAATGTCCGAAAAATCAAATGTTCGATGGACCGTTAGTCCGAAAAACTATGATTTTCAATACTTGTTTGACAGTCATTACAGGTAGTCAGTGTCAAAAAGCTGTAAAATCGTATTACCCAGTACTAACTGGTTTGTGGAGATCAGATAGGCAGTCGCGACACGTAAAATTATTTGACAGTCGTTAGGTAGTCAGAGGCCCAAAAAGTCTGACAACCAGTCTTACCAAGGGGTATCGTATTACCCGGTACTAACTGGGTTGTGGAGGTCAGATAGGCAGTCGCTCCATGTAAAATACTGGTATTCAGCTGCATCCGGTTAGACTGGAAGCCGACCCCAACATAGTTGGGAAAAGGCTAGGCAGATGATGATGTTATTTCTCTTGCCACCCTATGCCATTATAAATCTTTTTAAATCTATGTGATGTAAGCTGTTGGTATAATATAAAAACTTCAATTTAAAATAGCAATGTAATTAATCTTGATAATCCATGTAGATACATGCAACATTTTCATTTAGCTCAATTTGTACCAGGGTAAAACATTTTGCAACGTTTAAAAAATCACTGCTTCGAATTTAATTAAAATCAATTAGCAAGCCGCGTGTATATGCGGATATTTGGGATATATATCCGAATATATTCGGATATGTGCGGATATTTGCGGCCACGACATGTGGTTTGCATTCGCGTAATGGCTGTAATATGAAGAGCTAAATGCTGCGTTGGTGAAGCTTGGCTTATAACTTGTTTTCGTAAAAGCGTGTCTTTGGTCTGGTAATAGCTAGAATATAGCCAATAGCCCTTTGCTCATCATCTGCCTAGCTTTTTCCCAACTATGTTGTGGTCGGCTTCCAGTTTAACCGGATGCAGCTGAATACCAGTATTTTACATGGAACAACTGCCTATCTGACCTCCACAACCCAGTAAGTACTGGGTAATACGATACCCCTTGGTAAGACTGGTTGTCAGACTTTCGGGCCACTGACTACCTAACGACTGTCAAAGATCTACAAATGACAGCCGGGACCAACGGCTTAACGTGCTTTCCGAGGCACGGAGGAAACTCGGTATGTAATGGGCGGTCGCCCATCCACAGACCAACCTAGGCAAGCATTATAATGTAATGTGTTGTTTGTATTGCTGGGACATGGCCTCCTCTCTATGAGAGGGAATGGGCTGTAATCAACCACGCGGGCCCAGTGCGGGTTGGTAGATGTCACATGTCTTCGAATTTTTGTTTCTAGGACATGCCGGTTTCAATGTTTTCCTTCACCGTTTTGAGAGCAGTGGTGATGAAATAAATTACTCAAAGTTATGCGCCTGAAAATTAAACAATGTAACGATGTATGGACTGTCTGAAGGATGATACGGCTAGGAAAGAGGTCTGATGAGATCACGAGTAATTAGAAGTTCCTATGGAAGAAGTCTTGCTGCGAGGCACCACAAATAAATTGTAACAAGAGCAGGAGATTGAAGATGACTTTAGAATCCCATCATCGCGTTCTGGTAAGTGTTTCTAAGCTGTAAACTTCATACCATCTAGACATACAATAGACTACCTAACCCCACAACACATTGCCAGTCTAGTCTACATAGTTTCCACACTGTTGCATGCATGAACTACGTGACTCACGACTTGCACGGTGTACTCCGACCGAAGTTAATAGATACTTTGATTGTGAAGTTGAGCTCTGAATTAATGGAGTGAACAATTTACTGTTGAACGGTTTAGCTAGTGAAAATGTTGTAGTAATGTTGTTGTGGGCTTTGTTTGTTGCAGTCTAGAGGGGATTTTTTTATGCAACATTTTTTTCTTTTTAGAGTTCCGTACCTCAAAAGGTAAAAAAAGGAACCCTTATAAGATCACTTTCTTGTCCATCTGTTTGTAAGTCCGTCTCTGTGTGTTTTATTTTTCGGATTTTTCCCTTGACTTGTGCTGTAAGACCTTGCTTTTAACCAAAATTGACAATTCTAGGTCAACCGGAAGTATCCTAAAGGTTTTGGTTCGAAAACCTATAAAGTAGTTCCCGTTGACCTAGAATCACGAAATTTGGAAAAAAAGCAAGGTAAAACACACACACATGTAAAGGGAAATGTCTGAAAACCGTAAATATGTAGTTTAATAACAAAAAAAAGCGATTTTACTATTACAAATTTATTATTTGTGGTTGGTGCAATAGCCATTTCTAGGGATCGAACAGCAAAGTTATGTTTGTCATTTAAAAAGTTTGTACAGAACCCTCGGTGCGCGAGCCCGATTTGCTATTGGCTGGTTTTTTTTCGTGTGGTTATTGTCTAACCTGGTGTCAGAGTTTTTAAGCCGCCCATGGTCCTCTGACTTGGCTTAACACACCATCAAGAAATATCTCTCAGGCATGCTGGTTTCCTCACGATGTTTTCCTTCTCCGAAGCTAGTGATAATTATACAATACGCACATGAATTCGAAAAATCAACGGTGCGTGCCTTGGGTTCAAACTCGAGACCTATGACTTGGCATTGGCAGTCCGACACGCGACGGTCACATAATTAGACTATCACTGCTTTTAACAAATGCATGCAACAAATGAAAGGAAGGGTTTGGGTAAGAGGGTTTGAGGACTTGAGACCATACATGTTAGTTTTCTTAACCACCTTTTTAATACAACAAAACGTATTCAGCGAACAAGCACCGCAAACAAACATGCTCCAAAAAGTATCAATGCATGCTCACTTGGTATATTCCGACTGAAGCTAATAGATACTTTGGTTCAAAACTTGATCTTTACTAGCGACAACAAGTTACTGTTGAACAGCTTAGCTAATGAAACTGATATATTGTACAGCTTAGTTTGGTTTACTTCATGAAGTTGTGTATTTTAACTTTGTTTGTTGCCGTTGCTCCGTGCTGTTAATTGTAGATCAAATTCAATTTCTATTGCTATACTAGCTGTTGCCCGCGGCTTCGCCCGCGTGAATTTCGGTAACTGTCCTACGGGATCATATTAAAGGGATAAATAGTATCCTACATGTTAATCCAGGTTATAAACTATCTTTGTGCCAAATTTCATAATCATCACCATTATAATCATCACAATCACTATCACAATCACCATCATTATCACAATCACCATCACTGTCACAATCGCCATCACTATCACAATCGCCATCACTATCACCGTCATTATCACTGTCACTATCACTATTAAAATTACCATCGCTATCACCATCACAATCACCGTTACTATCACAATTGCCATCACTATCACTATCACAAACACCATCACAATCACCATCACAATCACCATCACAATCACCATCACAATCACCATCACAATCACCATCACAATCATCATCACAATCACCATCACAATCACCATCACAATCACCATCACAATCACCATCACAATCACCATCACAATCACCATCACACTCACCATTACAATCACCATCACAATCACCATCAAACTCACCATCACAATCACAATCACTGTCACATTCACCATCATCGTTATCAAACTCATTATCATCGTAATCACAATCATTATCATCGTTATCACAATCATCATTATCAAAATCATCATCATCGTAATCACAATCATTATTATCGTAATCAAAATCATCGTCACAATCATCATCATCATTATCACAATCATCATCATCGTAATCAAAATCATCATCATCACAATCAGCATTATCACAATCATCATCATCGTTATCACAATCATCACAATAAATCAACAATAACAAATCCGCCATCTTCTGGATCTCAAAATAAATGCCATTTTCGTAATCAGCACCCCTGATAATCTCGATATCGACACCCATATTGATTTTTAGACATTTCAACCCCATCGGACCCCAACAGGGAATGCTGGTATTTCAGGTCCACCACATTAAATCTTAAAATCGTTGTTTTTGTAATATACCCGACCCAATTCACCATACAAACAATACCTATGTTGAATTTCAGGCTTTGTTACCCCATTTCCCCCTTAAGGGGTTTAATTCTGAAAAAACCTGAAACACAAATGCTAACTCATTTATCGATAGGAGTACTCTTGTTAAGATTCAAATAAAGTAGTCTAACTAATCTTATTTCCCCATGTAATCTTTGGACCCCCGTTTCAACCCCTTAGGGGGTAAATTTTGAAAAATCCTTTCTTAATGCACCCCTAAACCTCATAAAAAACCTATGTGCCAAATTTGGAATCTCTAGACTCAGCGGTTTGGGCTGTGCATTGATTTTTATATTTTGCCACCCCATTTCCCCCTCTTAGGGGTTGAATTCTGAAAAAACCTGAAACCCGTTTCTACTCATTTATCAATAGGAGCACTCCTGTGAAGTTTCGAATAAAATAGTCTAACTAATCTTGTTCCCCTATACAAACTTTGGAGCCCCGATTAACCCCCTTAGGGGACGAATTTTGAAAAATCCTTTCTTAGTGCACCCCTAGACCACATAAGGAACCTACTTGCCAAATTTGGAATCTGTAGACCCAGCGGTTTGGGCTGTGCGTTGATAGATGAGTCATCAGTCAGTTTCTTCTTTTATATATTTAGAAGATGTGTGGATGTTTGATCATAGCTCAAAAACGGCTGATCCGATTTTATGATGTTTGTTGTTAGTTGTTGCAAGCGTCACTGCTAAACGTTGTGTCTTAAGTTTAATTTTCAAGCTTACACAACCTATCTTTTCAGTTTTCATAATACACAACAATTTAAAAAAAAAATACTTAGCTCTTAAAACTCTCAAAGATTTTAAATGTCGGAAATAATTAAAAGACTTCCTGGAACAGTGAAGGGTGGATCCTCACTTTGAAAGAGGAGTCTTAAAGGAATTAGACATACGACCCGTTGCTTTAAGTAATGTTAACTGTGCTGTTCACGTTTTACATTGACTTTGTGAGATCGAAAATTCATCAGGTAAAAAGCTAGTTACTTATACTACTGGGCCGGCTGTCTCGACAGAGATAACGACAAAATCGCTAACTTTTGATTGCTAATTACTAACGAATAAATTCGATTGCAACGATGATACTTGCTAGTAACCACAGAGTACACTGTATATACAGGGTGTAAAAAAGACGTCAAAAAGTTGGAACTTTGACCCCCTATATCTCCGTAACTAGAAGGTATGGTGTAGAATAAAAAAAAAAACCGGCCAAGTGCGAGTCGGACTCGCGCACGAAGGGTTTCGTACCATTATTATCAAAAAAAAAGCAAAAAAATCACGTTTGTTGTATGGGAGTCCCCCTTAAATATTAATTTTATTCTGTTTTTAGTATTTGTTGTTATAGCGGCAACAGAAATACATCATCTGTGAAAATTTCAACTGTCTAGCTGTCACGGTTCATGAGATACAGCCTGGTGACAGACAGACGGACAGACGGACAGACAGCGAAGTCTTAGTAATAGGGTTCCGTTTTTACCCTTTGGGTACGGAACCCTAAAAACTGACACCAGGTTATTCACTAACCACACGATAAAGAAGGATTAAAGCTGGATACAGACCTCCGACTGTATACTGAGATATTCACATAACTCATCATCATCATCATCATCATCATCATTTCGGGCGAAAGACGCCGCACTGCTGGACATAGGCCATTTTGTGTGTCATGTTTTGCCATAATCGCCACGCTTGGCAGGCGGGTTGGCGATCGCAGTACGGTTGTTACAAAAGCACAGAAAACGCTGCTGCCCATGCTCTGGTAAATCCCTTAGTCGCCTCTTACGACACCCACGGGAAGATATGGGATGGTGCTATTCTTTACGTCCGACACCATACAGACGCATTCACATAACTACAATAAGATTAAGGGTGGAGCTCGTGGCTAAATAATAACAGCAGCTCGGGTCGAGCCGTGCTTGCCTAGGTTGGTCAGTGGATGGGTGACCACCCATTACATACTGAGTGTCCTCCGTGCCGGGACCAACGACTTAACGTGCTTTCCGAGAAGCACGTTAAGTCGTTGGTCCCGGCTGTCATTTGTAGATAATAATAATAAGTTATTTATTTCTCCTCACAATAACAAACTTATTCTAGGTTTCACATAATATTATTTGTTTTTTAGGGTTCCGTACCCAAAGGGTAAAAACGGAACCCTATTACTAAGACTTCGCTGTCTGTCCGTCTGTCCGTCTGTCCGTCTGTCCGTCTGTCCGTCTGTCTGTCACCAGGCTGTATCTCATGAACCGTGACAGCTAGACAGTTGAAATTTTCACAGATGATGTATTTCTGTTGCCGCTATAACAACAAATACTAAAAACAGAATAAAATTAATATTTAACTGGAGCTCCCATACAACAAACGTGATTTTTTTGCCGTTTTGTCTAATGTATAGATAATTGTAATGGTACGGAACCCTTCGTGCGCGAGTCCGACTCGCACTTGGCCGGTTTTTTTTTTAACAATGTGAGGAGCTGGTGTCTGAGTTAGGCCTAAAATGCCTGTATTACAAATCACCAGATCCAGTAGATCTTTGACAGTCGTTAGGTTGTCAGAGGCCCAAAAAGTCTGACAACAATTCTTACCAAGGGGTATCGTATTACCCGGTACTAACTGGGTTGTGGAGGTCAGATAGGCAGTCGCGCCATGTAAAATACTGGTATTCAGCTGTATCTGGTTAGACTGGAAGCCGACCCCAACATAGTTGGGAAAAGGCTAGGCAGATGATGAACAATAATATTAAGGCCGAAGAGTAACTATAGTTTGGTCAGTTTGTTAAAGTCCCGTGTAGTAAGGAGCGAGCCTGTTCTGATTAAAACTGATCACAATTCCAGATTACGCGCTGAAATCCTTGATGGAAAACCCCAATAAAACCCCGACCTGGTATTCAAACCCAAGACCTCATCACCACCTCACCAGTAGCTCTCGCGCACACCAAACTAACAGTTCTTCTTCTTTGTCGTCACACTCTTGGCAGAGTGGTCGCGGTCGTCACATCAGCACCCCTAGCCAAGTTACAAACGTTTCTGTCGATTCTCTTTCTTCAATCGTAAACGCCTCGGCAAAGCAATTGTAGAAAGCGCTAAATCGGTAGCCAAGTTGACACGACTGAGTCGATCGCTCGTTCTCTAATGTCTGTAGAAAAAAACCTACACTTTAGGTATGGTGAGCGTTCCTACCAAAGAGTTTAGCGATCAACATTGTAGAAACGATAACATTCTATTCTATCATTTTGAACGATGTAAACTTGTCTACGAATTTTCTATTCGTTTGTGTTGATCACGTGATTTAACGTTGAGATGATGTCATTCCCATTCATTTGAATAGTTTTCTACTAGCGTTAACGATTGTAGATTGTCAACTTGGCTTGGGGTGCAGGGGTGGTGGCCAGCTTCACAATCCGTCGCCATTCCTCTCGTACTGTGGCTTTTCTTGTGCATTCGTGGAGTGGACCATTGAGTGCAGTTTTGACTTGGTCGGTCCAACGCATTGGTGACCTGCCGCGCGCTCTTGTGCTTTCAATCTTTCCTTGCACTACAAGGCGCTCCACAGATGTGTCTTCTTGACGTGTGATATGCCCAAACAAAGTGAGGATACGACATTGGACGATGGAAGAAAGACGCTGTATAATTCGCACAAACTAACAGTAGGCAGTTCATTACTTCAAAAGTAATTAAAAACCAGATCCACGTCACCCAGTGTCAGATATCGGAACTCACGTATATATAGTGCAGCTTGATTGACAAATCACCCGTATAGCACTCGTATGTATAGTCCGGCCGACGGGAATTGATGGCATTTTCAGAAAAAAAAACTGCAATAAAACGGGCGTGAATTGATAAATTAAAAGATCGGCTTTTGTGAGTGATTTTGATGTACGTATAGCTACTTGCATCAGTGCGTAGACATGGTACTATGAATAAAAAGTAGTAGGACACTTTGATATTGCTTTTTAAATAGAAATTTGAGGGTTGAATCATTGACCATCATCACAAGAATTGTGGAATGTGAATGGGTAGAAAGATTTGGAGCAGCGGCAGCGGTGGCCCGGCGGTGGCGGCCCCGACTTACGAACAGTAAGTCATGGGTTCGAACCTGTTTTTTCTGTTCCGTGGTTCGAACCCAGACAGGCGCATTACTTTGTGTAATTTATTTCATCACCACTGCTCTCAAAACAGTGAAGGAAAACATCGTGAGGAAACCGGCATGTCATAGAACCAAAAATTCGAAGACATGTGACTTCTACCAACCCGCACTGGGCCCGCGTGGTGGATTATAGCCCATTCCCTCTCATTGAGAGGAGGCTGTGTCCCAGCAGTGAGAACATTATAGGCTGATAATAAGAAAGATTTGGATAAACTGTATTGAGCTTTTTGGAAGTTCAAGTTTCTTGTAGGTTTAAAGAATGTAAATCACCTGCCTAGCCTTTTCCCAACTTAATTGGGGTCGGCTTCCAGTTTAACTCGATGCAGCTATTACTATTTTACATAGAGTGACTGCATATCTGACCTCCACAACCCAGTTAGTACTGGGTAATACGAATACCCCTTGGGAAGAATGGTTGTCAGACTTTCGGTACACTGATTACCTGTTACGACTGTCAAAGATCTTTAAATGACAACCGGAACCAACGCCATAACGCAAGCTTTCCGAGGCATGGAGGAAACTTGATATTCAATAGGTGCTCACCCATCCACGGACCAACCTAGGCACGTGTGGCCTAACCGTTGGCTAGGCAGATGATGAAATAAGGAACACACCTACTTACATAAAAACCCACACGCCTACCTAATAACCTCCAAAAAAATTACGACCGCGACAAAATAAAACCCACTAATTTAAAACCAATTAATATGCCGCAGTATACCCGGGTAACTGAATACCCGGAAGTGTGTTTTACCCGGCTATCCGCGACACGGTCCGCGTGATCGATGGGCTGGATTACTGCCAACCCCCGTATTTATGCGCTGCCAATAGCCGGGACAGATTGTTGGATATAGGGACATGGGCACTGCTGTGTGACTTTTTAGGGTTCTTTAAGGGCTATATATCCCTCAAATGGCTTAGCATGTTCCTCAGTTACGCCTGATATACTGCAGCATTAATTGGAATAAATATACTTATGGTAAAGTTGAGGATTAATGCCAAGTCTAATGTGTGACAAAAACACGATTCCATAAACTTTTCTCGATAGAAAAAAATCCAAAATTACCTCCAAATCGAACAATAAACCGCTGGTATTCAAAAAGTACTTCAAATTAGATCATGAAACTTTGCATACTAACTAACTAACTATAAAGCAGGTCTTATGTGTTTTATGTTTTTAGTCCAATCAATAGATTTTTTGTAAATCGCAAAAAACCACTCATTTCGCACTATTCGGCCGCAGTGACTGACGTAACAACCGCTTTGTATTGCAAACTGATTGGAACTTTATTCTAACAGTATTTCAAACGAAGTTTGAACCACCACAAATAGAGTTGCTAATTTTAGGGTTAGAGAAGGGCCTTAGCCGAAGGGTAACCAAGGGAACCCTATTACTAGGATAAGTCTGTCTGTATGTCACCGGGCTGCTGATTCGTAATAAATAAATATCGCTGGACATTACACTAGTGCCACACTAAGCAACGACGCTTGTGTCGTGGACACCAGATAGTTGATATACTAAACAGATACTTTTTGTTTGTAAATACATACTTATTATACATACAGGGTGTAAAAGACCTCATCACGAAGTCGTCAACCAAGCATTCTGTACATTAAACTAAGTAACTTTACGCAAAAATTATTGCTGGGAAACTACTTTTATTTTTGGGTGAAAAAATCATGTTTTGTGGTAGAACTCAATGTAACGCACCCAAAACATTGTGCTGATGGATGAATAGTACGGGGTCGTGGATGTGTTTAAAGTAAAAATCTTACATTAAAAACTTGTATTTAAAAAAAAACTTGTCAAAAAGTTGGAACTTTGACCCCCAATATCTCCGTAACTAGAAGGTTCCCAGGTATGTTGTAGAACAAAAAAATGATCGCAATGACGACGAGAACAAGTGCCTTTCGGCTTCGTTAAGAGGTGTTTTACAGCCTTTATAAACATCCATGATTCGGAAACAAATGTCCATGCTCATCACACAAACATTTACTCTTACCGGGACTCGAACCCGGGACCCTAAAAACGTAAGGCAACCTTACTACCGCTGCGCCATTCGGGTCGTCAATGGTAAGACAGAATGTGTATTTCTGTTGCCGCTATAGCGACAAATAATCTACACTAAAATGATAAGAGGAAAGATTTGTATTTTTGTGTGTGTGTGTGTGTATGTTTGTAATGAATAAACTCAAAAACTACTGCGCCGATTTCAAAAATATATTTTACTAGCGGACGTCCCGCGGTTTCACCCGCGTAGTTCCCGTTCCCGTGGGAGTACGGGGATAAAATATAGCCTATGTTACTCAGTGTGAATGTAGCTATCTAATGGTGAAAGAATTTTTGAAATTGGTTCATTACTTCCGGAGATTACCCCCTACATACAAACTTACAAACAAATGTTACCTCTTTATAATATT
Organism: Xestia xanthographa; assembly: GCA_905147715.2. Taxonomy (NCBI): domain Eukaryota; kingdom Metazoa; phylum Arthropoda; class Insecta; order Lepidoptera; family Noctuidae; genus Xestia; species Xestia xanthographa. The sequence continues at coordinate 31,656,344 of LR990644.1, forward strand.
AGTATAGATATATATTTTAAACGGGAACTGCGCGGGTGAAACCGCGTGACGTCCGCTAGTAAAGAATAAAATAAATTAAAAAGTAACTCCTACTAAGATGGTATGGAACCCTTCATGCGCGAGTCCAAATATGATAAAGAAAACATCAATTATACAGAAATCGGCCCATCCAAAGACCAAAATTCGATGACATCCACCAAACCACAATGGTTCCGCGTGGTGGAACAAAAGCTGATTGCGGAGCTTTCTCAGGACGAGGGCAAACAAGTACTTTATTTAAATCAGTCTGTAGATTATGTCTTAGTAAACAGCCTATTTCATTGACGTCATATCGAATAGGCAGACTTTAATGTCGATCAAAACAAAATCGGTCCAATGAGAGCCTCCCACGTACTGCCTACACAAGTACTTACTAAGTTAAGGACTTAACATAGTTATTTTAAGTCCATTGTGCTTAGTAGTACATAGTAGTATAAAGGTGATAGAGAAGTTAAAAATGATTAAAATACTTAATATTTTTTTTTTACGGAACGACGTGATCCGACAGAGAACCAGGGTTGTCGACATAGCTCACAGAATAAGTAAGCTGAAGTGGCAATGGGCCGGTGAAGGAAAACATCGTAATGGAACCAGCATGTCTGAGAGATATTTTTCAACGGCATGTATAGCCAAGTCAGAGGCGGCACCGTCCGGCCCTGGTGCAAGCCATGGTCCGGAGCGAGACGGTATGGGACGCCGTCACCTCCTTCTGTGAAGCAGTAACGCTAGAAAAGGAGGTGGTGGAACGTGAGAGGGAGAGAACCTCTCAGCGTCCCGGCCGCCGTGGGAGACGCCCCGTGCCTGTGGACGGTGGGCTATGGGCTAGCTCGCCGTCCGTCTGCCTCATGACGACAGGCCGTGTCGACAGCGCGTTCGTGTTCCACGCGCGCCTCAAAGAGAGTCAGCAATAGGAAGGGGTCCGCAAGGGCCGATGCCTTGGGTTGCGGGACTGTTCGAAAGAGATACCGTGGCCCCGGAACACAAAGGACGATTAAGGAACACTGATGGGTTTTAGTCAGTAAGAGTCTGACACTACCTCCTGCTCCGCCTAGAGCGGGAGGAGTCATTTGATGATTTCCCATCAGAAAAAAAAGAGGCGGCATAAAAACTCTGACACCAGGTTAGGCACTAACTACACCATGAAGAACTTTAAAACGATTCTACTTAGAAAGTGTTATTGGATTGACGTAAGAATACGAAAAGCTCAGGCCAGTTCCGTTGAAAGTAGGCGTATTAATGCAAAATGTTTTGAAAGCCTAACTTATCTATAACCATTTGATTTTCAATAAAACGGAAGCAGGAAAAGCTCGCTAAAATGATATTCTATTGAATTTGTCAGCATTGTGGAATATAAATATTGTGAAATTGGACACTCGAGAAACGAAATATAACCGCTTAATTTTCACGATTTTGCGGGATTTCGGCAATAACGCGAAAATGAGTGTTATTATAGCGAAAGTTTGTTTGATTATAAATGGGCACTGATTATTATCATGGTTCGGCATTAATTTGATTTTGGTTCTCAACATAATTATTATAATTAAAATTATATCATCATCTTCATCATTTCAGCCGAAAGACGTCCACTGCTGGACATAGGCCTCCCCCAAGTGTCTCCACATTGACCGGTCCCGTCATCCCGTGCCACTCGCATCCAGCGGATTCCCGCAACCTTCACCAGTTCATCGGTAAAATTATATGTATGAAGATAAAACTTAGACGTGTCAAAGCTTTTGGCAAGTCAGTAGGTATCAGACCTTTTGTTGATTAAAAGACGATAGGGAAAACGCATGATCAAGTTCCATTCCTTCTTTGCATGCAAAGATACATTTAACTATTAAAATACTATTTCCTATCCGATGTTACCACAGCATAAAAACAAATTTCCGTCCAGTTAATTGAAGCCACAGTATAGAAAAAGCAGCTTGCCAATGCAAATATTTAATAAATATTCATGTAAAATCGCTCGGTCTGCGTGCTTCACACAATCTGTCATTATGGTATTGGCATACGAACGTGAATTTATTATCTACTTCCTGATAGAGAAATGTGATAATACATAATTGAAGCCCAATTTATTTCAGGCTGTGTGTGATTTTGGCGTAAAATTCCTACATGATGATTGCAGGGGTTATTTTCGCCACAAAGTTAGTTCGTCACATTTTTGTGAACTCCATACACTGAACTGTATTCGTCACATGCATAAAAAAATTGTGTAAATTCGTTACAAGTATTTATAGGTACATAATTTTTGCATGAAGTACTGGTAGCAAACAAAGTATTTTTTTTTTTTTTATTGGTTTTTCCATGTGGTCGCCAGCGCAACTGCTCATCATGAGTTAGTGAGTTCGATATCTGGGCCGGGCACTGTTAGGATATTTTCATTAGAAAAATCTCAGTAGCACCCAGGGGTCGGGTTGCGGGAATCCGCTGGATGCGAGTCGCACGGGACCGGTTAATGTGGCGACACTTGGGGGAGGCCTATGTCCAGCAGTGGACGTCTTTCGGCTGAAATGATGATGACCCAGGAATCAAGGTTTGTGGCTGGTAATTATAATTGTGGCTAATAATTATTAATGGCAATAGAGTCGCCTTCTATTATAATAGAAGGCGACTCTATTGCCATTAATAATTATTAATTTATTTGACACAAAAAAAAAAAAACAGAAAAAGTCATTTCTACACCTTTATGAACGTGGAGGGTTGTATTGATGATTTTGATGATTATAATTCTGTAACTATCAACATACAACTTAGCACTGACCTGCAAATTGCAAAAAACGTAAGAAAATTTAAATTTAGCGGGCTACCCTGGAGCATCAGCCTTAAGTGAGTGTGGCTGTGAATGTATGAGTGTAGATGTGTATAGGTGAGTGTAGGTGTGTAAGAGTGAGTAGGTGCCTGAACTTTTGAGTTATGGTTTGGCTATTTCTTCGGAGTCGTCGTAATTTAGGGTGAGCAGATTCAGATTTATTACATGGGACTTAAACATAACTGGCAAAATGTGGGTGTAATAAGATACATCTCTTTCTAACCGTTTGGGATTTACAGGCGTGGTGTTATGGTATGTTTTACCTTGTTATAAAAATACTTTTGTAATATCATCATGACGATATTTTAAATCCTCCTTTAGCTGACACCGGGGCACAGGTTTTTGATCATTTCCCGAGTACCATTCTTCATGCCCTGAGCTAAACACGTTTCTGAAATTTATCCTTATAAAAAAGACATGTTGCGGCGATCAGAAATAATTTTGGGATAAGGGTAATGTCTATAACAAGTTATTTAATGTAAGCGCAGCTTGTCTTTTTTATCCGACTGCGCCGGAAGGAGGGTTATGTTTTTCGAGAGTATGTATGTATGTATGTATAATTGTTTGGCACGCTCTGTGGTCTGAAAGGCTCGATGGATTTTAGCTTGAGAGGTGTCGTTAGATTTGTATTTACTAAGAGAGTGACACTGGGTTTACCAAAATAAAAAAAAATGGCGGATTTCTGGTGCCAAATTCAAATGTTTGGAACGCTCTGCAGCCTGAACGGCTTGATAAAGGGCTCATCATGAGGATTTTAAAATGGTATATCTAAGTAACTAAAAAGTGTAAAATAAAAAAAAATTATTAAAAAATTTAAAAAACCCGACTGCGTAAAAATAACTAATAAATTAAATAAAAACTGAACAGAATAAAAAAGTTCAGGAGACACCCCACTGACTACCTGTAACAACTGTCAAAGATCTGCAAATGCCAGCCGGGACCAACGGCTTAACGTGCTTTACGAGGCACGGAGGAAACCCGGTTTAATGGGTGGTCACCCATCCACAGACCAACCTAGGCAAGCACGGCTTAATCTAAAGATCGACCCGAACGGCTGTTATTTAGCCACGGAGGAAACCGGCATCTCCTGTTACTAAAAATTCGAAGACTTGTGACTTCTACCAACGCGCACTGGGCCCGCGTAATGGTTATTAGCCCATTCTCTCTCATAGAGGCCTGTGTCCCAGCAGTGGGGCACTTAACAGGCTGTTTATGCTGTCAAAACCATTACGTATTTATAAAGGGTGTAAAACACCTCTTAACAAAGCCGAAAGGCACTTGTTGTCCTCGTCATTGCGATCTTTTTTTTGTTGTAAACCATACCTGGGAACCTTCTAGTTATGGAGATATTGGGGGTCAAAGTTCCAACTTCTTGACAAGTAAAAAAAAAAAAAAGTTATATTTTTACTTTAAACACCTCCACGACCCCCGTACTATTCAATCCATCCATCAGCACAATGTTTTGAGTGCGATACATTGAGTTCTACCACAAAACATGATTTTTCACCCCAAAAAGTCGTTTCCCAGCAAACATTTTTGCGTAAAGTTACTTAGTTTGATGTACAGAATGTTTGGTTGACGGCTTCGTGATGAGGTCTTTTACACCCTGTATACAAACTCGTAAAAAAAAACTCAATTAGTTCGGAATCACAGGAATCTTTATTACCAGACATTTTGAGTAATACGATAATATTCGTGATTGAAACGAGAACGCTTCTGAAAACGTATCGATTGGATTCCATAAAAATTCAGTGTCCGACCGGGTTTCATTGTGAAACATGCAAAAAGGGCAGTAGTTCAACTTTTGAAGTTTCGATACTGTATAATCTACACTAATAATATTATTATAAAGAGGAAACATTTGTATTTTTATGTGTGTGTGTATGTTTGTAATGAATAACCTCAAAAACGACTGCGCCGATTTCAAATATCCCCGTACTCCCTCGGGAACGGGAGCTACGCGGGTGAAACCGCGTGACGTCCGCTAGTCTATACTATTATTATAAAGAGCTAACATTTGTTTGTAAGTTTGTATGTAGGGGGTAATCTCCGGAAGGAATGAACCAATTTTAAAAATTGTTTCACTGGTAGAAAGCTACATTATTCGTGAGTGCTATAGGCTATATTTTATTCCCGTACTCCCACGGGAACGGGAACTACGCGGGTGAAACCGCGGGACGTCAGCTAGTACTCAATACATTTATAGTGTAGCAGTGGTAGCATCAGTAGCAGTGATAGCCTAGTCATGTGACCGTCGAATTGCCCAGTCAGGCCCAGTCATTATAACCCAAAACCTCTGATTTTTCAGATTCATGAGTGTATTGTGCAATTATCACTTGCTTAAGGAAAACATCGTGAGGAAACCAAACCAGCATGACTGAGAGTAGTGTTACGTGTGACTAAGACGAGACTTAGCCAGTCTTGGTCTTGGTCTTGCGTCAAAACACCTGGTCTTGTTTTTGCTCAAATTTTGCAGGGTTCAGTCTTGGTCTTGGTCTTGCTACAATAAGTCGGTCTTGGTCTTGGTCTTGCGAAAATGCAAGACCAAGACTGCAAGACCAAGACTGCAAGACCAAGACTGCAAGACCAAGACTGCAAGACCAAGACTGCAAGACCAAGACTGCAAGACCAAGACTGATTTTGGGCAACACTAACTGAGAGATTTTGCTCCACGACATGTACAGCCAAGTCAGAAGCACACAGGCGGCATAAAAATTGTGACCCCAGATTAGGCACTAAACACACGATTAAGAAATAAAGATTTATCGTGTAATTTTTAAACTTTGCTCTGAATCGTCGGTTAAGTCTTCGTAAGCGCTTTTGAATTTCTACCCTTTTGATGTCTGGCGCGCGCCCGATAACAATACTATAAAATATGGCTTATAAGAGTAGGGGAAGAGACCAGAGAAACAATGGATGGACTTTGTAAAAGATGATAGCTGTGCCAAGAAAAACGGTGCCTTTTTTTTCGGTTGGTAAATCATAAAATGACTCCTCCCGCTCTGGGCGGAGCGGAATGTGTCAGACTTTTACTGACTAAAATCCATCCATGTTCCTTCATCGCCCTTTGTGTTCCGGGGCCACGGTATCTCTTACGAACAGTTCCGCAGCTCCGGCAGGCATCGGCCGTTGCGGACCCCTCTTTTTTTGCTGACTCTCTTTGAGGCGCGCGTGGGATATGAACGCGCCGTCGACACGGCCTGTCGTCATGAGACGGACGGACGGCGAGCTAGCCCATAGCCCACCGTCCACAGGCCCGCGAGAAAAGCGGGGCCTGGGATGGTGGCTAATAGGGTAAAGAATGGTAGAAAAAGAAATGCTGCGCTGACTACTAATAAATTGGGAAAAATGTGGGACAATGACGATAAAATTGAGGTACACCTCTGCTTTTAATCCTTCACGATTACAGTCAGGTATGATACGTCAACCTTTACTAAAAATAGCTAGCCAAACATACCAAAAACTAACAAGGCAAGTTAAATAAAAGCTCATAACAAAAGCTTCTAAAAACACAGTCTAGCTAACATGTAACTAAAGTCAACCAAACTAGCAACATTCATCAAACAAACCGAACAGAACTAAAGCCCCCATTGAAGACAAATAGTGAAGTTAAACTTCTGCGAGCCGCCCACCACTCACCTGACTTCGAGCGAAACGATAAAACTCGGTGAAATAGGATTTTATTCACTGACCGATTCGTTTGCCAGCCGACTGGGCCCAACTCGTCCCAATTCCAGCACCCGGCCGGACGTGTCGCGTGCCGTAAGGGTTCGCTCACACTGAGACGCGACGTGACGCGTCGAGGCACGCGAATTTTAAGATAGCGATACAATTTAGAACTATGTTAAATACGCAAAATGGTATATGATCAGTGGGAGCATTCGAATATCTACGTCCTGTGGCTTAGCACTGTGCAACTCAGTCATGCTTCGCCGGTAGACCCTAAATTGCGATGCCCCTAGCTGCATTCACAGGATAGTCCGATTACGCAGAAAACAGTCTTCTTGGTGGACCTGCAAGATGACATTCACATTTTTTTTTTTAAATCGCGTTGTATCACGATCCATCTCGCGGCGTGGCGTTGTCTTTTGGCGTACCACGATGCAAAGCCCGAAACGACTGGTCTCTTCATGTATCGTCGCGTCGCGTCGCGTCTCTGTGTGGACTGTGCCTAAGGCACTCGGCAAAACGTCTGTAAAACGAAATTGGCGGGATTATTCGGACATGACTCGATTTTTTAAAATGGAAAATTGTAATAGACAATCTAATCTATTAGGTATGGTTTTTTTTTATTGAATAATTAGTGTTTTGCCAGTAATTGCTTCATTGTGTGTTACCAGTGAGCCACATTTACTAAAATCAAATTACACTCAAAACTAAACTAAAAGTCGACTTCATAAAGAACAAAATTATTCTTTCGAAACTGATTCAAAATGCATTTCGATTTTGGTCATTTTTAAAAACAGAACGTTTCTTTTGGTTTTAATTTTGTTTCCTCTTCCACGTTCAAAAATGTTCCAACCAATGATATTCTATTAAACAGATATATTAAGAGCGCGCAATCGTGAAGACTCGAAAACCGGGCAATTGGCCTATTTTTCCTCTATTCTGCGTCACTGCGTGTATGTGAGCTGGCTGTCCCCCGCGACACACTTTTTTCGGGGTTTTGTAGGTGTATAACATATCTGTTTGTTAGAATATCATTGGTTCCAACAATAAAATGATTAAGTATGTATAGTAGCCACATAAAATCAATTACAAATTCCCTCATGGTTTGTTTACACAATTACTTTATTCGGTTTGACAGCACTATTAGGTCACTGAACAGATTCTGTGGAAATCCGATTTCCACTAAAATCCAAGCTTCATTTCAGCAATTTGCGGTCTATTCAGAATTTGTGTGTTTTAATTAAACAACTAAATATTGGGATTTAGGTACTAGAATTCTATAATTAAACGCACAATGTTTGAAAATGGAATAATCATGGTAAAATGATATTGTATTTCATTATGGTGCATCCACACCGCATGTTGAGGTAACATTCTCTAACAATGTTATCAATTGTTACCACGTGTTGACTGTTTTCAAAAGACAACATTACTTTAACAAATTACACTTGCAAACGGGGTTCTACAAAAAGTAAGAGCGGTGTGGATGCACCATTAGACAGCATTTATTTGTATTTTAGAACTGCAGCTATCTTATCAAGGGCTTTTTATTCCAACTGCTATTGGCAGATCTTTGATAGTCGTCATGGGTAGTCTCCAAAAGTCTGACAGCCAGTCTTACGAAGGTGTTTCGTGTAACTGTGTAATATACAATAAAATTCTAGATAGCACTAAGAATGAAAATTTGCACAACTTTAAAAGAATATTAAACAATCTTTTAATAGAAAAATGCTATTATTAAACAATCACCGAATATTTAAATGACATGCTGTTATAAAATTTCTGATATTTCATAGGTAACAATTATTGATCTTCCTTTTGACATTTAATTTTAATTTATGACATCATTCAATTTCTTTGACATTGAGTAAGTGCTAACAATTTTCATTTAATTACAATAACTGCGGACATTTTTTTTATTATTTTTCATTATTTAGTTTTCTCAACTACACTCAGTGTTTTAATTTTAGATATTGCATGCATTAATACTTTTGTACGCCATATAGGCAAAAAATAGCGCCCTCAATGTATTACCAAATAAATAAGAACTTATAATGTACCATGTTTTACAATAAATAAATGAATCTGAATCTAAATCTGTGTTGTTGAGGACAAGTTGCACTCGGTTAAACTGGAAGCCGACCTCATAAAGGTTTAGGGGTATGAAAAATAAAACGTGTATAAAGAAAGAAAGAAAATTAGCCCGATAGGACAACGTACATAAAATAAAATGGTGAAGTTATCAGTTTAAAAACTAATAAAAATCAAACATAAAATAGAAAAAATAAAAAGAAATGTAATTAGTCTTGTGTGCGAGGCCAAAAGGCCCCTATCTCAGCATGGTGCTGTAACATTAAAAAAACGTCACAGCGCTGGTATTCTGAAAACGTCTTCAACTACTATAGAAAAGGGGGGATCTTCCGACCAGACGGGTGTCATGTCTGGTGGGCTACTGCCCAACAGTTGTTGTCGGGTTTTTATATGGTCTTAATTCGCGGATAACTTTAACTGTGCGATTTAGGAATTTGATGTTAGTTCTTCATTTATGTAATAGATGACGCGCTGTAGTACTTTTTGTACTATGTTGCTGTAGTACTTTTTGTACTATGTTGCTGTAGTACTTTTTGTATTACGTTGCTGTAGTACTTTTTGTACTATGTTGCTGTAGTACTTTTTGTATTATGTTGCTGTAATACTTTTTGTACTATGTTGCTGTACTACTTTTTGTATTACGTTGCTGTAGTACTTTTTGTATTATGTTGCTGTAGTACTTTTTGTACTATGTTGCTGTACTACTTTTTGTATTACGTTGCTGTTGTACTTTTTGTATTATGTTGGTGTACTACTTTTTGTTTAATGTTGCTGTAATACTTTTTGTATTATGTTGGTGTAGTACTTTTTGTTTTATGTTGCTGTAATACTTTTTGTACTATGTTGCTGTACTACTTTTTGTATTACGTTGCTGTAGTACTTTTTGTATTATGTTGCTGTAGTACTTTTTGTACTATGTTGCTGTACTACTTTTTGTATTACGTTGCTGTTGTACTTTTTGTATTATGTTGGTGTACTACTTTTTGTTTAATGTTGCTGTAATACTTTTTGTATTATGTTGGTGTAATACTTTTTGTTTTATGTTGCTGTAATACTTTTTGTAGTTGGGAAAAGGCGAAGCAGACAATGATGACCTACCTCATTAAGGGGAAGATCGAATGTGACTTATGAACAGACAGACAGAAATTCCAATATTCCTTTTGCCAATTTTAACCCCATCAATACAAATGATGATGATGGTTGATAGGCTCGCCCTCACCCTTCAGGGAAAACAGGCATGATCTTTATGTTATCACTACAAATAGCTTAATCCCAGTCAAAAGCGTGGACGAAGTTGGAACCAACAGCCTGTAAAATTCTCGGTCTTTAGTCTCTCTAAACGTCGGACGACACTCTTGGGAGTTGGGGTCATCCCTATTAAGTAGAACCCAGCCTCCATGGTTATCGTCGTTTATTTGAACATTAAATTAATGAATAAATGCTATTTGTGTTTAACTTTTTTCCAAAAGCTTCGTTCTTTTTTGCAGAATTTACAATTGATATGAAATGTAAGCTGGGTTATTAGTGCGGAAACATGATCAAAAGGTCCTGAGGACTGTTTTGAGCGTGAATCTGAAAATGGCTTTGAAAATAGAGAAGACAAAAGAAACGATGGATGGAGTGTGTTAAAGAGATGTTATGACTAAGTATGGAAGAAGAAGTCACAAGTACACAATTTAAATTATGATGACACAGAGTTACTCTGGCAACGTGTGACTTAATAATAATTAATATTGAGATTTTATTTGCTTAGTTCGACACATTACGTACACTCAAAATCTCTCTATCTCACACACGCACACGCGTGCGTGTGCACGCATACACACTCTCACACACGCAAACATACACGCACGGCGCAAACAAGCATAGACAATTTATCGTTCTTTGTTTAATTTTGTTATTTTTTTATTTTACTTTTTTCTCTTTTTGTTAATTGCCTATTTATTTTTGTATCTTTAAGATGTAAGGGAAGAGCGAAGCCTCCAACTACAGGCATGTTCTATGCCTAAATGGAGTCCCATATCTTCCCGTGGGTGTCGTAAGAGGGGACTAAGGGACTTACCAGAGAATGGGCAGCAGCGTTCTCTGTGCTTTTGTAACAACCGTACTGCGATCGCCAACCCGCCTACCAAGCGTGGTGATTATGGCAAACCCCCCCTTTTGGGGGAGGCCCATGTCTAGCAGTGGACGTCTTTCGGCTGAAATGATGATGATGATGAAATGGAGACTCCTTGACATGTAATGTAACCCAAATTGATACGCAATAAACTTATTTTATTTTTTTATTTTTATTTAAGTCATGCTGCGCCGATTCTAAATAAATTGGCATAAGCGCAGAAGAATGATGAGCTTACCATGCTTTCATTTGGAGAGGGCAATGGCTCTTGTAACTCAGGTCCATCACCTAGCACAGGATTCAGGGACTTCACACAATTTGGTAATATATTATGGCGGATCGAGCACTTCTAGAGATATGAAGGCATTGAATGCGTGTAGTCTAGTTTGTAACTGATGGTGACGAACTTTATGTGATTTTAAATTCTAGTATTTTTCTCAAGTGAGTGACATTTGTCTTTATCGAGAACTAGCGGACGTCACGCGGTTTTACCCGCGTAGTTCCCGTTCCCGTGGGAGTACGGGGATAAAATATAGCCTATGTTACTCAGGGTGAATGTAGCTTTCTAATGGTAAAAGAATTTTTGAAATCGGTTCATTATTTCCGGAGATTACCCCCTACATACAAACTTACAAACAAATGTTACCTCTTTATAATATTAGTATAGATAGATAAAGTTTCTTTAAACCTTATTCTGTAACCACTTTCTTGTGTAAGTAACAATATTTTTGATTATCTTCCTTAATCTTTTTACTGAGGCCCAAAAAGTCTGACAACCAGTCTTACCAAGGGGTATCGTATTACCCGGTACTAACTGGGTTGTGGAGGTCAGATAGGCAGTCGCTCCATGTAAAATACTGGTATTCAGCTGCATCCGGTAAAACTGGAAGCCGACCCCAACACAGTTGGGAAAAGGCTAGGCAGATGATGAATCTTTTTACTGAGATGGCCTTTCAGCCATCATCACAGTATGCACCACTTTTCTAGTCATATCATCAAAAATCATCATTTTCATGTCCTCCCAATTCATTTGTGGTCGGCGCAGTATATCTTCTTCTTCCACACTTCTCTATTACTTGTCATCTCATCCTCACCACCTTTCTTACCATATCATCCTTCACACAGTCCATCCATCGTTTCATAAACCGGATAACTTTTTTATCACTTTCCAAAAATGGGTCTTTAAGTGAACGGAGTAGAAGCTTATGGCATCGATCTACGCTAGGGAATGGGGTTGCCCATTCCCTAGCGTAGATCGATACAGTTTCGACAGTTCAAAAGTGCCTGTATTTGGTGCTACTTGAAATAAATGCTTTGATTTTGATTTTATGTATCTAGTTTTTTTTTCTTTTTTCTAGATCTTCAAAAAAAAAAATGATCCATCATCAAAAAACGCTACAAATTTTAATTTAACTTTTCATATTAGAACAAAGAAAAATTTTGAAAAAAAAATGAAGAATAAATTTCATACGCAATACGCGTATGATTCGAACAGCGATCAATTTATTTGATTTTTTTTTTTCGTAAAAAAAAAAAACCTAAATTTGCCATTTGCTTCTACTCTGTTCACTTATTCATCATCTGCCTAGCCTTTTCCTATTATACCCATTTTTTTTTTCTTACCATAAAAAATAATGGCGTTAAATTATCATTTAAATATGATATTGAACATTACCTTTAAATTATTAGGTCTTTGTGCCTCTGACATGTGACCACCGACCCGGTGCAAATGACATAATGTTACCTCCAATGTATTGTAAACAAGCACGATATGATACGGTACGTTTAATTTCAATTCATTGTAAATTGTGTGTATTAATTTAGAGTTCAATTAATGATTTGGAAAATACGGATGGAAGTCGGCCGAATGTGTTTTAGCTGTGTAAAAAAGTATAAGCCAACTACCGATAAGCTATGTATTACCAGTATAAGCAGACCTTTCATCGTGCTGAACCTTATACAAAGCGATATCAGGTTAACTACACTATAATATAAAGAGAAAAGTTTTGTATTTTTATGTGTGTATGTTTGTAATGAATAAACTACTGCGCCGATTTCAAATATTCTTTCACCATTAGAAAGCTACATTCACCTTGAGTAACATAGGCTAAATTTTATCCCCGTACTCACACTGGAACGGGAACTACGCGGGTGAAACCGCGTGACGTCTACTAGTAGTAGATTTGTATATCTTGATTTGTCGCCGTGTACTAACACAAAAGCAAATTATGCCTTGCCGCACCACCCCCTGGCTATATATTATAGTTTCTAATATCTGTTTCAAATTTAGTAACCACTACGCTATATTCAATGTACTAGGAGTTTAATATCCGGTGAACGAAGTAATTCTAGAATATCCGGATCTGTTCTAAACAATCCCGGGTAAAGGAAGCGTTCTTGTGGCTGCATACGTAATATCAAATTGTTAGGAGTTCAACGAGTTTTCGGCTAAATCGTATTATTTTAGTGTAATATTATTCTAATAGCAGAAGCTCGTTTTATAAACGGTTTGTTCGGGAAAGTAGATATTTCCAGCATTTATTATATAATACGTATAGGTATATTTTTTATTTTTCTACTGCCTCTACCTCCGGTCTAGAATAGAATAGAATATATTTATTGTAAAAACATGAGTATACATCAAGTAATATTTGCAAATAACAGGTAGATCTGCATGTTTTGCCATTAATGGCGTACAAAATAACATTAAAAAAATAAAAAACTTGAGTCTACACAGCAAACTAAAAAATAATAAAAAAATATTTCTAATGCTAATTAAAAAATAAAATAAGTCTAATGCTCAACACGAGGACCTGGGTTCGATACCCAGGTCGGGCAAAGTGTTATTGGGTTTTTCATCAGGAATTTCTCAGTAGCAGCCACGGAATCTGAATTTGTGCCCGGTTGATGGTAATAGGCTCGCCCCTATTACATGGGACTTAAACATAACGTGTGAAATGTGGGTGTACTATTAGGTACACCTCTGCCTAACCCTTCGGGGATTACAGGCGTGATGTTATGTTGTTTTTTTAACTTTTTTATTAACTGACAGCAAGGCAAGGGCTCATCTTATACACACATTTGTCATGATTTTCAAAAATATTATGTAGGGTTTCAAAGATTTTAATAATTCGTTTTATATTTGAGAAATGACAACACTGCCTAGCCGTCAATGTTGAAGCGGGAAGGGGTAGTTTATAAAACATGACACTCGACCGAGAGCTCTGTTCATTGGGAGAAATTGTGGTGTTAAGACTAACAGTCGAATCTATGTCTGATAAGTGTTGTAATTATTGCATTTTGTATAAAACGTGAAGTAATGTAGAATTGTGTAATACCAAATAATTTGAAAAGAGTAACCATGGAGTTTCTTGCCGGTTCTTCTCCATGGAAGCCACCAACCGAACCGTGCACCCTTGTCGACGTTCTTAAGTGCCCATCCAGGCCTATGTGGAATGAAATACTTGGATTTGAATATACTGAAGAGTTGATTGGAGCTACAGTAGTTTTTATTACAGTTCAGAAGTGACAAGAACCACGAGCCATCTCTCAGCGAAATAGTAAGTAATTTGTTTCCTTTTCTTTACCCTAATTAGATGTATACTTACTGTTAAATTTCTGAAAAAAAAAAGGGAGGGTGGAAATTTAACAAATAAACTTTCACGTATGCACAGTGTTTTACACCATGGAGATTATTGTTATAACACGAAATAGAGAAAGATTTCTACCCCGCTAAAAAGTTCACGTGATTCAACTATGCAGAAAGTATACATAATTATTAAGAACTGTGTTCTGACTCGCATTGCTCGAATTTATTACTCGGAATTCTCTGAAGTTGATTTATTTAACTCTAATAAACCGACATAAAAAAAAAAAAAAACGAATAGTGAACAATCTTCTTCTTCTTGTACTATCTTTTATTCAACCGTTTTTGTTTAAAATTTTTCAAAATTGTAATCCAGTTCTAAAAATAACTTAATAATTATGTTGTATCGTATTTTTGTATTGTATTTTTATTTTTTGAAAATATCTGGCATCAGTCCGTTCGCATGTATTATATATATATATATATCCCAGTTACACAGGGAATGCTATAATTGGCCATACTAACTGTCACAAGCATACTTTGTAAAATATTTTTATGTATCGCTGTGGTTAGTTAAATAAATAAAATTAAAATAATTATGGCATTTAATATATGAGTTTAACAATGCAGCCATGAAGATGTGTTGATTTTACATGTTAACATCCATTCTAAAGAACCATGTGTGAGTGTTGTTAATAAACCATGTAGGTTTACATGTAGTGTCATGCCATGTAGGTAGAGATAGGGATACTCGTAGTCGTTAAACTATTAATATTTGCTCGATAAAAAAAAAAAAAAAAAAAAACTGTTACACGTTTTGAAGTATTTTGAAGAATTTAACATGAGGCATTTATGAGAATGATTACCCACAATGTTTATTATAAAATTCTAAATTGTTTTTGCTATTATGTACATAGCTATGCCGTCATAGGCCTCTGCACCGGGATTTAAATGAGCAACATTGGTAGAGCCAGTGTAACATGCTTTATTTATGATTATTTACAAGCATCCAGAGGTAAATGTCAATAAATTATTATTCTGGCCATGGTAATTTCCTAAATGGATACCCAGTGAACTATGTTGGTTCATAGGGTCTTTGTCAAGAGACGTACCTAGTGATTTCGCTTGATATTTCAGTGGGTACTTGTTCCTGCTGATTTATCACAGTGAATCGGTCGTCAGATCCATGATAATGATGATGATAATGATAATGTGAACTAAGTGTGTTCACAGGCGACTTGGTTAGTTCACTTGATTTTATGCAGGTTTGTCCTGTTGATTTATCACAGTGAATCGGTCGTCGGATCCATGTTAGGCGACTTGGTTAGTTCACTTGATTTTAGGTAGGTATGACCTACTGATTTATCACAGTGAATCGGTCGTCGGATCCATGATAATGATGATGATAATGATAATGTGAACTAAGTGTGTTCACAGGCGACTTGGTTAGTTCACTTGATTTTATGCAGGTTTGTCCTGTTGATTTATCACGGTGAATCGGTCGTCGGATCCATGTTAGGCGACTTGGTTAGTTCACTTGATTTTAGGTAGGTATGACCTACTGATTTATCACAGTGAATCGGTCGTCGGATCCATGATAATGATGATGATAATGATAATGTGAACTAAGTGTGTTCACAGGCGACTTGGTTAGTTCACTTGATTTTATGCAGGTTTGTCCTGTTGATTTATCACAGTGAGTCGGTCGTCGGATCCATGTTAGGCGACTTGGTTAGTTCACTTCATTTTAGGTAGGTATGACCTACTGATTTATCACAGTGAATCGGTCGTCGGATCCATGATAATGATGATGATAATGATAACGTGAACTAAGTGTGTTCACAGGCGACTTGGTTAGTTCACTTGATTTTATGCAGGTTTGTCCTGTTGATTTATCACAGTGAATCGGTCGTCGGATCCATGTTAGGCGACTTGGTTAGTTCACTTGATTTTATGCAGGTGTGTCCTACTGATTTATCACAGTGAATCGGTCGTCAGGCAGATGTTAACCCAGTGAACTAAATGTGTTCACAGGGCCTATGTTATGCGACTTAGTGTGTTCGCTGGATTTTTGTAAATGATAAATAACGAATGATAAATGCTAAATGCTAAATGGTAAATGATAAATGATAATTGATAGATGATAAATGATAATTGATAGATGATAAATGATAAATGATAAATGTTAAATGATGTTTATTTTGCAAGTAGGTTTTTACAAACACTTACACGTCATTTTTTAAACTTTAAATTAATTAATAATGGTGAGCAATGAATTATAGTGAGCAGTGAATTATAGTAGTTGTTTATTCCCTATCAATGTTACGGGTTATCTTTTCTTTTAATGGAGCCCGTGAGTTGCTCGCTGGATGCGTTAGGGGCGATGGATATTTTCTCAATGGATTATTGGGTGAGCTGCATACATTCGTCGGATTTGAGCAAACTATATTTGCTTACTGGTTAATGACTCTTACAACGTTTAGATGAAGCGCAATAAATATATTGAATTCGAATGATTTTTAATTAAATAAATAAGAGACAGATTATGTCGATGAATATTGTACACATTTCAGAAATCAATAGGCGGTTATTGTTGAGGAACTTGACTGCTAAGCTGTACTTTTATGTAGAAGTACTAGCGGACGTCACAGTTTCTCGTACGGGTATAAAATATAGCTTTTGTTGCTCGCTGGTAATGTAGCTATCCATTGCTGAAAGAAAAATGTCCAGCAGTTTTTAAGTTTATTCGTTACATACAAAGATACAGATCTTTCCTCTTTAATAATCTTGGTATAGACTGACGTCTGACAATTAATGACATTGACGGATAAAAGCAAAAAGCAAAGCAAATTCACTTTCTAAAGAAAAGTTCGTAACTACTATTTAAGTCAGACTAAATAGCTCTCAATTCGAAGTCTAGTCATAATAATTATTATTAGTTTTCTCGATATTATCTTTTCAATTTTTGGTATTTGATAGAATATATATTAGTTAATTTTATCTGTATATGTGTATTAAAATCAATATAAGTATTGGTATTCTCGTTCCCAAAAAACTAGTTTTTTTATATTATTTTGTACCCTATCACAATGTTTTCCTATTTAACCCAAAGGTTGACTGGTAGAGAATGCCTTGTGGCATTAAGTCCGCCTATGTATCACTACATAATTTCATAAGTCTTCTTACTCACTTTAAATCACTAAAGTGATAGTATAGCATGCACAACAAAATTATAAAACGATGTCTTATAAAATAGGCAAATGTAAAAAAAAAAATACCAGAAATAAAGGCAATTTGAATTCGAGTGTACCACTATTGTACATGAAGTTTAAATAAATAAATAAATAATAATAAATTGAACAACATTTTTGGAATACCCTCTGGGCCTTTGTGCCATACAAATAATTAATCAAACTAAATGTTGTGTTGCTAACAGCCTGTAAATGCCTAGCAAACAAATGACATTTTTGTGTTTTACATTGTTGGATTGCTCACTTATTGATTGATTAATTAATTTATATTGATATTTTAGTTCAATTTCTTATTTGTTTGTTTGACCAAGACCAACGTCTTATTTGACTTGATTTGGTAAATAGTATTGTGTGGTATATGTCTTTGATTGATAATAATGTTTTTATGCCTATTACCCAAAATATGGATATTTCTGTCATAGAGAATTAAATTAATTAAAATTAATGATAATTAAGCTTATTGTGATCGATCATTCACATGACATCGTTTTTATGCGAGTGTGAACGGATTACTTCTCAAATGATGTACAATGTTTCAGTGAGCCGTGACGATGTCGTCTGATGTTGAGCTTGGTACCCCGTCTGGTATACCTCTGAGGCGCCGGCGTAAGTCCATGAAAATGAAGGCTAAGGCAGAGAAGCCCATTGATATCTACATAGTTCGAGCGAAAAGACTTTCCCCAGTGAAGAAAGTTACGCACGTCCGTTGGAAGAGATGTTGAATCGTACTTTACCTGATGATGAAAGTCTTCGTGGGTATTTTATGATAAATTAATTAGGATTATTAAATAGATGTTAAATTACTGGTAGCTGTTGGCTGGCTGGCTGACTAACTGTTCGATTAGGAATAGGTCACAGACTCGGAATAGTTTGGTTCCCGAAGATTTACTTAACTTTCTTGCATCTCAGACCTCAACCGCAGTTTAATAATAAATTACGTGAACATACGACTCAAAACCACGGTTAAGGTCTTTGAGAAAATAGTTTATGACTTCGGTCATCGGTGTTCCAACTAAGATTGTGTCTGACCGTGACACAAGCTTTACGTTGAAAGACTTTAAAAACCTTTTGTAATACACATGGTATTAGAACATATTTTAAACGCAGTAGCTTGTCTCAGAGTTAATGGTCAGCAGAGAGATTTAATCAAAACATCTTAAAATTCATGATCATCTTAAAACCTATCAAGCCTAAACGTGACTGAGACAAGTGTCTGGGAAACATACAATAGGGCACTATCAACACTGTTCGTAATCATAATCATTTATTTGTAATGTTAAGAATAAGCATTATTTATTTGCTTAAAATACAGGTGTTACCAGATGTTAAAGTTGGTGGTTTAGGCACAAACGATATTTTGGCTTTTTAGCGCATGCAAATATAATTTTACACTATTGTATAATGCGTATCTATGTGAAATTTAACATGTACTTATTAAGTAAAGTAAAATAATAATTATTAATAATTAATATAAAATAATTAGTAAAGTAAAATAATTATTATTAATAATAAATATAAAATAATTAGTAAAGTAAAATAATTATTGGTACATATTACTGTATATTGGTACATATACAATTATTGGTCTTAAAATAAGGTGAGCGTAATACATAGTCAGATATATTTCATATATCATCACATGCATATTTTACAAGTTACACAATACCATTCTTTAGTATTAGTCTTTAAACATCCATTTTTATCATTCATTATTTTAGCAAAACGTTCAATAACATTACCATAATTTCGATTTTAGAATACATTAATTATTAACATTATTTATAAATTCTTTAGTAAAATTAAATCGTTTTTAAATAATAATAATTGTAAATTAGTCCACACATTAAAAGAGTTCGTTGTTTAGTTATATTGTCACTTACGGGATATATTCCGTGATTGTTCATTATTTTGAGCTCCCAATATTAAGTTAAGTTAGTTAATTAGATAGTTAGTTTATAAGAAAGTTAGTTAGTTGTGATAAGTTTAGTTTTAAACCGTGAAAGCTTAAAACAGAGTTCGTTCTTTATATAGAAGTCCTGTTAATGCCTCAACACAGAAAACTGCGGCAGAGGCTATGTTTGGGATATATAAATACACGAGATAAATTACATGACATTTTGTCAAATAAGCTTAGCGCCGATAAGTCTAAGTACTAATTTAGAGTTGCCATAAGTCGAAAAACTTAATTTTGATATGATAAGAAAAGTACAAAGCCTCTGTCGAAGTTTGCGGGTCCATACAAGATCACTGAAGTTGCAGCTGATAGAATCCGATCATGGATACATTTTGGAACTGCATAGCTCCGATGTCCAGTAGCTTAGAGGATGCTGGCAAAAGTAACTGAGTAAAGCTAACTTAAAATATTTCCTCTTACTGTCTATTTTATTGCAAAACATTTTCTTTAAATGTACAAGCTTAGAAGCTCTAGTTAAATATGTTGTGAAGTTTTAAAATTTTATATATATTTGTAATGTATAGAAATATTTTTTTTTGTTGTCTGTATTTTTTGTTTTTCTCTCTTCATTTTTAACTTTTAAGAATGTCATGATTTTATTTCTATGATTGTTGTGTGTGCCAGGAGGCCACACTGTGTCGGATGGCCGAATGTCATGATTTTCAAAAATATTATGTAGGGTTTCAAAGATTTTAATAATTCGTTTTATATTTGAGAAATGACAACACTGCCTAGCCGTCAATGTTGAAGCGGGAAGGGGTAGTTTATAAAACATGACACTCGACCGAGAGAGCTCTGTTCATTGGGAGAAATTGTGGTGTTAAGACTAACAGTCGAATCTATGTCTGATAAGTATTGTAATTATTGCATTTTGTATAAAACGTGAAGTAATGTAGAATTGTGTAAAACCAAATAATTTGAAAAGAGTAACCATGGAGTTTCTTGCCGGTTCTTCTCCATGGAAGCCACCAACCGAACCGTGCACCCTTGTCGACGTTCTTAAGTGCCCATCCAGGCCTATGTGGAATGAAATACTTGGATTTGAATATACTGAAGAGTTGATTGGAGCTACAGTAGTTTTTATTACACATTGATCACCAAACTTTCTAATGGCATACAATTAACGAACAACCAGATTTATCAAAATGTAACGGTAAAAAAATCACTAAATGATCACCAAAATTAATCCCCATTTTATCGTGAAATTAAAACCAAAATTTTTTTTTTTTAGCTAATGGCCACCAGAAATACTATTATGCTCTTGCATTCGAGTCGAGAGAGACCCAGTCGACTGGTTTATAAAAAAATAACCACGAAGGGTATAACCCTTCTAACCTAATCTATCCGTGTCGGGGTGCCCCAAGTCGGCCTAGGCAAAACTAGTTTGTCATCAACAACTTCATTAAAATTTGGTGCTCAATTTACTAAATTTGGTGATCAATTGATATTTTAGGTGATAGATGTTAGTGGTCACAAAGTTATTTTTTGTGGTCATTAAATTTCCCCCCCTTTCTAATTGAGTGTTGATAATTTAAGCCCTAGCTTATTAATTGTTTTAACATAATAAAATATAAACTACATTCGCACGAGACCGGTCAATGTGGCGACAGTTGGGGAGGCCTATGTCCAGCAGTGGACGTCTTTCGGCTGAAATGATGATGATGAATAAAATATAAGAACATCATGCCTCTAATCTCCGAAGGATTATGGATCTATACCTCACCATTCATGTGTAATTATCATGTAAAAAGGGAAGAGCCTATATCCATCCACGGGACAGAAATCCAGACACTGGAATAAATACACACAAACTTAAATATTCCTGACGGATAATAACTCGATAAGTAACACTTTGCTCGACTTGGACATCAAACCTAAGATATTATATTGATTTCTCCATTATTAATCCCAGCTACTTCCATGTTCAATTGAAATGGTCGAAAACAATTTCCGAGTTGCACTTCTTTTTTCACCCACCACCATCGTATATTATCTACAGGTCCAAAAACACCCGGTTTTGGACCCACGCCAAAGTATTGGTCCGCCAGTAATCCAATGCACTTTGCCGCTTATTACCCGGGTCACTGGATCCGGATATCCGCTGAGATAAGTCTAACCCGGATAACCGGGACAATCTTTGCGAAGCATTGGCCCGGATTCTTTACATTTTCGAATAATAAAATCCGAATTAGGTTCGCTGGAAAAGTTGAGAAATTGAAGAAAACAATTTGGGACTTGGAGTCTAATTCGGGCAGGGTTTTGAAGAAAAGGACTAACATAATGGAATGGCGCGTTTACCGATTTTCTGCTTTTGTAGTGTTGGCAAGATGAACCAGTCTGCAAGTTCTTGCTGAGAACAGAATAGGCTAGTTTCCACCATCAATAAATTTCAAATCTATTTATTCCGTCAGTTAGAGTATTGAAAAATAATGGACACGTATTTTTTGTTTTTGTAAATCAATGAATATTGACAAAGATAAAACGCATCAAAACTCGGGGGTGGGCTCGTGATGTCAGAACGCACTAAAAATTATACCACGGCGTGACGTATTGAGAATTTTAAAAGCGTCGTATCTTCGTTTATTTTAGTTTACGTAACAAAAGAAAAAATACGTGTCAAATATTTTTTGATAATCTAACTGACGGACTAATTAGATTTTTTCAGTTGACAAGCCTATTTCTGAAGGAACATTTCCGAAGGTGTCCAAAACTGCAGTTCCAACGCCGTTCATTTGTTATGACATACCTCAGCAGCAGACCTTACAATATCAGCCCATCCATGTCCCACTGTTGGGCAAAACCCTCTTCTCATACTGAAAAGGCACGGGAATATATCCACCGCGCTTGAAGATGTTGGTCCGTGGATGAGTGACCACCCCTTACATATCGAGGTCCCTCCATGCCTCGGAAAGCACGTTAAGCTGTTGGAACCGGCTGTCAACTGTAGATATTTAGCAGCCGTTAAGTTGTCAGTGGCTTGAAAGTCTGACAACCAGTCTTACCAAGGGGTATCGTATAACCCAGTACCTACTCACTGGGTTGTGAGGTCAGAGAGGCCGTAGCTCCATGTAAAATTCTAGTTTTCACTCTGCATCCGGTTAGACTGTAAGCCGACCCCAACATGGTTGGGAAAAGGCTAGGCAGATGATGACTAATTCAAACGATAAAACAATAATCGAAAGGATCCCGTTTCCAAAACTTTACAACCCACAATCAATAATCAATTTCAATTCAACCCCGCTTCACTTACCACAAAGCGCTTTAAGCGACAATTTGTGGAAACACTTAGCAACAAATTAAACCGCTGGCTCGCTTTGATCAAGTGCTTGAAGCGCTGGAAGTATCGATCAACTCGAGCTTACTTTGATGATAGTATATTAATAAACCAGTAAACCAAGTTGACCCTTCTTTTGTGAATAAAAACGCGGTTAATGATTGTCAACAAAACTTTTTGTTATGTTGTACCAGCACAAATAGTACATCTCATACGTAAATCCATCAATGCCTAGTTATGGCCAAGGCTTGTATAGTACTTTTCTCAAATACCGCGAGGAAATTAATAGTACATTGTTCACCGAGAGGAGAAAGTGACCGATTACCGTCGAGGGTGTCGTTTGAAGCCCGAGCCGTAGGCGAGGGCTTTAAAACACCCGAGATCGGGAATCGCACTTTCTCTCGAGTGATACATAGTGCTTTATACTACACCTACGAGGAAAATAAAAAACGAAATCTTTACTAATTGAAATTCATATTGAAATTGTTGCAGTTAGTGAAGCTTAATGTAACACTTTTTCCATTAATGTTCTTTTTTCAAATTGTTTATCCTGCCGCCGCAGGGTCGCACTGCCAGCCCGACACCATCCAACACACAGTGGCCAAGCCCGCCACACTGTTCCCAAAACACTGTAACTCCTGAAAGCCAGAATCAGCATTGGCGACCACCAGAAAAGCGCCGAGACAATGAAGCTCGACGAAGTCCCAGAGAATGAATTTAACTGTCTTGGATCCCGCAACGAAATTAATCAGAAAAGTATAGCGGAGGAGTAGGAAAATCCGTAATTTCCACTGCTAGTGGCCAGTGTCATTTTGCGAACTTGGAGATAAAAACTCACTGTAAAAACTTTTTGGCTTTTGATATTTATGTTACCGGCGCATAGTCTTACCCAAAATTAAAAAAGAAAAACCACGTAGGAAATGGATTTTCATACACTTTTCTCTCCCGCTCAGATGCGTTTTCTACCCGCATATTTGTTCGATATGCAATGACGTACTTTCTACCGTAAATTTGATAAAGTATCAAGGTACTTTCCAAGCAGGTGTAGTATAAAACGAAGTATGCACACAAACGACAATATCTCGCATTGAAGAGTTCATTTGTTTTTTTTTTCAATAAACCGCTTTCTATTCGCAAGCCAATTCGAAATTTAAATAAAACCTTTGATAAGTTACCTCCTTGGTTGCCATGGTTCAGAGTAAAAGATCGTTCCATTTTTAAATAACACGACATTTATGAGTTTAACTATGTAATTAATTTGGCCGCTAAACACGACCGATATGGATTTTCATACAACTTGCCGCCGGCCGCTGGTCGCACGTATCTGGCCAGTACAACAGTTTCGATTTATCTCGAAGAAAGTTGTCAAAATAATGCTCGAATTTCCACGCATGTTCGAGAAAACTAATCACTTGCCTCGATGAAGCAGCTTAGACTTCATCATTCTTCTCTTCAGCCCGGATTCACCCACTGTTGGATATAGGCCTCCCTTTCTTCTGCCTCTCTTCTATGTTCTGTGCGTCCTTTTTCCATCTGTTTCCCGCGATTTTGACGATATCATAAACTCAACGCTCTTTTGGACAGCTCTGGTTTCTTAGGCCTAACCTTGGCCACCATTCGGTGAAAACCTTACTCCATCGGCCATCTCGTATCTGTAAGAACCGCGGGTGTATAACTTCAAAATTTATTAAAAAAAAACTATACAGGATTAGTTTTGAATGACCGGCCAAATTTTCAGAGATGGTTTAGAATCGATAATATTTTCGTTTTACATGAAAAAAAAAACAACATTTTTTGAAATAAAATTTAATTCCTGTCCACAACTAAAAAGCGAATGACCGGCCAAATTTTCAGAGATGGTTTATAATCGATAGTATTTTCGGTATAATGAAAAAAAAAAAACAAAATTTTTTCAAATAAAATTTCAGTCCTGTTTACCACTAAAAAGCGAATGTGTGAACGTGTATATTGTAACAACACACTTAATTCGGTTCAACAACCTAGATAGGTAGCAGTTAGCACACACATAAAAATGGCGACACACACAAGTGCATTGATTCCCACTAGGTTTATGATTTAGGAAATTTTTAGGACATTTTCAAATGAATGCTATTATTTTATTTTTCGACAATAATGTTTAAAATCCACTTTTGGTTTGATATCTAGATCTTAATTTTAAATTTTGGCTGGAAATTGAGAACTAACCCTGTATAAATGTACGTAAAATGTAGTCTAGAAATTTGCGACCTGTGCATTCTTAGAAGTTTTAAAATATCGCTTTGCATGTGAATGTAAGCCGATTTCTAGTTGAAATACTGCATCAGTATCATCATCAACTGCCTAGCTCTTTCCCAACTATGTTGAGGTCGGCTTCCAGTCTTAACCAGATACAGCTGAACATGGAGCAACTGCTTATCTGACCTCAACAACCTAGTTTCTCGGCAATATAATACTGGTTGACCGTAAGACTGGTTATCTGAAAACTTGAAATACTGTATGTTAATAACAAATGTCTCAACTGTGTATCGATCAACTCCAGCTTACTTTGGTCAACACTTCTGACTGAGCGGGGCGTGGTCACAGTGACAGCGTATTGTAGGGCTGATTGAATTTCGATGGAGTGTGGTATGATTGACGTAAACTGTTATGTCAAAAATGGGAGTGGCTGTTGTGTATGGGATTACTTCGTCGTACTGGCTTATTGATAAAAATGTATTTTCGAGACAGTGACGTGCTAGAAAGCCTACGCTAAAACTAAAATTTGTCACCGGTCTCCTCAACTTCCTTAAGAACTAAAAATCACTTTTCCGCAGAAGAAGAATCAGAATGATTTAGAGGTATATGTTAGTTGATGACGTTTCGCAGAGGCTTGGGTCTCAGCAGTGCGAACGTTATAGACTCGTTATGTGAGATCAGATCTAAATGCACGCTTGGTGTCCGAGTTTTTATGCTACCCATCGGCTTTGGACTTGACTTTACATGCCGTCGAGAAACATCTCACAGGCATGCTGGTTTCCTTACAATTTTTTCGTTCACCGTAGCAAGTGATATTTCTATACTAATATTATAAAGAGGAAAACTTTGTTTGTTTGTTTGTTTGTTTGTAATGAATAGGCTCAAAAACTACTGGACCGATTTAAAAAATTCTTTTACCATTCGAAAGCTACATTATCCACGAGTAACATAGGCTATATTTTATTCCCGTACTCCTACGGGAACGGGAACTACGCGGGTGAAACCGCGGGAAGTCCGCTAGTATACAATACGCACATGAATCAGACAATGTCAAATGTGCGTTTCTTGGGTTCGAACTGGAGACCTATGACTTGGCAGTCCAAAGGTCACACCACTAGGCTATCACTGCTTCTATAGTTGGTGCCAGTTAAGATGAGAATAGCGGTCATTGCCCTTTGCCTAATATCTTTTCGTACGAACCAAAACAAATAAACCATGTATCGATTTGCATTACAAAAAATGTTGAAGATCACGATAGATGACGATTCCAGACTTGAACAGGCTTATTTTTGGTTTTCAAAGTTAAGAAGTTTAATAAATGTAGGTAGGTCAATGACCGCTATTCTCATCTTAACTGGCACCAACTATATCATGGTTTGATGTTAATGTTTAATTCATTTTTCAACTTGTGGCACTTCGCATTCGCGATACCCGCAATTACAGACACAATTAAAATAACAATGCACCGTGCCCAATCGGGCACGGCTGAGGACATAA
Source organism: Xestia xanthographa (assembly GCA_905147715.2). Lineage (NCBI taxonomy): Eukaryota > Metazoa > Arthropoda > Insecta > Lepidoptera > Noctuidae > Xestia > Xestia xanthographa. The sequence goes on from LR990644.1 coordinate 31,682,868, forward strand.
GGGAACGCCATCTGCTAAAATCCTTTGGCTTCGTTCACGTTCATGCAGATTTCATATTCTATGTAGTAATTCAGGACATTGACATGTCACGCACACCAATTCCTGAAAATCGTCCCATCTCCAACTCGTTAGCACTGGGACCACTAAAAAAGCAAAGTTGCGCAATCATTCACAAGTTACTGAGTAACGACCAACCAAACAGTAACGCGTTTTGTATTCAGTTTTCATCCAATCGGCCCAGTTCAAATTGATGCAGTTTTTTAGTTTCAGCATAAAATAAAACTGAATAAATTCAATATTGAACGTTTCTAGGTCTCTGGCTACTGGCCGGGAAGTTATTGGGGAGAGGAATTTAAAGTTGTTTTTTAGGGTTCCGTACCCAAAGGGTAAAAACGGAACCCTATTACTAAGACTTCGCTGTCTGTCCGTCTGTCCGTCTGTCTGTCACCAGGCTGTATCTCATGAACCGTGACAGCTAGACAGTTGAAATTTTCACAGATGATGTATTTCTGTTGCCGCTATAACAACAAATACTAAAAACAGAATAAAATTAATATTTAAGGGGGGCTCCCATACAACAAACGTGATTTTTTTGCCCTTTTTTGATAATAATGGTACGGAACCCTTCGTGCGCGAGTCCGACTCGCACTTGGCCGGTTTTTTTTTTATTGCTTTTACTAGACTATGGTTTATATTTTCGTGGAAACGCTACTTTGATGTATCTTTGAACTGTATTGTTTTGGAATGTTACAGGAAAACAAATTCTCTACAAAAAGTATAAAAGCGTTTTCAACATCTTTAGTTGTGTCCGCGAATTTAAACGTCAAATATTTAGTTCTAAAGGGTCAATATTACTATACGTACTAAAGCTCGCATATTTTACGATTTTGGTCTACTATTATTGGTCACAAAAAGGGTATTTTTTTGGTTTTAGTACTATTGGTCGGCACTGTAAACAGATGTGTTCATTGTGTGCACGGGATTTTATTTTAAAAATGAGCAGAGTCAACTTTTGAAGATAGTACGTAAGAATCCGTTTCCACTATGGAAGGAAAACTTAAAATTACTCTATGTTTTCCAGATAGCTAATGGTGTCGATTCTTTTGTGCACAAACTAATCTTAATTTAGGCTATTGCTGTCTTTTTCTCTCTAATAAAACGAGAAAGAGACGGACGTAATTTAGAGCTGTCAAATTTAGTTGTAACTAATATTTCCATACAAATAAAGGGTGTACGTAAAAACATGTCGACTTATAACACGGTGAAGCGCAAGGCATAAACTAGTTTGACATCTCTAACTTAGTTCATAGCTATAGCCGTCCTTTTCTCGCACTGCCTTTTAGTAAAAGATAGCAATAGCCTAAATTAAGTTTAGTTTGTGCACAACAGAATCGACACTATTATCTGGGATTGTTCATCATCTCAAGATTCAAGTAAACTCCTTATAATACTTCTCTGTTACCCGTCATCTCATCAGACACCATAAGTTAGTACAACAACAACAACAACAACAGCCCATAACGTCCACTGCTGGACATAAGCCTCTCCCATGATGGGAGGAATTTGCCGTAATCTCCACGCTTGGCAGGCGGATTGGAGATCGCAGTGATGAAAGACTAACAGAAAACGCTGCTGCCCATTCTCTGGTCTACGGAGGCGCAAGGTGTTCTGCCTCAGACATTAGTCGCCTTATACGACACCCGTGAGTGTAATGGGTTGGTTCTATTCTACTCTGCCGGATACCACACGGCACCGGCATAAGTTAGTACATAGTTATGTAATAAAAAAGATATTTGACGGTAACGCAGTAACATCTTCACAAGAAGCTTAATTACTTGAACTAGAGAAGCCATTAACTAGATTGCATTGCACAAAGGGAAACTTCTACAGTTGCAATTCTCGTTATAGCAGACTTTGAATCAAATTCTCAAATAGTTCAACTAATTGATCTGTAACTGCAACTGCTTTTGTGTAACTACCATTTTCAGGATATTGGATCAATTAAATCTTCCCTTTTTGATACTTGTAAATATTTTTATTTTTTATTATAGAGTTAGTATGTAAATTATGTAAATATTATTAGTTTGTGTTTAATAAAAACCCATTATATTAAATCTTCTGAACCAATTATTACTTAGTTTCTGCTGTCACAAAGCCGAATTTTCACTAACACTATATTTAGGTATTGGTGGAGTGCTGAGTTTGAGGTTCTAGTTTCGATTCCTAGGTCAGGCAGAGTTATTGGGTTCTCCATCAGGATTTTCTCAGTAGCAGCCATGGAGTCTGGATTTGTGCCCCTTTGATGGAAATAGGCTCGCCCTCAAGGCCTCTATTACATGGGAATTAAACAAAAATGGTGAAAAGTGGGTGTATAATGGGTACACCTCTGCATAACCCGTTGGGAATTACGGGTATGATGCTATGATAACATACATATGTATGTAGGCGACACCTAAATGGATGTCTAAATTAAACCCCGCTGTTGGATTTTCAAAGGTTTGCGATATATATGTAATCTAACATTATTTTTTCCTATTCTTTCACTACAAAAGCACAAAATATACAGTCAAATAAAAAACAAAGAAGTGCGAGTAAGACTTATGCCCCGAGGGTTCCGTGACGTCCACAGTCTTTGAATTTCTAATTTCTGCATTAAACAGGACCCAAAAAAACGGAACACATGTTTAGAAATCGCTAAACCACTTTTAATTTTTTTGTCTGCGCTTTTGCCCAACTGTGGGACAATATAGGCTATATTGTCCCACTGTTGGACAAAAGCCTCCCCTTAGCCTTCCACTCTTCTCTCCGTGCGATTTTCTCAGGCCAATCTCTAATGCTTACAGTTAAATTAGATCATTTCATTCATTCAAAAACCCCGCCTCCACTAGCACCCCACCCGAATCCGCTTAAAACCCGCTATATTGAATCCACAAAGCAAAGTCGGTATATTTGCAAGTCGGGAACTAACGACCGTGCTGCCCCCTAGTCAGGAATTTAGCATTGAATGCGGGTAGTCCCGCAAATTGCGCTGTTTCGCTGAACGGAAACGTTTTACCATTATTTCGGAGAATAGGATAACTTATAGGGTGATTGTTAGAAGTTAGGAACACTGCAGGAACTGTATTCGAAGTTCAACCAGTAGATGTTTAACTGTTGTAGTTTCTATGATCTAAGGATTAGATGATGAAGGTAGAAACAACAGCTTAGAATTTAAGTTGTTGTGTCTACATTCATATGTATCTGATCTTTTTGAAGATCATTACCAATGAGGTTGCCTAGGTTGTTCTGTGGATGGGTGACCGCCCGTTACATACCGAGTTTCCTCCGTGCCTCGGAAAGCACGTTAAGCCGTTGGTTCCGGCTGTCATTTGTAGATCTTTGACAGTCGTTAGGTAGTCAGAGGCCCAAAAAAAAAAGAGTCTTACAACCAGTCTTACCAAGGGGTATCGTATTACCCGGTACTAACTGGGTTGTGGAGGTCAGATAGGCAGTCGCTCCATGTAAAATACTGGTATTCAGCTGCATCCGGTAAAACTGGAAGCCGGCTCTTTAGTAAATTGATCCCGCTCATTTCAATCCCGCGGGATCAGTTTACTAAATTAATATTTTTATGTCATTTTCATTAGTAGATTGGTCCCGCTCTTAAAATTAAAAATAAAATGCCGTTGAATTTCAAATTTGAGTAACATCATGTAGAAAAATGTTAGGAAGAATAAAAATAAAATCCCGTTGGCCCCACCGTATTTTTAACATTGTAATTTTTAAAATTGAGTAGTTTGAGTAGTAATTGTGCTAGTTACGGGCAGTAACCTTATGAACAGTAGTACCTAGGTTGGCATGAATCGAAGATGGTATTTATAGTAATAAATTTTAAATACCATCCTATTTCTGGGTAGGTACGATCTTCTAGTAAGAAGATCGTACCTACCCAGAATTATTGAAATGCATACTACCTTGAGCTCATGCCAGCCTGGTATTTTTTTGAGAAAAATAACTGTGTCATATTCAGGTAATGCAAAAGAGGAGCTCGTGGCTAAATAATAACAGCCGCTCGGGTCGATCGTTAGGTTAAGCCGTGCTTGCCTAGGTTGGTCTGTGGATGGGTGACCACCCATTACATACCGAGTTTCCTCCGTGCCTCGGAAAGCACGTTAAGCCGTTGGTTCCGGCTGTCATTTGTAGATCTTTGACAGTCGTTAGGTAGTCAGAGGCCCAAAAAAAAAAGTCTGACAACCAGTCTTACCAAGGGGTATCGTATTACCCGGTACTAACTGGGTTGTGGAGGTCAGATAGGCAGTCGCTCCATGTAAAATACTGGTATTCAGCTGCATCCGGTAAAACTGGAAGCCGACCCCAACATAGTTGGGAAAAGGCAGATGATGATCCCAATAAGGTTATCCCTTCGTCTGTAAAGCCCTACCGAATAGGTCTGACGCAATTACATAACTATTATTCTACTTCGCTAACAGATGAAAGTTTAAAACTATAGAGAGTTTGGATAAGGGAATGTCAAGCGCACAGACCTCCCGTTTTGGTCTTCTTTTTTACTTGTCAGTGTAAACTTTTATAAGATAGATACTTCATGCTAAAAACACTTGAAGGATCAGTACACAAAGCTCTCGAAAACCACCCTAGAAAGCCATCAAATATCTAGGCATGGCTAGATGGCATCATCATCAAGATCATCGTCTAATGGGTGGTCACTCATCCACGGGAAAACCTAGGCAAGCGCGGCTTAACCTAAAGATCGACCCGAGCGTTATTATTTAGCCATGAACCCATCCTAAGTATCTACATTTATTTTCTCAAAAATGGTATGTAATGTTGCCATAACATCTCTAAGAAGTATCCAGAAAGTGAACTCTACCGGAGACATATTCACAACTGTCCAGTAAGAAGCGAGATTTTAAATTTGGAATCTCCAACTGTCCAGTAAGTAAGTATGTAATTTACTTACTGGACAGTAGGTCATCCTCTTTGGATCTGCTTAGAAAAGGCTCCAAATATATATCTATCTCTCTTTTTGGTATGACATTTTATGAGATATATATATTTTTGGAGTCACAGCCATTTTATAGTCTGTGACACTTAACGCGACGCAGAAAAAGTATGCGTTGCGTTTTGTACTTAGTAATGTGTTAGAAGTATAGTGTGGGATTTTATGTTTGTATTTAGTCATTTCAGTTAATACATTACGTTGGATTAAAACTTTCCATTCTAAAATTAACATGGAGTTTCAAAAACAATAATTTACATTTTTTTACTAAAACATTCATGTAATGTAAAAATAGAACAATTTTCGAAACTAAACGCAAAATTTGTATTAAAAAAAACAACGACAGGCGGGATTTCACATTTAATTGCGACAATTGTGTTTAAACGAATTTGTTGTTAAACTTTCTTTCATTTTTGAGAAAAGCATTATACAAACCTCAACCAGTAAGAAAGCCATCCTGGCCTCGTATATAACCGGACCTCTTACTTACTGGATTCTGCAGTAACATACTATAGGGAATCAAATAGAAACTGCATCGTATCATAGACTTGCTGCCTCTGTGATAATTTTGACTTTGTCATTGTAAAAAGTTATGTAAAATAATTTTCAATATAATTTAATATCATCGGAGTTGTGAGTTACTCTTTCTCTTTAACATCCTTCTGATCCCAACAATTGGTGACCCCGACGTGATAAATAGCATTCATGGAAAAATTCGACGACGCTGTGGGCGAATCAGAGATGAACGAAAAGGAAATTTCTGCCATAGCTCTGCAAGCGAAAATTCCACAATTTTGGCGTGAACAACCAAGGCTTTGGTTTGCTCAGTTTGAGTCGGTCATATCCCAACACAAGACTAGCGATGAACAAAAATACAACTTGGTGATTCCAGTCCTAGAGAGAAAAGATATCCAACAAATTGGCGATATCATCTGTAAACCACCAGAAACAGGAAAATACGTCGCACTGAAGAAACGTTTGCTGTCGGTGTATGAAGAAACCGAGACCCAACAATTTCAAAAGCTTCTAAGCGGATTAGAGCTTGGTGATCAGAAGCCAACCCAACTCCTGAGAGTTATGCGAGAATTGGCTGGAGTAAAGGTTCCCGACGACGCGCTCAAAATACTATGGATGGGCCATCTACCCTCACAAGTCCGAGCAGTACTATCAGTCAACTCAGAATCTACCCTCGATATTCTGGCAATGATGGCTGATAAGATGATGGAGCACACGGAGCAAACAATAGCGGAGGTCAGCCAAGCTACATTTTCTCCAAGTACCAGCAGTCAATCCTGCAGCAGTCAAGATTTGCAGTTTCAAGCACTGGCAAAACAAATCGAGAAGCTCACGCTCGAGATCGCCGAACTACGTCGAGGACGGCCACCACACGGATACCGTCGCCGCTCGTACAATCCTCGCTTTCGATCTCGTTCACGATCGCAGTCAACGCAACGTGGATCTGGACCGAAACCTGGAGACGCCAACTGGGAATGTCGCTACCACTACCGTTTTGGAGACAAAGCAAAGCGTTGTGAATCGCCATGTTCTAGAAAGAAGAAACCGTCGGAAAACTAGATTCGACACCGACCTTGGCGGACGTCGGTGTCCCGTACACCAGTAATCGCCTTTGTGTACACGACCGTAACACTCACGAACGTTTCCTCGTGGACACAGGCGCTGACATCTCCGTTTTGGCCGCCAATCGCAAGAATAAAAAAACTGAAAGCTCCTACAATTTGTACGCGGCAAACAATACGCCAATCAAGACCTACGGACAGAAAACTATCAAGCTAAATTTTGGATTACGAAGAGACTTTGTTTGGACATTCGTCGTTGCAGACGTCAAATCCTCTATACTGGGCGCTGATTTTCTCCGTCACTTTAAACTGCTGGTGGACCTGGACAAAAGAAAGTTAGTTGACAAGATTACCGAGCTATCTGTCGACGCATTAGAAGTTTCTACAAACACCGAGTCAATTCACATCATAAGCAACAATCAAGTATACTACGACATTTTGAAGCAATATCCTGATGTCCTACGTCCCATGTCGCTGAAAGAACCACCGAAACATGACGTTGTTCACCATATCGAAACTACCGGTCCCCCACTCTATGCTCGCCCCCGCCCGCTGCCCCCAGAGAAGTTTAAGGCAGCCAAAGAAGAGTTCGACCGCATGTTAGAAATGGGAATCTGCAAGCCATCAAAAAGCCCCTGGGCCAGCCCACTTCATGTTGTAAAGAAAAAAGACGGAAGACTACGCGTATGTGGTGACTATAGACGCCTAAACGCCGTCAGTCAACCAGATCGCTATCCCGTACCCAACATTCAAGATTTCACGTACCAACTACATAACAAGAAGATATTCTCCAAACTAGATCTAACAATGGCGTACTATTGGATACCCATCGCCAAGGAGGACGCAGAGAAAACGGCAATCACGACACCTTTTGGAATGTTTGAATTCAATTGCATGACTTTTGGCCTACGAAACGGCAGTCAAACATTTCAAAGATTCATGCACGAGGTACTGAGAGGCATAGACGGCTGTTTCTGTTTCATCGACGATATACTCCTCTGCGAAGAAAACGAAGAAAAACACAAGCAGCTACTTCATCGAATTCTACAGCGGTTGGACAAATATGGTCTGACACTGAACATTAAAAAATGCGAGTTCGGAAAAGAAACAATAGATTTTCTCGGCTATGAAGTATCGGCGACCGGCATAAAACCAACTATGGAACGAGTTAAAGCAATATCTACTTACCCAAAACCGAAAACTATTCTCGAACTTCGACGTTTCTTGGGAATGATCAATTTTTATCGAGGCTGTCTCCCTCGACAAGCAGAACTACAGAACGAACTTAACAAGTACCTACATAATAGGAAGCGCAATGACAACACGCCGATCGAGTGGACAACGCACGCAGAGCAAGCCTTTGAGAAGTGCCGACAAAGCATCACAGAGGCCACCATACTCTCACATCCAGTTCAAGGAAGTTCCCTCGCCATCATGACAGACGCTTCAGATCACAGCCTAGGTGCTGTTCTACAACAAAAAGTGGACACAGTTTGGAAATCACTAGCATTTTATTCGAAAGCAATGAGCGCAACACAACGCAGATACAGTGTATACGATCGCGAACTTTTAGCCATGTATACAGCTGTTAAACACTTTCGCAGATTAATTGAGGGTACCGACGTCGAAATATATACAGACCACAAACCACTTACCTACGCTCTAACAAGAAAAGCGAGTACCTCAGACACACCGAGACGCGAGAGACAACTGCATTTCATAAGTCAATTTTGTTCGAGCATAAAGTACATAAAGGGGGAACAAAACACAGTTGCCGATGCATTATCAAGACTAGAAGAGATTAATTGTCCGTCAACCATCGATTATAATCAAATATGCATCGATCAACAACAAGACCAAGAACTCAAAGAACTCAAGGGACAAGAAAACTTGATATTCAAAGAAATAACAATACCCGGATGTAACCGACCAATCACATGTGAGCTATCAACTTCAGTACCACGACCGTATCTACCCGCAAGACACCGTTACGCAGCTTTCAAAGCGCTACATGACTTATGTCACCCAGGCATACGTAGTACAAGAGAACTGATGACAAGAAAATTATTTTGGCCATCAATGAATAAAGAAGTAGCACAGTGGACGCGAGCCTGCATAAGCTGCCAGCGAGCTAAAGTACATCGGCACGTAACCACGCCGTTAGTACAATTTCCGCCGTCACAACGATTCGAACACATCCATTTAGATATCGTGGGCCCACTGCGTCTTTCTAATGAATATCGATACTGCGTCACTATAATTGACCGGTGCACCAAATGGCCCGAGGCAATTCCGGTCCGTGACATCACAGCGGAGGTCGTTGCGCAAGTATTATACGAAACGTGGATAGTGAGATTCGGCTGCCCGCTACGCATCACGACAGATCAAGGACGCCAGTTCGAGTCTTCACTGTTCAACGCGCTCATGAAGAAAATGGGAATCAACAGAATCCGCACTACGGCGTACCACCCACAGTCGAATGGACAAGTTGAGCGGTGGCACAGAACAATGAAAGCGGCGCTTATGGCTCGCGGGGCAACAACTACATGGACAGAGGAACTTCCAACCGTATTATTGGGATTACGCACTGCCCTGCGACGAGACAACAACCTCAGCCCTGCTCTCATGACGTATGGTACCACAATTCGAATACCATCTGATTTCTTTGAGCCACAACATTCAAGGATCGACGACGCCGAGCTAGTAAGCCGTCTCACGCGCACGATGACATCACTCACGCCGGCCCCGCACCGCTCACAATCAGCTGACAAGCCTTTTGTTTACAAGGACTTATCGACGTGTACGCATGTCTTCGTTCGCAACGATACCACCAGAGCCCCACTCACACCACCGTACAATGGTCCCTATGAAGTAATTAAGCGCTACGAGAAGTACTACGAGGTCAAGTTACCGCTACGCACATCAGTGATATCTTTGGACAGACTCAAACCGGCCTTCATTTGCAACGAGCCCATTGAACACAAAGATCACCACCAGGACATTGGACCTACTCAGCCCTACACCACCAGATCCGGCAGAGTCGTGAAGCCTGTGGTACGTTTCACTTAGAGGGGAGTGATATAGGGAATCAAATAGAAACTGCATCGTATCATAGACTTGCTGCCTCTGTGATAATTTTGACTTTGTCATTGTAAAAAGTTATGTAAAATAATTTTCAATATAATTTAATATCATCGGAGTTGTGAGTTACTCTTTCTCTTTAACATCCTTCTGATCCCAACAATACTATATCAATGGGTAAGTCCACTCTGTTTAAGGAGTAACAAATGATATAAACTGAAAACTTAGAAATAGAATTCCACAAATCCGAATAAATGTCGAACTGTATTCGGAATACGCGATACAATACAAAGTCCGCGGTATATTTGCATGTTCCGCAGTAGCTAACAACCGTGTTTTGCATTCTATGCCCGGATAGCTCGACAAATTGCTATATTTTTAGGGTTCCGTCGAAATAGAACGGTTTATTGCAATTTTTGTAGACTTGGGATTGTAAAGATATTATTAGATTTGATGGAATAGGTATTGTACTGCATCGGGTTAGACGAGAAAGTCGAGTCTAACATAGTTGGGAAAGGCAAGGCAGATGTGTGTGTGTGTACAACAACAGCCCATAACGTCCACTGCTGGACATAAGCCTCTCCCATGATGGGAGGAATTTGCCGTAATCTCCACGCTTGGCAGGCGGATTGGAGATCGCAGTGATGAAAGACTAACAGAAAACGCTGCTGCCCATTCTCAGGTCTACGGAGGCGCAAGGTGTTCTGCCTCAGACATTAGTTGCCTTATACGACACCCGTGAGTGTAATGGGTTGGTTCTATTCTACTCTGCCGGATACCACACGGCTTGATCGTCGAATGTGTGTGTGAAGGTGGAATTTTAATATTCTGCAACTAGGGTCGCTCGGGGTGCTCTGCTTATACATACATTAATTGTGCGAACCACGGGTCTGTGGATTTCACTGCTTTTCATCTCTGATGTCATTATAATCTGGATCAGATTTCAAACATGTTATGTTTGACGTTTTGACACCTGTAATGAATACTTTGATTATATGACGACCCGAATGGCGCAGCGGTAGTGAGACTGCCTTACATTCTCAGGGTCCCGGGTTCGAGGTTCGAATCCCGGTCGGAGCAAATGTTTGTGTGATGAGCATGGACATTTGTTTCCGAGTCATGGATGTTTATATGTATAATACTTATTACTGTACTGTTAAATACATACTTATGTATTTACAAACAAAAAGTATCTATGTAGTATATCAGCTATCCGGTGTCCACGACACAAGCCTCGTTGCTTAGTGTGGCACTATATGGCACTGTGTGTAATGTCCAACAATATTATAATTATATATATATATTGCACTGTTACAATAAGGTAGTTGACACCATAAAAAAATAATTCCAAGACACCAATCACTAAAATAAACACTTTATTTTGGGCCTGAAAACCCGATTTATTTTCAATTAATTGCCAAATTCGGTTTTTAGTCGCTTTGAAGTCAATAGATAGTTGTCATTGAGTTGACTAAACAGTGACGTCACAGTTTGCTATTGCTATACAAAATCTATGAGAGAACCGCGTTTGGACAGCTCATAAAAAGTATCTCAATTGATTGGTGTGTCATCTACCCCGTTCCAACTCATTAAGCCGAGCGCTAGAGTCCCAGTCTAGTGTTAGCGCAAACATATGAATCAGATATTCATAAATTAGAAAAAAACATATTTTCTACAGTTGTAGTCAAAACAGGTAATAATAATAATAAATTGTTTATTTCTCACCACAAGCCATTTTTGGCTTGTGGTGAGAAATACAAACAATATTTACATTAAGAAGTAGCCAACGATTTTTGGTTGTGGATCGCTGGTGCCTGTGGTAGGTAGTAATACAGGTCACCAGGTGGCTCGTTAGCAGTCTTTACAAAAGGCAAACAAACAATTTGTGCAATAATCTTATTTTACAATGTATTAACTTTCTCATTGCAATACTTTAAGTGCAACGAGACAGAAATGGAAAGTTTTCCGTATAAGTTATGATCAATGCCCAATAAAATAAGTAAACGGCAATATAAAAATTTAGCAATCTTAGCACTCTGACGTCTTACCTATTTTACTGTTTTATTGATTGTTCTCTAGTACGTAAGGAACGTGTCTCACAACACAGTTTTCTCGCTTAAGGTTGATCTGCGCAACATATTTTCCATACAAATTTCGGGGGGCTATTACTCCACTGTTTGTCATGGTACAACTAAAGTTAAACATGATATCGTTTTGTCTCATTATTAATTGTGTCTGTACGGAAACAGAATAGTAAAATAAAAAGCCATTAAAAAGTTACGAGCTACCAAAGATTCATTTTTATTGCCAATTTTAACGTAACTTTGGGCGTAAATTAGTAATAAAAGAAGTGTCAAATTTCCAAAACAAAGTCGGTACCGACACAGCACAATTATCGAAGAATTCAATAAATTTTACTTGTAATCGATTTATGCAGTGGTTTTTTCATAAAACCCGATTTTCCAAAGGCCTTTTCGTATTTTTTTACGCGCGCCTTTTATTAGACTTATCGTGCATCTCACTGAACAATGTTTCCCCCGCTGCGGTGCGCGGTGCGGGAGGACGTTGACGACGTTCACGCACACATTAACAATATGTCAGACGCGCGTAGGGTGGTGGTACCAATTATCGACCGTGTCAACTTTTTTTGAACTTTGACTACTTGTAATTTTTAAGTGCTTTTGATTTCTTGCAAAAAAAAAAAAATCGTGGATTTGGGGTGCCATATTGTAGACTTCGAATTTTTTTTTCTTCTAATACCATCGAGTGGGGTATCAAAATGAAGAGTTTTAAAAGATGATTACAAAAATGTATTCAACGTTTGAATGTAATTCGAAATGACAGATAGTATAAAAGAATAAATAAATTTCAAATGTTTCTCATCATGAAGATTTTAAAATGAAATGTATTTATGGTATGGGAGGTTATGTGTATGGAACTAGAGTCGTTTTTGCATAAAAAGTATTATGATTTTAGCTATTTTATAGTTATGTTACTTTTTCTAGAAAAGGCCGATTTTAGGAGGAGGCTGATACTAGGAGACTCCACCCTATTCCAGTTATATTCGAAATTTCAAATCTGCTTCTAAAGCCTATGTCATTCGTGTGACGTTTGACGTATAACTGTTTGGACTCCGGATTTTTGATAAAAAAATTAATTTTTGATTTGAGTGGACGCTGTGCGAGTGATATTGTGTTGGTTCATTGAAGAACAGGTGTGAATAACTACAAATTAACAATGGGTAAGTCATATAATTTGTTGCACCTAATCTATTTAGTGTTCTTACACACGAGCGACACGCGGCATCGACATCAGAGGCACGTGTCGATGGTGACTTCAACCATTAGTGCTATTCTCTACACACAGCGCCGCAGGCTTACTTTACCCATGGTGGCCGGCGGCGCGGCTTTGTGTATAGGCATTAGGGCACCCTATGTAGGCAAGACAGACAGTGCAATGCGCTAGTGACTTTTATTTTGTATGTTTATGTAAATGGAGAGAGGCTTTTGCCCAGCAGTGGGATGACGCAGGCTAACAGTATCAGTATCAGTATGTAATGGAAATGGTTGCGCAAATAGTAGGTGCCTCATCATCAGCCTATTAATGTTCCCACTGCTGGGACACAGGCCTCCTCTCTATGAGAGGTAATGGGGTATAATCCACCACGCGGGCCAGTGCGGGTTAGTAGATGTCACATGTCTTCGAATTTTTGGTTGTAGGACATTCCGGTTTCCTCACGATGTTTTCCTTCACCGCTTTGAGAGCAGTGGTGTTGAAATAAATTATACAAAGTAATGCGCCTGTCTAGGTTCGAACCCATGACTTACTGTTCGTAAGTCGGGGCCGCCACCACTGGGCCACCGGTCGCTGCTCTTGGTGCCTATACATATATAAAACCAACCTCTGGCACTTCCGGCACGGTAAAAACTTATGAAATCTGTACCGGGGGTCTAAAATGGCCGCTTTAGCAGAATCGTTTTGTGAATCACGTTAAAAATTTAAAATTCTTAAAATGGACTTTATAGTTATTGACATAAAGTCCATTTTAAGAATTTAAATTTTTTAACGTGATTCATGCTAAGATTCTGCGTAGATTCTGCTATAGCGGCTATTTTAGACCCACTGTGCTGTGTGTATCGTTGACCCGAAAAAAACAGCTTTTGATTTTTATGTGCGGAGTTTCGCTAACTCATTTAATTTGACCCTGTGTAATCCATTTTTTTTTTAGATCAACACGAGATTTCGGGCAAGATACCTGTGCAGCAGAAGCACATGAAGCAATGTCTGCACAATGTGAATAGATTAGTTCCGATATTCCTCATGTACTGACCACACCTAAGGGTGCGTACAGACTATATAACATATTATATAACTTGTGTTTTATAACACGTCCACATTATGAAATTGACATTGACATTTATAACATTCAGTGTCTACATTATCTGAAACATGTTATATAGCAATGTTATGTTATATAGTCTGTACGCACCCTTACACTCTATTTAACAAAAAAAAAAAACGTCTCATAAAATGGTGCATTTTATGCACTTGATGTACAATCTATTATTTCACTTCGCATGCTCTAAAAGTACGCCAATATAGCCCTACGAAGCGGGACTGTTGGAGGTTGATACCTTCATGGTATATAATCTGTCACATAGTGACTTTGTTTGTAGGCATGACAACAGTTCTCAACAGTTCTCAATAAATGTCTGAAAACTGAAACGTGTTTTCTGTGAATAATAATTTATGCTATCGCTAGTCATCTTTAGTCCATCAGGGACTAAAGTAACCTTTTTAGTCTCTAGAGAGTAAAAGTTTTTTTTTTTTTTTTAATTTCTTTCATGTGACATAGACAAACTCCAAAGGGTAAAAACAGTACCCTATGATTACTAAGACTCCGCTGCCTATCCGTTTGTCTGTCCATGTCTGTCTATCCGTCTGTCTGTGCGTCTGTCTATCCGTCTGTCTGTCTATCCATCTTTCTTTCTATCCACCATTCTGTCTGTCTGCCCATGTCTGTCTGTCCATCTGTCTGTCTGTCCATCTGTTGTCTATCCGTCTGTATGTCCGTCTGTTTGTTTGTCCGTCTGTCTGCCCATCTGTCTGTCTATCTGTCTGTCTGTCCATCTGTCTGTCTAGCCGTCTGTATGTCCGTCTGTCTGTCCAACTGTCTGTCTGTCAGGCCAACTATCTGTCTATCCCTGTGTCTGTCCGTCTGTCTGTCTGTCCATCTGTTGTCTATCCGTCTGTATGTCCGTCTGTTTGTTTGTCCGTCTGTCTGCTCATCTGTCTGTCTATCTGTCTGTCTGTCCATCTGTCTGTCTAGCCGTCTGTATGTCCGTCTGTCTGTCCAACTGTCTGTCCGTCAGACTAAATTGACTATGTTTACAATGTACTATTTTGTTAGTTTTTGCATATTTTAATTGAGTTATACGTTTACAGGACCACGCAGTAAGAATTGATGACACGTCATGAATACAGGGTGCAAAAGACCTCCTCACGAAGCCGTCAGTCAACCAAGCATTCTGTACATCAAACGATTTTTTTTTTGGTGTGAAAAATCATGTTTTGTGTTACAACTCAATGTAACGCATTCAAAACATTGTGCTGATGTATGGATTGAATTTAATAGTACGGGGGTTGTGGAGGTGTAATCATACATTAAAAAATTGTATTTAAAAAAAAACTTGTCAGGTGTAGATGGATGCAAAGTAAGCATGCAGTTGCACGGGCTCATGTATACTAAGGTAATTAGTGATGGAGATAGCAGTGTAATAAACGCTCTAAGAGACGCAATGGTGTATGGTCCTAATGTTCACATATGTAAGAAAAATAGAATGCAGTACTGCGAAATTATTCAAATAAACTAAGACAAATAGGGAAAATATGTATGTGCTATAGAAAATTATTATAAGAGCTATAGCATTAAAAACGTTACCCTATTTACTAAGACTCCGCTGTCCATCTGTCTGTCTGTATGTCCGTCTGTCTGTCCATCGCTCTGCCCATCCATCTGTCTGTCCGTCTGACTAAATTGACTATTTTTCTCGCTCTCAAAGTGAAAAGTACAGTGTAACACTAAAATCCCATTATAAGAGCTATAGCTTTCAAAACGGAACCCTATTACTAAGAATCCGCTGTCCATCTGTCTGTCCGTCTGTCTGTATGTCAGTCTGTCTGTCCGTCCGTCTGTCTGTCTGTCAGTCTGTCTGTCCGCCTGTCTGTCCGTCCGTCTGACTAAATTGACTATTTTTCTTCCACTCAAAGTAAAAATTACAGTGTGACACACTAATATCCCATTATAACTCGTTCTAAAATCCCATTATAACTCGGTTCCTATTCACTACCTCGTGTATAATGGGTCATTTTAGCCCCTTGTACTACAATGTACACGTGCGTAAATTACGGTTACATTCGTCTACTCGTTTGTAAAAACCAACTTTCCACACTAGTACCATACAACAACAACAAAAGCCCATAACGTCCACTGCTGGACATAAGCCTCTCCCATTATGGGAGGAATTTGCCGTTATCTCCACGCTTGGCAGGCGGATTGGAGATCGCAGTGATGAAAGACTAACAGAAAACGCTGCTGCCCATTCTCTGGTCTACGGAGGCGCAAGGTGTTCTGCCTCAGACATTAGTCGCCTTATACGACACCCGTGAGTGTAATGGGTTGGTTCTATTCTACTCTGCCGGATACCACACGGCACGGCTAGTACCATAAATACCTTACTATTTTTCTGTTTATTAGGAATCACTTATTTTGAGCTATAGTGGCGGTAATTACAAACCGCAGACGTAAAAAGAAACAATGTCAGTAATTGTGTTATTAATTCCATAATAATAATAATTTAATTGGACAAGAGCCTCAACTAACATCTGAGGTGACCCTCGCTAGGCAGCTGGATCAAGCGCTTGATTCAGAAAGCAGTTCTGGACACGGCGCGTATTGTTAGTAAGTTCCTCTCTCAAGAGCCCTAACCACCAGCAGCTTGGACCCTGTTCCCGATGCTGGCGGGCTACCTATTTTATATGCTTTTAATTTTATTTATAGTTTTGTTACTAAAAAATTAAAAATGTAAATTTATTACATTTTAAATATTTATGTATAATAATAATTTTTTTACGGACTCGTTCCTGACTGATTGGCCGGAGGAGGCAAAACACCGGGAGAGTTGGAAAGGAATGTGAGAGGCCTTTGTCCAGCAGTGGGATAGAATAGGCTAACTAAAAAAATATATATTTTAGTAACAAAAATATGTATACTTTTTGGGCATTCAATTATTCTTTATTCGATTTCTATACATTGTAGATTTCACTTCTCACGCTCTAAAAGTACGCCATTATAGCCCTACGAAGTGGGACTAAAGTGACCCTTTTAGTCTCTAGGGAGTGAAAGTAATTAGTTTTTTTTTTAATTTCCTTCATGTGACATAGACAAACTCCAAAGGGTAAAAAGGGACCCTATTACTAAGACTCCGCTGTCCATCTGTCTGTCCGTCTGTATATCTGTCCGTCTGTCTGTCTATCTGTCTGTCTGTCTGTCCGTCTGGCTGTCCATCTGTCTGTCTGGCCGTCTGACTAAATTGACTAATAATAATAATAATATATCATTTAATTCAGGTAACAAAAGACCCATATCACATATACCTTACAGACTAACATACATATTTATATAAACTTCAAAAACCTAATTAAACTATTGAACACGAAGAGACGGCGTCATGTTGCGCTGCGTGGTGTCGCGTAGCCTTCCGCGGAATTGCCGATACATGACACCCTTCGGCCAAAACTCTTCCTTGAGGAAGGTCTCAATATGATGAGTCGGAACTCGCACCACGAACGACTTAAAATTCGTGTTGTGGCGCGACTCCAACTTCTCGACCCTCAAGGTCCAGCTGGTCTTCGCTCGGACATACTCCACGATCTCCTCAACCTTCGTGGTGTGATGTAGCCGGGACACATAGAGCTGCGTTGTTGGTATCGCCGGACGCAGCATATTGGGTCCTGCCAGCGCGGTCCCGCACTGGTTCTGACTAGGAGGCTTCTTCCTCTACTTCCTAATAATGAAAATATGTATACTTTTTGGGCATTAAATTATTCTATAATAGTTTTCTATACATATTTAATGTAGTTTTCACTTCTCATGCTCTAAAAGTATGCCAATAGCTTTTTTAATTTCCTTCATGTGACATAGACAAACTGCAGAGGGTAAAAACGGCACCCTATTACTAAGGCTCCGCTGTCCATCTGTCTGTCCGTCTGTCTATCCACCTGTCTGTTCGTCTGTCAGTCCGTTCATCTGTCTGTCTGTCCGTCTGACTAAATTGACTATTATTTTTGTCATGGACTCTAAAATGTAAATACTAAGAAAAAAATCTTGATTTGTTATTTGTCTTGATGAAAACATGTGTTTACATTTAGTGATATTGAGCATAATTATAAACCTAAAAAAAAAGTGTAAGTATTTTTGTAAAACAATTTATGTAGGCAGAACTAATTACAATTATTAGGTATCCACTCTGACATAAGACCAACCCGCACTGGGCCCGCATTCCCTCTCACAGAGAGGAGCTCTGTGTCCCAGCAGTGGGAGCATTATAGGCTGGTTATGCTGCTGCAATCGGACATAAACTGCGATGAACTTTCAAGTAAGCATGCGTCGTCGCGGCGGCAGCGTCGTGAACTCTTGAGGCGATCGCTGCATGACCACCCGGGGAAAACTAAACATAATAAGCAATCTATATTAGGTTCTTAGAGAGCCATACAGGTATAAAACGATGACGCAGCGCCTACTACTTTAGTACGAGTTTGTAGATACTTACTTGATGATTTCTCGGCGATTCGAGCTGGCGTCGAATGGTGTCATGCTGTGCCACGGAGCCACTATCTTAGAAATCGATCAATTATATCTTAAAATGATGTACGTCAAACGTACATCAACGTATCAACGTTTATCGTTATCGCTGTACGTGAAACAACAACAACAGCCCACAACGTCCACTGCTGGACATAAGCCTCTCCCATGATGAGAGGAATTTGCCGTAATCTCCACGCTTGGCAGGCGGATTGGAGATCGCAGTGATGTAAGACTAACAGAAAACGCTGCTGCCCATTCTCAGGTCTACGGAGGCACAAGGTGTTCTGCCTCAGACATTAGTCGCCTTATACGACACCCGTGAGTGTAATGGGTTGGTTCTATTCTACTCTGCCGGATACCCCACGGCTAACGTACGTGCGTGTGTACCTACATGCATTAGGTAATAATAAAATAGACCTTGATTGTGGCTCTGCTGGAGAGCATACTCTCTAGCAGAGCAGTATATACGCTCAAGAAAGACAAACGCTACTGTTTTTTCATATCAATTGTGTGCATCGTGTAACTTCGTTTTTGTTCGGAACGGTTCGAAACGCTGTGTGTGTATGTACGAACTAGACGTGCGTGAAGACTAGCGTCTAACTGCTCATCACTGATACTATCTCTGTCGGGCACGATGCCAGGTGAGACAGCGTGCTTTTTGGTCACGCCCACCAATGAGTTCGAGCCTGTGAGCTGTGTCACCTTAAGAAACGATCGACGCTTTAGAAAATGAAATCTATAAGTAGGAAAGACGCTGAATAAAACCTAACAAACAAACAACGATTTTTTTTTCATTAATTAATGAAAAAAAATGGTTTGGTTTTACCGTTCGAGCATGTGGCATTCGAAAAAAAAATCCATCTTTGAAATGGAAGTTCGTATGTGTAATGGCTATTTGACGAAATGGCTAATTAATAAAATGGACATTCGGTAATAAGGCTCTCCATAATCAGGACCACTCCCGACTGCCCAGCGGCGAGTACTCGCTCACAAATGCTCACTTGGCGGGCAGAACAGTAGCTTGGTCGTCGCACACTGCTGCTCGCCAACGCGGTTGTAGTTGCCAGCTTCCAGCACCTTTCTGACTTTTTTCTATGTTACCTGAGGTCGGCGCAACACGGTTTTTTTGGACCATTTGCCTCTATCAACTGTCAAGCAATCATTTACTCCTTTTTGAAGTGAAAACTTCTTTAGGCGCGTTGAGCACTTTTTGGGTGAAGGAAAAACATTGAACTCATCGTCACGTAACGGGCGGTCACGCTTCGTAGCACTCGTAGCATCCGCTACGGCGTAGCACCACATAGACATGCGCGGGGCATAACCAGTGATATAACTGGGGAGGGGCCTGTGTACTTTTTGTTTTCACTTCTATCGGCAGTCCCCAAAGACTGCTCTGATTTTTTTCTTTCATATATCATTCCTCACATAAACCATCCAGTTGACAATTCTACTCGCTTCTCGCTTGCGGTGAAACTGGTGCCTAAGCAATAGTTAATACCCATTATTTATTGAAACAATATAAGTTTCTCTGAGAAAGTCTTTGAAGGCACTACGGACGGAAGTTCGCAACTTTGAAACTAAAGTCACGAGACTGCTATTTATTAAGTCAACAAAATGTTATATTAGTTTCTTCCGGGAAGTCATAGAACGGAAGACAGTGACAACGTTTCATTTAATTTTATTTTATGTAACTTCCATCTAACGTAAAACCAATATGAAACATAGTTGGATAGTTATTTAAACAACTATGTTTCATATTGGTTTTCCTTAAGAACTACCTGCTTCGTACGGTTTTTACGACTTGAAAAAACATCGAGATTTCATATCAAACCCACGTGACACAATGTCGTTTGACGACCCGAACGGCGCAGCGGTGCAGCGGTGGTGAGGCTGCCTTACTTTCTTAGGGGCCCGTGTTTGTGTGATGAGTATGTTTGTCGTCATGTTGTCATTTGTTTCTGAGTCATAGATGTTTGTATGTATTTACCTACAAACAAAAAGTATCTATGTGGTACCTATATCAACTATCTGGTGTCCACGACACCAGGTGCAGCAGTGCAGTAGTGTCGCACAAGCATTTGTCGCATTAGTGTGATGTCAAGCTTCATTTTGTCGCACTGCTGGCGTGCATTCGAACTGTGGTAGTCACAGTACAGTTTTGTCGCACAAGTGTTAATCGTTAAATTTGTTTTTAATACAGTTGCTCAAAAGTGGTGTATTGCAGGGACGTATAGCGTTCGGGATGTGGGCTATTACATACTAGTGCTTTTTTTTACCTTTCCCGAACTCGTGCGTTCTCTTTCCCAACTGTTAAAATAATGTCTATTAAAAAGAAAAACCAACCATGAAGTTTTTACTAAAGAGTTTTTGTTATTCATACAAATACGTATATTTCTAAAAAGAAGCTACTAATTTATTTCAATATCAGATTTAATGATCTAATTGAATGAATTAGGTTAGGTTTCATTTCATTTCATCTCATTAAATTTCATTTTCATTTCATATCAATAAAAAAAATCTACTGAAGACTAAGTTGTATGGATGCCCTTTGCCTACCAAAATGGGTGAAGAAAAAAAAAACTCTGCTTATATTCTACGGTTGGCGCCATTTTCCAGAAATTTTCTTTGCGAGTTTAGTTGTTTGTTGCACAAAATTAGAGTAATTTCGACCCTATTTTTTTTTAATTAACACCACCAGAACTTAGTATTATTGTACAAAATGCTTCGGAGAACATTTTACCGGAAAAGTCAAAAAGTCGTTATAGATAGGTCATCTTGCTGCGCCATAATCTGTTTGCTGATGAATGGAAGACGATATTGTTGGAATGTTTGTGGTTCTGCGAGAAGGCCGAGTGAAAGGATTAGGTATTTAATTTAGTTTTAATGGTTCTAAATACTGTAACTAAATAAATAACAGGGCCATGTACTCAATTATCCCAGCGTATAACTATGTGTAAAATAAATATTAAACAAATAAATCATATTATATGTGTTCATCCAGGTTATATACTGTCTATGTGATAAATTTCATCCAAATCTGTTCAGCAGTTTTTGCATTAAAGAGTAGCAGTTACGCCTAAAATACTGCAGCATTAATTTTGAAATAAATATATGGTAAAGTTGAGGATTAACGCTAAGTACTATGTGTGACGAAAACACTATTCCATAAACTTTTCTCGATTGAAAAAAAATCCAAAGTTACCTCCAAATCGAACAATAAACCGCTGGTATTCAAAAAGTACTTCAAATTAGATAGTAAAACTTTGCAATCTAATTGAACTAAGTATAAAGCAGCTCTTATGTGTTTTATTTTTTTAGTCCACTCAATAGATTTTTTGTAAATCGCAAAAAACCTCTCATTTCGCACTATTCGGCCGCAGTGACTGACGTAACAACCGCTTTGTAGTGCAAACTGATTAGAACTTTATTCTAACAGTATTTCAAACGAAGTTTGAACCACCAGAAATAGAGTTGCTAATTTTAGGGTTAAAAGGGCCTTAATAAAGTATAATATTCCATATATTCTATTCTATTCTATTCTATTCTATTCTATAGGTATATGGATACCTAATGTTTAATATTAAATTCTCCATTTTGTCTATTTAACATTCGGACGTCGGAGTTTTGTTTGCATAGGACCGTTTTAAGCCAATACAGAGCGGACCCGTTTGGACCCGTTTGACCCGTTGTAGAAGTTTTACTGTTAACTTCGTGTCGGATCGCGTTAATAGGGATGCTTCACTATTCTTCTCTTGGCTTCCTTCTATTTAGCATGTAAATAGAAAACCTAACTAGTTTTTAACGGAGCGTTGGATGGGTGGTAGTCTAGTAGTGTGACAATTGGACTGCGAATTCATAGGTCCCGAGTTCGAACCCCAAAACTTGATGATGTTTCGGATTCATGTGCGTTGTATCACTTGCTTCGGTGAAGGAAATCATCGTGAAGAAATCAGCACGATTGAGAGATATTTCTCGATGGCATGTAAAGCCAAGTCAGTTGTCCTTCCTTGGGCGGCATAATTTTACGAAATTTTAATTTTGAAAATTTTGAAATGTATCTTCCGTCTTGCCTGAATGAAATGTTGTTTTTTTATTATCATAAAGGGTGTAAAAAACCTCTTCACAAAGCCGAAAGACACTTGTTCTCCCCGTCATTGCGATCATTTTTTTGTTCTACACCATACCTGGGAACCTTCTGGTTACGGAGATATTGGGGGTCAAAGTTCCAACTTTTTGACAAGTTTTTTTTTTTTGTTAAGTACAAGTTTTTAATGTAATATTTTTACTTGAAACACCTCCACGACCCCCGTACTATGCATCCATCAGCACAATGTTTTGAGAGCGTTACATTGAGTTCTAGCACAAAACCCAAAAAAAAGTCGTTTCCCAGCAATAATTTTTGCGTAAAGTTACTTAGTTTGATGTACAGAATGATTGGTTGAAGGCTTCGTGATGAGGTTGTTTACACCCTGTTTAAACTGATGCCAAGTTAAACACCAACTACACGATAAAGAAAGAACGCAGTGTATTTTGTTTTACTCGCTTGTTTGTCTTGACTGCCTTGTTG
The DNA here is from genome assembly GCA_905147715.2 of Xestia xanthographa. Classification (NCBI taxonomy): domain Eukaryota; kingdom Metazoa; phylum Arthropoda; class Insecta; order Lepidoptera; family Noctuidae; genus Xestia; species Xestia xanthographa. The sequence goes on from LR990644.1 coordinate 31,705,955, forward strand.
GTCGAGTAGCCGCAAGCGCGACTACGAGGTCCTGGGTTCGATGCCTGGGTCGGGCAAAGTGCTATTGGGTTTTTCCATCAGGAATTTGTCAGTAGCAGTCACGGAGTCTGGATTTGTACCCAGTAATCGACTTCCTATTACATGGGACTTAAACAAAACTGGAAAATGTGGGTGTACTGTTAAGTACACCTCTGCCTACCCCTCCTTCGGGGATTACAGGTGTGATGTTATGTAATTAAAAAAGAAATCGGAGCAGTCTGGGGACTGCCGATAGAAGTGAAAACAAAAAGTACACAGGCCCCTCCCCAGTCGTAGCACTGGTAATGCCCCGCGCATGCCTATATGGTGCTACGCCGTAGCGCTTGCTACGAGTGCTACGAACGGCTACGAAGCGTCACCGTACGTTACGTTACAATTAAGAACAATTCAATGTTTTTCTTTCACCCAAAAAGTGCTCAACGCTCCTAAAGAAGCTTTCACAAAAAAAAAAACCGGCCAAGTGCGAGTCGGACTCGCGCACGAAGGGTTCCGTACCATTATTTGAAATAATTTTATTCTTTTTTAGTATTTGTTGTTATAGCGGCAACAGAAATACATCATCTGTGAAAATTTCAACTGTCTAGCTGTCACGGTTCATGAGATACAGCCTGGTGACAGACAGACGGACAGACAGCGAAGTCTTAGTAATAGGGTTCCGTTTTTACCCTTTCGGTACGGAACCCTAAAAATAGAACATTTAATTACTGAAATTAAACAATTTCTCTTCAATAAAATTAATAAGTCACAGCCAGTGAAGCTAACAACGTGTTGAATCGTGTAGAACAAAGACAGTGATTGTGACACCCCCTCACCCTCAACCCACTGGGGTAGTCATGAGGGGTGAAAGGGGGTCTATTGGTCTATAGTGACCTATTTTCTTAAACGGCTGTTACAGCTGAATTCAATAAGCGATAAGAGGTTGAATGGGTCAGTTAGGGAGGTTACTGTTCGCCGTTCATGCGGGTATTATTGTAGATATTTATTTATTTGAGTGCTTTAGAAAGTATGTAAGTAGGTAGGTAAGTAGGGGTATCAATTTGATAATAGGATTGTAGTGTTTTCTTTACTTTTCTATACTAATATTATAAAGAGGTAGGGCTCGTGGCTAAATAATAACAGCCGCTCGGGTCGATAGTTAGGTTAAGCCGTGCTTGCCTAGGTTGGTCTGTGGATGGGTGACCACCCATTACATACCGAGTTTCCTCCGTGCCTCGGAAAGCACGTTAAGCCGTTGGTCCCGGCTGTCATTTGTAGATCTTTGACAGTCGTTACAGGTAGTCAGTGGCCCAAAAGTCTGACAACCAGTCTTACCAAGGGGTATCGTATTACCCAGTACTAACTGGGTTGTGGAGGTCAGATAGGCAGTCGCTCCATGTAAAATACTGGTATTCAGCTGCATCCGGATGAACTGGAAGCCGACCCCAACTTAGTTGGGAAAAGGCTAGGCAGATGATGATATTTTAGAGAGGTAAAAGTTTATTTTGTTAGTTTGTATGTAGGGAGTAATCTCCGGAACTAATGATCTAATTCTAAAAAATCTTTCACTAGCAGAAAGCTACATTATTTGTGGGTGCTATAGGCTATAAATTACATTCATATCATGCTTATTGGCTAAGTTTTCAGAATTATTGCGGGCGAAGAGTTAGTCACTATCACTACTTATTATATTATATTATATAGCCGTGTGGTATCCGGCAGAGTAGAATAGAACCAACCTATTACACTCACGGGTGTCGTATAAGGCGACTAATGTCTGAGGCAGAACACCTTGCGCCTCCGTAGACCAGAGAACAGCAGCGTTTTCTGTTAGTCTTTCATCACTGCGATCTCCAATCCGCCTGCCAAGCGTGGAGATTACGGCAAATTCCTCCCATCATGGGAGAGGCTTATGTCCAGCAGTGGACGTTATGGGCTGTTGTAGTGTGTAGTGTAACTCTTAAATTAGCAACTCTATTTGTGGTGGGTACAAACTTCGTTTGAAATACTGTTAGAATAAAGTTCTAATCAGCTTACACTACAAAGCGGTTATTACGTCAGTCACTGCGGCCGAATAGTGCGAAACGAGTGTTTTTTCGCGATTAACATAAAATCTATTGATTGGACTAAAAAAATAAAACACATAAGACCTGCTTTATAGTTAGTTCATTTAGTATGCAAAGTTTCATGATCTAATTTGAAGTACTTTTTAAATACCAGCGGTTTATTGTTCGATTTGGAGGTAACTTTGGATTTTTTTTCTGTAGAGAAAGGTTTTAAATGGAATCGTGTTTTCGTCTTTCGTTGAGGGAGTATAGGCCCTTAACGGCTGAATGGATTTTAATGTAGTGGTAAGCACAGCATACTACTTACATTCTTTGCCTGTGCATCGGATAATTCTCGACCTCCACTGACAATATTCCCCCAGTAAACCGCGGCTGAATTAGATCACAGCCAGTAACTTTACTCATATGTACGCGCTCGGCTGTAATGACCACCGCGCGCTGTTGGCATAATTTGTCCCAAAACTTTATTTAAAATATCGACTAATCGTGCTCGGTCCATGTATTCAATGCTTTATTTATAATCTATGTAACATTGTTGAACGACGTACCAAAAATCACAGCTCTACTCCATTGACAAGTTGTCAAATAATAAAAACACAATTACGTCAACAGAGCGCGCCATTTCTTGCGTCATCGTATTTGCGTTAGTGTCACATTTCAAGTTATTACGAGTTACGTATTTGTTATTGGAATACAGTGTTATACATTAAAATGTTCGTGAGAAGTTGTACTATCGTATTATGATAACACAAATTAGGTTTCAAATCGCGAAATTGCAGTATTTCGCCTGTGAAAATGCAGTAATTATATGTACCTACAGTGGTTGTGTAGTGTGAAGAAATACGTAATTTAGTGACTAAAACGTGTGTGAAATGGGAAAAACAGTGCTTAATTAGTGAGGTGATTAGATTGTTCAACTATCTACACCAAAAAACATGTGGGTTTGTGTGTTTTTCATCCAACACCGGCTGGCAAAAATTAGTTCCCAGATGTAAACAAACTAGAGATGTCTAGTTTCATAGGTACATTTAGATATGATGCTATTGAGCTATTAATGAGATTGTGGTCTTGTTGGAAAGGAAATATAGTCTAGTTTATTTCTATATTGTTAAAATGGATAAAAACTAAGAAAAATCTGATATTTCTAGTGAAATATCAGTTTTCGTAACTATTTTTTAGCTATACATTATGACTTGGAGTATATAATTAAAGTATTTCATTTTGATTTCTAAATAAATAGATTCTTTATCTAATCAGCTTGACAACAGTAGTATTGAAATTGCTCTAGGACTTGTAGTTTTTGAACTACAGGTGTTTTTATCGGAACGGGCGGAAAATGTGTCAAAAATTGGCTAAAATTGTTAACACAGCGCGGTTGGAAGTTTTGACAGCTCGCGCACAGCACTGCGCAAAGGGTAGGCAAAGCCACGAGCAAAAGCAATTTTAATTCCATGCTATCTAAATACAGCTAGACTCAAACTTTAATTCAACCATAAAGAAAACTCATTAAGAAATACAAAGACTTGACAAGGAACTTTGTCATAGTCCGATGGAACAGCAATTTTAAAATTACCGAAGGAGAAAAAAAAGTTCTTAATTAATTTTTCTATCCTAAAATTCTATTACTGACAGCACCTAGCCCTTGTTACTAAATTACAGAAATTGATCCTTCATACCAAACTTGTCATTATAATTTACGAATCTTCCATTGGCAAGTAAACAAACGACAAAGTAAAAGCTATGAAAATCGAGGATTATCACCGTATCCCGATAAACCCAACTACATCCTACACAAAATTTACATAACCATAGACACGCGATGAACTGAACCAGACTGCCGTATTTGCAACTCTAAAATAAACCCCCGAAAAGCCTTTTCAGCCATCTTTTAAGCAAATTCTGCAAACCCTTTCCTATCTACACAACGCGTATCATGAGCCTTCGATAGTTTTACGGACTGTTGATACGATAGTCAGCGTTTTACTAGGTCCAATACTGGACGTAAAGAACACAGAGTAATATCGACAGAAGCTCTTTATTATACAACAGGCGAAAACGCACGCACACTTAGACATGTTTTACGTACAGCGGGTGCAAGCGAATTCGCAACTTGCATTGGCTCCCATATCTTCTCGTGGGTGTAGTAAGAGACGACTAAGGGACTTACCAGAGAATGGGCAGCAGCGTTCTCTGTGCTTTTCTAACAACAGTACTGCGATCGCCAACCCGCCTGCCAAGCGTGGCGTTTATGGCAAAACCCCCCTTTGGGGGAGGCCTATGTCCAGCAGTGGACGTGTTTCGGCTGAAATGATGATGATTGCGCAGTAGCGATGGTCCGTTTATGTCAAATATTCTACGTATATATAAGATTTTACTAATCTAAATTATTTTGTATAAACAGACAACCCAATTGCGTAACACTCTGTCACAATTTGAAGGATTGTGTTGGAAATTCGTGAATTATTGACTGAAAATATCGTTCGAAGTAAATAACGTAATGTATGTAATAACATTTTATTGAATTATCAAAATGAATAGCGTCAATAGGGTAGATGACATAAGAAAATGTAATTAGTCCGTCAGATAGATTTGTAAAAAATATTGGACACATATTTTTATTTTTTCACGTAAACAAAAAATGAAGACGATACAGTGCATCAAAAACTCGTGTGAAGTCACATTTGAGTACATTTTTTACTCAAATATGACGTCACAAGCCGTCACTCATGATCTTTGACACGTTTTATTTTCGTCAATTTTTATTAATTTGATAAAACAAAATACACGTATCCAATATTTTTCGATAATCTAACGGACGGACTAAACAGAATCATATTTTTTTAGTCAGTCATCATTCCTATTGGATGGATTTAATAAAGTTCTAAGTGTGTTACGCAATTACGCCAAACAAACAAAATAATGTTCTAACCTATCCCAGGTTAGAACATTATTATGTTTGCAAATTCTCTTTTCAAGGCGACAGAACGGAATTACAATATGTACGTAAGTGTTAATGTGTGCAGTTTTGCTCGTTGCACAGACCTTCTGTAGAATTATCTATTCTGTGTCGTAAGTAAGCACATTACACTGGAGGTTGGGACGGGGCATTACCATAGGAACGATGTCGGTTGGACCTTAGTCCGGCTCTCTCAGGGATGGGAGGCAGATTTTGTTGAATATTTAACGCTAAGTTTGGGGTTTATCAATCTTTCGGAGAATCAGGTGTTGGTCCGTGATTTATTAATGAAAGTTGAGTGTTTAAAGCTTTGCAAGGAACTTGGTAAGATTGTGTAGTTAAGAGTCCTATTACATTTTTTTGGTAAATTCATGATCTTTGACGCAGTAATTCTCAGCAGCAGGTTAGACTGGAAGCCGACCCCAACATAGTTGGGAAAAGGCTAGGCAGATGGATGAATTCTCAGCAGCAGGAAGATGTTTTAATTATTTGCTTAAGAATAACGATAGTGCCATTCTCTTTCTTGTAAGTTGGAGTTACACATTTTCATTTTTCTTTTCGTGTAATTTACTATAAATATTTTACGAACTCAGTTTGCAAGAAAAACCGTCGACGATGGAACTTTAACGCTCAAATTCACATAGTTACATTCAATTCTTATAAAAGCTAAAATTACTAAAAGATAAGTTGAATAAGTTGAATGTTTTACTTGTTTATTGGAGTTTTAGATTTTTTTTAAATTCCTTGAGTTTTCACGGAAAAAATCGTAAAGGAATAGTAATTTAAGCCATAAATGCCTTAATTCAGCGTCCAATATATTCCCAATAAACTCAATTTTATCAAACAAATTAATATGATATAAAACTTCGATCTACAATGAATAAGTTTCATTAATTTTCGTTTGTCAATATAATAAGACAAAAATACAATAAATAAAATTAAAGTACCTACTATAATTATCAATTCAGCTCGCTCCTCAGTCTCATGTCAGTCTCGTCTCTAATATTCGTCAATATCAATCGACAATCGTCCAAATATTGCTATTATTAACGACTCGTGTACGCCGACCGAAATAATTTGATCCAGGTGGTAAAAATCAAAAATTTGCCTGAAAAATGTAATAGGACTCTTAAGGAAAGGTTCAAGAACCCTTTTATCCTTGCCGATAACTACAACTTCCACAACTTGAAGTTGTTGTTATCGACGTTTGAGGTTTACTTGTTGAAATTTTCTTTGAAGGCGGTGTTTTCATCTTGAACATAGTTGTCTTTCACTTCACTTTGTGTAGCGCCTCTTGAAAATAAATAATATTGCTTTCTACGACTAAGTACATATAAAACGATTATGAAGAACGGTTACTTACATAAATGTCAAAAAAAATATAAAGGTATAAAAATCTGTTGTTTCTTGCTGTCATAATGTACGAAACAGATGACTTTTTAAAATTAGCGATAAAAAAAATTCTGTGGGGGGTTTGGGTTCAGAGTGTTGTAGTGAATACGTGGTAACCATTTGTGCGCCGCTCTCACATCGACCCTGTATTTTAAAACTAGGTGAGGTTGGTATTGCCTGTTATTGGAATGCAGATTTGTGGCAGAGATATTTTCTTGAGAAAAGTATAACAAAAAAAAGTACACAAATTTGAAATGTCCTGAACATGCATTTGTCACTTTGGTGATTCTTGTTGAGTTTCCTGTTTGAGAAGAACCCTGCTAAACATGCAACGAGACACTTATAATACTTATGCCAATACAAATACATTACTTATTCCCAGCTGCGCACGGTCCATTTTCCCTGTAAAGCCTGCAAAAGATTATGGTTTACGTTACTCTATGCTACGGCCCTTCTAACCTTAAAATTAGCAACTCTATTTGTGGTGGTTCTAACTTCGTTTGAAATACTATTAGAATAAAGTTCTAATCAGCTTGCACTACAAAGCGGTTGTTACGTCAGTCACTGCGGCCGAATAGTGCGAAATGAGTGGTTTTCTTACAAAAAATCTATTGATTGAACTAAAAAAATAACACACATAAGACCTGCTTTATACGTATAGTTAGTTCAGTTAGTATGCAAAGTTTCATGATATAATTTGAAGTACTTTTTTAATACCAGCGGTTTATTGTTCGATTTGGAGGTAACTTTGGATTTTTTTTCTATCGAGAAAAGTTTGTGGAATCGTGTTTTCGTCACACATAGTACCTAGCATTAATGCTCAACTTTAACATATATTTATTTCAAAATTAATGCTGCAGTATTTTAGGCGTAACGGAGGATCATGCTAAGCCATTTGAGGCATGTTAGGCCCTTAAGCCATGAAGCAAAGATACGAGAGCTTTATTAATCCAATAACTATTTCGCAAGACAAAGAATTTTGAAACTTAATCTCTTACCTACTAAAGCATATAGTCCCCTAACATGATAGAATACGTAATTCTCCATGCATGAAACACGGTTTGGTCAGGACATTCAGCCTGTATGCAGATTTAGACTGAAAAGCGGCTAGATATGTGCCTGAAACAGGAACATAGCGTTACAATGTTAGAATTAGGTAGTTACATGCTGTAGGTTTTGGATGGGTTGCACCAAAGTATTAGTTACGTTCGTTAACACATGGTTTCACGGGCTGTTAAACTCCCTTCAAAAGGAATTTGGTTTTGAAATTCTGCTTAATGAAATCGTGAGAAAATAATTAAAAAATTAAAAAAAGTTTATTTCAGACAAAAAAAGGAATGTGCTGTCAGCTATCCAAAGCTATCCAGTCAGCAAGCTGACTGGCGAAAATATTACATTTGTATGTATTTTAATATATATATTAGTTTATTTTAGCATAAATATTATATGTATTGGTATGTAGGTACCTACCCATTTATATGTTTTTCATTGATGCTTACAAAATGGTATTTTTCTTATTTATTTTTATTGTACTCTATCACTATGTTTTCCTATTAAACTCAAAGGTTGGTTGACTGGTAGAGAATGGCTTCCTTAATCTGAGGTAGTATAGGCTCTTAAACATAACTGCCATAGTAAAATATGAGTGTAATAATAGGTACATCTAGGCCTAACCCTTCGGAGATTACAGTCGTGATGTTATGTGTGTGTGTGTGTTATGTATTAATTTATTGTATGTAAATAAAATCATCATCATCTGCCTAGCCTTTTCCCAACTATGTTGGGGTCGGCTTCCAGTTTCACAGGATGCAGCTGCATACCAGGTGGCCTACCATGACGTCTTAAAGCCGGATCGTTTTATTCTTGTTCCAGTGTGGGTAAGAGACAGAGCTATAGAGGACGTCTAGCGCCATCTCTTTCCCTCACAGGAATAAAATTAAAACGATTCTGTTTTAAGACGTCATGGTAGGCCATCAGTACTTTACATGGAGCGACTGCCTATTAGTCTGGTAAATGAATGATTGTGGTTGGAAAAGTTGAAAGCAGAAAATGTGACTTATGAACTTTGTTTGGACTAGTTAGAAGATAAACATATTAAAAGTCCTGACCCCTCCGAGGTGAGCCCGAGGGGGGGGGGGCAAAGAAGGTCCCGTTTTTTGGTTTTTTGCTTATATCTCGAAAACGATGCGTCGTACAAAATTTTGTTGTACTACATAATAAAACCTCATAAAATTTTCTTCAACTTTGCTTTTCAAATTTTTTATCTATCTCTTATCGTTGAATTGGTATGAGCTCCGAAAAACGATCAATTTTTTTAAATTTTTCCTACAATCTGTCCCGTTCGTTGTTTTTGGTTTATATCTCGAAAACAGTGTGTCGCATGAATATTTGTTGTACTACACAATGAAATCTGATAAAATTCTCTACAACTTGGCAATTTCTTTTTTTTACTTTTTTTTTTTTTTTTTTTTTTAAATATTGGAGATAGATAAAAAGTGTGACAAACAAAGTTGTAGAGAATTTTATGAGGTTTTATTATGTAGTACAACAAAATTTTATACGACGCATCGTTTTCGAGATATAAGCAAAAAACCAAAAAACGGGACCTTCTTTGCCCCCCCCCCCCCTCGGGCTCACCTCGGAGGGGTCAGGACTTTTAATATGTTTATCTTCTAACTAGTCCAAACGAAGTTCATAAGTCACATTTTCTGCTTTCGACTTTTCCAACCACACCCCCCTTTTGAGCACTCATTTACCAGACTATATCTGATCTCCACAACCCAGTTAGTACTGGGTAATACGATACCCCTAAGACTGGCTGTCAGACTTTTGGGGCCGCTGACTACCTAACGACTGTCAAAGATCTCGAAATGACAGCCGGGACCAACGGCTTAACGTGCTTTCCGAGGCACGGAGGAAACTCGGTATGTAATGGGTGGTCACCCATCCACTGACCAACCTAGGCAAGCACGGCTTAACCTAACGATCGACCCGAGCGGCTGTTATTATTTATCCACGAGCTCCTCCTCCTCCTCCTACCTCTTTTTAATATTAGTATAGAAAAGTAAACCAAACACTACAATCCCATTATCAAATTGATACTCCTACTTACGGCTTAACCTAACGATCGACCCGAGCGGCTGTTTGTAAATAAGTAAAGTATAAAATTGTAGTTGCACACTTTATTCTGCTAACATCATCTTTGATCTTAACGTACAATTAAGTGATGTAACCGGCCTAAACATGTTCCTTGTATATTATTTAGATTGACTGTCTGAAATTAAAGCTGCTCTGTGATGCAGTAAGCCTCACAGTGCTTGTAACAAGGCTTACAGAGAATAGACATGGGCTTAATTCTAATTTAATAGCATTAGATTGCGAACAGGGCTCGGGAAAATGGCTGCCTATGTTTCTGTGTTTTAGGTCAGGCTTGATTTGGGTAATTTCATTTAATTTGAGGTAATGAAAGATATGGTAGCATACTTGGTTTTCGTTTTGGGAGCAGCGGTGGCCCAGTGGTGGCGGCCCCGACTTACGGACAGTAAGTCGTGGGTTCGAACCCAGACAGGCGCATTATTTCATAACATATTCAATAATGAGGAAACCGGCATGTCGTAGAACCAAAAAATTGGACGACATGTGACATCTACCAACCCGCACTGGGCCCGCTTGGTGGATTATGCCCATTCCCTCTCAAAGAGAGGAGGCCTGTGTCCCAGCTGATGATGACTTGGTTTTCTACGATATCATCATCCACAGCCCCATTTCGCCTACTGTTGGGCACAGGCCTCTCTTTTTGCTTTTGCCAAGCTCCTGAAAAATGCCTAACGAATACCGCACCGTCCCGGGACGGTTTGGTTATGATCCGTGAGCGTGAGCCTACCGTCGCCTTTGTGGATGGGTCGCGAGAACTGCTACGCATGACATTTGCGACCCATCCAGCGCAGCCCGCTTCCGGGCACCACAATCCTTTGACGATGTCCGGGCTCTCCTGTGACATTGCCTCAACTCTTGAGGGCCGTGCAATGTGACGACGATAGACTCCTCGATCTATCGCCCGCTGCCATAAGCTACACGTTCTTGTGGTGACAGCGTCATCCAGGATATTCCCGCTATGGCAACAATATCGTCTGCCCATCCCGCCGCCGGACGACTAACACTTCTCTTTCCCGTTCTTGGACGCCACTGGATCACAGCTTTACTCCACCTGCCATCAGCGTGCCTTGCTAAGTGTCCAGCCCAACTCCATTTGAGTTCCATAATGCGATTTAAAATAGCCTATCAATTTAAATTTAAAATTAAGATTCTGAACTTTTTATTCAACCGCACACTACCTGTCCTTCACGATTTTCGCATATCTGTAGGCATTTATACTGACATGATTCTTCTCAAGCCGGAGAAATCTTCTTCCTCTGGATAAACCCTTTCGCAAGTGGGTCCTAGTAGGGCTACAGGTAGGTAGGTACTCTAGATAGGACCAAAACCAAATTCGGTTGTCTTTGCGAGTTCCTTTACGTCCCACATGACATTACATGGAATTTATGAACAGTAACACAAACTTACCACAGATAAACAATCTTACACAGTTCACACTAAAACAACTGACGTTTACCCGTCAATTAAAGATGGCCGCCATCACAAGTTGATTGTCACTTTCACCGAGTTTACAACTATGACAGATAAGCTGTTTGTATACAATGTTACGTTTATAGGAAAATAAATAATATAAAGTTGCCTTCCGACGCGAAGTGACAATGTTTTACGGGCTGTGAAACGGAGAGATAAAATTCTGGGTGTCGGTAAAAAGATAAAAGGAAGCAGGAATATAAAAGAAAGATAAAGTTAGAGTGTGCAAATCAAAGTTGGTTTATTTTCCCATTTATCGTGAAATTCCAAATTCTATCGAAAAGGGAGTGAATGACGGCGTGACGATTGACAGGGGAGAAAGGAAGAAAAAATCGACTTAGGGAAAAAAAAACAATTTATCAATACTTTGGAACCTAAAATAACATAAGACAGCCGCTTAAACCGCTCGTAAAGACTTCATAGTGATTTAGCTTGCCAATGATGAGACATTAAAAGGTCCTAAGGTCTCGGTAAACAAAGTGACAGCCTGTCGATGATAGCATTAACGGAAAAGTAAAAAATGTATTGAATTGAAATAAGCCAATGATAAAGTCAATTTGGGAGGAAATTACTTTTTTCTCCATTTCTTCCACTTTTCTCGTTATTTCGCCTCTTCTCGCCTTAGGTAATAAGAAAGCCATCCACGGCGTCCCGCTATCTTCTCCTCGGTCTGCCACGACGCCATCTAGCCGTCTCAGGTGGCCTTTTTTTTTTTTCGGATGGGAATTCTTCAAATGACTCCTCCCGCTTTGGGCGGAGCAGGAGGGAGTGTCAGACTTTTACTGACTAAAACCCATCCATGTTCCTTCATCGCCCTTTGTGTTCCGGGGCCACGGTATCTCTTTCGAACAGTCCCGCAACCCCAGAGTCTCAGGTGGCCTACCATGACGTCTTAAAACAGGACTTTTTAAATCTTCTTCCATAGTGAGAAAGATATGGCGCTAGACGTCCTCTATAGCTCCGTCATTTTCTCACACTGGAGTGACATTAAAACAATCCTGCTTTAAGACGTCTTGGTAACCCCCTGGGCTCCAGTTTTGCGATATGCGGGCCGACAGCTTTGACACAGTTAAACCCTCTATCACTTTTCCAAACTCCCGAGCGGCACCCTTATTGGTTGAAACATCAAACAAATGACAAACACATTAATAGGTTGTCCAATCATGAACGATTTGCGCGATGAACATCAGTCATTCAAATACTGGTTGACAAACATTTGTCATATCGTTTGTGTTGCTGCGAGTAGATACTGCGGAATACGATAAACGTTGAATACATGCGGGATGTAACAGGAGGATAATTTAGCAGAAGGTAAATTTTTTGTGGTTTGTTTATGTATAAAGTCCATAGAGTAAAGTAATATAACATAAAGTCTATGACCAGTGTGTGTTGCCAGTGATTACATACGGTACCGAAACGTGGTCGCTCACAATGGACCTCATCAGAAGGCTTAAAGTCACCCAAAGGGCAATGGAGAGGGCTATGCTCGGAGTTTCCTTGCGCGATCGAATCAGAAATGAAGACATCCGCAAGAGAACCAAGGTTACCGACGTAGCCCGGAGAATTGCCAAACTTAAGTGGCAGTGGGCAGGGCACATTGCTCGCAAAAGGGATGGCCGATGGGGCCGAAATGTTCTGGAGTGGCGACCGCGAACCGGAAGACGTTGCGTTGGAAGGCCTTCCACTAGGTGGACCGATGACCTGGTGAAGGTTGCGGGAATCCGCTGGATGTGAGTCGCACGGGACCGGTCAATGTGGCGACACTTGGGGGAGGCCTATGTCCAGCAGTGGACGTCTTTCGGCTGAAATGATGATGATGATGATGAAATTTTATGTCCGGATTTATGTCCGCCTGATGGTTGTTTTGCCCCTGTTACATACATACATACACATAACTGACGAAGTGCTGGTGTAGGCGTGTAGGGACACTTCTGTCTAACACCTTTCGGGCAATATTATGTTGGATAGTGTACAGGTTACATCCGGAGTTATTTACTATACATACCTTGTAGAAACTAGATCAAAATTCCGTGCGTTCAAGCGTTTTTGCCATGCCTATTATTGGAATCAAATATTCACAACCCATTAATGTTAATATTAATCCGTGGTGCTAGGCAACTGGGCCTATCCCAGTTGTAAACGTCCCTTTGTGCCTATTGGCCTTCTTTCGTTCTGTATCCTGCTGATATGGAGGGAAGTGAAAATGACGGTTTTTTCATACTCCTCCGCTATACTTTTCTGATTAATTTCGTTGCGAGATCCAAGACAGTTAAACTCATTCTCTGGGACTTCATCAAGCTTCATTGTCTCGGCGCTTTTCTGGTGGTCGCCACTGTTGGTTCTGGCTTTCAGGAGGTACAGTGGTTTGGGAATAGTGTGGCGGGTTTGTGCCAATAAAAAAACAAATAACCTTTCGGGCAAATATCGTATTATGTTATGTTGTTTTAGATTCAATCCAGAAATGGGGGCTATCGCGTGTGAATTTGCCGCTAGAGGCGCTTGAGTAGACTAAGGTCCTCCAAAATGTCAGATGTCATAGAGTGTTCGCGCGTTGTGTGTTTTTTTATCACGTATTTATACTAATACTCACGATAGAGTTCTAGATTGAGCCATTCCTGATTAATTATGACTTGAGGATTTTAAGTAGCAACTTAGGATCATAATATTGTTAGTTATTAGAGTTATAATGATTTTTAAATGTTTCATGCTTGCTAATTTTATGAAGAAATTTGTAAATATATATCTAAAGCTTACACTATGTTGTTATACGTAATAAAATAAACATTTTTTTGAAGTTATTGGTGCTTTAAAGTATTGAATAGAATTACTGACATGACCTTACTCGACAGTGCGCCATCTGGTGAGCTATAAAACGATAGCCCCCATTAAAGGAATAAAGTCGTCCACGTCTATGAAGGATGTGCACAATGAGGTTTGCTGCGTTAGAAGCGCGGTTCATTTATTTGCCAGACACACATTCTTGCATAAAAAACGCACTGGCTGGTTTCGCGCGTACTGCCTTGCGAGTCGGCGTGCTAGAAGAAAAAACACTGTCACTTTGACAGCGATTCAAAATCAGTGGTATGTAAGGAAGGCCAGCAACGTTATCTTATGTCACAATGAAAAAGCATATAAAGCAAAGGTAGGTAAGGTAACCTAACCTATCTATACGCACGAAGCTGTTGTGGAGCAGCGCCTTAATAACTGTTAAGAAAGGTGCGTATTTTTCGATGAATTTTCGCAATATTTCCGGTCCAATCGTAAATGTTTACTGCAGCTATATTTAATGTGTTTTTAATGATGCTTTTATCTGGATAATGCTTACTGAGCGTTATTTTTTATGGAAAGTGACGCTTTGATCCAATTTTCACTTTAATTTTGGCACTACATCGTTTTGCCATCCTTCCAAAGAGATTTTTATTTCTTAAAGATAAGTTTGGCCTAGTTTCGCAGATCGTCCTGTTGTTTAGACTTTACAGGAACTCTCGCAGCTAAATTCTGGGCCGACTCAATTTAAACTGCTATCAACAATTCAACAGGCTAAGAAGATTTTAACGCGGGAACTACACATGGTTCAGTTCTGTTGTGTATGGCACTCGTGGGTTGCAGCTGAAAATCAGCGTCAGGTGGTGCACCTTTTTTTTTCAGATCGGAAATCATCAAATGACTCCTCCCGCTCTGGGCGGAGCAGGAGGGAGTGTCAGACTTTTACTGACCAAAACCCATCCATGTTCCTTCATCGCCCTTTGTGTTCCGGGGCCACGGTATCTCTTTCGAACAGTCCCGCAACTCCGGCAGGTGGTGGACCTTGTGTTGCCAATTAGCATTATGCTTAGCTGAGGCTCTTTTGGCTATTGGCATTATTAGTTTTGTTTATTTATTTTAATTTTGTAATTTTTTTGAGGTATTTTTTTTTTCAATAATGCTGAATAAATACAATTTTTTTTTCTTTTGTGTGCGTGTGTGTGAGAACCTGTGTTCAAATATAATACTTCTAGTGACTGTTTATTAGAAGTATTATTTTGTTAGAAAATAATGCTGTTTCTGCAAACATAACTTTCTGCATCTAACCTGCGACACACAAACCTCCTCTGTATCCACAATACAGACGCGTAGTATGATGAATAGCGCTTACTGAGCCACATATTTCCGTATCGCGGCGAGAGAGCGGAATCCTAATCAAGCTTTGTCTGAGTTAAATATGAGAATTCGGACTATGCTGTGTCCTTGTTGGGATGGTAAAGTAGTTTTATGAAGTATGGACTCCAGTTGTACCAAGCCGATGGTGGTAGGTACATTGGAAGGCAAGCTCAGTTTTCGATACGGTATTTTAGTTGAATATGATTAACTGTGCTTGCACGCGGGGAAACCTTCCAAGCATAAAGTGCGTCACTCACCTGATAGCCTCCTGTGGCTTTTTGAGGGAATCTTGTCCTGATGTGGTACCTACGTGATGGCTGGCGTTGCACGGCGACCGGCCGGTCCGATGATCCACTAACAAATTGGTGCACCAAAGTCTGTACTGCACTATGTGAGCCTTCAGGAATCACAATAAGTCCAGATAGAAGCCGTTTAGCGACGATTAACCCTCATGCGAGGATTTTAACCGGGTGCGCGCACTTAGGCAATTGCATTTGCTGCCATCTTGGATTGGAATCTTTTCTCATTCGTTCGCAAGCACAGTGCGCGCATAGATAAAAAATGTATCAAAATCAAAGCATTTATTTCAAGTAAGCCAGTTACAGGCACTTTTGAATGTCGAAACAAAATGAAAATTAAATGTAGCTACAGTCACAGTCACAAGACATAAAAACCGTGAAAGTATTGTAGTTGCCCTTTCCGCAACGCCGTGCCGCGCCGCGCCGCGTTGGGCTAATAAATCCTTTTTCTTTCTTTTCTTTCTTTCTTTCTTTTTCCCTAGCGTAGGTCTCTATGGAGAAGAACGGGCAAGAAACTCCATCGACACTCTTTTAAATCAGAATATTGTATGGTTACGGAACACCAGTTTTATGTTAAAATTCTATTAAATTGTTAGATAATATCTGATTTGAGGAAGGCGGTGATTTAATTGATTCTCAAACACAATTTTTTACTGAATATTCAAATATAGATTCAAGCAGAATGAGTTACTTTACAGAACCAGTGTCTCATGAGCTGATTTTTGTAATGTCTGTAAAATCGTGAACTTTGCCTTTACCAGCGGATTCGTCCAAGGTCAGAAATCAAAGGGTTAAAAATACTATGCCCTAATTCAGATCATAGTCAATCTGTAAATCTAATCTAATCTGTTCAGCACGTTGATAATGTGATATGTAACATACAAACAGACATACATACTATTACATACGTTTGCATTAGTAACGTTAAGAACAGAAATAGGGATTATTTTTCGCAATACAATTTAAAATCCCGTTCGCAAAAAAAACTAAAATGTTTAAAGTCGTACCGGAAAGACATATCCTTTTTATTTTCAGCAAGAATATTAAAATTTCAGCATTCAGTGGTTCAATAGTGTCAGTTATGGTACCAGAGAGCACTAGAATAAGCCACTTAATTAACAGACTTACAATTAGCGATATAACTGGCACCTGCTATATGCTGCTAGTTTTTTGTTTTGGACATTTTTACATTTGTTGGATATATTTTCAGGAATAAGTTCCTTTTTTATGAAAATACTTTCAGGATTCGGGAAAAAGCATTGGATTTTAAAATTTTAACGAGAAAATGGCCGTCTTTCTTTCTTTTGAAAATTTTGCGAAATAGTCGCGGAGCTGTTGATTTATTAACGTGAAATAATCTGCGTTTCACATTTAGGTAGCTTTCAAAAAAAATACTGAACATAGAATGCTCCCAGTTCTCTTTACAACATAATACAGGGTGTAAAAGACCTTATCACGAAGCCGTCAACCAAGCATTCTGTACATCAAACTAAGTAACGCTACGCAAAAATTATTGCTGGGAAACCACCTTTTTTTTTTGGGGTGAAAAATCATGTTTTGTGGTAGAACTGAATGTAACGCACTCAAAACATTGTGCTGGTGGATGGATTGAATAGTACGGGGGTCGTGAGGGTGTTTAAAGTAAAAATTTTACATTAAAAACTTGTCAAAAAGTTGGAACTTTGACCCCCAATATCTCCGTAACTAGAAGGTTCCCAGGTATAGTGTAGGGCAAAAAAATGATCGCAATGACGAGGAGAACAAGTGCCTTTTGGCTTCGTTAAGAGGTGTTTTACACCCTTTATGTAATCAAAGGACCTAGAAAAGAGGCGATTACTCTTAAATCGCTTTTTTTAACTTTAATAACCAATTTTAACGTTTTTAACTTCTTCGTCATCGTTATCTATACTAATATTATAAAGAGGAAAGATTTGTATTTTTATATTTTTGTATGTAACGAATAAACATAAAAACTGCTGGACCGATTTAAAAAAAAATTTCAGCAATGGATAGCTATATTATCAGCGAGTAACATAGGCTATTTTTTATCCCCGTACTCTTACGGGAACGGGAACTACGTGGGTGAAACCACGTGACGTCTGCTAGTCACTGATAAAATGTCATTTTGTCTAGACACTGAACTAATATTCAACTTTATACCGTATTCGAAGAGTAACCAACGACACCCTTTTATTTAGCTTACGCTGTCTGTCCGTCCATCTGTCTGTCAGCGGGTTGTATCTCATGATCCGTAAGAGGTAGACAGTTGAATTTTTCACAGAATGTGTATTTCTATTTCCGCTCAACAAATCACTACATATTATAAAACAAAGTCCTCCGTCGCGTCTGTTTGTCTGTCTGACTGTCTGTCTGTTCGCGATAAACTGGATTTCACCAATGGATAGAGCAGTTTTTGAGGAAGGTTTTAGTATATAATTTGTCAAGTTTTGTATAGGTACATGATGTTTGTTGGAGGTGTCGGACAAAAATAAGCCGTCTGAGACATTTACTTTTGGTCGCGATAACCGAGTCCACGTGGGCGAAACCGCGGGCATCAGCTAGTAGGTAATAAAAATAAACAAAAAAATTAACCTAGTCCGACTCGCACTTAACCGGTTTTCTATCTGAATAACTGAAGGCCAACCCATTTACTTAAAACTAAAACAATTAAACTGCAACCCACAGATTTCCCGATACAATTCTTCCACCAACTTCGTTTAGTTTGCTAAACAATACAGTTTCCTATCTGTTTCGCAACACTTAGGAAGTGCTACAAAAAGAAGTAACTAACTCTAAACAATACGAGTGAGAATGCGTCTATAGTGACAGGCGGGCGCGGCGCGGGCGCCACATTCTTCTTCTCACTAAGCGATTCTCGCGATCATAAGTCGAGATTTGTTTGGATAACCGGACAGCGCCCTCTATCACAGCGAGCAAGAGTTTCGGTTCATCGAACAAAATGAATCCGATGAAACGAATAAATGAACGTTCATTTCTTTGTAACTTTGACCATGTCTTAATGAACCCGAAATGAATCAGAAATTATCGGTCTCCAAGTGAACCGTTCGTGGTAAGCGTCTGGTATTGGGTTTTAAGGCAACGCCCGAAGCCTTGCACGAAGCGGAAAACTTTTACCCTGAGGAATGGAAACACATTTATCCGCTAGTCCTGAAATTAATGTATCCCCTGTGCAATTTCAATCCTGCTCTGTGACTGCTGCATATCATTCGAATGATCTCTGTTCCGACCCGCGTGCCAATAACTCAGCTTTACTACTGTCAAAATAACATTGATATTTATTTCTAGAACAATATGGTAGTTGTTGGGTTGCTTCTGTCAGAGATTAAAAAAATAGCCTGTAAAGTTGATCTTTCCTTTTCGTGTGTAATACAACGATTTTCAACAGGCAATATAATCTTCTTCTTCTTTTTTTCTGTTCCGTTCTGTTATATTTTAAATGGCTGTTACAGGTCGCGGCACATAACTCTAGCGCTGAACGAAACGTAAAGGGGATAGCTGCGCATGTTCTACGACTGGAAAGCCAATCGGCGCAATGCACGCCAAGACATTCTTATTATTTACTTCTGCGCAATAACGGTCAACGCTAGAGTTACGTGCCGCGACGTGTATGCGTTGTATGTTTTCTGTTTATTTTCTCTAAGTTTATATGCACGTCATGTGCCTGGGGCAAATAAATATATTTTCTTTCTTTTCTTCTTTCTTTGTTCTTTACGGTATTTTATGATAACCTAATACAATTTTAACGATTTCTGTCTTTTTGCACTAGCTCTAAAGATTGATCGCTTCCGCTCCTCACTGTAGTCGAGGTCTTAGACTTAGATCTATTACGAAGGTAACCTGCCGTGGGACCTGCACTGTTGTATCTCCGTATCGGTGGGGTAGGCAGTTATATAAGTATTGGAATTGTTAATATTGTTTATATGGGAACTGTAGATACTTAGTTTTCTGCCATTTCGTTTGAATATTGGGTTTGCCATCAGGAATTTCAGTAGCAGGAGTCAGGGAGTCTGTATTTGTGCCCAACAACAACAACAGCCCATAACGTCCACTGCTGGACATAAGCCTCTCACATGATGGGAGGAATTTGCCGTTATCTTCACGCTTGGCAGGCGGATTACCGTGCACATCTTGCTACATTGTTCTCACATAATATACCATCTCAACGTGAATGATGTAACCAAGATTTTGTAACAATATTCTGATTTAAAGGAGTGTCCATGGAGTTTCTTGCCCGTTCTTCTCCATAGAGATCTACGCTAGGGAATGGGCAACTACAGTACTTTCACAGTTTTTATGTCTTGTGACTGGGACTGTAGCTACATTTAATTTTCATCTTTGTTTCGACAATTCAAAAGTGCCTGTAACTGGCTTACTTGAAATAAATGCTTTGATTTTGATTTTAATTTTGATTGGAGATCGCAGTGATGAAAGACTAACAGAAAACGCTGCTGCCCATTCTCTGGTCTACGGAGGCGCAAAGTGTTCTGCCTCAGATATTAGTCGCCTTATACGACACCCGTGAGTGTAATGGGTTGGTTCTATTCTACTCTGTCG
Source organism: Xestia xanthographa (assembly GCA_905147715.2). NCBI lineage: Eukaryota > Metazoa > Arthropoda > Insecta > Lepidoptera > Noctuidae > Xestia > Xestia xanthographa. The sequence continues at coordinate 31,726,024 of LR990644.1, forward strand.
GATACCACATGGCTTACCCCGGCTTGTGCCCGGTTGATGGCAATAGGCTAACTGGCGAAATATGGCTGTACTTTAATTGGCTACACCTCTGCCTATTCCTTCGGGGATTACAAGCGTGATGTTATTATCTTTGAAGAAGAGTAATGAAGGCATGAGCTTTTTAAGAAAAAAAAAAACAAAATTCCGTAAAAAATAATATTGGAAGATTATTCCGAGAATTTTCCTCAATTTTCACCGAAAATAATTGTTGATATTCTCCAACAATACCTTTTATAAATAAATTATCAATCCCGAGTTCTTTGTGACTACTAACAAGAATGTTTTCATGACAGAATTGTGTGAAAATCTTGAAAATATGTCACAGTTCGCAACATTTACTATTTGGACACAAAATGGAGGTGTCTGCTGTCTGCGTGTTACAATATACTGTCTGTCACAGCTACATACGATTGTACCAAATAAATGCGGTCACGGAAAATGTACTTGAATTGTGATGTTCATCCTTGTTTGGGATGAATAGAGATGCCGTAGACGTTGAGAATAAAACTAGGTTTATTTAAGAAAATGCGACATGTTACAAAATACAGGGTGATTGGTTCACCGTGGGCAATTCTTTATGTTTTTAATACTGCACTCCCTGCGCAGCGCTCATAATTACACTTTCGAGTTACGCGAGCTGATATTATTTTATTTTGGGCCTGAAAACCCGATTTATTTTCAATTAATTGCCAAATTCGATTTTTTCGAATAAATTTGAAAAAGGGCAGGACGGGCAGGACAGTGAGGCGGGGTCGACGCAAACCACGAAGGAGATAGCGGGACCAACTTAACAGGTTCCGTCCGAACTGGAAGGAGTCGCGGGTTTGCGAGAACAGGAAGAGAGATGCCTTTGCCCAGGAGTGAGAGAGAGCTTGCTAGAAAAAAAAAGCAGGACAACGATAATGATGTCGACTTCAAGATAAACCTCTGAAAATGATAATAGGCATGACGACAGTATCAAAAAATTGCAAATCTATTTAGTCCGTCTGTTAGAGTATTGGAAACTCTTCGATACCCGCAATTACAGACACAATTAAAATAACAATGCACTTACACGATCGGGTACGGCTGGGGACATACAGTGGACACGTATTTTTTGTTTTTGTAAATCAATGAATATTGACAAAGATAAAACGCATCAAAACTATGAGTTCGTGACGTCAGAACTAGCTAAAAATTGTACCAAGGCGTGACGTATTGAGAATTTTAAAAGCGTCATATCTTCGTCAATTTTGGTTTATGTTACAAAAGAAAAAACACGGGTCAAATATTTTTTGATAATCTATCTGACAGACTAGAGATTTTTTTGTCGTCTACCCTATCGAATAACCTAAACGAATTGTTTCCCATAAAACTCTAACAGAAGATTTTCAATATGTCATCAGAGAGCTGTTGAAGCTTGACGCTCGTAAGTGAAGTCATTAAACTTATTAATTATTAAGTAAGATATCTCTATAAACTTGAGTGTAAACTTGTAAAGCTGTCATGAAGATGCGTTTACTTTGGTCGAGTGCGTATAGGTAGGTAGTTAAGTGGTGTCGGTAGAGTAGTCAAGTTATGGGCCTTTTGTTTGGGTTTATTTATTACAAGTCGTACACTATACATTTACCATCTGCAAAATGACTAGCTTTTATCCCAATACCGCCCTGTTTTTTGAAATTTCGAATGGGAAATCATCAAATGACTCCTTCCGCTCTGGGCGGAGCAGGAGGGAGTGTCAGACTTTTACTGACTAAAACCCATCCATGTTCCTTCATCGCCCTTTGTGTTCCGGGGTCACGGTATCTCTTTAGAACAGTCCCGCAACCCCGACAATCCCAATACCGCCCTTAGGGGATGCATTTTCACCTTCGTAGTATAAGGATCTTTGTTACAATATCCATACTTATTGCGTTGTCTGTTAGTGTACGAATTAATAACTGTAAACGAAAATTCAAAGAGCTGATACTATGATTTTTGTGAAAACAAGACGTCGATTTATGAGTAAGATAAACTGCTGTCTACTTTAGTTATTTTCTATGAATAAAATCAGTTCTTTCAGCAATGGTATACTGTTGGACACAAATTTTTAGTGGCACCGCGGGTCAGTTATTACTGGCATGGCAATATCGGTTCTTTAAGAGTTGGTAAAGTAGTGTTCTGTCGCTTCCACGGGCAAGTGTCACATGAACGCACGGTGACATATTGAAGTACTAACGTAGTTTTAAGGTCCTTGATATTAACACAGTTTGTATTTTATCACATGTATGTTAGTCTGTAAGGTATGAAAATAAAGGTTTTATTAAACACTGTTTACTTAAGCTTTCACGGTTCATAACTATACTTAAAATAGCTGCTGCCCATTCTCTGGTAAGTCCCTTAGTCGCCTCTTAAGACACCCACGAAAAGATATGGGATGGTGCTATTCTTTACGTCCGACACCATACAGACTACCGACACCATACAGACTGAAATTCTATACATTTTGTGATTATTTTTACAAGTGTTTTTGTAAATGTTACTGTCTAGTTTTGAAATAATAGGCTTTATTGTTTTTATTTCCTTTATTCATCCTTTCTGCACATTTTTTGTATATTTAAATATTTCTTTTCTTATTTATAAAAATTGTAGCTCACCAGCTTTAACACCGGTACTGCATTTTTATTTTTTTATTTTAAAGTCACAGCACCTTGCTGAGATAGGAGCCTTTTGGCCTTGCACAGTACCATTTTGATTGTTTTTTTATTTTTTTATTTTTTGTATAATTTTGTCATGTCTATTCTATCTTTTTGTTTCTGTTATGTCCTGTGTAAGTTAATTAAATACTTTTCTTTTTTTCTTTCTTTCATTCTGCATACCCTATGTCCATTACCAACGAACGCCAGGATCTACTAACGTAAACGCACCTCCACATCAACGTATAAGTTACTACATACCCTGAAAATTACGACCATTAACGAAATTCAGTAGACTCCAACAATTTTGTGGCCCAATAATCGATAACTCTCACAGTTTCAATCTAAATTCAACCTTAAACTAACGTGTTAAAGTTGACTCTTAAAGGGAGGTTAGTTTCGGAACAATTTATCATTTGGGAATATAACTCAGGGTTTTGATATCATATCTGGGAGATACGGTGAAGAGATGCTTCATTTTATTACGAATACGGGGTAAGCAGAGAGGGTCGCTCGTAATAATGTTTAGCTGACGAAAGGGGTTGGTATTTTAGCGTTTTTGGTACTTTTTTATGAATTGCTAGAAACGGATATTGTTGTCTTAATCAGACTTAAAAAATAGACAGGTGGTAGTAGTGAATCTTAAGAGGACGTCAACACCAAAATGCGCGCACACTGTCTATTTGCGTTTCTAAATGCGAGAGAGTTACTGGGAGGTCAGCTTTTAGAAGATAATAATGAATAAATCATCATCTGCCTAGCCTTTTCCCAACTATGTTGGGGTCGGCTTCCAGTTTTACCGGATGCAGCTGAATACCAGTATTTTACATCTGACCTCCACAACCCAGTTAGTACCGGGTAATACGATACCCCTTGGTAAGACTGGTTGTCAGACTTTTTGGGCCTCTGACTACCTAACGACTGTCAAAAATCTACAAATGACAGCCGGGACCAACGGCTTAACGTGCTTTCCGAGGCACGGAGGAAACTCGGTATGTAATGGGCGGTCACCCATCCACAGGCCAACCTAGGCAAGCTAGGCTTAACCTAACGATTGACCCGAGCGGCTGTTATTATTTAGCCACGAGCTCCTCCAATAAATATTGAAATAAAAAAAGAAAATTGAAATATAACTTGTCAGCGGCTTAGGTATGAATATGTTGACTTCATGTTTTTAATTGCAGACCATGTTACTTGTGGTCGGCGCAACACATTTTTTTTTTCTTCCATTCTCCTCTGTCAACCGTCACACAATCATTTACACCTTTTTCATTCATATCACTACTCACACAATCCATCCATCGTTTCCTTGGTCTTCCTCTCCCTCTCCATCCATCCACATTTATATTCATCACTCTTTTAGTCACATGCGATTCTTCCCTCCTCATCACATGCCCATACCAAGACAGTCGATTCCCTTTCAAGTTTTCCTTAACTGGCGCAACTTTCAAACTTCCTCTAATATACTCATTCCTTATTTTATCCATTCTTGTCACACCATACATCCACCTCAACATTCTCATCTCCACTACATGCAATCTTTTTTCATCCATCTTTTTCACAGCCCAACATTCCGATCCATACAGAACGACAGCTCTAATCACTGACTGTATCTGTGTATTTTCCCCTAACTTGAGAGGCATGCTGCAGTATTTTAGGCGTAACGGAGGATCATGCTAAGCAATTTGAGGTATGTAAGGCCCTTAACAATTTACTACTATAAATGCCAAACTTTGTAAGGATGCTGGTTACTCATTAAAACTACTAAAAGGGGTTTGGATGTTAGCACACAGATAACCTCTATTTATTTACACTTATAATCCCGGTATTCTGATCCCGTGGGACAATTATCGAACTCCACGCGAGCGAAGTTGGTTGTTAAACTTATTACTCAGTCAGGACATATAATTCAGAATTACCTCGTTGGTCTAACGATTACAAGTGCTCTGGTGAGCACAAGATTTTGGGGTTGATTTCCAAATCGCGTAGTTTTACTGGGTTTTTGCATTAGGAACTTCTTAGTACCTAGGCTAGATTTGTTGAAACCGGTTGATGGCAACAGGCTCACGCCATGGGATTTAAACATGACTAACGATTTGTGGTCTTAATACACCTCTGTCTACTCCTTTTAAGAATACAGTCGTGATGTAAATGTCGCAAGCAAGTAGCTTAATAATAGCCGTTCATTCAACAGCCTACAGCCTCTTTACTAAACAGCGCCGTTCAACTAGCGGCTTGAATGATATTCTGGCACTAGGTGGCAGAAAGTGGAACTAAATTTAAATTTACAGGCTAGGAAGTAATGAAACGTCATCGATCCAAGTCATTTGCCTAGCTGTTTGATCAAATGGCTGAATATCGTTCAGGCCGCTAGTTGAACGGCGTTTAATAAAGAGGCTAGGTGGTTAATTGAACGGGTAATTAAACCGGCCGCGACATTAAGGGCCTATACTACCTCAAATGGCTTAGCATGATCCTCCGCTACGCCTAAAATACTGCAGCATTAATTTTAAATAAATATACGGTAAAGTTGAGGATTAATTTTAGGTCTTATGTTTGGCGAAAACACGATTTCATAAAATTTTCTCGATAGAAAAAAATCCCAAAGTTACCTCCAAATCGAACAATAAACCGCTGGTATTCAAAAAGTGCTTCAAATTAGATCATGAAACTTTGCATACTAACTGAACTAACTATAAAGCAGGTCTTATGTTTTTTATTTTTTCCAAAAGACGTAAATTTGATTTTATAAAGAATAAAAACCACTCATTTCGCACTATTTGGCTGCAGTGACTGACGTAACAACCACTTTGTAGTGCAAGCTGATTAGAACGTTATTGTAACATTATTACAAACGAAGTTTGAACCACCACAAATAGAGTTGCTAATCTGAGATAGTAGGTATAGGTTCTTAATACATGGTTCCCATGACACAATATTTCCAACTTTTCCTCAAGACAAAGCAGTTAGACCAATATTTTACGCCAGGAAATTGGCTATCCATACCCTGGCTGAAAATGTAGGTCTAACTACGAGTTTAAAATTGGCTCGAGCTGCAGAAATGCTTGTCATCGTTAGCTTATCTTGAACGTCAGTTAAGAAAAAGTTTTTGACTGATGTACAATCAGCCGCAAAAGTCGATTAACAATGATACTTTTTGAAATACAAACGATGCATCAATAATTTTAAGTCAATCTAGGTGATTGACTCAAAATTATTCGATGCATTGTGTTTTAGCATTTTTAATTAAATAGCTAAGAGGCTAAGTAAGAGTAGACAGTAAGATTATTTTAATAAAATCTATAATGTAAATAACGTAGGTACAGTCATGAGCAATGAAATGTTATAGACAGCAAAATTCAAAAGCGACTTTCTCCCACTGTTTCCACAAACATAGTATTTTTGAAGCCATAGTATATATTACAAAATAGGTCTTATTATAAGGTAGAAATCTTTAGTTTGACTGCCCTTACATATAAACGAGCACTATATATTTCTATCTTTTTCACGTTTGTTTGGATTTGATTTAATATTATTTTGGCTCAATATTTAAAAACACACCAATGCCAATCAACTTTTGCCGCCGACTGTACTCACCATGACATGAAGCAGCAACTTATCGCCACAGTTTCTCCAAAAAAATTACAAAAAGATCTTTGCGTTCGCCAAAATTGTTTTTAGGGCAGATAATTGAATAGAATAACACAAACGAAAGAAAAACAAACAGCTTTCAGGGTTTTTTCTTTGATGTATCGCAAGCCTGAACGATCCGGAGAAAAAAGGGAGTCATCTGTCATTGTTGACATTTCCGTTCAATGACCTGTAAGGGTCATCCACTTGGCTTTGTTACTATTTATTTGGGATCGGTGAGCACAGCGTGTTTTCTTCTTTCATGAATAGGTACATCTCTACGAGTATTAGCCGTCATTTTATATTTTCTTCGTTAAATAGGTAGTTATGGGTCATGAAATTGTCAAGCACACTTTTTAGGCAGCGCTTGCTTAATTCGCTTCATCATCATCATCATCAGCCTATTAATGTTCCCACTGCTGGGACACAGGCCTCCTCTCTATGAGAGGGAATGGGCTATAATACACCACGCGGGCCCAGTGCGGATTGATAGACATCACATGTGTTCGAATTTTTTGGTTCTAGGACATGCCGGTTTCCTCACGATGTTTTCCTTCACCGTTTTGAGAGCAGTGGTGATGAAATAAATTACACAAAGTAATGCGCTTCTCTGGGTTCGAACCCACGACTTACTGTTCGTAAGTCGGGGCCGCCACTGCCGGGGCTGACTAATAATTAATTCTCTAACTTTTATTGATCATCTCTAAAGTTCAACGTATAAAGACAAGTAGGTCGTAGGTATGTATGTTTGCATCGTTTGTAAGCTTCACCAAATACCTACTCTTGAACATCAACATTTTTCTCGAAGAGACTTTTCTTCGAGAAAAAAGTCACAACCCAATTGTTCCTTCATCACCTGCCTAGCCTTTTCCCATGTTTTTATTGGGGTCGGCTTCCAGTCTAACCGGATGCAGCTGAATACCAGTATTTTATATGGAGCGACTGCCTATCTGACCTCCACAACCCAGTTAGTACTGGGTAATACGATACCCCTTGGTAAGACTGGTTGTCAGTCTTTTTGGGCCACTGACTATTTGTAACGACTGCCAAAGATCACAAATGACAGCCGGGACCAACTGCTTAACGTGCTTTCCGAGGCACGGAGGAAACTCGGTATGTAATGGGTGGTCACCCATCCACAAATCAACCTAGGCAAGCACGGCTTAACCTAAAGATCGACCCGAGCGGCTGTTCTTATTTAGCCACGAACAACCCAATTGTTCCTTATGCTACATATATTACAAAGCTAGACCGAGAGTCGAACAAAATTCACATTACTTTCAGACTCCCTGTCTACCCGAAATTTCGGTATACAGATAGACCATGATAATGTAATACTAATAATGTATTTCCAGTTTTTGCTTACATCGGAAAAAGATGAATACATTCGCCAATATAAAAAAAACCAGTTTATGAAAAAAAAACATTTGAAAATACCCGTATTTTTATTTAGAAACTGGCAAAATTCTAAACCTCGTTGCAGATATTTCACCAATAAACAAAAAGGAAAAAAAAAAAAAAAAGTGTGTGTTTTCGATAGGTATTTGAGATGTCTGTAAACAAACCGTCCGAAAGTTCTGTGTAAAATAAATTCAACAAAAACAACAATAAAAAAGGGATGAATTTGTTACTCGAGTAATCACTGAAAAGAACTGGTTCCACCTGTCAAATATTTTGTTATAAATATTTCTCCCTCAACATCGCCATCTTCCGGGTCTAAAACTATTTTATATTTCAAGTTGAAACCAACCATACAGCTGCGGGCCTTTTTTTTATTCGGATGGGAAATCATCAAATAACTCCTCCCACTCTGGGCGGAGCAGGAGGCAGTGTCAGACTTTTACTGACTAAAACCCATCCATGTTCCTTCATCGCCCTTTGTGTTCCGGGGCGCAGCTGCGGGCCTAAAATGGCCGCTTTAGCAGAATCATAATATGAATCATGTTAAAAATTTAACCAGCCGTCCAACCTACCGCAGTGTCTCAAGACGAAAGTCTATGACCAGTGTGTGTTGCCAGTGATTACATACGGGACCGAAACGTGGTCGCTTACAATGGGCCTCATCAGAAGGCTTAAAGTCACCCAAAGGGCAATGGAGAGGACTATGCTCGGAGTTTCCTTGCGCGATCGAATTAGAAATGAAGACATCCGCAAGAGAACCAAGGTTACCGACGTAGCCCGAAGAATTGCCAAACTTAAGTGGCAGTGGGCAGGGCACATTGCTCGCAGAACGGATGGCCGATGGGGCCGAAAAGTTCTAGAGTGGCGACCGCGAACGGAAGACGTTGCGTTAGAAGGCCTCCCACTAGGTGGACCGATGACCTGGTGAAGGTTGCGGGAATCCGCTGGTTGCGAGTCGCACGGGACCGGTCAATGTGGCGACACTTTGGGGAGGCCTATGTCCAGCAGTGGACGTCTTTCGGCTGAAATGATGATGAATGATGATGAAAAATTTAAAATTCTTAAAATGGACTTTATTGTTATGATCAGTCAATTTTAAGAATTTTAAGTTGTTAACGTGATTCATATTATGATTGTGCTAAAGCGGCCATTTTAGGCCCGCTGACGCATTTCAAAATTTCATTGAAATTGGTTGGGTGGTTTAGGAGATTAGCGTGTACGAATATTATTTGACATGTGATTTTTATAGAAATATATTATACTAAGATTATTTGTGTTGATAATGTGTGTATGTTTTCGTTTTATTTTTTTAGTTTTGAATGCTCTTCATGTCTCTGCGTCAATTTTTTTTTCAACACGCATCCATGCAGCATGCATTCATTTATCACAACTAGTGCGGAAATAAAAAGTTTCCCCACTTGTGTCAAAATGTACAATTTTCTTTATTTTTTCTCTAATTTAACACAAATAGAAAGGTAAAAGAACAATTTTACACAATCCTTAATGCAGAAAAATCAATATTCTAAATAACCGCAATTCCAAAAACCGTTACTAAATAAGATATTAACCATCAATATTGTTACTTAATATAGATCTTTCTTAGCGACGGAACCCATTACATCAATAATCGCGACAATAGAGGGCCGCTCGTAAAAACCGAATATTGCCGGATAATACCGATTTTTTCCTGCCTAGATAAATTATTATCGGTTATTTTTTTATTACTCTGGAGTTTGTTTTATTGGAGCATTTATCATTGGTTAAGTACCTACCTAAGGTAGAATGTGTCACAAAGAACTTACTTAGGTGCTAGATAACTTATGCTAGCCTAGTACTTTTTGGTGGGCTATCAATGTATTATTTAAAATACGGATCACCGGATGAGCAAAATAACTGTATTAATTAAAAAGCCGTATTTCGTTTTAATGTGACTGTACTCTGTGACAGCTATGTCGAGGCGAAACAAAAGACAGTGCATCAAAACCAAGAAAAATCACAAGTCGACATAAAGGGATTCGCCGCAGGGGGAATGATTCATAGTGACATTAAGTCAATCCTACTTGACGCTTTCAGAGATCATCATCTGCCTAGCCTTTTCCCAAGTTTTATTGGGGTCGGCTTACAGTCTAACCGGATGCAGCTAAATACCAGTATTTTACATGGAGCGACTGCCTTTCTGACCTCCACAACCCAGTTAGTAGGTACTGGGTAATACGATACCCCTTGGTAAGACTGGTTGTCAGACTTTTTGGGCCATTGACTACCTGTAATGACTGTCAAAGATCACAAATGACAGTCGGGACCAACTGCTTAACGTGCTTTCCGAGGCACGGAGGAAACTCGGTATGTAATGGGTGGTCAAACATCCACAGACCAACCTAGGCAAGCACGGCTTAACCTAAAGGTAGACCCGAGTGGCTGTTATTATTTAGCCACGAGCTCCTCGCTTTCAGAGATAAAAAACTATAAACAACGATTATATTGTACAAACCAAGATGTTTTTGAGAAAAGCTTCTATGACAGATTGTAGACGGATCCCCGGGGTCGTAGGGGTATCCTTTACAAGACTCGATGTAAGGACCCTTCATTACGGCTGATGCTCCAGGGTAGCCCGCGAAATTCAAATTTTCTTACGTTTTTTGCAATTTTCAGACCAGTGCAAGGTTGTATGTTGATTAAAATATTATTCGCGGTTGTAAGTACGTATGTAGTTACAGAATTCTATACATCAAAATTATCAATACAACCCTCTAAGTTCATAAAGGTGCAGGAATGATTTTGACCTTGGAAAAATAATTTTTCCACCTTTATGAACTTAGAGGGTTGTATTGATAATTTTGATGTATAGAATTCTGTAACTACATACGTACTTACAACCGCGAATAATATTTTAATCAACATACAACCTAGCACTGGCCTGCAAATTGCAAAAAACGTAAGAAAATTTGAATTTCGCGGGCTACCCTGAAGCATTCACCTTAAATGATTCTAGACCCAAAAGGATTGTAATTTTTGCGCAGGTAACAAAAATGCTGTTTTTTATACAAAAGACCAATACCAACACTGTCAAAATATATGAAAAAGCTTTTTGTTATTTTTAATAACCGACTTTAACTCTGCTGGTTCTAGTATTATGTGCTGAATTCATAGTAACGAATTTGTGCGTCAATAAATATATAAATATCACTGGACATTACACACAGCGCCATCTAGTGCCACACTAAGCAACGAGGCTTGTGTCGTGGACACCAGATAGTTGATATACTACATATATACTTTTTGTTTGTAAATACATACTTATTATTCATCCATGACTCAGAAACAAATGTCCATGCTCATCACACAAACATTTGCTCCTACCAGGATTCGAACCCCTAAGAACGTAAGGCAGCCTCACTACCGCTGCGCCATTCGGGTCGTCAATGTTTAATAAAACCTAGATACTTTAATCTAAGTTTCGCTATTCCTGAAAACCATTTAATGCACCCTTTATTATAACAAACCACATAAAAACATTTAATAGTAAACACACTTCGACCCCTGCTTCACCCCTTAACCTACCGGAAGCACCCTCAGCACTGATTGTAGAGGAGACATTCACAATTTACCGCCATTGTGTAAATCAGCCCCGCCATCTACCCCCATTATGTGAGGGCAGCCCTTAACCCGGATGGGAGCCTTGGCCTAAATAGCCGGGCGGGGAGTTGAGAAGTGACGGGGCAAGGGCATGTCGGCTGTCGTTCGAGTATGCTCAAATTGTGCATGTTTTTATTTTTTCTACTTAAAAAGGAATAATAAATTTTCACCTTATCATGGTGCTTGTAACAGTGCCGAAATATCGGCAACTGAAAATCACTACATATTATAAAACAAAGTCCCCAGCCGCCGCCGCCTCTGTCTGTCCCTATGTATGCTTAGATCTTTAAAACTACGCAAAGGATTTTGATGCGGGTTTTTTAATAGATAGAGTGATTCAAGAGGAAGGTTTTAGTATATAATTTGTCAAGCGGGCGAAGCCGCGGGCATCAGCTAATAATTAATAAAGATGGTACCTAATTTACATGGATCTATACATAACTGACGAAATGTGGGTGAACTATTGAAGTACACTTCTGCTTAATTTACATGGATCTAAACTAACTGACGAAATGTGGGTGAACTATTGAAGTACACCTCTGCTTAATTTAAACTATTGAAGTACACCTCTGCTTAATTTACATGGATCTAAACATAACTGACGAAATGTGGGTGAACTATTGAAGTACACCTCTGCTTAATTTACATGGATCTATACATAACTGACGAAATGTGAGTGAACTATTGAAATACACCTCTGCTTAATTTACATGGATCTAAACATAACTGATGAAATGTGGGTGAACTATTGAAGTACACCTCTGCTTAATTTACATGGATCTATACATAACTGACGAAATGTGAGTGAACTATTGAAATACACCTCTGCTTAATTTACATGGATCTAAACATAACTGATGAAATGTGGGTGAACTATTGAAGTACAGCTCTGCTTAATTTACATGGATCTAAACATAACTGATGAAATGTGGGTGAACTATTGAAGTACACCTCTGCTTAATTTACATGGATCTAAACATAACTGATGAAATGTGGGTGAACTATTGAAGTACAGCTCTGCTTAATTCTTCGGAGATTACAGGCGTGATGTTATGTTACGTGGTAAATATCATTTCAAGTTTTAATGACACTGTAGGTGACCATGCCAGTTTAACAACTTCAAAAACACAAAAAATTGAAAAATAACTTTAGCTTCAGAAGTCGGTGACCTTTGTTTGATTCAATTAGGTTTTTTTTTGTCACCGACTTCTGAAGCTAAAGTTATTTTTCAATTTTTTGTGTTTTTGAAGTCGGTTTTATTTTTTTGTACAAAAGTTTTTTTATTTTTCAATTTTTAGTTGTAATATTCTATACAAATATTTGCTATGCATTTATTTTACATTGTTAAAAATACATGTCATGGTAATAGGCTTATCCCCAATAAATGGAACTTAACATACCTAAACTGTCGAAATTTGGGTGTATTGTACACATCTGCGTACCCCTCAGAGCATACAGGCGTGATGTTACGTCATGATGTTGTGTAAACAATAAACATCCAAGCGATTGCAGCTATCACGACCGATTTACCATCTAGTTTTGAAGAGTTCCATTGTATATCTCCGAAGATCAGCATTAGATCTTCACCAAATTTAAATGCGACCATCTCAGGAGTATATTCTTTCAAACAAAAAAAGAATTTTGAGAATCGCTCCACAAATCGAGGAGAAATCGGTGAACATACATGAAATTATACCACACAACTGAAGTAAAAATGTTCATAAAATGAAAACTACTGGGCCAAACCATTTTAAATTTTTATGGGACCAAATGGCAACTATTCCGCATCAAACTAAAAAAGAATCACGTAAATCGGATCATAAACGGCAGAGTAATCGGTGTACATACATTTGAATTGAGAACCTCCTCCTTTTGGAAGTCGGTTAAAAACTTATGTTTCAACTCGTTTATTTATTTTTTATATTGGGTTATACGGTACGAACAGTTAGTTAGCTGAAGGTGGCGCTGCTTGTGAAAAAAAATGCAAGAATGATGTTAAGCTTCTTACATTTATTTTAGTTCTCCGTTTTACCACCTGCACCGATATGTTGGTCGAAGTATAGACATTTTTCATTGGTCTTTTAGGGTTTCGACGATAGTGCCTATAATATTGGCTTAAGCTTCTTCATTTGACAATTTGCTGTAGCGAGATTGGAATTTCCGATTGGGAATTTCTTAAAATCACTCAATGACAGCCAACGCACTTCTCAAACCAATTAAACTAGAAGCTTGAAAAATTTACATACAACTCACTTACAGGAACAAAATAATAAAAGCAACCTATTATAGTAGATAAACCACTTAATTTTAATGACATTTGCGCGGTAAAAATGTCAGTTGACTTTTAATTTGATAGAAATACACCTGGGATATTAGTGAACCCTTAATTAGAACCGTTTAATTAATGGAACCGTATGATGATAACGAATGAACACTATTAGCTGAAATTCACTGTAGTTATAGGAGGACTATTTTCAATGTTTTTGTGACCTGTCTTTAGTGTCCATTAATATAAAATTGTTTTATGGTTCATGGTCCCTCGAGCCGGATCTCTGTTATTATGATAATAAAAATGTTTTTGTAATCACATAATAAAACACCTAACCTTGGATGTTCCTGGAATTCTCTTTGAAAATGATTTTATTCGATATTTTTTATAGGTAGACTACCGAGTTTATTGACGGTCGACCAGTTTTCAACCTTATTACTTAGGACATAAGGGTGAAAAGTGGCAAATAAAAGTACATAGACATCGTTTAATGAATTTAGTTGATTTTTCTGAAGTGAAAAGTCTAAAACACAATTTTGACCATAATATTTTTAATTTTGTTTTTTCATTCAACTCTAAATGAAAGTGAATTCCTACAGAAAGTATTTAATACCTAATGAATTAAAACTTACATTCCTGAATTTAACGATTACAATAACAAACATCACAATAGTTTATTCGTCTGTTTACCTAAAAAACAAAGAAAACGTAGTAATAGTTTCTCAAAGGAAAGTGTTATGTATTGTCGCGTCGCACAAGTCGACTGCGTTACATAAGTGAGGTTATGCACGCGATGTCAATGCTCTGTGACAAGAGATATAAGAAATGTGTGTATACAGCGTGTATCGGAAAAGTGCGGTCATATTTGAATGTTTTACAGACCACCAAAATGAACAATTTTATGTATACGTATGTTAACTAGTGTTAGCGCGAAAAATTATATTCTAACACAATATGGCTACATACAGGCTGTTTAGAAGACGGACACCATTACACCATTTATATACGGGGTGGAATTTTGTAATGCCACCTGGAGGGAAAGTACTCTTAATACCAAAGATAGCAAATTTTACTCAAAGGAAACATTCCTTCATTTTTAAAAAGAAATTAATCTACATTCAAAGATTTTGAAAATTCGCGTGCCACACTCGGGAATCGAACCGTCTAAATTCCAAAAAAATAACACCCTGTACTTTCATGGCACCAATCGATAGGGTAAATCATAAGGATCAAATCCCTCTAACAAATACGATAAATTAAATGAAAGGGAAACTATGAAATCTTAACTTATAAATTCAATGGGATAAGATAAAGCACTTGTAGTCAAAGGTCCATCCAATTACGAACATAGTAAACAATTCTCTTTTGACGACATTTATTAATTAAAATGACGAAGAACTATTTACATAGGAATATTGCAATTTGCACAAACAAACACATGCAAATTGCAATCTTCTTCTGCAATCTTATTCTCTTCAATTGTAAAGGTCCATCATTTTATTAAAGTGCTTTATCGTACCTATTGAATTTATCCCATTGAATTTATGACTTAAGATTTCATGGTTTTCCTTTTATTTAATTTATCATGTTTGTTAGAGGGATTTGATCCTTATGATTGACCCTATCGATTGGTGCCATAAAAGTACAGGGTGTTATTTTTTTGGAATTTAGACGGTTCGATTCCCGAGTGTGGCACGCGAATTTTCAAAATCTTTGAATGCAGATTAATTTCTTTTTAAAAATGAAGGAATGTTTCCTTTGAGTAAAATTTGCTATCTCTGGTATTAAGAGTACTTTCCCTCCAGGTGGCATTACAAAATTCCACCCTGTATACGTACACTGGCCTGCAGAACAAAACACTACACTTTTAAAATTTAATTTTTTTCTAAACTCTAAAAGTTAGAGATTTAAAATAAAATAAAAAACGTTTCATAGCAATTTTTATCAGCTTTATTAACTTGTATGTATTAAATAAAAAATTAAACTCTTTTTCGAGACCTTTTTGTTTCGAAAGTATATCTTTTGTAATTAAAAAGTTATTGCAATTTTAAAAGTGTGATACTTATTTTTGAACGTCAGTATAAGAAACATGAGACACTTTATATCCTTGATTTCACTCACAGAATTTAATTGTGCGTAAATTGAATTTTCTTAAATTCACAAAATGCCACCTCCAAGTCATTAATGTTTTTGTTTGAGGTTGCGATAGTACGTTATATTTTCTGATGTTATCTACCTACAATGTGAAATTATTATCTTATAGATTTTTTTTTTCGTTATATTAGGCTATTTTTAGCTATTAAAAAAATCTTGTAAATACACATACAATCCCTCAAAAATTATGTCGCTCCTTTTTTACCAAACATCCTGTATAGTTTTGTGTATTTGTAGTGACATGACAATGTAACAAGTTTATCGTAGGCGACAAAGTGGTGGAAAGTTAACCTCGTGTGGTTAGCGGGTTCGATTACTTGAAAATGATTCTGACACCTCCGAGACGAATCATTATATCTATACTAATATTATAAAGAGGTAACATTTGTTTGTAAGTTTGTATGTTTGTAAGTTTGTATGTAGGGGGTAATCTCCGAAAGTAATGAACCAATTTTAAAAATAGTTTCACTGGTAGAAAGCTACATTATTCGTACTCACGAATAATGTACCTAGACGAAAATAAATGTAATGGGACGTCAGCTAGTTTATTATACTAGCGGACGTCACGCGGTTTCACCCGCGTAGTTCCCGTTCCCGTGGGAGTACGGGAATAAAATATAGCCTATGTTACTCGGGGTGAATGTAGCTTTCTAATGGTGAAAGAATTTTTGAAATCGGCGCAGTTTTTGAGTTTATTTATTACAAACATACACACAAAAATACAAATCTTTCCTCTTTAGTGAAGATATCGTTATAGTGCTACATGGTTATTTTGACGGTCTTAAACGGAACTAACGACGCCATTTTGTTTTTAATACAATTTCTGCAGTTCATCGTCATCTGACCTTTTAACCTTTTCCCAAATATGTTGGGGTCGGCTTCCAGTCTAACCGGACGCAGCTGAATACCAGTATTTAACATGGAGCGACTGCCTATCTGACCTCCACAACCCAGTTATTACTGGGTATGGGTAATACGATACTCCTTGGTAAGACTGATTGTCAGACTTTCATTCCAGTGACTACCTGTAACGACTATCATAGTTCTACAAATGACAGCCGGGACCAACGGCTCGTGCTTACCGATACACGGATGAAACTCGGTATGTATTGGGAGGTCTCCCATCTATGGACCAACCTAGGCAAGCGCGGCTTAACCGGAAGATCGACCAGACATTACAACAACCGTATTGCAACGAAAACAGATAAGTACAATAAAAAATCAGAGATATAAAACCTATGAAAGCACTGTAATTTAAATATCCTTTGTTATTTCGGTCAACCAATCACAATAGTTTACATAGTCATGATTTGTGATCTAAGTTTACCCTTTCAAAAATTGGGTATGTTAATATTATTTGCATGTATTTCCTGCTGTCATATTTGTAACGTTGTAGAAACTCAGAATAGTTTCTACCGTTATTTTGTAAACATAACCTATTCAACACTTGAATTAAGTTAAATGTCAAAACAAACGCCACAGAGTATACATACTCATTGGGCCGTCCAGTTACTAAACGACTAAAATTAGCTGTTTTACCAGTGCTGTGCGCGCGTTACGTGTATCTGATCGAATGAGTGAAGACTTGTCTATGCGTAAACACGCCAGTATAAATGTCACGGACTCGCGATGACGAGTCCTTTTTGGAAATATTCTGCTCCCTGACACCCTTTCCGTCACATATTCCTCAATGCTGAGGGTCGTGGAGTCCCCAAGGGATCACTTTTTCACGGGTGTTTTTCCCCGTCATTTCTTTTTACCCTCTGCGGCTTGGGTAACGTAAACTGTGATGAAAAGTGAGGAGCGTAACTGTGGTTGTTATTCTGTAAAAGTTGACTTGGAAGCGTAGTCCACCAGCGACCAGCGTCAGACAGCATCACCTGTCTGGAATGAACGTGAAGCACACAGCACATATTATGTTTTCCTCCTTATTTTGTATATTTTTATATTATTGTGTGTATTAATCATTAGCTGACGTCAAATAAAAATGATTTCTTTCTTTCTTTCTTTAGTCTAGTGACCAAACATGAGAAGGTGAATTCATTTGTTTTTATAGTAAGGTTTATTGACAACCAATGAGTTGCCAGAATGGCATAGCAGTATAGTATTTAAATGGCGCTCCGTTCGTGATTGGTTGCATCGAGCTCGAATCGGTATTGGAATGTGCTTCTTTATTGAATTGGGACAAGCCCGCCACACTATTCCCAAACCACTGTAACTCTTGAAAGCCAGAATCAACAGTGGCGACCACCAGAAAAGCGCCGAGACAATGAAGCTCGACGAAGTCCCAGAGAATGAATTTAACTGTCTTGGATCCCGACAGGAAAAAATAGCGGAGGAGTCGGAAAAACATAATTTCCAGTTCCCTCGATATCAGCAGGAGACAGAACGAAACAAGGCCAATAGGCACAAAGGGACGTTTACAACTGGGATACCTACGTCCAGTTACCTAGCACTACGGATTTTATCATTAATATTGAAATGTGCTGTGAAATTCTGGCTACTCTATGATGATTTAAGTTTTAAGCACGTTACTTTGAGCCGTGGACGAAATACTCCAATCGCCGCGGAACCCTAGAAAGTAGGTACTATTGCTAAGAAAAAATACCTACTTTGGTGAGACGTGGAACCAGATGTGGTAGACCATGCCACCACAATGTTTTACTCTTTTTAGGGTTCCGTATCCAAAGGGTAAAAACGGGACCCTATTACTAATACTCCACTGTCTGTCTGTCTGTCACCAGGCTGTATCTTATGAACCGGGATAGCTATACAGTTGAAATTTTCACAGCTGATGTATTTCTGTTGACACTGTAACAACAGATAATAAAAATAAACATTAATTAAAAATTAAAGGGGCTCCCCTACTACGATGGTACGGAACCCTTCATGCGCGAGTCCGACTCGTACTTAGCCGGTTTTTTATTATACTTTGTCGATATCGATGCTTTTGTTTAGACTGTGATCTTATTTACTAAGAAATATTAAAAAACCGGCCAAGTGCGAGTCGGACTCGCGCACGAAGGGTTCCGTACCAATTATTATAAAAAAATCACGTTTGTTGTATGGGAGCCCCCCTTAAATATTAATTTTATTCTGTTTTTAGTATTTGTTGTTATAGCGGCAACAGAAATACATCATCTGTGAAAATTTCAACTGTCTAGCTGTCACGGTTCATGAGATACAGCCTGGTGACAGACAGACGAACAGACGGACAGACGGACAGACGGACAGATGGACAGACGGACAGACGGACAGACGGACAGACAGCGAAGTCTCAGTAGTAGGGTTCCGTTTTTACCCTTTGGGTACGGAACCCTAAAAATCAGTCCCACGAAGCCATCCAACAACATAAAAGTCTATAGTTAAATTCAGCTTTCAAAAATCCTGAAATCTTTGAATAAATAATGATCATTATGTAAATATAAAGCCTCTTGAAGTCTTAAACCAAACTAGAGACGGCTTAAAAGTTATGAGATTGAAAGGTAAGGTTTTCTTTTAGCACGATATTTTTATTTGAAGAAAATAATAAATAAAATAAAATAAATAAATATCGTTGGACATTACACACAGCTCCACCTAGTGCCACACTAAGCAACGAGGCTTGTGTCGTGGACACCAGATAGTTGATATACTACACAGATACTTTTTTGTTTGTAAATACATACTTATTATACATATCAACATCCATGACTCGGAAATAAATGTCCTTGCTCATCACACAAACATTTGCTTCTACCGGAATTTGAACCCGGGACCCTAAGAACGTAAGGCAGCTTCAGTACCGCTGCGCCATTCGGGTCGTCTAAGCATAATAAATAACAGCCGCTTGGGGTTGATCTTCAGGTTAAACTGCGGGTGAAAGCTAGTTTATTTTTATTAGCCTGCACTGTCCCACTGCTGGGCAAAGACCTCCAATTCCTTCCATGTGCTCTTTTCCCGTGACTCCTCCAACAAACCCTCACGGTACGCGTCTTGCTCAACACCTCTTTCTGTACCAGCCTCGGCAGCGCCGTCCGTTTTCTGGGAACCTTCGTGTGAAGACTTTAGCCCAAAAGCTATTCAAGGAAAAATGTTCATAAAATGAAAACTCTTGGGCCAAACTATGTTAAATTTTTATGGGAGCAAATGGCAACTATTCCGCATCAAACTAAGGATGAATCACGTAAATCGGATCATAAATTTCAGCGTAATCGGTGTACAGTCGGGGTCTTTTCCGCATGACCATTTTTTTTTTTTTTCGCTTAAAACATGCGGAGGCGCCGAGCCACGCCCCCTTAAAGTTTGGGCCTATTAGGAAAGCCTTAACTTTGGCTCGCAAAATAACAATAACTCTCGTTTGGCGTGCGTCGTCAGTGCACTCGGCCTATTCGGTATCTTTTCATTCATTATTTCTATACAAAGTCAACGGGGCGGGGCTAGAGATCGTTTCGCGGGTAAAAAAAAAAAACCGGCCAAGTGCGAGTCGGACTCGCACACGAAGGGTTCCGTACCATTGACTATATTTAGTATTTGTTGTTATAGCGGCAACAGAAATACATCATCTGTGAAAATTTCAACTGTCTAGCTGTCACGGTTCATGAGATACAGACAGACGGACAGACGGACAGACAGCGAACTCTTAGTAATAGGGTTCCGTTTTTACCCTTTGGGTACGGAACCCTAAAAACCGTACGAATTGAGAACCTCCTCCTTTTTGAAGTCGTTTAAAACAAATGATTCCTTGTTACTCATTTGCCTTCATAACTATAAGTACTTAAAATATTTCTATTAAGGCGGTTCCCCGACCAAAATTAGCAACTATATTTGTGGTGGTTCAAACTTCGCTTGAAATACTGTTAGAATAAAGTTCTAATCAGCTTGCACTACGAAGTGGTTGTTACGTCAGTCACTGCAGGCCGAATTGTGCGAAATGAGTGGTTTTTATTCTTTATAAAATCAAATGTACGTCTTTTGGAAAAAATAAAACGACAATTATGTTCATTATTAAATTGCCTATCCATTAGTATAAGTAGCAAATCAAAATAATGGTTACTTTACGAGGAGTAGCATTATATAAATCATTATTTCTCATTTCTGTGGTTTCGTTGTGAGGGTATTTATTAAACAATAAGCAACTTAAAAAAAATATGAAACGACAATTTTGGAGTCAAGAATATGTAGTAATTAAATGTATTTTTTTATTAGTTGGTATTTCTTTTGGATAAAGAGGAGTAGGCTCCAAAAAACTGCTCGCTCAAGGTCATTTGCTCGGGGAGCCGCCTTAAGTAAGTACCTACGATTGTACGTCACCCAAAGAAAGAAAAGTATATTTATCAAAGTCAGTGCCAAAAAGGAAACTGAAAGAAAATTAATAAAAGATATCTTTCTCATTTCAATATCAAAGACATTTCAATATCTTTTGAATATCATTAAGTTTTTCATCTGCTTTTAATAATTGTCTGTCTCGTTGGTCGAGTGGTTGCAAGCTACAACTTAGCATGAGGTCCTCTGTTCGTTTCACGGGTCGGGCAGTGTTATTGGGTTTTTGTACAGGATTTTTTCAGTAGCAGCCAGGAGCCTAAATCTGTGGCTCATCATCATCATAATTTCAGTCGAAAGAAGTCCACTGCTGGACATAGGCCTCCCCCAAGTGTCGCCATATTGAACGGTCCCGTGCGGCTCGCATCTAGCGGATTCCCGCAAGCTTCACCAGGACATCGGTCCACCTAGTGGGAGGCTTTCCAACGCAACGTCTTCCGGTTCGCGGTCGCCACTCCAGAACTTTTCGGCCCCATCGGTCATCCGTTCTGCGAGCAATGTGCCCTGCCCACTGCCACTTAAGTTTGTCAACTTCGGGCTACGTCGGTAAACTTGGTTCTCTTGCGGATGTCTTCATTTCTGATTCGATCGCGCAAGGAAACTCTGAGCATAGCCCTCTCCGACCAACTTATCGCAATGTCTCAAGACGAAAACCAATGACCAGTGTGTGTTGCTAGTAATTACATACCGGACCGAAACGTGATCGCTCACAATGGGCCTCATCAGAAGGCTTAAAGTCACCCAAAGGGCAATCTGTGCCTGGTTGATGGTAATAGCCGTGTGGTATCCGGCAGAGTAGAATAGAACCACCCCATTACACTCACGGGTGTCGTATAAGGCGACTAATGTCTGAGGCAGAACACCTTGCGCCTCCGTAGACCAGAGAATGGGCAGCAGCGTTTTCTGTTAGTCTGTTATCACTGCGATCTCCAATCCGCCTGCCAAGCGTGGAGATTACGGCAAATGCCTCCCATCATGGGAGAGGCTTATGTCCAGCAGTGGACTTTATGGGCTGTTGTTGTTGTTGTTGTTATTGATGGTAATAAGCTCGCAAAAAACACACACAAATAACTCGGTAACTCATATTAATAATCTCTAAATAATAAATTACTTTAAACAACATCCCACTTCTTTAAATATCCCTTTATATTTGAAGTAAGTAAGTAGTTTCGCCTGTCAGAAGGGATTGCACACATGACCTAAATACGACCTCGTCTGTTTTGACGCACGGTTCACAACTTCTGAACGACTAAAGTTCAACTTGCGTCTACTTCATATAACTTCAAGTTTCGCAGTAATAACTTGCGTTGTTTATGAAGCATACATTTTCCCTGTTTTTCGAGATTGCGATTAGACAGCGAGATTTTGCCAGTTATGTTTTTAAGTCCCATATTATAAGGGGCGTGCCTATTGCCATCAACGCGGCGCAATTCCATACTTCGTGGCTGCTACTGAGAAATTCCTGATGGAATAACCCAATATATCTTTGCCCGACCCGGGAATCGAACCCAGGACCTCTTGCTCAGGAGTCGTGCTTGCGCACTAGCTATAGCAACAAGACATTATAATGAAAAGTAATTAGGGTTCCGTAGCCAAATGGCAAAAAACTGAACCCTTATGGATTAGTCATGTCTGTCTGTCCGTCTGTATGTCACAGCCACTTTTTTCCGAAATTATAAGAACTATGCTGTTGAAACTTGGTAAGTAGATGTATATTCTGTGAACTGCATTAAGATTTTCACACAAAAATAGAAAAAAGAAACAAAAAAATTTGGGGTTCCGCGTTGTTAGCGACGCGCTCATGTTATTTACGAGTAGATTATATAGATTAGTTAGTAAGTAGTAATAACATAAATATAAGTACATATATGTAAGTATAGATGTACGGGCGGGCCACTGGACCCCAAATCGTTTAACTTCGCCGATTACCACCCACAACATCTACACCCATACTTAGAACTGAAACTCAAAAATTGTGGGGTGTCTTTGGATAAGCTTCAAAAAAGATATTGAGGTTTCCAATATCATTTTTTTCTAAACTGAATAGTTTGCGCGAGAGACACTTCCAAAGTGGTAAAATGTGCCCCCCACCTGTAACTTCTAAAATAAGAGAATGATAAAACTAAATAAAATATATGATGTACATTATTACCATGTAAACTTCCACCGAAAATTGGTTTGAACGAGATCTAGTAAGTAGTTTTTTTTAATACGTCATAAATCGTAAACCGCAATTTACCTTTCATTCAATCAACTCAAAATAAAAATAAACAACAAACTAGAAGAACTTTTATTATTATGTTACTTGCTGCTACGGAACACCTCATGGGCGAGTCCGACTCGCACTTGGCCGCTTTTTTTAATTTATATTCAACATTAAAACCAAACATTTTAATACTACCACCAACGGCAACGCCACAATTTCGAATAGAAGTAATAGCAGTGTACAGTACTGCAAACTTCTACACAGTTGATAACTATGTGTCAAAACACACAGACCCGCTTGCGGGTCGTATGTGCCCGCCCTCATAGCAAACATATTAGAGAGAAGCTTTCATTTAGAACTCTGCTCAAATGAATCTGCTTCGGTCTTATTTTAAGGGTATCATTTAAGCTATCACCAATTTAATTATTTTTGCGTTCCTTAAATAATAGGGTTTGCCCTCAAAATAGTAGATTTGTCACCAAAATGTAGTCACCAAACAATATAAAATCAATTCCACAATAAATCACCTAAAATCATGAAGATATAGGGTCTAGTACCAAATAAATGTCTTTGTATGTAATATAAAAGGTTTGTCCTAATAAGTATTTAAGCAAACTAATTTAAAGAGATCACCAATCGACGGACCTACTTCTGAATGGTTTATAAAAAAATAACCACGAAGGGTATGGCGGGGTCTATTCGCTCGCTTCGCTCGCTCATTCGACCCCGCCATACCCTTCTAACCTAATCTATCCGTGTCGGGGTGCCCCAAGTCGGCCTAGGCAAAACTAGTTTGTCATCAACCACCTCATTAAAATTATCGAATTTAATTAATCGATTTATTTGGTGACAGATCTACCATTCTGAGCACAAAGCTATTATTTAAGTAATAAAACTATTATTATAAGAACGATGTTTATATTCATGTAATGCACTACAATGTTATTGGTAATCCATCTCTTATTTCACACATATATTAACATTAATTTGATAATTGGAACCTGGGAACACTTTTTGTTTATCTGAGAACGAACATATTTCGTGGCGATAGATCTATTTATTATGTGATACAACTTGATGACAAATATAAATTTTGGTGACAAGAAATATAGTTCCCTTATTTTAATACGGCTGAATTTTACTTTGCGCAAAACAAAATACAGAAATAGAAAACAGAATTTCGAGAGTTAACAAAGAAACTGCAGTTGTGGAGATCAGATAGGCAGTCGCTCTATGTAAAATACTGGTATTGCATCCGGATAAACTGTAAGTCGTTCAGCATAGTAGTAGTAGATCGTTTTAAAGTAGATCGTTGTTGTTCGTTTTTGATTTTGACTTTAATTCTGATTTTATTATGATTTTTTATTTTAATTTTAGATTTTAAGGATGAATGTTTGATTTAAATGTAGATTTTAACTTTGATTATAATTGGAAATTTTGATTTTAATAATGTAATGTAATGTAAATTAATTATATAGTGTAATTTATGTAATGTATGTACTGAGTTATTATTAAATAAAACTCGTGTAGCGGCTACTAGGAACGTACTAGCGCTTTATTGACAAACTAAGTTACTACATAACGGTAGGTGGCGCTGTGGACAAGGAAGTATTTTTATACAGCCATAGATTATAAATAACACCCCCACTTATAAAAATAATGACAACCCAAAAAATAGTTACACATTTCAAATAAAAAAAGTTTTTCACAATAACTTACTTAAATTTATTTATGACAAGTTGACAACCCTATCTTATTCATAAATTTATAATGCTTTACATGACACAGGCTTTTTGTAAACATATCTGCTGGCATGTCAGCTGTTGGTAAATAAGATATTTTTATCAACTTATTTGCTAAACACTCCCTAACAAAATGATGCCTAGCATCAATGTGTTTAGTCCTTCTGTGGAACAAAGGATTAGATGCTAACTTCTGTGAACTTTGGTTATCACTTAATAAAGTAACTGGTTTATTATCAACTTTATTATAATTAATTTCCGACACTAAGTTTTTAAGGTAAATTGCCTCCTTAGATGCTTCGGAGAGAGCCATATACTCGGCCTCGGTGCTGGACAATGCAACAGTTTTTTGTTTTCTACATTCATAAGATATTGGACTTCCAGACATTGTAAAAATGAACCCAGTATATGACTTTCTATCTATTGCACAAGATGCCCAATCTGCATCAACATATCCTATTATATCACTCTGACCTTTTACATACTTTAATCCATAATGTTTAGTTTTATTTAAGTATTTTAGGACTCTTTTTAAATGTTTCCAATGTATCTGATTAAAGCAATTATTATATTGACTAAGAAAACTAATTGCATACGCTATATCTGGTCTAGTTAATTAACACACATAAATACATTAATGCTCCTAATAATTGCTGATAAGGATATTCTGGACAAATCATTTCAGCCTTTTCCAATTTTAAATTCTTTTCCATTGGAGTATCTGAACCTTTACAATTAGACATATTAAATCTTTTTAAAATGAGATCAATAAACTCTGTCTGATCTAAGGTAATACAATTTTTATTTACAGTAACATTCATACCAAGGCATTTCTTTATTTGACCTAAATCCTTTATGTTAAATTTAGTTTTTAATTCTGTTTTTAAATGATCACATGTATCTTTGCAGTTGTAAAACACAAAAAAATCATCAACAAATAATGCAATATAAACCTTGGTGTTTCCACTGCACTTCATAAATAAGCATGGTTCATACTGGGACTTGGTGTAACCTAATTCCAGTAAAAATAACTCAACCCTCTGATACCAAGCTCTAGCTGATTGCTTTAGACCATATATTGCTCTTTTGAGTTTTAGAACTTTATTTTGACTGTCTGGGAAATTGGAACATGGTGGTATTTCCATAAAAATAGACTCATCTAATAAACCATTTAGAAATGCAGTTGGAACATCCAAGTGTGCAACATTTAAATTTTGATCTACACTCACAGCCAGGGACTGTAATACCGATATGATTCCTGTATCGATATCGAAATATCGATATAGGAACTGATATTTTGGTACCTCTTTATCGATACTGGTACCGATATTTTATTTCAGTTCATCAATATATGTATTTATGTGTGTCTTTATCGGTACCGGTACTGATCCTAAAATAACGATATATTACCAATAAAATGATGTGGCACCTTCCTTCCTTTACACTTTAAGAGCCCCTTCCAAAAATTCAGTCGCTAGAGTTTAGGCACATTTGTTGCGATCCTATGTTAGTGTGCATTGTTCATGCAGATACACGCACACACGGGTGCAGATCGAACGTAGTAATCGCCTAAACCATTTTGATCCTGTAGACGATATTATTTTATGATACATAATTATAAAGTCAGTACGGTTTAGAAATAAAAGTCTGGAATGTGTGTCTACTGTATATTTATCACAATCAAAATAAAAATGGTTTAATTTTGTATTAGAAGAATTTAGATACATATAAACATTTTACAAAATGATAAATAAAAGTGCGAGTTGGACTCGCGCACTGAGGGTTCCGTACAAACTTTCTAAAGGACAAACTTAATTTTTCTGGATCTGGGACTTTTGCGCGAAAAACATTTGCGCGAAGGACACTTGCGCGAACCCATTTGCGCGAAAAGACAAATGCGCGCATGGTATTTGCGCGATTGGACTTATGCGCGAACGGACTTTTGCGCGCCTGGAAACTTGTGCGACTGGACTTTAGCGCGACTTAATGGCCACTGAGGTTCACTCTGTAGAGTAAACATAACATACCCCTGTTACAGTGCAACATAAAAGAGTAGAAAGTAAATGAGGGCGCCACAATCGGTCAGGTGGCAACCCAGTTAGTACGATCTTACTGATTTTGATACTTGATTAGTATTATTGGTTTATTAGTTAGGAATAATAAGTAAATAATTATTTTAAATAAATATGTTTATTAATTCGTTGCTTTCAATAAGTTCCGCATAGATCATAGATTTGGTACGTAATAGTAATAAAACTACAAGTTCACTCAAATATCAAGGACTTCGAGGGACGACCCTTTCTGTGTTTAGCTGGTGTCGAGAATTACCCGCCGTTTTGCACAATTCTGCGCACTGTGCTTACAGAAACACCTAAAACAAACAAAGCATGGTATTAACATAAACTTGTAATACAACTTTAAACTAGTGCTTTTATCTTCATAATATAACTGCAGTCAGTCCGACGAAAAAAGTCCCGCGCATATGTTCATAACGTGAAAATATTTTAAAATTGTTTCTTTCCACTAGTCGGTTGCTTCAACAAATATGGTATGGCAAAAAACGTATTTGTTAATACGCAATTAAATTTCATTAAATGCTTTTGCCAAACTATCAACGTTGTTAAGTCGCGCTATAACTACAATGGTATTTGTTTATCTTAGCATAACCTCAAAAATGGTAGAAAAATAATTTGTAAATACTATTTAGATCGAAAATGTTGCTCCCTGAATGTAATAATCGTTTGTAATTAACGTTTACTGCAACTTTCAATAGTTACTTACCAGTAAAATCTGCTGTACGATGGCAAACATCTTCGAAGTAGGATAGCAGCTTCCCAGCTTGTAATTCGGTCAAACACCACATGAAAACTTAAACATTATTTCACGGGCACCTCCACGAATTACCTTATTCATGATATGTCGCTGTTTTCCTGTCTACACTCAGAAATAACACACAAAAACCAAAATTCTAATGAAAAACGAAACCGTTCGAGAAGAATTGACAGCTCAATTACTCATTTTAGATGTTACCAGAAAATGAAAAATTTTAGTTATTTAATTTCTACTCTTTTATGTTGCACTATATTTATACTTGAAGGTGGTTTTTTCTTTTGGTTTTTCTGTCATGGATGTCATTTTCATGGTTAAGGAGACGCTGATAACGAAATGAGATCAAAATGAAAATCCAAGATGGCGCCGAGGAAAACTTCTGTTTTTTCTATCATGGGTGTCATATATATGGTTTTCGGGATCGCTGATAATGAAAATGAGATCAATATGAAAATCCAAGATGGCGCCCAGGATAATTTTTGATTTTCCGTCATGGGTGTCGTTTTCATGGATTTTGGGGTTGCTGGTTACGAAACTGAAGTCGAAATGCAAATCCAAGATGGCGCCGAGGAAGCATTAAAATAAAAATAATCAGCGACCTCAAAAACCATGAAAATGACACCTACGTTGGAAAAACCGAACTTTTTTCACGGGGCCATGTTGGATTTGCATTCGACCTCATTTTTGTAACCAGCAACCCCCAAAATCATGAAAACGACACCCATGACAGAAAAACCGAAAATTTTTTTGGGCGCCTACTTGGATTTTTATTTTGACCTCATTTTCGTAATCAGCAACCCTAAAAACCATGAAAAGTACACCCATGACGTAAAATTTAAAATTTTCCTTCGGCACCATCTTGGATTTTCATTTTGATCTCATTATCGTATCCAGGAACCCCTAAAGCCATGAAAACGACATCCATGATGGAAAAACAATTTTTTTCTCGGCAACGTCTTGGATTTTCATTTTGACTTCATTTTCGTAACCAACAACCCCAAAAACCATGAAATCGACACCCATGACGGAAAAACAAAATTTTCTCTCGGCGACATCTTGGATTTTCATTTTGACCTCATTTTCGTAATCAGCAACCCCGAAAACCATGAAAACGACACCCATGACGGAAAAACCGAAAAAAAATTCTGGCGCCTTCTTGGATTTTCATTTTGATCTCATTTTCGTAACCAGCAACCCCAAAAACCATGAAAACGACACCCATGACGGAAAATCAAAAAAATTTCCTCGGCGCCATCTTGGATTTTCATTTTGAACTCATTTTCGTTATCAGCTATCCCAAAAACAACGAAAATGACACCCATCAAGAAAAAACCGAAAATTTTCATCGGCCCCATCTTGGATTTCATTTTGATCTCATTTTCATTATCAGCGACCCCAAAAATCACGAAAACAACACCCATGAAGAAAAAACCGAAAATTTTCGTCGACGTCATCTTGGATTTTCATTTTGATGTCATTTTCATAATCAGCGACCCCAAAACTTACTTACTTCTACATTATATTAATACTAGTATTTGCGTGGGTGCGCGAGTTGCGTGCAGCTCGCTTTTTGTCGTGTTCTTCCTTACCATCATAAAATTTTGAGAATCCATAGGAATCCTTAAGATAATTGGAAAATCCGTTACAACTACCCATATATCAGTATGAAAACCCTTAAGAACCCCTAAA
Source organism: Xestia xanthographa (assembly GCA_905147715.2). Taxonomy (NCBI): domain Eukaryota; kingdom Metazoa; phylum Arthropoda; class Insecta; order Lepidoptera; family Noctuidae; genus Xestia; species Xestia xanthographa. The sequence goes on from LR990644.1 coordinate 31,755,574, forward strand.
ACATTTTAAAAACCAATTTAAAAAAATATCACCTATAAAAAAAAACTTATTTAAAAACTCAGACCCATTAAAAAAAACACTACCCTAAAGTTTGCTTGTCGTCGCCCTGAGTTACGCTTCACCCACTCAACTTTCGTTACGCTGCGGAGGTCGCCGGCTCGCTTCACTCGCCACCTCCGCCCCCTTCGCTCCACTCGGTCTCGCAGGTTCGCTCCACTCAGAACCTACCTACCACCAGACAGGTTTCGACGCCTACTATAATATTTGTTCAAGCACCCAATGGCTATCTCTGACCGTTACGAAGTTATAGCCCTTTTATTTTTAGGGGAGGTTGGGGAGGGGAGGATACCCTCCGTTTACAAATTTAAACGCTCCTCATTAATAATTTATAGTAAAAATCAAAAAGCCGCTACGTGTCCTAGTTTCCGAGATACGGTGGGGGGAGGGGTGAAGGGGGGGAGAGTGGGGAGTTTTGAAAAATGATTTTGACTAACGCGTTGCCCCTTTATATGAATCTGAAAAAAAAAATGTTTCAAGTCTCTCAACTTCCGAGATCCGCCTAAAGGGGGGAGAAGGGGGACAAGTGGGTCAACTATTGAAAACTGGTTTTTACTTTCCCGAGCCTCCTCTATACGAATCCGTAAAAAACAAAAAATATATTACCAATCATAATAAACAACCAACGTCAAAAAAAAATCTTATCTAAATATGTACAATCAAAAAGTTTAATAATTTTAATATAAATACTGGATCGAAATGTGGTAGTCTGCGTATATCTCGGAAATATATTCACGTAATAACTCGGGAGCGCTTGCGAAGCAAAGTGATACGTGCTCAGCTCACGCTGGGAGAGCCCTTTCGTTACTGACGGGATCGGGTTTGCGCGGTCGATTATATAGTTCACTTTGCATTTAATTTACGAAATGAAGTTATTGTTTATTTATAAATAAAAATTCAGATTCTAATAAAGGGCTACCTTGAGATTAATGAGTAATTTTTAAATTTTCTTTAAAGTGTTTCTAAGGTATAGAAAAAAATACCCTTTTGTCCCGACGTTTTCCATAAATTAAGTTTTTTCAACATTTTTTTCTGCTATATTTCGTATAGAAATCAATAATGTTTTCCCGTATGTTACGAGTAGATCATATATTGATGTTATTCATATTTTTTAATATTCAGAATATTTTGTAGTTCTTTGTTCAGAGAACCACAAACATCACTCGCTCGTTACTTTTGCGGAAAAGGGGTTTTGAATATGGGTGATTGCCATTAATATATACATTATTTAAAACAATTGTTCCCGCAGTCGACAAGAATAAGAACCTGACTCTTATAATAAAAATAAAGCAGGTTCAAATTCTTCTTGCCTTTCTCACAAGGAGTGATCAAAAATGTTCAAAATGACTTAATTTCTTGTAGGGACCCTTAGGAATATTGTCAGACACCAAAAACTGTGCATCTCTGATGATAAGAGACATGTCGAGTACGCATGATCGCATCGCTTCAAAATAGGACACACGATGTCATCGAAGAATGCAATCGAATCGCACCATACCATCGTACGAGCGATCTCAATAGGACAGCGCCCTATAGGTACTATTGTCATCAAATGGGATAAATAACTACATTTATAAATATCCGTAGTAGGTAATTACCTAATAAATAGTGATCGTTCAAACTTATTTCTGAGTAGGTAGGTACCTAGTTAGGTAAGTAAGTGATTTTTATACTTACCAAACTATTTCTACTAAATCTAAAAAATCACACTTACTACCAATTAGGTACCTAAATAACTAAGAAGTAGGAAGGTAAGAAGTAGGCAGCTAAACCACCACTACCATCACCACTATGGTTAGTGCGTAATAATAAGTCGAAAATGATATCAGTATCGTCCTAGTGAAACCAAGAAAATAGGTAGGTACGTATATAAATAAGTTACACAGGGTCTGGTCTATCCGTTACAATGTTGCCGCTCGGCGTTGCGGCTGTGCGAGTGCGAGCAACTAAGGTCGCGTCATCGTCTCCCTCTCGCGACGGGTATCGATATAGAATAACGATATAGTTATGGATAATTTAATAGCAGTATTTAATAATTTCGTTATGGATATCGATATTAACATAAAATATCAGTTGCAATAATGATATCTTCTTGAAAATATCGGTATTTTTTATTTATCGATATCGGTCCCTGCTCACAGCAAATAGTAATCTCAAAGTGGAGTACCTGAGCACTGGGGAGAAGGTTTCCTTAAAGTCTATACCCTTTTTCTGACTGAATCCTTTTGCCACTAGTCTGGCTCTATATCTCACTTCACTCTCACTATTGACCTTTTTTTTTAAACACCCATTTGCACTTTACCACTGTTTTATTCACTGGTTTGTCCACCAATTCCCATGCATCCCTGTCACTGAATGACTGCAATTCTTCACTGATTGCATTCAGCCACTGCTTCTTTTCTGATCCATTCACAGCATCATTTAGAGATATTTCTTCTCCAGAGAATGTATCCACAACACACAAGCTAGCATAGCCAAAGTAATCTGGTTTTCGCCTGGTACGTTTCTCTGATATCTCAGTGCTTTGATGCTGAGCACTGATCTCTTTGTCATCAGATGTCAATGTCAATGATTCATGGAAGCTGTCATCTGAGTTACTCGAAACTTCTTCTGGAACATATGTCAAATCATGTTCATCAGTCTGTTCTCCATGGTTCATATCAGAATCACACTTTGACTTTTCTTCCCCCACTGAATCCTGTATATCTTCACCTTTTTCTTGCACTATCACCTGTGATGTCATGTTTTCATTTTCTTGTTCCATTACTATGACATCTCTTGCTGTTGACACTGTGCAGGTTAGGGGATTATATAGCCTGTAGCCTTTAATGTTGTCAGCATAACCAACAAGGAAGAGCTTCTTTGCCTTTTTGTCCCATTTGAGACGTCTTTCTTTTGGTATATGTGTCATGACTAAGCTGCCGAAGACTCTGATGTGGCTCACATCTGGCTTTTTACCTATCCACAATTCAAATGGAGTTTTCTGATGAAGACCTGCAGCCGGAGATCTATTTTTAAGATACACTGCAGTATGTACCGCCTCTGCCCACAACCGTTTCTCAAATTTGGCATCAAACAGTAGACATCTGGCTTTCTCTACTATGGACCGATTATATCGTTCACAAAGTCCATTTTGCTGAGGGGTATATGGGTTTGTCTTCTGATGTATGATACCACACTGCTTTAAATAATTTTCCATAACAGCCGAACAAAATTCACCACCGTTGTCAGTTCTCAATGACTTAATTTTTGTTGACTTTTGGTTTTCTACTAAGTTTTTGAAATGCTTAAAGTAGGTGAATGTCTCATCTTTAGTTTTGAGAAAGTATACAAAAGCCATTCGACTATAGTCGTCCACAAACAATAGAAAGTATCTTGCGTTACCAAGTGACTTTGTTTCCATAGGGCCGCAAAGGTCTGCATGCACCAAATTCAAAACCTCCTCGCTTCTTGACAAACTGGTAGGAAAAGGTAATTTTGTTTGCTTTCCTTCGCAACAAACTGTGCAATTACTTTTGTCAAATTCTGCCTTATTTTGTAAAGTCAGGCCCTCTACTGCACCGTTTCTCATAGTGTTAAGATCATTGTTATTTATGTGACCAAAACGCCGGTGCCAGGTCCTACTGGTAGCCACTGCTAAGCCTGCTAGTAGCTCCTCTGACTTTACAATGTTTAATTTGTATACACCGTTCACTTGCTTGGCTTCTCCAATACATTCCTTTCTTTGATTGTAAATATGACATGCATTCTCCTTGAATACAACACTGTTGCCACTGGATATCATTTTACTTACAGAGAGAAGGTTTGTAGTGAGGTTATGTATACATAAAACGTTGTTAACTTTTATGTTATACTCTGAATCTCCAACACGTGTAGTTATCTGTAGATTTCCAGAACATAATACCGGTACACTTTCCTTATTTGCTACTACAATATCTCGAGTTTCTGTATTGTACGAAATATCTGTCAACAAACTTTTGTTTGACTCGGAAATCAAATGAGTGCTCGCGCCCGAGTCTACATACCAGTCTTTTTCACTAAATTCGCCAGTCAAGAACATTGCACTAAATGCATTTGTTTGTTTTTCACTTTGTGTATTAGGATTTCGACACTGATTTTTGTAGTGTCCTGTTCTTTTACATTTATAACATTTGATGGTTTTTACCGGCTTGTTAGAATTTTCACTGTCATGGCCGACGCCATTTTTGTTTTTGCTCGTTTGGCGCGCATTCTGATGACGAGTATTTTTAGCAATAAATGCGCTCTCAGACTTGGTGATTTCAACATCTGCACTCATATCCAATAATTTCGTTTTTATAGCGTCTGCACTAATCTTCATCCCGGAGTGTTCAATCGCCATAATCATAGGAGAGAACTTTTCTGGCAATCCCGCCAGCAAGAGCGATCCAACCCATTCGTCGTTTATCTCGAAACCTGTACCTTTTAACTTTTGTGCTGTATCCACTAACTGTGTCACGTACGCAGTCATCGAGTCACAATTTTCCAGACGAATGGAGATTAAGTTTCTGAGTAGACTGATGCGGCGGGTGAAACCAGAGTCGTCAAATAACGCCTTCAACTTGGTCCACAAGCTATGAACTGTAGTTTCATTTTTTATATGAACATACAGTGATGGGTCAACCGTCATCACCATTTTAGCTTTAGCCTTCCTGTTGTCTTGCTCACTTAACGCCTCACTGTTTCGAATATCGATGCCCTCCAGAATCAGGAAATTTTCAACGGCGAATGCCCAATCGTCATAATTATCCCTGCCCTTGAGTTTCGGGACATTCAAGGAATAATTTGCCGACATTATAACTGTGCGAAGAACTATACTTATACTTTTTTATTAGCGGGACTGGGCCCATAACCTATTAAATAAAACTCGTGTAGCGGCTACTAGGAACGTACTAGCGCTTTATTGACAAACTAAGTTACTACATAACGGTAGGTGGCGCTGTGGACAAGGAAGTATTTTTATACAGCCATAGATTATAAATAACAGTTATATGGGTTAATGCCTGAAATAAACGATATAATAATAATATAGTTGGGAAAGGTTTTTCCAAAAATTCATCCAGTTCTTTTTTACCTCTTTAAGTTTATTTTTCACCAGCCGAGACAAGGCCCAGATTCTATGATTTATGGCCGGATTCAAACATTATTGTCGTACATGATTCTTGTTGTGTATTTTGGCTTTAAACCAGCCTGTGAATACAGTTTACGATAACAGTTCCAGCCATTTTGTGTGTTGACTCACATAGCTTGTTTGAGGTGATAAATAGCTGACTTACAGCTTGTGTTATGTGTGGCTAAGCTTGGTTTTATTGCCCTGGCTGATGTAGGAGAGACAATCATTTAAACATTTGAAGTTAGATCTCGACGATTTTACATCCTGCCGGGGTTGCGGGACTGTTCGAAAGAGATACCGTGGCCTCGGAACACAAAGGGCGATAAAGGAACATGGATGGGTTTTAGTCAGTAAAAGTCTGACACTCCCTTCCGCTCCGCCCAGAGCGGGAGGAGTCATTTGATGATTTCCCATCCGGAATAAAAAAAAGGCCTTATTACATTACACGATTTATCTGGCTCTGTCGATCGTGTGCCCTGCCCCAATCAGACAGGGCGCCGCTTATTATTTAGGGACCCTGACTCCCTGTTTCTTATTACACTTCCCTGTCCCTGCGGGCAGGGCCCGATATATCGTGTAATGTAATAAGGCCTTTAGTTGGCTTCTTACGCAAAAATCTTGACCTAAGATAAACCATAATTTGCGGGACAGTTCGAAAGAGATACCGTGGCCCCGGAACACAAAGGGCGATGAAGGAACATGGATGGGTTTTAGTCAGTAAAAGTCTGACACCCCCTCCTGCTCCGCCCAGAGCGGGAGGAGTTATTTGATGATTTCCCATCCGAAAAAAAAAAAAAAAAAAAGATAGACCATAACAACAGAATCTAGACATAGGTAAGTAAAGAAGGTAATTAAGGTAATAGTTTTCGGACTAATTTAGTTTTTTGTCATCTACTTTGATGACAAAAAACTAAATTAGTCCGAAAAATATTGGACACGTATTTTTTTTATTTTTCACGTAAACAAAAATGAAAACGAAGTGAAGTGTGACGTCACATTTGAGTACATTTTTTACTCAAATGTGACATCACAACTCACAAGCCCCACTCATGATCTTTGACATGATATAAAACAAAAATTTGATTACTTAATTTGATAAAACAAATACACGTATCCAAGGGGTATCCAATATTTTTCGATAATCTAACTGACGGACTAAACAGAAGCATATTTTTTTAGTCAGTCATCAACCCTATTGCCGCATGTATTCGATCAACTTGACTGTGTTTCTTGTTGTGTTGTTAATTGTCACGACAAGGCGAGTATAAAACATTTTTTGGTAAATCAACGAAAAAAGATTGAAGAACGGTAATTTGTAAGAAAATCGCAATTGATTTTTCTTATTTACTAAATTGCACCCGTGTTAAGCCGAGTCGGGTCACTAATAAGTGATGAAACAGCTAGGCCAAGTGATGAGAAATAGATTGAGTTTAAACGATTATCTTTAATCGAGACTATAAAACTTGAGTTCAAACGATTATTTACGATACATGACTCTACTACTCTTAAGACGCTTAACGCCCTTCTGATTGCCAACCCTGAATGTGATGTGTTTGCGGATGAATGGAGTAAGATTATGCGAATATGTCTGATGTTCTGTGAGAAAAAGTATGCAAGGGTGTCCACTGTTCCGTGTAACTAGTATTAGTAATTTAATTCAAACCATAGAATGGTGTCAACTGGATGTTTTTACTTTTGTTTTGTTAATTATTGTAATTGGTGTTTACCGTTTTAATTAACTATAAATAAATAAATGACAGGTATTACATACAGTGAAAATGTGAAAATACAGTTTCCGATTAGACCAGATACGCCTGAACAGATATTTAGGTACCTAGAAAGACTCGTACCTCGCATCCCGTTTCCCAGCGGTTAGAAACGGTACACCTTCCGCTTCCACAACGCATGGAGCGGTTCCGGTAAAAGTGCGCGCTCTAATGACTGTGTGTTGTGGTGAGAGCTGAGAGTAGCGGAGCGGGGAGCGGGTACGTGAGACGAGAAAAATTAAATAAATGTAAAACAGTTTTGTTAAATGTAGGATGTGTACTTCAAAAATTATTTTGAGGAAACATTTCCTTAATAATTGATAAGTTCGAAACAAATAATAATCCAGTTTGGACCCTAATTTATTAAAATTTGAAGCAATATAAAGCTGTAGTTTATTCCAAGAAATGCACCCAATTATCAATGAATTTATTTATTTATTTAAACTTCATGTACAAGAGTGGTACATAGGCGGACTTAATGCCACAAGGCATTCTCTACCAGTCAACCTTTGGGTTAAATAAGAAAACATAGTGATAGGGTACAAAATAATGTCTAAAAAACTAACTTATTGTTAACGAGAATTAATATACTTATATTGATACTAATACACATATATACACATAAAATAAACTAATAGATAATCTATCAAATACAAAAATTAAAAATTAAATAGCGATAAAACTAATAATAATTATTATGACTCGACTTCGATTTGAGAGCTATTTAGTCTGACCGAATGAACTCTGACTGAATCTGTATACAATTCTAACTTTGAATGCAAAAACATTTTGTCGCGAACTTTACTAAAACGATGTCGTTGTTTATGGGGTTATTGGTACCTTAGTAGGTTTAGTAAATAATAATTTGTGAACCACCGTCAACAATAATTAACAACAACAACAATTATTAAACAACACCAATCAATAACAACAATAACAAATAATCATCAACAATTTATCAACATATTATGTTCTATTCTAGCTTTTCTTATACTTTTCCATTGAATTAACCCCGTCTGTGTTGCCGTTCGGGTCCAGATCACTAACACAAAAAAACAATACTGATTTCATTTGCAACTGAAAATACCAACTTTTTAGGGTTCCGTACCCAAAGGGTAAAAACGGAACCCTATTACTAAGACTTCGCTGTCTGTCCGTCTGTCACCAGGCTGTATCTCATGAACCGTGACAGCTAGACAGTTGAAATTTTCACAGATGATGTATTTCTGTTGCCGCTATAACAACAAATACTAAAAACAGAATAAAATTAATATTTAAGGGGGGCTCCCATACAACAAACGTGATTTTTTTGCCTTTTTTTTGCCGGTTAATGTTATATATAATGGTACGGAACCCTTCGTGCGCGAGTCCGACTCGCACTTGGCCGGTTTTTTAAAACCCGCTCTGCTGCTCTCAATCCTCAACCTTAGAATAGCGTGAGTGCTGTCGAGTATGAACTCGCGTCATCTAACACAACAAAGTAATTGTCGACTTTACTTTGTTTTATTTCCCATTTACGTTATATGTACAAGTTTTTTGTTGACTGCTCCGTTGGTGGTTCAGACTACTGAGTATTCGTCCTGGGTTCGATTCCCGTGTTGGGAAAATTGTTAATTGCGCATTCTTTAGAAATGCCTAAAAAATATTGGATACCTACGTGTTTTTTGTTTTATCGAATATAATATAATTAATAAAAATGTACGACGATAAAACTTGTTAAGATCATGAGTAGGGGCTTGTGACGTCACATTTGAGTAAAAAAAATACTGAAATATGACGTCAAACGAGTTTTCGACGCACTGTATCGTCTTCATTTTTTTTACGTGAAAAAAGAAAAAATTGTGTCCAATATTTTTTAAAAATCTATCTGACGGACTAATGCATAATTTTTTGTCATTATCCTTTAATGTTTCACGGATTCGTACTACCGGAACAAAAAGTGTCAGATTATAAACTATCTGTGAGCCGTGTGGTATCCGGCAGAGCAGAATAGAATCAACCCATTACACTCACGGGTGTCGTATAAGGCGACTAATGTCTGAGGCAGAACACCTTGCGCCTCCGTAGACCTGAGAATGGGCAGCAGCGTTTTCTGTTAGTCTTTCATTACTGCGATCTCCAATCCGCCTGCCAAGCGTGGAGATTACGGCAAATTCCTCCCATCATGGGAGAAGCTTGTGTCCAGCAGTGGACGTTATGGGCTGTTGTTGTTGGTGTGTGCCAAACATCCAGATCCGTTCAGTAATTCTAGAGTTACAAACATCCATTCTCACTCAAAACATTTCGCATTTTTAGTAGTAGGTACCTACTTACCTAGATCTGGAGATTTTGCTTAAGGCTGATGCTCCAGGGTAGCCCGCGAAATTCAAATTTTCTTACGCTTTTTGCAATTTGCAGGCCAGTGCTAGGTTGTATGTTAATTAAAATATTGTTCGTGATTGTAAGACGCGTATGTAGGTACAGAATTATAATCATCAAAATCATCAATACAACCCTCCAAGTTCATAAACGTCGAGAAACAATTTTTTCAAGGTGAAAGTCATTGCTAGACCTTTATGAACTTAGAGGGTTGTATTGATGATTTTGACGATTATAATTCTGTAATTACATACGTCGTACAATCGGGAACAATATTTTAACCAACATACAACCTAGCACTGGCCCGCAAATTGCAAAAACGTAAGAAAATTTGAATTTCGCGGGCTAGTCGGAGCATTCACCACAACATAACTCGTAACCTAATTTATCGAGAGCGCAATAAAGCGAAAAGTTTACAACATTCACGTCAGTACAACAAAATGATCGTTTTTTATTTTCGTGTTAAACAAAGGAATGAAAGAAATTATTTCCTTTTCACATTCCAAGTGTTATTTCCTTTTGTTAATAATTGATTATGAAACGTTATGATTATAATAGGAGTTGGGTAATGATCATTCACGATAATCATGATTTGTATGTATGGTTATTTTATGTAGATATAGTTTTGTTTTAAGTTTTAATTTAAATTTTCTTGTTTGACTTTTCTACACACTGGCGTCCACAACTTTCGTCTCGCAGATCTGCTGAAAGAAATTTATTTTGAAATAAGTAGTACCTTTGTGCTCTTCTATGTTAATATATTATCCTATAAAGTAATTTCATAACAGACAGACTATGTTTTAATATTTGTATGCCAGTCTTTGGCGCAATAAGTAGATCATAAGTCCTGTTCCATGCCTCATTGGTCCAGCAGTCGCAAGCCCGGCTGCTGAGCATGAGGTCCTGGGTTCGATTCCCGGGTTGGGCAAAGTGTTATTAGGTTTTCTACCAGGAATTTCTCAGTAGCAGCCCTGGAGTCTGGATTGTGTTTATTGCATGAAACTTAAAAAACATAACTCGCGAAATTATTTCCCACTAAGCCTAATTTACTAAACTTTATAAGCCGACATTCAACTTCCGCGCCCGCCGTGTAGTGAAAACGTGTCCCCGATTATAAATTAAAACCAGAAAACCGCAACAGCTTAAAACAGTGTTTGTAATAATTATTGCTTAGAGATCATTATCATATACTGATCACAAAATGTTACGCGTGTTACAACATTTTACAATTTAATATCGTGAGCCCCGTCAGCCGTGACAAACGTCATCGCTACAAAACAAATGACTGCCAAATGATTTGTGTTCATGTTTCATTTCCTATTCACATTCTGATATTGTGTTGTTTTAAATGTTGTAGCTTGATGTGTTGTCGATGGCGGCCATTTTTATCTGATGCGGTGTTGATTTTAATTGGATTATGCTATGTTTGTCCATTTGGGTGTTTAATAGAATGGAATGACGAGTTTTCAATAGTAAATTCGACAAATTCAAACTTTTCCTCGTTGCTATTGTGGTTGCAAACTCTAATGCCAAACGTACCTATTTGGTTCAGTTCCCAGGGCAGGCAGTCTCGACATAGATAGCGACAAATTCGCTAACTTTCGATCGCTGATTACTAAAGAATAAATTCGGTTGCAATGATGACGCTTGCCAGTAACGCAAGTCTTTACATCCAAGATGCGATTTTCACAAGCATCATTATTGCAACCAATTTTATTCGTTAGTAATCAGCGATTGAATGTTAGCGAATTTGTCGCTATCTATGTCGAGACTGCCGGCCCAGGGCCTGCAGTCTCGACATTAGTAACGACGCTGTCGCAAAGTTACGATCGTTACAAAATAACGAAAAAATTCGGTTGCAATAACGACGCTTGCGTGAAACGCAAGTCTCTACATCCAAGTTATCGAGCAAAAGTCGTACATTTTCTTGAGTTCTTGACGTATCTATGTCGGTACGCTAACAAAAACGATATTTGGTAGTCTCTACGCTCAAAGATAGCGATTATCCTCGGAATGATACCGATTTTTGTAGCTAATTTATCAATTTTCGCAAGAGTAACGAATATTTCTAACTACCATTTTTGACAGCCCGATAAGTGATTCGGTAGCATCGTTAGCTAATTTAATGGTGGTTTTTACGGAATTAATGACGAAAATTTTCCCGGATGGGCTTATAATTAGTCTGTACCGAAGTATGCTGTGCTTACAAGTCGAAACTAACATATAAATAGGTTCCGGACGTATGTGTGAAGTGAATAGGCGTCGCTGATATTCATTTCAGTAGGAAGAGGATTCATTTTAATAAAATAAACACAACTGTAATCAATTCCTATAATCAACTCTAATAACAAAGACATTCAATTATTCTTTTAGCAAGTTGTGTAGCACATTTTAATGTTTAAATTTTAAAAGATTATGTAGGTAACAGGCAAAATGAAGGTCATGTAGGTACAGAAGTATCTTTATTAGCAGAAAATGTGAAGAAACAGGACATTACAGTTATTTCAGTGCAGAACACATTCCGTGTATTCATAATCATTACAATGGCATGAAAATTACAAATCACAGTACAGTACATCATAGCTATACTTATCCTATGACAAAATTTTAAACAAGACACAATAGCTAATACACACTCATCATCTTATTATTACAAAATAATACTGTCGACTAAAAGATAGCCTACATACAATCATTATCACCAAAACATTGTCCACCTTTAATTCATCTGAACATGGCATAGGTACAAACATAGACTGCATTAATAAAAACAATAATATACACAAATACTCTCGTCAAACAATACAAAATTAACAATTTTTGAAATACTAACATGAAAATTAACGCTAAAATTAAATTTCACAATGCATTTTTTATATAAGAAGCATGAGATGAACATTTTTGTACAAAAATATATAGGATAGGTTAACTACTTTCTAAGGTAAAGCATTATAAATTAATGGTATAACTTCTAATTATTTAGATTCTATGTACGGGTAATTCTACGAGTGACTTCACACGTTTGAGTAATTTCTATTTCAAATGAGTTTCATTTTACACTTAACAGGTTTGGATAATTCATAAATGAAACAGGGAACACCCTTTTATTACTTTTAGTTAAATGGTTCTGTGATTTGAAGATGGGTTGACAAGATTCAAACCTTTGGAAATTGAATATTTTGGAATGTCTTGCACACAAGCATTTCTTTAGTGTCATTTAACCTCGTGATAGCTCGGCTGTGTATCCTTACAACTATAATTTATGGTAATATCGAATATTGGAACACTGCAATTACACTCATAGTTTTGGAAAAATCTGATCAATATTACACACACTACGTTCACTCAGTTTGATTTTCTGCTTGTTCTTGGACATTCCTTGACTGTAGTCCCCAGTACCTTGGAGGCCTTTTGTAGTGTGACAAAACAGCTTAACAGCTCGATAAGTACACGCTGCTTCCGTTAACTTTGGCATGTTTCGACACATCACACGAAATCAGCGTGAAAATGAAAAATCCCTTGAATCTGCTTATTTCTGTATCTTGCCGGAATAGCAAGAGAATTGTTCACGGAGCTCCTTTATAAATTTCAGTCATCTCTTCACACACAACGACCTTACAGGCTTTGTCGAATTCCTGTATCATTTCACAGCTACTTAAACGTGAATGTAGAAGTATATCCGATGGGGTCGCAGCTTTAGCCAGAAAAAAGTTGGCAGAGGTACTGTACTTTTGGCTATCAATGAAAAATGCTTGAGAAAACACCATTGAAAACATTTACACAACAAATAAATTGGTTGGTTTCCAATGACAACAACACAAAACGGCAAGACCAATATTGACAAGTTTGACACTAAGCCAATGTTGCAAGGAGGCATATTCTAATTTCCTTAAATATTGAATCATTTATTTTATTTTTTAAAACGTTTTTAGCTGTACCTACGAGTTTTCATGAAAAATAGTGCCTTCAAAGTAAGGCTTATATAGTCTCAGTTTAAGATACAAGAAAACCAATTATTTTTATTGAACCGTGTTCTCTATTTGTCCCCATAACAAGGTGATTTTGCTGCTAATAGTGTTGTTTCTGTTTCCAATTGTGTTTTCTCAAGCAGTTTTGATTGATAGCCAAGAGAACAGTACCTCTGCTAAACTCTGGCTAAAGCTGCCACCCCACTGGATATACTTCTACATTCACGTAGTAGCTGCGAAATGACACTGGAATTCGACAAAGCCCGTAAGGTCGTTGTGCTTGAAGAGATAGCTGAAATTCCTATAGGAGCTCCTTGAACAATTCTTTTGCTCTTCCGGCAAGATACAGAAATAAGCAGATTCAAGGGATTTTTCATTATCACGCTGATTTCGTGTGATGTGTCGAAACATGCCAAAGCTATCGGAATCAACATGTAGCGAGCTGTTGAGCTGTTGTGTCACACTACAGAAGGCCTCCGAGGGACTGGGGACTACGGTAACCGTAAAGGAATGTCGAAGAACAAGCAGAAAATCAAACAGTGAAATAGTGTACTTAGTGTGTGTAATATTGATCAGATTTTTCCAAAACCATATGAGTGTAATCGCAGTGTTCCAATAATAGATATTACCATAAATTATAGTTGTGAGGACAGCCGAGATATCACGAGTTTACAAAAGAAATGCTTGTATGTACATACAAGCATTTCTTTTGTAAACTCGAAGCATTTCTTTTGGAATTGTCTTGCAATTCCAAAATATTCAATTTACAAAGGTTTGAACCTTGTCAAGCTTCAAATCAAAGAACCATTAAAACTAAAATGAATAAAAGAGGTTCCCTGTTACATTTATGAATTATCCAAACCTGTTAAGTGTAAAATGAAACTCTTTCAAAATAGAAATTACTCAAATATGTGTGAAGTCACTCGTAGAATTACCTGTACATAGAATCTAAATATTTAGAAGTTGTACCATTAATTTCTAATGGTCTACCTAAGAAAGTAGTTGACCTATCCTATATATTTTTGTACAAAAATACTCATCTCATTCTTCCCATATAAAAAATGCATTGTGAAATTTAATTTAAGTGTTAATTTTCATGTTAGTATTTCAAAAATTGTTAATTTTCTATTGTTTGAAGAAAGTATTTGTGTTTAGTATTGTTTTTATTAATGCAGATGTTTTAGATTGTTTTAATAAATTGTGGGTATCGAAGAGCTACTTCATCTCAACATGGCTTAGGTGCACCATGTTGAGATGAAGTAGCTCTTCGATACCCACAATTACAGACACAATTAAAATAACAATGCACCGTTCCCGATTGGGTACGGCTGGGGAGGTGTAAAATGTTTTGGTGATAATGATTGTATGTAGGTACTTATCATTTAGTCAAATGTATTATTTTGTACTATAAAGATGATGAGTGTGTATTAGTTGATTGTGTCTTGTTTAAAATCTTGACATAGGATAAGTGTAGCTATGATGTACTGTGATTTGTAATTTTCATGCCATTGGAATAATTATGAGTACTTAACACGGAATGTGTTCTGCACTGAAATAACTGTAAGTAATGTCATGTTTCATCACATTTTATGCAAATAAAGATACATAGGTACCTACATGTATACGACCTTCATTACATAATGTTTTATACTTACATTTACTTTTATAAAAATGTGTGAGCGAACTTGATAATAGAATATTTGAATGTCTTTGATAATAAAGTTGAATATAGGAATTGATTACAGTTGTGTTTTATTTTTATTTATTTAAATGAATTCTCTTCCTACATATGAAATGAATATCAGCGATGCCTATTCATACATAGGGTACATCCGGAACCTATTTATAGGTTAGGGCACAGCATAGGTACTTCGCTACAGACAATAGACCGAGTAATAAGCCCATCTGGCACAATTTTTGTCAATAATCCCGTAAAACCACCATTAAATTAATAATATCTAGCGGGCTGTCAAAAATGGTCGCTAGAACTAGAAATATTCGTGTTGCGAAAATCGTTATGTTAGCTACAAAAATCGTTACCATTCCAAGGACATTCGCTAGCTTTTAGTGTAGAGACTACCAACTATCGTTTACTTTGCGAAATCGTAACTTTGCGTCCGAATTCGCTAACTTTGCGATCGTTATCCATGTCGAGACTGCAGGCCCAGGGCAGGCAGTCTCGACATAGATAGCGACAAATTCGCTAACTTTTGATTGCTAATTACTAACGAATAAATTCGGTTGCAATAATGATGCTTGCCAGTAACGCAAGTCTTTACATCCAAGATGCGATTTTCACAAAAATCATTATTGCAACCGATTTTATTCGTTGGTAATCAGCGATTGAAAGTTAACGATTTTGTCGTTATCTCTGTCGAGACTGCCGGCCCAGGGCCTGCAGTCTCGACATTAGTAACGACGCTGCGCAAAGTTACGATCGCTATAAAATAACGAAAAAATTCGGTTGCAATAACGACGATTGCGTGAAACGCAAGTCTCTACATCCAAGTTATCGAGCAAAAGTCGTACATTTTCTTGAGTTCTTGACGTATCTATGTCGGTGCGCTAACAAAAACGATATTTGGTAGTCTCTACGCTCAAAGATAGCGATTATCCTCGGAATGATACCGATTTTTGTAGCTAATTTTTCAATTTTCGCAAGAGTAACGAATATTTCTAACTACCATTTTTGACAGCCCGATAAGTGATTCGGTAGCATCGTTAGTTAATTTAATGGTGGTTTTTACGGAATTAATGACGAAAATTTTGCCGGATGGGCTTATAATTAGTCTGTACCGAAGTATGCTGTGCTTACAAGTCGAAACTAACATATAAATAGGTTCCGGACGTATGTGTGAAGTGAATAGGCGTCGCTGATATTCATTTCAGTAGGAAGAGGATTCATTTTAATAAAATAAACACAACTGTAATCAATTCCTATAATCAACTCTAATAACAAAGACATTTAATTATTCTTTTTGCAAGTTGTGTAGCACATTTTAATGTTTAAATTTTAAAACATTATGTAGGTAACGCAGGCAAAATGAAGGTCATGTAGGTACAGAAGTATCTTTATTAGCAGAAAATGTGAAGAAACAGGACATTACAGTTATTTCAGTGCAGAACACATTCCGTGTATTCATAATCATTACAATGGCATGAAAATTACAAATCACAGTACAGTACATCATAGCTATACTTATCCTATGACAAAATTTTAAACAAGACACAATAGCTAATACACACTCATCATCTTATTATTACAAAATTATACTGTCGACTAAAAGATAGCCTACATACAATCATTATCACCAAAACATTGTCCACCTTTAATTCATCTGAACATGGCATAGGTACAAACATAGACTGCATTAATAAAAACAATAGTATACACAAATACTCTCTTCAAACAATACAAAATTATCAATTTTTGAAATACTAACATGAAAATTAACTCTAAAATTAAATTTCACAATGCATTTTTTATATAAGAAGCATGAGATGAACATTTTTGTACAAAAATATATAGGATAGGTTAACTACTTTCTAAGGTAAAGCATTATAAATTAATGGTATAACTTCTAATTATTTAGATTCTATGTACGGGTAATTCTACGAGTGACTTCACACGTTTGAGTAATTTCTATTTCAAATGAGTTTCATTTTACACTTAACAGGTTTGGATAATTCATAAATGAAACAGGGAACACCCTTTTATTACTTTTAGTTAAATGGTTCTGTGATTTGAAGATGGGTTGACAAGATTCAAACCTTTGGAAATTGAATATTTTGGAATGTCTTGCACACAAGCATTTCTTTAGTGTCATTTAACCTCGTGATAGCTCGGCTGTGTATCCTTACAACTATAATTTATGGTAATATCGAATATTGGAACACTGCAATTACACTCATAGTTTTGGAAAAATCTGATCAATATTACACACACTACGTTCACTCAGTTTGATTTTCTGCTTGTTCTTGGACATTCCTTGACCGTAGTCCCCATTACCTTGGAGGCCTTTTGTAGTGTGACAAAACAGCTCAACAGCTTGATAAGTACACGCTGCTTCCGTTAACTTTGGCATGTTTCGACACATCACACGAAATCAGCGTGAAAATGAAAAATCCCTTGAATCTGCTTATTTCTGTATCTTGCCGGAATAGCAAGAGAATTGTTCACGGAGCTCCTTTATAAATTTCAGTCATCTCTTCACACACAACGACCTTACAGGCTTTGTCGAATTTCTGTATCATTTCACAGCTACTTAAACGTGAATGTAGAAGTATATCCGATGGGGTCGCAGCTTTAGCCAGAAAAAAGTTGGCGGAGGTACTGTACTCTTGGCTATCAATGAAAAATGCTTGAGAAAATACCATTGAAAACATAAACACAACAAATAAATTGTTTCCTTCCAATGACAATAACGCAAAACGAAAACCAATTGCCAAGTTTGACACTAAGCCAATGTTGCAAGGAGGCAAATTCTAATTTCCTTAAATAATTAATCATTTATTTTAATTTATAAAACGTTTTTAGCTGTACCTACGAGTTTTCATGAAAAATAATGCCTTCAAAGTAAGGCTTATAAAGTCTTAGTTTAAGATAAAAGAAAACCAATTATTTTTATTGAACCGTGTTCTCTATTTGTCCCCTTAACAAGGTGATTTTGTAAAGGCATACAATTGTCTTCGAAAAAGCCGAATACGTTTTTTCGCTAGCGTACCGACATCGATATGTCAAGATAATTACGACTTTGCTCGTTAGATTGGATGTAGGGACTTGCGTTTCTCGCAAGCGTCGTTATTGCAACCGAATTTTTTCGTTATTATTTATCGATCGTAAGCGTCGTTACTAATGTCAAGGCTGCAAGCCCATCTCCTTGAATATGGGGAAAAATGGAAAACATGGTTCGATAAAAATAATTGGTTTTCTTGTATCTTAAACTGAGAATTTAAAAACCTTATTTTGGGGGCACTACTTTTCACAAAAACTCCTAAGTAGAGCTAAAAACGTTTTAAAAAATTTAAATAAATTATTAAATATATAAGGAAATTAAAATTTGCCTCCTTGCAACATTGGCGTAGTGTCAAACTTGTCAAAACTCAAAAGTCAATTGCCTTTATTTATTTGTTGATACCATTATTACCTATTTTGTTTCTGTTTTCAATTGTGTTTTCTAAAGCATTTTTGATTGATACCCAAGAGAACAGTACCTCAGCTAAACTCTGGCTAAAGCTGCCACCCCACTGGACATACACATTCACTTCTAAGTAGCTACGAAATGATATTGGAATTCGACAACGCCCGTAAGGTCGTTGTGTTTGAAGAGATGGCTGAGCTCCGTGAACAATTCTCTTGCTATTCCGGCAGGATACAGAAATAAGCAGATTTAAGGGATTTTTCATTTTCACGCTGATTTCGTGTGATGTGTCGCAACAAGCCAAAGCTATCGGAAGCAGGATGTACATAACGAGCTGTTGAGCTGTTTTGTCACACTACAGAAGGCCTCCGAGGGACTGGGGACTACGGTAAAGGAATGTACAAGAACATGCAGAAAATCAAACCGAGTGAAATAGTGTTGTGTGTGTAATATTGATCCGATTTTTCCAAAACTATGTGAGTGTAATCGCAGTGTTCCAATAATAGATATTACCATAAATTATAGTTGTAAGAACAGCCGAGCTATCACGAGTTTAAATAACACAAAAGAAATGCTTGTGTGCAAGACAATTCCAAAATATTCAATTTACAAAGGTTTGAATCTTGTCAAGCTATCTTCAAATCAAAGAACCATTTTACTAAAATGAATAAAAGAGGTTCCCTGTTATATTTATGAATTATCCAAACCTGTTAAGTGTAAAATGAAACTCTTTAAAATAGAAATTACTCAAATGTGTGTGAAGTCACTCGTAGAATTACCCGTACATAGAATCTAAATATTTAAAAGTGGTACCATTAATTTGTAATGTTCTATCTAAGAAAGTAGTTGACCTATCCTATATATTTTTGTACAAAAATATTCATCTCATTCTTCCCATATAAAAAATGCATTGTGAAATTTAATTTAAGTGTTAATATTTTCATGTTAGTATTTCAAAAATTGTTAATTTTGTATTGTTTGAAGAAAGTATTTCTGTATATTATTGTTTTTATTAATGTAAATGTTTGCACCTAAGCCATGTTCAGATGAAGTAGCTCTTCGATACCCGCAATTACAGACATAATTAAAATAACAATGCACCGTACCCGATCGGGTACGGCTGGGGAGGTGTAAAATGTTTTGGTGATAATGATTGTATGTAGGTACTTATCATTTAGTCAAATGTATTATTTTGTACTATAAAGATGATGATTAGTTGATTGTGTCTTGTTTAAAATTTTGACATAGGATAAGTCTATGATGTACTGTGATTTGTAATTTTCATGCCATTGGAATAATCATGAGTACTTAACACGGAATGTGTTCTGCACTGAAATAACTGTAATGTCCTGTCTCTTCACATTTTAAGCAAATAAAGATACATAGGTACCTACATGTATACGACCTTCATTACATAATGTTTTATACATTTACTTTTATAAAAATGTGTGAGCGAACTTGTTAATAGAATATTTGAATGTCTTTGATAATAAAGTTGAAAATAGGAATTGATTACAGTTGTGTTTTATTTTTGTTTATTTAAATGAATTCTCTTCCTACATATGAAATGAATATCAGCGATGCCTATTCACATAATATAGGGTACGTCCGGAACCTATTTATAGGTTAGGTTTGGCTTACGGCCATCAAAGGCCGTAAGCACAGCATAGGTACTTCGCTACAGACAATAGACCTTCGAGTAATAAGCCCATCCGGCACAATTTTTGTCAATAATCCCGTAAAAACCACCATTAAATTAGCTTACAATGCTACAGTCATCTAGCGGGCTGTCAAAAATGGTCGCTAGAACTAGAAATATTCGTGTTGCGAAAATCGTTATGTTAGCTACAAGAATCGTTACCATTCCAAGGACATTCGCTAGCTTTTAGTGTAGAGACTACCGAATATCGTTTACTTTGCGAAATCGTAACTTTGCGTCCGAATTCGCTAACTTTGCGATCGTTATCCATGTCGAGACTGCAGGCCCAGGGCAGGCAGTCTCGACATAGATAGCGACAAATTCGCTAACTTTCGATCGCTGATAACTAATGAATAAATTCCGTTGCAATAATGATGCTTGCGTGTAAAGCAAGTCTTTACATCCAAGATACGTTCCTCGCAAGCATCATCATTGCAACCGAATTAATTCGTTAGTAATTAGCAATCTAAAGTTAGCGATTTTGTCGTTAACTCTGTCGAGACTGCCGGCCCAGGGTCGGCAGTCTCGACAGAGATAACGACAAAATCGCTAACTTTTGATCGCTAATTACTAACTTGCAATAATGATGCTTGCGAGAAACCCATCTTAGATGTAGAGACTTGCGTTTCTCGCAAGCATCGTTATTGTAACCGAATTTATTCGTTAGTAATCAGCGATCGAAAGTTAGCGATTTTGTCGTTATCTCCGCCCAGGAAGGTCGAGTCTTCAATCAAGATAATCTCACTAGAAGCCCTGAGTCTCCATTCATCTTCTTTCGCGTGGTTAGTGTCTCACCCAGGTGAGAACATCGGCATTCGGCATGTTATGCCAAGTCAAGTGACACCAGTGTCACTTGACTTGGCATAACATGCCGTCGAGACATATTTCTTAACATGCCGTCGAGAAATATTTCTTAGGAGGCATGCTGGTTTCCTCGCGGTGTTTTCCTTAATTAGTTTCTTTCTATTTGCGCCTGGTTGATAACAAAATGTGCCTCTACGGGACTCAAAATTTAACTGACCAAATGTAGATGTATCATGTGTCAATCTCTGCCTAGCTCCTTGGCGATTACAAGCGTGATGTTACTTTATGTCACGATAGACTTTGATCTGCGCTTTTTCATTTAATAAAAGCCAACTAGTAAAAGATAATTATTACCGTGGGTACTATTTCATTTTTAAGAGATACGCAGTCTAATGTCCATTAAGCTTTTAGTAGATAGCAAAGCACTAGGTATTTCGTGTTTTCCTTTAATCTAGGCTAAGTGTTTTCTTATCAGATTATGACAAACTTTTTTGTGTCCATGAACTTTTTCGTACACCTAATCTAATAGATTAGACCGAGGTCTTCTTTGTTTTAACGACTAACAATTTAGGGTCAGGTTTAATTGCGGCGAAAACCGCGCGGGATAAGGGCCGAAAATCTTCAAAAAAAATTGGTCAAAGTGTTCAAACACACGTATTGCGTGACTTCCTGATCATTGAAATCAATGACAGCATGGTTGGTGCTGTGGCTGAGCGACTGGCTGCTGTGCTGAGTGTCGCGGAATCCGCACAGATCAAATACAAATTTGTAAGGCCTACTGTAGGTAGTAATGTTCCGGGTGTGAATGTTTGTGTGTAAGTTTAAATGTTTGTAAACGAACCCACGATACTAGACAAAATTCTTAGTGAGGGTGGCAAAGTTGCAAAAAAAATCGTAAACACCCATGTCACAACCTCAAGGCATGCGACATGCCTGCCGGGGTTGCGGGACTGTTCGAAAGATACCGTGGCCCCAGAACACAAAGGGCGATGTAGAAACATGGATGGGATTTAGTCAGTAAAAGTCTGACACTCCCTCCTGCTCCGCCCAGAGCGGGAGGAGTTATTTGATGATTTCCCATCCGAAAAAAAAAGGGATGCGACATGCGACGCGGTTCAAGTTGTTATCTTCCCGTGAGTACCGTCGTGTCACAGTGTCTCGTGGAATGTTCTGAGCTATTTATTCCATTATAGTTCTCTACGCTGTAACTTTCACAACAAGCATGTTCTCTAAGCTAAGCTCATTTTTTAAAATTATTTTATGGGATTACTGACCTCAATCTTGTCATGACGAGAGAGATGCGAGGTCGGCAATAGAACGAGCTAACCCAAAAGAAGCTCATTAACTCACGTTTAAATAGGTTCGGGAAGACCGACGCAGCTTATAGCTCATGGCCAAGCGTTAAAACAAATTGACACGGGATTCGGCTTAGTTTGAACAGTCCCTTATCAACACAAATTCGTTGCTTACATTTTCCCGCTCTTCGCTCCGCTCCTCTCAAACCTAACCGTTACGCTTCCCTCAAGCGCAAACAACCGTCATGGCTGCTAATGCGGCTGAAATGATTAATTACTTATATTCCTGCTTCACATTGTATTGTATTTTGTTATAGTTTAGCGATGTTCTGTCTAAGAATGTATTGTCGGTAATGGTGGTGAATGCTGCGTCAGCGTTGTTTAGGTTCTCGTTAGAGGGGGGTTTGCAGAGTGTAATGGACGAAGGAGGAAAAGCAGTTGTTCCATGAATTTTGACTCGAGATCTTAGATTGAATAGAGGAGCTATAGGAAGCATATTAAAATGTGGACATGTTGGTCGTATGTGCAGTCCAACACAGGGGAAGGTATTTGAAGTAAAGCTAGCAGCATTTAAAACATGATATCAAAAGAAAAACTTGTGAAAAGTTGGAACTATTTTACAATATGCAGGCATAAATAGAAGGTAAACTTAAAATGTCACTTACGGTATTTAAAGGGTGTAAAACACCTCTTAACGAAGCCGAAAGGCACTTGTTCTCCTCGTCATTGCGCTTTTTTTTTGTTCTACATCATACCTGGGAACCTTCTAGTTACGGAGATATTGGGGGTCAAAGTTCCAACTTTTTGACAAGTTTTTTTTCATTACTCATACTCTGAAAGTAGGTCTGAAGTTGCCTGAGGAGCGGGTTGAAAGTAATACTTTTCAGCCCTAGGGAGAATCGTTTTCAACTGACAGCTGTCAAATTATTAAAAAAAAATGGTTCATTTTTCTATTGAACCATGTTCCAACTTTCTATACAGCCACGATGTAAAATTGAAATAACATAAAGTTAAGTATTAATTAAAGAATGTATATATTTTAAATATCTTTATTATAATTAAGTTTCAACTATTTCTTTAAAATAACATAGATTTGGGAAAAATATTTACCATTTTTCGATGATGAAAATGAAAAATTGGTATTGGCTGAATAGCTGGCCGGCCACAGAAAAAAAAAGCAAAATAGGTGGGAAAGCGGCAATAGGGTAGATGACACCATAAAACAATAATTCCAAGACACCTTTCTTTAAAAAAACACTTTATTTTGGGCCTGAAAACCCGATTTATTTTCAATTAATTGCCAAATTCGATTTTTAGTTGCTTTGAAATCAATAAATAGTCGAGTCATTGAGTTGAATAAACAGTGACGTCACAGTAGGCTATTGCCATACAAAGTCTATTAAAGAACCGCGTTTTGACAGCTCTTAAAAAGTATCTCAATTGATTGGTGTGTCATCTACCCCATTCGAATTCCGATCTTCGTTAGTTTTTTCGAGTTGTATGTTTTTTTTACTTTCCTTGTATTCGTAATGAAAAGCACAGTGTTTACCTCGGGTTAAAGACTTATTTAGTCCCTCGAACTATTAGCGCCCTCGCTTTGCTCGGGCACCAAACCCCGTCTCGGGACTAAATAAGTTACTTTCACCCCTAGGGTAACAATGTACTATTTTAAATACAACGTTTTAATGTAAGATTTTTACTTTAAACAACTCCACGACCCCCGTACTATTCAGTCCATCCATCAGCACAATGGTTTGAGTGCGTTACATTGAGTTCTACCACAAAACATGATTTTTCACCCCAAAAAAAGAAGTCGTTTCCCAGCAATAATTTTTGCGTAAAGTTGCTTAGTTTGATGTAAAGAATGCTTGGTTGACGGCTTCGTGATGAGGTCTTTTACACCCTGTATTCTGTGATTATGTATTTTATTTTTTGTGTGTTTTTTTTGTGTTATGTATTTTGTGATTTATTCTGAGCTCCCGTAAGTGACATTTTAAAGTTTAGTTATAAACCGTGATAGCTTAAAACAGTATTTAAATAGAAGGTTCCCATGTATGGTCTAGCTCTAGAACAAAAAACAATGCAATAATGGAAAGAACAAGTACCTGTCGGTTTCTTTAAAAGCGTTTTTACACCTTCAAGGTATACATAACTCACAATTACATTCACAACCCATTTAAAAACCGATTCACAATTAAACTCAACTTTACCGTTAAACGGGAACACTAACAAACTATCGAGCGAGTAATCCCGGGGCTATCCCCCGGGTCTGGAGTCCGGGACTCAAGCCCAACTTGTAGTGGCCGTTAAATAAATAATTAGCCACTCAATCCCGGACTGGTAATCTTTGGGGACTACTCAGTATGGTACAGGTCTCAGGGGCTGATTGGGGAAGCCTTGGAACTTGTTTTGTTTCTTAGAGGTTTAAAGCGGAAGTGGGTAAAAAGGTCGTGTTTCCTTGGTAAATAATAAAAGGTGACACGTGTAGGCTGAAGAGTTAATGAAATCATGATTTCAAACGGATTGTCCTTCGAGCCGGATTTTAGTCAATATATCCGGCTCGAAGGACTAAAATGTTATTATGTGTTAAGTAGGTAAAGTGAGTTTGATTACATAGCAATTAAATAACAACTTTAAACAACAACTTTAAACAACAACAACAACAACACAACACAACTTTAAATTGCAATTATTGATACGGTCCAATATTTCCAGAAAAAAAAAAAATCTTACTTTACCAAAGTGTGTCAAAAATAGTCAAAATCAGTAGAAGCGTCGAATAAATTATTATGATTGACGCTAATAAAAGTTTAAATGAGATTCGTCGATTATAAGCGGATTTGGAAACATTTTTCATTAGTTTTCATCTTGTCTTCTTCCATTTCTTTATAGCAAGCCATTTGATAACTGCAATATAAAACACAGAAATTTCAAAACCTTCAACACATCTGTTCTTTCTTCGTTAGTTTGCTTTTGATTGGGCATCACTGTCAAATTACGATGATCTTTAAAATCAATAAGGTTGCTTTTCGGTTGATAAATCTGCCAAATAACAGTAATCTTTATTCTCATTCCAATAAGGCTGTTGTTATATGTTAACCAAGCGTGAAAGGTCTAAGACAGCAATTACAGGGTCCTTTCATCCTTCGGAGCCTTATTATGTAATTAAGGCCCCTTTGTCATTGCGTACACTTCTGACTAATTAGATTTACCAGACAATGAGTACATGTGGCTTCTTTGGGTGATTATTGTTATCTACGGAGGAGGTGGGTGGAATTGGGCGAGGTGGGATTGTTTTAGGCGTAAATATAGGATTCATTGTGTGATTGTTAAGGAAGTGTATATAGCTAATTGTTTATATCTTTGTCTACGTTTTCTGTGAGCCTACGTTTTATCGAGGTGTTCCGTCCAGAGCACACAAAATAAACACACTTTTAATAAACACACAAAAAACACACACTTTTAAGAGCACAAAAATAATGAATTCACAAAACTTTACTGCCCATTTTTTGTACCTAAAATACAGTTTGATAGATTAAGGTAGCATTAATTAATCTAATTGTAATATACGCTCTTAACGTAAGCTAGCAACGCGGCAACGGTGATTCTGAACCCTGTCAATGGTGGAACATTGGTATGTAACCAATTTTAGTAAAGACGTGGATACTTATTGGTTGTACTAGAATGTTTAAAGGGAAAGAATGTAAAGTGTTATTTATTTATTTAGTACTTACAGTATTTAAAGCCATTAACACTTAATTAAATACCTAATCCTTTTACTCGGTCTTCTCGCAGAACCACAAACATCCAATCCATCCAACAATATCGTCTTCCATTCATCAGCAAACAAGTCCAATCCTGGGTTGGTCTCCATGAGAGCGTTGAGGTTCGTAAGCATACGTGGTACAGGGGAAGTGGATCGAGCTACAGTGCGACTAAATGGGACATTAAACAATTTATGTTTCCTATAGCGAATATAATTATTTGGAAGAAATAATTGACACCGCCCCGCATGTAATTACGAGATGTTTTAGAGAAATAAAAATAAAATGCAATCATTTCAACTACATCCTTCGTAGTGTATGTTACCGAATTTTAAACTTACATAAAAAACTCAAAATATTCGTATCAATGTTACCAACATCATCATCTGCCTAGCCTTTTCCCAACTGTGTTGGGGTCGGCTTCCAGTTTTACCGGATGCAGCTGAATACCAGTATTTTACATGGAGCGACTGCCTATCTGACCTCCACAACCCAGTTAGTACCGGGTAATACGATACCCCCTTGGTAAGACTGGTTGTCAGACTTTTCGGGCCTCTGACTACCTAACGACTGTCAAAGATCTACAAATGACAGCCGGGACCAACGGCTTAACGTGCTTTCCGAGGCACGGAGGAAACTCGGTATGTAATGGGCGGTCACCCATCCACAGACCAACCTAGGCAAGCACGGCTTAACCTAACGATCGACCCGAGCGGCTGTTATTATTTAGCCACGAGCTCCTCATGTTCATGATCAATGTTACCAACAATTACCTGCTAATTCCCGGCCCCTGTAATGCGTCGCCTCTAAGACTCCCACGCAAAAAAAATAACATTGTTCATTTATACGCGCTTTGATATAAGCTCCCTCGCAATGTTTCTAATCCCTGCTATTTTTAGATAATTAAAGAATAATTTTTGGGCCTCATCAGAAAGCTTAAAGTCACCCAAAGGGCAATGGAGAGGCCTATGCTCGGAGTTTCCTTGCGCGATCGAATCAGAAATGAAGACATCCGCAAGAGAACAAAGGTTACCGACGTAGCCCGAAGAATTGCCAAACTTAAGTGGCAGTGGGCAGGGCACATTGCTCGCAGAACGGATGGCCGATGGGGCCGAAAAGTTCTGGAGTGGCGACCGCGAACCGGAAGACGTTGCGTTGGAAGGCCTCCCACTAGGTGGACCGATGACCTGGTGAAGGTTGCAGGAATCCGCTGGATGCGAGTCGCACGGGACCAGTCAATGTGGCGACACTTGGGGGAGGCCTATGTCCAGCAGTGGACGTCTTTCGGCTGAAATGATGATGATGATGAAAGAATAATTAGGTTCATTCAAAATTAAAGGTTAATGGCGTTAATGTTATTGAGAAACAGTTGACCGACCCCAGAGGATTTTTCGCCAATTATATTGAACACGAAAACAAAAGCACGTAAAGCCGTTGGTCCCGGCTGTCATTTGTAGATCTCTGACACTCGTTACAGGTAGTCAGTGGCTCGAAAGTCGGACAACCAGTCTTACCAAGGGGTATCGTATTACCTCGTACTAACTGGGTTGTTGAGGTCAGATAAGCAATCGCTCCATGTAAAATACTGGTATTCCGCTGCATCCGGTTAGATTGGAAGCCGACCCCAACGTATAGTTAGGAAAAGGCTAGGCAGATGATGACAACGAACTCTTGAAAGCTGAATAGGTAGGCGTAATGAGAGAACGTAAATAGGTAGGCGTAAAGTACAAGACAATATTTGAAAAGTTTCAGGCAGGAGCTGGACTAGCTTTAAGGTTTCAAAATTAGGACTAAACATATCAACCCAATGTTCAGCGACGTTTTACTTAATCAGATGAATCAGAAAATAATTGTTCTTTTTATGAAAAAAAAAGAAACAAGACAACAAACTAGACGACAATTACACAACAGCAAGACTAACTTTACCTGGGACTGTAGCTTCATCCTTTTGTTTTTGACTTTCAAAAGTGCCTGTAACGGTCTAATTGAAATAAATGCGTTGAATTTGAGTTTTATCTGAAAATGTTCCTTGTCCTGAATATGATAATTATCCTTGAAAAGAATTCGCAACTCGCGGTAAAACAAAACCATGGTATTTCACCTTGTAACTCATACAGTCTTCTAGTGCAATAAAATAATTCTCGAAGCAATTACTCCAGGGACTAATAATACTTGTCTGCTATTCAATCCCATAACACCCACCATCTCATTGTTCCAGCATCAGCCCTGCCGAGCCCCACAGCCGCTGACGATGATGATGACGATGACGACACCACGCAGCAGAGCCGAGCCGACGCTGATGATGACGGCAGGATCTACAAGAACCCCAGGAACTCACCCTCGGCGCAGTGTCCTAGGGATGAGGAGCAGGCTACCTTGTTGGTAAGGCAATTGAATAAGAACAAAAACCGGCCAAGAGCGAGTCGGACTCGCGCGCCGAGGATTCCGTACAAACTTTTTAAAGGAAAACTTAACTTTGCTGTTCGATCCCTAGAAACGCAAATAATAAGTTTGTAATAGTAAAATCGCTTTTTTTGTTATTAAACTATGTACATATTTAAGGTTTTCAGATTTTTCCCTTTGTTTATGCTGTACCTTGCTTTTTGACAAATTTTGTGATTCTATGTAGGTATGTATTTTCGGGAACTATCATAATAATATAGGTTATCGACCCAAAACCTATAGGGTAATTCCGATTGACCTAGAATTGTCAATTTTGGTTAAAAGCAAGGTCTTACAGCACAAGTAAAGGAAAAATTCCTAAATATGGCCAAATATTCAAAATTGGCCCATATATTTTTATCCTGTTGACTCAGGACCTTGATTTTTATACACCTTATAGGGACTATAGACCCCAGTATTTGGTACAAAATTCAACTTGCTAAGTCCACAGTCACGCGTTCCTAACAAAATCGGTGGTGAAAGACGGACAGACGGACAAGAAAGAGATTTTATAAGGGATACTTTTTTTACCTTTTAAGGTACGGAACCCTAAAAATTAACAAATAACGCTGGAAATTACACACAGCGGCATCTAGTGCCACACTAAGCAACGAGGCTTGTGTCATGGACACCAGATAGTTGATATACTACATAGATACTTTTTGTTTGTAAATACATACTTATTATACAAATATAAATATCCATGACTCGGAAAAAAAACACAAACATTTGTTTCTAGTGGATAATCTAGCCATTTCATTAACTACCCATTAGATTTAACCGATTTTACCGTGTGGTATCCGGCAGAGTAGAATAGAACCAACCTATTACACTCACGGGTGTCGTATAAGGCGACTAATGTCTGAGGCAGAACACCTTGCGCCTCCGTAGACCTGAGAATCAGCAGCGTTTTCTGTTATTCTTTCATCACTGCGATCTCCAATCCGCCTGCCAAGCGTGGAGATTACGGCAAATTCCTCCCATCATGGGAGAGGCTTATGTCCAGCAGTGGACGTTATGGGCAGATGTAGTGAGATTTAACACTATACCATTACGAAAATGGAAGAAGGAAACGTGTTGCGCCGACCCCAAGTGGAATGTGACAAGGACAGAAAGATGTTGATGAGATTTAACGACATAACTCTTCTTCTAAAAGTCTTTCTCATTTCAGGGTCAAAAGTGTCTCCGTAAGTGCTCATCGGATGAGGACTGCAAGAGTAAAAAGAAGAAGTGTCTCTGTGATGGAGCTTGCGGCATGTCCTGCATCAAACCAGGTAAGTGGTAGCAATGTATAGGTGTTACTGATTGACAATAGTATAAATGGATGTCGCCTTAAATTGAATGGAGTACATTTATAAGGAAATAATGATGCAGTGATATCGTTTGGAGACCTTTCTTTGTTTTGTAACTATACCGAATTAAGTGCCAATAGTATTATTACCGCGACCGAGGAAAACTGTTCCACCATAATACAGATTATACTACTACGGGGAGGTGAATCAGTTCTATGTAAACTAACATCCTAATTAGAGTTAACTAGTGATTCGGTTGTTAGTTGATATGTACCTATGCTAACAAAGAAATTATTATTATTACGTCTTTAAAAAACGACAAACGGGATTTGACCTTTGCTCACAATAGAAACTCGATTCTTGATTTTTGTAAAATTAAATCGTTTGACGATGAAGGGACATTAAAACACGCAAACAGTTTCGTTAAAAGCGGTTTCAGTTGACCAAGACTGTTGATGAAATAACGTTGCCTTAGGTACTACAAATTAATATTACTAGTATATATATTCTCGTATAGGTACTCTTTCATAAAACTGTGACGCACTTACAAATAGTTATAATAGTAAAACAAAAACAACACAAGAACTCTCTTCTAATAGAGAAGCTATCACACAAATTCAGGCATTTTATTTGCCGGCTGTAGAGGAAATGGACCGATATTCACAAGAGGCTCGTAGCGTAGTGGAAATTGTACAAATTGCATAGTTGTCGGTCCTGGAGCCCGCTAGATGCTGACGGTTATTGCGACTTATATGGACAGAATTATGTGGGAAATAGACGTGAATTGTGGAATTGTTGTGAATGGTCGTTCGACGATAATGATGGAGAATAGGCTTGTATCCGGAAAAAAAAAACTAATTAGTCCGTCAGTTAGATTATCAAAAAATATTTGACACGTATTTTTCCTTTTGTTACGTAAACCAAAATTGACGAAGATACGACGCTTTTAAAATTCTTAATACGTCACGGGCTCACGCTGAGCTATAATTTTTAGTGCGTTGTGACGTCAAGAGCCCCCACTCCCGAGTTTTGATGCGTTTTATCTTTGTCAATATTCATTGATTTACAAAAACAAAAAATACGTGTCCATTATTTTCCAATAGGTACTGACGGATTAAATAGTTTTGCAATTTATTGATGGTGGAAAATAGCCTAGTATCATTACTTAAGATGCTACTGCAAGAATCAGTACGTGTTGCTGGGAAGTTTGTTCCGCCACGTCTTAGAATAGAATATGCTTTATATCGTCCACCATACAAGTAACATTCATGAAAGAAAACATTTCACATAGTATGACACAATGGGCGATCTTATCGCTAAAAGCGATTTTTTCAAGAAAACCTTTGGGTGTACCTATTACAGAAAGAGTGATAGACAATACTGCTGTAGTCTGTGGCGTACCAATTACATATCTATACTAATATTATAAAGAGGTAACATTTGTTTGTAAGTTTTTATGTAAGGGGTAATCTCCGGAAGTAATGAACCGATTTCAAAAATTCTTTCACCATTAGAAAGCTACATTCACCTTGAGTGACATAGGCTATATTTTATCCCCGTACTCCCACGGGAACGGGAACTACGCGGGTGAAACCGCGTGACGTCCGCTAGTTATCAATAAGCTTACATTTATACAAATATATATATAAATATCGGGCTAGTTCAGGAGGTTACATGTTATAATACACTTCTCTGCTAACCCAGCCATCATCATTTCAGCCGAAAGACGTCCACTGCTGGACATAGGCCTCCCCCAAGTGTCGCCACATTGACCGGTCCCCTGCGACTCGCATCCAGCGGATTCCCGCAACCTTCACCAGGTCATCGGTCCACCATGATATTAAGTTATAACCCTAAATCACCACAATCTACGTTTAAAACCCGATACCACAATAAATGTTACGACTATACGTACTTTCTTAATGGCTTCCACACCAAGTTTTATAGCTAAAGGAAACAAGGAGAACAATCCTGCACTGTAATGTTCTGAGCTCCTGAACACGGCAGCGCGCAACGAAGCGCGGTGCCTTATGTTCATTTTCTTCTCTGAATGAGAGCTTTTCGTTTGTAGCAGAACAATTACTTACTGTTTTATTAGACATTCATTATCTGTGAAACGTTGAGATTTTTACGTTGGTAACGATAAATTTAATAGACTTGTGACCCACTTCGTTTATTTATAAGACTCGACAAAATTATCGCTTTTTTTTTTTTGTTTATGTATGTCATAAATCATTATTAAACTTACACAAAATAAATAAATGACGATGTTTTGTCAAGCCTGTTTTTTTTTGGGTGGGAAATCATCAAATGACTCCTCGCGCTCTGGGCGGAGCAGAAGAGAATGTCAGACGTTTACCGACTACATTATAAAACACATATAAACGGGTATTTTCGCGAATTTTTACCTTTTAATATTTGCCCGACGTTTCGACCGGATTGCACCAGCCGTGGTCGCGGGAAGACTGAAGTATTGGAGGTACCGCCACAGCAAAGCGAAGGTGTTTATTCAACTACCCTCACTTGATCTTCATAAATGTTAATTAGGGCCGGTTCACACTAGGACAGCACACTACACTAACAGTGTCCGCATACTGAGATGATTTCACTTGACGAGTACACTTAGTGATCACTGGATTCCAAGCGGGAGAGAGTCTGAAGCCGTCTTCGCGATTGAAATTAGGATACTTCTTGATCTCAATCGCTTCCCGAACCATTCTCTTATAGTAGTGCTTCTCATTTGCAAGGATTTTTGGGTTGTGTAACTCCATCCAGTGGTTGGGTCCTGAGTCTATCACATGCTCCGCTATAGCGGACTTGTTTGTTTGTCGATTTTTGACCGCTGCTATGTGTTCCTTGACCCTTTCAGCGACTGTTCGCTTCGTTTGGCCTATGTAGGAACGGCCGCAGCTGCAATCGATTTTGTAAACACCAGGAACCTGGAAAGGTACTACATCCTTCGGGTTTACCGACTAAAACCCATCCATGTTCCTTCATCGCTCTTTGTGTTCCGGGGCCACGGTATCTCTTTCGAACAGTCCCGCAGCCTCGGCAGGCATCGGCCTATGTTTTGTCAAGCCTTAAAATCGTGTGAAGCAAAAGCGAGTTGCTAGTCTATACGTAATATTGTAACGAAGTACAATTTGTTTATAAGTTTGTATGTAGGGGGTAATCTTCAGAAATACAGATCCGATTCCGAAAATTCTTGCACTAACGGAAAGCCACATTATTCCCGAGTGTCATAAGCACCGTGGGGTTAATATCTGTACATACTGGAGCAAAGCCAACAATTAAACTGAAATTACAGAGAAATTTTGGCCAAAAGAGAAGATGTTGTAATCTCTAATCCAATTCACAATCTTTTAGGAATCAGTTCAAATGACACAGTTGTGCCGTCCCGCCTCTTAGTGCCAACTGGTGACAGTAATTGCGCCTTTAGTGAAAATGGCAGACGTGGAGTGGAATTTCATTGCGTTTTCTTGTGCAGACATGAATTAAACACAATTTAAATGTGCACAACCTACACGTAATAGAAGTTTAATTTTGTTGAATTACTGTCTGCATGGTTAGAGCAAAGCCTGAGCAACGTTTCGGAATGTTATATTTTGTTCATTATCATCATCATCATCATTTCAGCCGAAAGACGTCCACTGCTGGACATAGGCCTCCCCCAAGTGTCGCCACATTGACCGGTCCCGTGCGACTCGCATCCAGCGGATTCCCGCAACCTTCACCAGGTCATCGGTCCACCTAGTGGGAGGCCTTCCAACGCAACGTCTTCCGGTTCGCGGTCGCCACTCCAGAACTTTTCGGCCCCATCGGACATTCGTTCTGCGAGCAATGTGCCCTGTCCACTGCCACAGTTTTGCATTGTGCCATATTTTGTTAGCATACAGATAGTGGTCCCAGAAGTTTGGATAGATACCTCGGTGGTCTATTGGTTGTAAGTGCTACTACAAAGCAAGAATTTTTAGGTTTAAGAGCGGCCAACCCGCCACACTTTTCATAAAAATGCTCGTACGTGATAATGCCGTTGTTACACATATATCTTTGATTTTTTTTAAACTAATTGGTATCTTATGCACTGTATCTAAGCTTCTATCAAAGCAAAACACAAAAAATTGTAAAAACAAATTCAGTATGAGCCTCCAAAAATTGCTAATTTGCACAAATTACCTCAACTTTGACCGTTCCTAATGTACTCATAAATTATAAAAGTAAAGAAAAAATCCTGATAGAAGCCTTGCACATGTCCTAGGGATTCTAAATGACAAATATTGAATTCAGAAACTTGTTATACTTATTCAAGAACACGTATTTCCTGGAACAAGTTTAAGAAATTTTCGAACACTTTTTTGTTCAATGTTATCGCGTTAGACGATATGCGGTGCGCGGGAGACCTGTAGTGCGGGATTTAGGCTAGGTGAGACAGGGGAGTTGAATGAATATCGTCACTGTTGCTCTGGATGAAACAACAAGCTTTTCGACCATGCTCGCGTAGACGATAGACGGGCCGGGAAGGGCCCTCTTAACTTCCGGGTCGAGAAAAGTGTTATAGGCTGTTATCAGTAGCAGCCGCCTGTATTAATAATAATAATAAATCCTTTATTTCCAGGCTACTTTGGCCCATAGATAAATACCTTACAGTCTAACAAAAATATATCATAATAGAACAAAGTGTGTTAGTGTATAAACTTAAAACTATGTTAATAAAACACACTTCACTCGAGCACTGTCTTTGTGCGATCGTGTGGCACTTGTCCGCGGAAGCGACGGAACATTACACCTTGCGGACAAAAGTCCTCTGCTATGACGAGGTGCAGGTAGCATGTAGGTACTCGCACCACGATCGCCTTGAAGTTGACGTTGCGGCGCGATTCAAGCAACTGCACTCTCGGCCTGTACTTGGTCCTTTGGCACACGTACTCCACGATGTCCTCCGCCTTAGTGGCTATTCATGCCCGGATGATGGCAACAGGCTCGGCCCCAATTACAAAGGTTTTAAACATAACTGACAAGATGGGTGTACCATAAGTGCACCTCTGTCAGTCCTTCGGGCATTACAGGCAAGCGAGATGTTGTAAAAAAAAGTTTATTCCTGCAATTCATACCATCTGTGATGCCAATAATGAGTCCAATGTATGCTGAGGCTTTACGTGCTTAAACTCAGTTTAAAATTCGGAGCTTAACCGTTCATTTCTGCGATAAACGAAATGTAATTACAGTCGTATCTGACCTCATGATAATTAAGGTATACGTATCTGCGGGCCTTAACGAAAATGATCCATTTTATACAATGTTTGATTCGATATCATTGCAATTACTGCTTTTAATATTTCTTGTTGATTCATTTGTAGGGCTGCTTTATTGGTCTAGCGATCTCGTGGAGCGAGGAGCTCGTGGCTAAATAATAACAGCCACTCGGGTCGATCTTACAGTTAAGCCGTGCTTACCTAGGTTGGTCTGTGGATGGGTGACCACCGCAAAGGTGGGTACCGAGTTTCCTCCATGCCTCGGCAAGCACGTTAAGCTGTTGGTCCCGGCTGTCATTTGTCCATCTTTGACAGTCGTTACGTAGTCAGTGGCCCAAAAAGTCTGACAACCAGTCTTACCAAGGGATATCGTATTACCCAGTACTAACTGGGTTGTGGAGGTCAGATAGGCTGTCGCTCCATGTAAAATATTGGTATTTAGCTGCATCCGGTTAGACTGGAAGCCGACCCCAACATAGTTGGAAAAAAAATAATTAAAAAAATTAAAAAACACGACTGCTGCGTCAAAAATAAAACCTGAAAAGAATAAAACAAATTCAGGAGATAGGACATATTGACTGCAACATTCGGGACCCATATTGGATGTAATGATTTTAGTCTAGATTATTTAATGGGTCCCGACTGTTGCAGTCAATATGTCCTGTCTCCTGAACTTGTTTTATTCTTTTCAGGTTTTGTTTTTTTTTTTTTTTTTTTGGTTACTTAGATATACCATTTTAAAATCCTCATGATGAGCCCTTTATCAAGCCGTTCAGGCTGCAGAGCGTGCCAAACATTTGAATTTGGCGCCAGAAATCCGCCTTTATTTTAATTTTTATATACCCAGTGTCAGTCTCACAGTAAATACAAATCTAACAACACCTCTCAAGCTAAAATCCATCAAGCCGTTCAGGCTGCAGAGCGTGCCAAACATTTGAATTTGGCGCCAAAAATAAGCCATTTTGTTTTTTTTTTATTTTGATATACCCAGTGTCACTCTCACAGTAAATACAAATCTAACGACACCTCTCAAGCTAAAATCCATCACGCCGTTCAGGCCACAGAGCGTGCCAAACAATTATACATACATACATAATTATATACTCTCGAAAAACAACCCTCCTTCTGGCGCAGTCGGGTAAAAAGGCTAGGCAGATGATGATGATGATCGCAAACACTGATGCTGGGCATGAGGTCGTTGGTTCGATGCCCAGGTCGGGGAAAGTCTTTTTGAGTTTTTCCATCAAGAATTTCTCAGTAGCTGCCACAGAGTCTAAATCTGTGCCCAGAAAATGCTTTTGACACACATTTCAATCCCTCATCATCAGCCCATTAATGTTCCCACTGTTGGGACACAGGCCTCCTCTCTATGAGAGAGAATGGGCTGCAATCCACCACGCGGGCCCAGTGCGGATTGGTAGATGTCACATGTCTTCGAATTTTTTGGTTCTAGGGCATGCCGGTTTCCTCACGATGTTTTCCTTCACCGTTTTTGAGAGCAGTGGTAATAAAATAAATAACACAAAGTAATGCGCCTGTCTGGGTTCGAAACCACGACTTACTTGTTCGTAAGTCGGGGCCGCCACCACTGGGCCACCGCTGCTCTCAATACCTACATTTTCTTTATTTCCTTCGTCTACAGGGTTAGTTTTCAATGACCGGGCAAATTTTCAAAGATGGTTTAGAATCCATTATCATGTTCGATATAACGAAAAAAAAAAACAAAATTTTTAAATAAAATTTAATTCCTGTCCACCACTAAAAAGCGAACGTGTGGATACCGCAACAGCACAATGGGCCTATCGCGTGTGAATTTGCCGCTAGAGGCGCTTGTAGACTAAGGTCCTCCAAAATGTCAGATGTCATACAGTGTTGCCGCGTTGCGTGATTTTTTATCACGTATTTATACTAATACTCATGATTGTGTTCTAGATTGAGCCATTCCTGATTAATTATGACTTGAAGATTTTAAGTAGCAACTTAGGACCATAATATTGTTAGTACTTGGAGGTAGAATGATTTTTAAATGTATCATGCTTACTAATTTTAGGAAGAATATTGTAAATATATATCTAAAGCTTACACTGTGTCGTTATACGTAATAAAATAAGCTTTTCTATGAAGTTATTGGTGCTTTAAAATATAAAATAGAATTATTGACAGGACCTTACTCGACAGTGCGCCATCTGGTGAGCTCAAAAACGATAGCCCCCATTCAGTTCAACAACCTAGATAGGTAGCAGTTAGCACACATAAATTTGGCGGTGCATGCACGCACACAAGTGCATTGATTCCACTAGGTTTATGATTTAGGAAATTTTTAAGACATTTTCAAATGAATGCTATTATTTTATTTTATATTTTTCGACAATAATATTTAGAAAGCACTTTTGTTTTGATATCTTCTCGATCGATCTTAATTTTAAATTTTGGCTGGTTTTTGGAAACTAACCCTCTGTATAGTGTAGCTCAAGTTGCATGAGAATATATAATACCTTTCCTTCCTGAAGTGAAACACGAAACACTTAACATTGCTACACAGTTCGCCAGTAAGTTGTACATAATGTACGAGTAACAAGTGAGCCGGTAAACACACACTCGGCAATAAACACCAGACGTTGGCACACGAGTGAAGGACTGGCGCTACGTTGCCATTTGTACCGACTTGGAAAATTCTCTATAATAACTAGGTACTCGTTGGAGAGCTGCGGTGGCCCAGTGGTGGCGGCCCCGACTTACAAACAGTAGGTCGTGGGTTCGAACCCAGACAGGCGCATTACTTTGTGTAATTTATTTCATCATCACTGCTCTCAAAACGGTGAAGGAAAACATCGTGAGGAAACCGACATGTCCTAGAACCAAAAATTCGAAGACATGTGACATCTACCAATCCGCACTGGGCCCGCGTGGTGGATTATAGCCCATTCCCCTCTCATTGAGAGGAGGCCGTGTCCCAGCAGTGGGAACATTATAGGCTGATGATGATGATGATGACTCGTTAGAATGAGCAGAGTTTGTTTTAACCTAGGACCTCATGCTGAGCAGTTGCGGCAGGTAGTCAAAATATTGATTTTTTACTGAATGAATCAATGATCCCGTCGTGTGGTATCCGGCAGAGTAGAATAGAACCAACCCATTACACTCACGGGTGTCGTATAAGGCGACTAATGTCTGAGGCAGAATACCTTGCGCCTCCGTAGACCAGAGAATGGGCAGCAGCGTTTTCTGTTGGTCTTTCATCACTGCGATCTCCAATCCGCCTGCCAAGCGTGGAGATTACGGCATATTCCTCACATCATGGGAGAGGCTTATGTCCAGCAGTGGATGTTATGGACTGTTGTTGTTGTTGTTGTCATACCTCATACTTAACAGTTGCGGCAGGCAGTCAAAATAATGAATTTTGACTGAATGGATCAATGAAATTATTTCAAACTAGCGGACGTCACGCGGTTTCACCCGCGTATTCCCATTCCCGTGGGAGTACGGGAATAAAATATAGCCTATAGCACTCACGAATAATGTAGCTTTCTATCTGTGAAACAATTTTTAAAATGGTTCATTACTTCCGGAGATTACCCCCTATATACAAACTTACAAATTTACAAACAAATGTTACCTCTTTATAATATTAGTATAGACTAGCGGACGTCACGCGGTTTCACCCGCGTAGTTCCTGTTGCAGTGGGAATACGGGGATAAAATATAGCTTATGTTACTCAAGGTGAATGTAGCTTTCTAATGGTGAAAGAATTGTTGAAATCGGCGCATTAGTTTTTGAGTTTATTCATAACAAACATACACACACACACAAATAAAAAAATACAATTTTTTCCTCTTTATAATATTAGTGTAGATTGTAATCGCTAAAAGATTGTCATTTGGTTTATGTTTTCTTTTACTACCTACATACTGTGAACTTGTGAAGAAACATGGAAAAAACTGATTTCTTTTCCCGTTTACTCCTAACCTTACACTTAACAATTTTCATGGATTTTATTTGGTTTCGCACGCCCGGCACTATGGGATATTTTAACGATCTAGTTGGTCAAAATTATCTACGTTACTAATTGGTTCTGAAACCGATTACTAAAGCTTTCTGTGCCTAACTGCGATGTGTTGGGTAAATAAAAACAGATTTATGCTGTGTAATCGACATAAGTATGTATTAACGTAATCAAAGATATAAAAATTATGAAAACATGTGAATAAACGATAACAAACTAGACAAACAAAGTCCCCTCAAAATCAGTTCAGTATTTTCAAAAAATAGCCCGGACAAACAAAAAAACCTTTTATTTCCATACTGTATTGCTTTTTAACATGTTGTGATATTTCATGAAATCGGACCAAGTCGGAACGGATTACTACTTTTCTAGAAAATAGTGACATGGGGCTACCAATATACTTTGAAAAGAGAGCCGGGACGCACCCTGATGTACAACTAATCCTCCAATCTTTGTAAAAAAATTGTTAAGAATATATAATAAATTTCTCTTATAAGTAAAAAAGAAAAAAATAGGAACAAACATTGTTGTGACGATAAAAGTATTACTAATATATTCTTACATACCTACTTCTGCCATATTTAACACAAAATCTCTCAGGAAAGTAACACAAATTATATAAAACAACTTCGAAAATATTGAAAAATAACTGTTGCGAATGACACAAGCGCGCACTTAGATAAACGATCGAGAGTCGACCGTCGTTACAGGCGGCCGCGCGGGTGGAGGGGCGCGCATACGCATTCTTTGTGTGGCCCAGTCGTTGCATTTTGTAACACAGGTATTCGTTTGTCTGGATTTCACTATTTTGGAATTTGATTAATGGCCAGCTAGATCGCCTAAATACCCCTTAGTGCGCCCTTCTGATTTCCTCAATTCTCGTAAATCAGATTGTGCTGATATTTTGCACGCGCGTGTAGATTCAATGTCAAACATCCGTATATTACGTAGGCTGCCAAAAAGTCGATCTGAAAACGGAAAGGAGAGATGATTCTTTTGTTGCCAATCTTTGTCAGGAAAATCTTTCTCAAAAAATGTACAAATATTTGGACGTGGTTCTGCCAAAATGAGGTAACCCGCAATCTCTTATTACATAGGTACGTACATAAACTCACGCCTTTTTCCCATGAGGGTAGGTAGAACGCCACCTGCCCGCGTAGGATGACCACCGTAGAAACGAAAGAGAATCGACAAATATTTTGTTCATCTGTCATCAGATGAACAAAAGATTTGTCGATTCTCTTTTTTGTCTACGTTGTTCATGCTAAGCGGGCTGCTACGATATAAGTATCGCATATTCTTTTTGCCTCGTCTACGTTCACATAAATATATTATATACCTAGTACAGGATGACTTTTAAAAAAAACGGGTATAATAGTTGAACGGAGTAGAAGCAAATGGCATACTTAGAGTTTTTTTCTTTATTTCGAAAAAAAAAAACAAAATTTTGATTTTCGATTTTTTTTTTAATACTTTTTTTTAAACATACTCGTATTGCTTATAATCTGAAATTCGAGATTTTTTATTTTCTTTCAAAATTTCTCTTTCTTTGTTCTAATATGAAAAGTTTACTTGGTAGTGTTTTTTGATGATTGATCAATTTTTTTCTAAGCTGAAAGAAAAAAAAAATAGGTATAGCATAAGCTTCTACTCCGTTCACTTATTATACCCATTTTGTATGGAAAGTGATAAAAAAGTCATCCGGTAAATCTGTGAACTATGGTCATACATACTGCCAGTACGTTGCAAGAACCACACCAATAAGGTCAGTGTATGTCTCCGACCATAACGCGAGTATAGGCGAGGGTGCAGCTATAGTGTCGTGGGCTCGATTACCGCACGGAACAAATATTTGTATGGCCTACAGATAATTATTCTGGGTTTGGCTGTTAAGGGCCTATACTACCTCAAATAGCTTAGCATGATCCTTCGTTACGCCTAAAATACTGCAGCATTAATTTTGAAATAAATATATGGTAAAGTTGAGGATTAATGTTAGGTCTAATGTTTAGCGAAAACACAATTTCATAAAATTTTCTCGATAGAAAAAGATCCCAAAGTTACTTCTAAATCGAACAATAAACCGCTGGTATTCAAAAAGTACTTCAAATTAGATCATGAAACTTTGCATACTAACTGAACTAACTATAAAGCAGTCTTATGTTTTTTTTTTTTTTTTCCAAAAGAGGAAATTTGATTTTATAAAGAATAAAAACCACTCATTTCGCACTATTCGACCGCAGTGACTGACGTAAAAACCGCTTTGTAGTGCAAGCTGATTAGAACGTTATTCTAACAGTATTACAAACGAAGTTTGAACCACCACAAATAGAGTTGCTAATCTGAGGCAGTATGGCTCTTAATGTGAGTTTTTTTTTTATCTCTTTCCAAAAAAAAGTGGGGTATACGGGGTGAACGGAGTAGAAGCTTATGGCATACCTAGTTTTTTTTTCTTTTTTCCATAGCTTAGAAAAAAAAATATCCATCATCAAAAAATGCTACAAATTTCAAGTAAACTTTTCATATATTAGAACGAAAAAAGAGAAATGTTAAAAAAAAATGAAAAATATCTCATTTCAAATCATACGCAATAAATACGCGTTTGATTTGAATTTCGAAATTTTTTGTTTTTTTTTCAAAAAAAATAAAATAAGTACTTATGCCATTTGCTAATAAGTACTCCGTGCACCTATTATACCCATTTTTTTTTTTGGAAAATAATAAAAAAAGTCAACCTGTATGTTTGTAAACGCACCCACGACACAGGAGAAATTCCTAGTACGGGGTTGAGTTAAAAAAAATAGTAGGTTACTGAAAAATTGGTGACCCTAAAGGACAAAACTGAATTAGTATGAAGCTTGGTACTTTATTCAAATTGAACACAACCACAGATTTTACTGTATTAATCGGAAGAGGATAAAATATAATTTAACTTAACAAAATCCTAATTACGTAAATATCCTGCAAAATAAAGATATTATTTTTTTAAGTTTTTTTTATTTTTAGTTCACAATGCAACACAGTTAGATTTTGGTAACACCGTGTTTTACGTTCCTATCCTATCGCAGCGCTAACTAAGAATTGTGAGGATGGTCGTACTGAAACGCATTTTTGGTAATCAAAGTAATAAGAATGGTTACGAGAATATAATGAGAAATAAAAATGAAAAACAAGGTGTACCTACCGACATGTTTGTGCTTTGAGCAAATATACTTAAGAATGCATTCAGCGTAATGAGAGGTTTTCCTTTTGAGGTTTTAAAAAAAAACTTAGTTTCCAAGAACTCTATAGATGGCGTTGAACTAACTATGCCAAAGCCAAAACGCTTGAAAAAAAAACATTGTGTCACATCACATACTCTCGTTGACCGACACTTTCATTTGCTTAACCTTCCGAATAAAACCAACATTTCTCGCGCTTTGTTAAAATCAGTTTTTTTAGGTCTCGTTCCTTGCATTATCATACTTACTCCTAGCGCCATCTATCCAGCGACTAGGGAAGAGCTAAAAAGAAAATCCCTCATTCGGAACACGCTGCGTTGAATGACATTTGAAAAAAGCTAGATGTCAATGTCACGATAGATAAGTCCGTCAGACAGTTAGTGATTTGACTGCGTGCGTTCTGTTCAGTGTATTATTCGGTGCAAAAATAGAGTGCATCATCTATATTAGTGAGATAAGAATACCAACAGTGCATATTTGTAATAATAAATTAGAATTGGGCCCAAACTCAGCACAGCGCCATCTATTGACATTATTAAAACTTCTCTACATCTACACTAAATAGTAGATCTTTGGACATTATTTTCTCAAAAATGCAGGCAATTTCCAGCTTGAAACTTGAGATTAGGCAGTCTATTGTGCAGTATTATCTGTGTTAATTTTCTTTACAGTGGTTAGATTATCTCAGAATAAAGTACCAAAAAAGACCATGTCCTTTTTCATGTAACCATTTCATTAAGTTTAAAACGACTAGTAGGTTGGAACCAAGGACTACAAGATAGATAACACCGCACAAAGACTAAGGACAACTTGTAAAACCCATCTCTCAAAGGATTAGCCCGCCTTTGTAGATAAATTCTTTACTTAAATTAAACATTGTCTTGAAGATTTTACTTATTTATTATCCAGTACTTGAGAAACGGAGATAGCTTAAAGCATGAATCCCTGAGGAAGTCTGGACTTGGTTCTGAATGGCTATTAATTTTAAAAGTTCTTCGGAGATACTTCGTTATTAAAATTTGCCGATGCCCTTTGGGCACCCATGGAATTAACGTTTGCATTAACTCTAGATGATCTATAGTTGGTGCCAGTTAAGATGAGAATAGCGGTCATTGACCCACCTACATTTATTAAACTTCTTAACTTTGAAAACCAAAAATAAGCCTGTTCAAGTCTTGAATCGTCATATGTCGTGATCTTCAACATTTTTTTTTCTAATGAAAAACGGTTCATGGTTTATTTGTTTTGGTTCGTACGAAAAGATATTAGGGAAAGGGCAATGACCGCTATTCTCACCTTAACTGGCACCAACTATATAGATGACATTTCTTTTTTTATCGTGTAGTTAATGCCACATTTACGCCCGTTGAAAATTATTATTATTGTCTATGCATGAAAATGACAGGCCTGTTGCTCTATCTGTCACACTTTTACGCCTTAGAAAAGCTGAACAAACCACGAGATATTTTCAGTACTTCCAAGTTATGAGGCGGAGCCGGGGTATTAGTTAGTTAGTAGGAAACTAAATTAAATTACGCAATTAAAGATAGCTAAATAAAAGGAGCTCGTGGCTAAATAATAACAGCCGCTCGGGTCGATCTTTAGGTTAAGTAAGCCATGCTTGCCTAGGTTGGTCTGTGGAAGGGTGACCACCCTTACATACCGAGTTTCCTCCGTGCCTCGGAGAGAACGTTAAGCTGTTGG
This sequence comes from Xestia xanthographa, assembly GCA_905147715.2. NCBI lineage: Eukaryota > Metazoa > Arthropoda > Insecta > Lepidoptera > Noctuidae > Xestia > Xestia xanthographa. Next base: position 31,799,472 of record LR990644.1, read on the forward strand.
TCCCGGCTGTCATTTGTAGATCGTTGACAGTCGTTAGAGGTAGTCAGTGGCCCAAAAAAAGTCTGACAATCAGTCTTACCAAGGGGTATCGTATAACCCAGTACTAACTGTGTTGTGGAGGTCAGATAGGCAGTCGCTCCATGTAAAATACTGGTATTCGACTGTATCTGGTTAGACTGGAAGTCGACCCCAACATAGTTTAGAAAAGGCTAAGCAGATGAATTAAAGATAGCTAAATGTAGTGATTACATCTTTGTCTATCCACTCGGTAATGTTATGTTATTGTTATGTTAATTACGTCAAGCCTGAAGCCTGTCACGACTCACGTCTCATTAGGCAGGCGCTATTAATTAACCTATTAATTATCGCCATAATTTTCAGCAAGTGATAATTATGATGTAATTTATTGGTTATTACTTAATTAGACAGTTGTTACGGATATTCAGAAGCTCGTAGCTGGTTGTCAGACTTACGAGCTTGTAGAAAGTCTGACACCCAGTCATGGTTTCGAACTTCCGAACCCAGTTAGTGAATAACAGAGGACCTCTTGGTTTACATACCAAGGGTTATTTATTACAGGTGTCAATTCTGTTGTGCACAAACTAAACTTAATTTAGGCTATTGCTATCTTTTACTAAAAGGTAGTGCGAGAAAAGGATGGCTAAAGCTATGGACTAAGTTAGAGATGTCAAACTAGTTTATGCCTTGTGCTTCACCGTTTTTATAGTCGACATGTTTTTACGTGCACCCTTCATTTGCCAGCTCTAAATTACGTCCGTCTTTTTGTCGTTTTATTAAAGAGAAAAAAAAGGATAGCAACAGCCTAAATTAAGTTTAGTTTGTGCACAACAGAATCGACACCAATGTCATGCTGTCAGAGAAGGAGCGCGTGGCTAATAACAGCCGCTCGGGTCGATCTTTAGGTTAAACTGCGCTTGCCTAGGTTAGTCCGTGGATAGGTGACTACCCATTACATAGCGAGTTTCCTCCGTGCCTCGGAAAGCACGTTAAGCCTTTGGTCCCGGCTGTCATTTGTAGATCTTTGACAGTCGTCTCAGGTGGTTCGAAAGTCTGAGAACTGCAGTCTTACCTAGGGTTAAATGATAAATGATGTTTATTTTGCAAGTAGGTTTTTACAAACACTTTTACACGTCATTTTTTTAAACTAGATGGGGCCGGTGTTTCGTACCTGACTACTCTGAGAAGAAACAGCCTAAACAAACTCAGAGGTCATAGTCTCTTTTGAAGTCCAGACATTATCTTGCTCAATTCACATGAGGACCATGCAGATTAGTGTCTGAGATGGTCTTTTGACGAAAGAACCACACAGATTTGAGTGGACCTGTCCTGTGTGACTTGTCGCTTATTGTATTACCCAGTTGTAACCGCAGTGTAGAGCTCAGATGGGCAGTCACTCCATGTAAAATACTGGTATTCAGCTGCATCCGGTTAGTCTGGAAGCCGATCCCTAGGAAAAAGGCTAGGCAGATGATAACATGTTACGCTGTCGCTTCATGTAAAATACTGGTGACAATGAGCTATTTTTGGTTAGTCTGGGATGTCAGATGACGAACAAACAGCGGTTTCCTGCAAAAATTAACTTAGTTACTCCTATATCTAAGATCAAATTGAAATACCCATGTTTTTCAACAAAAACTTCTGTAGAGACGTCAAATAAAAACTTAAGAGGAAGTTCTCAAATAAAAGCATTTAAGCAAAACGAGACCATTATTCTCATTTAACTGTTTGAAAAACACGATCGTTTCGTTGGTCCAGTGTTTGCAAGTACTACAGTTGAGGCACGAGGTCCTGGCTTCGTTTCCCAGGTCGGGAAATGCTTTGTTAAGTAATTTATCAGTAATTTTACAGGAGCATCCTGGACTTTAGATTAGTGCCCGGTTGATAACGGCAACGGCAATGGCACGTCCTCTGTTACATGAAACTTTAATCATAACTGGAGATATAGCCTTTGGAAAAAAATACAGGCCATGTTATAATGTGATTATGATTAAGTATCCCCACGGTTGGTGCAGTGGCTGAGTGATACACTGCTGCGCTGCGTGTCACGCGTTCGATCCCCACACGGAACAAATATTCATAATATGGCCTACAGGTAGTTGTTCCGGGTCTGTCTGTTTGTGTGTGTGAGTTTTGATGTCTGTAAACGCACCAACGATACAGAAGAAATTCCTAGGGAGCGGCAACGTTTAAAAAAAAAAAGTTCTGAAATCAAATCAAAACTTAAGAGGAATATCTCAGATAAAAACGTTTAAACAAAATGGCTCCTTCATTATTTTAGTCAAACACGATAGCTAAAAACTTCATAAATTTAATTTAAGCTCCTCATTTATTTATAATAAATAAAGCAATCTAACAAACGGTCCTTCGAGCCGGATACGACAGTTTCACAAAGCTGGCTTTAGTCACAATAGTTAATTAACTACTAGATCTAATTAGACAGATCTCCAGACTTATTTATTGCCAGCTTTGTCGTATACTGGTAGCTTCGTGATGTATGTTCATCCTTGTTGTGATTAAATGGTGGGCAGAAGTTTAACTGAATTGTGAGTGTATGTAATTTAGTTTATAGGATACACGCGGGTAGGTTGGTAAGTTTCCCAAGGGATCACCTATGTTGGGGATCGGCTTCCATTCTAACCGCTTTTCTAAGCGACTGCCTATCTGACCTCCACAACCCAGTTAGTACTAGATATCCATCGGTAAGACTCTCGAGCTGACTACCTGTGACGACTGTCATAGATGTTTAATTGACAGCTGGGACCAACGGCTTAACGTGTTTTCCGAGGCGCGGGGGAAACTTGGTATGTAATGGGTGGTCACCCATCCACGAACCAACCTAGGCAAGCGCAGTTTAACCTGAACTTTGACCCGAATGGCTGTCATTATTTTGGCTACGAGCTCCTTCCACGGGAGCGTACTACGGGAGTAAAGAGTATCCCATATCCTAAGTCGCCCTGTGTGCCATATCATAATGTATTAGTTATCGTTAGACAAGCTTGAAAATGTAAAAAGATAGACAGAGTTGCTTTTACAGTGAAAATCTTAAAATATGAAATTACACTGGAAAGCACTGAAATCTTTTCAATGAAGTCTGAAACTAGTCCGAAAAATTCTGAAACAAAACCAGTGTCTCGTAAAAGTAAAAATATTTCATGACTCAGGGAATATCTTCAAAACATTGTTTTACATGTTTTATGTACAACAATTCTTCTTTTACAAAACCTAAAAATTCACTTGTAACGATACTTTATACATAACAAAAAAGTATCTATCCGGCACCGAAGGACCAATTCAAACAAAAAAAAAATTGCTGTCAAAACTTTTTTGAGCTTTAATCAAAACTTGGTCGGCTTTTCATAATAATTAACTCAATATAACTCGGCTAAAATGAACCGAGCTGAAACCTAAAAAATCCATGCCTCTCTTACTTCATAAACAGGCACTTTAAACTTTAAAAGGTCGAGGGTTCGCTTCGAGTTTTCTTTTTTAGGGTTCCATAGTTTAATAGGAAAAACGGGACTCGTGTAATTTCGTCATATGCGTTGGTTCGACTATCTGCCTGTCCGTATACCCAGATTGTTCGCAGCGATTTTTTTCGGAGACTATTGGAACAATAATGATAAAAATTGGAAAAGGGTATTTTGTTCACCACCAAACAATGGTCCACCAAACATCAAAAAAAGTTTGTGATCACTAGCTTAAGCTGATATAATTTTTTAAATTGAACTTTATCAAGAAAAATATTTGTTGTGTGTTTTCTTGAAATAGAAATACCCTGTTTGAAATTAAAAATAAATCTTTTTTAAATTTTATAAAAACGCAACAAAAAAGATTTCGATTTTTCAAAGTGATCGCAAACTTTTTTTGATGTGTAGTTACCTAAATTACCAAAAATTCAACAAAAAAAATGCTCATAAACGATAATTTTAGTTTGACTGTTTTAAGTCTAAGGATGTTTTCGGTTACAAACGTAGAAACGATATGAAAAACAAAAACTCCTTTCGTAGTAGATAATACTAACACCTCGGCTGACACTGTGTTTAACTATTCATCCTAACTACAGAACCTTTCACTGGGCATGAAGACATACTTGACCGGTTTTTATAATATTTTCGTAGCGGTGCCCCTGACACGGTTTTAACTGAAAAGACGGTAGTTTGAATACATTTGACTTATTAAAGGCTTGAATTTTCATCCCCCATGGTAATGAGGGAGAGCTAAAATATATGCATATTGGCTGAAAAGCTGAAAGGTATTTTTGTTGCGTCTAAGTAGGTTAGTGGATAAGCAACCTCAAGTTGCTTTTGGGCTGACCAGGTACTTCTGCTTTGCATGATACTTCATGGATAAATTTTAATTTATTTTTGTCATCCTTAATTTAACTTCTTATAAGTTAATCTGGAACAATGTCTTTGATTGTATGTATTTTGAATTGGGCGTTGATAGCTGCGCCACAGTACTTTACTTTTGTAGCTATCTTCGTTTTTCCTGTGTAATCTGTAAAATTAAGTTGTTTCAAATAAACTTGATTTATTAATTAATTAAATAAATTGACTGTCTTGGTCCTGGGCATGTGATATGGAGGGATGAATATGAATAAACGAGAAATGTATCGAGAGGGAGAGGAAGACCAAAGTTAAGATGGATGGATTGTCTGAGGAATGATATGACGGAAAAAAGAGTAAATGATAGCGTGACGATTGACAGGGAAGAATGGAAGAAAAAAACGTGTCAAATAACATGGGACAAGGTCAGGAAGATGATGATATTTATTTTTCAAATACGATTCTACAAACACTTTTACACGTCGTGTTTTTCAAATAGGTTTTTATAAACACTTTTACACGTCGTGTTTTTCAAATAGGTTTTTACTAACACTTTTACACGTCGTGTTTTTCAAATAGGTTGTTACAAACACTTTTACACGTCGTGTTTTTCAAATAGGTTGTTACTAACACTTTTACACGTCGTGTTTTTAAAATAGGTTTTTACAAACACTTTTACACGTCGTGTTTTTATAAAACTAGATGAGGCCGGTGTTTCGTACATGACTACTCAGAGAAACAGCAGAAACAAACTGAGAGGTCATAGTCTCTTTTGAAGTCCAGACTTAATCTTGGTCAACTCGCATGAGGATTATGCAGATAAGTATCTAAGATGGAACTCCATAAGGGGATACCATTAGCAAAGCATGATATTGTTCCCACTGATGGGACACTTACCTCCTCTTTGAGAAAGGACTAGCCCAGTACAGGTTAGTGGTTGGCATACGCCATATTAATATTTATATTTTAGACCATGACAACGCTTTCCTCACAATGGTTTCCTTCACCATTTTGAACGTATTGTTAAGTGACTGTCTCATTGGTCCAGTGGTCGTTAGCATAGCTACTGACCATGAGGTCCTGGGATCGATTCCCAGGTTGGGAAAATTGCTATTGGGTTTTTCCATCAGGAATTTCCCAGTAGCAACCATGGAGATTGAATTCGTACCCGGTTGATGGCAATAGGCTCGCCTTATTAACTGAGGCTTCAACATAACTGGCGAAATGTGGGTCTACTAATTAGGTACATCTCTGCCTAATCTATTACGATTATTATGATTACAGGCGTGATGGTATGCACGGCTTGCCTGGTTTTGAACCTGCGACCTCGTAAGTCTCAACCGTGCCCTCAGGGTCAGCACCTCTCCTATTCGTGAGTAGTGACAGTCAGCCAGCACACCAAATTACCACAAACTGTCAAATTTTCTCATTCGATTTTGAACTTAACCAACTACATTTAATGGTTTAAAATCATTTGGAGAAATTTGACAATTTGTGGTAACTTGATTTGCTGGCGACTGTATAAAGTCCCACTGATTTCGTATTTTTTTTTTGTTTCGCTGTGTTAAAATTTGTCGATCTATTTATATGAATAAAATAAAAATAAAAATGGAAAAAGTGATTTTATTTTGCCCGTTTACCTACTATTTTCCCTAATACCTACTATATTGTTACCTACTATTTTCTACTAATCCTAGCAACACTATCTTAAAAATCTACTACTAGTGATGTGTAGTCAACTAAACGTTACTATAGTTAAATACAGTATGTTATTAAAAAACTGACTGGGTACCTACTTACGAGAACGCGCCCATAATGGATGTGTTTATTCTAGAGTGCCTGCTATTTATTATAATAGGTCAAAATAAAATCACTTTAATCAGTGTTGTTTTGCTTGGTTAGACGTATTGAACGCCTGTTAAAATTTATCCATCTATTTTAATGGGACCTTATACAACCCAGAGCGTGACAATATATAATTACAAAGTGTTCCTATTTGTATTCGCGTCCTACTTTGATAACACAACCACTTCATTATAACTTCGCTGTTGCAAGCAAATAATAATTAAAACGAAGCGTCTTGTGTTTTTGCTACGAGTTCCGTATGTATAAGGTTTGTTCAGAAGAAGTTAGTTACTCGTAAAGTTGTTTTTAATTTTATTGTTGCTAAGTCGAGGTACGGTTCTGTTGAAAGGAAGAAAGTACATATTATTTGCCCATAAAAGGACGAATGAAATTGAATTTAAACGAAAAATAAAATATTTTGGGGGAAATATGCGACATAATTGCGCAAAAACGCCATTAAAGATGTTCTAGCTCTTAAATCGTTGATTCTGTGGCTGCCATTGGTGCCATGGTTAGGCCATGTGGTATCCGGCAGAGTAGAATAGGCCGTGTGGTATCCGGCAGAGTAGAATAGAACCAACCCATTACACTCACGGGTGTCGTATAAGGCGACTAATGTCTGAGGCAGAACACCTTGCGCCTCCGTAGACCAGAGAATGGGCAGCAGCGTTTTCTGTTAGTCTTTCATCACTGCGATCTCCAATCCGCCTGCCAAGCGTGGAGATTACGGCAAGTTCCTTGCATCATGGGAGAGGCTTATGTCCAGCAGTGGACGTTATGGGGTGTTGTTGTTATTTGTTGTTGTTGTGGGTGCCATTTCTAGATCTTTGACAGTCATTACTAGTCATCAGAGGTCTGAAAGTCTGAAAACCACTCTTATGGGCTATCTTTGCCAAGGGGTATCGTAACCCCAGTACTAACTGGGTTGTGGAGGTCAGATAGGCAGTCGCTCCATGTGAAATATTGGTATTCAGCTGCATCCGGTTAGACTGGGAGCCGACCCTAACCTAGTTAGGAATATTGTAGGCTGATAATGAATATTCACGCTTGCCCATGCCTAATAGCAAGGCTTTTAATATGAAGAATCTTGCTTTTAGAATTCCACGGAAAAAAACAAGAAGAATCTTGTTTTTAGAATTCCACGGTTTTGGGATAATATCCGTGATTTTCTTTATTTATGAGCTAAAAAAAATTTAGAAAAAAAAAAGAAAATCATGGATATTTTCCCGTAAGTACTTTAAGTGTAATGAAGAATCTCATTATTATTAGCACTTAAATATATGGTACTAAAAGACCAAATAACAATCATAATTTTCTGAATAACAAAATATAAAGTTTGATTTAATAAACCTAATTAAAATTGCAATTAAATATAAGTCTAGACTTCAGAGATTTTATAAGTGTTAAAACAAACACAAACAACAATTAAAACAGAATACGGCGTCTTGTGTTTACGAAACGCTGTATTTCTTAAGAATCTGTGGAAATAGCGGGACGTATTGTTAATTACTTTTTCTCATATTTGACGACAATTTTATTATTTCAGTCAAAGTAAATATGGTTTTAAATTTGTTTTTTGTGTGGAGTGAATACCATAATATTATGTTCACTTGCTGGACAATTTCAATATCATAATTCTGGATCATGTATAGAAATTTTAGGCTTCGTGCATGTTGACTAAAATTGTTCTTTTTTTTTAATTTGAAAAAAGAAAACAAAATGGAAATCTTTATAATCCCAAATTTTGGTCCTTCTAACATTATAATATTTGTTTTAAGCTTTCTCGGTTCATAACTATACTTAAAATGTCACTTACGGGATATCTTCCGTGATTATTGCGCCATTATAAATAAGCGCCATAATCGCGGGTCAACGTTAACCCGAAATATACGAAATGTCGAAATATTGGGAGCTCAAAAATAACCAATAATCACGGAAGATATCCCGTAAGTGACATTTTAAGTATTATAATATTTTTGTTGTTTATATGCTTCGATCAACAATTTGCTTATTGTTGATCTAAGTTTGTATGTATAGTTTAGGGCTCTAAGTGCTATAGTCTCCACCAGATAAGTACGAATTAATGGTCATTGCTCTTTCCTCAATTTCTCTGCGTAGGTACCGGCACAATACATTATGAATCGTTTTTATTACTACGAAAAGTCAAGAATAAAGGTCGTTAATTTTGTGAACGACTATAGCTTTTAGTCAGATTTTAGGGTTCCCTACCTCAGTGGGTAAACCCCGGAACCCATAGAGGATGATTTTGTTGTCCGTCTGTCAAGAAACTTTTTCTCAGGAACACGGGGAGTCATCAAGCTGAAATTAATATCAAACCATTTTTAACCGACTTCAAAAAAGGAGGAGGTTATATGTTCGTGTGTGTGTAATTTTTTTTTTTCACTTTTTTGTGATTTTCCTTTTTTTTTTCCCTTTATTTGTTTTCGGGTTTTTATCTAAACAGATATGTCAACCCCATCGTACCTTTTACAATTGTTATATTAAACCATATAAATAACATATAAACTATACGAACCAGTTACACAATATTATATAAAACACTTGGGGTTATGACAGCAGTCACCGATGAAGTACTGTTATTAAACGACACAACTTTTTGGCACCTTCTGAAGTTGGTTGGGATAGAATTGATTGTATTAATCCTACGTTAAGCCTATTTAAGTCTAATTCTCACAAAAGTGACTCCCTCTCGCGTCTGTTGCGGACACAATCCATCAGCAAATGCTGTACGTCTTCAATCTGATTACATTCTCTGCAATTCGGTGAATCAGTTTTTACCCGACTGCGGCGAAGCCCAAAAGGAGGGTTATGTGTTTGCCCTGTATGTATGTTTGTATGTATGTCCGTTTCTTTGTTCCCTCGTAACTCCTCAACGGATGGAGGGATTTGGATAGTTTATAATTATGTCGTTAGATTCGTCTTGATGGCGCGAGTGTCACTGGCTACGTTAAAATCACAAACAAGGAAAATCGCGGATTTGGGGAGCCATATTGTGGAGGTCGAATTTTTTACTTCTTCTAATACCATCGAGTGGGGTATCAAAATAAAGGGTTTTTAAAGGTGATTACAAAAATATATGCAACTTATAATTATGTTTGAATGTAATTCGAAATGACAAATAGTATAAAAGTAAATAAAATTCTAAGTTTTGGCAAGTTCTGCAGCCTGAACGGCTAGATGGATTGTAGCTTGAGAGGTGTCATTAGATTCGTATTTACTGTGAGAGTGACTCTGGGTAGAAAATGGCGGATTTTTAGCACCAAATTCAAATGTTTGGCACGCTCTGCAGCCTGAACGGCTCAATAAAGGGGGTGCGTACCATTTGATATAATAACAACAGTTCTAACGACCACATGACCTAATATTTAGTTGGTATAATATAAAAAATCTATAGTAACCTTTAATATAATTTTGAAACGTCTACTTTTTTTTGTATGTGTCGCAGCCAACTAGTTTAATTAGCCGTTCAATCAACTCTTAAATCTCGTCTAAACAGCTTTAAGTTCGGGACTTGGGGCACCCCGATGTTAGGTTAGTTAGGTTCCTTTAAACCCTGCAAGACAGAAATAGGAGCCCCGCGTAGTGGGGCTCCGTCGACTATGGTTTTTAAGCGAATAGAAAGTGGTTCGGGACTTGGGGCACCCCGATGTTAGGTTAGTTAGGTTCCTTTACACCCTGCAAGACAGAAATAGGAGCCCCGCATAACGTTGTCTCCGTTGACTACACTTTTTGGCCAATATAAAGTGTTTTGAGGTTAGGGCACCCCGAGTTAGTTGAACGGCTAATTAAACTAGTTGGCTGCGACATATACTTATGCAAAAACTGATTCGATTATAGACGCCTGAGATTTTCGTGCTTCCCCCCGATCCCCTCTATTCTTCGTGAATCATTTGGGTTAGATGAAGTTATAACCGTATGAAGTTTCCTGATATTTACTGATTAATTACAGAATTTAGGCTGAAAATGAGTAAATTTGAAAACTATTTCAAATGAAAATAGGTCAACTAAATGTTATATGATAAAAGCATTATACAAATTGAAAGTTATATGAAATGAATGTTATACTAAATTTAATTAGAGCAAAAGAAGTTTATATGAAATGTTACATTAGATGTCATGAAATTTGGTTATTTGTTTTTATAGCATATGAAAATTATATCTTGGGAAGGTTATTTCAAGTGATAATGTACTATTTGTTATTATACCATAATATTACACACCCCAATAAAGGGCTCATCATGAGGATTTTAAAAGGTTATAATATCTAAGTAACTAAAAAGTGTAAAATAAAAAAATAATTAAAAAAATTAAAAAACCCGACTGCGTAAAAAAAAATAGTTACTTTAAATATAAAAATAAAAACTGAAAAGAATAAAACAAGCTCAGGAGACACGACATATTGACTGCAACAGTCGGGACCCAGCATTAAATAATCTAGACTAAAATCATTACATTCAATATGGGTCCCAACTGTTGCAGTCAATATGTCGTGTCTCCTGAGCTTGTTTTATTCTTTTCAGTTTTTATTTTTTTATTTAAAGTAACTAGTTTTTTTTACGCAGTCGGGTTTTTTATTTTTTTTTAATTTTCATAAGGAATGCAAACTTCGCTGATGAATAGTGTCCAGAGCGGAGTAGATTTTCCTTTTATTTTATTTTTTGTGTTTTCCTGTTTGTTTCTTTTTTAAAGTCGGTTTTATTTTTTAGAATCAACGTTAGTACCCCACAAAACTTAGTTATTTAAAACTGCGCTGCGATTTTTTTGTCGCAAACCACTGACACCGCTAGTTAGCTTCGGTATTTAATTTAGCTGGCTTTGGCGACGATTAATGTCGCGTGGTCTTTTATTAACCGAGTAACGGATTGTTTCAATTTAGTCGCGTGATGTGTGGCTGCAATAAAGCTGTGTGTTGTAAAACGAATGTGTTACGGAAGTGATACATGTATAGTGAATGGGTTATGGGGTGAATTGTAAATGATAAGTGATGTTTATTTTGCAAGTAGGTTTTTACAAACACTTTTACACGTCATTTTTTTTTAAACTAGATGGGGCCGGTGTTTCGTACCTGACTACTCTGAGAAAAAACAGCCGAAACAAACTCAGAGGTCATAGTCTCTTTTGAAGTCCAAACATAATCTTGCTCAATTCACATGAGATGGTCTTCTGAAGAAAGAAACACGCAGATTTGAGTGGACCTGTCCAGTCAGTGCAAGCATTTGTCAGTTATCGTGTAGCTCGACTTATAACTCAAGGTGCTCAACGAAACGACGAACAATACCTAAGAAAGGACATTAGGGTAGGTCGCAAACTCTCAAACTGCTAGACAGTTGTGGGAAAAACACAAACAAAAAATAAAAATGTGAATCACATGGTCCTCACATTCACAATCTTCTTCTATACATATAATAAATCTATAGAAAAATCGTTTTTGTACATCGAAAATATTTCGAAAAAAAAATTGCCAGGGTGTTAAAAGATAACCAACAGAACTCATTTCCAGCATTTTTTGAATTTTTGTCTGTTTATCTGTTTGTCTGTTTCGATGATCAAGCATCACGTAAAATTTACGCAACCAATGTAGATAACTTTTATACATAAAAATTATTAACTTGGGGTATTATTTAGTTTTTGTTTCATGGTAATCGGTTAATTCTATCAAAAGATATATGAATTTAAAGTGTTCAAGTAGAACTAATCATCAAATGTAAGATGCAGCGACATCTATTGTACTAAAATGGTACTAATGACTAAACATGTGTTTAAAATTTACATAGCATGATTTCCATGCATTATATTTAAGCAGTTACCACCTTGGTCGATATATGGCGTTGTTCATTTTACTCCATTTTTAGGGTTCCGTACCCAAAGGGTAAAAACGGAACCCTATTACTAAGACTTCGCTGTCTGTCCGTCTGTCCGTCTGTCCGTCTGTCTGTCACCAGGCAGTATCTCATGAACCGTGACAGCTAGACAGTTGAAATTTTCACAGATGATGTATTTCTGTTGCCGCTATAACAACAAATACTAAAAACAGAATAAAATTAATATTTAAGGGGGGCTCCCATACAACAAACGTGATTTTTTTGCCGTTTTGTCTAATGTATAGATAATGGTACGGAACCCTTCGTGCGCGAGTCCGACTCGCACTTGGCCGGTTTTTTTTAATCGCGGTGATAAGATTTTCCGACCCCTCGCTCGTGTTTACCTTAAGTTTAGTTATTTAATCGACGAAACGGTATCGAAGTCCGATATACACTAATTTAGGAGCGGAGTATCAATGATAAATGTTGCAAAAACAGGGAAAATTTATTTCTTTTGAGAGCTTCCATTCCAAGCGCTGCATAAACGGTTAAAGTTACGCAACAATCATGTTTGAGGGAATATTGTTCCTCTTAAAAAGTAAAAAAAAAAATCCACGATATCTTAATGTCTATCTTATAAGGTTCACACTCTCTCTCATGTGACGCAGACGAAGTTGCGCGGGTCAGCTAGTAATCAAATAAAATTGTACTTTTCAAATCAATGTTAATAAAAATCACAAAAATCATTAAATGTCACAATGATAATAAAAAGTAAAATACATAACATAACATCACGCCTGTAATCCCCGAAGGGTTAGGCTGAGATGTACCAACAGTACACCCACATTACGCCAGTTATGTTTTAAGTTCCATGTAATAGGAGCGAGCCTATTGCCATCAACCAGGCACAAATCCAGCCTCTGTGGCGGCTACTGACAAATTCCTGATGGAAATACCCAATAACACTTTACCCGACCCGGGAATCGAACCCAGGACAGCAACGCGAAAGCAGTCGCGCTTGACTCAATCAACCAACGAGGCAGTCGAGTGATTTTCCATATTGGTGCCTACAAAACGTTGGAATGAGGAAAATGCCATAAGTGCGGAGAAATGAGGAAAATGTCGTGAGGAAAGTTTTGAGTATGAATGTGGATGGGTATATGAGTAGAGGAAGACCAAAGAAACGATGGATGGACTGTGTGAAGAATGATATGGCACGAAAAGAAGTGTCTGATGAGATGACGATTAAGTGCCTATACTACCTCAAATGGCTCTTAGCATGACCCTCTGTTACGCCTAAAATACTGCTATATTAATTTTGAAATAAATATATGGTAAATTTGAGGATTAATGTTAGGTCTTATGTTTGACGAAAACACGATTTCATAAAATTTTCTCGATAGAAAAAAAACCCAAAGTTACCTCCAAATGGAACAATAAACCGTATTCAAAAAGTTCTTCAAATTAAATCGTGAAACTTTGCATACTAACTGAACTAACTATAAAGCAGGTCTTATGTTTTTAATTTTTTCCTTCAGACGAAAATTTGGTTTTAAAAAGAATAAAAACCACTAATTTCGCACTATTCGGCCGCAGTGACTGACGTAACAACCGCTTTGTAGTGCAAGCTGATTAGAACGTTATTCTAACAGTTTTCAAAACGAAGTTTGAACCACCACAAATAGAGTTGCTAATCTGAGGTAGTATAGGCTCTTAGAGAAGTATGGAAGAAGAAGACATTGTTCCTGCGTTCATCGGACCACACCCGTCGTGGAAGTATTTTATTATCTGAGCTGTCGTGGCACAATACATGGTGTAAAAGACCTCATCACGAAGCCGTCAACCAAGCATTCTGTACATCAAACTAAGTAACTTTACGCAACAATTATTGCTGGGAAACGACTTTTTTTTGGGTGAAAAATCATGTTTTGTAGTAGAACTCAATGTAACGCATTCAAAACAATGTGCTGATGGATGGATTGATAGTACGGGAGTCGTGGAGGTGATTAAAGTAAAAATCTTCCATTAAAAACTTGTATTTAAAAAAAACTTGTCAAAAAGTTGGAACTTTGACCCCCAATATCTCCGTAAGTAGAAGGTTCCCAAGTATGGTGTAGAACAAAAAATTAATAGCAATGACGAGGAGAACAAGTGCTTTTCGGCTTCGTTAAGAGGTGTTTTAAACCCTTTATAATCTATATTTATTATTATTTCGTTTATTCATTTAAATTCTTACTTAATTACATTTTTAAGTATTTCTTAAAATAAAAGCACAAAAAAAAATAAAAAACACTTAAAAATATAAAAAAAATAGAGGTCCACCCGGTGTCGGGAGCAGGGTCCAAGCCACCGGTGGTTAGGGCTGCAGAGACAGGAACCTCCTCACAATGCGAGCCGTATCGAGGAGTACCGCCTTCTGAATCAGGCCCTTGATCCAACCGCTATTATTATTATTATTATTTTATGTTATTTTGTTATTTTTTTTATATATTATTATTATTATTTATTATTATTATTTTATAAAGGTTTTTTTTTTTTTTGTATAATCTGTGTAAGCGCACTCTGCGCGCCACTCTTTCACCGACGTCCTTTGACGTGTGCACATGTCGGCAATCGTTGTAACCGCTTATAAACTATTATCTATACATATAATAAAACAGTAACGAAAGAAAAACTGTACATTGAGAATTTTCGAGAAAAACTAAGTGGCTTTTGTTAGAAAAACTTAACTGATGACAAAAAGTGACTTTTTAGAATTTTTGTCTGTTTGTCTGTGTGTATGGTACGGCTTCACGCCAAAACTACTGGATAGATTGAATTGAAATTCAGCAAAAATGTTCTTTGTAAACCAAGGAAGGCTTTAGGCTACATATTATCACGCTGTATGTTATGGGAGGTGAGCAATATTGATTTTGAAAGGTTGTTCGTAATTGAATGCACAAAATGACATGTTATAAGCTATATTATGTGACGCAGACGAAGTTGCGCGAATCAGCTAGTTATCAATACAGTCCTATAATATCGCAGCAAGTAGTATTACTTCATACAATAGTCAAGACCACCAGCAGCACAATTGAAGCTTGATACTCAACAGACATGCTGTGCTGTCACCAAATGAATTGGAATTAGCGCAAGAGAATGATGTAGCCTACAAAACATAGTAAGGCTCTTTAGTCAACTGATCCCGCTCATTTGGATCCCGCGGGATCAGTTTAAGAAAAGAAAGAAAAAATCTTTATTCATGGGACATGACGTGCAAAATTTAAAAACAGAAACAATAAACATAACAAGCGTTCAGAGTATTACAAAACGGAACGTATACAAAAAGTAAATAAAAAAATCGGAGCAGTCTTTGGGGACTGCCGATAGAAGTGAAAACAAAAAGTACACAGGCCCCGCCCCAGTCGTAGCACTGGTTATGCCCCGCGCATGCCTATGTGGTGCTCCGCCGTAGCGGAGGCTACGAGTGCTACGAACGGCTACGAAGCGTGACCACACGTTACGTTACGTGACGATGAGTTCAATGTTTTTCCTTCACCTAAAAAGTGCTCAACGCGCCTAAAGAAGTTTCACTTCAAAAATTACAAAAAATAGTTGACAGCTTGCACGTCGTGTGTGCGATAAATAGGTATAGCTTCTTGCCGGTAGCTTATCATAGGTTGAAAACAAACAGGAGATTTTTAACCTCCGTTTAAAATTACGAGCAAATAGTCGTGTCGCCTGTCACCGCACTACTAAAATAAACGAGCCAGCATATTGCACTAATAAATCACTCTAGTGCTGCAGCGCTTTAAAATTATTGCCGCCTAGTGGGCCGTGTAAGCTGTGTTGCTACAGCAGATTTTTTATTGACTTCATTCATTGTTCTTTTGGAATGTGTATGAGAATTTTAAATGTTTTAATTTATTGTTAGAGGGATTTATTGGGAAAATTACATGAAGAAGAAAAGAAATGTGATCTTTTGTTAATTTTCGTGGATATCAAATGATCTACATTCTACAAGGTTACAAGGACACCCATCGCACAACTTTTTATTGTGACAACATTACTTTAAATACATCCACGACTATTCAATGATCCATCAGCAAATGTTTTGAGTGCGATACATTGAGTATTACCGTAAAACGTCGTTTCCCAGCAATATCAGTTTAATGTGAATGTTAGGTTGACAGCTTCGTAAAGAGTGTGTTTACACGTTGATCTTTGAGCATTCAAAATATCTGTATCACTTCCTTTTTCTTAATAAAATCTCCATAAAAAACCTTCAAAAAATATCAGAGAATATTGCAAATACCGTCTGTATATAAAATATCTAGAATATTTTGAATAATTCATGTGCGCTTAGGGTGCTTATGTAAAGACTCGACACGACTCCAGCACCGAGACGGGAATCACACGGTTATACTGAATGAATATTTATACTTAGCTTTGGATGTTGAATATAAGCAAAAATGAGGATTTTGTATAAGCTTGGATGTATTTCTTAAATTGGCGATGATTTTGATAACGTGAAAGAGAGTCTGTTTGTCTGATGCAGATTTGATATTCAACTAGACAAAAAAAGTCGGGAAATTGTTGAAATTATGCTGGAAGATTTTCGATTTTATGAAGCGCTTCTTCGTTTTGACAAAGAATTGAACACTGGTGATTCTATAGATTAGTCCACTGTCAATATTATACAGGATGTAGAAGCCGTGAACCAACTATTCTGTACATCAAACTAAGTAGGTAACTTTACGCAAAAATCATGAAAAATCAAATTACGACTTTTTTTTTGGGGTGAAAAATCAAGTGGTAGAACTCAATGTAACGCACTCAAAACATTGTGCTGATTGATGGATTGAATAGTACGGGAGTCGTGGAGGTGTTTAAAGTAAAAATCTTACATTAAAAACCTGTATTAAAAAAAAACTTATCAAAAAGTTGGAACTTTGACCCCCAATATCTCCGTAACTAGAAAGTTCCCAGGTATCGTGTAGAACAAAAAAATGATCGCAATGACGGGGAGAACAAGTGCCTTTCAGCTTCGTTAAGAGGTGTTTTACACCTTTTATGTAGGGAGAAAGGATTTGAATTACGAATTAGGTTAGGTATTAGGTGATTATTAGATTTTGAGATATAGTTGTTTAGGTTTTGGTTTTGATCAGCGGTGGCCCAGTGGTGGCGGCCCCGACTTAAGAACGAGTAAAGCGTGGGTTCGAACCAAGTCAGGCGCATTACTTTGTGTAATTTATTTCATCACCGCTGCTCTCATAACGGTGAAGGAAAACATCGTGAGGAAACCGGCATGTACTAGAACAAAAAAATCGAAGACATGTGACATCTGCCAATCCGCACTGGGCCCGCGTGGTGGATCCCATTCCCTCTCATAGAGAGGAGGCCTGTGTCCCAGCAGTGGGAACATTAATAGGCTGATGATGATGGTGATGATGAGGTTTTGAGAAACCAATACTTTTCTTCTTTTTTTCTTTTTTTTTTTCTTCTTTTTTTTTCTTTTTTTTTTTTTCTTATAAATCAGCTAAATATGGGGTTTTTATTTTCTCATATTTTAATAAACTGTGACAGGCAGACAGACAGTTGGAATAGCACCTTAAGGTTTTTGCCAACGAAATACTATTTAAATAAACAACAATACAAACTTTTTTTCAAAACACCTTTCCATCCATCAATTTCGCTATCATACAAATCACAAACGTATTCAGTGTCAAAAAGATACAAAAATAAGTAATTCTACGTAGGCGAAACCGTAACCAGAGCTTGTGCATTTGTAATATCGTTCTAACTGATTATTAACTGAACAGAACCGTTTTTAAAAAGTCATGAAACGTAATTCGTTCGTGTAAAATCGCATTGAAGGGATTTTTAAACAAATTTTCTAATCGTGCTGTCTCTTTCTGAAACCCAGTTTGAATTTCTCCAAGGTTTAGTAGAGTGTCTGTGATTGCTAAAATCGAAATGCACTTTTACTTTTAAACTGTTGGAATTTCAACTCTCGGGATCAGCACCTAAAGTTGAAAAAGCCTTTTGGCGTTTGGACCTCTCGTGTAGTGTCTCGAGACCATGATACTATACAACTTTTGTTCTTTAGCTTTTGGTTTTTTTTTTTTTTTTAGTTTTCCCATTGACAGATTGCCATACATGTTGATCAGCTGATCGCGTCAGTTCTTATAGAGAAAGTACTACAAGAACTCGTAAAAAAACTTGTTTAGTTTCATGATCCGAAAGACCACACGGCACGTCTTGCATTTATTATGTTATAACTTGTATACTTGTATAGGCTTCATTCAGGTATTGCCTAATATAAAATAATAAAAAAGTGCTTTTGGGACTAAACTAGAATCCATTAAAATAAAATAATAGTTGATATTAAAATGATAAAATTAAAATCCTTAGAGACCCCAAGGATTTTATTAAAATGCTTACCTAGCTTCTTAAGTTTAGATTACGATGCAAATATGTACAGTCACCTATTTGCATCTACTTAACATAATTCTTACTAGAGCAGGTCGGTCAAATCTAACCCAACTGACCCGTGTAACCCAGTTACCTGTTAACACCAACGACTTGGTTATATCAACTTACCATGCAATGCAACTAACGGACTTTAGGTCATAGACGCCCCTGTAACTGTCACAGGTATTAAAGTATGGCCGGTTTCTCTCTGAATAATTGAAGGTTATTTTTGACAGATGTCAAAATAACCAACCAGTCCCAACACAAAGGAGCATGGCAAAGAACCCAGTGACACAACATTGTTACATCGTTTGATAGACAGATTTTGATGCAGGAATATTGAGTGTTTTTGAGTGAAAAAAAAACCGGCCAAGTGAAAGTTGAACTCGTGAGGAGAGGGTTCCGCACAATGTCAGTCTTATATTGAGTTTACCACTTTATTTTCAATTGATTGAATTCTTACAGGTTTTCCTGTTAAGCAGTGAATTAATAACTATATTTTGTAGTTTTTTTTTTTATTTTAGGCTCGGTAGTATATCGGAGATCAGGGGGAGAGAATGGTCCATTTTCGTCTTCTTTCATGAATAAAATCAAAACTATTACGATTTTAACACAGTGAGGTTTGCAAAACTTTTTTTTTAATTTCCTAATTTGTCCCCCGAAATTGACCCAAAATATTTATTGACTTTGCACATCTGTGTTTGGGGCATAGGATTACACCATCCTACCAAATTTCACCTGGTTTGGTCCAGTAGATTCGGAGCAAATTAGCTGTGACAGACAGACGTACAGACAGACAGACGCACGAGTGCACGTTTTTTTTTCGTTTTTGTACGGAACCCTAAAAATAGGGAAGTGTTTTTTTTATAATACGCGACGACAACTAATATGCAAGCATCTACATAGCAAGGCAGCTTATTGGTAGCTATCTAGCTATCGACAACTAGTCGTGCGACACGCGTCACGTGTGTAAACAAGACCCGTGCGAAACCGAGCCACCGAGGCAGCTGCGCCGCCGCACAGAGGAGTATTTGACTTAAAAAGTCGATCAAAAGTCGAAAAGTCGAAATTTGTTATATTGCTTTACAACTATTGTATCGTGAGAGCCCAATAGCTATTACGTCACTTAACGGCCAATTTGGCCATACACCGCCTCTCCACCAACCGTAGCAGCAGTCGGAACTCAGTCCTTGCATGAATCGTATGTCTTTGTTCTCGGCACTACAGTTAAAACGTGATCTTTAAATTGCATTTAATCTGTGTTTGGTGAAATTAAGTGATAACCATTATGGATATTTTAGAAGAAGGTATGTCGTTACTTTATAAAAGCATGTTTATTTTGGTTTTACACTTTATTTAAGTGACATTTTGCACCTTAAATACACTCCATAAAAAATGCAACTTTTTTTTAGTAAACTCTGCAATTAAAGGTGTTTTTGTTTATAAGTTAAGCCGAGTTAACTTATGATTTTGGATGTAACATATAGTTTCATTATTCTAGATAAGGATTTTAAAGGAAAATGTCCCGCATATTCACGCCATTTTTTTATTTTTATTTTCTACAAAATTAGTCGAAATCAGCTTCCATAAAACAGTGTTTTATTTTTATTTTTCTATTCCAGAATCTCCAATGACGCCGATAGAGATGACTAGAAAATCACTCTATGAAGTCATACAAGAATCTTCAGACAGAAAAAAATGACCAAAAGTTTGAGTTTTTAGAAAATCGTCTTAAAATAATAAAAAAAAAAATGGCAGGCAAGAACTCAAGAAGATAAAAATATAGTTGCAGAAAGGAAGAAGAAAATTCAAGAGGCTTTTAAAGAGGAAATGGGGCTGCTAGTGGATATTCCGAAGGCAGGGTTTGGGAACACCAATATGATGGGAACACTTCAAGGAGATTTTTCTCAAATCCCGAAACTTCTTCCCGCATTACTGGGATTGACATCAATTTAATTTAAAAAAATGCAGTGTCATATTGGAGACTTTGTCAAGTGGGCTCAAAATTGATACGCAGAAATTTGAAAACTTTACTGAACAAACTGCAAAGCTATATGTAGATTTGTATGAGTGGCACCCCATGTCGCCTACAATGCACAACATTTTAGACATGGGGCCACAGTAATTGATCACGCTATTCTGCCTATTGGCCAGTTGTCGGAAGAGGCGGCTGAGGCCTTACCAGAAACAAACACTTCCGCATGTATAGGCAGAATTATTCCAGAAAGACAAAGACAAACAACACAAAGATGTGCTAAACAGACTTCTGCTAATTTCGGATCCTTTTTTGAGCAGTACCAGAGGCAAAGGCAACGAAAAAAAAGTAAGCCATTTTCCGTTGAAGCATTAGAACTCTTGCTCCCGGAGACATCCTACGCCTCGTCTACAGAGTTTGACAAAGAGGAGGACGATGGATCTAGTGAAGGTGATCCTGACTAGAAGATTTTTATGTAAAAACTGTTTATTTAAACTTCATGTACAGTAGTGGTACATAGGCGCACTTAATGCAACAAGGAATTCATTACCAGTCAACCATTCTCTACTTTTATGTAAAATTGTACATGTGTCTGGTGTCTTAAATACAAAATTATCATCTTAAACCACTTTTTATTTTATATCCAATCTATAATTATCACAAAATAATTTTGATCGACTTTTTAAGTCAAATACTCCTCTGTGCGCCGCCGGTAGCCGGTAGCGGCACTGACTTAGATGCAAAGTACGTCAACGCGCTAACAGGCGTGGAGGAGAAATGCGTACCTAATCGGCGGCGCGCGCGGGCGCCGGGCGCATATGATGACGACGAAGCGCGGGGGGGAGGGGTCGGAGCGAGACAAAAACCTCGTCATATTTTAATTTGTATTTAACATTTATCTAACCTGCAGTCTTTGATAAAGTACCTTACCGTTTTTTGTACTGTTTATGTTTTTTACGCTGTGTTTTGTTATATTCTATGTACCTACTGGCTGTTTTATTTTAGTAACTCATGTAATAAGATACCACTGTATTGACATCCGTACGTTTTTCAAGGGTGACCACTGAAAACCAGCGCTGTGCTGTGGGCTCCCCATAGCACAGCATCATGCTGAGTGGTTTCACGTCCTGTTTGTCGCACTCACGACGTGCTAGCTGTCAACTTCTTTGTTCTTTTTTTGCTTGTTTCTGTTACGTTCTGTTATATTATTTTACTAGCTGTTGCCCGCGGCTTCGCCCGCGTGCAGTTCGGTAACTGTCCCACTGAATCATACTAAAGGGATAAATAGTGTCCTACATGTTACTCCAGGTTGTAAACTATCTATGTGCCAAATTTCATAGTCATCAAAATTTATTATTATCATCACAATCACCATCACTATCACAACCACCAACACAATCACAACTACCATCATTATCATAATCATTATCACAATCACCATCACTAACACAACCAACATCATTATCACAATCATTATCACAATCACCATCACTATCACAACCACCATCATTATCACAATCATCATCACAATCACCATCACCATCACAATCACCATCATAATCACAATCACCATCGCTATCACCATCACAATCACCAACACTATCATAATAACCATCATTATCACAATCATTATCACAATCACCATCACTAACACAACCACCATCATTATCACAATCACCATCACTATCACAGTTACCATCATTATCACAATCACCAACACTATCACAACCACCATCATTATCACAATCATCATCACAATCACCATCATAATCACAATCACCATCGCTATAACCATCACAATCACCATCGCTATAACCATCACAATCACCAACACTATCACAACAACCATCATTATCACAATCATTATCACAATCATCATCAGAATCACCATCACAATCATTAGCACCATCACAATCACCATCATAATCACAATCATCATCACAATCGCAATCACCATCACAATCACCATCGCTATCACCATCACAATCTTGATCACAATCACTATAACTATCACAATCACAATCACCATTACAATCACCACCACAATCACTATCACAATCATTATTATCGTAATCAAAATCACCTTCATCATTATCACCATCACTGTCACAATCACAATCACAATCACCATCACCATCGCTATCACCAACACAATCACCGTCACTTTCACAACCACAATCACCATCACAATCACCGTCACCATCACAGTCACTATCACAATCACCATCAAAATCACTATCACAATCACCATCATCTTTATCACAATCATCATCATCGTAATCACAATCATCGACATCGTAATCACAATCGTTATCACAATCACAATCTCCATCACTATCACAATCACCATCACAATCACTATCACCATCACAACCACCATCACAATCACAATCATCATCACAATCACAATCACCATAACAATCACGATCACAATCACTATCATCATTTTAGCAATCGTAATCACAACCACTATCATCTTAATCACAATCATCATCATCATCACAATCTCCATTCTCGTCATCATAATCATTATCATCGTAACCACAATCTTCATGATCACAATCGCCATCACCTTCACAACCACAATCATTATCACAATCACCATCACTATCACAATCACCATTACTATCACAATCACTATCACCATCAAAATCAATCAATCAATCATTATCAAAATCATTAACCTCGTTATCACAATCATTATCATCGTAATCACAATCATCTTCATCGTTATCACAATCACCATCACTGTCACAATCACAATCACAATCACCATCGCTATCACAATCACCGTCACTATCACAATCACCATCACCATCACAATAACGATCAAAATCACTATCACAATCACCATCATCGTTATCACAATCATTATCATCGTAATCACAATAATTATCATCTTAATCATAATCATCATTATCACAATCTCCATCCTCGTTATCACAACCATTGCTATCACCATCACAATCACCATCACTATCACAATAGCCATCACTATCACAATCACATTCACTATAACAATCATCATCATCGTAATCACAATCATTATCATCATAATCACAATCATCATCATCATCATTATAACAATCATCATCATCGTTATCACAATCATCATAATAAATCAACAATAGAAGTCGAATCCCCCATCTTCTGGATCTCAAAATAAATGCCATTTTCGAAATCAGCACCCCTGATAATCTCGGATTCGACACCCATATTGATTTTTAGACATTTCAACCCCATCGCACCCCAACAGAGAATAATGGTAATTCAGGTCCGCCACATTAAATTTTAAAATCGTTGTTTTTGTAATATACCCGACCCAATTCACCATACAAACAATACCTATGTTGAATTTCAGCCTTTGTTACCCCATTTTCCCCTTTAGGGGTTAAATTCTGAAAAAACCTGAAACACAAATGTTAACTCAATTATCGATAGGAGTACTCCTGTTAGGTTTCGAATAAAGTAGTCTAACTATTCTTATTTCCCCATGTAATCTTTGGACCCCCGTTTCAACCCCTCAGTGGGTTAATTTTGAAAAATCCTTTCTTAATGCACCCCTAAACCTCATAAAGAACCTATGTGCCATATTTGGAATCTCTAGACTCAGTGGTTTGGGCTGTGCATTGTGTTTTATTCTTTGCCACCCCATTTCCCCCTCTTAGGGGTTGAATTCTGAAAAAACCGGAAACCTCTTTCCACTCATTTATCAATAGGAGCACTCCTGTGAAGTTTCGAATAAAATAGTCTAACTAATCTTGTTTCCCCATACAAACTTTGGAGCCCCGTTTAACCCCCTTAGGGGGTGAATTTTGAAAAATCCTTTCTTAGTGCACCCCTAGACCACATAAAGAACCAATGTGCTAAATTTAGAAACTCTAGACTCAGTGGTTTGGGCTGTGCATTGATTTTTATTCTTTGCCACCCCATTTCCCCCTCTTAGGGGTTGAATTCTGAAAAAACCTGAGACCCGTTTCTACTCATTTATCAATAGGAGCACCCCTGTGAAGTTTCGAATAAAATAGTCTAACTAATCTTGTTTCCCCATACAAACTTTGGAGCCCCGTTTAACCCCCTTAGGGGATGAATTTTGGAAAATCCTTTCTTAGTGCACCCCTAGACTACATAAGGAACCTAATTGCCAAATTTGAAATCTGTAGACCCAGCGGTTTGGGCTGTGCGTTGATAGATGAGTCAGTCAGTCAGTCAGTCAGTCAGTCAGTTTCTTCTTTTATATATTTAGATTATGTTAAACGTCTTAAGTATAAGCTTTGTACCGATGTTTTGCATGTCGTGTGCCTGCGGCAAATAAATATTTTTTTCTTTCTTTCTTTCTTTCTAATAAGACGAAGGTCGCGGGCTTGTTCAAAATTAAATTGACGTTCAAACGAAGTCGTCCCGTCATCTCATCGTCATGCAATGGGGAATTTTCCAGTGCTTTTTATGAACGAACTAGATGGCGCTTATCAACCTTGGGAATAATAAAATGGTTTTTTTTTATGTCCACAAAGCCTTAAGTACGGAAGAATCTAAGCTCAACTCGACGCACCAGGAGTTTCGATGTAACGCAAAAACACTTAGAAGAACAATAGCAAAAACCATGCAAAACTTGTTCAGTTCAGTGATGCAAAAGAACAGTAGACTTTTTAGCTTAAAAATGTTTGGCAGAAAATAGGTTCTTTAAAGTTCTCACTTTATATACAACAATGAATAAAAAAGAAATCTTACTATATAACGAGTTTGACATGTGTCTAGGACAGTTTTTCTTTGCCCTGCTAAAAGATTTTACCATTGGCCTATATGAGTGAATTTCTCAGGCGAAAAATTTACGCGTCTAGGCTGAAATCGCAGTGCTGCTTTACAGATAATGCAACGATTTTTTTTCTCAGAATTAAAGTGACATGAATCTAAATGAAGCCACTTAAATTATATTTATAAGACTATTACTTTTTATGAAAAAAATCGGTAAATGATGAATTATCAATTTCTGTGTCTTGTCCACAATCACTTTCATACACAGCATTTACCTCTCAGGAAGATAATCTCCAACATATATAGGAAAAAGTATTTTGATTGCGTTTAGTAATGATTGACCTACAAGACGTTAATTAGTTTTGAATGTTTAGACTCATACTTAATGAGTACATGTCAACGGTAGGTTTGTCCAAGCGAAATTACTAATTTCTATGGTCATTTTGTTTCACCGTCCTGAGCTTCCACCAATGAGTTTAAACGAACAATAAATCCCTGCTCGGCAAGAGACAGTCGTGCTCTTACGTGCTACTACAATGGTAGTGCACCATATCGCCAGGTCTTTCCGCCAAAAATATAAGTACGTGATTTCAGACTACTCGGAACGAAATTTTGCAATTTCGGTGATTAGGTTTTAAAAGGATTTTTGCAAGAAATAAAGGTATCACTTTTATACATGCTAAGTAGCCTTTGGTACACATTTAATATTATAGAAAATAATAGTCATAGCCTTGATAGTTTCTTGTAAAAAAAATAAAATAGCCAAGTTTCCAATTTCTATGGGGCAATTTCTGTGGTTTCCGTGGCATCTCGTGGCCCACGGAAATTACACGACTCCACAGAAATTGTACTAACCAATTATTGTAATAATGTTAATGAAGATTTTTGAAAAGAATCAATACTTGTTATGCCGAAATTACTTTGACAGAACTAGGTCCTTAGCCCCGGACATTAAAATAAAATTGTATTACTATTTCTTGAAAAAGTCGTTCAATTGGATTAACTGAACTTTGAGGGTTGCATCCTCCAGAAGCTCCTCCTGGAAGCCTCGATCGTGCAGGCCTGGGTGACATCACTGGCTAGACCTGCCGACGTTGACAATGAGGCAGGGTGGTTCCAGGAGGCCATGTCCGACATCTGCGACGTGCGCAGATGTCGAGTCCCCAGCATCTCCTCGTGGGCCAGGAATCTGGCTCGCAAGGAGATGCTGGGGACTTTCGACAGAGATCCGTGGGGGCGCCCTTACAAGATGGTGCGGGATAAACTCCGCACCTGGGCCCCCCTACTGACGCAGAGTCTCCGGCCTGAGCTCGTGGAGGACATGGTGAGTACTCTGTTCCCTTCACGATGGGACATCCCCCCGTCTATGGCTCCGCCACCTGCAATGCTGGAAGCGGACCAACAGGACGATGACGAAAACGCTCCGGAAGTGACTGGGGTAGACCTGAGAGTGGCGGTACGTAGGCTCAGTGTCAAAAATAACGCCCCGGGACCCGACGGCTTGCCTGGCAAAGCCTGGGTCCTGGCCTCGGAGGCTCTCGGGCACCGACTAGAGGGGCCCCTAAGCGCATGCTTGGAGAGAGGCCAGTTCCCGCTTCGTTGGAAGACGGGAAAGCTGGTCCTCATTCGGAAGCCGGGGCGCCCTGCGGAATCTCCGTCCACATACCGGCCCGTGGTGCTGCTCGGCGAGGTAGGAAAGCTCTTCGAAAGAGTAATTGCAAACCACCTCGCCGAGCCCCTTGCGGGGTCGAGGCTGGATTTTGCGGAATACCAGTTTGGTTTCCGCAAGGGGCGCTTTACGGTGGACGCCATGACGTACGGAGAGCCCTCACGAAGGGATATGCGGTTTCCCGGGGTGGGGTTGTCTTGGTGGTGTCTCTCGACATAGCTAATGCCTTCAACACCATGCCCTGGAGCTGCATTAGGGAGGCACTCCAGTATCACCGGGTGCCGACCTACCTTCGTCGTGTGGTCGAGTCGACTTTGAAGTACCTAGGACTCGTCTTCGACAGCCAGTGGAACTTCGTAGAGCACTTCCGACGTTTGGCCCCCAAACTGGAACGGACCGGGGCTGTCTTCAGGCGGCTCCTGCCCAACCTGGGGGGGGGCAAACGCCCCCTGCTGGAGGCTCTACGCAGGAGTCGTGCGGTCCATGCACATGCAGTCGTGGCCGGGGGCCACGTGGTGGGCTTGTGGACGGTGGGCTATGGGCTAGCTCACCGTCTGTCCGTCTCATGACGACAGACCGTGTCGATGGCACGTTCGTGTTCCACGCGCGCCTCAAAGAGAGTCAGCAATAGGAAGGGGTCCACAAGGCCCGATGCCTGCCGGGGTTGCGGGACTGTTCGAAAGAGATACCGTGGCCCCGGAACATAAAGGGCGATGAAGGAACATGAATAGGTTTTAGTTAGTAAAAGTCTGAAAGTCCCTCCTGCTTCGCCCAGAGCGGGAGAAGTAATTTGATGATTTCCCATCCTCTTCATAGAAGTAAAAAACATAATCAGTTCCTTGATTGCTAATTTTATAAGACTGATTTTTCCAATTAATAGTACACCACGTTGTATTTTTAGAAATGCTTAAAAATGATCAAATCGTTTATTTGTGATACATGGGTTACATGCATGTGTTCATTACATAATTACAACGATAATATATACCTACATATATTAACGACGATATTCGTATTATATCAGTTTTTTCATTAAACCTTATCTTTCTTTACATATTATTAAAAAACAATGTATTTATATAATAATTCACAATTTCGGTGCAAACGCAGAATTTCTGTGTCACCAATACAATTTCGGTGGCAATAATAAAATTTCTGTGGCTCGCCAATTTCGGTGGCCCAAATAACTCTCTAAGTAATTTAATTATAATATCCCCTTTCTGAAAAAGTATATATAATGTGGATATGTTGCGCTTTGTTATTAAAGTTTTTCAAAAAACCTGAAAATGAAAATATCCATGGAAATTAGGTAAAAAATCGAGTTGTTGAAATTGACTCATATAAGTAGTAATTTCTTTTTTCATTGGATTTTACTAGAACGCCGCTTAAAAAAATATTCCCTAAAACTGATCAGCGCCATCTATTGATATATACTGAAGCATTGTGACAAACGTCAGTGGAAATTTCCCCATTGAAAGTTATTTTTGACAGATGTCAAAATAACCAACCAGTCCCAACACAAAGGAGCATGGCACAGAACCCAGTGACACAACATTGTTACATCGTTTGATAGAAAGATTTTGATGCAGGAATGTTGAGTGTTTTTAGTAAAAAAAAATAGGGAATTACATTTTTTTAATAAGACGAAGGTCGCGGGCTTGTTCAAAATTAATTTGACGTTCAAACGAAGTCATCCCGTCATCTCATCGTCATGCAATTGTCGAATCGTCATAAAGTCAAAAACGTCAAACATAACCTTTTCAATTATTAGTAGATTAAAATAAAAATTGTAACCCGTACCCTGAAATAATTAACAATCATCATCATCATCGACTGCCTAGCCTTTTCCCAACTATGTTGGGGTCGGCTTCCAGTCTAACCGGATGCAGCTGAATACAAGTATTTTACATGGAGCGACTGTCTATCTGACCTCCACAACCGAGTTAATCCTGGGTAATATGATACCCCTTGGTAAGACTGGTTGTCAGACGTTTGAGTTACTGAGTACCTGTAACGACTGTCAAAGATCTACAAATGACAGCCGGGACCAACGGCTTAACGTACTTTTCGAGGCACGAAGGAAACCCGGTATGTAATGGGTGGTTACCCATCCACAGACCAACCTAGGCAAGCACGGCTTAACCTAAAGATTGACCCGAGCGGCTGTTATTATTTAGCCACGAGCTCCTTAAATAATTAACAATGAATACAATTAAAAATACATCCCCACAAACAGAAGCACCCTTTTTCTACCTCATCAAATTATTTTCCCATATAAAACCTTTTCACACATACGGGGAACTGCATTTTTAACACGGCGGTGTTCAGAAAATGTAGGTTACCCGCCATAATGAAGCTTGGGTACCGTAAATCCCTGTCAAAAGATGTTTTTTTAGCTAAAAGAGCTTCCGACACGATACGTGGCTGACGCATAAAGAATGCAAGGGGTCAGCTATCAGGGTTGCCAGTGAGAAATTAAAATGAAAATTGGATTTTAAATGAAATAAAGTGAGTTAATTAAATTCGGGTGAGTTGGTGAGGTAAATGTTGTTTTTTGCGAGTTTTGCTTGTTAAATGGGTTATTAATTTAATGTTGAGTTTTTTCTTGTTAGTAGTAGACTTTTTACCCGACTACGGCGAAGCAAAAAGGGGGGTTATGATTTTGACCGGTACGTATGTGTGTTCATCTGTTCCCTTATAACTTCTGAACTGATTATCGTAATTTGACAAATGAGGAACGGTGAAGGAAAACATCGTGAGGAAACCGGCATGTCCTAGAACCAAAAATTCCAAGACATGTGACATCTACCAACCCGCACTGGGCCCGCGTGGTGGATTATAGCCCATTCACTCTCATAGAGAGGAGGCCTGTGTCCCAGCAGTGGGAACATTAATAGGCTGATGATGATGATGATGATGATGACAAATGAGGTATCGTTGGAAGGGTCTTGATCGTCCGCTGGTTATAGCCTACCCCAAAAAACAATACATTTATACAATAATAAGAGATCATCTAAACTTTAGGGCAAAGGCATACGAACACGGCTAATAGACGATAAATATTGAATGGTTTGTAGTCTACACTAACATTATAAAGAGTATTTTTGTATTTTTGTCTATATGTTTGTAATGAATAAACTCAAAATCTACTGCACCGATTTCAAAAATTCTTTCACCATTAGAATGTCACATCTTTACTGAGTAACATAGGCTATATTTTATCCCCGTACTCCCACATGAACGGGAACTACGCGGGTGAAACCGCGCGACGTCTGCTAGTACATAATAATTTCAGACGAGAATATTTTCTTATTTCATACTTTTTCGCGTAATTTTTCAGTAGTTGGGTTTTAGTTTTTGAACTATTATTTTACTAAACTGTTTGCTAGGTTCCATTTTATTTATCAAAAAAGTTTAATTAAAAATAGTTTTTCTTTTCTAGAGTAAGCGATGAATTTTTTTGGACCTACGCTAATTAATTAGGTAAATTCATCTTGTTTTATTTTTGTGGTAAGTAGGTAGCTAATTAATCAGAGGAAAGAGTCAGTGTCGCCTTAACGGTCAAAGAAAAGCTGCTTATTAATTACTGGTATTTATTAGGTTTTGTGGTGTTTTAAAACAACATCTTATATATATTTTTTATATCTTTTTTTTTGTCTCTTAAGTTTTATTTCTTATGAAATATTTTAAAATGTTCTTTATGTAAAGAAAGTGAATAAAGGAAATGAAATCGCTTTTCGTTTATGTCTGTGACTGCTTTGTTTTTCTAAAATCCGCAACGGATTTTGATATGTTTTTACAATCATTTAGAGAAATACTACCGTAAGGTTCTATACTAATATAGAAAGAGGTAACTTGTTTGTATGTTTGTAAGTTTGTATGTTTGTAAGTTTGTATGTAGGGGGTAATCTCCGGAAGTAATGAACCAATTTTAAAAATTGTTTCAATGGTAGAAAGCTACATTATTCGTGAGTGCTATAGGTTATATTTTATTCCCGTACTCTCACGGGAACGGGAACTACGCGGGTGAAACCGCGGGACGTCAGCTAGATATTTATAAAGTATTATGAAACTTGATTTACGATCATTTTCAATAACTTACTAGTCGGTGACGGTAGGTTGCTATCTTTGTCTGTTTGACATTTAGCTTACGGATGGTTAGAAACAAAACGTCTTAGAAAAGCTTTCTTTGATTCTCTCAATCAAGTGACAAGTAGGTGACGCGGATAGGATACCCTTGTTTATACAAACACCGATAGCTACGGAAGAAGGTAGATTAACCAACAGTTATACGTAAGTAAGTTATAGTAAACAAATTCAAATTTTCTTACGATTTTTGCAATTTGCAGGCCAGTGCTAGGTTATATGTTAATTAGAATATTATTTGCGGCTGTTAGACAATGTAGTTACAGAATTATTATCATCAAAATAATCAATACAACTATCCAAGTTCATGTAACTTGAACAAAATTTTAATCAACATACTGTATGTATGTACTTAGTAGGTAAGATCTATGTTATAAGATGTAGATGCATTAGTATTAAGAAGAATAGTATTAAAGGCTGATTGATCGGTAACGGTTGTTTCAATAATACGAGTTCCCTACAATACAATTTAGTACTGGCCTGCAAATTGCAAAAAACGCCAGAAAAATTAAATTTCGCGGGATACCCTAGAGCATTCACCTTAAGTTTGTAATCTCAATGTTTTGTCACGCTATAAAAACCGTATGAAGCAGAGGAAGTTACTTAAAGACACAAGTAAAGAAAAAGTTAGAATTTTTTTGTCCTATTTTAAAAATCAAATTACCACAAACTCAACCAAACCTTGTCTTTCACATAAAAGGCAACGCGTTACGGTCACAATTTTAGACAAACCTGAACGTTAAACAAAGCACTAACGAGCCTCAGTGTTGCCAGGTTAAAAAAAGACGACCACTTCATCAACCGTCTCCTCTGACGTTCGTTAGAAAGTTTTGTGTCTGATGGACGATAGAGGGTCACTGTTAGTATTTGTACGTGTTTTAAAAATACGTTTTCGTACCTCGACGTGATCACACTTAGACCCTCAGCTGGCCTGGCGTAAGACGAACTTTTAACACACAAAAAGGTCAGTTTATGCTGGTTTTTTGTATCTCACATGTGATTTGCTTTACAACACCATGTCTTATCATTTAAAACCTAATCTAGCTCTTTCCTTTTTGAGGCAAGGCGAAAATATTACACCATTGTATGGCACATGTGATATGAAATAGTACATTTTGATATAATAAGGGAAACTCAATAAACTGCAGTAACAAATGCCCACGTGTATCAAACGACGTCTATTAATACACTTTCGAAGAAATAACATTAACGGAACGAACAGTATTTTTGTCATGAATTATTAGGAAACTAGGATTTAATTTAATTTCCATTCTTCTGTCGGGCAGTAGCCCACTAGATACAACACCCGTCTGTTGGTAGGATCCTCCCTTTACTAAGGGGGATGAAAAACTTCACACCCTGTTCTTTGAACCCTGATAAACTCTTCAATACGTTTTTGACAGCCCTATCCCCACGAGTATACTGACCCGGGGCCTGTATTTCATAATAAGCATCATTCACGCGTTCCTCGAGTTACCATACGAAACATTTCATGCATTTCTCAC
This sequence comes from Xestia xanthographa, assembly GCA_905147715.2. Taxonomy (NCBI): domain Eukaryota; kingdom Metazoa; phylum Arthropoda; class Insecta; order Lepidoptera; family Noctuidae; genus Xestia; species Xestia xanthographa. The sequence continues at coordinate 31,831,988 of LR990644.1, forward strand.
TCGGAATCTGCTCCATTGGACGAATTGAAGTTGAAAAATTGTTTCAGCCTGAAATATTGTATGCTAAAAACTTTTGGAGCAGATATTTCATGTTAATGAGGTGAAAATATTTTTTCGCTGCGTTCATTTTTGAGATTAAAATACTTATTTATAAGAGTTGGGCAAAATGTAATCAGATTAATGATTAAGGATTACGATTACATTTTGTAATCATCAATCAAGATTACAGATTACGGAAATTAATCAAGAAAGTAATCATATCGGTGATTAATGATTATTAGTTTGTAATCGTTATTTTGATTACTTTTTTTGATTACTTTTTTGATTGATGCATATTAACTACATTTAGGAATTCGAAAAATAAAATCATTAACATTGTAAATCATCTTTATTTTTTGATCAGTCTCATGAATTAAAATTTTTAATAATTATTATACTTAAGAAAACAATCAAGAATTATTTTTATGTGTGGCTTAAATTAGATTTTAAAAGCACCCTCTTTTCAAACATCTCATCTGAAAGTCTGTGTGATTTAGGTAAATTGGTCATGGTCGCATATGAGAAAAGTCTTTCGACAGGACCCGATGACGGAAGAGGTGTGTTATATTTTTTTAAAACACGTTTAATTTCAGGGTATCGATTTAGCATCGATACATCCCGATCCTGGTCCGCTAAAAAATGAGAAATAATGGCATCTGCCTTTGAGCGTTGTATTTGGTACATATCTCCCGAATCAGGCTCTGAAGAATCAGTGTCAAACTCAAAATAGCTGTCTTCATATATATTATTAGGTGTGACTTGAAGCGTTTCAGGTGCCTCATGGATTTCCTTGATTACAGCTCCTTTAAAAATAGATTTGATTCTGGAATGGTATTCTATATTAACACAAGCAAGCCATTTGTCCTTGAATCTGGGGTACGACATTGCAGCAACTGCTGCATTTTGAGCTACTTTTGAGGAGAAATCAAAAAACTCTGCAAATCGCGTTTCTACGCTCTCCAAATATTTCTTTACCAACATTTGACAAAAAGTAAGAGATTCTCTATTCAGTTTTTGCAACTTTTTGCGCAAAGATACTAAACATGGCAATAATATACCGTAATACATGTCTTGTTCGCCTTGTAATATATCCAGGGCCTCTGCTATTGGTTTTGAACAACGCAAGTATTCCTTTATGTAATGGAAATCATTATCACGTAAAACGTTTGTCATTCCTAATGCCACGTGCAGCTGTACACTCTTCTCCTGTATTGATGCAATTTGTTTCAGCGAATCATAAATGCTGTTCCATCTAGTGATTCCCGGTTTGGAAAGGGTATGACCAACAATGTCAAGTATTATTTCAGCCGATTTAGGCCGGCCGGCGGAGTTCCACAAGTTGTTGCATTTTTTAATAACTTGATTATGGATATTGCCAATACTTGTGTCGTTGTTTCGTAATACTTTATTGGCGTCCGTAGTAGCACATAAGTTTAGCTTGTGTGCACAACACCTTAAATGTACAGGCAATTCTAGTATTATTGACTGTGGAATAATATTTTCGTCAAAAGCTAGCGGATCAACTTCATTATAAGTACTAAAGTGTGCCACAGAAATTACCTCGATGTGAGAATCTTCTTCGAGGATAGAACTTTCTGCGGGTTCTGAATTGTCATCAATGTTATGAGTAAAATTTTCACAATTTTCCACGTCTATGCCAAACTCTTTAAATGCTTTTACAAAATTACTACCGTTATCAGTAACTGTAGCTAGCACTTTCCGGGAGTCGAGACCAAATTCAGCATGTACTGCTTCAAGTAAAAGAGCTATCCGGTCGTAGCTGTGCGTACCTGAAAATCTTCGACAAGCCAGTGTTTCCGACTTCCGTTTCAGATTTATGTCGAGCCAGTGTGCGGTAACGCCCAAAAAACTTCTTGTTTTTGCCGACCAGATGTCGGCAGTTGTGCAGACTTCATCTACATCGCGCAATTCACTCTTGATTTTAGTAATTTCCTTATTAAAGTAATCATCAATCAATCGACCCAAAGTTCTTCTACTGGGAACGTTCAATCCATTTGCAGAGATATTTAAATCACCAAAGATTTTTTTTAAAAAGTGATCGTCTATTGCTTGTAAAGGAATCATAGAATGAATAAAAAACTTTAACACATTTTCATTAAATTGGTCCTGTGAAATCGTTCGATCAGTAGGTACATCACTAGTACTACCATCTCTAATATCTGGTTGCAGTTGGTTGGATGTTCTAGTAGACCGTTTATTTTTTTTCATAGTTTTCAAGTAACTCTGATACTCGTTGTGTGTTTCTTCCCCGTGTCTTCGTTTGAGATGAGTTACAAAATTTGATGTAGAATTATTAAAACCACTAATTTTAACTATAGTTTTGGCCGACATAATGTACAAATTGCCACTTTCTTTTTGCTCGTAGACTCCGATTCTGAATACGTAAAAAATTTTCCATCAAGAATGCATGGTAATGTCTCAAGTTGTTCATGGTGCACGGTTTCAGATTCTGAATTAGTAGATAAAGACGAAAAAGAACTTGACGCCATTTTACAATAAATACTGATTTTACAATAATAATGTTTAAACACCAAAACACATAGGCAATACGTCACGGTTTAGACTCGTGAATCAATTTACGTTTATATCCTTGCGCACTATTATACAGACTGACTGCTTGCGCTATGGCAAGAAGCGGGGCGCAGGCGGCGGACGATTGGCTTACCGGCCGTACCCCGTACCCCACCCCACTCCCGCACCTCGCGTGCCGTATCGTCGAAATGCAATTGAGCACGCAGAAATTCTTTTTCGAATTTACTTAAGGATTTAAATAACGAAAGAGTACAAAACGTCCATGACATCCAAATTGGATCAGAAGTTTTTAGAAAAACGCAGACATACAAGATACATACTGATTGAATATAGAACCGCATTTATTAAAAATATGCTTAAAAAATTAATCAAATCTACCCATGTAATTAAGATTACTGACTATTGTAATCAAAACTAATGATTACAAATGTAGTCATGATTGAAAGTAATCAAGATTAAAAGTAATCATGATTGATGTATTCATGATTACTTTCAATCAGATTATTAATCCGATTACAAAAGTAGTTGATTACGCCCAACTCTGAAATTTGTTTATTTGTGACACATAGATAAAAATAAAAGGTAAATGGTGTTATCAAATAAAAATATGTCTCACTGTGTGTTGCCTTGCAAGGCGTATAAATAATGTTTACACTTATGTAGTGTAAGTTAGTTTTTATGTGTATAAAAACTGAAATTTAAAAGCGAAAACTAACGTTATTACAGCTAATTACCTACCTAACATTAAATCTTTAATAAAATATACATAGAGCAAACAAAAACAATTTTAAACTAAACAAAATTAAAAAATAAAATACTAAAAGTAATATACCTAAACATAAAATAAAAACAGTAACTTTCTAACCTGTATCTCTCCAGCCGTACCCGATCGGTACGGTGCATTGTTATTTTAATTGTGTCTGTAATTGCGGGTATCGAAGAGGTTAGTTATTAAGGTGACACAGCTCACAGGCTCGAACTCATTGGTGGGCGTGACCAAAAAGCACGCTGTCTCACCTGGCATCGTGCCCGACAGAGATAGTATCAGTGATGAGCAGTTAGACGCTAGTCTTCACGCACGTCTAGTTCGTACGTAACACACACAGCGTTCCGAACCGTTCCGAACAAAAACGAAGTTACACGATGCACACAATTGATATGAAAAAACAGTAGCGTTTGTCTTTCTTGAGTACATGTACTGCTCTGCTAGAGTATGCTCTCCAGCAGAGCCACAATCAATGTCTATTTTATTATTACCTAATGCACGTAGGTACACACGCACGTACGTTAGCCATGGGGTATCCGGCAGAGTAGAATAGAACCAACCCATTACACTTACGGGTGTCGTATAAGGTGACTAATGTCTGAGGCAGAACACCTTGTGCCTCCGTAGACCTGAGAATGGGCAGCAGTGTTTTCTGTTAGTCTTACATCACTGCGATCTCCAATCCGCCTGCCAAGCGTGGAGATTACGGCAAATTCCTCCCATCATGGGAGAGGCTTATGTCCAGCAGTGGACGTTGTGGGCGGTTGTTGTTTCACGTACAGCGATAACGATATACGTTGATGTACGTTTGACGTACATCATTTTAAGATATAATTGATCGATTTCTAAGATAGTGGCTCCGTGGCACAGCATGACACCATTCGACGCCAGCTCGAATCGCCGAGAAATCAGCAAGTAGGTATCTACAAACTCGTACTAAAGTAGTAGGCGCTGCGTCATCGTTTTGTACCTGTATGGCTCTCTAAGAACCTAATATAGATTGCTTATTATGTTTAGTTTTCCCCGGGTGGTCATGCATGCAGCGAGCGCTCAAGAGTTCCCGACGCTGCCGCCGCGACGACACATGCTTACTTGAAAGTTCATCGCAGTTTATGTCCGATTGCAGCAGCATAACCAGCCTATAATGCTCCCACTGCTGGGACACAGAGCTCCTCTCTGTGAGAGGGAATGCGGGCCCAGTGCGGGTTGGTCTTATGTCAGAGTGGATACCTAATAATTGTAATTAGTTTTGCCTACATAAATTGTTTTACAAAAATACTTACCTGTCTTTTTACTTTTTTAGGTTTATAATTATGCTCAATATCACTAAATGTAAACACATGTTTTCATCAAGACAAATGACAAATCAAGATTTTTTTCTTAGTATTTACATTTTAGAGTCCATGACAAAAATAATAGTCAATTTCGTCAGACGGACAGACAGACAGATGGACGGACTGACAGACGAACAGACAGGTGGATAGACAGACGAACCGACAGACGGACAGACAGATGGACAGCGGAGCCTTAGTAATAGGGTGCCGTTTTTACCCTTTGCAGTTTGTCTATGTCACATGAAGGAAATTAAAAGAGCTATTGGCATACTTTTAGAGCATGAGAAGTGAAAACTACTTAAATATGTATAGAAAACGATTATAGAATAATTTAATGCCCAAAAAGTATACATATTTTCATTAGTCAATTTAGTCAGACGGCCAGACAGACAGATGGACAACCAGACGGACAGACAGACAGACAGACAGACAGACGGACAGATATACAGACGGACAGACAGATGGACAGCGGAGTCTTAGTGATAGGGTCCCTTTTTACCCTTTGGAGTTTGTCTTTGTCACATGAAGGAAATTAAAAAAAAAAAAACTAATTACTTTCACTCCTTAGAGACTAAAAGGGTCACTTTAGTCCCACTTCGTAGGGCTATAATGGCGTACTTTTAGAGCGTGAGAAGTGAAATCTACAATGTATAGAAATCGAATAAAGAATAATTGAATGCCCAAAAAGTATACATATTTTTGTTACTAAAAATATATATTTTTTTAGTTAGCCTATTCTGTCCCACTGCTGGACAAAGGCCTCCCACATTCCTTTCCAACTCTCCCGGTGTTTTGCCTCCTCCGGCCAATCAGTCAGGAACGAGTCCGTAAAAAAAAAATTATTATACATAAATATAATGTAATAAATTTACATTTTTAATTTTTTATTAACAAAAGTATAAATAAAATTAAAAGCATATAAAATAGGTAGCCCGCCAGCATTGGGAACAGGGTCCAAGCTGCTGGTGGTTAGGGCTCTTGAGATAGGAACCTCCTAACAATACGCGCCGTGTCCAGAAGAACTGCTTTCTGAATCAAGCGCTTGATCCAGCTGCCTAGCGAGGGTCACCTCAGATGTTAGTTGAGGCTCTTGTCCAATTAAATTATTATTATTATGGAATTACATAATAACACAATTACTGACATTGTTTCTTTTTACGTCTGCGGTGTGTAATTACCGCCACTATAGCTCAAAATAAATGATTCCTAATAAACAGAAAAATAGTAAGGTATTTATGGTACTAGCCGTGCCGTGCCGTGCCGTGTGGTATCCGGCAGAGTAGAATAGAACCAACCCATTACACTCATGGGTGTCGTATAAGGCGACTAATGTCTGAGGCAGAACACCTTGCGCCTCCGTAGACCAGAGAATGGGCAGCAGCGTTTTCTGTTAGTATTTCATCACTGCGATCTCCAATCCGCCTGCCAAGCGTGGAGATAACGGCAAATTCCTCCCATAATGGGAGAGGCTTATGTCCAGCAGTGGACGTTATGGGCTGTTGTTGTTGTTGTATGGTACTAGTGTGGAAAGTTGGTTTTTATAAACGAGTAGACGAATGTAACCGTAATTTACGCACGTGTACATTGTAATACAAGGGGCTAAAATGACCCATTATACACGAGGTAGTGAATAGGAACCGAGTTATAATGGGATTTTAGAACGAGTTATAATGTGATATTAGTGTGTCACACTGTAATTTTTACTTTGAGTGGGAGAAAAATAGTCAATTTAGTCAGACGGATAGACGGACGGACAGACAGGTGGACAGACAGACTGACAGACAGACGAACAGACAGACGGACGAACAGACAGACTGACATACAGACAGACGGACAGACAGATGGACAGCGGAGTCTTTGTAATAGGGTTCCGTTTTGAAAGCTCTTATAATGGGATTTTAGTGTTACACTGTACTTTTCACTTTGAGAGCGAGAAAAATAGTCAATTTAGTCAGACGGACAGACAGATGGATGGACAGAGCGATGGACAGACAGACGGACATACAGACAGACAGATGGACAGCGGAGTCTTAGTAAATAGGGTAACGTTTTTAATGCTATAGATCTTATAATAATTTTCTAAAGCACATACATATTTTTCCTATTTGTCTTAGTTTATTTGAATAATTTCGCAGTACTGCATTCTATTTTTCTTACATATGTGAACATTAGGACCATACACCATTGCGTCTCTTAGAGCGTTTATTACACTGCTATATCCATCACTAATTACCTTAGTATACAAGAGCCCGTGCAACTGCATGCTTACTTTGCATCCATCTACACCTGACAAGTTTTTTTTTAAATACAATGTTTGAAAGTAAGATTACACCTCCACAACCCCCGTACTATTCAATCCATACATCAGCACAATGTTTTGAATGCGTTACATTGAGTTGTAACACAAAACATGATTTTTCACCCCAAAAAAGTCGTTTGATGTACAGAATGCTTGGTTGACTGACGGCTTCGTGAGGAGGTCTTTTGCACCCTGTATTCATGACGTGTCATCAATTCATCCTGCGTGGTCCTGTAAACGCATAACTCAATTAGAATATGCAAAAACTAACAAAATAGTGCATTGTAAACATAGTCAATTTAGTCTGACGGACAGACAGTTGGACAGACAGACGGACATACAGACGGCTAGACAGATAGATGGACAGACAGACAGATAGACACACAGATGGGCAGACAGACGGACAAACAAACAGACGGACATACAGACGGATAGACAACAGATGGACAGACAGACAGAGGGATAGACAGATAGTTGGCCTGACAGACAGACAGACGGACAGACAGACATGGGCAGACAGACAGAATGGCGGATAGAAAGAAAGATGGATAGACAGACAGACGGATAGACAGACGCACAGACAGACGGATAGACAGACATGGACAGACAGACGGATAGGCAGCGGAGTCTTAGTAATCATAGGGTACTGTTTTTACCCTTTGGAGTTTGTCTATGTCACATGAAAGAAATTTAAAAAAAAAAACTTTTACTTTCTAGAGATTAAAAAGGTTACTTTAGTCCCTGATGGACTAAAGATGACTAGCGATAGCATAAATTATTATTCACAGAAAACACGTTTTAGTTTTCAGACATTTTATTGAGAACTGTTGTCATGCCTACAAACAAAGTCACTATGTGACAGATTATATACCATGAAGGTATCAACCTCCAACAGTCCCGCTTCGTAGGGCTATATTGGCGTACTTTTAGAGCATGAGAAGTGAAATAATAGATTGTACATCAAGTGCATAAAATGCACCATTTCACGAGACGTTTTTTTTTTTGTTAAATAGAGTGTAAGGTTTGGTCAGTACATGAGGAATATCGGAACTAATCTATTCACATTGTGCAGACATTGCTTCATGTGCTTCTGCTGCACAGGTATCTTGCCCGAAATCTTGTGTTGATCTAAAAAAAAAAATGGATTACACAGGGTCAAATTAAATGAGTTAGCGAAACTCCGCACATAAAAATCAAAAGCTATTTTTTTTCGGGTCAACGATACACACAGCACAGCGGGTCTAAAATAGCCGCTATAGCAGAATCTACGCAGAATCTTAGCATGAATCACGTTCAAAATTTAAATTCTTAAAATGGACTTTATGTTAATAACTATAAAGTCCATTTTAAGAATTTTAAATTTTTAACGTGATTCACAAAACGATTCTGCTAAAGCGGCATTTTAGACCCCCGGTACAGATTTCATAAGTTTTTACCGTGCCGGAAGTGCCAGAGGTTGGTTTTATATATGTATATGCACCAAGAGCAGCGAGCGGTGGCCCAGTGGTGGCGGCCCCGACTTACGAACAGTAAGTCATGGGTTCGAACCCAGACAGGCGCATTACTTTGTATAATTTATTTCAACACCACTGCTCTCAAAGCGGTGAAGGAAAACATCGTGAGGAAACCGGAATGTCCTACAACCAAAAATTCGAAGACATGTGACATCTACTAACCCGCACTGGCCCGCGTGGTGGATTATAGCCCATTACCTCTCTTAGAGAGGAGGCCTGTGTCCCAGCAGTGGGAACATTAATAGGCTGATGATGAGGCACCTACTATTTGCGCAACCATTTCCATTTACATACTGATACCGATACTGTTAGCCTGCGTCATCCCACTGTTGGGCAAAGGCCTCTCCCCATTTACATAAGCATACAAAATAAAAGTCACTAGCGCATTGCACCGCTCTTAGATCGACTGTCTTGCTCACATAGGGGGGCACCCTACTGCCTATACACAAAGCCGCGCCGCCGGCCACCATGGGTAAAGTAAGCCTGCGATGCTACGTGTAGAGAATAGCACTAATGGTTGAAGTCACCATCGACACGTGCCTCTGATGTCGATGCCGCGTGTCGCTCGTGTGTAAGAACACTAAATAGATTAGGTGCAACAAATTATATGACTTACCCATTGTTAATTTGTAGTTATTCACACCTGTTCTTCAATGAACCAACACAATATCACTAGCACAGCGTCCACTCAAACCAAAAATTAATTTTTTTATCAAAAATCCGGAGTCCAAACAGTTATACGTCAAACGTCACACGAATGACATAGGCTTTAGAAGCAGATTCGAAATTTCGAATATAACTGGAATAGGGTGGATTCTCCTAGTATTAGCCTCCTCCTAAAATCGGCCTTTTCTAGAAAAAGTAACATAACTATAAAATTTGCCCTAAAATCATAATACTTTTCATGCAAAAACGACTCTATATCCATACACATAACCTCCCTTATCATAAATACATTTCATTTTAAAATCTTCATGATGAGAAACATTTGAAATTTATTTATTATTTTATACTATCTGTCATTTCGAATTACATTCAAACGTTGAATACATTTTTGTAATCATCTTTTAAAACCCTTCATTTTGATACCCCACTCGATGGTATTAGAAGAAAAAAAAATTCGAAGTCTACAATATGGCACCCCAAATCCACGATTTTTTTTTTTTTGCAAGAAATCAAAAGCACTTAAAAATTACAAGTAGTCAAAGTTCAAAAAAAGTTGACACGGTCGATAATTGGTACCACCACCCTACGCGCGTATGACATATTGTTAATGTGTGCGTGAACGTCGTCGTCGTCCTCCCGCACCGCGCACCGCAGCGGGGGAAACATTGTTCAGTGAGATGCACGATAAGTCTAGTAAAAGGCGCGCGTAAAAAAATACGAAAAGGCCTTTGGAAAATCGGGTTTTATGAAAAAACCACTGCATAAATCAATTACAAGTAAAATTTATTGAATTCTTCGATAATTGTGCTGTGTCGGTACCGACTTTGTTTTGGAAATTTGACACTTCTTTTATTACTAATTTACGCCCAAAGGTACGTTAAAATTGGCAATAAAAATGAATCTTTGGTAGCTCGTAACTTTTTAATGGCTTTTTATTTTACTATTCTGTTTCCGTACAGACACAATTAATAATGAGACAAAACGATATCATGTTTAACTTTAGTTGTACCATGTCAAACAGCGGAGTAATAGCCCCCCGAAATTTGTATGGAAAATATGTTGCGCAGATCAACCTTAAGGTTCGTGAGGATCGTGGATTTGGGGTGCCATATTGTAGACTTCGAATTTTTTTTTCTTCTAATACCATCGAGTGGGGTATCAAAATGAAGGGTTTTAAAAGATGATTACAAAAATGTATTCAACGTTTGAATGTAATTCGAAATGACAGATAGTATAAAAGAATAAATAAATTTCAAATGTTTCTCATCATGAAGATTTTAAAATGAAATGTATTTATGGTATGGGAGGTTATGTGTATGGATATAGAGTCGTTTTTGCATGAAAAGTATTATGATTTTAGGGCAAATTTTATAGTTATGTTACTTTTTCTAGAAAAGGCGGATTTTAGGAGGAGGCTAATACTAGGAGACTCCACCCTATTCCAGTTATATTCGAAATTTCGAATCTGCTTCTAGCCTATGTCATTCGTGTGACGTTTGACGTATAACTGTTTGGACTCCGGATTTTTGATAAAAAATTTAATTTTTGGTTTGAGTGGACGCTGTGCTAGTGATATTGTGTTGGTTCATTGAAGAACAGGTGTGAATAACTACAAATTAACAATGGGTAAGTCATATAATTTGTTGCACCTAATCTATTTAGTGTTCTTACACACGAGCGACACGCAGCATCGACATTAGAGGCACGTGTCGATGGTGACTTCAACCATTAGTGCTATTCTCTACACGTAGCGTCGCAGGCTTACTTTACCCATGGTGGCCGGCGGCGCGGCGCGGCTTTGTGTATAGGCAGTAGGGTACCCCCCTATGTAAGCAAGACAGTCGATCTACGCGCGGTGCAATGCGCTAGTGACTTTTATTTTGTATGCTTATGTAAATGGGGAGAGGCCTTTGCCCAACAGTGGGATGACGCAGGCTAACAGTATCGGTATCAGTATGTAAATGGAAATGGTTGCGCAAATAGTAGGTGCCTCATCATCAGCCTATTAATGTTCCCACTGCTGGGACACAGGCCTCCTCTCTAAGAGAGGTAATGGGCTATAATCCACTACGCGGGCCAGTGCGGGTTAGTAGATGTCACATGTCTTCGAATTTTTGGTTGTAGGACATTCCGGTTTCCTCACGATGTTTTCCTTCACCGCTTTGAGAGCAGTGTGTTGAAATAAATTATACAAAGTAATGCGCCCGTCTGGGTTCGAACCCATGACTTACTGTTCGTAAGTCGGGGTCGCCACCACTGGGCCACCGCTCGCTGCTCTTGGTGCCTATACATATATAAAACCAACCTCTGGCACTTCCGGCACGGTAAAAACTTATGAAATCTGTACCGGGGGTCTAAAATGCCGCTTTAGCAGAATCGTTTTGTGAATCACGTTAAAAATGTAAAATTCTTAAAATGGTCTTTATAGTTATTGACATAAAGTCCATTTTAAGAATTTAAATTTTTTAACGTGATTCATGCTAAGATTCTGCGTAGATTCTGCTATAGCGGCTATTTTAGACTCGCGGCTGTGCTGTGTGTATCGTTGACCCGAAAAAAAATAGCTTTTGATTTTTATGTGCGGAGTTTCGCTAACTCATTTAATTTGACCCTGTGTAATCCATTTTTTTTTTTAGATCAACACAAGATTTCGGGCAAGATACCTGTGCAGCAGAAGCACATGAAGCAATGTCTGCACAATGTGAATAGATTAGTTCCGATATTCCTCATGTACTGACCAAACCTTACACTCTATTTAACAAAAAAAAAAACGTCTCGTGAAATGGTGCATTTTATGCACTTGATGTACAATCTATTATTTCACTTCTCATGCTCTAAAAGTACGCCAATATAGCCCTACGAAGCGGGACTGTTGGAGGTTGATACCTTCATGGTATATAATCTGTCACATAGTGACTTTGTTTGTAGGCATGACAACAGTTCTCAATAAAATGTCTGAAAACTAAAACGTGTTTTCTGTGAATAATAATTTATGCTATCGCTAGTCATCTTTAGTCCATCAGGGACTAAAGTAACCTTTTTAATCTCTAGAAAGTAAAAGTTTTTTTTTTTAAAATTTCTTTCATGTGACATAGACAAACTCCAAAGGGTAAAAACAGTACCCTATGATTACTAAGACTCCGCTGCCTATCCGTCTGTCTGTCCATGTCTGTCTATCCGTCTGTCTGTGCGTCTGTCTATCCGTCTGTCTGTCTATCCATCTTTCTTTCTATCCGCCATTCTGTCTGTCTGCCCATGTCTGTCTGTCCGTCTGTCTGTCTGTCAGGCCAACTATCTGTCTATCCCTCTGTCTGTCTGTCCATCTGTTGTCTATCCGTCTGTATGTCCGTCTGTTTGTTTGTCCGTCTGTCTGCCCATCTGTGTGTCTATCTGTCTGTCTGTCCATCTATCTGTCTAGCCGTCTGTATGTCCGTCTGTCTGTCCAACTGTCTGTCCGTCAGACTAAATTGACTATGTTTACAATGCACTATTTTGTTAGTTTTTGCATATTCTAATTGAGTTATGCGTTTACAGGACCACGCAGGATGAATTGATGACACGTCATGAATACAGGGTGCAAAAGACCTCCTCACGAAGCCGTCAGTCAACCAAGCATTCTGTACATCAAACGACTTTTTTGGGGTGAAAAATCATGTTTTGTGTTACAACTCAATGTAACGCATTCAAAACATTGTGCTGATGTATGGATTGAATAGTACGGGGGTTGTGGAGGTGTAATCTTACATTAAAACATTGTATTTAAAAAAAAACTTGTCAGGTGTAGATGGATGCAAAGTAAGCATGCAGTTGCACGGGCTCATGTATACTAAGGTAATTAGTGATGGAGATAGCAGTGTAATAAACGCTCTAAGAGACGCAATGGTGTATGGTCCTAATGTTCACATATGTAAGAAAAATAGAATGCAGTACTGCGAAATTATTCAAATAAATTAAGACAAATAGGGAAAATATGTATGTGCTTTAGAAAATTATTATAAGAGCTATAGCATTATAAACGTTACCCTATTTACTAAGACTCCGCTGTCCATCTGTCTGTCTGTATATCCGTCTGTCTGTCCATCGCTCTGTCCATCCATCTGTCTGTCCGTCTGACTAAATTGACTATTTTTCTCGCTCTCAAAGTGAAAAGTACAGTGTAACACTAAAATCCCATTATAAGAGCTATAGCTTTCAAAACGGAACCCTATTACAAAGACTCCGCTGTACATCTGTCTGTCCGTCTGTCTGTATGTCAGTCTGTCTGTCCGTCCGTCTGTCTGGTCGTCTGTCTGTCAGTCTGTCTGTCTGCCTGTCTGTCCGTCCGTCTATCCGTCTGACTAAATTGACTATTTTACTCCCACTCAAAGTAAAAATTACAGTGTGACACACTAATATCCCATTATAACTCGTTCTAAAATCCCATTATAACTCGGTTCCTATTCACTACCTCGTGTATAATGGGTCATTTTAGCCCCTTGTATTACAATGTACACGTGCGTAAATTACGGTTACATTCGTCTACTCGTTTGTAAAAACCAACTTTCCACACTAGTACCATACAACAACAACAACAGCCCATAACGTCCACTGCTGGACATAAGCCTCTCCCATTATGGGAGGAATTTGCCGTTATCTCCACGCTTGGCAGGCGGATTGGAGATCGCAGTGATGAAAGACTAACAGAAAACGCTGCTGCCCATTCTCTGGTCTACGGAGGCGCAAGGTGTTCTGCCTCAGACATTAGTCGCCTTATACGACACCCATGAGTGTAATGGGTTGGTTCTATTCTACTCTGCCGGATACCACACGGCACGGCACGGCACGGCTAGTACCATAAATACCTTACTATTTTTCTGTTTATTAGGAATCATTTATTTTGAGCTATAGTGGCGGTAATTACACACCGCAGACGTAAAAAAAAACAATGTCAGTAATTGTGTTATTAAGTAATTCCATAATAATAATAATTTAATTGGACAAGAGCCTCAACTAATATCTGAGGTGACCCTCGCTAGGCAGCTGGATCAAGCGCTTGATTCAGAAAGCAGTTCTTCTGGACACGGCGCGTATTGTTAGGAGGTTCCTCTCTCAAGAGCCCTAACCACCAGCAGCTTGGACCCTGTTCCCGATGCTGGCGGGCTACCTATTTTATACGCTTTTAATTTTATTTATACTTTTGTTAATAAAAAATTAAAAATGTAAATTTATTACATTTTAAATATTTATGTATAATCATATTTTTTTTACGGACTCGTTCCTGACTGATTGGCCGGAGGAGGCAAAACACCGGGAGAGTAGAGAGAGAGAAAAATATGTATACTTTTTGGGCATTCAATTATTCTTTATTCGATTTCTATACATTGTAGATTTCACTTCTCACGCTCTAAAAGTACGAAGCCTATAGCCGATAAGGAGTGAAAGTAATTAGTTTTTTTTTTAATTTCCTTCATGTGACAAAGACAAACTCCAAAGGGTAAAAAGGGACCCTATCACTAAGACTCCGCTGTCCATCTGTCTGTCCGTCTGTCTGTCCGTCTGGCTGTCCATCTGTCTGTCTGGCCGTCTGACTAAATTGACTAATGAAAATATGTATACTTTTTGGGCATTAAATTATTCTATAATCGTTTTCTATACATATTTAAGTAGTTTTCACTTCTCATGCTCTAAAAGTATGCCAATAGCTTTTTTAATTTCCTTCATGTGACATAGACAAACTGCAAAGGGTAAAAACGGCACCCTATTACTAAGGCTCCGCTGTCCATCTGTCTGTCCGTCTGTCGGTTCGTCTGTCTATCCACCTGTCTGTTCGTCTGTCAGTCCGTCCATCTGTCTGTCTGTCCGTCTGACGAAGTTGACTATTATTTTTGTCATGGACTCTAAAATGTAAATACTAAGAAAACAATCTTGATTTGTCATTTGTCTTGATGAAAACATGTGTTTACATTTAGTGATATTGAGCATAATTATAAACCTAAAAAAGTAAAAAGACAGGTAAGTATTTTTGTAAAACAATTTATGCACTCTGACATAAGACCAACCCGCACTGGGCCCGCATTCCCTCTCACAGAGAGGAGCTCTGTGTCCCAGCAGTGGGAGCATTATAGGCTGGTTATGCTGCTGCAATCGGACATAAACTGCGATGAACTTTCAAGTAAGCATGTGTCGTCGCGGCCGCAGCGTCGTGAACTCTTGAGCGATCGCTGCATGCATGACCACCCGGGGAAAACTAAACATAATAAGCAATGTATATTAGGTTCTTAGAGAGCCATACAGGTACAAAACGATGACGCAGCGCCTACTACTTTAGTACGAGTTTGTAGATACCTACTTGCTGATATCTCGGCGATTCGAGCTGGCGTCGAATGGTGTCATGCTGTGCCACGGAGCCACTATCTTAGAAATCGATCAATTATATCTTAAAATGATGTACGTCAAACGTACATCAACGTATCAACGTATATCGTTATCGCTGTACGTGAAACAACAACAGCCCACAACGTCCACTGCTGGACATAAGCCTCTCCCATGATGGGAGGAATTTGACGTAATCTCCACGCTTGGCAGGCGGATTGGAGATCGCAGTGATGTAAGACTAACAGAAAACGCTGCTGCCCATTCTCAGGTCTACGGAGGCACAAGGTGTTCTGCCTCAGACATTAGTCGCCTTATACGACACCCGTGAGTGTAATGGGTTGGTTCTATTCTACTCTGCCGGATACCCCATGGCTAACGTACGTGCGTGTGTACCTACGTGCATTAGGTAATAATAAAATAGACATTGATTGTGGCTCTGCTGGAGAGCATACTCTAGCAGAGCAGTACATGTACTCAAGAAAGACAAATGCTACTGTTTTCATATCAATTGTGTGCATCGTGTAACTTCGTTTTTGTTCGGAACGGTTCGGAACGCTGTGTGTGTGCGTACGGACTAGACGTGCGTAAAGACTAGTGTCTAACTGCTCATCACTGATAGTATCTCTGTCGGGCACGATGACAGGTGAGACAGCGTGCTTTTTGGCCACGCCCACCAATGAGTTCGAGCCCGTGTGCTGTGTCACCTTAAGCCTTGTGACTGGGACTGTATCATTGTTTTTTTTTTTTTTGACATTCAAAAGTGCCGTAATGGTCTAATTGAAATAAATGCTTTCGAGTTTGAGTTCGAGTTTGAATCCACGAATGGTTAGGCATTTCGTCAGTTATACTTAAGTTCCATGGGGGGCGCGCCTATTACTGTCAACCAGACCCAAATCCCGACTCTTGGCTGCTTCTGAAAATTCCTGATGGAACAACTCGATGACATTTTTCCCGGTCCGGTAATGGAACTCATGTTCGAGTGCTCAGAATAATATTTTTTTGTATGCTTGTCTTTTTGTTCGACCAACAAAACGATTGATGGATTGTCTGAGGAATGATATGAAAGAAAAAGGAGTACCTAAATGATAGATAGCGTGACGTTTGACAGAGGGGAATGGAAGAAATAAATAATCTACACTTTTGAAAGATTTGTATTTTTGTATGTTTGTAATGAATAAACTCAAAAATTACTGCGCCGATTTCAAAAATTCTTTCACCATTAGAAAGCTCATTCACCTTGAGTAACATAGGCTATATTTTATCCACATACTCCCACGGGAACGGGAACTACGCGGGTGAAACCGCGTGACGTTCGCTAGTCTATCTATACTAATATTATAAAGAGGTAACATTTGTTTGTAAGTTTGTATGTAGGGGGTAATCTCCGGTAATAATTAACCAATTTTAAAAATAGTTTCACTGGTAGAAAGCTACATTATTCGTGAGTGCTATAGGCTATATTTTATCCCCGTACTCCCACGGGAACGGGAACTACGCGAGTGAAACCGCGTGACGTCCGCTAGTAATAAATAAATAAATAAATGTGTTTCGCCGACCCCAAGTAACAACCAGTGACAAGGACAGTAAGATGATTAAAACTTTTGAAAAATAATAAAACAGTTAGCCGTGTGGTATCCGGCACAGTAGAATAGAACCAACCCATTACACTCACGGGTGTCGCATAAGGCGACTAATGTCTGAGGCAGACACCTTGCGCCTCCGTAGACCAGAGAATGGGCAGCAGCGTTTTCTGTTAGTCTTTCATCACTGCGATCTCCAATCCGCCTGTCAAGCGTGGAGATTACGGCAAATTCCTCACATCATGGGAGAGGCTTATGTCCAACAGGGGACGTTATGGGCTGATGTAGTAGTGCAGTAATAATAATAAATCTATATTCAGAATCTCAAAAGGTAAAATACAATATGAATTTAAAATCTAACAATGTAGGTATAATAATGAATGATGCCTGTACTAGGATAATCCTGTATCACAGGCTGCAGGAGCTCTAACAATATGCTGTATGTAGGACAGTAGTTATAAAATAACTCCACTAAGAAACTATCACATTCGTAACGTATGAGCAAAGATATTCAAATATTTACGAGTGATAGACAGGACAAGACGAAGAAAATCTTAATCCAATACTTGTTACTACTTAGTAACAAGTTGGTGTGTCTTAAAGCTGATTTACATTGATCCAGTAGCTGGATCCAGCTTCACTGGATTCCAGCGCTGGATCAGCAACGGGTTAAGGCTGATCTACATTGATCCAGTAGCCAGCTACTGGAGTGAAGCTGGATCCAGATCCAGCTTCACTGGATTCCAGCGCTGGATCAGCGAGCTAACCGCGAGTTTTATAATGCATAAAGCATATGATTCACTACAATAAACGAAACCAGAAAAATATATGATATTCTTCAGGATATGCTAGTACGATAGTGTTTTGAACATAACACAACTAACTTTATTCGTAATAAAGTTAGTTGTGTTAATGTTGTTTACGAAAAAAATCACGAACTTATCTCTAAAAATTTCTTTATTGAGTAAAAACCATACTAAAATACATGCGATCATTGTGATTTTTTGCCAAATAATTCTACAAGCAACATATTAGCATCATAGTGTTTTACTTTTTTAGCAAAAAACCACTAATTTCGCACTATTCGGCCCGCAGAAACTGACGTAACAACCACTTTGTAGTGCAAGCTGATTAGAACCTTATTCTAACAGTATTTCAAACGAAGTTTGAACCACCACAAATATAGTTGTTTAGCTCCTGTAATGCCTTAATGTAAACATGTTACAATCCAGTACAGCATCCAGTATTCAGCGCTGGATCGGAATAGACTACAGTGTCCTCCCCCCGTACGCCACGCACCACGTGCCAGTGGCACTGGATCCGTGTAAACGCAATGGCCAGTCGTCATCGCGTAATGTACCTCAACAAAGTAAGACTGTCTATTGGAATCAATGTAAACGGCCTGATCCAGTGTCAATGCCAATCCTGCGCTGGAATCCAGTGAAGCTAGATCCAGCTATTGGATCAATGTAAATCAGCCTTAACGTTACACGCCCGCTTTTCAGGTAGCATTTGTGTGTCAATATCGGAAATGTTCGGGATCAAAATGGTTGTATGAAAATATTCCCCATATCCGCTCTATAAGTCTTTTAAGCCCTGGCTGGAGGCCTTACACTTAAGGTACCCACAGGATTGTCCGGTTAAGCAGACGACAACCTCTCTAGGTTGAACTGCGAGATGCCATTTTGAAAAAAAAAACAAAAAAAAAAAAAGTTTTTTAAATCTCTTTGCCCACGAGCAAAAAAGACAACTACAAAAGCGTTCCGACAAAGATAAAACAATCCAGAAATGAACCCATTTTAAAGGAAACTCCGTGATAAACCGCATTTACAATCGTCCCCACTTCCGGAGCGCAAAAATTTCAACGAAAAACTAAACAAAGACGGGGGCACCATAAATTCTCTCTAGCAAAAGCATAGGAAGGAAACCACGGAAGAGACTCGTTGTACATTACAAGATAAAAGGAAATGTTTGTCATTTAAAATCTATTCAAATCTTTGTTTCTAGTAAAATGTCATGTGGAATTATATTTTAGTTTTAAGTCCGGAAAAATGAGATCAAAGTTGGACGAACTTGAGTGCATAATATAGCACTACCATCTCGTTCGTGAAAATATGTAGATGCATGAATGTGTGGTAATTTTAATGTAATATTTAACTCAAACATAAACTTGACAGGAATTTTGCTCCTGCACACTACACAGGGCATCCTCAGATCGAGTATAGATATGGTTTTATTAGTACAGGATCATAATCATCATCATTTCAGCCGAAAGACGTCCACTGCTGGACATGGGCCTCCCCCAAAAGGGGGTTTTTGCCATAATCGCCACGCTTGGCAGGCGAGTTGGCGATCGCAGTACGGTTGTTACAAAAGCACAGAGAACGCTGCTGCCCATTCTCTGGTAAGTCCCTTAGTCGCCTCTTACGACACCCACGGATGATCCATGGGATGGTGCTATTCTTTACGTCCGACACCATACAGAACACAGGTAGTACAGGATATCAAAATGCATTTTTTTTTGACGTTTTCTAGATACTAACGGCGCCTTCTATAAGATCCCATTAAAATAGATGGACAAATTCCAACACAGCGTTCAGTACGTACAACCAAAGACATCTTAGCAAAAATAAACACTGATTAAAGTGATTTTATGCTGACCTAAAATATAAATTGCAGGCACTCTAGAATAAACATATCCATTATGGGCGCGTTCTCGTGAGTCAAACTTAAACTCATAGCATTTTTTTCAATTTGACCATTACGGCACTTTTGAATGTCAAAAATACAGTAGGTGGGCAGTCAGTTCTGTTAATATCATTCTGTATTTAACCATAGTAACTTTCAGTTGACTACCACCTTTATAATCACTGTTTTAGGATAGTGTTGTTAGGATAACTAGAAGATAGTACCTAGGTAATTACGCGCAAAATAAAATCACTTTAATTAGTGTTTTTTTGCTTGGATTTCTTTGGTTAGACGTATGAACGTGAATGACGTACAATATTAAAACTTCTCATATTGTTCATGTCTTGACTGATGTGTGCCAGTCTTCTGTGCTAGTCTTCTGTGCTAGTCTTCTGTGCTAGTCTTCTGTGCTAGTCTTCTGTGCTAGTCTTCTGTGCTAGTCTTCTGTGCTAGTCTTCTGTGCTAGTCTTCTGTGCTAGTCTTCTGTGCTAGTCTTCTGTGCTAGTCTTCTGTGCTAGTCTTCTGTGCTAGTCTTCTGTGCTAGTCTTCTGTGCTAGTCTTCTGTGCTAGTCTTCTGTGCTAGTCTTCTGTGCTAGTCTTCTGTGCTAGTCTTCTGTGCTAGTCTTCTGTGCTAGTCTTCTGTGCTAGTCTTCTGTGCTAGTCTTCTGTGCTAGTCTTCTGTGCTAGTCTTCTGTGCTAGTCTTCTGTGCTAGTCTTCTGTGCTAGTCTTCTGTGCTAGTCTTCTGTGCTAGTCTTCTGTGCTAGTCTTCTGTGCTAGTCTTCTGTGCTAGTCTTCTGTGCTAGTCTTCTGTGCTAGTCTTCTGTGCTAGTCTTCTGTGCTAGTCTTCTGTGCTAGTCTTCTGTGCTAGTCTTCTGTGCTAGTCTTCTGTGCTAGTCTTCTGTGCTAGTCTTCTGTGCTTGTCTTCTGTGCTAGTCTTCTGTGCTAGTCTTCTGTGCTAGTCTTCTGTGCTAGTCTTCTGTGCTAGTCTTCTGTGCTAGTCTTCTGTGCTAGTCTTCTGTGCTAGTCTTCTGTGCTAGTCTTCTGTGCTAGTCTTCTGTGCTAGTCTTCTGTGCTAGTCTTCTGTGCTAGTCTTCTGTGCTAGTCTTCTGTGCTAGTCTTCTGTGCTAGTCTTCTGTGCTAGTCTTCTGTGCTTGTCTTCTGTGCTTGTCTTCTGTGCTATTCTTCTGTGCTAGTCTTCTGTGCTTGTCTTCTGTGCTTGTCTTCTGTGCTATTCTTCTGTGCTAGTCTTCTGTGCTAGTCTTCTGTGCTAGACTTCTGTGCCATAACTTTCCACTAACTGCCAGAGCTGCCATCATACATGTCTGTATTTGTAACAGCAATTCGTTGTTGTTATTTTTAATATGACAATGTTTTTCTTTAATGACCTCCACAATAAAAAGAAGTAACTTAAGTTGAAGTGCAAACGGAATATTATGTGTCAGCTTTTATGTTATTTCTCCAAACACGAATATTTTTTTAC
Organism: Xestia xanthographa; assembly: GCA_905147715.2. NCBI lineage: Eukaryota > Metazoa > Arthropoda > Insecta > Lepidoptera > Noctuidae > Xestia > Xestia xanthographa. The sequence continues at coordinate 31,853,262 of LR990644.1, forward strand.
AAGAAACAAAATTGCGCATGCAGTATAGTTATGGTTCTTATATATAGGTTATAGAAGAAGTTTTGTTGTACTTTCTGCTGTTTAGCATGCATCTGGGTCGCGGTTATTTAGTGGTTGCAGTGACCTGGTTCTTGGGTAAGCCAGGCTTTTTTCTTGGGGGTGGCATTACATAATGGTAAGCATGCATTCTATTTTCTGATCGGACTGAATGTGACAATACTGCAAAAACATTTCAAATGTATTTACCCGACTGCGCCAGAAGGAGGGTTATGTTTTTCGAGGGTATGTATGTATGTACGTATGTTTGTATAAATAATTGTTTGGCACGCTCTGTGGCCTGAACGGCTCGGTGGATTTTAGCTTGAGAGGTGTCGTTAGATTCGTATTTACTGTAGGAGTGACACTGGATACATCAAAATAAAAAAATAAACAAAATGTCGGATTTTTGGCTCCAAATTCAAATGTTTGGCACGCTCTACAGCCTGAACGGCTTGATGGATCTCGGGACTCATTAAATAATCTAGACTAAAATCATTACATCCAATATGGGTCCCGACTGTTGCAGTCAATATGTCCTGTCTCCTGAACTTGTTTTTTGAGTTTTTAATTAAAATTATTAGTTACTTTTTACGCAGTCGGGTTTTTTATTTTTTATTACAGTATCACGCCTGTAATCACCGATGGGTTAGGCAGAGATGTACCTACCTAATAGGACACCACATTTCGACAGTTATGTTTAAGTTCCATGTAATTGGGGGTGAGCCTATTGCCAGGGCACAAATCCAGACTCCGTGACTGTTACTTAGAAATTGTTGATGGATAAATCCAATAACACGTAGCCCAACCCGGGAATTGAACCTAAGACCCCATGCTCAGCAATCACGCTTATGACCACTAAACCAATGAGGCAGTCCCCCGTGTTACAGTGAAAATCGGGTTTATTTATTTTACTATTTATGTACACACAGTAAACAACAGAGGAAAATACATTAAAAATATGAGTACATAGGAACTGCTTATTTCTTAAGAAATTTCTGCAAGCAGACCTACAAAAGGAGAAATAAAAAGGAAATGTAGACAATAATGTGTGAGACAAGGAAGAGAATAGACATTATGTGCAAACTCAAACTCAAACTCAAACTCAAAGCATTTATTTCAATTAGACCATTACGGCACTTTTGAAAGTCAAAAATACAAAAAAGAAAATCAAAGCTACAGTCCCAGTCACAAGGCATAATAACTTGAGAAAGTACTGTAGTTGCCCATTCCCTAGCGTAGATCTCTATGGAGAAGAATGGGCAAGAAACTCCATGGACACTCTTTTAAAATCAAAATATTGTTACAAAATCTTGGTTACATCATTAATTTTGAGATTATACATAAATGTGAGAACGATGTAGAAAGACGTGCACACTAAGAGCATCCAGAGTGAAAGATTAGATTAAAAATGTATGAATAAAGTAATTAAAATGAACCTTGGCAGCTAAGAGATGACCAGTCCCAACTGACAGCGCCCGTTCACAGACATGACGCATGTACCGGCGCCATTCAACTCAACCATATTGAAGGGAACTAAATGACCCGACACACCCGCCACCATCAGCGAGACATTTAAGTGAGCATGACATTCTCTCAGTCACCAAGGCATATTCAAGTCAATGAAAGATAAATAAATGTAAATGGTGGCTGAACAGTACAAAGTACTCACACATGTGCTATGCAATTATATAATACTAAGAACTGGAGTCTATACAATGCAAGTATATTTTTACAATCTTCTGCCGCTTCCACAATACATTAACATGGGAATCAATTCTTCATCTTCTTCTTTACGTGTCGATGGACTCAAATAATGTCCGTCCAGTACAAACAATTAGTTTGCCCCCCTCCCCCCCACCTATGGTTGTGGAGCAGGACCAGCATTTAGCCAAGCATTTTTATCATCAATGTAATCCCCCAACTTATAATATGCTTGCCTACATAGTGTGCGTTTTATACAAGATTTAAATTTCGTCTCATTCAGTTGAAGAATGTGGGGAGGTATTTTATTGTAACATTTCAAACAGTACCCCATGAAAGATGAATCCACTTTAGCAAGCCTGAAACCTGGCTGAACTAGTTGGTCCCTATTCCTAGTGTTATAGTGGTGTCTGTCCCCTCTCTTACTGAATAAATGCCGATTTTTTCTAACGTACATGATGTTTTCATAGATGTATTGACAAGGTACTGTCATGATATTAATTTCCTTAAACAGTTCTCTTAGAGAATCGCGTCTACGTAATTCATAAATGGCTCTGATGGCTCTTTTCTGCAGAATAAATATAGACTCGATGTCTGCAGCCCGTCCCCATAGTAAAATACCGTATGACATAATACTATGAAAATAACTAAAATAGACCAGCCTCGCGGTATCAACATCAGTAAATTGACGGATTTTTCTAACAGCATATGCTGCTGAGCTTAGCCGTCCTGCAAGAGATGTTAGATGAGGACCCCATTGTAACCTTGAGTCGAGCGTGATTCCCAAGAAAACCGTTTTATCGACAAATTCTAGTTTCTCTTGATTCAATATTATGTCACAATCACTACTTTTGACATTTGGTAGAGCAAATCTAATGCATTTAGTTTTTTTCCCATTTAGTACTAAATTATTAGCGGTAAACCAATCGTGGACCTGCAGTAGGGCGTTATTTACGTCATCAAGATTAGTGGCACGTCTGTTTATTTTAAATATTAAAGAAGTATCGTCAGCAAACAACACCATATGCGGAAGGTTGTTAAATAGATGGGGTAGGTCATTAATATATACTAAAAAGAGGAAGGGACCCAATATCGAACCTTGTGGTACACCCATTTTTACTTTTAAACCCATTGAGTTTACTCCATTTATTTGTACCTGCTGCTGTCTATCATTCAAATACGATTTTATTAAACTGAGCGCAAGTTTACCTAAACCGTAATGCTGAAGTTTCAAGATCAGGGTTTCGTGATTTACGCAATCAAATGCCTTCGAAAGGTCACAAAAGATTCCTATGGCATCTTGTGCCTCTTCCCACGCAGTAAATATGTGTTTTAATAAAGTGACACCGGCGTCAGTTGTACAACGTCCTTTGGTGAAACCATACTGTTGCTCATGTAATATTTTATTAGTGTTAAAATGGTTAAGCATTTGATTGAGCATTATCTTTTCAAACACCTTGCTGAAAACCGGCAACACGGATACGGGCCTATAGTTATTGGTGTCTTTACTGTCCCCGGATTTAAAAAGCGGTATTACCTTACTGAATTTCATTAGATCCGGGAAGACCCCTTGATCCACGCACAAATTAAATATTGAGGCTAAATACGGCGCTACAGTCTCAATAATTGAGGTACAAGCTTTGATAGACATACCCCATAGATCTTCCGTTAATTTGATCTTGATTTGCTTAAAACCTTTTATGACTGTTATGGGGTTTATATGCTGAAATTTAAATTCATTCGGACAGGCTGAAACGTTCGCTTTCAATAAATCAATAGAGAGCAAGGGAGAGGAATTTAAGGTTTCCGTAGTTTTAAGTGGGATACTGGTAAAGAAATTTACAAATTCTTGAGCAACTTCATTGTTGGAGCTCACAAGGCCACGCGATGTCTCTAGTGTGAAGTCATTGCCTTGTTTTTTATTTCTATTTGTTTCACTGTTGATGATTTTCCAAACCGTTTTTATTTTGTTGTCGGCTGATTTAATCTTGTTGCTAATGAATAAGGATTTGGCTACCTTGCAAGTGTTTTTAAAAATTTTCGAGTAAGTAGCAACATATTTATTAAAAGCTTCAGTGTTGATGTAAGGCTTAAGGCCGTACAGCTCAAACAATCGTTCCCTACTTTTCCGAATACCCTGTGTTGCCCAGTCACTGAAAATAAACTTTGGGCCAATAGTTTTAGATTTCTTTTTTAAAGTATTATTAAATTCGGTGTGCACTACCGAAAAGAATTCTTCATAAAATACATTTGCATTGTTTCTAATATGACCCGGTATACCTAACTTGCTAATTAAATTATTATTAAATTTGTCTAGATTGCTGGGTGTTATTTGTCTAGTTTGTATCTGAATTCTTTGTAATTGTCTATTGTACGCGAAAGTAACCGTCTGACCACTATGATCTGAAGGCAGGTAATTTACGATGGATTTATTTATGTAATCGCAGCAACAAAAAACATTATCGATACATGTAGCAGTATTTGTCGTAATTCGAGTTGGTTCTGAAAACACATTTGACAAGTTAAATGATTTAAAGAGACTTAAGAATCTACTGCTATTCACATTATTCTCTATGATATTGACATTAAAGTCACCACAGATAATTATTGGTTTATTACCAGTTACAAGTTTTGCCAAAGCATCTTCCATTACTGACTCAAAGATAGAATAGTTCAGGTAATTAGGGGGTCTGTAAACGCACACTATTATATGCTTATCTAGCTCAACACAAGACAATTCAATGCTATGTTCAACCGATAGATCGACTATATCATTACGAGACTTAGATTTAATACAATTTTTTACTAGGATTAATGAACCCCCACGCATCTTAGATTTTCGGTTAAAGCAACTGCTCACATTGTAATTCTCATAATTTATTTGCATTACTTCATAATCTTTCATCCAATGTTCAGTAAAACAGATAATATCAAACTTAGTTTTTTCTAAAAATAGTTCTATTTCTAGTTCTTTGGAAGAAAGTCCCTGAATATTCTGGTGAAACAATTTTAAGGAATTCTGCTCAGCCCCTTTTTTACAGTTATTTGATTGAGAGCTAGAAGATACCTCGAAGTTGACGAGATTAACTAAATTGTCACTCGTACCTTCTATTGTCTTAGTGACTAGTTTAAATCTAAGCTAATACTATTTGTATAATTACAATTAGTATAATTACTAATTTCCGTAGACCTATTTACAAAAAACTGCGACATACCACATATGTCTGAGTTTATATTAAAAGCTAATAGCCGAGCTATTTGACGTCTAAAACTAATAGGCAAGTACGCATGGTTTCTGGTTGACTTCAATTTCTGAACGAAACTGTTAGTGTCGAAAAATGTCAACCTGTCACTATAGTGACTAACTAGAAAATGCAAATGATTATTTAAGGCATGGATATTATGGTTTTGCTTGCTAGACAATTTCGTAAAGTACGGGAACGAGCACAGAATTACTCTCTTACAATTTAGTTTTAATAGTTGAGTGACATTGTCCGTGATATCATCAAGTTTAACGTTAGAACTGTTACCTACAAGTACAGTTATAATGGTATTAGGATCAAATTCCTTCCGAGTTATTGATGTTATTATCTGGTTGTAAGAAGCCTGAGGAGTACAATAATTTAGAGAAGAATGACTCAGATTGTTACTAATTAACTTGCCTAACCCTTTTCCTATACTATCTGAGAACAAAATGGAGCAACAACTGTGTGTATTACAAGAAGGGGGAGAACTACTATCTATTTGACCTACCTGTGATGAACCTTGTACAATATCTGGTGAATTTTGAATGGAGATACAGTCCGGAACACTGCTCAGCCGGGTCGGGTTCTCCGTTACCTCGGGTAGGAGAGTGTCCGGGCTGGATTCACTTTGTGATGTACATTGAGTGTTGTTGAAGGTCATCGTGTCTACACAGTATGCATTACTATTACCGCTATCAACTAATTCGTTTGCAGCAAGGATATGTTCCTTAATTTGTTTTTGAGAATTTACATACATAGAATAACATGACTTTAGTTGACGCTCTAAAACTTGAATTTCAGACTGTAAGTTTTGAGTGTCTATTTCATAAAACTTCTTACTATCCTCTAATTTAATTTGATAATTATTCAACTTTTTTATGAGGAAAACACGTTCTTTTATTAGTTGAATATTTTTGGAACTGTGTTTTTGTTGTTTTTTAAATTTCTTGCATTTTTTTATAATTCTATTTAGTTTTGCATATTTCTTTATTTTATTTTGGCTTACTTTATAACTACTACAATTATATTTCAGAATAGAATCTTCAGTAAGATCTATTGTTGTGCCTTACCTAACTTAACATAGTAAGATATTTAAATACACATATAAGTAAATATTAATATATACTTATATAAATACATAATGCTAAGATATATAGACTAATAAATATAAATATGTATGTGTGTATGTAATATGTGTGTGTGTATGTATGTTTACGGGTGTGTAATGTATGATATAATAACAAATGCTCTAATTTCACTTGAAATAACGTTCATATAATATAATTTTCATATGCTATAAAATCATATAACCTAATTTCATATGACCTAATGTTTCATATGATATAATTTTCATTTAATATAAAACATTTAGTATAACGTTCATTTTATATAATTTTCTTTTGACTTAATTTTCATGTTTAATGGTCTAACCTAACTCAAATGGCACCTAACCAAATCTTAAAATATTCAATGCATGGTTGAGGGTGGGCTTGGTCGACGGAGCCCCGCTTCGCGGGGCTCCTACTTCTTGATGGTTTATAAATCTATTGTAAATTAGCGCGCCACCTGGTTGCGGAGGTGCGCGTCGCCGCACGCCTACGCTACTGGAGCCATCCTCTAGGACTAACCTGAACAAGTTTGCCCCCTTGTCTCGCGCCATAAGACTGTTAAACATTATTTCAGATGAGGTAGATATATTTCACTGCAGTCTGATGAAGTTCACAGGAGTAGTACTGAAGTGCATCGAGAATGTTTAGATGTGTGTCAATTGTTTTTTCTTATTGTTTTTTTTTTTGTTTTTCTTTTTGTATGTGTATCTTAGTAGTAACATCGCATTGGCGTCATAGCTGTTAAGGTGTTATTTACGTAATTTTAAATAAAGAAATAAATAAATAAAATAACCACGAAGGGGATGGCGGGGTCTATTCGCTCGCTTCGCTCGCTCACACGACCCCGCCATCCCCTTCTAACCTAACCTGTCCGAGTCGGGGTGCCCTAAAGTCCAGATTGCATCCAATTTCTACTGGTTACAATAGTTGAGATAATAATAATAGTTGAGTAATATACTACATGAATATTATGTCAAATGTGCATTATAGGAAATGTTTATTATATCATAAGAAATTAGATAAAATGAAATTATATCAACAATTCATTATCTCAACTGATCGTTATATAAAACAAAAGTATATTAACTGAAATTAGGTCAAGTGAACGTTAGATTTTTTGTTATTATATCAACCGTTACACACCCGTATGTTTACATACATCTTCCACTTTAGCTAGATAACCTTTATGCTTAAATATTCGAATTTACGCTCCCAACGAATTCAGAATTCTAGTCCAACCAGACGCGACTGAAAACAATTAGTCTACACCAAGCGACCGTTATTAATTTCAGTCTAAAACCCAGTACTACATTCAAATAAACTCCACATACTTCTAACACAAACGCTCATTAAAATCTAACCTAAACCAGGGCTAGAAACAAAGGACCATCAGTTCGGGAATAATAGGCCAAAAAGTTCGGCCTACTATTATTTAGTTTATAGGAGATTATCGCCCAGTGGTTGCGGGTCAGCTAATTTGTTCTGCGGGTCAGGGAAGCTTGATGCCTCGTTCATGACCTCAGGTGATGCGAAACGCGCGTGCATCACTTGTTAATTTCGCGTAAGTAACAAACTCGTCGCCAAATTTTGGGATTACTCAATTTAAATTGCCATCGATACGCTAAGAAGTACAAAGAGGTCAAGTCGCGTTGCGGTGACCTCAGGTCTAGCGATTTGTGACGCGTCTTGTGTCGCAACTTGCGTTAAACGAAACGCGCGTTTGTCGTTCGTTTCCTAGGCTCTTGAGCACCTACTGCCGCTCTGCAAGTTGCGTCGTGCCCAGAGATCTCAGTCGATGTAACTTTTTATCAAATGATACGCGTTACTGGTTTCCTTCTAGTGAATATTTGAGACGACTTGATTTGCAGTTCATACCACGGGTCTTCTGACAAGTGGCGTGTTCCAAACAACTCATGTCATTTGTTTTCTCAGCAGTTGTTCGATTCCCGGGTCGGGCAGAGTTATTGGGCTGCTATTTAGTCTTAAACATAACTGGTGAAATGTGGGTGTAGATGGATAGATAAACCAATTATTTAGTGCACACAAAAGACAGCACAACACACAGAAGTACAATTAAATTATACAACTGTACTGTACGTGTACTATTAGGTACACTTCTGTCTCACTTCGGGAAGTGATGTTATGTTTGTTCTCGCAAGACGCGTGTCGCTTGTACTCGTAGGTCGTGGCCAAGGGGCAGGGAAGCGTGGCTGTGATTAATCGTAGGGTACAAAGATGAAGTGATAGTGTAGCGGTGGTACATGAGGTCTGGAGGTCGGATCTCGGCTTTTGACTCGACTATAATGTGAAAATGTGTTTGAAATTCTGGATGATCTATGCGTGTCCTTTTTGGTTAATGCCCGAAGTAAATAAGGTGTTGAGGTTTTTGATGATGACGACATTATCTTAAGCTTGTCGAATTTGTTTTATTTAAAAGAGAAGTCAATTAATGTCTACTTTTTCAAATTCGGTTTTAACAAATTGGACAAAGGCAAGCGTTTTTGTAATTAAAGAAGAGAATTTTGTTTCTAATCGGTATTATTATCAAAATGGTTTTATTTTAATTACCAAGTCAGTCTGGTGTTGAGCGTGAGGTCAGGATATTGGGTTGTTCCATCAGGAATTTCTCGAGTTTGAGTCTAGATTTGATTTTTTTACACTGAATAGGCTTGCGTTTGGCCGCAGCTCGCCTGATGTGAAGTGATGTTGCAGCCTAGGGTGGATTTAGTGGAACACGCTTGCCTAGAACAAACCGGCAACTCAAAATCTGAAGAGATCTAGATCAGGAAACAGAGAAGCGGCAGTGAATACCAGACTGGCGATTTGTGCAATAAATGTGGAACCAAATCATTTTGTTCGTAGAAATAGAACTCCACCCAAATGACGGTGACGCTTCGCAGTATGTCTGGTCATCTGATTATAGAATGGGGAATTATTAGACTTGGGTGAAGGCAATATACTTGCTCCTTTTTACATTAAGGAAATTGGAGAACTTTCGGAACACCTCTGATGTCTAACCCTTCGGTGTAGACAGTCGTGATGTTATGTTTGTATGTCCTATATTATCAGCCCAAGATTTAACCTCCTGGATGCCATAGCGTCATTCCTCGACTATAATCACGCGACAAAGATTGATGCTTGGGCTGAGAAATGGATTAAATGACGTTTAAACCTTTATATAACATAGGTATGACGCTGGCATCCAGGAGGTTAAATAGCACGCGGGCCTGTGGACGGTGAGCAATGGGCTAGCTCACCGTCCGTCCGTCTTATGACGACAGGCCGTGTCGACCGCACGCGAGTGTTCCACGCGCGCCTTAATGAGATGTCAGCAAAACGGGGTCCGCAAGGGCCGATGTCTGCCGGGGCTGCGGGACTGTTCGAAAGAGATACTGCGGCCCTGGAACTGTTTTAGTCAGTACAAGTCTGACACTCCCTTCCGATAAATGATGTTTATTTTGCAAGTAGATTTTTACAAACACATTTACACGTTTTTTTTAAACTAGATGGGGCCGGTGTTTCGTACCTGACTACTCTGAGAAGAAACAGCCGAAACAAACTCAGAGGTCATAGTCTCTTTTGAAGTCCAGAAATAATCTTGCTCAATTCACATGAGGACTATGCAGATTAGTGTCTGAGATGAGTGTCTGTGTGTCTGTGCATCATGATCGCGGGAATACATACGTACACGTACATACGTATTCCCGCGATCATGATGCTTGCAACAGCGTCGAAATATCGGGAGCTCATCAATATGGAAAACCACGGATATTATCCCGTAAGTACTTTAAGTGCAGTGAAAAACCGTGAAAGTCTTAAACAGTGAGATGGTCTTTTGAAGAAAAAACCACACAGATTTGAGTGGACCTGTCCAGTCAGTGCACTTCCGCTTCGTCAAGAGCGGGGCGGCATTTAATAATTTCCCATCCGAAAAAAAAGGTATTAGCACGAACACTGACAAAAAAGAAAGATGGATTTTAGTACAAAACTGCTTACATACAAGATGTTTACAATAAATTTTCCAAAGACAATATACAGGGTGTTTTAAGATAGCTAGTCGCCTGTCACAGCCTGTAAGTGCTACTGTCGACAGTGATACATCGGGGGTCGAACCTCTTTCATAAAACACTACATTTTACCTACATTTGTTTTGTTTATCGGAAAAAATGGTCCTTCAGTACGAAAGGGATTAATGGTAGGGATTAAGTTAATGGAAAAAAGACATGTATGTAGAGTATTTTGTTGTTTCAGAATAAATTCGAGTGCTTTTTGAGCAATAATAGGCTAGCTTAGTTTTCTACTAACGTTGGAGGATTTTGAAGGCAACTAAAGGTTGTTTGAACGTTTTGATCCATCGACTATATTAGAGCAGTCTGTAGGAATATTTTTCAGTGGTCAGAAGGTACTAGAGGTACTGTTTTAAACGTCTAGAAGAATAACAAAAGTCGATCAAAGCCTTCATAAAGAAACTTTGAGCTAGGCAACGTGATTGGGAAAGCGAACGTTAAATAACATTATATTTAGTTTGTTATAATAAAAAAAATGCTGATGCAGACTGTTGATGTTCATATTTTATTAGTATTCAATTCATATATATGATAATGCTATCAGCCTATTCAATCATTTACAGTTGTAATTTTCATCGGCCGTTTTTTTGCCTAGTGGTAATATAGTACTTAAACTTATTTTAATCAGACCATTACAGTCACTTTTGAATGTCAAAAACAAAAAGATGAAGGTAAAGTCCCAGTCACAAGGCATAATAACTTGTGAAAGTACTATAGTTATACGAAGTCTCTATGGAGAGACTTAAATCATTTTTCGAACAAAAACGGACTTGAATTGTTTCAATTAGGAACAATTCTAAAGCCCTTTGAAACAATATCTTGAAAGAAGAACGCCAAAACAATGAGGAATTTTCCAGTGACGTTTGTCACAACGCTTCAGTATATATCAATAGATGGCGCTGATCAGTTTTTGGAATATTTCTTAAGCGGCGTTCTAATAAAATCCAATGAAAAAAGAATTTACTACGTATATTATAGGTCAATGGTAAAATCTTTTAGCAGGGCAAAAAAAAACTGTCTAGACACGTCAAACTCATTGTAAAGTAAAATTTATTATTCATTGTTATATATAAAGTGAGAACTGTAAAAAACCTTTTTTCTGTCAAACATTTTTAACCTAAAAAGTCTACTGTTCTTTTGCATCACTGAACTGAACTACAAGCTTTTGCATGGTTTTTGCTATTGCTCTTCTGAGTATTTCTGCGTTACGTCTAAACTCCTGGTGCGTCGAGTCGAGCTTAGGTTCCTCCGTACTTCAGTTAAGGCTTTGTGGACATAAAAAACGAGCCATTTTATTATTCCCAAGGTTGATCAGCGCCATCTAGTTCGTTTATAAAAAGCACTGGAAAGAATTGAACTCTTACAACCCAAAAATATCCGTAATTTTCCAGTTTTCCTTCTACATAAAGTCTCTCTAATAATCCTACTTCCATACAAACTTACCCCAACATCCCACGTACACAGAGTAACAAAGAACACAACATATTGTACCCCGAGCCAGTATTTCCGTTCACTCCGCCCGCGGCTTGAGACAAATCAAATAATATGAAACAGGTCATTGCTTTACAGGTGATGGGGTTGCCAGCTTTTGAGGGAGCTTTGGGACAATTCTCTAGTATTTATTTGTAAGAGAAATGAGACTGTGGCACTTGTGTGTAACTTGATTTAGAAATAACAGAAATTCAATACAGAATAATGTACAAAATCTGTTTTAGCGTCAGCCATTCCAGCCTCATCATTTTGTTAAAATGTTATTCTTTTTATTTATTTTTAATTATTTATTATAAGTATTTGAGATAGGTTTAACAGCGGGTCCCAAACTAGGCACAGCCTGTATCTTGGTGACCCAGACACAATACATTGTACAACACAAGGTTAATACTTTACAGTGTTCAGCTAGCGCAAGAAATATGCTTTAGATAAACAAGTTTTTGAATAATTAAAATGGAAAAACAACATTTAAATTAAATATATATATATATATATATGTTGCTGGACATTACACACAGCACCATCTAGTGCCACACTAAGCAACGAGGCTTGTGTCGTGGACACCAGATATAGTTGATATAGGTACTACATGGATACTTTTTGTTTGTAAATACATACTTATTATACATATAAACATCCATGACTCGGAAACAAATGTCCATGCTCATAACACAAACATTTGCACCGACCGGGATTCGAACCCGGGACCCTAAGAACGTAAGGCAGCCTGACTACCACTGCGCCAATCGGGTCGTCAAATTAATTGATAACATTGATTAAATAAAAGAGAAACAAAAAAAAACACGCATGAATGCAAAAATGTTAAAAAAGAGAAATAAAAACACATGGTTGCAAAAACAACAGTTAAGGTGGGTACTTGTGGGTGTGTGGTGTGTGCTGTGTGGGGGTCTGTGTTAGTGAGTGTGGGCATGTATTGCAACAAAATTATGTATTAACATGGACTACAGAGCAAATTTTCTGTTTCCTCAACAAAAGCTGTTCGTTAAGCTTGGTTTTAGCTTTTAAGTAATTCTTGGGAACACTGACAGTTTTACTTATAGTGTTGAATGGGTAAGTATAACCGAAGTATTATATTATCTGTGGTATAACGAAGGCCGGGCCGCGAAGAGGGTTTTAGTCTTTGGAAGGGGGATTCTTTTCGCTATTTTCCTGCCACCTCTACTACAACTAGAGCGAATTATGATGTCTTTTACGATTTTTAAAACTGAGCCAAGGATGTATAATTGACGTACCCGTAAAACCCCGGACTCCATGTATAGTTGGTCCGTAGAGAAACGACGCGGCTTTCCCAAGCGCACCTTGAGGACGGCCCGTTGAGCGCGTTCCAGCTCTAGCATGCACGACGGCGGGCGGCGGGCGCTACCCCAGACACTAACACAGTATTGGAGAACAGACTGGCACAAGGAGATGCAGACCTGAATACATTATGTTCTTTGGAGCATTGGATCGTAAAATAACATACACTTACATTTGTACTTATTATTCTTATGTGAACATTTGTGAAGAGAGAAAATAATGATCATCATCAAGCCTAGCCTTTTCCCAACTATGTTGACGGCTTCCAGTCTAACCGGATGCAGCTGCATACCGGTATTTTTAAATGGAGTGACTTCCTATCTGACCTCCACAACCCAGTTAGTACTGAGTAATACGATACCCCTTTGTAAGACTGGTTGTCAAACTTTTTTGGGCCACTGACTACCTGTAACGACTGTTAAAGGTCCACAAATGACAACCGAGACCAACGCACTATGGAAAATATAGGTGCTTTGCTGATCAAAAATCTGTAACTTTTTTATTTTTAGTCATAGTAACTTCAAATTTTGCACACGTATAGAGCATCGTATAAGAATTTTACCAATAATACTTTTATTATAAACTAGTGATAGCTCGTGGTTTTACTCGCACTTTATTTTAGGAATCTGTAAAAACGTTATATAAATGAATGGATTTGACTTCAATATGATATTTTAATACTTTTTAAATATCAAGACAATTAAGTAATACAGAATTAATTAAAAATAAAATATTCTGACACATTTTACAATATATTAATCATTTTTTTATTAATAAGTAAAATATAGGTACACTTAGCTTTACATGGTAAAATTAATAGTATAGGCTCTAGTTTTACTAATAGTACAATAAGATACACTTATAAAATATATAATAATGCTTTTATAATAAAAGTACTGAATCGTTACACTTGAACCACTTCAGGATCCGCAATAAGTTGATTTGAGTTCATTGATAAAGTTGTAAATATGTAGTAACTAATTACGGATTCCAAATAAATAGTGTAATGAAACTGTTTTTGTTTCACTTTATAAAGGAAAAAAAAAAGTATGGTGTGCACCATGTACTAACTTTTATCATAAATTTATTTATTCTCACGTAGAACGTGTGCAAAACCACATTTGCGCCGATAATGTATATTAAAACCACAGATATTTGACCAAAGATAAAAAAAAACTTTTATCAATTAATTTGCCCCAATTTTGCATTTTGGCACCTTTGCCACATAACACTTCATAACTACTGAACGCGCAAAAATGCGCAGCTGATTCTTTACTAAAATATTATTAGATATCCAATGAACGTATTAATATAAAATTCAGACTGTAGGCAAGTGTAGCTAACAGTTAAAAGTCTCGACGAAGTTTAAGAATTTTTTTTTTTTTCCATATTTTACGAAAATATTTATAGAAAAAATATTTATTCACGTAAATAAATAAAATCTACTGTTTTTAAATCTGTAATAAATAACCTTTCGAATGATATATAACACTATAAGAGGTTCTTTAAAGAAACAACCAAAATTCAACTGTGTAAGACTATGATTTTCAAGATAAAATTAACAGAAATTTCTATGTGTCTGTATTAACGTTCTTTACGCAACATTTTACATGACAAGTTATTAAAAATTATTTAAATATGAAAGAATGACTCCTTAACTAAAAAATAAGACCAAAATTATGTCTAATTTACATCATTCAAAAAAAGTATTTTTGATCAGCTCATGTTCTACGATATTCCATGGTGCAACGGCTTAACGTGCTTTCCGAGGCACGGAGGAAACTAGGTATGTAAGGGTGGTCACTCATCCAAAGACCAACCAAGCAAGCACGGCTTAACTTAAAGATCGTCCCAAATAGCTGCTCCTCAGAAAATATGATGTTGTATTTAATAGTGACCCTCATTTTCTCATTTTATGCACACCCTACTCGTCCCTCGCTACAAGATTTCGCTTATATATTTCATTACACTGAATACTTCATAAACGTACAAATATACTTACATTACATATAATACATACACATAGCTTACTACCTGAGAATATAACACAAATAGGAATATGTACGGCAAAGCAACGCAACTCGGATATTTGAGCTCACTATGGATTTCTCCTTGAAACTGGAAGAGTAGTTCGTTTTCAGGGACTTTTGAGAGCTTTATGCAAGTTGTTAACCAACTTTTACAAATGAAGAGGTTTGTACATAAAGGGCTTTGAATTCTACCTGTGGATTGATCTGTGGATGGGTGACCACCCATTACATACTGAGTTTCCTCCGTGCCTCGGATAGCACATTTTGGTCCCGGGTGTCAATTGAAGATCTTTGACAGTCGTTAGTTCGTTACCGGTCGTCAGTGGCCCAAAAAGTCTGACAACCAGTCTTACCAAGGGGTTTCGTATTACCCAGTACTGACTGAGTTGTGGAGGTCAGATAGGCAGTCGCTCCATGTAAAATACTGGTATTCAGCTGCATTCGGTTAGACTGGAAGCCGACCCCAACATAGTTGGGAAAAATCTAGGCAGTTGAGGTAAGTATTTAACCGTCGTTACAGGTAGTCAGTGGCCCGAAAGTCTGACAACCAGTCTTACCATGGGCTATCGTATAACCCAATCCTAACTGGGTTTTGAGGCCCATATAGGCAGTCGCTCCATGTAACACACTGGCATTCAGCTGCTTCTGGTTAGACTGGAAGTCAACCCCAACACATTGGGAAAAGGCTAAGCAGATGATCGAGTGCTTGGAATAAGTATAGAATAGGAACATCGATTTTCAAGAATTCAGCATTAGTTATCCGACAAAAAATTTCAAAGCTCTTGGATTATGTTACAGATTCCATGGATACAGACCCCTTTTTTTCGAACGGGAAATCATCAAATGACTCCTCACGCTCTGGGCGGAGCAGGAGGGAGTGTCAGACTTTTACTGACTAAAACCCATCCATGTTCCTTCATCGCCCTTTGTGTTCCGGGGCCGCGGTATCTCTTTCGAACAGTCCCGCAACCCCGGCAGGTGGTGTTAGTGTGGCTACAGTCCCCATCCACCAGGTGTGCTCAGAATAAACTACATACTTCTTCTCTGTAACAAAAAGTTTCAAACAATTTTAAAATTTCTTTGTCTACGCTCACCTTTTCAAAGAAACGGATGTCGTCTTTCCTAGTTATTTCTTTGCCAACGACACAGCGTAAGAAACTTAACTGCCGAGAAAATTTTGCTAGTTTTATTAAAATATTTTCTTGTATTACATTCCTCATTTTAGTTACAATAGTCTACGCGACGCGAAGCTTGCGAAATTCACTTGTTTTCAGTTACAGGCAGCTTTATGAAACTTGAAGAATAGCGTAATTGGAGCAGTAAAAAATTCTTTTGCTATTATGTTTTACTTGGGTGGAATTTTTCTTTACCGTTTTTTGGCTGACATCACCACGTACAAGTACCCGGCAATAAATATTGCACATCGACCTTTGGAAAGAGACAATCGGCTAATTTCGGCTTCGTAGAGCGTTGCACACTACCTATGTGACGTTTGTCAGTCGTTGTTCATAGATACCGGACTGTTTGTATTTCGTGCGAGAGAGATAGCGCTCTACGAAGCCGAAATTAGCTGATTGTCTCTTTCCAAAGGTCGATGTGCAATATTTATTGCCGGGTACTAGGTTTAAATTAATAAAATGGCGGCTTTAGGTCCGATTTTGGCCACGCTATCGTATGGTTATAAAACATGATATTTCATGCTAAACCCACACTTCAAGAATATATGCTGTGATTACCTTTAATCTTTTTTTGATCGAAATCTATCTTTTGAAAGTATATTCACGAATGTACGCGAGTTCTAAGTACGGTCCCCAGATTGCGTGGCGTTCGGGCCATCGCTAGATACCTAAGTCAAAAAGCATTCAAACCTTAAAATTTAGGATAACTTTAGGCTGATTGATCAGTAACATAAAATCTAAAATAACATCACGCCTGTAACGCCTTTTGAAGAAAGAACCACACAGATTTGAGTGGACCTGTCCAGTCAGTGCAAGCATTTGCCAGTTATCGTGTAGCTCGACTCATAACTCAAGGAGCTCAACGGCACAACGAACAATCTATACACATAATAAAACAGTAACGAAAGAAAAACTGTACATTGAGAATTTTCGAGAAAAAATAAGTGGCTTTTGTTAGAAAAACGTAACAGATGACAAAAAATGACTTTTTAGAATTCTTGTTTGTTTGTCCGTGTGTATGGTACGGCTTCATTCCAAAACTACTGGATAGATTGAATTGAAATTCAGCAAAAATGTTCTTTGTAAACCAAGGAAGGCTTTAGGCTACATATTATCACGCCGTATGTTATGGGAGGTAAGCAATATTGATTTTAAAAGGTTTTTGTTCGTAATTAAATGCACAAAATGACATAATTGTTATAAGCTATATTAAGTGACGCAGACGAAGTTGCGCGGGTCAGCTAGTACCAAATAAAAGACATTTGTGTAGGTAGAGTACTTTAACAATAAAAAATACCCTCAACAAAAAACTTCGAACTGAATTTGTATATTTTATACAATAACACTTAAATAAAGTTTAAAAAAACATAATACAAAGTTAGCTCACCTGTTTGGACCTCAAGTAAAGTTTTAAAACTTGGCCAAGAATGGGGCTGTATTGCCAAGTTGCCAACGGTAAACTTGGGCAACTTGGCAAGGTAGCCAAGTGATGGCAAGTCGCCGAGATTTAAAACGAAATGGCTGTAAAAGTTTCGTCGATAAAAAATAAGATTTTCTGTTTTAAAAGATGGAGTTAGCTGTACTTGGTTTCAATTGGTTTTATTTGTCCGGGTTTTAAAAAAAGTTTAGTGAGCCATTTTGAATTTGTTAAAATTCTAGAGTGGGTGCTGCGGATACGCTTATTTATTATTTAGTCTGTATTTTAAGGATTCCTTCCTTCTCCGTGTGTTTAAGTTTCAGTTTTTTGAAACATTCTCATTCTCAAGAACCTAGATCCTTAGACATTTATTCATCTACTTGTATAATATTACTAGCTGACGTCCCGCGGTTTTACCCGCGTAGTTCCCGTTCCCGTGGGAGCACGGGAATAAAATATAGCCTATAGCTCTCGCGAATAATGTAGCTTTCTACCAGTGAAACAATTTTTAAAATTGGTTCATTACTTCCGGAGATTACCCCCTACATACAAACTTACAAACAAATTTTACCTCTTTATAATATTAGTATAGATAAAATTACAGGAATTATCCCTCCTGATCAGAAGGTATAAGTAGCTAAATGTTCAACAGCGCGAAATGTCTATTGTTATGTTAAAAAAAAATTTTTCGTTGTCGTTATATTGAATTATGATTATTGACATGTCTTTATTGACACCCGCAAAATTAAGATAAATCAAAAATCATCAAAATCTGCCCACGCGTTTGGTCTATAGAGCGCCACAAAGGAAGATAGGCTGATAAACACATTACCCACCTCAGTCGGGTGAAACAGAAACTTTATTCGGGTGAAGTCACGGGCAGAAGCTGTACTTTACTATTATGGTTTATGGTTTAAGAACTTTATTTCTCAAAAAGAATTACATTCACTTATATGAGAAAAACTTATTTCTACGTAAGATACATTAATGACGCGAAAGTTACACAACAAAAATAGTTTAGATTAGTACACTACCCGAAGATAGCTTAAAATTTTAAATCCGCTAAAATGTGTTTCTTTAGATATTTCTTAAAAGTATACATAGATTTTTGATCTTTCACATGCCGAGGCAATTTGTTGTAAAGCTGTGCTCCTTCATACAGCATAGTACTCCTGCCGTAGTTTGTTCGAGGGGCTCGCAACGCTATGTCGTTTGCTTGTCTAGTTCTGTATCTGTTTAGTATTTGTGATTGTTTTGTAAGAGTTATTTGTGTGTGTATGTTTTTGTTTAAAATTTTATGTACAAGTATACAAGTATTATACCTATATATCTGAGAAATATTCATGAGCTTTGTGTTATTATATAGTTTTAGTGTAGGTGTTCGGTAGTTGTATTTAAAAAGAACTTTGATAATTTTATTTTGAGCTGTTTGCAAGATTTGTAGGTTGGATTTATAAGTACAGCCATACACTTCAATTAAGTAGTCTAAATGAGGTTTCACCATGGAGTAATAAATCATATAGCAGACTTGTGGTGGAAGACAACGAACAATGCTGCGCAGTGCGCCTGTTAAGGAAGAGAGCTTGTTTCTTATTTTCTCAATGTGCGCTTTCCACGACAAGTCGCTATCCAGTAGAAGTCCGAGGTATTTTTCTGCTTTGGATTTTTCTAGAATTTTACCATTGAGGTTAAGAGTGTGTTGTGTTTGTATTTTTTTATTTTTAGCTGCAAATATTGTGTACTTTGTTTTATTAGTATTAACTGTCAGTAAATTGCACTGGAACCAATCAAACAATCTATGTAAGTCGTCTTGTGCCTGTTCCATAAGAGTATCAATTTTATTACCAAAATAGAACAGACTTGTATCGTCAGCATAGAGTGACACATCACCTCGTAGTCCTATGTCTGTAATATTATTTATATATACTAAGAACAGCAATGGGCCCAGAATAGAGCCTTGGGGAACTCCACATGTAATCAGTTGGGGGCTACTCTGACAGTCATCGATTTTTACCACTTGAAATCTATCCATGAGGTATGATTTAAAGATTCTGTATGCTGCTCCAGTAACACCAATCGCCTTCAGCTTTTTTAGCAGCAGTTCATGACTTACTGTGTCGAAAGCTTTCTTAAGATCTATAAACAGACCCAAAGCCAGTTGTTTCCGATCTATGTTGGTTTTAATTTTGGTGACGAGATCGACAGTAGCTGATAAGGTGTTCGATTTTGGCCGAAAACCATACTGTTTATCGGTAAGGAAATTTATAGAGACTAAGTATTTGTGTAATCGGATATATAAAATTTTTTCAAAGACTTTTGAAATAATAGGGAGTACAGAAATGGGACGATAGTTTTCAACATTTGATTTACTGCCACCTTTATGTATCGGTGTAACTTTTGCAATTTTCAGACTATTAGGGAAAGTTCCATCTAGTAAACAAGAATTTATGCACTCACTTAAATTATCCTTAATAAGGTTTTTAACACATTTTATCGTCTTTGCATTAAGTCCGTCTAAACCAGCACTAGTGTTGATTTCAAGATCATCTATAATGTTTGCAACTTCATTAGCGGTAGTTGGTGTAAGCTCTACTAATTGACTATGTCCCTGATTCTGTGGAAGTGTGTTTGTTAAGTTATTATGGTATTTAATAGGGATATCATTTGCCAACTTTGGGCCTATAGTCGAAAAGTAAGTGTTAAAATGTTCACATACTTGTATTTTGTCCATTGCAAGGCCATCAAGTATTTCCGGAGCACAGCCAACCTTTGTTTTATTACCGGTGAGGTTATTTATAAGTGTCCACATTTTTAGGGGATTTTTAGAACAGTTACTAAACTCTTTTAAGTAATAATTTCTCTTAGTAGTTTGAATTCTCTCTGACACTTTGTTTCGAACACTAATAAAAGATTCTTTAATTTCATCATCCTTAGGATATTCTTTCATCTTTTTCCATTCTTCATTTCTTTTGTTTATATCCAATAGCAGGTCTTTATTAATCCAATCTGTCTTTTTTGCATTTAGAATTTTAGTTTTAGTTGTTTTATTTTTGTTTATATTCGATTCTAGATATTTCTCAAATGTAGTGTAGTCATTATTTACATTTTCATAGTTGGTTTCTTCTAAAGTTTTGTATAATTGTGAGTAGTTGACTGCTTCGTACTGAATTTTCTTTGGAGGATCAGGCTCGCATCTTTTTATTTCAAATACAATTTGTTTGTGGTCGGACATTGCAGATTCAACAATGGCCAACCGGAAACAACTTGCATTGTCCTTTACATTTGTAGATACATGATCCAGTATTGTTTTGCTAGTTATTGCTTCTCGAGTACAATACTTTTCGTGGATTTTATTCAAAATACTATAGCCTTCCCCTTTTAATACATTCAAATACTCTTTTGTATTCTTATCTCTTTTTAGGACATTGAAATTAAAGTCACCAAAAGTTATACAACGTTTTTTATTTTGTAGATAGGTAGAATAATCTTCAAGAAATTTTGTAACGTTCGATCTTTCTGGCTTATATATGCCTCCTATATTCAAGGAAAATTTTTTCACATAGACCCAGAGAAAGTGATTGTCGTCGTCACACTTTTCTTCAACAAAGTTGTGTTTTACATTATTGTGGACAAATATAGAAACTCCCCCACCTCTGGACTTAGATCTATAGCTGTAATAATGGGAGTAATTCGGTAGTTGTACTCTTTGTGCTTCATCACTTGACTTGATCCACGTTTCTGTGAGAATCTATTAAGGGGCTGACAACACCTAATTTGTTGAAATTGATGTTATTTAAGCAGTTTTTTATGAAAAACTATTTGTTCTAGCACGGCAAAAAAAAAACATGTTATATTGATCATATTTCAAAGACCTTGGACGGACTCGATACATATTTCGACGAAATCGGCTCGATAGAAAATAATTGCAAAGATTGGTCTTAAAATCATTATTAACGGTCCTATGTCTTTATTTTTTTGACGTATGGGTCTTCAATTAAAAACATGAAGTCAACATATTCATACCTAAACCGCTAACGAGTCATATTTCACAAATAATCCATACTTTTTTATATCAATATTTATTCATTATTTTCTTCTAAAACCTGGCCGCCCAGTAATAGTGACGTCTCGTTTTCTCCCATACAAATAGACAGTGTGCGCGATTTTGACTTTTGCTAAAGACAATGAATAGGACTAAATACATACTCTTACAGTCGTCTTTTTCCAAACCCCATACGAAAAAAACAGATTGTAGTAAGAAATAAAATCCACTTAGCCTTTTCCCAACTTAGTCGAGATCGGCTTCCAATCTAACCAGATGTCCCAGATATCAATATTTACCAAGACAGGACTGCCATTCGACCTCTATAACCCAATTACTGGGCAATCAGTACCGACATTGAAAATATCCGACTCAATAAGTTTTTCCGAGAGAATGTTTCAGAAATCCTTTGAAGAGTACTCAACAAAAGCGTGGAGGCTCGTTTACACGACAAGTGTTTCTCGCATTCCCGAGAGGGCAAAATTTTCATACTAAGCTTCGTGCGATAGCTCTTGATTGAGTTTAGAGGACTGATCGTGTTCAGTGTCATGGGTGAATATCGCTCTTTAGTCAGGTAAAAGATTGAGTTGGTAAAATTCGCCCCAAGTCTCTTAGGAAACAGTTTTAAGCCTTCACGGTTCATAACTATACTTAAAATGTCAATTACTGTATATCTTCCGTTATTATTGATTAAATTATTTTTAAGCTCCCGATATTTCGACGCTGTTGCAAGCGCCATGATCGCGGGTTAACTGGAGAAAGCGGGTGGATGGAAAAAATTGTTAGGAGCAGACAAATCTGTCCACTCTTTTCTTTCTTTCTTTCCCTTTTCTTTCTCCATTTAACCCGCGATCATGGCGCTTGCAACAGCGTCGAAATATCGGGAGCTCAAAAATATTCAATAATCACGGAAGATATCCCGTAAGTGACATTTTAAGTACTGTCTCTTAGGAATATAAAAGTGATTATTTAAAATATTTCTGATTATTAATAAATAAAATTACAGCTGCTTCTTTTTATGCAGATTTTTGCGTACTTGCCAAGTATGCCTAGGATTGCGATCCTAGGCATACTTGGCAAGTACGCAAAAATCTGCACAGTATCTGGACAGTAACTTTCCATGTGTAAACGATCCTTCGCAAGACATTCTATTAATAGAATTTCTATTGATCAACAAAGATATTTATCGGCAGATTCCAGACCCGGGGCAGGAATCTCTCACCCCTTCGTACCCTTCTAGATTAGAGTCCTTGGAATTTTATGTTCTATTTTAAAGATTGAGCAGAGAAAGTGCCTTTTGGATTTTTTAGTTTGATCTGGGTAAGCCAATTAAATGCCAAGGTTGGCTTATTTATTCTGTTATGTGGACTACAGGAGCTAAACGCGAGTTTTATAATGTAAAAAAGCACATGATTCACTGCAATAAACAAAACCAGAAAAATATATGATATTTTTCAGGATATATGCTATTACGATAGTGTTTTGAAAACCTAGTACAATTAATTTAACTCGATAAAAAAAATCACGAACTTATCTCTAAAATTTTCTTTTATCGAGTAAAAACCATACTAAAATACATGCGATCATTCTGATTTTTTGGCAAATAATTCTACAAGCAACATATTAGCATCGTTGTGTTTTATTTTTTTAGTCCAATCAATAGATTTTTTGTAAATCGCACAATCCACTCATTTCGCACTATTCGGCCCGCAGTAACTGACGTAACAACCATTTTGTAGTGCAAGCTGATTAGAACTTTATTCTAATAGTATTTCAAACCAAGTTATTTATTTATTTATCAATATAGGCTCACTTTTCTGTGTACAGCATTTAGGTATACATAGGTTTTACGGTCTTGGACTAAAGACTTTAAAGTTTAAACCACCACAAATGTAGTTGCTGATAGACGCTGATAGACGCTACTGAAAGTGTCAAACTCTTCGCCAAATTTTGGACTGACTCCGACAGTCGACACGCTAAAAATAAGAAAGGCGACCTCTAACGCTTCTAGACTTTTTGAAAGCCATGACCAACTGCCATCGACAATCTTTGACACGAATAGCGAATTGGGGAATATTGCATTTAAGCCCACTCTTCCGTTTAAACACGTCGTCACGTGTTACAAACTCAAATCACCGCTGAGTACGCAGAATGTTACATCATTAGTAGTTTAATGGCGGTGTGTCCACCTGTCGTATACGATGTGACTTACGTACTAACGCGGTATTAACTCGTTTTTAATTAGTTTCGTGAGTAGCATCACACCTAATCCTTCTCCAATCATCATCATCAGCCTCAGCCATTAATGTTCCCACTGCTGGGACACATGGCTCCTCTCTATGAGAGGGAATGGGCTATAATCCACCACGCGAGCCCAGTGCAGATTGGTAGATGTCACATGACTTCGAATTTTTTGGTTCTAGGACATGCCGGTTTCCTCACGATGTTTTCCTTCACCGTTTTGAGAGCAGTGGTGATGAAATAAATTACACAAAGTAATGCGCCTAAAAACAGCCAAGCTAAAGTGGGAGTGGGCTGGCCATGTAGCGCGAATGCACCCGGAAAGGTGGGCAAAGATCGTCACTCACTGGACGCCTGACGGAGGAAATCGCCGTCGAGGTAGACCGCGGCGAAGGTGGTGTGACGACCTGATCTTGTTTGCAAGGCGAACATGGAGAGAGATAGAGAGGTTTGGAAGGAGAAAGAGGAGGCCTTTGCCCAGCAGTGGGACACAATAACAGGCTAAGGAAAAAAAATAATGCGCCTGTCTGGGTTCGAACCCACGACTGTAAGTCGGGGCCGCCACCACTGGGCCACCATTGCTCCACTTCTGCACTGCACTGCTCACTGCTCCAATCACCAACATTATTTACCTACGGGTTGTGGCGATTGTGGCAATTTTCTCACAAAATAGATACAAAAAAATACTGCCACAAGTAGTCACATACCTTTTTCTAAGATTTTCCTGATAAATCATTAAATATTCTTGTAAACATATACCTACCTATAGTATCTTTGAAGGATACCTTTGTCCTGAAACCTTCACGAAACAAATCACGGGAGCTCTCTCGTTTATGTTAACTAAACGTATAGCCGCTGTAGAATCTATTTACTATTTGTGCGCTTTTTTTCTGTATAGAAACATAGGGGTGATAGTTTGGTTCGCAAACGCAGTTGATAGAGCCAAGACAAAGTAAATTTCTACCAGCGATAAAGATGGTAGAAAAGACAAAAATAAAGTCCTCGACACTCGGAGATAATGTAGGTTCCCATTAGTGAAAAAAAAATTAGAATCGTAGTTTCGAATAAATCCGCTATCTTTGGAAGTCCGCCATATTAGATTTAAATTGACGTCATTTAGCTAACCATGCATTGTCATCCAAACTAAACATGTATGCATAATTTCTGCTCAATTAAAATCAGAAAAAAACAAGAGAGAAAACAAGAGCTGCTAAGGTTTTTTTTACATACTTATTTAGTTACAGATGAAGCTTAAAAGCATATTAATGAGTCTAGCTGTCTATAAAGGGTGTAAAACACCTCTTAACGAAGCCGAAAGACACTTGTTTTCCTCGTCATTGCAATCATTTTTTTGTTCTACACCATACCTGGGAACCTTCTAGTTTGGAGATATTGGGGGTCAAAGTTCCAACTTTTTGACAAGTTTTTTTTAAATACAAGTTTTTAATATATGATTTTTACTTTAAACACCTCCACGAACCCCGTACTATTCAATCCATCCATCAGCACAATGTTTTGAGTGCGTTACATTGAGTTCTACCACAAAACATGATTTTTCACCCCAAAAAAAAAAGTCGTTTCCCAACAATAATTTTTGCGTAAAGTTACTTAGTTTGATGTACAGAATGCTTGGTTCAGGGCTTCGCGATGAGGTCTTTTACACCCTGTATAGTATGACATCTAAGCTTCTGCAACATTTAGCTCAATTTCATTACAATAAAAAATCAACAATTAACTCACAATAATCCTCTACACTTCCAAATGACGCTATCAATCCATACCATCACATGATTCACACGCCACCAATAAATTATTCCCATCGACGTTAAACACGCATCGGGCCGGCGCGCAATACATTCCCGTATGTTCTCGGTAAATACTGCCTTGTATATTATCGCCCGGGGACCCAATCCGTGTCGAGGACGTACTCGTATTTTATTTATGTTCTAGTTGATAGGTACTCTTGGGATGAAAGGATTTTAAAGTGGAGAAGGAAAATAAATGAGCTTACTTTGGTAGTCACTAATCCTTTGCTAGACAGACTTAAGTTTATGAAATCTGAAGGGACGATCTACTACAACAGCCCATAACGTCCACTGCTGGACATAAGCCTCTCCTATGATGGTAGGATTTGCCGTAATCTCCACGCTTGGCAGGCGGATTGGAGATCGCAGTGATGAAAGACTAACAGAAAACGCTGCTGCCCATTATCTGGTCCACGGAGGCGCAAGGTGTTCTGCCTCAGACATTAGTCGCATTATACGACACCCGTGACTGTAATGGGTTAGTTCTATTCTACTCTGCCGGATACTACACGGCTACGAAGGGACGATCATGTCTTAGATTTATAAATAGGTTTACTTACAAACATAAGATAACATCTGTAATCTTACTACTTATACGAATACTTATTTTATTAAGTACTTTTTTACCTTTTTTTTAATATCATTGCGACACTTAATGATTTTTGAGATTTTTTTTACTTACATTCATTTGGAAAGAACTTGTTATTAATTTTATTTGATTATTGTGAATGTGGGGACCATGTGGGTCACATTTTTAATTTTTGTTTGTTTTTTTTTCCCACAACTGTCTGGCAGTTTGAGTACTATAAGCGACCTACCCAAATGTCCTTTCTTTGGTATTGTTCGTCGTTTCGTTGAGCTCCTTGAGTTATAAGTCGAGCTACACGTTAACTGACAAATGCTTGCACTGACTGGACAGGTCCACTCAAATCTGTATGGTTCTTTCTTCAAAAGACCATCTTAGGCACTAATCTGCATAGTCCTCATGTGAATTGAGCAAGATTATGTCTGGACTTTAAAAGAGACTATGACCTCTGAGTTTGTTTCGGCTGTTTCTTCTCAGAGTAGTCAGGTACGAAACACCGGCCCCATCTAGTTTTAAAAAATGACGTGTAAAAGTGTTTGTAAAAACCTACTTGCAAAATAAACATCATTTATCATTTAATCTTTGAAGAATAGGGAATATGCATGTAATACAAAACTCTTTTTATTTATTAAAAATGCCTTGTATTGGCCACTGAAAACATTATGGTACGCTTGTTTAAGTTGCTCATGCATCACTTATTTTACAATTTACTGTTTTATGTAGCATGTTTTTGGTGAAACGGAACGCACTTTCAAAACGCGTCGTCCTCGATAACGCCGGTAGTGACGTCAAAGTCTAATGTCAAAAAAAACACTTTTATTTAAAAAGTGCTTAAAGTTTCACTAAGGTTTTATTGTAATATTGTTCTTGCAATTTTTACTTGACTAGAGCACATACAATCAGTAAAATTATTCTGTTATGGGCAAAAAATTAGATGTAAACAAGGAAGATTGTGGTAAATGACGTCACATCATGGCCGCGACAGCTACGGACGTTTCAACTGTCATAGAAAATTGCAGGAGTTTAATATGATTTTTAAGCGACAAGCAGTAGTTGGACTTAACTTTGAATACTATTTTTTGGTTGATAGTACTGTATTACTGAGATACAGTACAGTCCTTTTGGCCTCGTACAGGACCAATTTCGTTTCTTTTTATTTGGTTTTTATTTATTTTTGTTTAATTGTTACTAGTTGTACCTGCTGTTAATTTTACCATTTTAATTTGTGTGTTTTGTCCTGTGCGGGCTAATAAATGTTTTTTCTTTCTTTCTTTCTTATTTTATTGATTTAAGTGAAAAAAAAATCCCTATTGGGCAAAGGTACACCCACATTGCGCTAGGTATGTATTAGGTCTGGAAATATGATCGGCGATGAGGACGGCTCGTGGCTAAATACTTACAGCCACACGGATCGATTTTCAAGGTTAAGCAACGCTTGCCAAGGTCGATCTGTGGATGGGTGACCACCGCTACATACCGAGTTTCCTCCGTGCCTCGGAAAGCACGTTAAGCCGTTGGTCCCGGCTGTCATTTGTTGATCTTTGAAAGTCGTTACAGGTAGTCAGTGGCCCGAAAGTCTGTCAACCAGTTTTACCAATGGGTACCATATTACCCAGTAGGTACTAACTGGGTTGTGAAGGTCAGATAGGCAGTCGCTTCATGTAAAATACTGGTATTCAGCTGCATTCGATAAGACTGGAAGCCGACCCCAATAAAAGTTGGGAAAAAAGCTTATTACCATCACTCGGGCACAAAACCAGACATCGTCCGCTGGCCTTCATGTTAGTTTTAATGATTAAATTTAATAAGAAACAACCATTTTCTTTCATTGTTGTAGGACATGAGATGAGTCAACTAGTTAACCAATTAAATGAAATACTCAAACTTCTAGTACCTTTGCCTTTTCAGAGTATTTTAGGGTCTGTCCAAACTTTTCTGGAGTTCTTAAGTACCTTTTCTTCAAAGAACCCTCGTCTGCATTCATAAGATAACTTCTCTAAAGTTCAATATTCAAGACACTAAAGGTTTTATATCGTTCGTAAATAACGTTGACACTTTCTAAACGACCACATTTTCAATATCGAGAACGTGTCGGTGATTTTATGGATAGACTAAATAAAACGTTTAAAGTGAAAAGTGTTAAGTTTTTATCATCTTAAGGCTGGGTGACACTGCACGGTAAAGGAAATAGCATTTACGTTAAATGCATAATTGCTGAACGGTTTTTTGTTAAGGTGAAAGCTCCACGGTAGCCCGCAAAATTCAAATTTTCTTACGTTTTTTGCAATTTGTAGGCCAGTGCTAGGTTGCATGTTGATTAGAATATGATTCGCGGCTGTAACACGTATATAGTGACAGAATTATAATCATTAAAATCATCAATACAACCCTCTAAGTTCATGTAACCTGATTGAATGTCATCGTTACAAATGACTTTTCGTTTCATCAAAAAAATAATAATATTGTTCATCAGCATGTAACAGAAAAGAAAATAAATTAATCTGTGGCAAGTGTGACTACTGTGGCATGAAGTTCTGGGTTTGATTCCCAGGTCATTCAAAGTATTTCTCAGCAATATGACTTAAATATAACTAGCGAAATGTAGGCGCACTATAGTACCTACACCTCTGCCTTACCCTTATGGGATTACAGGCGAGATGTTATGTGTGTTTTATAATAACTTAAAACTTAATATTAATGCTGTAACAATAGTACATTGTTCACCGAGAGGAGAAAGTGACCGATTACCGTCGAGGGTGTCATTTGAAGCCCGAGCCGTAGGCGAGGGCTTTAAAACACCCGAGATCGGGAATCGCACTTTCTCTCGAGTGATACATAGTGCTTTATACTACACCTACGAGAAAAATAACTATCACTATTATCATTTTGATAGTTTTATTTTACTTTCTACGAAAACTGAATCCTCAAACAACTCACAAATTGGAAATGGCGCCAATGGCGTCTGCAATTTTCACATGTTCTTTTTTCAAATTGTTTATCCTGCCGCCGCAGGGTCGCACTGCCAGCCCGACACCATCCAACACACAGCTAGTGGCCAGTGTCATTTTGCGAACTTGGAGATAAAAACTCAGTGTAAAAACTTTTTGGCTTTTGATATTTAGGTTACCGGCGCATAGTCTTACCCAAAATTAAAAAAGAAAAACCACGTAAGAAATGGATTTTCATACACTTTTCTCTCCCGCTCAGATGCGTTTTCTCCCCGCATATTTGTTCGATATGCAATGACGTACTTTCTACCGTAAATTTGGTAAAGTATCAAGGTACTTTCCAAGCAGGTGTAGTATAAAATAATATTGTAATACCTACCTAATGATTTGAAAAGAGTAACCATGGAGTTTCTTGCCGGTTCTTCTCCATGGAAACAACCAACGCGAACCGTGCACCTTTTTCGACGTTTTTTATGTGCCCATGTAGGCCTATGTGAAATAAAATATTTTGATTTTTTTAAATGAATCTGTGATATAGTTGGTGCCAGTTAAGATGAGAATAGCGGTCATTGACCCACCTACATTTATTAAACTTCTTAACTTTGAAAACCAAAAATAAGCCTGTTCAAGTCTTGAATCTAAAAAATCTATCGTGTACTTCAACATTTTTGTAATGAAAAACGATACATAGTTTATTTGTTTTGGTTCGTACGAAGAGATATTAGGGAAAGGGCAATGACCGTTATTCTCATCTTAACTGGCACCAACTATAGTCTTGAAAAAAAGTCAGTACCTACAACTAACCGCCCCCTCCCCCCAACATCTCTATCTTCAGCCATAAATCGGCTGTCCATTCAACTAACTAACATGAGCAGACGCCACCGGACCTGTCTGAGCACAGCGTGTATTAGTGCCCAGGGAGACGACCCCTGTCGGAATGTCTCCGCGTGTTACGTGACATGTCTCTCTATAGGTTCTGAAATTAATCATTAGGGATACCTAACGGTTTATGATACTTAATTATGATTAAAGATTGCGTATGATAATTGAGTGTGCATAATCATAGTTTTATGTGTATTTGAATCAATTAACGCTAACTGGTGTTTTAAATCATCATCATCATCATCATTTTAGCCGAAAGACGTCCACTGCTGGACATAGGCCTCCCCCAAGTGTCGCCACATTGACCGGTCCCGTGCGACTCGCATCCAACGGATTCCCGCAACCTTCACCAGGCCATTGGTCCACCTAGATATGTCCTGTGTCGTGTCCTGTTTTAAATGTTTTATTTTAATTCAGTAGCGACCTTAGGCTACAATATATTCTCCTAAGTTATAAGAAGAAATGATATTTTATGTTGTTATAGATAAATTTCAGGACTGACCATTGAACTTGGAACCCATTTAGATTTCACTTCTTTTGTCGTTGAAGTCAACAACCAAGGCATATATCATAATATTGAACTTGGCTCTCATTTCACATTTATGTTTTTGATGGGATATCATTACTTTTTGTACATACGCCATCTAGTGTCACTTTTAAATAAATCAATGGAGGCGGCATGGTGTAGTGTGAGTTTCTGGGAATGATAATAGGTGGCGCTAGTGGTTGTAGAATACGGTTAGTTACGCGTAATAAATACGAAAATCTACTATATTCTTATTTATAAGTACAAAAACGGAAATATTTGGATTAAAGAAAATTAAGAGTGGTATTCAACTCGTTACATATTCACGTAAAGATCATAAAATCCACATATAGAGATTTACAGGCACTAATTAATAAGTTAATTGAAAATTTTAATAAAATGATAAAAAATTACAAGTTTCTGATTTTTTCCTTTGTCTTCACCTAATTACCTATCTGCATGCCAAATTTGAGCTTTCTAGGTCATCTGGAACTGGGTTATAGTTTTGATCTATAGGTCAGTCATAAAAATGACGATTTTTGGACGTTAATATCTAAATAACCGTTAGACATATGTTTATAAAATTTGGAACACATATACATCTCGCTAGTCTCAATATATGAGCCAAATTTGACAAGTTTAGGTGAAATAGTTTTTGAGTTATGAGGGGCTCAAAAGTGGCTCCAAATGGTATTACACACTGTGAGCTGCGCGCCGGAACTTGGCTTGACACGCTCCCGCGTGTCTAGATAAATGCCCACTTAAAGTACTTACGGGATAATATCCGTGATTTTCTTTATTTATGAGGTCCCGATATTTCGACGCTGCTGCAAGCATCGTGATCGCGGGAATACTGTCGTGAGTTACGATCGAGTTCCAGTAGTGCGCGTAGTAAAAGACTAAGAAAGAGGGTAGACAGATTTATCTGCTCATAATAAATAATTTTCGCCACACCCGCATACCTCTTCAGTATTCCCGCGATCATGATGCTTGCAACAGCGTTGAAATATCGGGACTTCATAAATAAAGAAAATCACGGATATTATCCCGTAAGTACTTTAAGTGTATAGTGAAAAACCGTGAAAGTCTAAAACAGTGCATGATAAATGTCTCTGTTAATTAACATGCAAGCCAACGATATGTCTAATTTCACGAATTCTTCTTTAAACTTGATAAATATCTCGCTCATTTAACAGACTAACATGATTAGAAGCGACCAGTCCGCTTACAATCTGTCTCCGTAGTCTGTACGTAACGTGTATTAGTGCCGAGGGAGACGACCCGTATCGGAATGTCTCCGCGTGTTACGTGATACATAACTCCGAAGCTTCCGATTTTCATCTCTAGGGATACCTAACGATTATAGTTACTTTATAATAATTAGAGATACATGGTGTTTATTAGAATTAATTGAGGTTACCAAAAATAATGGTTTTCTAATATTATAAAGGGTGTTACAAAACCCTTCAGGAAGCCGAAAGACACTTGTTATACCCGTCATTGTGATCATTTATTTGTTCTAAAACGTACGTGAGAACTATCTAGGTCAAAGTTCCAATACGTCTTGTTCCACGAGTCCCTTTCTTAAACCATAATAAAAATAACTCGCCCATTTATCGGACTGATGTGATCATAATTATTGACTTCATCTAACAGTTGACAGATCAAAAACTTTTTATTTATTTTTAATAATAAATCTATTAAATACACAATCTTACAAATACCTACTACTAACACCTTGCACCAATAATTGTAACTATTTTACCTTCATCTGTAAAAAAAAACTTTTTGTTAATTCTTACCGCATTGATTATTGTACATAACATTAAATGTAAGCATTACCTGGGTGGGGACCTGGTGTCCTGAAATACAGACCTCACGTCTAGCTTAGGTTGTTGTTACGTATTTTGTATTGATACCTCTTTAATGTACCTATATTGTGGTGAGAAATAAATCTTTATTATTATTATTATTAAAGTAAATGCAAGGCGCCACGGGATTGTTCACAAACTGTGTCCGTATATTACTGCCCAGGGAGGTGACCGGGTCGGAGTACTTCCACGCGTGACATGTTTTTCACGCTGCGAGACTTTAATAGCAAAATTAAACTTTATAAAAAAAAAAAAAAATTGATTAGGGAAACCTGACGAAATATTTTTATTCTCTTGCCCTTACTTATTTGGGGCCAGCGCTGCATGTCTTCTTCTTTCATAAGGACTTCTCTTTTACTCGGCTTATCAGCTGTCACCTCCTTTCTACCGTCCTTCACATAGTCCATCGTGTCTTCGGTTTTCCTCTACTCTTTAACCATCTAAATGTATACTCAAACCTAACAAAACAAACTTTTAATAATACTTTAAACCTCTTTATCTCTCTCTTTCTCTCTTTATTAAACGGCTAACTTCATTCAAATGTTTGATTACATTTGAATGAAGTTATATCCCGGTCACATTATCTCGAGACCTGGCGTCGATGACGACACGTCGCGTCGGCGCTCTGATATGGTGCGCAAAACAAGTATCCTCTAGTAGGATATTATTATAAACAATAAGATTTCCAACAAAACAATATTGTGTTAATTAATTGAATGTAGGTAATATTATTATAATGATATGATTAAAATTGCGGGAGGTTCGCATTCCAGCGAGGTCTCGAGATAATGTGACCGGGATATAGTTGTTTAATATAAACTGTTTGATAACAGGTTACCCAAAAATCTATTAAATCATTCATTAATCGTAGATACGGTCCTATCTCCAACAATAAATCCATCGACGTCAATGCGAGACACCACCGAACCGCTCACAAAATGTCTCCGTACACTACAGTCCGTCGGTAACGTGTATTAGTGCCCAGGGAGACGACCCGTGTCGGAATGTCTCCGCGTGTTACGTGACATGTGTCTCACGACGCGGACTTTATTAACACCGATTAAAGGTCGGTCTGTGGTAGTTAATTGGTAGAATTTAGTCTAGATTATTTAATGGGTCCCGACTACCGGCCAAATTGCCAACATCATTGTTGTATTTAAGTTATTTCCAACACCAGAGACTGATCACTGATCAGACAAGACACACTCACAATAAACAACAATATAACATCAATCACGTCTCTTATAGCCGAAGGGTTATTTTTTATTTATTTATTTGTAAGTCCCATCTAATAGGGGGCGAGCCTATTGCCATCAACCGGGCACAAATCCAGAATCCGTGGTTGCTACTGAGAATAACTGATGGAAAAACCCAAAATCACTAAACTCGACCCGGGAATTGAACCCAGGACCTTATGCTCAGCAGTTACGGTTGCGACCACAGTCGCAGTCACACACAAAACACACTCACAATATCTCTACGTAATAGTGGTCTGTGGTCTATCAGTACTTCGTACTTCAATAAATGTAAAGTGTCGTGTTTATTAGTGTCCAGGGAGACGACCCGTGTTGGGACGTCCCTCGCTGTAGCGTGACATGTTCCTCTTGAACTATAAGCTAGGACATGATTAACTGAGATTAGGGCAACGATGTAACGTGTTATAGACTAATGACTTTAGACACAACCGGAGTTAGCATTGGTGTCGATTTGGTTGTGCACAAACTAAACTTAATTTAGGCTATTGCTAAGTATCTTTAACTATAAGGCAGTGCGAGAATAGGACGGCTTTTTTTTTTTTTAAGGGACAAGCCCGCCACACTGTTCCCAACCACTGTAACTCCTGAAAGCCAGAATCAACAGTGGCGACCACCAGAAAAGCGCCGAGACAATGAAGCTCGACGAAGTCCCAGAGAATGAATTTAACTGTCTTGGATGCCGCAACGAAATTAATCAGAAAAGTATAGCGGAGGAGTAGGAAAATCTGTAATTTCCACTTCCCTCCATATCAGCAGGAGACACAAAGAAACAAGGCCAATAGGCACAAAGGGACGTTCACAACTGGGATAGGCCCAATTGCCTAGCACCACGGATAAAATATTAGAGAATAGGACGGCTATAGCTATGAACTAATTTATAGATGTCAAACTAGTTTATGCCTTGCGCTTCACCGTGTTTTTAGACGCCTTGTTTTTACGTGCACCCTTCGTTTGTGTGGAAATATTAGTTCCAATTAAATTTGACAGCTCTAAATTACCTACGTCCGTCCGTCGTCGTTTCTCTTTAGAGAAAAAGATAGCAATAGCCTAAATTAAGTTTAGTTTGTGCACACCAGAATCGACAGCATTATCTACAATTTTACATTAGGTATACTATTCAAACACCACAACTGGGCTTAAGATATTTACTTAATTGAGTGTCAATGGTTCGCTTTATATAATCAGCTTTAAAGTTTATAATCAGGCTATTTTCTTGGCTTTATCGTCTTCTTTTTTTGCAAAGAAAATAGGAGTGAAAGCGTCCAATTTTATACTTTACCATAATACTGATGCAGTCCTTTATTCAGTGACATCAAAAAGAAGCTCGAAGATTTTTCAGCTTGGTTGAAACTCAAACTCAAAGCATTTATTTCAATTAGACCATTACGGCATTTTTGAATATCAAAAATACAAAAAAAAAACAAACCTATAACTAGTCCTAGTCACAAGACATAATACTGAACCTAAAGATCACCTGCTGAAGGACGAGCACTGCTACAACTAGTCTAGCTCTATCG
Source organism: Xestia xanthographa (assembly GCA_905147715.2). Taxonomy (NCBI): domain Eukaryota; kingdom Metazoa; phylum Arthropoda; class Insecta; order Lepidoptera; family Noctuidae; genus Xestia; species Xestia xanthographa. Next base: position 31,888,530 of record LR990644.1, read on the forward strand.
TCACACGTCACAAACACGAGACGACACCGAAATTTTTTGTCACACCCAGTCTAAGACAAGCAGTAACTTTTTTAAGGTTCAGTAGTAAAAGAGGTAGCAACCATTATAGGTTCGTCATATATTTTTTTTATAACCGACCCATAATATCTTGTAAGTATTTGGACCCAACTTTATTTAATCATACAGATCACAAATCTATTATTCATGGACGAAATACAAAACAAATCAAATAATTTATTCCCTTAGACCCATGACAAAAAGGTTTTTATTTACCCTTCACAAATTCTTTCCATCCTTTTGTTAGGCAGCATGTGTTGGCAATACATCCAAGTCTTGACTAATAAATATAAAAACAATGTTACTGGAGCTCGACCCTTCTGGGCGATTCTGTGATTTCCCTGCGACGTGACATGCTTGCGACATGGGATGTTCGATTGACGAGACGTGGCCCATTTTAATATTTTCGGCTAGGCACGCGTGTTTGCCTGCGTTTTCTATTTTCTCAGTTTTTTTGTTTGAAAATGTAGGAGTTTTGTCTAGTGAGCCATTAAGGAATCCAGTTCATCACCCTCCCCCTAGTTACGACTGGGTTTAAGACACAAATCTTTTAAGCCGTATAAAGATTTTCATTTAGGTTATGTTACTCCGGAAAACTAATATCAAAGAAGACATCATCATTTACCAAGCCTTTTCCCAACTATGCTGGTGTCTTAAAGTCTTACCAGATGCAGCTGAATACCAGTAGTTTACATTGATTACATGGAACGACTACCTATCTGACCTCCACAACCCAATTAGTACTGGGCAAATACCTTACCGTAATACGTACCCCTTAGTAAGACTGGTTGTCAGACTTTCGGGCCACCGACTACCTGTAACGACTGTCACAGATCTACAAATGACACAGCCGGGACCAACGGCTTAACGTGCTTTCCGAAGCACGGAGAAAACTCGGTATGTAGTGTGTGGTCACCCATCCAAGAACCAACCTATACAAGCACCCTTTTACCTTAAAGAACGTCCTGTGTGGCTGTTATGATATTTAGACACGAGATAGATCCTCCTTCATGGGATGAAACAATTAAAATTAATGGTGTACCTATTCCTTCGCTGTTGCTGTCACAATCACAATCACATTGTATCCTAGCAAGCACGTTTGAACATTAGGAACAGAATAGATAGCGTACAGAAGTTGCACTCCTTTGATCTTGAAGAAAGCCGACATTTTAAATACCTAAACTGGGCGTGCTCGATCTAAATTGTGCCTTGACGCCACGCGTTAGCGTATTTTATTCAGCGTCTCACTGCTTAATGGTCAATCGATAGGATTGCCCCAAGCACAGCACCCCTAGCCAAGTTACAAACGTTTCGTATCGATTCTCTTTCTACAATCGTAAACGCCTCAGCGTAAGCGATTGTAAAAAGCGCTAAATTGGTAGCCAAGTTGACACGACTGAGTCGATCGCTCGTTCTCTAATGTCTGTAGAAAAAAACTACAGTTTAGCGATCAACATTGTAGAAACGATAACATTCTATTCTATCATTTTGAACATTGTAAACTTGCCTACGAATTTTCTATTCGTTTGTGTTGATCACGTGATTTAACGTTGAGATTATGTCATTCCCATTCATTTGAATAGTTTTCTACTAGCGTTAACGATTGTAGATTGTCAACTTGGCTAGGGGTGCAGAATAGATAATAGTACTAGCGCCTCAAGTACTAAAAATAAAATACTATACCAACATTTTTGTATTTTAATGTTTTATTATTTAAATTTTAATTAAAACTTATTTAATTACAATTGTTTTACTCTATTATAACGCCTCATATATTTCTTGCCTTCTCTAAAATAACGATTACCTTTACTTATTAAATTTAATAGCAGCATAAATGCGAAATCTAACAAATAATTTCAAAATAAACTCTGATGGGAAGCATGAACTGGACATGAAGCAGTGAAATTAATAATTATAAAAAAACCGGCCAAGTGCGAGTCGGACTCGCGCACGAAGGGTTCCGTACCATTATCTATACATTAGACAAAGCGGCAAAAAAATCACGTTTGTTGTATGGGAGCCCCCCTTAAATATTAATTTTATTCTGTTTTTTGTATTTGTTGTTATAGCGGCAACAGAAATACATCATCTGTGAAAATTTCAACTGTCTAGCTGTCACGGTTCATGAGATACAGCTTGGTGACAGACAGACGGACAGACGGACAGACGGACAGACGGACAGACGGACAGACGGACAGACGGACAGACAGACGGACAGACAGCGAAGTCTTAGTAATAGGGTTCCGTTTTTACCCTTTGGGTACGGAACCCTAAAAAAGACAATATTTTTCTACATTTATTAACAGCAACAGTTTATCTGGCTTGTCATTTTCACTAAGTAATAATGATTAATGATCAATAATTTAGTCAGTCAAAAACACGAAGTCAGACAGACAGTGCCCTGCACTAGGTGACCCATGGCATGTTCGGACGACCTCTGTTTGGGTCTTCTTTCGGGACAACACGAGTTGAGGACGAACGTGACCTGACCCTCGTGGACAAAGATCCTTGGATAGCGGGTCATTCTTGAGCTAAAATGCTATGTAATCTTCTGATTATAAAACATCTTTTTGCAAGTATTTTGTGATTAATTTCAGTTAATTTTTATAGTTACAAATTTGCATGAGTCTCATGGTCGAGCTCCCAGGAAAAAGCTTCCTAGTGTTACCATGATTTTAATTTATATCAACTACACAACCTGGTCCGTTGGTATAGCGGTCGCAAGCCAGATTAACGATCGTGGGGTCCTGGGTTCGATTCCCGGGTCGGGCAAAAAGTGGTATTAGGTTTTTCCATTAGAAATTTCTCAGCAGTTTGGAAGTTACGGTATGATACTCCCGTGCCTTGACCTTTTATTTGACTATTCCAAAACTTTTTCACTTCCACGGCTTCTTCAGTTCCCACATGGTTTCTGCTCTTCAATACTACTACTACTACTACAACAGCCCATAACGTCCACTGCTGGACATAAGCCTCTCCCATGATGGGAGGAATTTGCCGTAATCTCCACGCTTGGCAGGCGGATTGGAGATCGCAGTGATGAAAGACTAACAGAAAACGCTGCTGCCCATTCTCTGGTGTACGGAGGCGCAAGGTGTTCTGCCTCAGACATTAGTCGCCTTATACGACACCCATCAGTGTAATGGGTTGGTTCTATTCTACTCTGCTGGATACCACACGGCTATTTAAAATACTAAACACTGTCAATTTCTAATGTCATAAAAGTAATCTGATTTTTTCACCTTGTGGTGTGAGCCAACATAGGTCGGAAGTTACAACGCATGAAACGCACCTCTGATTTTTCGGATTCATGTGCGTATTGTATAATTATCACTTTCTTCGGTGAAAACATCGTGAGGAAACCAGCATGCCTAAGAGATATTTCAGAGGCCCATGGGTGACATAAAAACTCTGACAGGCACTAACCACACGACACGAGCTAAACGCGAGTTTTATAAGGGGGAAAATATAATGACCACCAAAAATAACTTTGTGACCACTAACATCTATCACCTAAAATATCAATTCATCACCAAATTTAGTAAATTGAACACCAAATTTTAATGAGGTGGTTGATGACAAACTAGTTTTGCCTAGGCCAACTTGGGGCACCCCGACACGGATGGATTAGGTTAGAAGGGTATGGCGGGGTCGAATGAGCGAGCGAAGCGAGCGAATAGACCCCGCCATACCCTTCGTGGTTATTTTTTTATAAACCATTTAAAAGTAGGAGCCCCGCGAAGCGGGGCTCCGTCGACCGGGTCTCCCTCGACTCGGATGCAAGAGCATAACAGTTCAATTTCTGGTGATCATTAACTAATTTTAACTCTAATTTTAACTATTTTTGGTTCTCATTTCACGCTAAAATGGGGATTAATTTTGGTGATCATTTACTATTTTTGGCAATCAAAAGTGATTTTTTTGCCGTTACATTTGACTAAATCTGGTGGTTCGTTAAACATAAGCCGTTTTATAATGCAAAAAAGCATAAGATTAACTGCAATAAACAAAACCAGAAAATATATGATATTCTTCAGGATCTAAGTAGTACGGTAGTGTTTTGAAAACATAACATAACCAATTTTATTCGATAGAAAAAAATCACGAACTTATCTCTAAAAAAATATTTTAACGAGTAAAAACCATACAGAGAGTAAATACATGCGATCATTCTGATTTTTGGCAAATAATTCTACAAGCAACATATTAGCATCATAGTGTTTTACTTTTTTAGCAATCAAAAAACCACTCATTTCGCACTATTCGGCCCGCAGTGACTGACGTAACAACCACTTTGTAGTGCAAGTTGATTAGAACCTTATTCTAACAGTATTTCAAGCGAAGTTTGAACCACCACAAATAGAGTTGCTAATTTAGCTCCTGTAATCGCCCTATGAGAAAAAGATCTGATTCCCTAATTCTGGTAAAATATTGCTACCATTTAAACATAAAAATTAACAACCAGACGTATTCTTCTTTTACAACTCCAATCCCATTACCCGTATGAAACTAAACTGACACTATCTGTCGCACACAATTTGAAACTAAACGAAGCCAAAACTAAAAGTGCAACAAAATAAATCACTTGACGTGGCTGCTATCACGACCGAAAGTTTCAGAGCTTTAGCAGAGACATGAGTGAACACATGTGGATGGATCAAGTCGGATTTCGTTCTTGTTCGGTATCGTAGCATAGTATGTTGGATATGGTGGAGCCGCGAAAAAAGGGGGATAGTTATACGAAGTAATGTTGTATTTATTTTGATTGATTTTTAAGTGGTATAGTTGTTGTTGTTGTTGTTGTTGTAGTTGTTGTTGTTGTCGTTGTCGTGAGGAAACCAGCATGTCCTAGAACCAAAAAAATCGAAGAAATGTGACATCTACCAATCCGCACTGGGCCCGCGTGGTGGATTATTATAGCCCATTCCCTCTCATAGAGAGGAGACCTGTGTCCCAGCAGTAGGAACATTAATAGGCTGATGATAATGATGATGATAGTTGTTGAATGAGATTACAATTTGACAAATTATGAGATTAATGACCACACACACCCAGAGCGAGTGCGGTGTTACTATTCAGACCATGTTCCACTTGCTGAAATGGTCTAAGTCCGTTCATAACTTTAAAATTTCCAATAGTAGTCATCTTTCACAAAAAAAAACACAAAAAAAAATCCGAAAGAGCTTCCAAAGCTACGTGGGTGAATGCTCAAATCGCTCAAATTTTTAATTAAAGTTCGTTAAGTACATCTTAAGCTTGTCTGGAAGATATCGCTCTCAGCGATAAGACCTGGCGGTCCGTTATACCCTTATACCACCTACCCCTCCCCCTACCTTATACCTAACCTTCTTTGTATATGCATGATTTTTTAATCACTCTAAACAAAGCGTATTAACATCAGATATAGCAAAGTGAAATTATTTTTTTAATATCTATAAAAAAATACTAAATTATAAGCATTTGAAACTGCTGATTAGACAGAGAGATCCGATAAAGCGAATGACGTCATTCTCTGCATCGACGTACAAAATCCATACTAAATTCCGTTTAAGTATCTAGAAAGAGATAGAAACAAAAGTTTAAATGGTTATAACTTTTGTGTTGTTTGGCCGATTTATGTCTTGTTTTCGCTTTTTGTCATTATTTTTATAGTACTTTAACATTCCGTATCTAAATTTTAAAAAAGAAAAAACTTTTCTGCAAAAAAAAGGCTTATCCCCAATAAATGGAACTTAACATACCTAAACTGTCGAAATTTGGGTGTATTGTACACATCTGCGTACCCCTCAGAGCATACAGGCGTGATGTTACGTCATGATGTTGTATAAACAACAAACATCCAAGCGATTGCAGCAATCACAACCGATTTACCATCTAGTTTTGAAGAGTTCCATTGTATATCTCCGAAGATCAGCATCAGATCTTCACCAAATTTAAATGCGACCATCTCAGGAAAATACTCTTTCAAATAAAAAAGGAATTTTGAGAATCGCTCCACAAATACAGGAGAAATCGGTGAACATACATGAAATTATACCACACGACTGAAGTAAAAATGTTCATAAAATGAAAACTACTAGGCCAAACTATGTAATTTTTTTATGGAACCAAATGGCAACTATTCCACATCAAACTAAAGAAGAATCACGTAAATCGGATCATAAATGTCAGCGTAATCGGTGTAAATACATTAAAAAAAAAAATACCAATTGAATTGAGAACCTCCTCCTTTTGGAAGTCGGTTAAAAATGTATGCATATTTCCTATTAAACCCACACGTTAGAGAAGAACTAATATTGTCAAATAGTGTAAAATTTTGGTGTACAATAAAGTACGTACATACTATCTATTTATCTATCGCTCGTTTCGCAGCCCTACGTAAGCTGAGCTCTCGTTGTATGGAGAACAACGCACTTGATCAGTTTTCTGTCGATACGTCACTACGCTGTGTATCTAACGATTCACTGCAGTTTACGAGTGTACCAGTTAAATATAGAATTTATTTCGTTGTTTGGTTTTTTTAAACAAGCTTTTGGGGAGTGCCAATTCCAGTTTTGGAAATATAAAAAATGCATGCAATTTTTAGGCGTCGAGATAAATATATTCTGATATTTTTTTTGCAAAGCTAGCTGGCGTTAGAATTTGTTATGGCTATTAAAAGTTTTGGCTCATATTCACGTATTGTATAATAAATCGGTACTATTTTTATACATGGATAGATAGCGTATACTTACTGTCTTTATTACACACTAGCGGACGTCACGCGGTTTCACCCACGTAATTCCCGTTCCCGTGGGAGTACAGGGATAAAATATAGCCTATGTTACTCAGGGTAAATGTAGCTTTCTAATGGTGAAAGAATTTTTGAAATCGGCTCAGTAGTTTTTTAGTTTATTCATTACAAACATACACAATACAGGCATTGTTTGCCTAAAAGGGGGCTCCAAACACATTAAGATGTAATGTAATATCTAACTGAGTCAATAAACTATTTTGTATTTTGTATTTTTGTATACATATACACACACAAAAATACAAATCTTTCCTCTTTATAATATTAGTGTAGACAAAAGGGGTTTAAATTCTGGCCTGCCTAACTTTCCCCCATTTTATGTTGTTTTAAAAAAAGCAGCCACGTATATGAGACTTGTATTTATCAATAGCTGGCATCAATAAAACAAGTATTATAAGGGCAAAGATCTTCTAAACTGTCACGTTTTTAAGATATCTTCCGGGCCATTACTTGCAACTAAAAACTTCTCCAAAGCAAAGAAATTACATGCTTTGCCAACAATCGTAAGAGAATTGTAAGTTTTACTAAATTTTATTACATGGCTCATCCTGAAAACAATTACCTATCTTATATGGTAGTATTCGTCTCCAATGAACTCAGTCGCGTAGTTTTTTTAGAGTTCTAAAACATCATCATCTGCCGAGCCTTTTCCCAACTATGTTGGGGTCGGCTTCCAGTCTAACCGGATGCAGCTGAATACCAGTATTTTACATGACATGCCTATCTGACCTCCACAACCCAGTTATTACTCAGTAATAGGATACTCCTCGGGAAGACTGGTTGTCAGACTTTTTGGGCCTCTGACTACCTAACGACTGTCAAAGATCTACAAATGACAGCCGGGACCAACAGCTTAACGTGCTTTCCGAGGCACGGAGGAAACTCGGTATGTAATGGGTGGTCACCCATCCACAGACCAACCTAGGCAAGCACGGTTTAACCTTACGATCGACCCGAGCGGCTGTTATTATTTAGCCACGAGCTCCTCAGAGTTCCAAAACATAAAAAAAAAAAAAATTAACGCAGCTAGTGTGAACTAGCTGTCAGCAGTGACGTTTAACAAATGTCAAATAACTTTCTGACTAACAAACAAAGGTTGCCATTACTTGATGGGTGGCTGATACCTTGCTGTTCAGGGTGAACCGTAATTCATAAAATTTCCATCAGACGTCACTTAGGGTAAGAGTAGTAAAGTCAGATTTCCTAATTATACGCTTCTAAATGTAAAAGATGAAAGAATAAATCAATAATTATCTTGTTCAAATCAACCCCAACCAAAATTCATCAGTATCAAACAAAAAAACATCACTTTCCAAACTCACCTACTTTCCAATACGGATCTTTTCAATACTCCCCTTCATACTGCGCAAACGGGGCATGAAAATACCCCTCCACTTGGCTCTCCAGCCTCTGGAGGGCTATTATGAGACATGGAGGGCTCTCCTCTCGGCTTTGTGTCCAAGGTCAAGTCTACACTGGAGGGAGAAACGCTCTACTGTTTGACTTTGTGTGTTACGGCTTTATGCAAATGTTTCGTACTTGTGTCGTGATGCTTGAAGAGTGAGTTAGAAGGCTATTAGAGTAAGGGCAGCAGAAAATATATGATTTCGGTCTTCATTTTTAGGTTTCCGTAACCAACGGGACCCTATTCCTAAGCCTCCGCTGTCTGTCCATCCTTCCATCTGTCTATTATCGGGCTGTATCTCATGATCTGTAATAGGTAGACAGTTGAATCATAATGTGTTATAGATTTATAGTTGCGAGGGGGGAGGTAGCCGAATGACACAACCGGTACGTACAAGCTCGTTTATTCGACTGACGCACAGACCACGAGTCCACGACTGACGCAAGTCGGATCAAAGACGCACAAAAGTTATTACCCACAGATAATATAATACTCCCACAGATAGAATGTACGTATAAAAGTGTTACCATAATTCCTCCACCTTTATTTAAAAAAACATCCTATAATCTACAGGTGTTAATTATAGGGAGCTTCCCTACTACAATGGTACGGGACCTTCACTACCTACCTTCTAGTCGGACTCGCACTTGACCGGTTTTGTTTATAAAGGAGTAAAGAAAGTTCCAGCTGCATTTGCAGATCTTTAACAGTCGTTACAAGCAGTCAGTGGCCCAAAAGTCTGACATCCAGTCTCACTTTATCGTATTACCTGGTTGCTAACTGGATTGTGAAGGTCAGATAGGCAGTGGCTCCATGGAAAATACTGGTATTCAGCTGCATCCGGTTAGACTGGAAGCTGGCTAAGCAGATGATGAGGAGTAAATAAAATAAATAAATAAACCATTTATTTCAGGTAACAAAGACCCATAAATAAATACCTTAGCCTAAAAATACATACTAATAACAATTTATGTTAGTTAATACAACTTAAAAAACTATGTTAGTAGCACTACACTTAAACTATGACACAGGAAGTGGCGGCGTCGTGTTACGCTGCGCGGTGTCACGTAGTCTGCCGCGAAACCGTCGGTAGACTACACCCTTCGGCCAAAACTCTTCCTTGAGAAACTTGTCGAGATGTTGTGTCGGACATCCACTTCTCGACCCTCAAGCTCCAGCTGGTCTTCACCTTCATGTACTCTACGATCTCTTCAACCTTCGTAGAGTGATGCAATCGGGACACATACAGCAACGTCGATGGTATCGCTGGACGCAGCAGAATATTTGGTCCTGACAGTCCAGTAGGTACCGCATTGATTGCGACAAGTCGGCTTCTTCTTCTTATGAAGCATGGTGAAGCCGTCCTCATCACACTCTTGCTTTAAGAAGCGATGGTAGGTGGAAAGGTAGGTACTCAATATGAGATGGTGGTTAAAAGAGAAGTATTGAAGAAGTAGACAAGCTGCGCCAGCCCCAAATAAATTGGAAAAAATAATAATTTTGTACTTTATTTCAATAACATTAGGAAGATAATATTCGGTAAAATAGTAAGAGGAATTAACTATCAGTAACCTTTCAAAGCAAGTAGATAAATACTACACCACTTAGCGAGTCCTATAAAAATATTAACGAATAAAAATTACCACAAAAAAGCTTTTTAACCAAAAACAAGATAATTAATAGAAGGCAGCCATATTGCTAAAGAAAGCCCTAAAACCTCGGCTTAAGCTTAAGACGTTTTATTTGGGTTCTGTAGTCAAATTAAGGTTAATATGAAATGGTTCTGTAATAGCTTGGAAGATAAAAGGTGCCTGTTAGCCTTTGTGTGCAGAAAATTGTAGTAAAGAAATTCGGGTTTTCAACGTTTTAGGTCCTCATTAAAATATGGGTGGTTCTTGCCTGGTTTCGTTGAGAAAACTAAATTAATTTCTCAATATTGTGGGATTGTTGGAACTTCAATTCTTAGCGTTGAAAGAGCTTTAATTTATGCATTTTTAAGGTGTTACCTGTATTCGGTGGAAACAGGCTTTGTTTGTAAGTTTGTATGTAGGTGGTAATCTCCGGATGTAATGAACCGATTTCAAAAATTCTTTCGCCATTCGACAGCTACATTCACCCTGCGTGCTATATGCTATATTTTATCCCCGTACTCCCACGGGAACGGGAACTACGCGGGTGAAACTACGTGACGTCCGCTAGTATTTAAGAAAGTTACGACGACACATAGTCGTTGTCAGTCACCAAGCTGAAAGATTTTGTGATGGACTTGGCTTTACATTCCGTCAAGAAATATTTCTCAGGCGTGCTGGTTCCCTGGTTGGTAAGGTGACCGAAGCACACTTGCTTTGATCACGTTACCAACCATAATTATACAATACACACAATCATGAATCTGAAAAATCTGAGTAGACCTATTGTCTTGGCAGTCAGACGATCACGTCACACGACTAGGCTATCACTGCTAAGTGCAGCTATGTTGGTGTTCATTTTACGATGTTTTTTTTTTGTTTTAAAAGAAAGTAAGAAGATCACCCAAAGGGCAATGGAGAGGGCTATGCTCGAAGTTTCCTTGCGCGATCGAATCAGAAATTTAGACATCCGCAAGAAAACCAAGGTTACCGACGTAGCCCGAAGAATTGACAAACTTAAGTGGCAGTGGGCAGGGCACATTGCTGGCAGAACGGATGGCCGATGGGGCCGAAAAGTTCTGGAGTGACGACCGCGAACCGGAAGACGTTGCGTTGGAAGGCCTCCCACTAGGTGGACCGATGACCTGGTAAAGATTGCGGGAATCCGCTGGATGGGGACCGGTCAATGTGGCGACACTTGGGGGAGGCCTATGTCCAGCAGTGGACGTCTTTTTGCTGAAATGACGATGATGATGATGAAAGTAAGACAACAGGAACATTGTCTGGATGTACCAATGTCATTGGGCCGGGTATAATGTAAACGCACTCAAGGCGGAGTGGTCCACGCTGCGGTCCTCAACAATAAGGGAATGACAAGTTAGAAGACGACCGTCTATGATACCAGAGATAAAATACACTAGAATAAAAAAGTTAAAAAACAATTCACGCTTGCCCGCTCCCAAAAAATTGCGTCACTTAAATCCATGACGGTTTCATATTCGGCCATTTGTCAGTAATTTTAATTAAAATCTACGTTTCATAAAGTTTCCTTTGAAATAACTTTGACGAATCACAAATGCTGAGATAATGGACGGCGCGGGGAGCTAAATTAATTCATTAAGTATCATCTTGTTTTAGATTATTAACGGTCTTGACGACAGTAGGCTTATTTTATTTAAGTTTTCTCCATACAAATAAATAAAATTGAAGTGTCTGTTTGGAATTTCAAAATAATAGCTTTTTACTGAATTTTTCCGACTAATCTCCGAAACATCATCATCATCATCATCATCAGCCTATTAATGTTCCCACTGCTGGGACACAGGCCTCCTATGAGAGGGAATGGGCTATACCTAACCTAATCCACCTCGCGGGCCTAGTGCGGATTGGTAGATGTCACATATCTTAGATTTTTTTGGTTCTAGGACATGCCGGTTTCCTCACGATGTTTTCCTTCACCGTTTTGAGAGCAGTGGTGATGAAATAAATTACACAAAGTAATGCGCCTGTCTGGGTTCGAACCCACGACTTACTATTCGTAAGTCGGGGCCGCCACCACTGGGCCACCGCTGCTCGAAACATTATCATAATTCATCATTTCAGCCGAAAGACATCCACTGCTGGACATAAGCCTCCCCCAAGTGCCACATTGACCGTTTCCGTGCGGTCCGAAACGGTTGAAGCTATTTCGACGTGACTTTCACTGGCAGACACTGTTTTAACCTTTCACGGTTTAAAACTAAACTTATATTGTCACTGTTGTTGTTGTTTGAATATCGGGAGCTCAAAACAAATAATAATCACGGAAGATATCCCGTAAGTGATATTATAATTTCACTTGGCAGATAGCTGATGTTTTAAGGTGTAACATAAGCTACTTTTATTTTAGAAAAAGGAATAATTTGATAATAATTTCACGCAAACGAACATCGCGAGCAACAGCTAGTGTGAGTAAATAAACTTAGCCACGTAATCCGCGTGAATATTAACACTCGAACTTAAATATGACAAAATAGGTAGGTACTTACATTGTTATCGGTTTATATCTAAACTTAAAATGCTAGCAACAGCGTCGAAATATCGGAAGCTCAAAATTAATAATAGTCACGGAAAATATCCCGTATGTGACATTTTAAGTTTAAACATTGTTATGTTCCAATATCTCACCTTATAAGCAAGTAGACACAAGGCTTTTATAAATATCTTTTCAAAAATCGACTCGGAAAAGGCACAAAAAGGAAACTACTACAATAGCCCATAACGTCCACTGCTGGACATAAGCCTCTCCTATGATGGGAGGAATTTGCCGTAATCTCCAAGCTTGGCAGGCGGATTGGAGATCGCAGTGCTGAAAGACTAACAGAAAACGCTGCTGCCCATTCTCAGGTCTACGGAGGCGCAAGGTGTTCTGCCTCAGACATTAGTCGCATTATACGACACCCGTGAGTGTAATGGGTTGGTTCTATTCTACTCTGCCGGATACCACACGGCTAAAAAAAAAAAAGGAAACTAATCAAAACAAATGACAGGGTCCCCATGAGTCCCCATTGTAGCTTCCCATCCATATATCGGTATCTCACAAATACCACTAACTACAAAAGGAAACCTCCTGAATTTACTGAATTTCCTGAATCCAAGAGTTTGTCCCGAGGCTTTTCGGATTAGTGATTTATCTCCCGAATGCCTCCCTAGGATTTGGGAATTGTGTGACAGAGATGCCCATTTATATCTATCGAGTTTTTGTGAAGACAGGTGGCGACATCTAGGGAGATTTGCGGGAGTTTTACGCTGTCAATTTTATTGGTGAATTTATGGGAAGAGGCTTTTATTGTCGAAGTTTGAGTTTTTTTTTAAATAAGTTGGTTTCAATCGATGCCGAAACGATATCAAAATCTGATTTGCCAAAGAAACTATCTGGATATCACCATAGTGTTATTTTTATTCCTGAAACTTAGATGGAAAATTCCAAAAAAGTAAGTTGATGGATAACAGATTAATATCATTGCATGATGTGAGGTGGGTGGACCATGGAAGGCCACGCTCCTTTGAAGGCCAACAATTAAAAAGTCGTAGTTATTGACATGTTAGGAGGAGGAGCTCGTGGCTTTATAATAACAGCCACTCGGGTCAATCTTAAGGTTAAGCGGTGCTTGCCTAGGTTGGTCTGTGGATGGGTGACCGCCCATTACATACCGAGTTTCCTCCATGCCTCGGAAAGCACGTTAAGCAGTTGGTCCCGACTGTCATTTGTAGATCTTTGACAGTCGTTAGGTAGTCAGAAGCCCAAAAAGTGTGACAACCAGTCTTACCAAGGGGTATCGTATTACCCGGTACTAACTGGGTTGTGGAGGTCAGATAGGCAGTCGCTCCATGTAAAATACAGGTATTCAGCTGCATCCGGTTAGACTGGAAGCCGACCCCAACATAGTTGGGAAAAGGCTAGGCAGATGATTATTGCATGATATAGAAATAATCATTAACATAACATCAGACCTGTAATCCCTGAGGGTGAGGGGTGAGCCTATTGCCATCAATCGGGCACAAATTCAGACTCCCGTGGCTTCTACTGAAATATTCCTGATGGAAAAACCCAATCTCTTTGCCTGACCTGGGAATCGAACATAAGACATTAAAAGATTTAGAGATATTTAAAGACTATTAACCGACTTAAAATAAACAGCCATTTAAAGTTTACCTATTCCAACATAACTAGGTAAAGTAACGATAAATTCTACATGAAATAAATAAAGAAAAAATATTAATTTACATGCGATAGCTGACTCAACGAAATGCTCCTAACTCGACAGTATTAAAAATAAAAAGACAGAAACTACATCCGATGGAAAAACTGCTCACGTTTATATTGAAATAAATTCAATTTATTGATTGCTAGCTTTTTCCCATGTATTCGTCTGCGGATAAGTCCTTAGAGCATTTCTGTAGTGGAATCTTAAATCCCTCTGCTATTTTCTTTTGCTTTGACACTCTTACAAACGGCAAAATTGACTTTTATATCTTTTAAAACGATGTAAGGACTTGGACACGCGTATGTTGCAAAACAGATATTTTTATAATTTAAAAAGCCGAAAAAGTGTCTATACAGATTCAAGAGTCTCGAGACCCATTCGTGCCTCGAAAAACACGTAAAGCCGATTGTCATTTGTAGGTCTTTGACAGTTGTTAGCAGTAGTAAAAAATCTATAGGTTTCACAACCAGTCTACAAGGTCTTAATCAGTAACTGGGTTATGAAGGTCAGATAGGCAGTCACTCTATGTAAAATACTGATATTCTGGGAAAAGGCTAGTTAAATGATTAGCCGGTTAACAAGATGCTGTCAGGCAGATACAACACCACTGCGAGGATCGACTGGAGGACACGGTGGAGCACACGGTGGAGCACACGGTGGAGGTGTGACCCGCGTGGGCGGAGCACCGCCGTGTCCTCGAAGCTTCAATCGGCGGCGGCGACCTCTCGCGTCCGGCCCTGTTTCAAGCCATGGTCCGGAGCGAGACGGAATGGGACGCCGTCACCTCCTTCTGTGAAGCACTAATGCTAAAGAAGGAGGTGGCGGAACGTGAGAGGGAGAGAACCTCACGTCCCGGCCACCGCGGGAGACGCCCCGGGCGTCGGGGGCAACCACGTGGACCCCGGCCACCGTAGGCGCGGGCCTGTGGACGGTAGGCTATGGGCTGGCTCGCCCTCCGTCCGTCTCATGACGACAGGCCGTGTCGACGGCGCGTTCGTGTTCCACGCGCGCCTCCATGAGAGTCAGCAAAAGGAAGGGGTCCGCAAGGACCGATACCTGCCGGGTTTGCGGGATTGTTCGAAAAAGATACCGTGGCCCCGGAACACAAAGGGCGATGAAGGAACATGGATGGGTTTTAGTCAGTAAAAGTCTGACGCTCCCTTCTGCTCCGCCCAGAGCGGGAGGAGTCATTTGATGATTTCCCATCCGAAAAAAAAAAAAAAAGGCAGATACAACAAATTTAGTATCACCGCTAATAGACCCCATTACTACCTAATATCATAAATAATAAGACCACCAACAATTTTTCCGGAACAAACCAACACAGTAACATGAACTCTGAGTCTAGTAAGAAAACTTTAAGTTCAACATAATTTTTATTCCTCCCCGTCTGAGCACTTTCAACCCGACAGTTTTTATATCGCTTTATGTTTCTCAGCTATAAAATTTATACCAAGTGGTCGTATTAATTTTAGCGGAGTTGGCGATTGTTTTTTTTTATATTATTCTCGAGTGAACTGGGGCAAAAAGGGGTGGGTTTTATTACCTCGGACTTGTGGAGTAGTAGTTCATTAGGGTAGGTTTATTTGCGATGTCAGTTGAGAGAGGTGTTTTGTGTGTGTTGGACTTTTGACCAGGTTTAATAGGTTAGATGGCAAAAACAAATCGAATTAGTCCGTCAGATAGATTTTCAAAAAATATTGGACACATATTTGAGGAGCTCGTGGCTAAATAATAACAGCCGCTCGGGTCGATCGTTAGGTTAAGCCGTGCTTGCCTAGGTTGGTCTGTGGATGGGTGCTGACCACCCATTACATACCGAGTTTCCTCCGTGCCTCGGAAAGCACGTTAAGCCGTTGGTCCCGCCTGTCATTTGTAGATCTTTGACAGTCGTTAGATAGTCAGAGGCCCAATAAGTCTGACAACCAGTCTTACCAAGGGGTATCGTATTACCCGGTACTAACTGGGTTGTGGAGGTCAGATAGGCAGTCGCTCCATGTAAAATACTGGTATTCAGCTGTATCCGGTAAAACTGGAAGCCGACCCCAATATAGTTGGAAAAAGGCTAGGCAGATGATGATTGGACACATATTTTTTCTTTTTCACGCAAACAAACAATGAAGACGATTCAGTGCGTCGAAAACCCCATAAATCTTTGGTACGTTTTATCTTCGACAATTTTTATTAATTTGATAAAACAAAAAACACGTATCCAATATTTTTAGATAATCGTTCCAGTTTTCCCCCTCGGGGGCAGTTTCAGGGGGGATTTGTGAAATAAGTCTTTTATTGATACTAGTTATCCCCCCTAAGGAAAAAGAAAAGTCTTGAATTCTCCCTGATATTCCCATATCAGGGGGGAATTCTAGACTTTTCTTTTTAGATTCCACTTTTCCCCCTTAGGGGGCCTTTTAGGGAGGATTTCAGGAATAAGCGATCTAACTGACGGACTAAACAGAATCATATTTTTTTAGTCAGTCATCATCCCTATTAGGTATAAGATAAGATAAGATAAGATAAGATAATTTTTATTTGTCCAAAACATGAGCATACACACACATAGCATGCAAGATGTTACATCAAATTATAATTATGACAGTCATGTTTTGCCTGAACGGCGTACAAATATAATATGTCGGACTCTACACAGCATCAAGTGAATTTAAATTCGTCCATTACACACAGCAAATCTAGCAAACAACCATCCATTTCGACCATTTTTAAACTAAAAGGTACAAATAAAATAAAATCAAATAGTGTCATAAGCTCATCATAGCAAATAATACAAATCCAATAATACAAATAAAAAAATCAAATGTTAAACAATTATTAATAAAAATTAGGATGTCATTATACATGTCAAATTAATTTGTCAGTCAGAAATTCGTCAGTGCTGTAATAAACTTTCTCTAACAGAAGGCTTTTTAATCTATTTATTAATTAGGGTTCCGTACCCAAAGGGTAAAAACGGAACCCTATTACTAAGACTTCGCTGTCTGTCCGTCTGTCCGTCTGTCCATCTGTCCGTCTGTCCGTCTGTCCGTCTGTCCGTCTGTCTGTCACCAGGCTGTATCTCATGAACCGTGACAGCTAGACAGTTGAAATTGTCACAGATGATGTATTTCTGTTGCCGCTATAACAACAAATACTAAAAACAGAATAAAATTAATATTTAAGGGGGGCTCCCATACAACAAACGTGATTTTTTTGCCCTTTTTTTGATAATAATGGTACGGAACCCTTCGTGCGCGAGTCCGACTCGCACTTGGCCGGTTTTTTTTCAGTAGTTAATTCCCTCCAATGTTTTGGCAACTTATTATAAAGAATTGGCGCCATACAGAATACACTTTTACGCATTAGAGTTGTCCTGGATCTCGGGATACATAGTTTACTATTGTCGCGTCTATTTCGAACTACTCTATCTGACAATAAGGGGAATAGGTGTGGATTCGATTTGACAAACATAATGGTCTCTAAAATGTACATTGACGGAAGGGTTAATATTTTATGTGCTTTAAAAATGGTTTGCAACTCTCTGTAACATGAAGTCCAAACATAGCCCTCAGGCTTCTCTTTTGCGTTTTAAAAATCATATCCTTGTTTGTTGAATTTCCCCAAAAAATTAGTCCATATCTTAAGTTAGAGGACACTAAGTCGTGATAAGCGATTAGCAGTGCATCAACATTTAGGATGGGGGCTAATTTATACAGTGCATATGTGGAATTACTATTTTTTTTGCTTAATGCTTCCGTATGCGCTTTCCAATCTAATTTGCTGTCGATAGTTACTCCAAGAAATTTGGTTATGTTCACTTTGTCTATGCTGTTGTTACAATAATGGACATTTACTTTTGGTATGGATGATCTTTGGGCAAAATGCAGAATATTCGTTTTCCCAAGGTTTATCTTAAGATTATTGTTTTCCAACCATTTTACCATTGATTCTATAGAATTATTAATGTCAGTTTCGTATGTGTCCCTATTTTTGCAAGCGATTGTTATGGTACTGTCGTCGGCAAAAAGTGTCATTGGGTGGACGATACTTTTAGGTAGATCATTAATATACAGTATAAAAAATAGCGGGCCTACGACAGTACCTTGGGGTACGCCAAATTTAACTACACGTTCCCTTGATTTATATATAATTTCCTGTTTATTGGTTTTATTTACTGCTGAAATTTCTGTAAATTGTGTTCTGTTGCTTAAATAAGATCTAATAAGGTTTGAGACATTACCTCTAATGCCATATGCTTCTAATTTCTCTATAAGTATGTCGTGCCGGACATGGTCGAAAGCCTGTGTCATGTCACAGAATATAGTACATACCGGTATATTCGAATCTACTTTTTGCATGACATTATGTAAAATATCGTAGATTGCCATGTTTATTGTTCTACCATTTCTGAACCCTTTCTGTTCATTAGCGAGTATATTTTATCTTTCGACGTAACTATACAACTGTTTATATAAATACTTTTCAAATATTTTAGAAATTATACTAATAAGGGAAACTGGCCTATAGCATTGCATAAGCTCTTTATTTTCCTTTTTAAATAGTGGCTTAATGGTAGATACTTTTAACGCATCGGGAAAAACACCTGTCTCGACTAGTATGTCATATAGTTCTCATGTCCAGAAGTTAAATGAAACCCGCCAAATCCAAGAACTTATTTTTTCTTCAGATTGTTGCCTCGCCTTTCTATCAATGTTCTCCATCTGACTGCGACTATGAACAATCTGCACATCATATTTTATAGGGTCAGAGCAAATTTCCGTGAGTTCAAGCGTTTTTGCCATAGGTACCTATTATTGGAATCAAATACTTAATAACAGCTCACAACAGAATTGAAATTGAAATTGTTTATTGAAATAATTGAAATACAAATATACTTACAATATGGCCTTAAAAACTATACGTAGGTAGGTATACAATAATTGGATTCTACCTGAACTAGGAATGTATCTCAGGTAACTAATATAAACGGCCTCACACCGAAACCACGTGGTGACGCAAAAGGTGGTGACTGAGGAAGCCTGTGTCCCACCTGTGGGATCATCATAAGCTAATAATGCCCTGAAGTACTTGAAGTAGGTAAACGACGATAAGGTTCTGGTCTTTCTCTTACTCAATACGTACAAAAATCGTACGCATTAATAAAACGCCTGCCCACGACATCATAGCAAACAACCATTCATTGTCATATTTCGTTAAAATCAAATCATACACATTCAGGCGTTTTTCACATAGAGAAGTTACCAATAGAAAATTTACTTCGTCATCAAACAAACCCAAGCCAAAAACAAAATCAATAAAACTTTAATCAATCATCTTCAGCCTATAATGTTCCCACTGCTGGGACACGGCCTCCTCTCAATGAGAAGGAATGGGCTATAATCCAACACGCGGGCCCAGTGCGGATTGGTAGATGTCACATGTCTTCGAATTTTTGGTTCTAGGACATGCCGGTTTCCTCACGATGTTTTCCTTCACCGTTTTGAGAGCAATGGTGATGAAATAAATTACACAAAGTAATGCGCCTGTCTGGGTTCGAACCCACGACTTACTGTTCGTAAGTCGAGGCTGCCACCACTGGGCCACCGCTGCTCTCTAACCCTGATGAATACCCTGCAGTGGGAACATTGAAGGCTAATTATTACTTATGTATTTGCCTGTTCCCGTTCCTATAGTGCTGAACTGATTCGCCACCAATTTAAAGTGCTTGAACTATAAAACTACTACTTTCTATCACGTACCTCCTACGTCCTCGTACGTTCCTAGCACGTACTCTAGGATGAGTACGTGCTAGATAGGTCTTTTATAATTAGCTGTATTTTTTATTTTCCCTAATTAAATTTTAATTGAACAAGTCTGCTTATCCCTTTATTTCATAGGATCAAGTAGATTTGTTACAATTCAAATACATAAGTAATAATCAGCCCATAATGTTCCCACTGCAGGGAACATGCCTCCTCTCAATGAGTAGGAACGGGTCGATCCACCACGCAGGCCCAGTTCAATACCTATATTTAAATCTATTTATTTTACCATTGACAACCTTAGCCCTAGTGAGGAAAATCAGCATCATCATTTCAGCCGAAAAACATCCACTGCTGGACATAAGCCTCCCCCAAGTGACGACACATTGACCGGTCCCGTGCGATTCGCATCCAACGGATCCCCGCAATATGAGTGACAAAAACAAGTGAGGAAAATGTTGAGTATGAATGTGATGTATGGTCAGTGATGGATGGCCTGTATGAAGGATGATAATGGCTAGACAAGAGGTGGCTGCTGAGATGACGAGAAGTATTAGAAGTATAGAAGAAGAGGACATCCAGCGCCGACCACAAATAAATAGACCAACAGAACTCTGAAAGGTTGGATACGCGCCACAACATCAACTTTAAGAGTCCTATTACATTTTTTACGCAAATTCATGATTTTTGACGCAGTCATTTTCAGCAGCAGTAAGATATTTTAATTATTTGCCTATGGATAACGATAGTGCCATTCTCTTTCTTGTAAGTTGGATTTACACATTTTCATTTTTCTTTTCGTGTAATTTACAATAAATATTTTACGAACTCAGTTTGCAAGAAAAACCGTCGGTGATGGAACTTTGTCGCTCAAATTCACATTGCTACATTAAATTCTTATAAAAGCTAAAATTACTAAAAGATAAGTTGAATGTTTTACTTGTTTATTGGAGTTCTAGAATTCCTTAAAATTCTTTGAGTTTTCTCGGAAAAAATCGTAAAGAAAGCGTAATTTAAGCCATAAATGTCTTGATTCAGCGTCCATTATATTCCAAACTAGCGGACGTCCGGCGGTTTTACCCACGTAGTTCCCGTTCCCGTGGGAGTGCGGGGATAAAATATAGCCTCTAGCACTCACGAATAATGTAGCTTTCTACCAGTGAAACAATTTTTAAAATTGGTTCATTACTTCCGGAGATTACCCCCTACATACAAACTTACAAACATACAAACAAATGTTACCTCTTTATAATATTAGTATAGATAAACTCAATTTTATCAAATAAATTAATATGTTATAAAACTTCGATATACAATGAAAACGTTTCATTAGTTTTCGTTTGTCAATATAATAAGACAAAATTACAATAAATAAAATTAAAGTACTATAATTTTCCGTCAATTCAGCTCGCTCCTCAGTCTCATGTCAGTCTGGTCTCTAATTTTCGTCAATAACAACCGACAATCGTCTGGAGATCGATATTTTTATCGACTCGTGTACGCCGATCGAAATAATTTGATCCAGGAAGTAAAAAAAAAAACTTTTTTGCCAAAAATAAAACCGACTTCAAAAAAAACAACAAACAAAAAAAACACAAAAAGAAAAGGACAAAAAAATACACTAAAAGAAAAACAAAAAAAAAAACACTAAAACAAAACCACACAAAAGTGAAAAATAACTTTAGCTTCAGAAGCCGGTGAGAAAAACACCAAATCAATCAAAGGTCAAGCTTCAGAAGTCGGTGACCTTGTTTAATTGATTTAGTGTTTTTGTCACCGACTTCTGAAACTTGACCTTTGATTGATTTGGTGTTTTTCTCACCGGCTTCTGAAGCTAAAGTTATTTTTCACTTTTGTGTGGTTTTGTTTTAGTGTTTTTTTTTTTGTTTTTCTTTTAGTGTATTTTTTTGTCCTTTTCTTTTTGTGTTTTTTTGTTTGTTGTTTTTTTTGAAGTCGGTTTTATTTTTGGCAAAAAAGTTTCATTTTATTTTTCCATTTTTAGTTGTAATATCCTGTACTTACAAATATTTGCTATGCATTCATTGTACATGGTTAACAATACATGTCATGGTAATAGGCTTATCCCCAATAAATGGAACATAACATGCCATAACTGTCGAAATCTGGGTGTACTGTACACATCTATGTACCCCTCAGAGCAAACAGGTGTAATGTTACGTCATGATGTTGTTTAAACAATGAACATCCAACCGATTGGAGCTATCACAACAGATTTGCCGTCTATTTTTGAAGAGTTCCATTGTATATCTCCGAAGATCAGCATCAGATCTTCACCAAATTAAAATGGGACCACCTCAGGAGTATACTCTTTCAAGTAAAAAAAAGAATTTTGAAAATCGGTCCACAAATGGGGGAGAAATCAGGTAAATTGTACACATCTGCGTACCCCCTCAGAGCATACAGGCGTGATGTTACGTCATGATATTGTATAAACAATGAACATCCAACCGATTGGAGCTATCACAACAGATTTGCCGTCCCTTTTTGAAGAGTTCTATTGTATATCTCCGAAGATCAGCATCAGATCTTCACCAAATTAAAATGGGACCACCTCAGGAGTATAATTTTTCAAATAAAAAAAGAATTTTGAGAATCGGTCCACAAATGGGAGAGAAATCAGGTAAATTGTACACTTCTGCGTACCCCGTCAGAGCATACAGGCGTGATGTTCCGTCATGATATTGTATAAACAATGAACATCCAACCGATTGGAGCTATCACAACAGATTTGCCGTCCCTTTTTGAAGAGTTCTATTGTATATCTCCGAAGATCAGCATCAGATCTTCACCAAATTAAAATGGGACCACCTCAGGAGTATAATTTTTCAAATAAAAAAAGAATTTTGAGAATCGGTCCACAAATGGGAGAGAAATTAGGTAAATTGTACACTTCTGCGTACCCCGTCAGAGCATACAGGCGTGATGTTCCGTCATGATATTGTATAAACAATGAACATCCAACCGATTGGAGCTATCACAACAGATTTGCCGTCTCTTTTTGAAGAGTTCCATTGTATATCTCCGAATGTCAGCATCAGATCTTCACCAAATTAAAATGGGACCACCTCAGGAGTGTACTCTATCAAATGAAAAAAGAATTTTGAAAATCGGTCGACAAATGGGAGAGAAATCAGGTAACATACATAAAAAAAAAAAAAAAAAATACATACACACGAACATATAACCTCCGCCTTTTTTGAAGTCGGTTAAAAACAAAAAATAGCGAAAAAAATGTAATAGGACTCTTAAGTCATTCGTGGTACGAGTTCCAACCCACCATCTACAGACCTGCATGAAGGAGGACTTTTGGCCGAAGGGTGTCGTATATCGTCGTTTCCGAGGACGGTTACGCGACACCACGCAGCGAAACACGACACCGACAACGTTGCGTGTATAATTTTAGTAAGTTTAGAATATGTATTAGTATATTACATGTTGTTAATATTATTTTGTGTGTTTTATTTATGGGCCTTAGTTGCCAGATAATAAAATGATTATTATATTTTATTATAAATTAGGAAAAGGGCACTAGAATGATGATTGAAAGCTTAAGACCAATTTATCCTTTTAATTGAATCTAGACTACATAAATAGTCGAGACAGTTAGTTGAGTAAACACAGAGGCTGCCATTAGACCGGCTCCCGTCTGTGTGGATGTTATCCTAGACTAATCACTCTATTGTTTGGTCGACGATTACGTTCTATTGCCCTCCGATTGAGTAGGTGTTACGTTGATTGGACTGTGTTAAAATTATATTGTTCTAAGTATAAGTAATGATCATTTTCATAATTGCTATAAGATTAACCTGTTAACTTTTACAGTATTATCTCAAGTTTCATAACTTGAGGATCTAAACCCTATTTTTACCAAAGAGGTTTAGACAGTCAATCGTGTTTTGGAACACTATGTAAATATGCTCCTGGCTATATACCTAATAACAGCCGCTCGGGTCGATCTTTAGGTTAAATCGTGCTTGCCTAGGTTGGTCTGTGGATGGGTGACCTTTCATAACATACCGAGTTTCCTCCGTGCCTCGGAAAGCAAGTTAAGCAGTTGGTCCTGGCTGTCATTATGTAGATCTTTGACAGTCGTTACAGGTAGTCAGTGGCCTAAAAAGTCTGACAACTAGTCTTACCAAGGGGTATCGTATTACCCAGTACTAACTGGGTTATGGAGGTCAGATAGGCAGTCCCTCTATGTAAAATACTGGTATTCAGCTGCATCCGGTTAGACTGGAAGGCGACCCCAACATAGTTGGGAAAAAGCTAGACAGATGATGATATAAATATTTCAAAGTGTCAATATGTATAAAAAGAAAAGTCGTTAATCACTCACAAACAGACGGACTGACACATCGACATAAATCTTGGACCTAGATCAGATATAGACAGAGGTTTTCTTAAAGATATAGATAAGGGTTTTCGGAATACCCACGGGCAGCGAATATAGAGCGAACGAAGTTGCTGAGTTCTGAAATATATATATGTATCATCATCAGCCTATCAATGGTCCCACTGCTGGGACACAGGCCTCCTCTCTATGAGAGGGAATGGGCTATAATCCACCACTGCGGGCCCAGTGCGGATTGGTAGATGTCACTGTCTTCGCATTTTTTGGTTCTAGGACATGTCGGTTTCCTCACGATGTTGTTTTTTGTTTTTCACCGTTTTTGAGAGCAGTGGTAATAAAATAAATTACACAAACAAAGTAATGCGCCTGTCTGGGTTCGAACCCACGACTTACTGTTCGTAAGTCGGGGCCGCCACCACTGGGCCACCGCTGTTCTCAGCATAACATATGCTTCAATAGAGTTCGAGACAAGGAAGAAAATTTCTCAAAGACGTTCAAGTATTTATTAAATCTCTTTGCCATTTCTAAAACTACTGTCTGCAAAAAATAAAATGATGATGCCATCTAGCCAATTTCGGCCACAGCGACTGAATTCGATGTTTTTCTAGAGTGGTTGTAGAGAGCTTTGGTGTGCTGCTCTTTCATGTGCTCTCAAGTGACTAGCATATCCAACTTTGGCCGAAAAACTCCGAGCACAAAGCGGACATGTCAGAACACCGTTGACGAAATTGTAGGGGTTTTTTTTAATTTTTTATTACAATATGGGCCTGCTCTTGACCTCGATCACACCTGATGGAAAGCGATGGATGAGGTCTATGATGGAACGAGCGTGCCCAGAAGATGCCTGTTCACTTTTGCTTTGAAGGCAGGCGGGTTAAATGTATAGCTGTAGGTGGTGTAATAAGAGAATAATAATAAAATATATATATACCTACATAGACTGACTGCAGTGACTGCCTCGTTGGTCGCAAGCGTGACTGCTGAGCATAAGGTCCTGGATTCGATTCCCGGGTCGGGCATAGTGTTATTAGGTTTTTCCATCAGGAATTTTTCAGTAGCAGCCATGGAGTCTGGATTTGAGCCCGGTTGATGGCAATAGCTTCATCCCCTATATTACATCGAACTTAAACGAAACTCGCGTATTATTGTTCCCAAATAATATCGGGATTGCATAAAAAATGACAAATCACAATAATCTATACAGTATTACGAATATTAGGTACGATGACACAATTTTGGAGGTCAAGAGTTATATGAGGTCTTACAACTATTGACCACTGAATAATACTTTATATGACTTGCAATCACAATGAATCTAAGCGGCATAGACTTTTTGACTCTTATTGAAACCACATTAAAATTTATTGGCAAATTTATAAAAAAAACCTGCTTACAGTTAAGATATCTGTTAATTGTATTGACTAATATCCTCCTCCTCCTCCTCAAGTCATGCTTTTTCCCCTGATAATGTTTCGCCATCTCCGTCTATCCTTGGCCAAGTGAAACGCATCATGCAATTTCGTTTCGAAAGAAGACCTTATCTGGTCGGACCATCGCAAAGGGCTGCGACCTCTTGGTCGTTTACCATCCACCTTGCCGGTAACCATCAGCTGTTCGAGGTTATTGCCATCTTTCCTTGCTATATGGCCGAAAAAAAACCAAAACTCTGCGGAGGCAGGTCGTAGAGAGTCTGGTCTTTATCTGAAGCTCGCGTAGGATGGACTCGTTGGTGCGGAATGCCGTCCAGGGTATCTGAAACATCTTCCTCCAACACCACATCTTGAAGGCGTCTATACGAGTCCGGTCGGTCTTTCTCAAGGTCCAAGTTTCTGCTCCGTATCCAAAAATTGAAAAGACCAGCGTGTTCACCAATTTCACTTTCATTGACTAATATAAACTATGGCTTTTTGTCAGTACGTTAATGCACTTAACTCCATTTCGCAAAAATTGTGGCTTAGCTCCATTTACCTCCAAGGCTACGAAATGTGGGTGTACTAATACCTAATAGGTACAGCTTTGCCTGACCCTTCTACGATTACAGGCGTTTTGTTATGTTATGTAATACACATAGAACCACACACTAAACTAACCTTACCCCTACAGAAGTTACTAATTAGTACTTAGTCAAACACAAAAGCAGAAACAAAATTAACAAAAACAAATTATTTCCACGAATTTACAGCGCCAAGTAAATAACTGAACTGAATGCTGATAACAGATGTTTATGATCCCACGCATCCATTGTGGTGCTGGGATAAAGCTGCCTATTGTTTTAATAAGCAATGGAGGGTAGGATAAGATTATTTTGTGGGCTTATGGAACATTTGTATCGTAGTGCGTGAATAATTTTGATTTCTGTGAATTAACATCTATTCTGCAGGCTTAGCCAAGTTGACAATCTACAATCGTTAATGCTAGTAGAAAACTAATCAAATGTATGTGAATGAACTTTAAATCACGTGATCAACACAAACGAATAGAAAATTCGTAGACAAGTTTACATCGTTCAAAATGATAGAATAGAATGTTATCATTTCTACAATGTTGATCACTATACTCTTTAAAGTGTAGGTTTTTTTCTACAGACATTAGAGAACGAGCGATCGACTCAGTCGTGTCAACTTGGCTACCAATTTAGCGCTTTCTACAATCGCTTACGACGAGGCATTTACGATTGTAGAAAGAGAATCGATACGAAACGTTTGTAACTTGGGCTAGGCCTACAGTTTTGAAAAGGATAAGTTTGACCTATGAGCTATTACTACTACATAGAGAGAAGACAGCGCGAACAAAATCTGTGCGTAGTGCGGGGCGCGCGGGGGGTGGCTAACCCCGTTTAGATAATGCTGTGGTGAGTAAGCAACTGAGTGAACTGCAGCCGGCTGACAGCAGTTGAACGGAGCACAGATTTTGTTCACGCTGTCTTCTCTATACGTAGTAGTTATAGCTCAATGTGTTTGACAGCAAAGAGTTGTTATTTGTAGTTGTCTTTGCAAAACCTCCTCCCTTGCACCAACACCTCCCGGTGTTGGTGCAAGGGAGGAGGAGCAATGGTCAGTTGATCTGTTGAGTCCCAAATGTGAGACTATGCATACTTTAACGCCTGTGCAAACGAGTGACAATTTATCCGCAAACAATTTGCAACGACAAATGGACGTCAACCAATAGATGAAAAATAAACACAACAACCACGGGAACGGTCATTTCTATCCGGCGGACAAAAGCCTGCATGCGTCTGCGTCGGCGCAGGTCCTTAGTAATCACAATTAAAGTAATACTAACTGTCAAATTGGTTGGGCACAGTGTGTAAATGGACTTCACGGAGCCGTCGACCAAGCATGAATGTACGTCAAACTAAGTGACTTTACGCAAAAATTATTGCTGGGAAACGACTTTTTTTTGGGCTGAAATATCACGTTTTAAGTTAGGACTAACGCACTTACAACATTGTGCTGATGGATGGATTGCGGGGGTCGCGGAGGTGTTTAAGAGGGCCCTTCCCGGCCCGCCTTTCGTCAACGCGAGCATGGTCGAAAAGCTTGTTGTTTCATCCAGAGCCACTGCGGTGGTATTCTTTCAACTCCCCTGTCTTACCTAGCCCCGAACCCGCACTACTTGCCTCCCGCGTACCTCATAACGCCTAACGCGAGGACATTGAACGAAAAATATTGTTCGAAAATTTATTAAACTTGTTCCAAGAAATACGTGTTTTTGAATTAGTCTTACAAGTATGTGTAATAAATATTTGTTATTTAGAATCTCCACTACATTTGCAAGGCTTCTATCGTGATGCTTTCTTTACTTTTACAATTTATAAGCACATTATGAACGGCCAAAGTTGAGGTAAAAGTTATGCAAAACAGCAATTCTTGGAGGCCTAGACTGAATTTGTTTCTACAAATTTTTATTTTCTGCTTCGACAGAAGCCTAGATATAGTCCACAAGATATCTATTAGATCAAAAAAATCAAAGATATATGTCTAACAACGGCATAATCACGCACGAGCTATAGTCAAAATTCTCGCGAAAAGTATGGCGGGTTGGCCGCTCTTAAAGTAAAAAACTTACATGAAAAACATTGTATTAAAAAAAAAATATTGTAAAACAGTTGGACCCTCAATATCTGCATAACTAAAAGGTTTACAGGTACGGTCTAGAACATAAAAATGATCGCAATGATGGGGAGAACTCTTGTTCTCCCCATCATTCAAGATTCAAGAGCCGAAAGGTTCTTACCTTTCGGCTTCGATATGGGTCTTGTTACGGCCCTTTATGTATTTGAAACGGATTCAACCACCGATTTGCCATAATAAACTTAGCTACTCGCAATAATAGTTATTACTTTGCTTGTTTCAGATCGTGAATGTCCTGAACTAACGCAGCCTGAAATCACAGGAACGGTTACCCTCACCGGAAGGCTTTTTGGCGATAAGTATGTTTGCATCCCTTTTTTCATTTTAAAAAAAGGCTAGGCAGATGATGACTTCAATCAGTATTCTATTATATTTTTATGCACCTAAGTACCTACTTAGGTGCATAAAAATATAATATAATAGAATACTGAATACTGATAGGTAGGTACCTATATAATATATGCATCATGGGCAATGAAAAAGCAGATCAGGCAGCAAAATTAGCTTCATCGGAAGGGATCACATACACTTGT
This sequence comes from Xestia xanthographa, assembly GCA_905147715.2. Lineage (NCBI taxonomy): Eukaryota > Metazoa > Arthropoda > Insecta > Lepidoptera > Noctuidae > Xestia > Xestia xanthographa. Next base: position 31,917,454 of record LR990644.1, read on the forward strand.
TTACCGTTACACACAGATCAGGTTCAGACAGTCAAAAAGATCTGTAATGACTTGTGGCAAGAATATTTTGATGAGAGGTCGCTCACCAAAGGCATATGGTACAGAACTATACAGGCAGGACCTTTTCGTTGCCCATGGTTCCAGGAGATGGAAGCCCATAGACAATATATTGTGACACTGCTGAGATTTCGGTCCAGGCACATTCCATCAAATAAATTTGCACATTTAATGGGTAAAACGGACTCACCTAATTGCAAGGAGTGTAACGCGATCGAGGATGTTCACCATGTTTTGGTCGAGTGTGTCCGGAATGAAGCTCAGCGGCGACAGGTACTTGGGGATACGCAGTACAATATAGGGTTATGCAGCAGCTTCTTGGCCTTCCCCCTTTCGGAAGAGGCCAGGAAGTTGTGTGAATTGTACATGTGCCAATTACGGCACAGGGATAATAAATACTCCATAGTTAGATAAGATTTGGATAAGATTTTGAAAAGTTAAGATGTATCTAGCTATAAGAGTTATAGTATAATTAGAATTACGGGGCGACATCGTCATTGTTGACCGAGTCCCCTTAAATAAAGATTTAAAAAAAATATATATATATATATAATACTAGCTGACCCACGCAACTTCGTCTGCGTCACATAAGCTACCTACTACCTACCTACTACCTACCTACTACCTACCTACCTTTCTTTTTTTTTCTTTTTCTCGCCGTAAAAACCATCCTTGAACTCCAACGAACATTTAAAAAAAAAAAATTGGTCACATTGGTCCAGGCGTTGTTGAGTTATGCGCTTACCAACACATTTTGTGATTCATTTTTATATTATAGAAGATATGTCATCTTTGTCTGGTATTCATCTACATAGGTACCTATTCTAATAGAAAAAAAGAAAGAAAAGTATTTATTGAACATACACAGGACACGACAGAAACAAAAAGATAGAATAGACATGACAATATAATTTGTAAAAGTAAACAAGAGAATGTGCTGTGACATTTTAAAAAAAAGTCACAGCGCTGGTATTATCTCAAAGTGATGCTACGGTCAGAAACGAATATAAATTTATGATACAAAATAATACTAATAAACAGTATAATATTTAATGTGTAATAAATAAAACACACACTAATCACATAATTCTTTTTTAAACTTTCACGATCAAAACACATTATAAAACACATATAAACGGGTATTTTCGCGAATTTTTACCTTTAATATTTGCCCGACGTTTCGACCGGATTGCACCAGCCGTGGTCGCGGGAAGACTGAAGTATTGGAGGTACCGCCACAGCAAAGCGAAGGTAGTGATGGTATTCAACTACCATCACTATTAGTGTAGTGTGCTGTCCTAGTGTGAACCGGCCCTAATTAACATTTATGAAGATCAAGTGAGGGTAGTTGAATAAACACCTTCGCTTTGCTGTGGCGGTACCTCCAATACTTCAGTCTTCCCGCGACCACGGCTGGTGCAATCCGGTCGAAACGTCGGGCAAATATTAAAGGTAAAAATTCGCGAAAATACCCGTTTATATGTGTTTTATAACACATAATTCTTCTTTCACATAATAAATAAGTATCATCCTTTATCATCACTTTTCGTTTACCACCACTTACTGGATTCCATCTCATCTCCAGAGCGGTATACTCCTGCCCCCACGGGTACCACGTCGTGGGTCTGCAGAGCAGGAGCTGTCAGGCGGATGGCAAATGGGCTGGCCAGCCACCAGCCTGCAAGGAGAATAGTATGTATTTATAAACATGGAATAAAATAATAATAATTATAATAAAACCTTTATTTTCAGGCAAGTTTGGCCCATAGATAAATACCTTACAGACCAACATACTGTTACATGTGATAAAATACTAAGTGTGTTAATATAAAGGAACTTAGAACTACGTTAGTAACACTTCACAAAATTCCAACACACATTCACTAAGGACGACTAGCACTAATATAGGTGAACTTGATCAGCAAATCTAAACTGCGATTAAAAGCTGTCAGTTTCATAATCATTATCGACCATTGACATTGGCGGTTTCTGAACACCGTTCAGATGGCTGTTTGCATCCATTTTCACTCACAAAAATTCAGTCTAAAGTTTTATTTCACAGCAAGTTTGTGAGAAGCAGAATATAAATCAAGATCTCGGCTATTATCAAGTAAGCATAAAATAGCAAATTGGTCCTAAATCTACACAAAGCAAAACAAAAGGGGCGTTATATTTTTTTTTTTTTTTTTAGTTAGCCCGTATTGTCCCACTCCTGAGCAAAGGCCTCGCCCTCCTGGGCGTTATATTGCCCACTTGAATTTGAACACAAACTAAGTACAAAAGCGTAATCAATAAAGTTCTCACCACAACATCTGATATCCAATAATCAAGTTCAAAACTTTGTTTTATTAATTAGTTCGATGATATACTACTTGGTTCAATTCTTGTGTACTCTGCTAAGGCGTTATTACCTCACAAAGAGACACAATTTAGTGTCCGAGTGACAATTTTGACACTGCAAAATCGATCTTTTTTCAAAAACTTGCAATAGTAGGAACCTACACAAAAAAATGTAACACTGATCTTACAAAACTGAGCCGTTGTTAAAACTCTATGGTATATTAATGATCTAGAAGAACCACATGATTTAAGTACTAATTACCCACTCTCCACCTGGTTTCGCAGTCTATTGCCTCCAACCGCCCACTATCGAGCACGCGCGTCACTCGGCTCTCCCCGAACAAGCGACTTTCGACCTCGATGCTACCGTCCAGTATAACTGTCATACTGGGTACGTGACGAACGGCTTTCCCAGAGCCAAGTGCCTGGCCATCGATGGTCAGGCATCTTGGTATGGACCTGATATTAGCTGCGAACGTGAGTATTAAACTACTTCCAAAGATCATGTTGATCATGTAAGAGAATGATAATAGATATATCACAGTGAATTTGGACAATGTCTGAGAAACTGCTCTGAAGGTCCTGCCTGATAACGGTGAAAACCATATAGCCTTTTACTATAAATCAGCCCATAATTTATATTAACCCTCTGATGGGAAACACACAACCAACGTTTTCCAATTTCACTTAAGGTACTGATCTCTCCGGCATGTGGATGGTGAGCTATGGGCTAGCTCGCCGGAGCGCCGGCTCGCTCGGAGGTCTTATGACGACAGGCCGTGTCGATGGTACACGTTCGTGTTCGACGTACGCCTAAAAGAGATATCAGCAAAAGGAAGGGGTCCGCAAGGACCGATGCCTGCCGGGGTTGCGGGACTGTTCGAAAGAGATACCGCGTCCCTGGAACACAAAGGGCTAAGAAGGAACAGGGATGGGTTTTAGTCAGTAAAAGTCTGACACTCCCTTCCGCTCCGCCCAGAGCGGGACTCATTTAAAGATTTCCCATCCGAAAAAAAAGGGTACTGATCTCTTATGTATTTAAGTTCACAGCATATTGCATAGTGTCTTGAGATACATCTTCCAAAGAAAATTAGCATTTATGAAAACCACATCTACCAATCACCAGCTCGTTCCTGCGGCGAGCCCGGCGACGTCCCCCACGGCTGGGTGACCGCCGACTGCCACTCCTTCGGCTGCCGAGCAGTGGTGCAGTGCGGACAAGGCTTCGAGCTCGTCGGCAAGGCCGAACGCTACTGCCAAGCTGACGGCGCGTGGGCACCCAAGGAGCTACCTACCTGCGTCCGTAAGTAGATTGATGATTTGATTTGAACTTCTTTTTAGGGGATCTTGATGATGAGTCAGTTTGGGATGAAATGACCTGAATAACAAATTATAAAATTTTTAAACATAGGGCTTACAGACTTTGAAATTATAGACATTGGGATATGGAACTACTTGGACAATATTGGCATAACGTAAATAGTCAAAATAGCGAAAGATATGAAAAAAAAACAAGACAGGGTGAGAAAAATTCTGGAAGAAAAAAGCTTGGTTCTTATGAATCGTTGTCAGTACTAAGCTAATTTGGAAAGCTACATTGATGCTCAATCTTCTAACAGTCGACAACTGTCCTTACTAATTATAGAGAACATTATGCCATCATCCCCGAAGGGTTAGGCATAGTGTACTCAGTTATAGCACACCCTCATTTCGAGAGTTAAGCTTGAGTACCATGTAATAGTGGACGAGCCTTTTGCCATCATCAACCGGGAACAAATCCAGACTCCGTGAGTACTACTGACAAAATTCCTGATGGTAAAACTACACTCATTACAGTCATGCTCGACGCGCCTGCACTCGACCAACGATGCAGTCTGACTATACTTAATTTGAAACGGTGTGATAACTACACTAGGAATCCTGAAATTGGACAGCCACTAGTGTTTAAGTGACCATTTACACTCCATGTACATAATCAAGGAACCCCAGGGACTCATCATCAAGACCCAGAATATTTTTAAAATTCTCCGCGAGTGCTCTTGCTTCGTGACAATGTAGTTGCCGATTTCAGTGTTGTCCTTCATTTTGGAATGTTGCATGGTACCGGTCTCGTCCTACATTACATCGGTATAGTTCGCATGACGCTTAAACAAATGATTATCATGGCTATCATCGGAGCAATTTCATTGTCATGACGCAAAATATGGAAATCCCACTTTTTATTGGTCAATTTCGAAGATTGGTTATTCGGATTGGATATAAGGTTATTGGTGTTGTAAAAGTTTACTATTTAAAACTCTGGGACTGTAAATTATTTTTTTTAATTCTATTTTGGGTTCAGATAAGCCTAAATTTTGTTCCGGGTGGGATTTCTTTGTCAAAAGTAGGAATTCCTCTGAAGTTTGCCCAAAAATGGATTATTCTGATTGTTTTTTCTCCTTTTAATGCTGCTTAGAGGGAGATGCCGGGACAGTTTGAGCATCCATTACATTACGTAGTATATCAAAAGTAATGTTATTATAGAAACGTTGTCACCTTCAAATTCTATGAAGCTATCGTTTTTCGCAACTTCAAAAGTTGTTTCTTTCTGTGGCCATGATAAAAATTGTCGTTTACTGCCTATCTGACTATTAGATGATATAGCAATGTTAGTAGTACTCGATGTTTATTGTAAATTTCTATCTTTAAACGCTGTAGTGAAATAAATGTACAACAAAAATGGAGTTTGTTTTATTTTTGCATGTATTTTGCATGGTTGAAATTTTGGTATCAACGCCATCTATATTTTGTTCGGGTAATGTTAAAGCGACGCGTGTCGCCATCTAGTGGTAACGCAGGTGCAGTGTCCACCGCCTGAGGCGCCGCGGCACGGCAAGGCTGTGTACACGTCTTGCGCGTACAATTCGGTCGTCTCGTACGAATGCAAGTACGGATACCGGCTTGTGGGAGACGCAACGAGGCGATGTGGTGCCGACAAGAAGTGGTCTGGTGGACAGCCGATGTGCAAAGGTAACTCACATTCAAAATACAATCATAGAGCCCCAATTAACAAAATATCATAATCAAGCAAACATGCAGTTAGAAGTTTCTTACAAATGAATAGCTGAGTTAAGAACAAATGAAAACATCAGAATAGACAAAAAACTTACGAAATTCAACAACGAAAATTAACTTAAATATTGCACAAGACACTAAAACAACCACATACAACATTTTTGTCTGAGAGTGTCACCTAAAATATCTTACTTCTGTATCCTGTTTACTTTCAGAAATAAACTGCGGTCACCCAGGCCAGCTCTGGAACGGCTGGCTGGAGAACATCTCCTCTGGCACGGGACTGGGTGCTTCCATCATCTTCCGATGCCAGGATGGCATGAAGATGGAGGGCAATGGCTCCGCGATCTGCCAAAGTGATGGCACTTGGAGTCATCCACTGCCTATGTGTTTGGGTAAGTTCAACTTCTACTTAAGTATGCAAGCTATCTGCAAAAGTAGGTTTATACCATGATTAAAAGATTTGCCTAAGGTACTTCGAATGGCTTCGGTTGACGGATAGTCGATGGTCTGAGGTTAAAGTTGTTTTGTAATGTATTCAATAATGAAAATCAAAGCTCATGCTGTCAAGTAAGTCATATAATCAACATGAAAAAAAATTTTGACAATTTTAGAAGATCTAAACTTGTATCAAACACTTTCATGAAAATTGACTAAAAACTTTCAAGGCAACATTAGCGACATACAAAGTTTTGCCTTTTTCACACTTCAGCGCCGTGCGTGGTGCCCCACGTGTCCCAGGGTCGAGTGGTGCTGGTGGAGAACAAGACCGGAGACAACACCACTCAGGAGGCGAACACGCAGATCGTTGGCAGCTCAACCATGGTACAACATGGTAAGTTACTGGCACCTCTGTATAACTACTAGGCACAGATCTCCACGCGTGTGCCGAGAAAACAAAAGAAAGAAATTAGTTGGAACACGCCATCTGCCCACGTAGCATGACCACCGTAGAAACGGGTTTCTTCGAATAAAGAATCCACAAAACTTTTGTTCATCTGTCATTGAATCGACAAAATGACAGACAAACAAAAGATATGTCGATTCTTTCCTCAAAGAAACCCGTTTCTACGGTGGTCATGCTACGCGGGCTGCATGACCTTTTTTCCAAACATTACTATGATGACATTAATTTCAATTGCAGGTGAGATAATAGTGGTCGACTGCGAAAAGGACTTTGAATTCCCCTCAAGTAACGCCGCCGTGACGTGTAACAATGGAACCTGGACACAGATACCGAGGTGTCAGCCAGCCAGGTTAGTTTAGCATCAGCCTAACATCTACGAACAGGTTTTAATCTAGCTAGATCATTTGTATGGCTAGAAAATAGATAAGCCTAGAATCTGTCTTCTTAGCTACAGCTTATGAATTCTAGACATTTAAGACTAGCCTAATCATAATTGTCACTTAGCGTCAACCTAAATCAATCACAAGTATTATAATTATGAACGGCTTCCAGCACCTGTTTTAACTTGTACTCAAGTACCATTGTTACTGCAAGATTTTTTGCTGTGTGATGTTGCATGTTGATTCCTATCCAGCGTCTTAATTCCCGCAGATGCAAAAAAATGCCAAAGTCCCCTCGGAATGGCATGGTCATCGCACCCAAAACTGAGCACGGCATGAAGGCACGGTTCCGCTGCAAGGACGGCTTTGAGCTGAAGGGGAACCCTATAGTTGTGTGCTCGTATGGAGTATGGAGCGGAGATACGCCGAAGTGCGAAGAAGGTGATGAAACTCTTTGAATTATTACCACAGTCTGCCTAAACAAACGCACAATCAACCACTTGCACATGGCCATCCATTCTTCTCAAGGCCCGGTTGCGTCTCATATGAAAAGATTTTTGGAGTCCTTCCAGTATCCATCCATCATAATATCATCCATCTGAATATGAGTCGCATCCCCTAACAATAAATGACCATCAGATAACTGATAAATCTTTTGTTACAGTATTCTGTCCATTCCCTGGTTACATAGAAAATGGAAAAGTTTTACTCGTTGGTAACATGGGCTTATATGACTATCGACCTTACGTTAAAAAGGTACTTGACTTCATCATTAATATTTAAGTTTTTTATTAAAGATCGGTTTCATTTTCAAGTACAATTTTTTTTCAGGTAGTGAACAACAAGCAGATAATGTATGAGTGTGAGAAAGGATATGTGCTGTCTGAGGGTCCACCTGGAGCTACTTGCGTTGGTGGCCATTGGAGTCCGAGAGAGTTACCTAAGTAAGATCACAATCTAGATTGTAGTATTATATAATACTGCCCTAATCATCAGGGCTTATTCCCAGCAGAGTTAAGTCCTTATGATATTTTTTTTGCATATGATATACTTTCCTTACCAGATGCACACTTTACCAACATCCACGAATCCGCTGGAGCCGAAGACGACGCTCAATCCCAGAACCGCAACCAGAAACCCGACATCGAAGATCCGCCTACAGACAGTATTATAATAATCTACACCACCAATCGGATCAGTCTCAACAGTACTTAGACCATCTCTATGAAAAGTATAACCATGGTACATCTAAACCTACTTTAAGACACGCAAACTTCAAAATCATGAAGAAGTTTGACTTCGATGCGGAAATGGAACCACCAACTAGTGCAGAGAAAAATGACGAAAACTTTCCAACTGCTGTGTATACTATTTATAATGTCCACGGAGAACCAGTAGGGCATAGATTGTATTCGTATCAGCCTGTTTATGAACCGGAGGAAGATGACATAATACAACATGAAGATACGTCAGAATATGAGAACTCTGATGAAGGAGATGATGAGCTCGAACATGTAACTGTACTCAAAGGAGGGATGTTTGGAGATCATAGTTTAAGTATAGATAGCAACGCTGATAATATTAACAAATTAAAGCATGAATATTTTGAAAGATATGTTGATAAAAGACGAAAAAGGTTCTTGAATAAGAATTTAGAGGATACCAAAAAGGGGGTGGAAACAAGTGAGGTCGAGACTGATTTTGATCATGAAGGATCAGATGAAAAAAAGGAATTCGATTTAGAATTGGAAGGCGAAGAAAGTAAAATTAATACTGTAACAAAACTACCCCCAGAAGTTACAACAAAGACTAGAATCAAGCGAGGAATTAACAACGAAGAATTGGACACTAACAGTTGGACTCTTAAACCATCAACAGATGACTCAGAATTAAATAACGAAATAAAAACAAATTTATTAAAAGTGGTGCCTTTGACAACTAAAGATAATGATGATTGTGAAAATAGTAACGAAATGTCTGTGATACCTTTAAAACCCAAGTTAGAAGATACTTACAAGGATTACAGTAAAGAAATGGCTGTGGTACCGTTACAGTACAACAAGACAAATTCTACAGAAGTCGATAATATTTTAGACAAGCGTGATAAAAGAACAAGTAGAAAGACTGATCGACTGAACCAAACTACAGCCACTATTCCTAAAACGTAAGTTTTTGATTATGCAGTTTGATTTTTCAACTCGTTGGTTCGCCTCATTGATCAAGTGGTTGCAAACGCTACTACAGAGGACGAGGTCGCGGGTTAGAATTCCTAGTCGGCTATACTGCTTTTGAGTTTTTCCATTAGCAATTTTTTTATGATTCTGGATTTAGGCCAGGTTTATGGGACACTATTACACCGAATTTTAACACAACTGATAAAATGTGGGTGTAGTGTATGGTATGCCCTGCCTTACAACAAATATCACAAATTAATTTCTAATTTGCAGGGGCAGAGAAGGCAAAGGTGGCAGAAGGCAGCAATCCTCAACAGGAGATGATTCAGAAACTGATGGCAAAGACTTGGCTGACGGTGGAAGCGCCCAGAACACTACAGAAAAGGGCAAGAAGGGACGCCCCAAGAGTCCTTGTGAACCAATTGAAAGCGAACCTTACGTTAATATCGAGATTGTCAAGTATGGACGGGATCCTAATAATACTTTTAGTTCAGGTATTTTTTTCTTTTTTCTTCAGTTACATGGTTCGCATATCTTAATATGCTACCTTGCCAAGGCTTCCTTAGGAAGCCTTCAAGCTTGGCAAGGTAGCAGGTAGTAGCTAGATGAGATTGAAATGAAAGGCCTGTAGCAGTGACCTGCCATAGACTGATTAGAGACCGTTACTAGAGGATAATAAACCTATCAATGCAGCTCTTGGTGATTTAATGATTCCAGGCACAATAGTTCGTGTTGCTTGCGGTAAAGGATATGGACTGAATTTAGAAGCGAATGCCACCGCCAAGTGCGTTCGAGGTAGATGGAAACCTGAGAAGCCTAAATGTGAAATACGTAAGTAAACTAGACAGTAACTAGCAGACAGGAATGCCTAGTACAACAGTCAGGTCTACAGAGATATTCGTACCAATAAAGTGTAAATGAGGAAATTTATTTAAACTTCTTACATTTATTAATTTTTGCTACTTGGAAAGTAGGTAATCATACTGCTAAGCCTTACCCTAGAATTTTTTTATATAACAAAGAAGTAAACTACATAAACCTACTCATAAAAACGCGTATTTATGCACCGATGGAGATTCTACGCCTTTGAGATGACGAAACCCCTTTATGTCAATGAGGGATTTTCTTTTTAGCTCTTCCCTAGTGGCTGGATAGATGGCGCTAGGAGTAAGTATGATAATAAAATAAATAAATAAATAAATAAATATTGCTGGACATTACACACAGCGCCATCTAGTGCCACACTAAGCAACGCTTGTGTCGTGGACACCAGATAGTTGATATACTACATAGATACTTTTTGTTTTGTAAATACATACTTAATATACATACAAACATCCATGACTCGGAAACAAATGTCCGTGCTCATCACACAAACATTTGCTCCGACCGGGATTCGAACCCGGGACCCTAAGAACGTAAGGCAGCCTCACTACCGCTGCGCCAATCAGGTCGTCGCATATAATGCAAGGAACGGAACCTAAAAAAACTGATTTTAACAAAGCGCGAGAAATGTTGGTTATATTCGGAAGGCTAAGCAAATGAAAGTGCCAGTCAACGAGAGTATGTGACGTGACACAATGTTTTTTTTCAAGCGTTTTGCCTTTGGCATAGTAAGTTCAACGCCATCTATAGAGTTCTTGGAAACTAAGTTTTTTTTTTAAAACCTCAAAAGGAAAACCTCTCATTGTCAAGATATATACTTAATCTTGTACAGAAATATCAATGCCACTTTCCAGTACCCTGCCACGTCCCCTCAACGGAGTACGGTATCTACACGATGGCTGCAGACGCTGGTCATCCGATGACGGCCAGCCAAGTGTTAGGCTCCAACCTACAGGACGAGAAAGAGCTGAACGAAACCGATCCTGTGCCCAATGGACAGGTTGTGCACTTTTCTTGTGAATATGGGTGAGTTTTATATTTTTATTATACGTTTGACCAGTATATTGCCCTGGTGGTAAACGTTGATACGGTCGCCGTCACGTAACCTTAAGTAATGTACTCACTCGAGACTTGAAGATGCCCAGTAAATGGTTTCCAAATAAAACATTCTCTGATATAATTCGCGATTCGAAGGCAAAGAAAATCAAAATTAGGTTCATCCTTGTCATCGTGTGCGGACCTGGTGAAGGTTGCGGGTATCCGCTGGATGCGAGTCGCACGGGACCGGTCAATGTGGCGACACTTGGGGGAGGCCTGTGTCCAGCAGTGGACGTCTTTCGGCTGAAATGATGATGATGATGTCATCGTGTCATCCTCCAATGCTTTTTTTTCAGTTACAACGTGCAAGGACCAACCAACCTGCGTTGCTGGCTTGGAGAGTGGGCTGTGACCAGTACGCCCGAGTGTGTAGCGGGTTAGTTAGAATTCCAAAATTAAAGCAGTACCAGGTGTTCAAGAAAATCTTGTACCAGTTCACCATTTACATTTCTTGTCATAAAATATGGCTGGTCATATAACAATTTACAGTTCCTCTTCTTCAACCAAAATGTTTCAGCTCCCTGCGAACTCCCACTCCTACATGGTGCTACCTACGAGGCTGGGTACCGAGCAGGACTCACAGTAGCACATGCCTCCTCCGTCAACATAGCATGTGAACCTGGCAGATCACCTTCTGCTACACTCAACTGTCATCTGGGGAGATTGCAGCCGACTGTTCATGATTTCTGTAGACCTTTGGGTAAGTTCAAAATAACTTACATTCTTCTAAGTCAAGCCTACACTACACCTATCTTCTTTGCATTTATCTAGATGCTTGGTAGACCTAGGTCAGTCTGTTTAAGAATCCTAAACCCCTCATAGCGAATTACTATGTCATTACTCGTTTTCAAGTAATCCTTTAATGATACCAATTAGAAATGAAACTTTAAAGTAGTCTTCTGTTTCTAGCCAATCTAACTCGGCCACGACCAACTTCGGAATACCAGAGCGGCTCCGACATCGTCAGAGAAGACATCTCCCAGCTCGAGCCCGATTTAGACAGCACCACCAACACCGACTGCGGCCCGCCTGCGAGGTAACCCAGAATATCATACTGCTAGAGAAAGGGAAGAGCTAAGCACATGTTATCGGTTACAAAATGAAGTAAAGAATAATAATTACAGAATGTAGTAGCTAGATAAGAATTTAAAAAAATAAGTTTATTGTATTACACGTTAAGCGTAACTGAGTATAGGAAAAATCATAATTTTATAAAAAAATCTAGGCACGTAAAGCCTTCAAGCTCGGTTTCCTCCAAAGTGGAGACGAGCGTAGCGGATAAGACGAACCACGACGACCAGTAGTTTTAATTCACATCGTGGCTCTCGACTCTCCTGTGAGTAAACATCTACATGGATTGGTCAAAACTTATACGTCTCCACATCGCTCCACTGGTCTCCGTTCTGGTGGAAGCCAGGCCCGAGAGATTAAGTGACACAATTGATATAAAAAAACATGGACAGCATTTAATGATAAAACACACGAAGTAGCATTTTAAAGACTAGTTGTTTGAGCAAAAAGTTTGAATCAATAAAAAAAAGAGATCTCTTCAAAAAGTTCCAAAATAAAAGAGACCGGTAGAAAAAAAATAACAAAAAGCATCAGTACTTAATTAAGATTTTAAACGTTGTAATTTTTTGTGCAGGAATCCACAAGAAGTCAGGTAATGTGTGATTAGCTCTGAATGTGACACTAAAAGCTGAAATATATAAAAAAGATTAGTTTGTGACATTCGAGTTCGTTTGTTTGATTTGACCAAACGCTTTCATTGTAGCTTCTATGTGGATTTTGTTTTATAACATGTCTTGTTACGCCATATTTGAAACTATTATTAGCTCTAAAAGGACGCTGTAAAAATAAAACAATGTACTGAATAATAGTAATCTTCGGACGAAATTCAAAGTCATGACGCCTGGTGTACCCCAGGGTTTGATGTTTGGTCCTGAACTGATTCACTTTAAGCGCTTTATATTATCAACCAATTGTGGTAACGTGATTTATGGTTTTTCAAGCCTTAATCCCATTTTTTAAAACAAAGATTCGTTTATTTGCAAAGTATACAAGTAAATGGACAAAAAAAAGAAACACATCAAAAGTACCTTAATACTGCTACCTACTAAAAGTGTTATTAATTTTATATTTAATACATTTTTGTCGGTTTATGTGGCGTGCAGACATGTAATTCAAGTTTTTTTTGTTCCGTCACTCATCCAAATCACGTTAAAGGATCAAACATTGCAGTTGTCATAGTAAAATAGATTTTCACTTCAAATAAATACGATACATTTTAGAGAATCAATAATGTTAGATCCTTACGCTTTGGAGCAGTTGGTTTATTTCGTTCATTTTTTGTTTTGTATTTACGTTTGCTGTTGTAAAATGTGATAAGCAAGATTTGAAGTAAGTTGTGTTCAATACACAAGTAATCAATCAACCTTTGACACCAATCCAAAAAAAAAAAAAATCGTCGAGGTCAAATTAATTTAACTGGCGAACAATTTATATTTCTTCCATTAATGCTTTGTATGCACTGCTGTTGGTGTACAAATAAACAATGATAAAACTAAAAGAAAATGGTTTTGCTGCAAATTAATTTCAAGTAACTTCACTATCAGCGGCGATTGATATGTCAACTGTAGTTAGTTACTTGCAATCATGAATTTAATTTACTATTTCATAAATATATCATATGTCATCTGTGAAGTTTCGCCAGTGAGCTTAATTTAACCTTGTATATTTCAAAAGTTTAATAATGATCAAGTTGAGCACAGCTTCCTCCATAAAATCACTGTCATCCAAGAGGATGAACCAAGCCGCGATAAAAAAGAAGTAATGTGTTTGCAAAGATATGCGTTTCTTATTTGCTCGCTGAAGACTGAAGGGAACCCAGGCGTTCAGGGATGCCAAGCCCTGGTGAGAGCCTTATAGGTTCGAAATTTTGCTTCTTTAACTTAACTACCTCACATCATCACCTTTTGCTCATCGATGATCATGCTCATCAACTGTAACTTCATGTTTTGACATTTTATGGTGATGTCTGGTGTGGCCAGGTTATGGGTATGACTAAGACAGATTTAGATGTCTATCTTTGATCCAAGATTTTCTGCTTTCACTGTGATTATTAGTAGTGATTGTTCCTTATAATTAGCTAAACTTGATTTTACTTCTTAGTCCTTAAAATGGTCTTTGAGGAGACGAGATATTTGACGTTGAAAGTTATGACACTTACTGATTTTTGACGTGTCCTCAAATTAGAAGCGTCATTAATGATTAACGTGTTGTTTTATCTGAAAAAGATGTCATATGACTTTCCCCTTGTTGTTATTTAGCCGTGCCTATGGGTCTTAGTCATTCCCAACACATCACTCCTTTTTCTCACTTTCTCAAGGGTTTAAAAGTCACTTTCATGGTACAAATCCTCGGAAGGCAGGGCTTAGTTAACGTTAAAAAATATACTTTATACCTATGTTGATAAGAACGCTAATTGTATGGCCGTAACCTGGCTTCTTATGTCTTGGCCAAGCTTTTGTTTGGTTGCTAATTATTTAAAATTTCGACTAGTGCATGTTTTGTTGTGTTTTCAACGGAATATTTTTTTCGTAATATTCTCAAAGTTTTTAAAATATTATTCATTTTAATTGTTTTTGTAATGGCTACTGATGAAATTATAAAATCATCTACATAATTAAAAGAGATATACAAATTGAAGCTTCTAATTTCATCTTGCAAAGATGACTTAATTTTTTTTTTGAAGATTTTCCTTAGAGAACCTCCAAGGTACTCAATATAATTTCTAATACTGAATTTAAAACAGTATCATCCAGTTTTGAATCATCAGTGGCCAAAATAACAAAACCAAATTTTTTTATACCTCAGTATCTTGGAATAATTGCTTGAAGGGTCCAGGGTACGCTGATATACCGGGATGGGGCTGAGATGAACAGCTCCCTGGGGGTGGAAGGATACCCCCATGGAACGGAGATCACGTTCAGATGCATAGCTTCCATCATGGGAGAGAAGACCACTTGGAAACTGATCTGCGAGCAGGGGAACTGGGTTGGCAAGAGCTTTAATTGTGGTAAGTTTAAAACCTTACTCATCCATCATCATCTGCTTAGCCTTTTCCCAACTATTTTAGGGTCGGCTTCTAGTCTAACCGGATGCAGCTGAATACCAGTATTTTACATGGAGCGACTGCCTATCTGACCTCAACAAGCCAAGTAAAGACGGTTGTCAGACTTTCGCTAAAAAGCTAATTATTTCTTTAAATCCATTTTATTTTTCAAACTACCATTCTATGCTACCATTGGGAAATTTAAACATGTTCAGTATCTTTAAGATCATAATATTGGAACAAAGTTGCAAAATACAGTAAATAAGTTGCTTTATACAAAACTGGAGGATTATCCATATGAAGCCTAGCTAGATCGAGTGTAGGCTTCATCAGATTTAATCCTGAAAGTCGTGCAAAATAACACTGTGCTGTATTTTCCTAAATTTTGTTGCCACGATCAAATCACTTGTGTTTAATTGGATGATGCCAGTTGAACTCGGGACATTAATTTTATATTTGCAGAAGAGCTGGAAGCTCAGAATGAAGAGCTTCAGAACAACAACAGTTGCACGTTTGAGAACGACGAGCCCAACGTGGTTGCCATCTACAATGACATGCAGATCACTGAGGTTGTCGACTTTCCAGCTGGAGCTATGATAACATCGAGGTAAACCAAATCAGTATATCCGTATTTTCAAGCAAGGATTAATTGTTATCAGGCTCAATCTTTGGTGATAAGTCGTCTTTTATCTTCAACATTTGCTTTAATTTCTGTATTTTTATCTTTACTGACTTTTGACGGAGATCTGGTAGTAACCTGGCCATAAACCTACCACCAGCTTTCTAACAATCTCTTCCCACCTTCATTAATTTTTCGTTATTCCAGGTGCAGTGACATCGGTAAATATGCTATGACGGGGTCACAAACTCGTAAGTGTGTCAGTGGGTCATGGGATGGCGTCAAACCGTCGTGCTTTGGCCTGAACCAGCAAATGGACTATGCCAGTAAGTTGTAGACAATAGGTAACTGTTTACAACAAAAAATCACAAGTATTCAAATATATAGCTAGAAGGAAATTTTTGCTTAAGGAAAAAATAGATCTAACATTGACTTACTAGTTGTTTTTAAAAAGATAAGCAAATCGATCACTAGAAGATAGCTTATGATTTTAAATGAAAAGTTTACGTTTAAACAGGAGATTAAAACACACAACAGGGCATTAAACAGGAGTTCTGTCATGTTATTCGCAGTGGAGAAGAGACCTACGATCCTGTTCCGGCACTCGCAGGGTCCTATCGCGCAGACCAACGACGGCAAACTGCTGGTATACCCTGGTACAGTACTCCACATGGAGTGCTTATGGATGAGGAGATTTGGGAACCCCAAGTGGAATGTCACACTTAATAATCCTGAGTGAGTATTTAAAGATCTTATTGCATATGACGCAAATGTATTACGTGTTTCCTTTGTAGGTAATATTTTGGCAGCCTCAAATGTTCAAAAGGGGTAAAATTATAGTAATCAAGGCTATCTCCTGAATTTGTACACCGGAATATTTTGCATTCCACCCTAGGCCGCATAATCACTTCATATCAGGCGAGTTGCGGCCAATAGCAAGCCTATTTAGCATAAATAAAAAAACCTAAATTGTGGATCATCTCAAATCATAATCAAGATAAGACTTAGATGAAGTCTAACTGTCCGTGATCTATTCCGTTCCAAAACTTCTGTGATAATCAAGCTTCCGAAAGAAGATTTGCAAACATGTTTGATTCTTGCATCACTATCTACGTTACAATTTCCAGGACAGATCGCAAATACATTGAAGGCTGGACCACAGACCCTGGTCGAGACAGCGCCTTGGAATACAGGCTGAGCATCATCAATGCCGTGAAGGAAGACTCTGGCATCTACCGGTGTGAGACTCCTGCGAGGCAGAGCCATCAGGTTGAGATTATTGTTGAAGGTACAGGAAATAAATCTGCTGCTCAAACTAAACTGAACCTTCCACCATCATCTTGTTCCTACGCTTGTGCGGTTGTGTCATTCTACTCGTGGTCCTCACAACACGTATTTTTCTTCCATTCTCCCCTGTCAGATGTCACGGCATCATTTACTGCTTTCTCTTTCATATCGTTCCTCATACAATCCATCTATCTTTTCTTTGGCCTTCCTCTCCCTCTCCATCCATTCAACATTCATATCCATCACTCTTTTAGACACATGCGTTTCATCCCTACTCATTACATTTTACACCAAACCTTTCATTGCCATTTTATAGTCTTCATACCTATCTAAACATTTTAGCTGCTAAACTGATACGTCAGTTCATCTTTGATTAATATTAGCTCCCACATTTCAGTATCAGCCTTGCCTTCGGTAAATTCTGTGGCCTTGTTAACCATTTCTTTTATTCAAGACTTTATACCCGCCAACCAAAGTGAACTTTAACCTTATTGATATAACATTTTCTCTTCCTCCTCAGACGTCCACTGTCCCCCACTACCAATCCGGCGAGGTCTCGTCGCGAGCGGTCTGGGCACAAGACTTGGCACAGAGATACGGTTCCACTGTGCAAACGGCAACGCTCTGCTGGGTGCGCATACGCTTGTTTGTCGAGCATCCGGGAATTGGAGTTCACCACTACCTGTTTGCGAAAGTGAGTTTTTCGAATTTTGGACATGGAATGGGGCAAGAGTGTTAGTAGTAAACGTCTACTACAAAAAAATCCAAGAGCTTCCAAACTACTACTCAAGAGTCAGTCTTACTTGCTTCTCGATTTTCTACAGTTAACAATCTTTTAACCCAAGAAGAACTGTTGGGCTATTGTAATGGTCATTTAGAGGTACTTTTTTTAAAATGGCATTTTTGTCAAAGGAAGCGTGAATCGTGTTAACCTATCATGGTATTTTTGTTCAGTATGTTTTGACATTTCATCATGGAACTAAGTCTTTCCAACAAATTATTCAATATTTAAAGTACCTCCAAATGAATCACCCGTTACATAATTATACTAATCTCGCGGATAAGTCTGCCTACGCGATGTAAGATTTTAGTTAGAGTACGACTATGTTGCGAAATAGATGGCAGTATTTAAAATCCGAACCGGAATGAAACCTCTTTGCTGGCAGTAGGTATAACATCTCTGCATATACTTCTCCAGGTGTAGAATGTGGAGAAGTAGTCCACGACACGCCCCTAGGCGAGGGCGAGCGGCGGCCGCGCGTGGCCGTGGTGTCGCGCGGGGTGGGCGGGCGCGCTGCCTTCTCGTGCGCGCCGGGCTGGGCGCTGCGCGGCGCGCCCGAGACCGTGTGTCTGCCGGCGGCGGACTGGGCCAAGCCGTTCCCGGTTTGTAGAGGTAAGATAGATGGATGCGATGGTAATGATGAAAAAAGCGGCCAAGAGCGTATCGGACTCGCGCATGACGGGATTCTTACCATCGTAGTAGGGGAAAGAATCCCTTTAATTTTGAATTTATTTTTATTTGTTGTTGTACCGGCAACAGAAGTAAGTTGAACATTTTAACTGTCGACCTATTACAGATCATGAGATACAGCCCGCTGACAGACGAGAGATAGACGAACGGACTGACGGCTGAGGCTTGGTAACAGGGTCCCGTTAGTTACCCTACGGGTACGGAAGGCTAGAAATGATGAAAAAAGTGACTAGACTCATAATTTACACACAATCTATGTGGAGATATGAAACACTTTAAAAGGCAATACCACTACTTGTCTAGACTCTCAGGTCACCAAAGAAAACAATGCTCAATTGCTCACGTAACCAATTCTCCTTCCAGAGGTGTCCTGCCCAGCCCTACCGCCGCCCACATCAGGCTACGTGCTGGGCCGCGCCCCGTACCGCGCGGGCGACGTGCTGCAGTTCCACTGCAACCCCGAGCACACGCTGCACGGCAGGCCCATCCTGGTGTGCCAGGATAGCGGCCGGTGGAGCGACAAGCCCCCTACTTGTAAGTCTTGCCTTCCCAATAGGTTCCCAGTGTGTTTAATACAAGTTCTTTGGTATTGTTCGTCGTTTCGTTGAGCTCCTTGAGTTATAAGTCGAGCTACACGATAACTGACAAATGCTTGCACTGACTGGACAGGTCCACTCAAATCTGTGTGGTTCTTTTTTCAAAACACCATCTTAGGCACTAATCTGCATAGTTCTCATGTGAATTGAGCAAGATTGTCTGGACTTCAAAAGAGACTATGACCTCCGAGTTTGTTTCGGCTGTTTCTTCTCAGAGTAGTCAGGTACGAAACACCGGCCCCATCTAGTTTAAAAAAAAAACATCATTTATCAAGGTGTAAACGATCCCTTTATGAAGCCGTCAACCAAACTAAGTGACTCTGCACAAAAATTGCTGCTGGACACGACTTTTTTTGGTTTGAAAAATTATGGTTTATATAAATGGTAGCGCTCAATGTAAAGTATTCAACTCATTGTGTACAGGGGTCATGGAGATACATAAAGTAAAGCAGTTACAACAAAAACTTCTTTTTTTTTTAAACGTGTGATAAAGTTGGAACTTTGACCTTCAATATTTCGTAAGATTAAAAGTATTACTTATTATTACTTACACCCATTATATTGAGGACTACACTTGTTGTCCGATCTCGATCTTGACATCATGATGTTTTAAGTCAGAAAAAATGCAAAGTCATTACGACTACTTGCATTCGGGCCACAATATTTTTTTTTTTAGCGAACCCATTAATGATCTCTTTAATTTTGCAAGATTACTTTACGGTAGCTTTACAAGCTTTACAAGCTTCCAGTTATGCAGTGTTTTCAGGGCCAGCTTCCAACGAAAAATTATAGATGGCGCTGTGCAACAAGGAGTGTATGTTTTTAGCTATATGTACTCTCTTCCAACCAATGTCTAGAATTTAATCTGACTTCAAATTAATCCTGGTCACACTGGTCAAATACTTTCGATTGGTCAGCTTATTCGTTTTAAAAGTTCTAAAATGAATGCCAGCTGCAAATAGCTAAAAAAAATGAAAAAATTGCACTCCCTGTTGCACAGCGGCATCTATAATTTTTTATTGGAAGCTGGCCCTAAAATACCTCATTGTCTGAAAAGATTTAGTTCATTTAGTACCTTATTCAATAATTACAATACATCTAGCACAGATAAGCTTGATGTGAGTGGGTAAGTAAATGTAGGGTAAATAAAATTTAATTCGAGTCACTCTCAGCTAATCAAATGTTTTTTTCTGTGTACTTCGTAATTCGCGTAATGTTCGTTTTTTTTATGTTAATGTACTGTCAGCTGTGAAGCTACCTTTTATAAAATAAATAAATAAATAAAATAAATAAAAATAAACTATACACATAACATTTTTATTGTTGAGTTATTCTAAGTTTTACAAATAAACATCTAACACACGACACAAAAACGAAACGAACGTCTTTAACTGACTAAGTCACTTTAAAAAGTTTTACATCATAGTACACGAACGTCTAAAACTAACTTTAAGTAACTTTTAAAAGTTTTACATAATAGTACATGAACGTCTTAAACTGACTATGTCACTTTTTTATTTTTATTTAATAGTACACGAACGTATGAAACTGACCATGTTACTTTGACTGTATGCCCTTTGGTGTGTACAAAAGTAACACTACGTAAGTCATTTTAGGTGGTTTTGACATTTTAAGTTTTGATGCTGTTTGCTAGAGAATCGGAAGACACGTTGTTTTAGCCAATCAAAAACAAGAAACGTCTCTATCTGATTTGAAGTGAACACAAATTATAAAACGGTATTGTACCATTACGTTATGGTATTGTGCAGTATTTTCAATTTCCTGTAAATTTATAATTTTTGACTTACGTGGTGTTAGAACTTTAACGCCGATATAGTAGTAGAAGTTGTATAACATAAAATTAATTACAATATAAATACATACAATTTACGATTTATTCTGAAATAATTAATCTGTAATAATAATAATTAATCCGGCCCTTGTACTATGAAGTATTTCCCAATAAACCATTTATAACCAACAATCGTTTACCTTCAATCCAACAGTTTGAATTCAATTGTTAATAAAACATGTGAAAAAATTAAAGTTAAAACTTTACTCATTCGGAGTATTCGGTAATCTATTACATATGGATAATGAAGTAGTACCTATTAAACGACATAAAGAAGTGCACATTAATTATTATTTGTCAATTATATTATCAAAAATATATCATCTATTTGTTATATTATATGTAGGAGGTTCACCATTTACCATTACACAGTTTTTACCAATAGTTCCTCCGTTCTTGTTTCTAGCGGCTTCTACGTGGCTAAGGAGACGGTCCAAGTCTTAATTTTCAATTTTAATTTCACTGGTTTCTGATACAGATTCGTTGGTACCAGCGATACTAATGTTAAAATTACAGGTAACATCAATATTATCGGTCGTGCAGGTTTTACCAGTAATCCTCCCTGTTTTCTTTGCAGCTGTTTCTACGATGCCAAGTACACGGCTAATTTCTTCTTCAGATAATAAAGTAGTTTTCAATTTAATTTCCCATTTATGCAAACCTGGCAGTAACTTACTAGTATCAGTTTCTACATTAATGGTTTGAACTTCTTTATCCTTTGTTACGTCGATTAGTATTTCAGTTAATAACGTTCTTAGGTTGTCGTAAGCATAGTAGTCGATTACTCTTACAAGTTCAATTACAGTTGTTCTACAATCTGCAACATTACTTTTGTCCAAACCATCCTTTAAAACTCCACACTGAGAATTTGTTATGTACAGGAATAGCACTAGAATGATCTTCATTGTTGTTTAGACTCGTCTTCACCCTTTGATTGTGTCTCGATTTGATACTCACAAATATACTTCTGCAGATGATGTAGATGTTGCCTCAAAATATAGTCAATTATCTGCGCCTTTACGTTGACTGCTTACTTTGGTTTTAGCACTTATTGTTTTTTCCTCTTCAACACCTATTTCAATAAATTTATCCTCTTCTTCTTTAGGAATCAGATTCTTGATTTTGTATTTAATTTTAGTCACAATAATTGTACTATCATTGTCGGAGCAAATAACAGCTTTTATACTCTTTCGCTCTAAGTAAATACTGAATATTATCAGTCTGTGGTTCAAGGTTCATTTAACAAAAGTAGATTGGGCTAATTTGGACATTTTTACCTACCATAAATTTCAACTTCAAATATTAGTCACTTGTACAGTCGTCAGCACCTCAAGCTACTCGAAACTGACAAATTTTCACAATCAACCTTGAACCTAATTATTTAGCGATAAAGTTGATAGTCTATTTAAGAAATTTGACAGATTGGAGTAGCTTGATGTGCTGGCGTTTGTACTTTAGTGCCACAATATTATAGTTGTCGTATCACTTTATTGGCGTCCTCAGTCCAGTTTTCCTTGTTGTTGACAAGCCTATTACGAAAACGCTTTCCGCAATAGGCTTGTCAACTGAACAAATCGAATTAGTCCGTCAGTTAGATTATCAAAAAATATTTGACCTGTATTTTTTCTTTTGTTTCGTAAACCAAAATTTACGAAGCATACGACACTTTTGAAAATTTTCAATACGTCACACCGTGATATAATTTTTAGTGCGTTCTGACGTCACGAGCATCAATTCTTTATCTCTCAATATTCATTGATTTACAAAAGCAAAAAATAACTGTCTATTATAATCCAATACTCTGACGGACTAAATAGATTTGCAATTTATTGATGGTGGAAACTAGCCCGTTGTGTTGGGGTATTTAAGCTTCTAGTCGAACCAGATACAGCTGAATACCAGAATTTTACATGAAGCGACTGCTTATATAACCCTCATGACCTAGTTAAGGGCCGTCTCCACGAGCGAGAGAATCGCGGCGATATTTTCGTATAGAAATACGTTGAATCGCCGCGATTCGCTCGCTCGTGGAGGCGGCCCCATGCTGAGAAACACGATTCCCCGTAGTAAGAGTAGTATGGTTGTGAACGATGGTTTACAAAGAAGTGGAGTTAATGTAGTGATAACGGTTGGTCTGTTAGTCTCGCGGTCTCAAGTGCGACTGCTGAACGTAGAGCTCTGGGTTCGATTCCCTGGTCGCGCATAAAATTTTGTTGGGTTCTTTCCATTAGGAATTTTTCAGTAGCAACTCGGAGTTTGGAAGTTGGATGTATGATACCCCCGTGTCTCGGAAAGCACGTTAATCGTAAATTATACTTAGGACCAGAAGTCCTAAGTATAATTTACGATTTATTCTGAAATAATTAATCTGTTTTTAGCAACACTACCAGCCGGGGTAGTCTATCAGCTCTATCAAGAAAGGCACTTGTCTATGGGCTGTCCTTTCATGACACGCACGCCCGGCCCTTGTAATATGAAGTATTTCCCAATAAACCATTTATAACCAACGATCGTTTACCTTCAATCCAACAGTTTGAATTCAATTGTTAATAAAACCAATGGCATGTGAAAAAAATTAAGTTAAAACTTTATTCATTCGGAGTTTTCGGTAATCTATTACATATTGATAATGAAGTAGGACCTATTAAACAATATAAAAAGTGCACATTAATTATTATTTGTCAATTATATCAAAAATATATCATCTATTTGTTATATTATATGCAGGAGCTTCACCATTTACCATTACACAGTTTTTTCCAATAGTTCCTCCGTTCTTATTTCTAGCGGCTTCTACGTGGCTAAGGAGACGGTCCAAGTCTTAATTTTCAATTTTAATTTCACTCTTTTCTGATACAGATTCGTTGGTACCAGCGATACTAATGTTAAAATTACAGGTAACATAAATATCATCGGTCGTGCAGGTTTTACCAATAATCTTCGCTATTTTCTTTGCAGCTGTTTCTACGATGCCAAGTTCACGGTTAATTTCTTCTTCAGATTGTACAGCAGTATTAAATTTAATTTCCCATTTATGCAAACCTGGTGGTAACTTACTAGTATCAGTTTCTATATTCATGGTTTGAACTTCTTTATCCTTTGTTATGTCGATTACTACGTCAGTTAATAACGTGATGTTGCCTTTATCATAGGAGTCGATTACTCTTACGATTTCAATTACAGCTATTTTATAATCTGTGGCATTACTTTCGTCCAAACCATCCTTTAAAACTCCACACTGAGAACTTGTTATGTACAGGAATAGCACTAGAATGATCTTCATTGTTGTTTAGACTCGTCTTCACACGTTGATTGTGTCTCGATTTGATACTCACAAATATACTTCTGCAGATGATGTAGATGTTGCCTCAAAATATGGGCTGTTATCTGCGCCTTTAAGTTGAATGCTTACTTTGGTTTTAGCACTTATTGTTTTTTCCTCTTCAACACCTATTTCAATAGTTTTATCCTCTTCTTCTTTAGGAACCAGTTTCTTGATTTTGTATTTAATTTTAATCACAATAATTGAACTATCATTGTCGGTTTAAAGAGCAAATAGCAGCTTTTATACTCTTTCGCTCTAAACAAATACTGAATATTATCAGTCTGCGGTTGAAGGTTCATTTAACAAAAGTAGATTGGGCTAATTTGGACATTCTTATCTGTATATTACATATAATAAATCTGTAGAAAAATCGTTTTTGTACATCGAAAATATTTGGAAAAAATATTGCCAGGGTGTTAAAGGATAACCAACGGAACTCATTTCCACTATTTTTGGAATTTTTGTCTGTTTATCTGTTTGTCTGTTTCGATGATCAAGCATCACGTAAAATTTACGCAACCAGTGCTGATAACTTTTATTTATATTAATGAATTTAAAGTGTTCAAGAAGAACTAATCATCAAATGTAAGATGCAGCGACATCTATTGAACTAAAATGGTACTAATGACTAAAAATGTGTTTAAAATGTACACATGATTTCCATGCATTATATTTAAGCAGTTTAAAATCTTGGTCGATAGAAAGCGTTGTTCATTTTACTCTGTTTTCTGAATCGCGGTGATAAGATTTTCCGACCCCTCGCACGTGTCAGTTGCCTCAAGTTTAGTTTTTTAACCGACGAAACAACGGGAGGAAGTTCACAATTCAACGCGTATTTTTTTTTTTGTTTGTCCACGAGAGAGAGAGGTCCGATATACACTAATGTAGGAGCGGAGTATCAATGATAATGTTGCAAAAACAGGGAAAAATTATTTATTTTGAGAGTTTCCGGGTTAAGGGTTAAAGTTACGCAACAATCATGTTTGAGGGAATATTGTTTCTCTTAAAAAGTTAAAAAAAAATCCACGACTGCATAATGTCTATCTTTTAAGGTTCACACTCTCTCTAACCCTCTCTCTCTCTCATGTGACGCAGACGAAGTTGCGCGGGTCAGCTGAGCATGGGGCTCTGGGTTCGATTCCCTGGTCGGGCATAAAGTTTTGTTGGGTTCTTTCAATCAGGAATTTTCTCCGTAACAGCCTGGAATTTAGAAATTGGATGTATGAAACCCCCATGTCTCGGAAAGCACGTTAAGCTGTTGGTCCTGAGTATGATATTTGTCTGGTCGCGTCGAATTGCTGTCTCATCGGAGTATGAGGGAGAATGAGAGTAGAGAGAGTGCACCTGCGTATACTACTACAACAGCCCATAACGTCCACTGTTGGACATAAGCCTCTCCCATGATGGGAGGACCGGAGGAATACATTATATAAAACAAAAAAATCACTTTTGATTGCCAAAATTAGTAAATGATCACCAAAATTAATCCCCATTTCATCGTAAAATTAGAAACAAAAATTTATTTTTTTAGATAATGACGACCAGAAATTGAACTATGCTCTTGCATCCGAGACGACGGAGACCCGTTCGTAAACTAGTTTGTCATCAACCACCTCATTAAAATTTGGTGCTGAATAGGGAAGATGCATAAATTTTCTTTTGTTTATTTCGATACGGAATGTTAAAGTACTATAAAAATAATGACAAAAAGCGGAAACAAGACATAAATCGGCCAAATAACACAAAAGTTATAGCCATTTAAACTTTTGTTTCTATCTCTTTCTAGATAAACGGAATTTAGTATGGATTTTGTACGTAGATGCAAAGAATGACGTCATTCGTTGTATCGGATCTCTCTGTCAAATCAGCAGTTTCAAATGCTTATAACTTAGTATTTTTAATAGATATTAAAAAAATAATTTCACTTGGCTAGGTATTTCTGATGATAATACGCTTTGTTTAGAATGATAAAAAAAAATCATGCATCTTCCCTATTTACTATTTTTGCTGATCAATTGATATTTTAGGTGATAGATGTTAGTGGTCGCAAAGTTATTTTTGGTGGTCATTATATTTTCCCCCATTGTTTTTGCGTGAAAGAGTAACAAACATCTATCCATCCTTTACCATTTATATTTCACACACATACACACATCAAAAAAAGTTTGTGATCACTAGCATAAGCTGATATAATTTTTTAAATTGAACTTTATCAAGAAAAAAACTTTGTTGTTTTTTTTAAATAGAAATACCCTGTTTGAAATTAAAAAATAAAACTATTTTTTATCTACACTTCTACACTAATATTATAAAGAGGAAAGATTTGTATTTTTGTGTATTTGTATGTTTGTAATGAATAAACTCAAAAACTACTGCGTCGATTTCAAAAATTCTGTCATCATTTGAAAGCTATATTCACTCTGAGTAACATAGGCTATATTTTATCCCCGTACTACTACGGAAACGGGAATTACGCGGGTTCAACCGCGTGACGTCCGCTAGTTTTTTTATAAAAACGTAACTAAAAAGATTTCGAATTTTCAAAGTGATCACAAACTTTTTTTGATGTGTGTATTTCCACAAATAGCAGTGATAGCCTAATGGTCTAACCGTCGGACTGCCAAGTCATAGGTCTCCAGTTCGAACCCGAGACACTCACCTCTGATTTTTCGGATTCATGTGCGTATTGTATAATTATCACTTGCTTCGGTGAAGGAAAACATCGTGAGGAAACCAGCTGCCTGAGAGACATTTCTCGATGGCATGTTAAGAGGGCCCTACCCGGCCCGCCTTTCGTCAACGCGAGAATGGTCGAAAAGCTTGTTGTTTCATCCAGAGCCCCAGCGGTGTTATTCATTCAACTCCCCTGTCTTACCTAGCCCCGAATCCGCACTACTTGCCTCCCGTGTACCTCATACCGCCTAACGCGGGGACATTGAACGAAAAATATTGTTCGAAAATTTATAAAACTTGTTCCAGGAAATACGTGTTTTTGAATTAGTCTTACAAGTATGTGAAATAAATATTTGTTATTTAAAATTTACACTACATTTGCAAGGCTTCTATCAGGATGCTTTTTTTACTTCTACAATTTATAAGTACATTATGAACGGCCAAAGTTGAGGTAAAAGTTGTGAAAAACAGCAATTTTTGGAGGCTTATACTGAATTTGTTTCTACAAATTTTTATTTTCTGCTTCGATAGAAGCCTAGATATAGTCTACAAGATATCTATTAGATAAAAAATTTCAAAGATATGTGTCTAACAACGGCATAATCACGCACGAGCTATAGTCAAAATTCTCGCGAAAAGTATGGCGGGTTGGCCGCTCTTAAGCCAAGTCAGAAGCCCATGAGTGGCATAAAAACTCTGACACCAGGTTAGACACTAATGATAAATGATGTTTATTTTGAAAGTAGGTTATGACAAACACTTTTGCACGTAATTTTTTTTTAAACTAGATGGGGCCGGTGTTTCGTACCTGACTACTCTGAGAAGAAACAGCCGAAACAAACTCAGAGGTCATAGTCTCTTTTGAAGTCCAGACATAATCTTGTTCAACTCACGTGAGGACTATGCAGATTAGTGCCTGAGATGGTCTTTTGAAGAAAGAACCACACAGATTTGAGGGGACCTGTCCAGTCAGTGCAAGCATTTGTCAGTTATCGTGTAGCTCGACTTATAACTCAAGGAACTCAACGAAACGACGAACAATACCAAAGAAAGGACATTTGGGTAGGTCGCTTATAGTACTCAAACTGCCAGACAGTTGTGGGAAAAAATCAAACAAAAAAAAAACACAATAATCAAATAAAATTAATAACAAGTTCTTTTCAAAATGAATGTAAATGTAAAAACTAGGGCATGCAAAAACCGGGTTGATGAAGAAAACCGACTTTTTCGGGTTTTTTGTTTACAAAACCGGTGAAACCGGATAAATCGGTTTTTTCGGGTTTTTTGTTTATAGAAATGAGAAAAATGTGTGTAATGAAATGAAAATGCTGAAGTCTAATCAAAATATGTATTTTTAAACTTAATCTTATTTATTTGTATAATAATGAGTATTTTTTTACTGTAATAAGCTACAACTACTAAGTCATTACAATACAAAAAGTTTATTTTCTTTATACATAACAATTAACATAGAATAAAGCTTATTATTTAGGAAATTACGTACATTAAATTTGTTAGACGTACGCAAAGGTAAGTATATAATCACAGAATATTAATTAACAATTTAACTGTCATAAAATACTCACAGGCAAAATCAACAGTACGTAAAAAGAGAACAAAATAATAATTTACTACTACTACATTGCTGCTATTTTCTTCTACTATTTACTTAGAAGTCTTAATCATAAAACATATGAACATCTGCACTTGTGCTTGGTGTTGGTTCTGCTGCTGTATATTTGGCATTTTCTTTTAAATCTATTGAGTGTTTACTGCGCAAGTACACACATCAACACGGTCTAGGGATATTTTTAAAAAAGCGAATTACTATCAATGTGTTAATTATTTATATGACATGTATATATTTAAAAGATACGTTATTTAATATTCTACCATTTTTTAATAATGGTTAAGGTATAGATTAAAATTTCAGGATTTTATGGAAAAAAAATGAAGCATAGACGGAAACCGTATATGAATGAACTTTTAATTTGTGAGTAAAAACTGAAAAAAATAGAAAAATCATTTAATTTGTGTTTATAAACTTGAAGTTAGTAGTCTGAGAAAGCGCCCATGATGTTCATAACACATCGGCAACGATTCGGCATGCTCAGAACAAGGTTGTCAATGTCTTGCTGCGGAATATTGTCCCATGTCCTTCTGAGGTGCGCAAAAAGTTGATCTTCTGTAGCCAGATTTTCAGGAACTTCCTTCAGAGCTCTTCTTTGCAGCATATCCCACGCATGCTCAATGGGATTTAGATCTGGTGGTTGAGCAGGCCAGTCTAAGGCCCTAACATTATGTGTATGTAACCAAGCTGCTACCGTTCTCGCCGTGTGTGCCCGGGCATTGTCGTGCATGAGCAGGAAATCTTGCCCCATTTGTGTTCTGTGGGGCAAGATTACGGGCCCCAGCACCTGCTGGACGTATCGTTCTGCCGTCATATTGCCCCGCACCCAAACGAGATCCGTCCGTCCTCCAAGACGAATTCCTGCCCAAACCATAATTGTTCCTCCTTGGTATGGGTGAACTTCCTGAGGGTTCTGGAGACCGCTCCATCGTCCAGGAACTCGCCAAACACGCGTCCTTCGTGAATCTGGATGGAAGCCGAACCTGGATTCATCCGTGAACAGCACATTGGACCATTGGTCACGGCCCCAGTCCACGTGGTTCCGAACCCATTCTAATCGTCGTCCACGATTGCCTCTCCGTAAAGGTGGGACCCGGAGTGGTCTACGAGAGCATAGATTGCTTTCATACAGTCGCCTTCTTACAGTTTGGTCACTTACAAGCACTTGGTGTTCCACTCGCAGCCTTTGGACCAATTGAGTCGCCGTTGCATTTGGTTGTGCTCGCGCAGTAATTTGCAAAAATCGGTCTTGTCTGGGGGTAGTGATGCGACTTGGCCCCCAGTGCCTCTCCGCTACTTCACCTGTGGCACGATAGCGTGTCCACAATCTTGAAATTACATTTTGATGGGTCCCTATGGCTTCAGCAACATTACGCTGAACAGATCCAGCTTCCAGCATTCCCACAGCTCGTAACATCTCCGCCCTCGTCAAATGTCGGCGTTGCATGGCTACAATACCTCAATTTTAACTTTATCTTTCGTTTAAAAATGAAAAAAAACTGTAACTAAACGTAATTCATATAATTAAATCAATAACATAGGAGAAAAGAAACCGAAAAAACCGAAAAATCCGGTTTTGTTATCCTAAAAAACCGGAGTTTAAATCAGTCGGTTATCCGGTTTTTTCGGTTATCCGGGTATCCGGTTTGCATGCCCTAGTAAAAACTAACCACACGTTAAAGAAAGAAAAAAGATTTCCACAAACTTTCGCATTTATAATACTAAGTAGTACGATTAAACACAACTGCAGATACTGCCCCATTCTCCTCTCTATATCTAAACAAAACTTGGTGTCGATAACCCTACTTAGCAGTTAGAACGATAACATTTGTTTTTTTGGGTTTTTTTCCATTAGAAGATAATTCGTAGTTAGTTTGTAGTCCACCTATATATTATTAATTATTGGATAGAACGTATGAAAGGTGAGCGATGTAAAGAACAGCGGGTCTAAAATGGCCGCTTTAGCAGAATCCACGCAGAATCTTAGTATGAATCACGTTCAAAATTTTAAATTCTTTAAATAGACTTTATGCAAATAATAATAAAGTCCATTTTACTACAACAGCCCATAATGTCCACTGCTGGACAAAAGCCTCTCCCATGATGGGAGGAATTTGCCGTAATCTCCACGCTTGGCAGGCGGATTGAAGATCGCAGTGATGAAAGACTTAACAGAAAACGCTGCTGCCCATTCTCTGGTCTACGGAGGCGCAAGGTATTCTGCCTCAGACATTAGTCGCCTTATACGACACCCGTGAGTGTAATGGGTTTGTTCTATTCTACTCTGCCGGATACCACACGGCCAAAGTCCGTTTTATGAATTTTAAATGTTGAACGTGATTCTTATCGATTCTGCTAAAGCGGCCATTTTAGACCCCTAGAATTTTCCCCTATATTTCTATGGGGCAAAGTCCTGTTCTTCACATACCTCATCTTTCACATGTGTCGTGAAGGATCCCTACATCAGATGAGTGTTGTATCAGGTGGCCTGGCAGTTCGACAGGTCAGTCGGATGGTCTTAACTTGCGGATAACTTAAATATCGCGATTCAGGTTCTGTAGTTATGAGTCTAGAGGGTACAAACAGATGAACAGATATTGAATTTTATTAAATACTAGCTGACCCGCGCAACTTCGTCTGCGTCACATGAGAGAGAGAGGGTTAGAGAGAGTGTGAGTAAACCTTAAAAGATAGACATAATTATGCTATCACAGATTTTTAGGACGTTTTAAGAGGAACAATTCCCTCATACATGATTGTTGCGTAACTTTAACCGTTAATGCAGCGCTCGCAACGGAAGCTCTCGAAAGAAATCAATTTTCCCTGTTTTTGCATCATTTATCATTGATGCTCCGCTCCTTTTGGTTGCAGCGTGATGTTAGAACTATAGCTTTCCTCGATAAATGGACTATCCAATACTAAAATATTATCGTTATCTGGTGAGCCCATTTTTAGTAATTAGTACCATTTTAGTACAATAGATGTCGCTGCATCTTACATTTGATGATTAGTTCTTCTTGAACACTTTAGATTTATATATCTTTTGATAGAGTTAACCGATTACGATGAAACTAAAACTAAATAATACCTCAAGATACGCACAATTTTTATGAATAAAAGTTATATACATAGGTTTCTTAAATTTTACGTGATGCTTGATCATCGAAACAGGCAAACAGATAAACAGACAAAAATTCAAAAAATGCTGGAAATGAGTTTTGTTGGTTATCCTTTCACACCCTGGTATTTTTTTTCGAAATATTTTCGATGTACAAAAACGATTTTTCTACAGATTTATTATATGTATAGATATAGATGATTAACTAGCTTATGCCATCGGCTTTGCCCGAGTGGAGTGCGATAATTGTCCCACGGGATTGTACTACCGGGATAAAAAGTATTCTATGCGTTAATCCAAGGTGTAAACTATATGTGGCCCAAATCTCATCCAAATTCGGTCAGTAGTTTTTGCATGAAAGAGTAACAAACATTCATCCATCTTTTACCATTTATATCTCGCACATATTTTTATTTATTTTCCAATATTAATTTTCTGCAACGAACGCATTAATGATCTCTTTAATTTTGCAAGAATACTTTACGGTAGCTTAATAGGCTTAGGCTTACAATAATTGTTTGACAAGATGTTTATTTAGTACCTTTTTCAATAACTACAACACATCTAAGCACAAATATGACGACCCGAATGGCACAGCGGTGGTGAGTCTGCCTTACGTTCTTAGGGTCCCGGGTTCGAATCCCGGTCGGTGCAAATGTTTGTGTGATGAGCATGGACATTTGTTTCCGAGTCATGGATGTTTTTATGTATAATAGATATGTATTTACAAACAAAAATTATCTATGTAGTATATCAACTATCTGGTGTCCACGACACAAGCTTCGTTGCTTAGTGTGGCACTAGATGGCGCTGTGTTAACACACAGCGCCATCTAGTGCCACACTTTTGGACATTAACATGTCCAGCGATATTTATTTATTTAAATAGGCTTGATGGTAAGCGAGTAAGTAAATGTGGGGTAAATAAAAATAAACTGTACACATAACATATTTATTGTTGAGTTAATCTAAGTGTTACAAATAAACATCAAACATTATTAGTACACGATCGTCTAAAACTAAGTCACAGTTTAACATAATAGTACACGAACGTATGAAACTGACGAAGTAACTTTGGTTGTATTTTGGTGTGTACAAAAGTACATACAACCGAAGCCGGCATTTTGTCGATGAAGTTAACACTACGTAAGTTATTTTAGGTGATTTTGACATTTTAAGTTTTGATGCTGTTTTCTAGAGAATCGGAAGACGCGTTGTTTCAGTCAATCAGAAACAAGAAACGTCTCTATGTAATTTGAAGTGAACACAAATTATAAAATGGTAAGACGTAATGGTTCACCATTACGTCTTTGTATGATTGTGCAGTATTTTCAATCTTCTGTAAAGTCATAATTTCTGACTTCACCACGTAACTCAGAACTTCGACGACGATATAGTAGTAGAAGTAGAGTAAAATATAAATAATTAAAATATGAAATACATACAATTTACAATTTATTCACAGTCAAAACTGTTAATCAGTCAAAACTACTTTGACCGGTCAAAACTATTTTAACAATAACTAACATTTACTTAGAAACTTATTAGATGGTTAGGTTTTTTTTTGTGACCCTTTGAAAAACAACATTTAATTCTAGGACTAAGTAATTACAAATGAGGCTTTCCAAAACAACATATTTTTAAGGCAGAAAACGCATTTTAACTTCATGAGGGTTTTGACTGACACCAGTCAAAAGTGGTTTTGACTGATTAAGAGTTTTGACTGTAACATATATATGCAGCAGGTACACCATCTATCATTATACAGTTTTTACCAATAGCTCCTCCATGCTTATTTCTAGCGGCTTCCTCGTGGCTAAGGAGACGCTCCAAGTCTTAATTTTCACTTTTTGATACCGGTTCGTCGGTACCAGCGATACTAATGTTAAAACTACAGGTAACCGCAATATCTTCAGTCGTGCAGGTTTTACCTACAACCTTCCCGGCTTTCTTTGCAGCTGTTTCTACGATGCCAAGTACACGGTTAATTTCTTCTTCAGATTGTGCACTAGTATTAAATTTAAGTTCCCATTTATGCAAACCTGGTGGTAATTTACTAGTATCAGTTTCTACATTAGTGACTTGAATTTCTTTATTCTTTGTTACGTCGATTAGTACATCAGTTAAAAAGGTAATGTTGGCTTTATCATAGAAGTCGATTACTCTTACAAGTTCAGTTTGAAATGTGTTACACTCTGCAGTATTACTTTTGTCCAAACCATCCTTTAAAACTCCACACTGAGAACTTGTTATGTACAGGAATAGCACTAAAATGATCTTCATTGTTGTTTAGACTCGTCTTCACCCGTTGATTGTGTCTTGATTTGATACTCACAAATATACTTCTGCAGATGATGTAGATGTTGCCTCAAAATATAGTCTATTATCTGCGCCTTTACGTTGACTGCTTACTTTGGTTTTAGCACTTATTGTTTTTTCCTCTTCAACACCTATTTCAATAGTTTTATCTTCTTCTTCTTTAGGAATCAGATTCTTGATTTCTTATTTAATTTTAGTCACAATAATTATTGCACTATCTTTGTCGGTTTAAAGAGAAATAGCAGCTTTTATACTCTTTCGCTCTAAATAAATTTTGAATATTATCAGTCTGCGGTTCAAGGTTCATTTAACAAAAGTAGATTGGGCTAATTTGGACATTTTTATCTACCATAAATTGCAACTTCAAATATTAATCACTTGTACAGTCGTCAGCACATCAAGCTACTCGAAACTGTCAAATTTTCACAATCAACCTTGAACCTAATGCAATAAAGTTGATAGTATATTTAAGAAATTTGACAGATTGGAGTAGCATATTGTACTCGCGTCTGTATTTTAGTGTCACTAAATTGTAGTTGTTATATTTTCACTTTATTGGCGTCCTCTTCAGTTCAGAGTTTTCGCAATAGGCTTATGTCCTGAAAAAATCTAATTAGTCCGTCAGTTAGATTGTCAAAAAAGATTTGACACGTATTTTTTCTTTTGTTACGTAAACCAAAATTGACGAAGATACAACGCTTTTAAAATTCTCAATACGTCACAACGTGCTATAATTTTTAGTGCGTTCTGACGTCACGAGCCCCTACTCCTGAGTTTTGATGCGTTTTATCTTTGTCAATATTCATTGATTTACAAAAAAAAAATACGTGTCCCTTATTTTCCAATACTCTAACTGACGGACTAAATAGATTTACAATTTATTGATGGTGGAAACTAGCTTATTTGGGGTCTTCTAGCTTCTACCTTCTTCTAGCTTCTTCTTCAAACTTTCATATTTGTAATATTAAGTAGTATGATTAAACACAACTGCAGATACTGCCCATTCTCCTCTATATATCTAAACGAGACTTGGTGTCGATAACCCTACTTAGCAGTTAGCACGAAATACATTTGTTTTTTTGGGTTTTTTTCCATTAGAAGTAATTCGTAGTTAGTTTGTAGTCCACCTAGATATTTCCTAATTATTGGATAGAACGTATGAAAGGTGAGCGATGTGAAGAACAGGATTTTCCCCTATATTTCTATGGGGCAAAGTCCTGTTCTTCACATACCTCATCTTTCACATGTGTCGTGAAGGATCCCTACATCAGATGAGTGTTGTATCAGGTGGCCTGGCAGTTCCACAGGTCAGTCGGATGGTCTTAACTTGCGGATAACTTAAACATCGCGATTCAGGTTCTGTAGTTATGAGTCTAGAGGGTACAAATAGATGAACAGATATTGAATTTTATTAAATATATAGATGATTAACTAGCTTATGCCATCGGCTTTGCCCGCGTGGAGTTGGATAATTGTCCCACGGGATAGTACTACCGGGATAAAAGTATTATATGCGTTAATCCAAGGTATAAACTATATGTGGCCCAAATTTCATCCAAATTCGGTCAGTAGTTTTTGCATGAAAGAGTAACAAACATTCATCCATCTTTTACCATTTATATCTCGCACATATTTTTATTTATTTTCCAATATTAATTTTCTGCAACGAACGCATTAATGATCTCTTTAATTTTGCAAGAATACTTTACGGTAGCTTAATAGGCTTAGGCTTACAATAATTGTTTGACAAGATGTTTATTTAGCACCTTTTTCAATAACTACAACACATCTAAGCACAAATATGACGACCCGAATGGCGCAGCGGTGGTGAGTCTGCCTTACGTTCTTAGGGTCCCGGGTTCGAATCCCGGTCGGTGCAAATGTTTGTGTGATGAGCATGGACATTTGTTTCCGAGTCATGGATGTTTATGTATTATTTACAAACAAAAAGTATCTGTGTAGTATATCAACTATCTGGTGTCCACGACACAAGCTTCGTTGCTTAGTGTGGCACTAGATGGCGCTGTGTGTTAATGCCCAGCGATATTTATTTATTTAAATAGGCTTGATGGTAAGCGAGTAAGTAAATGTGGGGTAAATAAAAATAAACTGTACACATAACATATTTATTGTTGAGTTAATCTAAGTGTTACAAATAAACATCAAACATTATTAGTACACGATCGTCTAAAACTAAGTCACAGTTTAACATAATAGTACACGAACGTATCAAACTGACTAAGTAACTTTGGTTGTATTTTGGTGTGTACAAAAGTGCAGTCGGGGTCTTTTCCGCCGCCTGATTATTTCATTTATTCATTTTATTTTTTTGTTCGCTTAAATATGCGGAGGCGCCGAGCCACGCCCCCTTAAAATTTCGGCCTATTAGGAAAGCCTCAACTTTGGCGCGCAAAATAACAATAACTCTCGTTTGGCGTGCGTCGTCAGTGCACTCGGCCGATTCGGTATCTTTTCATTCATTATTTCTATACAAAGTCAACGGGGCAGGGCTAGAGAGCGTTTCTATGTTGCGAGTGCAAGCAAAAATAAGCTTAGTGGTGGTCAGGCGGGAGTGTCCTCGATAGTACATACAACCGAAGCCGGCATTTTGTCGATGAAGTTTACACTACGTAAGTTATTTTAGGT
This sequence comes from Xestia xanthographa, assembly GCA_905147715.2. Lineage (NCBI taxonomy): Eukaryota > Metazoa > Arthropoda > Insecta > Lepidoptera > Noctuidae > Xestia > Xestia xanthographa. Next base: position 31,953,998 of record LR990644.1, read on the forward strand.
GGTGTTGACATTTTAAGTTTTGATGCTGTTTGCTAGAGAATCGGAAGACACGTTGTTTTAGCCAATCAGAAACAAGAAACGTCTCTATCTAATTTGAAGTGAACACAAATTATAAAATGGTATTGAACCATTACGTCTTTGTATGATTGTGCAGTATTTTCAATCTTCTGTAAAGTCTTAATTTTTTTCTTCACCACGTAACTCAGAACTTCGACGACGATATAGTAGTAGAAGTAGAGTAAAATATAAATAATTAAAATATAAAATATAAACAATTTATGATTTATTCACAGTCAAAACTGTTAATCAGTCAAAACTACTTTTGACCGGTCAAAACTATTTTAACAATAACTAACATTTACTTAGAAACTTATTAGATGGTTAGGTTTTTTCTGTGACCCTTTGAAAAACAACATGTAATTCTAAAACTAGGTAATGGGGGCTATCGCGTGTGAATTTGCCGCTAGATGCGCTTGTGTAGACTAAGGTCCTCCAAAATGTCAGATGTCATAGTGATCGCGCGTTGTGTGCTTTTTTATCACGTATTTATACTAATACTCACGATTGTGTTCTAAATTGAGCCATTCCTGATTAATTTTGACTTGAAGATTTTAAGTAACAACTTAGGATCATAATATTGTTATTACTTGGAGGTAGAATGATTTTTAAATGTTTCATGCTTGCTAATTTTAGGAAGAATATTGTAAATATATATCTAAAGCTTACACCATGTTGTTGTACGTAATAAAATAAACATTTTTATGAAGTTATTGGTGCTTTAAAGTATTGAATAGAATTACTGACAGGACTTTACTCGACAGTGCGCCATCTGGTGAGCTCTAAAACGATAGCCCCCATTACAACTGAGGCTTTCTAAAACAACATATTTTTAATGCAGAAAACGCATTTTAACTTCATAAGGGTTTTGACTGACACCAGTCAAAAGTGGTTTTGACTGATTAAGAGTTTTGACTGTAACATATATATGCAGCAGGTACACCATTTATCATTATACAGTTTTTACCAACAGCTCCTCCATGCTTATTTCTAGCGGCTTCCTCGTGGCTAAGGAGACGCTCCAAATCTTAATTTTCACTTTTTGATACCGGTTCGTCGGTACCAGCGATACTAATGTTAAAATAACAGGTAACCGCAATATCTTCGGTCGTGCAGGTTTTACCTACAACCTTCCCTGCTTTCTTTGCAGCTGTTTCTACGATGCCAAGTACACGGTTAACTTCTTCTTCTGATTGTAAACTAGTATTAAATTTAAGTTCCCATTTATGCAAACCTGGTGGTAACTTACTAGTATCAGTTTCAAAATTTGTGGTTTGAACTTCTTTATCCTTTGTAACTTCGATTAGTACATCAGTTAAAAACGTAATATTGCCTTTATCATACAAGTCGATTACTCTTACAAGTTCAATTTGAAATGTATTACATTCTGCAGTATTACTTTTGTCCAAACCATCCTTTAGAACTCCACACTGAGAACTTGTTATGTACAGGAATAGCACTAGAATGATCTTCATTGTTGTTTAGACTCGTCTTCACCCGTTGATTGTGTCTTGGTTTGATACTCACAAATATACTTCTGCAGATGATGTAGATGTTGCCTCAAAATATAGTCTGTTATCTGCGCCTTTAAGTTGAATGCTTACTTTGGTTTTAGCACTTATTGTTTTTTCCTCTTCAACACTTATTTCAATAGCCTTTTCCTCTTCTACTTAAGGAATCAGATTCTTGATTTTGTATTTAATTTTAGTCACAATAATTGTGCTATCATTGTCGGAGCCAATAGCAGCTTTTATACTCTTTCGCTCTAAATAAATACTGAATATTATCAGTCTGTGGTTCAAGGTTCATTTAACAAAAGTAGATTGGGTTAATTTGGACATTTTTATGTACCATAAATTGCAATCACTTGTACTGACGTCAGCACCTCAAGCTACCCCAAACTGTCAAATTTTCACAATCAATCTTGAACCTAATGCGTTAGCGATATAGTTGATAGTCTATTTAAGAAATTTGATAGATTGGAGTAGCATATTGTACTCGCGTCTGTACTTTAGTGTCACTAAATTGTAGTTGTTATATTTTCACTTTATTGGCGTCCTCATCAGTTCAGCGTTTTCGCAATAGGCTTATGTCCTGAAAAAATCTAATTAGTCTGTCAGTTAGATTATCAAAAAATATTTGACCCGTATTTTTTCTTTTGTTACGTAAATCAAAATTGACGAAGATACAACGCTTTTAAAATTCTCAAAACGTCACGCCGTGTTATAATTTTCTGTGCGTTCTGACGTCACGAGCCCCCAATCCCGAGTTTTGGTGGGTTTTATCTCGCATATTCATTGATTTACAAAAACAAAAAATATGTGTCCATTATTTTCCAATACTGTAACTGACGGACCAAATAGATTTGCAATGGTGGAAACTAGCCTATAGTGTTGGGGTCTTTTGGCTTCTAGTCGAACCAGATGCAGCTGAATACCAGAATTTTATATGAAGCGACTGCTTATATGACCCTCATGATGTAGTTACTGAGAAACACGATTGATTCCTCGTAGTAAGAGTAGTGTGGTTGTGAACGATGGTTTGCAAAGAAGTGGAGTTAATGTTGTGATGACGGTTGGTCCTTTGATCTCGCGGCCTTAAGCGCGATTGTTGAGCGAGGGGTCTATTCCCGGGTCGGCTAAAAAGTTTTGTTGGGTTCTTTCCACAAACCTTCGCATTTATAATATTTGTAAGATTAAACACAAGTAGGTACCTACACCTGTAGTGACTGCCCCATTCTCCTCTCTATATCTGAACGAGACTTGGTGTCGATAACCCTACTTAGCAGTTAGCACGCGAAATAGGTACATTTGTTTTTTTTGGGTTTTTTCCATTAAAAGATAATTCGTAGTTAGTTTGTAGTCCACATATACGTATGTTCTAATAATTGGATAAAATGTATGAAAGATGATATTTAAGGGATGTGAAGAACAGGATCTTCCCCCATAGAAAAGGAAGGATCCTCACAACAGACGTGTGTTGTAAGTATCTAAAAAAACTTGTCAAAAAGTTGGCTTTGACCCCCAATATCTCCGTAACCAGAAGGTTCCCAGATATGGTGTAGAACAAAAAAATGATCGCAATGATGGGGAGAACAAGTGCCTTTCGACTTTGTTAAGAGTCTTTTTACACCCTTAGGTATTAATACAAAGTGAGACCATGTTATACTGGAAATGTGGTTGATGTGTCGCTGTTCAAAACATAGTGATTTTTCTGTGATTTCATTTCGTTTTATCACTTTTTGGGCTTTCTAGCTTTATCCGAAGAAAATAGTTAAAAAGGAATTTGAACCATTTCCTTTTAAATAGCAATTTTATTTGGTCTATGATAGTTATGTTTGCTCAGCAATTGTTAACAGGGTTTAGTATTTACCTCTTTTCCAGGAAATTACTCCACTTGACATAAAAACCCGCGAATGTAATAATGGTCTAACATTGAATGTCACTATGCTCTTGTCTCCAGGTGCTCAAGCCTGCACATACCCTGGCACCACGATATCAGGCCGCATGTCATCCGTCAAGTTCTACTACAAGATCGGGGAGACCATCACGTTCACCTGCGAGCCAGGGTACCGGCTGAAGGGAGCTCCTATGCTGAGGTGTTTGAAGTAAGTTAGCTACGAAAATCTGGTTACTCTTAGTTAAGGCTTATATGTCGGCGGTGACGAGGTTTAACGTTCAATAACCATTATTAGCCAAAGTTTTTGACGTGCAAAAATCTTCATAAGTTGATTTTTCACTCGGAGAAGGTGGAAGGAAGGTCCTTTTTGGACTGTTTGAGCGTACTAGGCCCCTTTAGTACAACACCATGAGTGTGACTCGTTAACCTTAGCACCCTCATCCTTATTGTGAAAGGCAACAAGGGACCACTGCTTGCTTCCTCTCATTCCAGAGTCGCTTTAAGAACGCCTCTTAACTCGATCTTGGCGCCCTGGTACCCAGGACTTGCGAGTCCCGCTACCAGTGATGTAGCGACAGACTTTCAATCCTACTAGCATTCTGTAGGATCAACCCCGTCAACAATTTTTCTGACACCTAACTAATCTTCATACATTTTTACAGGAACAGAAAATGGTCCAACGCGATCCCACTCTGCTCACCAAACACAAACTACACATCATCCGACACAGTCGCCATGTTTAACGGCGACATCGACGCCATGCTATCCGATGCACCGGCAGACATCTTGAAAACGCGGGAATCGCCCGCCAATTTGTCGCCAGAGAGCTACAAAGCAGCTGTCACTAGGGCTGCAGTATCGAGGCTCTTGCGAAGAGGTCCCATTGAAAATTATAGGAATAGAGTATACAGAGTGAATAGGCTATTAAGGAGGGACACTGAAAGATAATTTTTGGGTACTTTTCGGTTTTTTGTGTGCGGTAATTTGATGGAGGAGTGTGAGCGCGGGTGATATGATTTTTTACGGTTTTTTTTAAGCGTGGCCTACTTAATGAGCGAAGTGAGGAATTTGTGGTCTGTGTGCTTAAATGTTGTACTTATTTTATGGATTTATCAAGGTTGTCAATTATATGATTAAAATTGTTTAAGTGGTATAAGTGGAATTGATGTGAGTTGTAGGTTCAAATGTGGGGAAATTATGGAGTACTAAACTGTCTAAGTTAAATTGTATTTTTTTTTTACTTTTAATTTACCAATACATTACCGCATGCAAAAATATTTTAGCGTAATTTTTATTACTTTTTTATTATGAATTGTTTTTAGTCTCCTAGACCTCTATTAGTCCTTATTTTGTTTTTTTTTTTGTATAAAATAATACTCATGAAAATAAGTTGTGTTTTTCGTTTTAAAACGATAGTAGGTACTTATCCGATTTCAATCTAAAGGTTTATTGATGAAACATGGATTTGAAGAAAAAAAAACTTATGAGACTAAAAAAATAGAGTAAATTATTAGAGATCGTAGCAAAGATTTATTTAATTATTATTTATTTTTCCTTTGAAGACTGTTTAATTATAGTGAACGCATTCCAATTGTTGCCAAATTTTTTAGTACCTTGATTTTTCAGAATTTTATTTTTTTATCGATTTTTACAATTGTAAATAAAGATGCTTCGCCAAAGAAAATTAGAATACTCTTATAAATATTAGTTACAATTATGTAGATAAACTAATAATATAATATTATAGTCGTAAGTCTAAGAAAATGTACCGATTTTTACAACTTAAAAATAGCAACGTTGGAAAAAATTCTTTAATGAACGAAGTATTGTATTTCGGACATTCAGTTCAGAGCCGAAAGTTGAAAATCCCATACGGCACTACCCCCGTTGATTTATCATCAAAACTAAAGACTAGCCTAATTACTAATTCCGTCAAAATATTCGACTAACTAAACTAATTGACTATAAAATAGTCAATTTTGAAATTGGTTGATTGTCGGTACATTTTGTATTTTTAAAAGTCGTAATATAAATGTTAAGTAGGTAAGTAATTTTGAATATTGCGCTAGTTACTACCACGCACAAATATTTGGAAACGTTTTTGGATCATTAAATTGTCTCTAGTTAGTGCGGATTTAACTTAAGTGTCGTTCTAATTTAAATATCTAGAAAATGAAAATTTTAAAAAAATTAACACACTTCATATGATATTTATATTTTTTTGCTCAGTTTTAATTTAAAATTGCAGAAACAATGCATTTTTTATTTAACAATTAACTATTTTAAAAAATAATAGTTATACCTAATGTAAATAAATTAAAGGTTAAATTACACATAAGTTATATCCGCATAATATTTTATGCATATCAAAGAAAAACAAAATTGCATATCTTATTAAAATCTAAAAAACTACAAAAAATCTGAAAAATCTTTAAATACCTAGTTGTATACTTTTTCAAACATAAAGCTATGTAACTCTGTCCCATTAAAGAAAATAAATTAATAAATGAATTGTGAACATGTAACTGTATTTTATTTTAACAAGATAAGACGATTCTATGCCTGATTAAAATAATTATAAAAAGAGTTTCTACCTTCCAAAAATAAATCAAATCTAAAATAGCTAAATCAATGGTCATAAATTCATTTTTTTACCTTACTTTACATTTTATTAATATTCCTTAAAAAATATAAAATTTTAATAATGTAAAAGTGGAAGGAATGGGGGGAGGCATTTGCTCAGGAGTGGGACAATACGGGCTAACTAAAAAAAAATATATGAAAAGTTGTCATTAAGTACCTCTTCTTTATTTTTTTTTTGTATAAAACAAATACATTTTTAGGTAATCTGTGCCCCTCGGAGAAAATGACTCTTGCAACGTTTTCAGTATTATGTACACAATACTTTTTTTTAACTACAAAATCTTTATTAATCACTGTTTGATTAATAAAGATTTTGTTTCTTCTTTGTTTCTTTTGTTTCTTATAAAACAACAGTAATAATGATTCTCGCCACAGAGTGTATTTGGTTAGCACGTGTGTCCTGAATTTCAAGTTGTTTTTTAGTGAAAAAGTGACTTGTTTTTGTATTTCTGTGTTGTCCTTGTGTTGTTAATCGGGTTTGTATTGTTAATTTCTTGGTATAGTCGTTTTTTCCATAGTAATGGAGCGAAATAAGCCTCCCGATCCTGATCCTCCACCTGACATCCCTTCTTCCTCAATTTCCGATTATGCTCCCCTATCACCGAACTCCCCCCTTTCTCAACTCGCCAATGTTGCTTGCAGCATAGCAGACACGCAAATTTCATCCAATCCGTCACGCAAACGTCCAGTTGACGATGTTAATATGACGAGCCCTCCTACGAAGCAACAAAGAGCTCAAGTTGGTCGTACTAAGTACTCAGCGACAGATAAAGCGCCTTTCCTAGTCCACGTATCCCGCACGGAATCCCATCCTAATGCCAATACTACACTCCATCCCGTTACATTCGGCATGTTTCTATTCAATAATAACATTGGTAACGTAGTTCGTGACGGAGTTAAACGAGTTGGTCGTAACCGAGTTTCTGTGGAATTTACTTCCCCTCAGGATGCGAATGCCTTTATCTTAAACAGTATATTGTCCAAAAATAGTTACATCGCTAGTATCCCCACATTTAACATTACCCGTATGGGTGTTGTAAAAGGAGTTCCCCATGACATGTCGGAAGAGGAGTGTAAAAGTTATCTATCAGTTCCATCTGGCTGTGGACAAATTCTTAAGATCAGACGCCTAAACAAAAAGAATTTCCATGACGGGGCTATAGAATGGAAACCCACAGAAACTTGCGTGATCACGTTTGACGGACAGGTTTTACCTAATAGAATCTACTGTTGCTACACATCTCTCCCAGTACAGCAATATGTTTTCCCAACAATTCAGTGCCGTAAATGCTGCAGATTTGGTCACATTGAATCAACCTGTAGGTCAAAACCACGCTGCAGTAAATGTGGCAATGATCACCCTGGTGATGGTTGTAGCATTCCTGAGGCTGAAGCTTTCTGTGTACTATGCTCAGGGAATCACTTTGCTAATAGCAAGTCATGCCCGGAGTTTGGTAGACAGAAGGCCATAAAGACTATCATGGCTGAGAAATCCTTGTCCTATGCTGAAGTAAGCAAAACTGTCCCAGCTGCTTCCCGTAACTATGCCAATATTACAAAATCCCAACCCCAATCATATCGCAAAACAGTATTTCTAAAGCCTAAGACCCATGCCCCCCTTTCCCCATCATACGATAGAGTTGCTCATGAGCAAATAACTAGTTCTCCCCAATCTTCACAGCCTAATGGCTGCTCTCTTAATAACCCCTACGTCGACCGTAATAATATTTCTTCTATCATTGAAATTCTCGTAAAACTCCTGTCCACTGTAATGTCTTCTTCTAGCTCACAAATACCGTCCAACGTTGCTCACCAACTTGTTACTCTTCTTCTAGAAATTAAAAATGGCGGGTCGCCAAGTATTCCTTCAGTGGAATGTGAGGAGCGTGTGGCATAAAAAGCACGACCTCATATCCCTCCTAAATGAGTACAAGCCCTTGGCTTGCTCCATTGCAGAGACTTGGCTCACCCCAAGTCTTAGCTTTCGTGTACCACACTTTAATATTCTTAGATGCGATAGATCTGATGGCTATGGAGGGTCGGCCCTCCTTTTCAATAACCGTGTCCCACTTTTGTCCTTATCCTTACCTGCGCTTGATGGTGATGTGAATGTTGTTGGAGGGACTGTTGAGGGGATCACGGTCCTCTCTGTATACATTTCGCATCCTCATCATAACTTTTTAACCATTTTAAAAAATATTTTTAGTAGTATCCATGGTCCCCTTTTGGTCATGGGTGACTTCAATTGCCATCACTTTAGGTGGGGTTCTAATAGATGCGATTCCTTCGGGGAAGGTTTGGTAGAAATTCTAGATGACCTTAACCTCTGTGTCCTAAATGACGGTTGCTCGACCCGTAGATCTCTTCCTGGGCAGCAAAAGAGTTGTGTAGATCTCACATTCTGTTCTGTGGAGTTGGCGGCATCGATTCATTGGCAATGCACTACTCTGACGCATGGTAGTGACCATTACCCTATAGTTATATCTTTGATTAATAAGACCTTTTTAGAAAAAACTTCTCCTCCACTTCTGAAGTACAACTTGTCCAAACCCGATTGGACAAAGTTTTCTTCATTACTGGAGGAGAAAATTAGTGAACTCCCAAATTTAAATTCAGCATTTTCAGGCTTTCTGGGTCACTGCCATGTTAAGAATTGTTATGAAGGCTTTGTTTCGGCCATAATCTCAAGTGCAGATTCGTCATTTAAGTTGCGGAACTGTGCCAGAAACAAGATTCCATCACCCCCATGGTGGGACCAGGAATGCACAGCAGCAATACAGTCGAGGAATGACGCCGAAATACAGTACAATGAATCGATGAATAACGACAATTTACTACAGTATAGACGAGTGTATGCTCAATCTAAACGTCTTCTTCGTAAGAAGAAACGTTCGGGTTGGGTTAAGTTTTGCACTTCTCTATCCCCCTCCACTCCCGTATCAGCAGTATGGAAGAGTATAAACCGCTTTAGGCGTGGTTGCTCCCCGTCAATCTCTTCCCCCATCACCAGACAAACTGCTGAATCCTTTTTCGATAAAATTGCTCCGCCCTATGTTCCCTTATCTTCAGAATTATTACTCACGCCTGTAAATACTGCGGATGATCCGCTGGATTACCCCTTCTCAATAGAGGAATTGAATACGGTGCTTCGAAATGTACGGGATACCGCCCCTGGCAAGGATGGCATCCCATACTCTTTTATAGTCCACTCTGGTACCAATGCTAAGAACTATTTTCTCGAAATTGTAAATTACTGCTATCGTTTTGGTTGGGTACCGGATCAGTGGAAACTACAAATCGTCATTCCTCTTTTGAAACCAGGCAAGAATGCCGATGACCCGAATGGACTTAGACCAATTGCTTTGTCGTCCGTCTTGGCCAAGTTACTGGAACATTTAATTAAAAATAGACTTGAGTGGTTTGTTGAGTCTCGGGATATACTACCCAGCCATCAATTTGGCTTTAGGAAGGGACTTAGTACAATGGACAGCGTGGCAACGTTAGTTACGGATATACGTACAGCCTTTTCCAAAAATGAATCTGCTGTAGCCGCCTTCCTAGACATATCTTCCGCTTATGACAATGTCCTTCTTCCCATTCTCAGGCAAAAATTGCAACAGCTGAGTATCCCGGCGAAGATGGTACAGTGCATATGCGGGCTTCTTATGTCCCGCTCTTTGGTGTTGAGGGTACAGGGTGAGATATTTGAGGAAAGACAGACGTGGAAGGGTCTTCCCCAAGGCTCTGTCCTCAGCCCATTACTGTACAACTTATACACAGCTGACATTGGCTCATGTCTTAATTCTGACTGTCATCTTTCACAGTACGCCGACGATCTTGTCCTGTACGTAGCCAATGCATCAGTTGTTGATGCTGCTTCATCTCTCTGTCTCTCTCTGGACTCTTTAAATCAATGGCTTTTAGACCATGGTCTTTCCCTATCTGCTCCGAAAAGTTCGGTTGTCATTTTCTCCCGGAAACAACGGGGGATCCGTTGTTTCCCATATTATCCCAGATTACCATTGTTTAACTTCCCGTATGAAGTACTCTGCTTCAAACCCCAAATATTTTACAACATTGGTATTTCCAAAAAGTCCCCTTCGGCAAACTCGATCTTTAATGCGATGGTGTGTGAGCGATGGAATGGGTTTCAAAGGTTTTTTACTGATGCCTCTAAGTTAGCAAGTAACAGTTATACGGGTGCTGCTGTTTATTACCAAAATTCTAAAATTATCCTGCAATTTAAATGTCCAAAGGAATCTTCTGTGTTTACAGGCGAGAGTGTGGCTTTATTGGAAGCATGCCTTTTCATAGAATCCCATAATATTAACTCTGGTGTAATTTTTACAGATTCCCTCAGCTCTCTTCAATCCCTATCCCAGAACCCCTTCAAAAGCAAACTACATAGCCCACTAATTTTAAATATTAAAAAGACACTGCTATCCTGTGCCAATCAGCAAAAAAACATTCATCTAGTTTGGATTCCCAGCCACTGTGGCATTATAGGCAATGAATGTGCTGATATATTGGCTAAGGACGCGTGCACCTCCCCAACTGCAGACCTTAAACATCTTAATCACCAAGGCTATGATCTACTAAACCTTCCCAAGTCGGATTTGGTAAGCTCATGGCAGGAACTGTGGAACAGCTCAAGCAAAAAGAAAGGTAGTTTTTACTACGCGGTCCAACCGCTGATAAAACCGAAACCATGGTTCTACCATTACAAGAAGGTACCTAAAAGTGTTATATCGGTCCTTTGTAGAATTCGTCTAGGCTTTTGCTGTCCTCCAGTTTTCCTTCGTAAAATTCGTGTGCAGGACTCGTCCCTCTGCGAATGCGGATTGGATGAGGGTAGCTTGGATCACATTTTTTTCGACTGCATCAATAATGATTCATCTTACGACTTATACAGTCGTCTCCCCAAATTAAAGATTCCTGTGCCAATTAATTTCCCTTCCCTCTTAACATACTCCTCCCCAGAACTGCTCCAGATGCTGATGATTTTTATCCGCCTTAATAATATTAAAATGTAAAAAATGTTTTTTAGTCAAATTACCTTAGTGTTGTGTATGTTTTTTTGTATAGTTTATTTTATTTTAATGTTATTAACAATTATAATTTATTTATGTGTCTATTCTTGTTTGTTTCAGTGCTGTCCTACTAACCCAACAACAAGTTCTACAATGAGTTTAGCTATTTAACTGTTATATTACTTCTCTCTGGTTTTTCTCTACACATCACTTGCTTTCTCTTTCACTTCTGACATTGGCAGAATTGTCGACATTGGCATCGACAGCATTTGCCATAAATAAAAATAGAATAGAATAGAACAGTAATAATTCCTAAATAATATTTACGGTCACTTTATTTGGTCAGAATGGCGCCTCAGGTTTAATTTATTTGAAACACCTGCCTAACATTACCAATAATGGTTATTTATAAAACAAATTACATTACAGATTAACTGAAAGAAAACTCATTAATCAACCTAGAAATGACGCAATGAACTACGCTTGTCTGTGGTTCAATCGTGATTGATTTGCACCTACATTTCAACTATATTAGAAAAAATTATCTCTTTACATTGTCACTTTTAGATTAGCAACTTATCAAAGACTTAAGCAAAACAAGCAGTGGAACTCAAACACAGCGATGTTCCACGAAGAAAATCACAAAAACTTAAGATCATAGTATGCATTCGAAAACCAAAGAATGATTTTCAATTCAGTCTCGCGCAAGCCGCGCTCAGTGAATGACGTATAATGAGTCGCGCGTTTTCGCGCCAAAACGCGTGTTACTTCTCGATTGACGAAAAAAAATATTCGAAATACGAAAACAGTTCTGTTGTTTATTTTTACAATCCAAGATGGCGGTGATTTAAAAAAGTTTGTAAAATGGATTCTTTGAATAAAATTCCGTGTGTGTTGTGTAGTGTGACAGTGTTTTTTTCCAATGGTTTTTCTATGGCGCGGTAAGGCGATAAACAGCGATAACTCATAGGTAATTTGTACAGATTGACTTAATGTTAATACTTTAGGTTATTAAGATAAACTGTGTGTGCGCAGTTGACCTGCATACCTTTGCCTACCTTCGATTACTTCATATTTAAGTCATTAGGATCTTGGGGGATTTATTATAAATGAAGGTAATGAGAAGGTAGAAATTTGTTTTCTCATAATTTTAGAGAATACCTTTTAAACATACCATCACGCTTGTAATCCCCGAAGAGTTAATCAGAGATAAATCAATTAGTGCAACCACATAAAACAAATATATTTTATCATCAAATACAATTTACGACCTTAATTTTGAATTAACACGTGATTCTTATCGAACGTTGTTGACAAAACTGTGAGCATGTCCTTTTCAAGCACAGTTAGGAAAATTTTGCAGGAAAAACCGAGAAAAAATCCTCCTATGACTTAGGTAACTACACTGTTTTTTAAACGTCTTTAGACTCGGTGTTTTTGTCGTATTAAGAGGCCGGCGACCGATGAGTAGGTACTAATACAAACGTAAAACAAAAATAATTTGTATACCAAACATATTCTTAAGATAGTGTTTCTTTATTCCGATTGGAATACAGAATATCTAGGTTTCCAAATATATATTTTGAATGGACACTGATTTAAACAAGAGTTATGAGTATAAGTTTTCTATAGAAATGTTAAATCTCTATATCCTCATATATCTCGTCTTTATATCGCTGGCCTTTCAAAATAAATATTTTGGAACTAAGATATTCTGTAATCCAAACGAAATAAATACACACTACAACCCGGTCACATTATGTCGAGACCTCGCTGGAATGCGATACGTTCATCATTTTAATCATATCATTATAATAATATTACCTACATTAAATTAATTAACACAATATTTGTTTTGTTAGAAAACTTATTGTTTATAATAATATCTTACTAGAGGATACTTGTTTTGCGCACCCTAACAGAGCGCCGACGCGACGTGACGTCATCGACGCCAGGTCTCGAGATAATGTGACCGGGTTGTGGTTGTACCTTAAGAATATGTTTGATTTACAAATTATTTTGGTATTACGTTTGTATAAACTACGCATCGGTCGCCGGCCTCTTAAGGCCCTGTCTTACCCTAAAGTTAGCAACTCTATTTGTGGTGGTTCAAACTTCGTTTGAAATACTGTTAGAATAAAGTTCTAATCAGCTTGCACTACAAAGTGGTTGTTACATCGGTCACTGTGGGCCGAATAGTGCGAAATCAGTGGTTTTTAATAAACACCGTGAAACCTAATTTTTAATCTTCTATCAAACATCAAGTAGATTTTAAACATAGGTTACTGGCAGAATGTGGTTGTCCTATAGCACACTTCTGCCTTTCCCTTTTGGGGACAGGCGTAATGATAAGTAGAATATGTCGAGTTGTGGCAGTGAACTTGAAATAATCTCAAATATCGGAGTGAGATATACCTATGCTGTTACCGTGAACCAGATAATTTGCCAGAACGTTGAACATATTAAAAATGTAGGTATATGTAAAGATTATGTAACTACCTACCATGAAATTCAGCTCAGTATAATTCATTCATTAAAATGTTCATCTTTTGGACAACAATTTGTCTTCTAAGTAGGTATTATATTTCCAAAGAAAGCTTTATTATATACGGACTTACCGTAATGGGGCATTTCATCATCAGCCTATTAATGTTCCCACTTCTGGGACACAGGCCTCCTATCTATGAGAGGGAATGGGCTATAATCCACCACGCGGGCCCAGTGCGGATTGGTAGATGTCACAACATGTCTTCGAATTTTTTGATTCTAGGACATGCCGGTTTCCTCACGATGTTTTCCTTCACCGTTTTGAGAGCAGCGGTGATGAAATAAATTACACAAAGTAATGCGCCTGCCTGGGTTCGCACCCACGACTTACTGTTCGTAAGCCGCCACCACTGGGCCACCGCTGCTCTTGGGGAATTTACCATCTCCAAATCTACCCTAGTCCATGTAGCATTTCACTCAGCCTTAGTTCTTTCTACCATGATAAGCCTGTAATGTCCTCATTCTCACTGCTCGGTTACAGGCCTGTAATAGATATACAATTTATAGGGCAACACCAGTCCCTGTCAAAATGACAGCAGCTCTAGCAGCTTCCGTGTTCACTAGAGCATTAGACATAAGAACAAGACGTGTGTAATTAATAAAACTAGATAATATCTTTAATCGCTTCTTATTTAAAACATCTAAACATTACAAGGCCAGATCTTCTCTATGACCCTCTTAAAGAGAAGAGGCTGTAGATGTCACAAGTCATCGAATTATTAGTTCTAGAACTTGTAGTTTTATTTACTATTAGCTGACCCTCGCAACTTCGTCTGCGTCACATAATATAGCTTATATAACATGTCATTTTGTGCATTCAATTACGAACAAAAACCTTTTAAAATCAATATTGCTTACCTCCCATAACATACGGCGTGATAATATGTAGCCTAAAGCCTTCCTTGGTTTACAAAGAACATTTTTGCTGAATTTCGATTCAATCTATCCAGTAGTTTTGGCGTGAAGCCGTACCATACACACAGACAAACAGACAAAAATTCTAAAAAGTAATTTTTTGTCATCAGTTACGTTTTTCTAACAAAAGCCATTTATTTTTTCTTGAAAATTCTCAATGTACAGTTTTTCTTTCGTTACTGTTTTATAATATGTATAGATTATAATAAGTCTTTCGGCTGTAATCAAGCTTCCTCTATACGTCAAGGGAGTAAGCTGCTGAAATCCATTACACGTCCATTCTCCATAAAGCTCCTTCAAATTTCCAAACGCAAAAATCACAAACTACTATAAAATGCAAATTCTCTCCAAGACTATTCTAAACGAAGCATGCAACCAACCGATTAGACAGACCGATTTATCGTTCTCCGCGTATCGATTCTTCGTGTATCGAAGTGGACCAATAAAAAAACGTGTTTCAATTGTTTTCTAGCGTGCTCAGATAGCGGCCAACGAACAACAAGAAGTATTTCAGAAATCTATGGAGTTATTACAAAATACTGTGATTTTTCACACTCCATTTCCTACTTAGTGAACTGGATTTAGTTTATAATTGGTTTAGTGGTAAAATGGTCGAGTTTTTTGTTACGGTGTTAGCTGTTGCATGTTGGTAACAGGAAGTATTTTTGGTTGAACTTTCCGTATCCCTAATTAATCTAGACTAAAGCAAAGATATCAAATAGTGGTGCCGATTCCCTTGTTTACAAACTAAACCAAATTTAAGTTCAGTGCATCTTTTTCTTTCTATTTCATTAAGAAAAGGACAGAAGATCAATTTTAGTTATGTTCTGTCAAATTAATCAGCGCCATACAAGTTTTAGACGCGATTAAAAAGTTGACTACTAAAATTACATCAAATTACGTCAGGTGCTGCCTAATTTGACAGGATTAAACTAATATTAATGGGTTAATATTTAACCCACCGCCTGATACATTGGAAACAAAACGGCCAACTGCAAGTCGGTCTCGCGCATGAAGGATTCCGTACAAAGAAAGAAAGATTGGTTACCCTTCGGGTACGGAACCCTGCAAACTATCGTGAAGTTATGTTCCGATAACGATTAACTCTTCTATTAAGGCGACTACAGGAGCTAAATTAGCAAATCCATTGGTGGTGGTTCAAATTACGTTTGAAATACTGTTAGAATAAAATTCTAATCCGCTTGTACTACAAAGTGGTTGTTACGTCAGTCACTGCGGGCCGAATAGTGCGAAATGAGTGGTTTTTTGTGATTTACAAAACATCTATTGATTGGACTAAAAAAGTGAAACACTATGATGCTAATAATATGTTGCTTGTTGAATTATTTGCCAAAAAATCAGAATGATTGCATGTATTTTAGTATGGTTTTTACTAGTTATAAGATTTTTTAGAGATAACTTCGTATTTTTTTTTTATCGAATTAAATTTGTTGTTGTTGTATTATGTTTTCAAAACACTATCATACTAGCATATATCCTGAAGAATATCATATATTTTTCTGGATTTGTTTATTGCGGTGAATCATGTGCTTTTTTGCATTATAAAACTCGCGTTTAGCTCTTGTAGTCGCCTTAAAAGATTATAAACCACGCCACACCTAACTGTACAATTATATTATGAACTGCCCATATAAATCAGCAACAACTAATTGTTACCAACCAAGCTTGTGACATAACAAAATCAATTCCTACCACATTATGTCAGGATTAGCCTTAAAGGAAGTGAATGAACCCGTACGTGGTCTATTGCTAGTCCGTCCTCCGTCCGGGCCCGGAAGTGACGCGACGTGTTTACAAAATTGATGTGCAGGTGACAGGTTGCGCACTGCGTTAACCGATTTTAGTTGATTAAAGTTGAGTCCTATTTTGGTCTTTGGTGACTGGACTATTATTTGGCATACAATTAACGAAACACTAGATTTAGTAAAAATGTAACAGAAAAAAAAACACTTTTGATTGCCAAAATTAGTAAATGATCACCAAAATTAATTCCCATTTTATCGTGAAATTAGTACGAAAAATTTATTTTTTTAGTTAATGACCATGTTGTTTTTTTAGTGAATGGATAAAGTTAGAAATGAGTATATAAGAGGAAGTCTGAAAGTGGCGCCGGTGACTGAAAAGTTGTGTGGTAATCGGTTGTCGTGGTATGGGCATGTGATGCGGAGGGATGAGGAAAATGTCGTGAGGAAAGTTTTGAGTATGAATGTGGATGGGTATATGAGTAGAGGAAGATCAAAGAAACGATGGATGGACTGTGTAAAGAATGATATGGCAAGAAAAGAAGTGTCTGATGAGATGACGAAAAATAGAGAAGTATGGAAGAAGAAGACATGCTGCGCCGACCACAAATGAATTGGGATAAGGGCAAGAGAATGATGATGAGTTAATGACCACCAAAAATTGAACTGAATCTGCTCTTGCATCCGAGTCGAGGGAGAGGTGATCGACGGAGCCCCGCATCGCTTTGCGGGGCTCCTACTTCTGAATGGTTTATAAAAAAAAATAACCACTTCTAACCTAATTTATCCGTGTCGGGTTGCCCCAAAAAGTCGGCCTAGGCAAAACTAGTTTGTCATCAACCACCTCATTAAAATTCGGTGCTCAATTTACTAAATTTGGTGATCAATTGATATTTTTTAGGTTACAAAGTTATTTTTGGTGGTCATTATATTTTCCCGCCTATTATTTTAGAAAATGCTTAGTCGCAGTCTCGTCTAATTCTAATTTATGGCTTTCTTAGTCATCTAACTAAAGCATTCCAAGACCACCTAGTGAACCGAGCCACTAGGTGACCGATGAACTGGTGAAGGTTGTGGAAATCCGCTGAATCCGAGACGCACGGGACCGGTCAATGTGGCGACACTTGGGGGACGCTTATGTCCAGCAGTGGACGTCTTTCGGCTGAAATGATGAATGACTATGATTCTTAAACCATACTAAGTTGTGGAAAAGCTGACATGCATAATGAAAATGCTAGCTTTACTTGGATTAGGATTTTCCCACAATTTCCCAGTAAAAAAAAACACTATGGATAGTCTTATTTGAGATAGCGCAAAATTTCAATAAGGTATTTATCCATCAGCGTCACACATTATTGCTACTACATAAGTACACACTTAGGTACTTATCGGCAGGAAGCCAAAATGGCGTCAGATTAAAGCTATCAAAAGGGGAAAAAGGATGACGGTTTCGCTTCATAATCATTATTATAGATATAATAATATATATTATATACAGGGTTAGTTTTTAATGACCGGGCAAATTTTCAGAAATGATTTAGAATCGATAATATTTTCGATATAATGAAAAAAAAAAACATTTTTTTAAATAAAGTTTCATTTCTGTCCACCACTAAAAAGCAAACGTGTGGATAACAACAGCACAATTCAGTCCAGCCTAGTTAGGTAGCACTTAGCACACACATACATTTGGCGGTGCATGCACGCACACAATTGCATTGAATCCCACTAGGTTTATGATTTAG
This sequence comes from Xestia xanthographa, assembly GCA_905147715.2. Lineage (NCBI taxonomy): Eukaryota > Metazoa > Arthropoda > Insecta > Lepidoptera > Noctuidae > Xestia > Xestia xanthographa. The sequence continues at coordinate 31,972,097 of LR990644.1, forward strand.
GAAGTTTTTAGGACACTTTCAAATGAATGCTATTATTTTATTTTATATTTTTCGACAATAATATTTAAAATGCACTTTAGTTTTGTAACTAGATCTTAATTTTAAATTTTGGTTGGTCATTGAAAACTAACACTGTATTATCATTATTACACTTCACCCGCGACTTCGTCCGCAAAAATTGTGATAACTCGGCTAATATGCATGATACAAATATAATTTATAGCCCTCACGAATAATGTAGCTTTTTGCCAGTGAGTAGACCAAGAATTTTCAGAATTAAATCATTAGTTCCGGAGATTACTCCCTACATACAAACTTACTCGTTGGTCTAATGAATATTACTGATAGTGCTTGTTACAAACATCATCTGCCTAGCCTTTTCCCAACTATATTGGGGTCGGCTTCCTGTCTCACCGGATTCAGCTGAATACCAGTATTTTACATGGAGCGACTGCCTATCTGACCTCCACAACCCAGTTAGTACTGGGTACCTAATACGACTCAGACTTTTTGGGCCATTGCACTGACTACCTCTAACGATTGTCAAAGATCTACAAATGACAGCCAGGACCAACTGCTTAACGTGCTTTCCGAGGCATGGAGGAAACTCGGTATGTAATGGATGGTCATCCATTGACAGACCAACCTAGGCAAGCGCGGCTTAACCTAAAGATCGACCCGAGCGGCAGTTATTATTTTATCCACGAGCTACAAACAATTTAACTAAAATACTACTACTACTGAGACTCGTTCTGTATGGTGTCGGACGTAAAGAATAGCACTATCCCATATCTTCCCGTGGGTGTCGTAAGAGGCGACTAAGGGATTTACCAGAGAATGGGCAGCAGCGTTCTCTGTGATTTTGTAACAACCGTACTGCGATCGCCAACCCGCTTGCCAAGCGTGGCGATTATGGCAAAAACCCCTCTTTCGGGGAGGCCCATGTCCAGCAGTGGACGTCTTTCTGCTGAAATGATGATGAATGATGACTACTACTACCACAGCCCATAACGTCCACTGCTGGACATAAACCTCTCCCATGATAAGAGGAATTTGCCGTAATCTCCACGCTTGGCAGGCGGATTGGAGATCGCAGTGATGAAAGACTAACAAAAAACGCTGCTGCCCATTCTCAGGTCTACGGAGGCGCAAGGTGTTCTGCCTCAGACATTAGTCGCCTTATACGACACCCGTGAGTGTAATGGGTAACTAAAATGCTATAGGATAATTGTATTTTCGATTAATTTCGTTAGGTTTATGCGCGCTCGCGCTAGGACCTCAAAAATAGTTTTGTTACTTCGCTTTTATACTGCACACGTGACGTGACTGTACACTTAGATAATATACCTATTCAAGACTTGTTTTGTCAGTAATTAAAAATTAAAACAATTTAACTTGCGAAACTGAGCTTGATTTAATTTAGTGTATGACGTCTTATTAACATTTAAAACCATCCTCAGCTGAATTTTAATAACAAAAACGTTGACGGCAAACAAATAGTATGTAATTACGTTTGCTTAGTCCTGCGGCTACAAAATAAGATAACAGAAAACTTACTTACAAACGTAATACCAAAATAATTTGTAAATCAATCATCTTACGGTATCTAATCCAATCGAAATAAATACACAATTTATTTCGTTTGGATTACAGAATATCTAGACGAGCTCGTGGCTAAATAATAACAGCCGCTCGGGTCGATCTTTAGGTTAAGCCGATTTTGTTACCGTGTTTGCCTACGTCGGTCTGTTGATGGACCCTTACATACCGAGTTTCCTCCGTGCCTCGGAAAGCACGTTAAGCCGTTGGTCCCGGCTGTCATTTGTAGATCTATGTCTATGTCTTACAAAGGGGTATCGTATTACCCAGTAAGTACTAACTGGGTTGTGGAGGTCAGATAGGCAGTCGCTCCATGTAAAATACTGCTATTCAGCTGCATCCGGTTAGACAGGAAGCCGACCCCAACATGCTTGGGAAAAGACTAGGCAGAAGATGTTTGTAACAAGCACTACCTATCAGTTATATCCATTAGACCAACTAGTAAGTTTGATTCACTGACGGACTAAACAGAATCATATTTCTTTTAGTCAGTCATCAATTCATCATCCCTAATTCTTTTTCCTTTAATGGTCGACTGTCATCAATTTGCCTAAATTGTAGTTTTGTTCTAGCGATATCTTTCAGTGAGCCTTCTGCACCTTGCTTCGTATGTTCAAACAATGTTTGCTAACTGGCACCAGTCTCTATGCCAAGGTCAGCCGGCTGTACAGACAGGCTTCCAGTGCCAGCATTGTCTATGATAATTAAAAGGTAATTGCTGTTTAACATTAGCTTGACGAATGGAACGCAAAAGTTTTGTTCACTTTTGTGGACGTGTTGTGGTTTGGAAAATTGCGGGGATGTTAGTAATGAACTAATGACGCGACCTCAAGTGTTTTTCAAGGCTTTGTTTACTTTTTTCTTCATTAGCTAAGTAGTCTTGTGGAAAATAGGAAAAAAGCACTGGGTTAGGTCTTAGGTTAGTCTTTAACAATAGGTTCGTTATCTGGGAATTTCTGTTTTGATGATCATACTTTTAAAATACTAAGAATTATATCCATAGCTTGGGATAAGACACCATTGGCATTTATTCAAGGGTAACTATAAAACTTGAATGGCAAAAAAAAAAAACAAACGACTCAACTCAATAAACCTTCCCATAAAACCTAACTCTAATAAATAATAACATTACGTAAAACTTTGGTCATAAATTGATAGTCCAAAATATTACTTTTATTTAAAAATCGATTATAAATCTAGATAACGAGTAATAGACAAGTATGGAAGAGATGACATGCTTCGCGACCCTAAATAAATTGAGATAAGGACAGAAGAGTAATGACGAATCATTTATAGATCATCATCATCATCAGCCTATTAATGTTCCCACTGCTGGGACACAGGCCTCCACTCTATGAGAACTCACTTGCTCTCCTGATCTATTCTTTTTATATTCTGATTTTATCACTTAACGCAAGACATGCCTTGTCTTGCGTTTACAAAATAGTTACAGATGAATCCTGAGCCTCCCGAAGACGAATTCCATCCACTCTGTCAGAAAATCAGAACCAGCATAATAACAGGCTGATATTATTGCAAATAACAAAATAACGGCTTTAGAAAGGTTACTTAAGAGTGGCATTAGTTACAGATTATTGAAAGATTGCTACTCAACCGTTTACAAACACGGTCTAACTGCACATACTCATAAGTACCTCCAACTTGCGCCAGCGCAGTACGATAACAGTTGAAGTAAATTTTCATAAACTGCGGAAACGATTCGTTACGAGACCTATTGATGACACGTTTTCTGAGTTATTTCGGTAGGATAAGGTTCAAAATTAAATAACTATAACAAAAGATGACCAATATAACGTCGATGCAAAGCAAAAACAATGTGCATAAACATTATTCAATACAGATTCATTTTTCGTCTCATTTTGTACGTACTAACATCATCATCTGCCTAGCTTTTTCCCAACTTCCAGTCTAACCGGATGCAGCTGAATACCAGTATTTTACATGGAGGGATACCTATCTGACCTCCACAAGCTCCACTCAAATTGTGGTGGTTCAAACTTCGTTTGAAATACTATTAGAATATAGTTCTAATCAGCTTGCACTACAAGGCGGTTGTTACGTTAGTCACTGCGGCCGAATAGTGCGAAATGAGTGGTTTTTTTGCGATTTACACAAAATCTTTTGATTGGACTAAAAAAATGAAAAACATAAGACCTGCTTTATAGTTAGTTCAGTTAGTATGCAAAGTTTCATGATCTAATTTTAAGTACTTTTTGAATACCAGCGGTTTATCGTTCGATTTGGAGGTAACTTTTGATTTTTTTTTTCTATCGAGAAAAGTTTATGGAATCGTGTTTTCGTCACACATAGTACTTAGCATTAATCCTCAACTTTACCGTATATGTATTTCAAAATGAATGCTGCAGTATTTTAGGCGTAACGGAGGATCATGCTAAGCCATTTGAGGGATATATAGCCGTTAAGACTGGTTGTCAGACTTTCAGGCCACTGACTACCTGTTACGACTGTCAAACACTGTTTTAAGCTTTCACGGTTTAAAAGAAAAAAGAAAGAGGGTAGACAGATTTGTCTGCTCTTAACAATTTATTTTCCACCCACCCGCATTCTCCAGTCAACCCGCGATCATGGCGCTTGCAACAGCGTGCAGCGTCGAAATATTGGGAGCTCAAAACAATTTCTTATCACGGAAGATATCCCGTAAGTGACAATATAAGTTTACGACTGTCAAAGATCTAGAATTAACAGCTGGGAAAGGGTTTGGCAGATGATGATGATCTTATTATTCTCTTATTGCTAGATTATTCTAGACCAATCTAAATAGCACACTATAAATATCATGCACTACGTCGTAAGTTCTAACATCGCCACTTGATCGCCATCTGCGTCACTTGTGGTCTAGATAAGTAGATGCATTTAAGTTATTTTCCTATCAGACTCTAGGTATGGCATTCTAGGCGTCGCCGTCGACACATATTTTTCAATACACTTCCTCGAAAACGGGTTCATAACGCACTACGATTAAATTCAACATGCATGATGCAATCTATTTCACACCCGTGCATTTTCTTTATTTTTTTCCACACGTGTGCGGAAAAAAATTCCACCGGTAACATATACTTATACGAAGGTCAAATCGATTCAATGCCTATAGTCGGAGGTAAATGTTTTTTTTTTTTAATTTTGACCAAGCATTATGCGTCTTTACGGCGTAAATATTTTTTGAATAAGTATTTGAATTGTGTTTATAATAGAACATGATTATTTTTATAAAACTAGTATTTACTTTTACAGACAAATGAGGCTCCGGCCCATCTCGTAACTTTCCCATTTCGACAACTAAACAAAAGACGTGCGAAACAAGTGACAAAGTGTGCCAACTCGTAACTATTTTAATCTTCATACATTGAATCCCATTTCGTAACTATTTTGATGTTCATACATTGAATCCCATTTGGTAAACTTTTTGTTCGGCAAGTACAGTTAGCACTCAGGAGAACTACTAAGAAAAATCACAATTACTACTTATTCGGTATTATATATTTCTTTCTAACTTATCTACATAATCTTCCTGCTTTTATCCCATGTTACTTGGGGTCGGCATTCATTTTCACTAATATTCATGTTGCAAAAGGATTTGGCTTAGTTTTACAGTCGGTCGCCTGCCTGACACTAACCCTCTTTGGGAATGCTGTTGCTGGTGATTTACCCGTCACCATTCGGGAACCCAAGGTGCTATATTGTATGCACTGGGTCAACTCCCAGTCGCCTGCTACGACACCCACGGGATGAAATGGGGTGGCCACATTCTTAAACCGCGACCACACGGACTTATATACTAACTTATCTACACTTATAATATTATGAAGAGGAAATATTTGTATTTTTGTATGTTTGTAATGAATTAACTCAAAAATGACTGCGCCGATTTCAAAAATTCTTTCACCATTCGAGAGCTACATTCACCCTGAGTAACATAGGCTATATTTTATCCCCATACTCCCACGGGAACGGGAACTACGCGGGTGAAACCGCGTGACGTCCGCTAGACACATTAAAATAAAAAGTAACAAATTCCACAAAATTAAGATGGTATTATACTAACATTAAATACTAAAACAATGAACACAAAAATAATTTCTGATCCCCTTTTGTAAGTCTGGTAGTCGGTAGCAGTAGACTGGTAGTATTGTAAACGGCGGGACTAACATCTTCACGATTCTGTTCTCCTAGTACTCATTGTTGGATATTCACTAAAAAGACGATTTCAGCGCAGCGACATCTCCTTGATTCTTTTGTCCTAGTACTTTCTGTTCAAATTCAAAATTGAGTACTCTCGTATCAAACTTTAGTGTGCCAGAGAGGGACAAAAAATAGCAACATCAACAAATGGTTTCCTTGTAACTTTGGGAGCTGACTGTACAGTACAAAAAACAGTTGAAATTTATGGTTGATGAAATGGGATTCAATGTATAAAGATTAAAATAGTTACGAGTTGGCACACTTTATCACTTGTTTCGCACGTCTTTTGTTTAGTTGTCGAAATGGGAAAGTTACGAGATGGGCCGGAGCCACAAATTAACATTTATTTGTGTTCTAAAATCAAAAATACAAAAAAAGACTATTTCTTATATTATAGGCTGTTTAACGGCTATTTATAACTCGATCAATATAGACTGTTTAAAAACTCGGAATGCATCGATGGTTTGTTTTTTGTTTTCATATATCGCTTCCTGAATTTCGTATGTAAACGCAAGCTCGACACAGATATCCACTAGGTAATTTGTCAATTGTTTACAAAACACGTACCAAAGCGATTCTCACACGAATCACGATACGACAAGCTGAGGGATGAATGACTTTTTCATGAAATACCTAGTCATTCAATGGTATTCGTTATGGCCGCGAATCATATTTTAATCAACATACCTACAACCTGACACTGAACTGCAAATAGCGAAAAAGGTTTAAAAAAAAAATTCACGGGCTACTAAGTGTGGGTGCGCCGCATACGAGGCAGTTCCAACAGCTACCTTCAGCTGTTCGCATGGAGAATGGACATGGACCTGGATTGCCCAATAATGCGGTATTGGACCAGGCTGCATGTTGAGCATTCCGGATCCAAACCGAAGTTTAGACTAAGATAAAATAACTGTTTTTTTTAATATTTTTGTACTGTAATAGTTCTCCCCACGCCCCAAGTTTTATTCTAATCATGTAATTTTAATTATAGTATAACAGTTTTTGAATGACCTTATTTATTATTTAATTTTAACTTATTTTTATTTTATTTAAATTTTTGACATTTTAAATTTTATTTGACATATCAAATTATTGTGTTCATTTTATATTATTTTGTTGGTAAAATTAGTATTCATAGTAGTATGTAGTGTGTATTTATGTGTCTCTGATTTCTTATTACTAACATTATGTTTTTTGTGTACCTACTAACAAAATTATGGATCATTGTGTCTGAATTAAATTAAATTAAATAAATAAAATAAATAATAGGTTCACTTCTGTCTTATCCTTTTTTTTCGGATGGGAAATCATCAAATGACTCCTCTGGGCGGAGCGGAAGGGAGTGTCAGACTTTTACTGACTAAAACCCATCCATGTTCCTTCATCGCCCTTTGTGTTCCGGGGCCACGGTATCTCTTTCGAACAGTCCCGCAGCCACGGCTTCTGCCGAACACTTCAGCTGTTACTGGTGTTATGTTATCCAAGTGTAGCTTTTTCTTAATTACATAACTTACTATGCGCTAAATAATAAACTAAGCTAATAAGGAGCTCGTGGCTAAATTATAATGGCCGGGTCGATATTCAGGTTAAGCCGCGCTTACCTAGGTTGGTCCGTGGATGGGTATACACCCTTTACATACTGAGTTTCGTTAAAGTACGCGAAGCCGTCCCGACTATCATTTTTTGAACCTTGACAGTTGGTACAGTACGACAGTAGTGGCCCAAAAGTCTGAAAACTAGTCTTACCAAGGGGTATCGTATTACCCAGTACTAACTGGGTTGTGGAGGTCGGATAGGCAGTCGCTCCATGTAAAATACTGGTATTCAGCTGCATCCGGTTAGACTGGAAGCCGACCCCAACGTAGTTGGGAAAAGGCTAGGCAGATAATGACATAACTAACTACGCGCATATTTATGATCTCTTAACTCACATAAACTGAACTATTACATTACACATACTAACTTATACCTAACTTATTAAGTAAATACCTCCATGTCTTATACAAACAACAAGTTATACTTACCTACGTGTAGTTAGCACGTGTATGCTAACCATTAAGTACCTCTTTGTGAACGAGCGCAGTCGGTTAAGTTTGTTTGCAAATAGTGGTGATTAGCACATGCTTTGTATACTGGATGTTTTTGATGTGGTTAATGTCCTTGTTGTAACTTGCATCTGCCTTCAAAACAATAGTGAACAGGCATCTTCTGTGCATGCTCGTTCCATCATAGACCTTATCCATCGCTTTCCATCAGGTGTGATCGAGGTCAAGAGCAGGCCCAATATATAATTTTTAAAAAAAAAACTTCAATAGGCATTGGATAGTCACCCTCGATATTGCTTTACTACCTTAAAATCTGGGCATGTAAGGTGAGTTAAATGGCAACACTGATTGAATGAGGGAATGTAAGATGAAGGAGTGACAACACTGTATGTCAAAGAAGAATACGCAGAGAGCATTATGAGATAGTACGACCGACGGACTTATATATAGAAAGTAAAGTTTGCTTGCTGTTTTATTTTGGAATTCCACAACACACACTACATTTGGGGGGAAGCGACAGGGTAACCTGCGACATTCAAATTTTCATTGTTTTTTTTTTTATTGCAACTTGCAGGTCAGTTTGGGGCTGCATGTTAAACAAAATAACTTCTATCAATAATAGTACCGAAGCAAAATCAATAATAGTACTATTATTGATCGAAGCAAAGTAATATGATTCGCGACCGTCCATCAATCAACAATCTAAGTGCATTTAAGTGACCATTTCATGAGCCACGGAGTCTGGATTTGTGCACGGTTGACGGTAATAGGCTCGTCCCGTATTACATGCAACTTAAACATAGCTGGCGAAATGTGGGTGAACGATGTTATGTTATGAACAATAAATTATTAGAAAGAATCTTTTTGCACTTGCATGACATTTACGAAGCGTTGTTGGTGCAGTTGATATCGTTTGACGCTTGGGGTTTGTTGGAAAACATTTGTGAAACTGTTTTGTCTTATTGTATTGGAAAAATTAGACGGCGTGGCGCCGGCTTTAATCGCCATAAAAATCAAATCAAATTTAATCGTAAATGTAGGTTTAATTACAATAGGATTTTATTATAAGATAGTTAAGAGCGTACAAACAATAAACTTAGTTATGTGAAAACAATTTACACACATTTTATACTAAATAACGCAATTTACATACCAACACACAATTTTTTACGTGCCAATGCCAACACACGATTACTTGTCCACATGTCAGTGATGTCCTCCTTAAACTTAGTTGATTAGTTGTAGCATCTATTGACTAAAATATTGTTTCAACTTCTTTTTAAACAAATTCTTTATTAATTTTACTTACATATTATTTCATCATCTGCCTAGCCTTTTCCCAACTATTTTGGGGACGGCTTCCAGTCTAAGCGGATGTAGCTGAATACCTGTATTTTACATGGAGCGACTGCTTATCTGACCTCCACAACCCAGTTAGTACTGGATTCCTTACATATTAGTTACATTTTAAATAATTTTAGTAACCTACATCGGCATCGGGCACAGGATTCGAGCCACCGCCGACCGGTGGTCAGGGTTCTTGAGAGAGGAACATCTTCAAACAAATGGTGAACAAAAAACATGAAATTTTATTGAAAATAACTGGAGCTACTAATAACTGCTTTAGTTTCCTACCTAAAGTATTTATCGAATGTTGTATTACTGCGATCAACACAACAGAAATAATGAATTCGCCAATAATTCCTTCTTAAGTTACAGGCAACTAGCTGACGTCACGCGGTTTCATCCGCGTAGTTCCCGTTCCCATGGGAGTACGGGGATAAAATATATCCTATGTTACTCGCTGATAATTTAGCTATCCATTGCTGAAAGAATTTTTCAAATCGGTCCAGCAGTTTTTAATAATTTTATTCATTACATAAAAAATACAAATCTTTCCTTTATATTATAGAAGACTAGCTGACGTCCCGCGGTTTCACCCGCGTAGTTCCCGTTCCCGTGGGAGTACGGGAATAAAATATAGCATATAGCACTCACGAATAATGTAGCTTTCTACCAGTGAAACAATTTTTAAAATTGGTTCATTACTTCCGGAGATTACCCCCTACATACAAACTTACAAACAAATGTTACCTCTTTATAATATTAGTATAGATAGATTATAGATTAGCGGGGTGCCTGTCTAAATTATTTGTAGAATGTGACAGTTATAGGTTTCAACAGCTAAAACCTTAGTGATGTTTCAAAACTCAGATTAAAATACTTCAGAAACTGGATTTAAGTAAGCCAGTTTTACTGTATAATATAAGATACAGTCATAAACTGTCCCGTTTTCTCCTCTGACCACGCGACCCTCACGTTTGTCATCATTTTCACTGTAATAAACTTTACAGCTTGGTTAAAGCTGTGAATATTAAAATTATAGTTAATTATATACTTATGAAGTTATGAGGGACTAGTAGGCAGTGTTGCCAACTGCCACCTTTACCTAGTTGCTAGACAATTTTAAAAATATTGCTAGATTGACAGTTTTTTTTATCCCAAAAAGTTGCTAGAAGTAGCTAAATGTTACTTGAAGATAATATATAACAATAAAATGTCAATTTCTGACAATCATTTTTATTTTCACTAATTCCAACAAGAGAAAAAATAAAAATGCCTTGTGTAAGTCATTGAATAAAAAAAAACCAATTAAAGATGAAGATGTCGATGGCTGGGGTTTAATATCTTTCGTTGATTTTGAATATTTCTCAGCGGTGCCCATTTTATGCAGTACATTTTAGCCAAAACACAGCTAAAGCAGTATAAACCACTTTCTCACGATGAAATGAAAAGTTGCTAGAAAAATGTAGCTAAAAAGTTTAGCTACAAGTTTCATTAAATTGTAGCTGTCTGTCACCAAATAATAGCTAGATCTAGCTATAAAGTTGCTAAGTTGGCATCACTGCTAGTAGGTGGTAATAGCCATCTCTGTTAAATAAAATTAAACATACAGGGTTAGTTTCAGAGATGGCTTAGAATCGATAATGGTGTCGATTCTGTTGTACACAAACTAAACTTAATTTAGGCTATTGCTATCTTCTTCTCTCTAATAAAACGAGAAAGAGGCGAACGTAATTTAGAGCTGTCAAATTTAGTTGGAACTAATATTTCCATACAAATGCAGGGTGCATGTAAAAACATGACGACTAAAAACGCGGTGAAGCGCAAGGCTTATACTAGTTTGACTTCTCTAACTTAGTTCATAGCTATAGCCATCCTTTTCTCGCACTGCCTTTTAGTAAAAGATAGCAATAGCCTAAATTAAGTTTAGTTTAGATAATGAAAAAAAAAACAACATTTTTTAAATATTTTTAATACACTTTCATTTATTTAGGACACTTTTAGGACATTTTGAAATGAATGCTATAATTTTTTTTTTCCGACATTAATATTTATGATGCACTTTTGGTTTTATTTCTAGATCTTAATTTTAGATTTTGGCTGGTTATTGAAACTAAGGGTTAGTTTAGTATAGTGGTATAACGAGTTCGTGGCTAAATTATAACAGCCGCTCAGATCGATCTCTAGGTTAAGCCGCGCATGCTTAGGTTGGTCTGTGGATTGGATAACCGAGTTTCCTCCGTGCTTCAGAAAGCACATTATGGCCCTTCTAACCCTAAAATTAGCAACTCTATTCGTGGTGGTTCAAACTTCGTTTGAAACACTATTAGAATAAAGTTCTAATCAGCTTGCACTACAAAGCGGTTGTTTTGTCAGTCACTGCGGCCGAATAGTGGGAAATGAGTGGTTTTTTGCGATTTACAAAAAATCTATTGATTGGACTAAAAAATAAAACACATAAGACCTGCATTATACATAGTTCAGTTAGTATGCAAAGTTTCATGATCTAATTTGAAGTAGGTAGGTACTTTTTGGATACCAGCGGTTTAATGTTCGATTTAGAGGTAACTTTGGATTTTTTTTCTATCGAGAAAAGTTTATGGAATCGTGTTTTCTTCACACATAGGACTTAGCATTAATCCTCAACTTTACCATATATATTTATTTCAAAATTAATGCTGCAATATTTTAGGCGTAACAGAAGATCATGCTAAGCCATTTGAGGGATATATAGTTTGATTTTCATCAACTCGTCCCAAATGGGCCATAGGCTTGTGGGACGAGTTGATGAACGACTCAGCCCTTAAGCCGTTGGTCCCCGCTGTCATTTGTAGGTATTCGGCAGTCGTTACAGATAGCCATTGGCCAGAAAGTCTGACAAACAGTCTTACCAAGGGGTATCGTATTACCCAGTACTAACTGGGTTGTGGAGGTCAGATAGGCAGTCACTCCATGTTAAATACTGGTATTCAGCTGCATTCATGCATTTGGAAGATTTAATAAATATATAAAAAAGGACGTTTTATTGTAGTATGTTAGTCGTGAATCTTAATTTATATGACTAGTAAAACACAAAAAAAATATTAACTAACCTTCAAACAATACTGGTATTCAGCTGCATCCGGTTAGACTGCAAGCCGACCCCAATAAAAACTTGGGAAAAGGCTAGGCAAATGATGAAACAATACCTGCACCCCTAGCCAAGTTGACAATCTACAACCGTTAACGCTAGTAGAAATCTATTCAAATGAATGGGAATGACATCAACTCAAAGTTAAATCGTGATCAACACAAACGACTAGAAAATTCGTAGACAAGTTTACATCGTTCAAAATGATAGAATAGAATGTTATCGTTTCTACAATGTTGATCGCTAAATTCTTTGGTAGGAACGCTCACCATACCTAAAGTTAGGTTTTTTCTACAGACATTAGAGAACGAGCGATCGACTCAGTCGTGTTAACTTGGCTACCAATTTAGCGCATTCTACAATCGCTTACGCCGAGGCGTTTACGATTGTAGAAAGAGAATCGATACGAAACGTTTGTAACTTGGCTGGAGGTGCTGTAATACCTACTAACATTAAAATAATACATTTAATACCTCAGCTAATCTCATAAGAAAACAAGGTCTTTAGCGGCGCACCTACCTACTAAGTAAATAAAACGAATATAAATATTCTCAGTGGCGACTCAACAATGCGCCTTATCTTACGTAAACGAATACCTACATAATTGTAGGTATATTATAAACGTTCTTTGCAGCCAACAATGGCAGAAACAGGGCTTACATGGCTTAGATGTAACACTGAGATGGAGAAGATAACATAACATCACGCTTGTTATCCCTGAAGGGTAAGGCAGAGGTGTACCTAATAGTACATCCACATTTTGCCAGTTATGTTGAAGTCCCATGTAATAGGGGGCGAGCCTATTGCCATCAGCCGGGCACAAATGTAGACTCCGTGGCTGCTACTGAGAAATTCCTGATGGAAAAACCCAATAACACTATGCCCGACCCGGGAATCGAACCCAGGACCTCATGATCAGTAGTCGCGTTTCCGACCACTAGACCAACGAAGCAGTCTACACAATGATGGAATAGAGTATAAGGGTGTAAAAGACCTCTTAACGAGGCACTTGTTCTCCTCGTCATTGCGATCATTTTTTTGTGCTACACCATACCTGGGAACCTTCTAATTACGGAGATATTGGGGGTCAAAGTTCCAACTTTTGACAAGTTTTTTTTTTAAATACAAGTTTTTAATTTAAGGTTTTTACTTTAAACACCTCTACGTCCCCCGTACTATTCAATCCATCCATCAGCACAATGTTTTGAGTGCGTTACATTGAGTTCTACCACAAAACATGACTTTTCACTCCCAAAAAAAAAGTCGTTTATCTGCAATATTTTTTGCGTAAAGTTACTTAGTTTGATGTACAGAATGCTTGGTTGACGGCTTCGTGATGAGGTTGTTTACACCCTGTACTATCAGAAGCCCGAAAGAAGTCTGACAACCAGTCTTACCGAGGGGCATCGTATTACGAACGCATGGGTTGTGGACATAATAAAGGCAGTCGCTTCATATAAAATACTGCTATTCAGCTGCATCTGGTTAGACTGGAAGTCGATCTTAACATAGTTTGGAAAAAGGCTACGCAGATGATGATTCATCTTTCAATATTTTTATATAGAAAAATAAAACACCAAGCCTAATTGATTACTCATCTTCCAGTAATCAAATGAGAGCACAAAGAAGGCCATTCTTAATATTGTCCTTGTAATTCTTGTCATAGCAATTAGTTCATCGATATGGAATTATTACTAATGCATTATTCCTTCATTAGTTCTCTTATCTAGTACATTTTTAAATATTTTAAAATACAAAAGGAAACAAAATATTTAAAAAATAGATGGCCCACCGGTATCGGGAATAGGGTCCAAGCTACCGGTGGTCAGGGCTCCAGAAAGAGGAACCTCCTAACAATACGAGCCGTGTTCAGGAGTACCGCTTTCTGAATCAAGCCCTTGATCCAGCTGCCTATCGAGAGCCTCCTTTTTTTTCTTCGGATGGGAAATCATCAAATGACTCCTCCCACTCTGGGCGGAGCAGGAGGGAGTCTCAGACTTTTACTGACTAAAACCCATCCATGTTCCTCCATCGCCCTTTGTGTTCCGGGGCCACGGTATTTCTTTCCAATAGTCCCGCAACCCCAGCAGGCATCAGTCCTTGTCGATAGCCTCCTCAGGTATTGGTCTGTTATATTTCTTTTGTTATAGGTACCTCGAAGTTTTTGAAGTGAAAACTTCTTTAGGCACGTTGAGCACTTTTTGGGTGAAGGAAAAACATTGAACTCAACGTCACGTAACGTAACGTGCGGTCACGCTTCGTAGCCGTTCGTAGCACTCGTAGCATCCGCTACGGCATAGCACCACATAGGCATGCACGGTGCATAACCAGTGCTACGACTGGGGCGGGGCCTGTGTACTTTTTGTTTTCACTTCTATCGGCAGTCCCCAAAGACTGCCCTGTTTTTTTTTTTCTTCTGGAACTTCGATCTTAGTGTATAGGTATAGTCCGACTTCACCCACTGCTGGGTATAAGTCTTTGCTTGTACCAAGCGCCACGTTCTTATACCAGCCTCATCCAGGATATTAACGCAATGACAACAATGTCGTCTGCCCATCTTGCCGCCAGAATTATGACCTATGAACTCCAAAATCAATCAATCTCAACAATCTTGATAACCCTAAAAAACATCCTAACAGACGTTTAAATGATCCTTGAACTATCAATAGCTGAAAAACTAAACAACACAATATAAGAAATAAGACCTGAGTACACCCGGATGTGGGCACTTTTTGTGCTTACATTAATATGCTCATTTGCCAAGTATAATTCCGCAGTTAAATACGCGATGGTTTTAAAATTAACGAATTTCAAAATGGCGGAGTAATTCATACATATTTAAGGGGATTTTTATGTACGAATTGTATTGTTATTATGTACATATTTTAAGAGTAATTGAAGGTAAAATCTGTTGATGACTTTTGCTTGAATGTTGAGTGAATTGACTATATGCTCGATGGAATTGACACAACATACCTGTTTTTTCCCGAAGGGAGTGAGTAGGAAAGGTGTAGCTATATTACACCCACAACTCGCTAGCTGTGTTGACGTCCCATGTAATAGGGGGCGAGCCCATCGCCATCAATCGGGCACATATCCGAACTCAGAAATTCGTAATAGGAAAACCCAAGAATATTTTGCCCAATCGAATTCATTTATTTTTGAATGAGACACCTCCACGTGATTATGAGCATGTGCCTAAGTATTTTGACGCACGTGTTTTGCCGTTTTGCATAGAGCTATTATTCTTTCTGACAACTTAAACTCTGCGAACAATAGTCAATAGACAATCACGTGACAATTGGGTAGATAATTTTTTTCTATAGGTACTTTAGAATGCTTGAATGGCTTGTTCTGAGGACCTGAGGTCCTAGAATGGTCGCTTTTACAGTATTATAATGGGATATTAATATGAATCACGTTCTTCTTCTTAGCGTGTCGATGGAATCTACACTCTAGCAGGTTTTCTTCGTAGCAATCAACCTGGTTCCAGAGTCTATGAATAACGTTAAAATTCTAAAATGGTCACAGATGCAGTTAATTTTATGAATTGTCACTTTGTGATCATTTTACGAATTGTAACGTAATTCATATAATAATCCTATGGACTCTGGACTCTAAAGGAGCTATTTACAAGACCATCAGTTTCAAAGAGATTGACAACAGCTTTGCGAGAGCTTATGTCAATCTTAGGAAAGGCTTATGAGAATGGGTTGGGTGGAAGGTTAACGCGCTTCAAGCATAGCACCAGCAAGATGGTCAGATGTGATCAAGAAGGCAGTTGGACGCAGCTGATACCAAATGGTCCAGACAGCTGAAGACCGCATAATTTGGAGACGCGTCATATGAGGTCGCAGTCATTAATATTGAGAGAATGACGCCAAAGAAGAAGATGTCAGACTAAAATGTTTTCATCTTTCTCATCATCACTATTGCTGATAGAATGGCAACATTCAGTTGTGTCTACGACAAATCGACACCTAATTAGCATCTAATTTACTGTTATGTCGGTCTAATAATCAAGTGTTTCTTTCGTGCCAATTTGAGAGTTGTACGTGCAGTAGGAAATTTCCTAAACTAGACTGTGAGAAAGGGTGCCATGATGTTCAATGAAGCAGTCACATCATCAAAGAAAATTACTAGCGGCTTATAGGAATTTGTTTTCTGCTACTACTTACTGCTAAACTTACATCGTTACCTAAGCTCCTTTGTCGGCAACATTATAAATATAGTGTTATAGCAACGCCAGAGGGGACGCCCTGAAAGTACATACTCTGTTGTTCATATTCTTCATACAGATCAGGTGCGAAGTACTCGCAACCAGTGAGTGTATGAACTTGACCAGTTGTATGAACGTTGACAACGCGAATAGATTATGTTAGAATTGTGTCAAGTGGTGTTTCTATAAATTTCTGCCCACTGCAATCATTATCATCATCATCATTTCAGCCAAAAGACGACCACTGCTGGACACAGGCCTCCCCCAAGTGTCACCACATTGACTTGTACCGTGCGTTCCCCGCGATCCCCGCAACCTTCACCAGGGCATCGGTCTACCTAGTCCCGCAGGCCTCCCGTCTTCCAACGCAACTTCTTCCCGTTCGCGGTGGCCACTCCAGAACTTTTCGGCCCCATCGGCCATCCGTTCTGCAAGCAATATGCCCTGCCCACTGCCAATTAAGGCCTACCTACTCCAATAGGCAACAGTCACAGATATAGATAGACTATTATTTCATGTTTGTGTTAAGGCGTATTTATGAAGAAGGTATAATTGAAAACGGTTGTGTCTCAAAATTGACAACACATCATACCAAAGACGAAACCCAACAATTCTTAGCAGATAACAGGCGTTCACCAAACTCTTCAACAACAAAAAACCGAGCCACCATGACATAACTACTACAAAAACACTGAACCCGCCTCAGCCTAGCAATCATCATGGTTGACATAAAAACACAGCGCACCACAAGGTCGCCATCATTTGTGGACCAACCACGCGTGACTGTGATCACACAGTTATTACTCTGTAATCATTAAATTAGATGATGCGGGCTGTGCATGGGATATTACGCCCCGTGCAGGACCTCAAGTGATGCTATTTGCGACATGACTTGCGACAAACTTTCCTTCACGTGAGACCCGTGTTGTGGTGTAAACGATTTCTTTCATTTTTTTTTTCAACGTATCCTCAGTCGCAATACTCATACCTATCGCTTGAACTTGTAGCTCGTAGCCAATCAGCTTTTACTATGTAGTCTTATATGTAGTCTTTTAGTATGTACTGTATCACTAATTTAATTACACCCCGTTCACAACCGCGACACGTGTCCTTTACCTATTTCCTGGTTATCAATTGTTTCTTGCAAGTCTGACGACCCAATAGCGCAGCGGTAGTGAGACTGCCTTACGTTCTTAGGGTCCCGGTTTCGAATCCCGGTCGGAGCAAATGTTTGTGTGATGAGGATGGACATTTGTTTCCGAGTCATGGATGTTTATATGTATAATAAGTATGTATTTACAAACAAAAAGTATCTATGTAGTATATCAACTACCTGGTGTCCACGACACAAGCTTCGTTGCTTAGTGTGGCACTAGATGGCGCTGTGTGTAATATCCAGCAATATTTATTTATTATAATTGTACTTTTTTTAAATCAAAAAGTTTGCATTTTATTTCATTTGATTTCTCCATCGTCGCTATCGCAACGCGCGAGTCGCTTGACCGGTGTGGATCGTGGCCACGCGGTTTTAATTCTGTATCATTAAACGATGATGATAATGCATGGGATGTTATGTTACTAGTAATATTGTTCTGATCTCGAACTTGACTTGACTTCTGTGGCGAAGGTAATTTGCTGAATAAGTTGTTTGTTATTATTATCCTCTGATCTTTAGATCCTTGCAAACGTTTAAATATGACGCTTGCTATGAGCCTCCAAGAATACCGATTAATAACTAAAAAGTATTGTATTTGCCTTTTTTTATTAACTTTTTTATGTACACACACATTAGACAACACGGGAAAAAATAAATAATATTTTAGTACATAGGTACCTACACTACCTACTGCTTATTTCTTAGGAAATACTAAATATGATGTGTTTCTAACAGACGTTTATGTGAGAATTACTTATTGATAGGTTGTTTTGGAAACTCGTGATTTCCGTACTGTGTTTGTTTTCCAATTCAGACACGTAGAATGGAAAACACACTGGACAGTTTGATAGCCCCGCTTGTTGACAAGCTAATATTCTTACAACAAGTCAATACTAGACCAGCCTTTTTTAAATACTATAGCTTAAGCCCGCGGATTCGCCCGCGTGGAAAATGGAAATGTCCCACGGGATCGTACTACCGGAATAAAAATTACCTATCCTATGGGTTAATCCAGGTAAACTATCCGTGTGCCAAATATCGAAATCTGGTCAGTAGCTTATGCGTGAAAGAGTATAACATCCAGACATGATCTACATCCTCAGAAACTTTCACATCTATACTAATATTATAAAGAGGTAACATTTGTTTGTAAGTTTGTATGTAGGGGGTAATCTCCGGAAGTAATGAACCGATTTCAAAAATTCTTTCACCATTAGAAAGCTACATTCACCCTGAGTAACATAGGCTATATTTTATCTCCGTACTCCCACGGGAACGGAAACTACGCGGGTGAAACCGCGTGACGTCCTCTAGTTTATAATATTAGTAGGAATGATTAGTAGGATTTCATCACAATCTAGTGTCTTCCATCTATAGTGTGTTCTTCGTATTTTGCCTCCAAGTCTAGTTTATAATATTAGTAGGATTTCATCACAATCTAGTATCTTCCATCTATAGTGTCTTCTTCGTATTTTGCCTCCAAGTCTAGTTTATAATATTAGTAGGAATGATTAGTAGGATTTCATCACAATCTAGTGTCTTCCATCTATAGTGTGTTCTTCGTATTTTGCCTCCAAGTCTAGTTTATAATATTAGTAGGATTTCATCACAATCTAGTATCTTCCATCTATAGTGTCTTCTTCGTATTTTGCCTCCAAGTCTAGTTTATAATATTAGTAGGAATGATTAGTAGGATTTCATCACAATCTAGTATCTTCCATCTATAGTGTCTTCTTCGTATTTTGCCTCCAAGTCTAGTTTATAATATTAGTAGGAATGATTAGTAGGATTTCATCACAATCTAGTGTCTTCCATCTATAGTGTCTTCTTCGTATTTTGCCTCCAAGTCTAGTTTATAATATTAGTAGGAATGATTAGTAGGATTTCATCACAATCTAGTGTCTTCCATCTATAGTGTCTTCTTCGTATTTTGCCTCCATGTCTCCAACATCACTATGACAATTCAAGCTACAATGATTTTCTAAAGCGTGCACTTGGCTCTGTACGTCCGTCACGGCTGAGAGGCGTCCTCACTCCGACCTTGTACTCCACTCGTGGCTCGTGGCTATACAAACACTGCATCCTATGTTATATCACTGCAATGTACTTTCTTGAACAGCCTTTAGTTTATTTAAATATTAAATAGCTTAGACGGGGTTCAAGTCTGTGACGTTTGTTTGAACTTCTCGTACGATTAATACGACTAATCGTCAAAATCGTGTCTAATTGTGGCGACTTACCTCCGGTGTAATTTAGAGTATATACCTACCTTTAGTGCTGGTCTATGTTTATATTTAGTGGTCGCAAGCGCGGTCATAGGTTCAATTCCCAGATCGAGCAAAGTGTTATTGGGTTTTTCCATTAAGGATTTCTTAGTAGCAGCTACGGAATCTGGATTTGTGCCCGGTTGATGGCAATAGGCTCACCCCTTATTACAGGACTTAAACATAACTAGCAATATTTCGTTACAGGTAGTCAGTGGCCCGAAAGTCAGACAACCAGTCTTACCCAGGGCTATCGTATTACCCTACTAACTGGATTGTGGAGGTCAGATAGGCAGTCGCTCCATGTAATGTACTGATTTTCAGATGCATTTGGTTTGACTGGAAGCCGACCCCAAGATAGTTGGAAAAAGGCTAGGCAGATGATGAAATAATATTTACGAACAGTAAATCGTGGGTTCGAACCCAGACAGGCGCATTACTTTGTGTAATTTATTTGATCACCACTGCTCTCAAAACGGCGAAGGAAAACATCGTGAGGAAACCGGCATGTCCTAGAACCAAAAAAATCGAAAAAATGTGATATCTACCAATCCGCACTGGGCCTGCGTGGTGGATTATAGACCATTCCGTCTCATAGAGAGGAGGCCTGTGTCCCAGCAGTGGGAACATTAATAGGCTGGTGATGATGATGATATTACGTGACTAGGTACTGTTGTCACAACAGTTTCCTTAACCTTTGGCCTAGATAGTCCAAAGTGAACGTATGGCCCAACAATGTTAATCCGTTAAACCTGCTCGCCACACGTTAGCAACTACGACCGCAACTCGATCTATAATAGCGATCGCGATCAGTTGTTATGGGAAGCGCTCAGTATTGTTTGGTTGGAAAGCTGCTCGTGTTGACAGTTACATTGACTTTCATTGTCAGCCTGGTGCTACATGGCACTGTTTTCACTTAGACGTAGACTGAAGCTAGGCACAGTAACCGGGGATAGAAAGTTCTGGAAAATATTTAAAGGATGACTTACGATTTAAATATTGATATACCAACACTGTATACTTCCTACCATGACCTACCATGACTTGCCAAACATGGCCATGGATTTAACAAAGCAAAACGCTAAGAAATTACAAACATGCCAACACACCACGGAAAGAAGTATGCTTAATGGTAAGAGAAAGGACGAATTAAGCTTTAAACACATTAGAGGAAAATCAAAAATAGAGGACGTATCACGTATGCTTAATGGTAAGAGAAAGGACAAATTAAGCTTTAAACACATTAGAGGAAAATCAAAAATAGAGGACGTATCACGTATGCTTAATGGTAAGAGAAAGGACAAATTAAGCTTTAAACACATTAGAGGAAAAACAAAAATAGAGGACGTATCACGCAAGATAAAAAGGCTGAAATGGAAATAGGCGGGTCATGTAATAAGAGACAAGAGACAAAAAGGAGAAATGGGCTAAATTAGTAGCTGAGTGGTACCCAAGAGAAGGGAAAAGAAACAGAGGACGCCCGACACGAAGGTGGGACGACGATCTCAAAGCGAAAGCGGGGTCAATCAAACCCAAGATCGTGAAACGTGGAAGAATATGGGGGAGGCCTATGCTACGGCAAAACAATCTTCGGAAACCGATGTCTGAAGCATAATTTATTTTTTCTTATTAAGTAAATAATATGTGTAACTAGATTATAAGATTGTTAATAAAGGCTATTCTATTCTATACCAACACCGAAAGACAAACAACAAATAGGAAATCCATAAGGTATAAGTCAATCTTGTAATTACTTTACCTCTCTCTTCTCTAAGGTTGAATGCCATGCCATCGTCATAGTCCACAGCCCACTTCTCCCACTGCTGGGTATAGGCTAGGGCATGCAATTATCGAAATATTCCGATAATCGATAAAATGAAAAATATCGATTTTTTTTTCGATAAAAACCGGTAATTACCGATAATTATCGTTTTTTATAAAAAAATACCTAAACTTGTTTTTTACTTGTAAATAAAGGGATAAAGTGATGCAATTACTTACCTAAAATAAAGGACAATATAATATACTGAAAAATAAATAAAACAAGGCGTTTTTTTTTTAATCAACGTTTGTATTTCTTTATAATATTTATATAACATAACATTTTGGATTGTCTCACTAAACTCTTCTTGAAGAGATCTTTTAAATAAAATCTTAGAAACCTCTAGCTTAATTTTAAAAAAAAGTTACTCTTTAAAATAATTATAATAATTATGAGTTAAATATTGCAACTTTTGGACGTTTAGTATAATTAAATTAACTTTAAATAATTTCGTAGTACAGTATGGACATCTGAGTCATACAACATACACATCCTAACAAGATTTCTTAACGATTAATTAACGACAATAGGTAAATTAACATATAACAATTCCGTATTATAATTAAAAGAAATCACATTTAAAATAGTAATTTTGTATTATAATTAAAAGAGATCACATTTGAAATAATCACATTTTAAAGAGATTTTTGTTTTTTTTTTTGCTGCTGAAAATATGTCCGCAGAAATGACAAACAATCTATTGTTTTGTCATTTAGGCTAGTACGCAGCTTATTACATAGTACTCCAGCTGCGGAAAAGACACGTTCGCTTTCTACACTAGTTGGCTTAATTGAGCGAAGCCATCGGTATAGTTTTGTTAGCAGTTGACCACGATCACCACCGTTTTCAAATAGTAGCATTTCAACTTTAAGAAGTGTCAAAGTGTCCTCCGTTGAAGCTGAAATGCCTGGGCCTCTAAATTCAGTTAATCCGGGCGTCCTCAACTCCTCACTCACATGATAGACCGACAGCGATCGACACGTTCACACACAAATATTGCGCAATGAGCAAATGACAGTGACGGGAAAAAAAACGCGCGCGGCGAGGGAACGGGACGCATCCAACGGTCGTTCAGAAATGTGTCAGAATTCTTTATATAAAATTATCGATTATCGGTATTTATCGTTTTTGTTTACGATATTTATCGTTTTGTCAGAATGGATCGATAACCGATAAATTATCGATTATCGGTTATCGGTTTGCATGCCCTAGTATAGGCGTCTCTTTGCTTGTGCCAAACTCCAAGTTCTTGCAGCCTCATCCAGGATATATGCGCCATAGCAACAATGTTGAAACAATATATTTAATCGAATTTACCATCGACACGCTAAGAACCTTTATGATCAGAGTGCCTAACTTTCAATTCGTCTACGAAGCAAAATTCCTAAAATTAATGTCTACACAGCAAATTTCCTAAGCTGTAAATCGCCTAGAGATCAAAATGTTTAACAAGCAAAATGCCTAAAATCAAGCAACAATGTTATCTGTCTCTCTGTCTGGTTGAATGCCAGAGATGACAAAACGAAGTTAATTATACAAACTACGAAGACAGAATCACAGGATTTAACGTTAAAGGGCAGAGAACAAAATGAACACGTCTTGACAAAATGTCGAACATGACAAAAAAGAAAGTAGGTAAATTAAATACTAAGTACAAGTAGTGCAAAATCATATCACAAACCAAGTGCTCCATAATAATCTTCATTTCAGCCTAGCCTAAATGACTTGGTTTAGTTTTAACACCGAAAATCATTAGCTGTATACGCACTGCGCTGCGCCTGCGGCCTCGCTATGAGGTTAGTCTTTACTAAACGGTAACATGAACTTGCTAATTGATAGCGAAGACCTTAAGGGAATCAAGAGTACTTAGTAGCGAGCGATATATGGCGTCAATTTCGTGTACGCATTCTGTAATATCGAATCTACATACATGTCGTGAGGTAAGTAATGATTTGGTAGTATGTTCCAAGGGGTATCGTATTACCCAGTACTAACTGGGTTGTGGAGGTCAGATAGGCAGTCGCTCCATGTAAAGAACTGGTATTCAGCTGCATCCGGTTAGACTGGAAGCCGACTCCAACATAGTTGGGAAAAGGCTAGGCAGATGATGATACATGTCGTGAGGAAAGTTTTGAGTATGAACCTGGATGGATGGATATAAGAGTAGAGGAAGACCAAAGAAACGAAGGATGGACTGTATGAAGGATGATATGGCAAGAAAGGAGGTGTCTGATGAGATGACGAGTAATAGAGAAGTGTGGAAGAAGAAGCTGTGCTGCGCCGACCCAAAATTAATAGGGATAAGGGCAGGAGAATGATGATATTCTCTTGTTTTCGGTAAAGGAGTTAGCGGAGGTATTCAGTACCTACACCCATGTTTTGCAAGTTATGTCCCATGCAATATTTCTTTTTTCTTAGCCTGTGACGTGTCCCACTGCTGGTCAAAGGTCTTCCCTTTCTCCTTCCAAACCTCTCTATCTTGTGCGATATCTGGCCATATTCGCCCCGCAAACAAGATCAGGTCGTCACATCACCTTCGCCGCGATCTACCTCGACGGCAATTTCTTTCGTCCAGGCGTCCAGTGAGTGAGGGACGATCTTTGCCCACCTCTCCGGGTGCATTCGCGCTACGTGGCCAGCCCACTCCCACTTTAGCTTGGCTGTTTTTTCTCCGACATCTGCAACCTTAGTTATGAAACGCAGGGTGGTGTTTCTTACGCTATCTGTACGCCTCACACCTATTATGCTGCGTTCCATTGACTGCTGGCAAATCTTGAGTTTAGACTTATAGCACATCTATTTGACCCATGCAATATAGGTTTAGCACATCTATTTCGATTAAGGGAATCCAGACAACTACTAATAACTTCAGTACAGTTACGACCACTATCACTAACTCCCGTATCTATAAACTAGTCAAAGTGATTACTTGAGTAAAACGAATTACTTATGATATGATCTTTATTCTGTAATTGCTTGAAGTTGGAACTGTCAAAAGTTGGAATTCTTAGCTTTGCTTCTTTCACTTCGTTCAAATTTTTGTTAACTGCACAAAAAAATTTGCATACGTAATTACTTAAACTCAAGTAATTACTTCAACTTGACTTTACAAGTGTTAGAGGCAGTCAGGTAGATGAGTTCTGGAAAAGATGATAACAGTACTACGGCTATGGTATTCCACTTTGTAACCATTTGGGGATAACAGCAGACATGATCTTATGGAATCCTTTCTTTATTAGGACGCTTCTCCGTGGCGTAATTTCCGCCACAAATTTTCCTCGCTAATCTGTGTTTTATTCTGAAACATCATCGGCTTGCCTCTTCCCAATTTTACTGGGGTCGGCTTCCAGTCTAACTAGATTCCAAATGAATTCCAGTATTCTACATGGAGCGACTGCCTATCTGACCTCCACAACCCAGCTAGTAATGGGTGATACGGTACGCCTTATAGGGATATAAAGACTTTTTTTTATCTCTACAAGTTGCGTCAATGAATGCTAATGTCTACGGCACGTGCTGTGCTGTCCGCTGGTTATTAATGACTTTAATGACAATGGTACGTCAACGTTAACCATCATTATTGTTATTCTATGTGACGTCTGACGTTTCGTTGTTTTTAATTGGGTCATTATTTGTATGCTGTGCACAATGGTTAAAGACTCGTTAAGACGTAGCAGACGTAGTATGTAAATAATGGTTAAAGACAAAAGGTGGTGATTTAGAGATTTATCATGGTATTTATTGGTCTCCTTGAAAATGTTGAAAAAGATCTAAAACACCTATTTATTATCCGACCCGACAACCTAGACAACCGTCCGACAACAAACACCTATTACTATAGTTGGTGCCAGTTAAGATGAGAATAGCGGTCATTGCCCTTTCCCTAATATCTCTTCGTACGAACCAAAACACAAAACCGATGTATCGTTTTTCATTACAAAAAATGTTGAAGATCACGATAGACGACGATTCCAGACTTGAACAGGTAAGCCTGTTCAAGTCTGGAATCGTCATCTACAAACAGGCTTATTTTTGGTTTTCAAAGTTAAGAAGTTTAATAAATGTAGGTGGGTCAATGTAGGTGGGCCCCAACTGTATCATCAGGAATATCTTGGTAGCAGTCACGGAGTGTCCTATTTGTGCTCGGTTAATAACTGACTGACCTGAACGGAACTGGCGAAATGTAGATGTACTATGAGTTCAGCCAGCATTAGGTACAGAATTCTTAAAAGTACTCCGTTCTTGCCCCATATTACCTAAGAATCAAACCTGGACAAAAGTGGAAGGACACTTTGACTACTCTAGGTTATACCGTGATGTTACATTTCGTCCAAAAATCTAATACCGAGAGACACGAACATCCATCACGCTTGGCAGCCGAGGACCACTCAATTATACCGTGAATATGAAATCAAAAAAAGTATTTTATAATTTTACCCTTCATGATTCCGCTCGGTCTAGTGATTTTATTACCATCACCATTTAAACTCAGGCGGAGAGCGCTATTCTTTAGCACAATGGTACTGTGAAATTATTGTGTTAGTAGGAACTGTAGGAGTTAATTGATCAGCTGCAGATCTGGGTTTGTTGAGATAATCACTCTGTTTTCGTGGAAAAGATTATCTTGTTAACATGGTTGTAATTAAGCTATCAGAGAGCGTAGACAATGACAATCAGTTTCAATGCGTTTGTCAACTACAACGCCTTTCAAAGGTATTGACATGAACTTTTCGTTAGCTTATGTCAGTCAGTCAGTGTCATAGGTACTTGACTTTTCTACCATCGATGCCGTTAATAGAATGTCACGTTAGTCAGGGATAAGCAGACGTTCAATTGTATTGATATCAGTCTCTTGTAGTGCTTTCTTTCTATATACATATATTGTACTATTCTTTCTATATATAAAGGGTGTAAAACACCTCTTAATGAAGCCGAAAGGCACTTGTTCTCCTCGTCATTGCGATCATTATTTTGTTTTACACCATACCTGGGAACCTTCTAGTTATGGAGATATTGGGGGCTTTTTGACAAGTTGTTTTTTTAAATACAAGTTTTTAATGTATTTTTTTTACTTTAAACACCTCCACGACCCCCGTACTAATTAATCCATACATCAGCACAATGTTTTGAGTGCGTTACATTGAGCTCTACCACAAAACATGATTTTTCACCCCAAAAAAAAAAGTCGTTTTCCAGCAATAATATATGCGTAAAGTTACTTAATTTGATGTACAGAATGCTTGGTTGACGGCTTCGTGATGAGGTCTTTTACTCCCTGCATATTGGATTAATTCCTTTCATAAATGTAAGAATTAAACCCAAAGTACTAACTAAACCAGACATCCTGTCTATCACATCATATGACGGTGTAACCTAACAAGCCTGAATAGGCTTCCATCAAAATATCAGAAAAAAATTAAATACAAAATCTAAATCATAGTTCTCCCCTTTTAGACAAAGGCCATACCACGAATAGAATAGCCCGTTCAATACTTAGAAAGGAGTTCAACAATACTAAACAAGCAAAAATAAAAGATAGACCAAAGGCTGCCTACACTACAAACATGCAAAAAAATACCGAGACGGTGTTTACAATACAATTCAATAAACCAGCTTCGCAACCCACCACCATCAATAGCCAAGAAAATTCTATAGAACAGGACATACAGATCCTACTAAGCAAGTCCTATAAAACAAGAGTTAAGTCGTTCCATAAGGGGACACCATAAAGGTACAGGAAGTAAACTGTGTGTGTGTTTGTGTGTGTGTGTGCCTGGCAGTGTGCGATGCGTCATGCACGATCAAGTTTACGAGAGGGGTGGTACGTGAGGTTACGGCTTCACTGCTGATGTTTTTGATTTTTTTGGTGGTCACGAGGTAAAATGATAGGGTGGCAAAAACGATTTCTAAGTTCTTGGCTCAAGTTATTTTCGAAATTAAACTTAATTCATTCATTTACAGGCACTTTGGAATTGACAAGGAGTCGATCTGTATAAGTCAGAAAGTTGAAGTTAGGTAGTTGCCTTTTGATGACAGCAAATCTTTCTACCAACCCGCACTGGGCCCGCATGGTGGATTATAGCCCATTCCCTCTCATAGAGAGGAGGCCTGTGTCCCAGCAGTGGGAACATTAATAGGCTGATGATGATGATGAAATCTTTCTTAACTATTTTTAAGCCAACTACTTATTTATTAATCCCGCTCTATCAAGACTATACATTGGTTATTAGAAAGAGGACTTTTTGCATTTCATTTTCTAAGTTTAAGTTTAAACGTCTTTAAATTTCTGAAAGTGTCTTATTCTATCGTGAATTCTGAACTTCTCACGATTATATTTCCTCAAGTGATTGCAGTATTCATAACACGACATAAAAATCAATATAATCCTTCATCTGCGTATCATTTTCCCAACTATGTTGGTGTCGCCTTTCAGTACACACATGCAGCTGTTTAACAGTATTTTTCATGGAGCGACTGTTTATCTGAACCGAAAATATAATAATATGTAGTTGTTATATATCTTTTAAGTAATCAATCAAATAAATCCAAACCAATAAACCACACCCACATTATACACTCACAAACAAAATCACAAACTTATCAAAACACCACTTCATAATCTTTATTCTCTTCATCTGTATTTCTTTTTATTTTATTGCATTTAATTTTTTGTACATTAGCTGTAATGCTCCTTGCTACTGTTATTTGTATGTCGTGTAATTGCTCTCAATAATGTATCCGAGATAAGGAGACCAGGAGACCCGTAGCACAGGTTTTTACTTAGTATGGGCTCCTGTCTCCCATCTTCAAAATGTTTTTAATCGTATACTGTTTACATCTAAATATTTGTGGGAGAAAATAAATAAATTTGAAATAAAAATTTGAATAAACCAATCCTCGACAGCCCTAACAAAACTTCACACTCCACTTGCGCATGCACAAATTGATCGCTCGTATCGTCATCCTTGTCCCTCTCACCACACTTCCCGATATCTCCGTCCCGTTCTCACCTAACTGTGGACTGCAAACAGTTACCCGCGTGTTGGAAGCTCGTGATTCTCGACTTAAATGCCTTTTGGGGAAGATTAAAAACAATAGAAGAAGTAATTGAATTGTAATATTGAATTATTGCGGTATTTTTTGCTATGACGTTTTCTAGAAGCCGTTGTGTTGAGGCATGACCATGGGATAAATACAGTATTGCTCGCATAGTTGATGTCCGTTTACTTTCACTGTCAGTAGGTTTCTAGGCTTCTTTGATCTTATCAAATAAATTGACAGCAATGAGACAGCAACGATGTGAAGAATAACAGAGGAGAATTGAAGAAGAAAACGTGTTACGCCGAACCCAAATAGAATGGAACAAGAACAGGAAGATGATGATGATGATGATGATGATGATGATGATGATGAATGATACAGCAACATTGGTGGTCGCAGGCTCTGCTTATAAGTTCTGCATTCTGGATTCATCAACAAAGTTGGGCAAAGTTTTATTGAGTTATCTCGTTAAGGACCTATACTACCTCAAATGGCTTAGCATAATCCTCCGAAATAAATATTATGGTAATGTTGAGGATTAATGCTAAGTACTATGTGTGACGAAAACACGATTCCATTATTTTTTCTCGATAGAAAAAAAATCCAAAGTTACCTCCAAATCGAACAATAAACCGCTGTTTGTATTCAAAAAGTACTTCAAATTAGATCATGAAACTTTGCATACTAACTGAACTAACTATAAAGCAGGTCTTATGTGTTTTATTTTTTCCAAAAGACGAAAATTTGATTTTATAAAGCATAAAAACCACTCATTTCGCACTATTCGGCCTGCAGTGACTGACGTAACAACCACTTTGTAGTGCAAGCTGATTAGAACGTTATTCTAACAGTGTTTCAAACGAAGTTTTAACCACCACAAACAGAGTTGCTAATTTTGATCGGGGAACCGCCTTAAAAAATGCTTTTTAGTACCCCAAATCTAGAGTGGTATACCCGGCTAAAACGTCGCACAACCGTAAGGGAATATGGGTGTAGTTACTATTCACTTCTGCCTAACCGTTCAGGAATCACTAGCACGATGTTACGTTACACTCGGAATGCCAATGCTGGTGGTCAATGCGTCTGTTACTGACCTGACACCGGTCGTTATGTGATCGTGTTCAAGCTCGTGCCGGTCATGGGCATTCTTGAGCTGGAGTATCATATTGTTTGTTGATAGTAATACTCTGATCGCCAATGACGTTGAAAGTGTATTCTTGACTGTTATAATTAGTCTTTATCAAGCTACCGGGACGCTCAGATAGTGTAACATTCTATCAACGATTTAAGGCTGATGCTTCAGGGTAGCCCGCGAAATTCAAATTTTCTTACGTTTTTTGCAATTTGCAGGCCAGTGCTAGGTTGTATGTTGATTAAAATATTGTTCGCGATTGTAAGACGTATGTAGAGTTACAGAATTATAATCATCAAAATCATCAATACAACCCTCGCAAGGTACAAGGTCGAGGAACGATTTTTTCAAGGTCAAAGTCATTGCTAGACCTTTATGAACTTGGAGGGTTGTATTGATGATTTTATTTTAATCAACATACAACCTAGCACTGGCCTGAAAATTGCAAAAAACGAAAGAAAATTTTAATTTCGCGGGCCGGTTGGAGCATTCACCTTAAAAGCGATTGCCACTTTTTTGGGACTCTATTTTAGGTTTATGTACCTATTTTTTTTTTTTTTTTTTATGGATGGGAAATCATCAAATAACTCCTCCCGCTCTGGGCGGAGCAGGAGGGAGTGTCAGACTTTTACTGACTAAACCCCATCCATGTTCCTTCATCGCCCTTTGTGTTCCGGGGCCACAGTATCTCTTTCGAACAGTCCCGCAACCCCGGCAGGCATCGGTCCCTACGGACCCCTTCCCTTTTGCTGACTCTCTTTGAGGCGCGCGTGGAACACGAACGCGCCGTCGACACGGCCTGTCGTCATGAGACGGACGGACGGCGAGCTAGCCCATAGCCCACCGTCCACAGGCCCGCGCCTACGGTGGCCGGGGGCCACGTGGTGGTGGCCCCCGACGCCCGGGGCGTCTCCCGCGGCGCCCGGGACGTTGAGAGGTTCGCTCCCTCTCACGTTCCGCCACCTCCTTATCTAGCATTACTGCTTCGCAGAAGGAGGTGACGGCGTCCCATTCCGTCTCGCTCCGGACCATGGCTTGCACCAGGGCCGGACGCGAGAGGCCGCCGCCGCCAATCGCCGCTTCGAGGACACGGCGGTGCTCCGCCCACGCGGGGCACACCTCCACCGTGTGTTCCACCGTGTCCTCCGGTCGATCCTCACAACGGAAGGTTTCTGTACCTCAAATGGAATAAAAGAGCTATGAAGTGGAACCTGCAGGGCGTGAGTCAGCCTTTTAGCAACCGACTAGTCGGCTAGTGGTCAAAGTCTTATTCAGCCTCTAGCTATTACCTATCACATCTGCTACGTCTTTACCATTGTACACAGCATATCTAATGACCCAATTAAAATCACCGAAACGGCACGCACAGATACAGACGTCACATAAAATAACAATAGTGATAATTAACGTTGATGTACCATTGTCATTAAAGTCAATAATAACCACCGGACAGCATAGCACGTGCCGGAGACATTGGCATTCATTGACGCAGGTAGAGATAAAAAAGTTTATAATTAAGTAGATATGTTATTTTATTATTCAGCTCTTCGTTACATACCGAGTGTCCTCCGTGCCTCGGAAAGCACGTTATGCAATGGCAATGGCATAACGTGCTTTTTCAAATGACAGCCAGAACCAATGGGTCCCGGCTGTCAATTGTAGGTCCTTGATAGTCTTCCCAGGTAGCCAAGGGGTATTATATTACCAAATACTAACTGGGTTGTGGAGGTCAGATAGGCAGTCGCTCCATATAAAATACTAGTAGGTACTCAGCTGCATCTAGTTAGACTGGAGGTCAACCCCAATAAAGTTGGGAAAGGGCAGGCCAGTGATGATTCAGAATAAAACACAGCGAGTGAAACTATGCTGAAATTACTACGCCACGGAGAATCTTCTGAACAAAGAAAAGATGGCGCAAATACAACAATTTAATTGGTAATTATGTGTTTGAGCTGTTTAGGGTTGAAACACTAGGGCCATGGGGTCCGGGGATATCGCCAAACGGTTGGTCGAGTATTCACGTGACCAGAGGGCGGGCCTATTTTTTGTCCAAAGAATCAGCATTGCCATCCAACGTGGCAATGCTGCCAGCATTCTGGGCACTTTTCCCGCTGTTGACAGCGATGTGGACGAATTTTTCGACGCCATTTCTCGGCAGCAGCCCGGGGTCAGGATTTGTGCCTTGTTGACGGCAAGGGGATCGCTCCTATTACATGAGTACATGAGACTTCAACACAAATGGCAAAATGTGGTTCTTCCAAAGATATAAACAACTTCGTAGGACTGGATCAAAAGCCCTGGTCTTACTAATATTATAAACGCGTAACTCTTTCACGAAAAAACTACGGACCTAATTTGGATGACATTTGGCACAAAGATAGTTTATAAATGATAAATGATGTTCATTTTGCAAGTAGGTTTTTACAAACACTTTTACATATAATTTTTTAGGGTTCCGTACCCAAAGGGTAAAAACGGAACCCTATTACTAAGACTTCGCTGTCTGTCCGTCTGTCCGTCTGTCTGTCACCAGGCTGTATCTCATGAACCGTGACAGCTAGACAGTTGAAATTTTCACAGATGATGTGTTACTGTTGCCGCTATAACAACAAATACTAAATATAGTCAATGGTACGGAACCCTTCGTGTGCGAGTCCGACTCGCACTTGGCCGGTTTTTTTTATAACTAGATGGGGTCAGTGTTTCGTACCTGACTACTCAGAGAAGAAACAGCCGAAACAAACTCAGAGGTCATAGTCTCTTTTGAAGTCCAGACATAATCTTGCTCAATTCACATGAGGACTATGCAGATTAGTGTCTGAGATGCAATGAGAAAGATGAGATGTGATTAACATATAGGATACATTTTATCCCGATTGACGATCCCGTAGGACATTACCGAACTACATGCGGGCAAAGCCGCGCGCGTAAGCTAGTAAAAAATACTTTAAAGACAGCTATTAAATAATACGACAAAGACACGCTAAGGGTAAAACCTGCGACCCCAATGCATTGCTAAGGCTTCAGAAGCACACGCCATTTAAAAACTATCGATTTAAAACCCGCCATAATTGAATAAAACCTCTTCGGAGAGAAGCCTTGTAAAGTCGACATTGAACTACTTCGTAATCAGTAATTAATTAATCATTTAGATGTCTTTAATTAGTGTTTAACAGAAGTAATGGCTCCTTAAATGGGGTAATTGTATGGTGAATCATTCTTGTGGCAGTTTTATAGAATTTCTTTCGAGCATTGTCTGTTTATTTTCGTTTTGTTTCGTAATTATCTTGTTTGTTTTTTTAGTTTAATTTAGTTTTTTTTTGTTTAATTATATGGAAAACTGCTATTGTTGCAATTTTAGCATATTTTTTTTTCGTAATTATTATTGTCTTGTTTCTTTTAGTAAATTATATGGAAAACTGCTGCTGTTGCTATTTTGAGTGTAATTTATTATGCTGATCGATAAATTAGCTGTTTTTTGACAAAACAAAATGAATTAAAGGGGTAGGGGGAAGGGGTATTCGGGTCCTTGATCATTAATAACATAACTTTAATCCAGCCTGTAATCCTAGAATCCTGTTATTCAAAGTCAAATGAAAAAATTTGATAGTTTGTGGTCACTTGATGCGCTGGCGAATGTACTTAGTAGGTAAATGACTTCCAAACAACTAGACAATTACTCACACAAAAGAACAGAGGAAACCTTTTTAAGCCACTTCTTTATAAAGATTTCCTCAGACAAATAGCTTGTTGACAAAGGCTACAACGTTTAAGAGGAAGTCACATTCAAAGTGCCTCAAAAGGCAGGCAGGAAATATGAGAAAAAATCGAAAAACTTTACCTTGAAGGCGATTGTCAAAGGTTTTCCTCCTTATGGCGACTACAAGAGCTAAATTAGTAACTCTATTTGTGGTGGTCCGAACTTCATTTGAAATCCTGTCAGATTAAAGTTCAAATCAGCTTGCACTACAAAGTGGTTGTTACATGTTACGTCAGTCACTGCAGGCCGAATAGTGTGAAAAGAGTGTGTTTTTTTGGTGTTTATCTCTAAACATTTCTTTGAACGAGTAGAGTACAGTTCGTGATTTTTTTATATCGAATAAAATTATTTGTATTATGTTTTCAAAACACTATCATACTAGCATATATCCTGAAGAATATCATATATTTTTCTGGTTTTGTTTATTGCAGTGAATGTTATGCTGCTTTGCATTATAAAACTCGCGTTTAGCTCCTGTAGTAAGGGCACTACTAGTGTTTCTAGACTGTTCCAATACATCATCATTTTTGCATCATTCTTCTACCCCTATTCCAACTTATTTGGGGTCAACACAGCATGTCTTCTTCGTCCATAGTTCGCTATTATCAGCTCGGCAGTCACCTCCTTTCTTCCCATATCAATCCTTCACACAGTCCATCCTTCGTTTCTTCGATCTCCCTCTGTTCTTATACCCCATCCACATTCATACTCAAACAATGATATTATATACCTAGTAAAAAGAGGTAGATATCGCACTAGCACGCACAAATTGTTGAGGACAAAGTGATACAATTGTTGCACTTTGATAGCTAGCTATCTCTTTCTATCTTATACGTTCCGTATTATCTATCGCTGTCGTAGTTTTAAATTACTCGCAACGATATCTGAACGCCATTCAGTATGAACATGGCGTATCTTCTTTATAATATCATTGTACTCAAAACTGTCCTCACGACATTCCCCTCATTCCTCTTCACCTAAAGCCGATACCATGTCAACCAATGATATTCTAATAAACAGTTTAGCTAAACACCTACAAAACCACCGAAAAAAGTGTTCCGCGCAGCAGCGGCAGCAAACATACAAACTTTTCATTCATTCTACATTTCAAATGATACAAAAGGGATAGCTCGATAAAACCAATAACAACAAAAGAGACAGATAGTGTTGTTCTTTGTGTGGAGTGCACGCGTCCTTGTCTTACTCACGAAAAAAATATATTACCCATCTCTTTCTTTTTTTTATCCTCCAAATATCAGAATATTATTAAAATAAATAAAAAATATAAAACAATAAATAAATAAATATTGCTGGACATTACACACAGCGCCATCTAGTGCCACACTAAGCAAAGAGGCTTGTGTCGTGGACACCAGATAGTTGATATACTACATATATACTTTTTGTTTGTAAATACATACTTATTATACATATAAACATCCATGACTCGGAAACAAATGTCCATGCTCATCACACAAACATTTGCTCCGACCGGGATTCGAACCCCGGACCCTAAGAACGTAAGGCAGCCTCACTACCGCTGCGCCAATCGGGTCGTCAACAATCGAAGTATATTGCGTTACATGTGGTATTCATTCCTTGTGTTTTATTTACTTTGGTAAGTATCATAATTGGTACACTTTCTGAACACTCACATTTTTACAATTTTTATCTAAATTCGTAGCAGCGTATCGCTCGTCGCCATACGTGTTGCAGACTAAAGGCAATACGACCCAATTGGACCGTTTTCGAGTCTTCACGATTGCGCGCTCACAACATATCTGTTTACTAGAATATCATTGATGTCAACCAATTACACACACCTTTTCAAACACCGGCGCCAATTTCAGACTTGCCTCTTACGATGTAATTTAGTAGAGTAACGCGGTGACCAAAACAAAACTAACGACCAGTGGTCCACATTAGCACTACATCGAAAGAATAGGAAGTCATGGGGTGAAACGTTTGCCCAGCAGTGGGATAATGCAGGCTAACAGTAACAGTAATATGGTGAGGTGACCCGAAGGTTCGACGTTTTCTTAACGTGTTGTGTGCAATCATCGTGTCGTGGTCTATCATCGAATAATCGATGAATACAATCGTCAATCGGTTATCTTGTTCTAAGTTATTCTAGTTTTAATCACAAGACAATCATTATTGACACTAGTTCTCTACAAAAAGTCTACTATTTGCAGCTAGTCAGCGATAAACTAAAAAAGACGTTAAAAAATCCGTAAACAATGCCACAGTAAGTACTCGTCCTTTTGTCACACTTCGTCGTCACAGAGCCGTTTCATGCGTAAATAATATGCGTTTTAAAATTGGAACGTTATCACCGCCATGTTGGCAAGGCCGTGACGTCAGAACCATAGATAAGACACAAGGTCACACGTTTGGGGTGACCTTGTAATGTGGCCGTAAGTGAGATGTGAGCGGAATTAATTAGATGACTTGCTTCCGTGTTTTTTTGTGGTTTGTTGACAAACAGGCCATTGTCCTATAGAGTTACAAGAAACTTTTGGCAATCAAATAACGTTGCAAAAAACATGGTGCGGTTAGTTTTGTTGAGTGACACCTGAGTTGTAGGACAAAGAAAAAATTGTTTCCTGTATCCGGATGCAGCTGGATACCAAGTACCTACTTCACATAGAGCGATGCCTGCCTATTCGACCTCCTCAACCCAGTTTGTTCTGGTTAATCGATACCTCTTGGTAAGACTGGTTGTCAGACTTTCGGGCCACTGACTGCTTGTAATGACTGTCAAAGATCCACAGGTGCCAGCCAGGAAAAACGGCTTAGCGAGCTCTCCGAGGCATGGAGGCAACTGGGTATGTAATGGGCAGTCGTAGTCCACGGACCAACCTAGGCAACCGCGGCTTAACTTAAAGATTGACCCGAGTGTGAATAGAGCCACGAGCTTGCCTTGGTAATTCTCTTCATATAAAAGAATATTGAGGTCAATTTTAAAGATTCATTGGCACCAAAAAGGTTATTTTGTGCGCTGTCATCGTCATGCACTACTAAATAGGCACCAATACAGCAGCCTACGCTATTGAAAAATCAAGAGGTAAACTGAACTAATCCATTAAAAATCGTCAGCAAGTAAATGCGGTAATACAACTTGCTCATTCCGGCTCTGAAAAGATACCTTTGCCGTACAATGGCACACTTCGATAAGAGAAAATTTGCAAATTTTCTTCGAAGTGTGTATTTCGTATTTCTTAGACATCTTTCAACAGTATTCAAGTAAAGTTTTCTATAGCAATATAGGTATTGACAACATCATCATCTCATCTCAACTTATTTGTGGTCGGCGCAGCATGACTTCTTCTTCCACACTTCTCTATCACTCGTCATCTCATCAGACACCTCCTCTGTTACCATATCATCCTTCATACAGTCCATCCATCGTATCTTTGGTCTTCCTCTACTCTTATAGCCATCTACATTCATACTCAACATTTTCATCACTACATCTACATCTACACTAATATTATAAAGAGGAAAGATTTGTATGTTTGTAATGAATAAACTCAAAAACTACTGCGCCGATTTCAAAAATTCATTCACCATTAGAAAGTCACGTCTTTACTGAGTAACATAGGTAATATTTTATCCCCGTACTCCCACGGGAACGGGAACTACGCGGGTGAAACGGCGTGACGTCCGTAAGTTTTCCATATGTATTGACATATTATGCTATTGAAAACTTTACGTGAATACCAATACATTTTTTGTCTTCTCCACCATCATTATTGCTCTTAGAACGTGAGAAAAAAGAAAAGATAGAAAGAGACATTATTTATTTGTCGATTCGTTGATTTTCTGTTCGAGTAGCTTGGCTTAACCCTGGTGGAGGAGGACGATAAGTATAACTTTTCGTTTTTTTTCTTTCAAAGTGATTGTTTAAATTTTTCCTTTTTTTTCTTTTTTTTTATTACAAATAAGTATCATTTTTCGTTTTTTAAGAAAACAATTCAAATCCAACTGTTCCTGTATTATAAAACAACATAATTGTGAATACTTCAAGAAAAATGGACAAACTAAGGTTTGATTTTAAAATGCGAGGATCGTCAAATGGAAAATCAACAATTTTGTGCCTAACCTCCATTGGCACACTAGATGGTCGTTCCTTTGCAATACCAGATGAATATCAACCAACAAATTTACACATACAATTAATAACGTCACAAGTGTATGGCAGAGTGAAAAACACATTGAAAAAAAGAAACCAATTCAGGAAAGTGTGGATAACCTTAACAGAAAATATGAAAAAGGTTTATCTAGATGAAGAAGGTAACTTATTGTTTGAAAATTTTTATTTAGAGGAGATTGCAGAAAAATAACCTGAAATACCTACCACAAGCACTTCAGAAGACACAATAAAAAAGTTGAATTAGAATAATAAGATTATTATAATAATATTATATTAAATTTGAATTTTTACGATGTACTTTTATTTCTTATCCATACTTTTTCTCTTTTTTTTTAAATTACAAATAAGCATAACTTTTCGTTTTTTTTTTTCGATGTGATTGTATAAATACCTATGTAACTATGTTACAAAATAATACTATAATAAATACGATAAAAATGATTGTTGCCTGTTAATTAATAACTTATTCAAAATCTGTCAAACATAGAATCTGTCGATTGTAGAATCGGTCAAACATAGAATCTGTCGGTTGTAGAATCTGTCAAATATAGAATCTGTCGATTGTAGAATCTGTCAAATGTAGAATATGATGTCATAAGTAGAATCTGTCAAATGTAGACTAAACGAAGTTTCAAGGAAGCGCAACACGCAAAGCATAAGCTAACGATAACTTATAATTAACCCTATTGAAAATCTTCGCAGAAACATTCTAAAAGCCATTGTCACTTGTTCAGGCCCACTGGTAGTGTAAAGTCACTCCAACAGATGCGTGTGCGCAGTTATAGCGGGTGCGTACAAATCCGTTTAGTTATAACCACGCAGCCTTGAACCAGTGCGCGCGACCTCGCGTAGAAATGCGGACAAACAGAGCGTGGTGCTGCAGTGCAAGTGTGGTGTCGGCCGTTTGAGAAATGTCTAGCAGGAAACTATAATGCGCTTTCTGAAATGACTTGGATGACAGGAAAACCAGCTGTAGCAGGACAACGTCTTAGGAAATATTTCAGTCTACTGAAAACCACACATTTTTCTTTTTATGGTATATCTGGATATTCCAAACGTTCGTGCATTTTATATTCCCTTTATTTGTCTTTACACATACATGATACATAATGCATTTTATATTCCTATATGTATAAAACATTTTTTTTATTAGGGACCAGGTTCCAAGCTACCGGAGGTTA
Organism: Xestia xanthographa; assembly: GCA_905147715.2. Classification (NCBI taxonomy): domain Eukaryota; kingdom Metazoa; phylum Arthropoda; class Insecta; order Lepidoptera; family Noctuidae; genus Xestia; species Xestia xanthographa. The sequence goes on from LR990644.1 coordinate 32,011,167, forward strand.
GGGCTGCGACTCGCATTGTGAGGAGGTTCCAAGGAGTCGTGAAACTCCTCACAATGCGAGCCGTATCGAAGCCTTCTGAATCCCTTCTTCTGGTCCCTTGATCCAACCGCCCAGTGAGAGAGTTTGATTTACCAAGATTTGACTGCCCGATATCAAAAGCTGTCGTTATATTGATGCCGCTCATAGGCCTCTGAATTGGCTTTACATGCCGTCGAGAAATATCTCTCAGGCATGCTGGTTTCCTCACGATGTTTTCCTTCACCGAAGCAAGTGATAATTATACAATACGCACATGAATCCGGAAAATCAGAGGTGCGTGTCTTGGATTCGAAGTCGAGACCTATAACTTGGGAGTCCGACGGTTACACCACTAGCCTTGTGTGAGACTGCACGAACAGACTCACGATGTCCGCGATTACGCGGAGCCCTAATCACAATATATTTGTCCAATTGACAAAGGAAAAACAACTATTCAATACACTTACCATCACGCTGGCACCGGTGATGTGACGTAGTCCTGGTCACGTCTCATCTGGGTGGGGTGTAAGTATATCTGTGGTGTGTGTGGTGTATGAATAGTTAGGTAAGATTCGACGGTAACCAAAGGACGCGCGCGGCTCGCACCGTCGACTCCAGGATCAAACCTTCAGATCCCACACGTGGCACCCTCACCAATGTCCAACTGAATTTTATCCCGGTTTGCTGACCCAATCGGGGATGTAATAGTCCAACACTGAATTTAGGAAATTACCGGCGTTCAAATGACACAAACAGGCCGGACATAACCAAAAAAATCACTCGCGGTCAAGACCCAAAATGGCGAGATTTCTCAATTTTCACTCAATTATCAACAAAATATCAAACACCGATCAAGATGGTATCGGATTAACAATAACTCAAAGTTTTCAACCAATAATTACACGGAACAGCGTGTACCAAAATTACAAGCACGGAGCGACCATTATTCAACCAAAATTGCACTGACAAGCCAACGTCATCGCACAGATTCGCACAGACAACGAAACGTAATTTGTCAAACGTCAAAAGGTGCGTTCCGAGTCTTGGTGGACGAAACAAGCCTATCACTGCAATACAGGGTTAGTTTTCAATGACCGGCCAAATTTTCAGAGATGGTTTAGAATCGATAATATTTTCGATATAATGAAAAAAAACAATAATTTTTTGGTAAAATTTCATTCCTGTCCACCACTGAAACGTGTGGATATTGCAACAGCACAATTCAGTTTAACAACCTAGACAGGTAGCAGTTAGCACACACATAAATTTGGCGGTGCATGCACGCACACAAGTGCATTGATACCCACTAGGTTTATGATTTAGGAAATTTTTATGACATTTTAAATGTATGCTATTATTTTATTTTTCCACAATAATATTTAAAACGCAATTATGGCTTGATATATAAGTACTTAGATCTTAATTTAAATTTTGACTGATCATTGAAAACTAACCCTGTATTGATGAGTTGAATAAGCATCACAAGTTGCAACTGTGAATGAATGCGGCCGACAAACCCAATAAAAACCATCACTGTCAGACATTTACCAAAACATCCACTTTCCGTTCTGTACGGTAACATAATAAGCATCTTTCTCTATCTGTTCGCCGTAACTAAACACAGGTAGTCTCTGCCATTACACGAGTTAGTTAATATGTATGAATGACCATTTGAATTAATGCTTCTTGGTGTATAACTGTTGTTTCACGTTATTGCCTTTCCCTGGCTGGTGGACGAATACCAAGTCTTAACTTATGTGGCAAAATTCAATTGAGATCTCCTTTTTTTAGAGCAGCCGTGGTCCATTGGTGGCGACCACGACTTACGAGCAGTAACCCGGGGATTCGAACCCAGGCAGGCGCATCAATTTGTGTAATTTATTTCATCACCACTGCTCTCAAACAACAACAACAACAGTCCATAACGTCCACTGCTGGACATAAGCCTCTCCCATGATGGGAGGAATTTTCCGTAATCTCCACACTTGGCAGGCGGATTGGAGATCGCAGTGATGAAAGACTAACAGAAAACGCTGCTGCCCATTCTCTGGTCTACGGAGGCGCAAGGTGTTCTGCCTCAGACATTAGTCGCCTTATATGACACCCGTGAGTGTAATGGGTTGGTTCTATTCTACTCTGCCGGATACCACACGGCGTGCACTCAAAACGGTGAAGGAAAACATCGTGCGGAAACCGGTATGTCCTAGAACCAAAATTCGAAGACATTATGACATCTACTACCAACCCGCACAGGGCCCGCGTGGTGGGTTTTAGCCCATTCCCTCTCATAGCGAGGAGGCCTGTGTCCCAGCAGTGAGAACATTATAGGCTGATTATGCTATGCTATGCTTCTTTTTTTGGGACAAACCCGCCGTACTATTTCCAACCACTGTAAGTTCCGAAAGCCAGAATCAACAGTGGTGACCGCCAGATTAGCGTGGAGACAATGAAGCTCGACGAATCCTGGAGATTCAAGTGTCTTGGATCCCGCAAATAATTAATCAGAGAAAGAGCGGAGGAGTCATCGATCTTTTATTAGTGATCGATGGGAGGAGTGCAAAAAACATATTTTTCTCAAACATGCTTGGAAATTTGGGCATAATTTTGACAACCTTCTTCGAGATAAATCAAAATTGCTGGGCCAGATACATGCGACCAGCGGCCTGCAAAAGTTGTATGAAAATCCATATCTGTCGTGTTTAGCGGTCAAATAAATTACTAGTAAACTCATAACGTATCTGTCGTGCTATTTAAAAATGGAACGATCTTTTACTCTGAAACATGGCAACCAAGGAGGTAACTTATCAAAGGTTTTATTTAAATTTCAAATTGGCTTGCAAATAGAAAGCGGTTTATGGAAAAAAAAAAAAAACAAATGAACTCTTCAACGCGAGAAAAATTGTTGTTGTTTGTGTGCATCATTGATTTTGAAGAGTAATTGTACTAATTTCCTCGCATTATTTGAGAAAAGTACTATACAAGCTTTGGCCACAACTAGGCATTGATGGACTTACGTTTGTGGGCCGAGGCGAATCAATGCCTCTGTTGCTGGCCGCTGCAGTAATGTACTATTACACTTGCCTTCATATCAAGCAGGAGAATACAGAGCAAGGCCAATAGGGACGATCTTCTTTACGTGTCGATTAGCTTAAATACTGTTAGACCAGTATGTAGCCACCTGCATGCTGTAACAGTTGCTTTTATTATTAAATCTTGACAAATGGTTGTTCAGGATGGGCAGGACAAAGGGTGGAACATATCCTGCAGATTCGACGAGCTCTACATTGGCAATTTATTTGGGATGTATTGAGGATACCCCATTTGATTTATCTACAACAGGACGTTTACAACTGGGATAAGCCCAGTTGCACCACGGATTAAAATTATCATTAATTTGCTTGAATTCTCCTGGTTATGAGGTGATTAGTTAATGACAGCCGGACACTACATGAAGAAATACATAAATGTATGTACGTCTGGCACACCTACCCTGGACAGTAAGCCCCATTATATTCTAATAGACAATCCCGTATCACAGAACGTCTCTCAATTCAACACTGAAGCATTACTTAAAACTAGATTCGTCATTTGATTGGTTGAAATTAGTTGTAAGTAATGCTTCAGTCTTCAGTGGCTAGTAGATTCGGGACTGAGTAATATTTTAACAGACATAAGCCTTTTTTAGGGTTCCGTAGTCAACTAGGAACCCTTATAATTTCGCCATGTCTGTCCGTCCGTCCGTCCGTCTGTCCGTCCTCACTTAATCTCTGTGACCGTTAGCACTAGAAAACTGAAATTTGGTACCAATATGTATATCAATCACGCCGACAAAGTGGTAAAATAAAAATTGGAATTAAATATTTTATTAGGGTAGATCCCTATATGTAAAGTGGGAAGTGATTTTTTTTTAAATTTCAACCCTAACGTGTGATATATTGTTGGAAAGGTATTTAAAAACCGGCTAAGTGCGAGTCGGACTCGCGTACGAAGGGTTCCGTACCATTATCTATACATTAGACAAAACGGCAAAAAAATCACGTTTGTTGTATGGGAGCCCCCCTTAAATATTAATTTTATTCTGTTTTTAGTATTTGTTGTTATAGCGGCAATAGAAATACATCATCTGTGAAAATTTCAACTGTCTAGCTGTCACGGTTCATGAGATACAGCCTGGTGACAGACAGACGGACAGACGGACAGACGGACAGACAGCGAAGTCTTAGTAATAGGGTTCCGTTTTTACCCTTTGGGTACGGAACCCTAAAAATGAATAGGGGTTTCCTAAAATCATTTTTTGATAATGTCAATAATTTCGGAAATAATCGCTCCAAAAGTAAAAAACAATGTGTCCCCCCCCCTCTAACTTTTGAACCATAAGTTTAGAAAATATGAAAAAAATCTGAAAAGTAGAACTTTATAAGGACTTTCTAGGAAAATCATTTTGAACTTGATGGAAACAACAGTTTTTGTACAACAAAAGACAAAAAGTTGTACAAAATAATTTCTGGACTAAGTTTGTAGTATATTCGTATATGCAAGCATTTTTACATAATGGATACCCACCTTTAAACTCATAAGTGGGAACACTTATTGTGACGGACGGGAAACTACGGAACCCTACACTGAGCGTGGCCCGACACGCTCTTGGCCGGTTTTTTTCGGATGGGAAATCATCAAATGACTCCTCCCGCTCTGGGCGGAGCGGAGGGGAGTGTCAAACTTTTACTGACTAAAACCCATCCATGTTCCTTCTTTGCCCTTTGTGTGACATTAAGAATAATTTCCGCTATTAATACGTTTGGGGATTTGTTAAATACTGCCTCGAACCAATTTCGTTTAAAACCACTTTACAATATTTCTGAGAATTACAACAATTCTTCCGACAAAACACGCACACACAATTTGAATAACATCTACCTGCACTTTTGCACAATGATTATGTATGAATCAGCTGATTCACCTAACTCCGCGCGTTTCGAACATGAGTGGGCCCTTTGATTAGGGACCTTATTGTGTTGACGTTTCCCAGAAGTTCAGTACCTTTTTGAACATGAGTTGTATAAAAGGTTAATGCATTACTTGGGTTTTTGAGAAAAATAAGAGACTCGAGTGTCGATGCGTGAATTTGCCATGATTATCACGAAAGAAGCTGTGATGGTCCTACATACCTATGGTCTACGGACTACTGGTGGTCCGTAGGAGCTTCGAATAACGTCCGCGAAAGGGTTAAATATGACTCGTACTTTTAACTTGCACAGAAGATGCAAGCCAACCTAATTTAATCTATCAGAGGCGAGGTGAATTGTTTGAGAATATACTAGCTTATTCTAAATTGCTAGATTGCAAAATTTTTCGAACTCATTTCGATCGATTTTGTATCCTTCACTATCTTAATTCTAAAAGTTTTCATCCCATTAACCAGCCGGTCCTTGCTAACAATGAAGACATCAAAGTGGTCCCTGGTCCAAGAAAGGTTGGGAACCAGTGGTTTAGATGGTTACAACCAACCTTTCTAAACAACCTTTCTAACTAACGCTTCTGGGTTTGATGATTGGTTCTTGCTGAAGCTGTCAAAAAAAATGGGTTTTTCCCGTACTCCATGGGACATGCCCTATTTAACATATCGCCTTTATGAGGGTTAGTCGTGATACTACCCTATAAACTTGATATTTCTTTTAACCCCATCAACGACTAGTTAAAACAGCGGCCTACTTAATTCATTCTGTTCATTCACAATGTGGAAACAGGATGTAAATCACAATCACAAACAACGCCACTGCACCAAGTCAAAGATTTTCAACAAACAGCCAATGTTTATCACAAACATTTCCTTGTCTTTGTCACCCAAAGGAATATGTAACTAAGTAATACTACAAACAGTCACATAACTACTTCGGTACCTACTACGTAAATAGGTCCGAGCTGCATTTTTAAAATTTATTTTTGTTCTATAAGTCTTGCGCAATCGCAAGACTTATAGAACAAAAATAAATTTAAAAAATGCATCAGGCGAGTTGTAGCCAATGCTACAACTCGCCTGATGTGAAGCGATGATTTGGTCTAGGGTGGAGGTCGCTTGCCTAGAAGAAACTGATTCACTCGAACTTTGAAGAGATCCCGATACTTGCGAGAATCGCATCTTGGATGTAGAGACTTGCGTTACTTGCAAGCAGCATTATTGCAACCGAATTTATTGGTTAGTAATTAGCAATCAAAAGTTAGCGATTTTGTCGCTATCTCTGTCGAGACTCCGCCCAGTTCCTAACTGTTGAAGATTTTAAGTAATAATATTGCGATTTTTCAAAGCGATCGCAAACTTTTTTTGATGTGTGTAAATTATTATGAAACTGTGGTAACACTCTTCCCTTCAATCTGCTACACTCGTCCGATACCGACGTGAATTTTAGCTGTCCGCGTTTGTGTCGTTTTATTTTATTTTCCTCGGCACCAACGTACCAGCACCTCATCAGCACCTACTACCTCAATTATTACAAAACTACACACTAACTCAAATCACCGATGATAACCAGGATAATTATCATAATTTTAGGGCCAAGTTCACCGAAAACATAACAGTCTGATTACAACAGCTGTTTAAAACACATTTTCATGTACAAAAATGTGTTCTAAACAGCTGTTTTTGGATAATCAGACTTATCTTTTCGGTGAACTTGGCCCTTAGTATTTCAGTGTCGACCCTTTTTTTTTCGGATGGGAAATCATCAAATAACTCCTCCCGCTCTGGGTGGAGCAGGAGGGAGTGTCACACTTTTACTGACTAAAACCCATCCATGTTCCTTCATCGCCCTTTGTGTTCCGGGGCCACGGTATCTCTTTCGAACAGTCCCGCAACCCCGGCAGGCATCGGTCCTTACAGACCCCTTCCTTTTTGCTGACTCTCTTTGAGGCGCGCGTGGAACACGAACGCGCCGTCGACACGGCCTGTCGTCATGAGACGGACGGACGGCGAGCTAGCCCATAGCCCACCGTCCACATGCCCGCGCCTACGGTGGCCGGGGGCCACGTGGTGGTGGCCCCCGACGCCCGGGGCGTCTCCCGCGGCGGCCGGGACGTTGAGAGGTTCTCTCCCTCTCACGTTCCGCCACCTCCTTCTCTAGCATTACTGCTTCGCAGAAGGAGGTGACGGCGTCCCATTCCGTCTCGCTCCGGACCATGGCTTGCACCAGGGCCGGACGCGAGAGGTCGCCGCCGCCGATCGCCGCTTCGAGGACACGGCGGTGCTCCGCCCACGCGGGGCACACCTCCACCGTGTGTTCCACCGTGTCCTCCGGTCGATCCTCACAATGGAAGCACCCGGGCGTTTCCTCCCGCCCGATTCGGTGCAGGAACCTCCCGAACACTCCGTGTCCGGTGAGGACCTGCGTCAGGCGGAAGGTGAGGACGCCGTGGCGTCTCTCAAGCCACTCCTCAAAGAGGGGACTTATCGCCACTATCGTGGCGTGCCCTTCAGTGTCGACCCTTTCACGACGCAACAGAGTATCGGACTTTAATGACATATCCAAAACATTATCTGATGATTCGCACGATACCAAGAAATCTTTTTTCGATTAAACTATGTAGTTTGCAACGCGTTAGTAAGCCGTAAAACTAAAGCCAGTATTCTTTCATTTTTGGCCCAAAAAATACTTTAAATCAGAGTCATTCAAAATACCCATTTTCATTTCTGTAGTCAAGGTTACGCAAACTATAAAATTAGTTTCAATTTACGTCAACGTCTCATTTTTTTTCCTTGTTATTGTTATGCAAAACTGAAACGAAACACAGATAATTGTCTTTTGTCAGACGCTGCTGTGTGCTACAGCAATTTAGGAGATAATTATGCTGATATTAACATACCAGAGTGATAAAAACGACATACCTTTATACCCACTTAAAAAAGATGACATAAGCAAAGATAGTTAAAAAAAAAACATAGTTTGAGATGATAGTTAGCTTTATCGTAAAAAGCCACAATAATGTTTGCTTACTTGCAGGTTTATGTTATAAGTGGAAAAACCATATTTCATACCCTTGATAAACGGAGTTTTCATCCCTGAAGGATTGGCAGAAGTGGTACCTAATAGTTTTAGGTCGCATATAATAGGGGTCGAGCTTATTGCCATCAACCGGGCACAAATCCAGAATACTACTGAGGAATAAGTTTTTATACTGACATGTTTACTCACTGAAGACGGGATCATCATCTGCCTAGCCTTTTCCCAAGTTTTTGGGGTCGGCTTCCAGTCTAACCAGATGCAGCTGAATACCAGTATTTTACATGGAGCGACTGCCTATCTGACCTCCACAACCCAGTTAGTACTGGGTAATACGATACCCCTTGGTAAGACTGGTTGTCAGACTTTTTGGGCCACTGACTACCTGTAACGACTGTCAAAGATCACAAATGACAGCCGGGGCCAACTGCTTAACGTGCTTTCCGAGTCATGGAGGAAACTCGGTATGTAATGTGTGGTCACCCGTCCACAGACCAACCTAGTCAAGCACGGCTTAACCTAAAGATCGACCCGAGCGGCTGTTCTTATTTAGCCACGAGCTCCTCACTGAAGACGGGATATAAATATAATAAATGTAAATATCGCGTTTTCAATATTAATCGTAAGTTGGTACTGAGAAATTCCTGTTGGAAAAACACAATAACACCCGACCTTAGCATTGAACCCAGGACGGATGCGCAGCAGCTGCGCTTGCGACTTAGTAGTCGCAGTAGTTGCCTCTTTAGATGCCTTTTGGTGTACAGTTACCCTAAAGGCATCTAAAAGAGGCAACTAGCTTCAATTTTCTGACTGACCCAATCTTAGATAATTCAAAACTGCCTGTAAATGCTTTAATTGAATTAAATCTACCGAGTCTAATTCAATTAATTCTGGGTGATTATTACGATGGTGCTCAGAAACCTGATTCCCAAACTGTCTCTCATTACGCAATACGCATTGTTACTTTATTTTACGTTAGAGTTGTTTCCAACGCCATAATACATGATATAATTAGTTGAGAACTTTGTAGCTAACCCTTATACAATTGGTTACTTACAGAAAACAATTTACAACACCTAGATATTTCTGTTAAGTTAAATTACCATATAAACTTATCATCACGGCTGTTTTCGCGAAGGATAGGCAGAATTCTACTGTAGTATGTGACCCATATTTCACCAGTTATGTTACAGTCCCATGCCATAGTTCCCCAACTATGGCATGGAACTGTAACAAGCCTGGGTTTGTGCTCGTTTGATGGCAATAGGCCCCCGCCTATTGCCATCAAACGGGCACAAATCCAAGCTACGTGGCTGCTACTGAAAAAAAAACTGACGGAAAACCCAATAACACTTTGCCTGACCCGGGAATCGAACCCAAGACCTAATGGTCAGCAGTCGCACTTACAACCACTAGGCCCACAAGACAGTCTTTATCTCAAAACGCAAATAAAAGTGTCTTAATCTGACGCTAGAGGCATAAATCCTACCTCTGTTTGTTAAAAGATTATAAACTAACTAAAGTTTAGCAACACAAACAATATAATATCTCAAACGATTACTAAACTAGGCTGATAACGTTATCAAAGTGAACATAAACTAAAACTCGACCGAAATGACATCAATATTGAACCAGCATTACTCATTATCTTCATATCGTAATTAATCTTGTGTTTCATTTATTACAGGTACTCGTGGAGAGCGCACGTGTTGGATTAAAGTGTCGGATAACAGAAGAAACTAAACTCCTAAAGTGGAATTCTAAAATAAAAATCCTACGTTGGAAATTAAAAATCCAAAGTTAAGTGTGTTAAAATTCCAAATTCAATTCAATAATTTGGAAATATAAAACCAAAATTCAATAACAATAGTGAGGTAACATTTAAAATTTAAATTCTAAATTCAATTTCGTTCTGTGAAGTGTAAACTAAAATTAAAATTCCAAATTGGAATTTGGAAAAGTGCTTGTTTAGTGACTTTGGAAGTGGGTGACAGTGCTGTGTTAAGTTCTATCCTGTGTATGATGAGTGGTGGGTATGGATGAGCCCCAGACTATCCACAAGACCTGCGTGCGGGTGAACTCGGCGGAGGATGATGAATCTCGGGATGAGGTGGACCATGAGTTACCAAAGAAGAACCCTTTTGTGCGGGTAAGTGATTTTGAATCTTATGTTAACTTAAAATAAGGTTTAACTAAATATTCGAGACTAGTTTAAGATAAAGTGTAGTAAATCTTTTATAATGGCTGACGTAATCGTTCTTTTTTCTTCACCTACTTGATTAAACTAATGTGTTAGATTTCTTGCGTCTTTTACAGGTCCAATATTTTTATAATACAATACCTAAAACCAAAATCGTATGTTGGTGGCAAGGCAAACTGTGGTAACTTTAAAAGATATCCATCAAACTTAACGGAAATACTAAAGTATTAAAACACGTTTACGAGTAAATATTAGGATGTATTAGGACATTTCATTGAAAAGCAACGTAATTTTTGCAATAATTCTACCTTGAGGAACGCCACAAAACGTTTGAGGTAAAGTAACATCCGGAGATTCACGTGTGTGTTTAATTTAACTATAATATTATAATTTGCATAAAAATTAACAGCATGTCCGTGACCCTGCTGCTCAGGAATTGTAGACTTGGACAAGAGATGTGTACTCAAATAAATGTATGTTTATACCGACTGCAAATAATTGTGGTCCTTCGAGCCGGATAAATTTTATAACCCACTTAATTATCAAAATGCCTGTTATATTAGATGTCTTTCTAATATAGAGAAGAGTGCGTTTTGGCTATTTAAGCCCCTATTTCCTCACGATGTTTAACTTATCACTGTAATTTTTTTATTCAATATCACCGACAGCGATGATGGATAAATCTAAATTAATTTGACTGACCAAAACTACAAAAAAGCTTAATAATCCTGTAGAAGAGTGCTGCAGAAAGGCAATACGCTTTGAATGCGGCTGTCACAAGTCTAGGTCATCTAATCATGACAAACACTCTAATCAAAACAAAGAACAATCACGCATCGGTACCCTCCCCAAATTGCACCACAATTGCATTCACCATTACTTAGGAGAAGGAAATTGATTACTCAAAGTTCCTTTTTACTTTCCGAGACATTAAACATTTTCTTTAGTCACTAGCAAGTGAGATTAGTCATAGGTAGCATGTTTGTTTTGTGAGGTTAGTCATGCATGCAACGTGCAATAGGCGCCATTTGTATTTGAGGAATAATGCTAAGCGTTCACGATGCTTCTCAAACTTAACGTGTGTAACTCAAATCACGAATGAGTAGCCAGATGTCACACTGCAGCAGTGGTTTTCAATAGTTTTCCTTACACAGCAGACGGTAGGCCAAACTGAGACGGACAAATTACTATATGTAATTTAAGTTTAAGGTAAATGCTCCAACCAGCCCGCGAAATTCAAATTTTCTTACGGTTCTTGCAATTTGCAGGCCAGCGCTAGGTTGTATGTTGATTAAAATATTATTCGCGGCTGTAAGACATAATATATAGTATCAGAATTATAATCATCAAAATCATCAATACAACCCTCCAAATACATAAAGGTGTAGGAACCAAAAAAAAACAGGAAAATGTAATTTCTACACCTTTATGAACTTAGTGGGTTGTATTGATGATATTGATGATTATAATTCTGTAACTGCATACGTTTTACAACCGCGAATAATATCGTAATCATCATACGACCTAACACTGCCCTGCAAATTACAAAAAACGTAAGAAAATTTGTATTTCGCGCAGTACAGACACAGGAGCTGATGGACGCTTCCATCAGCTCCTGTGATGTGCAAACAACAAGACAGGCAGGACACAACAAACAACAACAACAACAGCCCATAACGTCCACTGCTGGACATAAGCCTCTCCCAAGATGGGAGGAATTTGCCGTAATTTCCACGCTTGGCAGGCGGATTGGAGATCGCAGCGGCAACCAATTGTTTACCAATATTTAACAAAAGTATTTTCTTGGCAAATACTGCAATAACACATATAAATGATTTTCAGATAATAATCGCAATACTTATCTCTTCTTTAAACTTCTACCCACATCATGTAAAAAAATAGGCTGTCATTGCGAGATATTAAAATTAAATTATAGTCAAAGTACGTTCATTAATATTTTAATGAGATTACTGAAAGCCACTATTGAAGGTTGGGTTATATTTAGAAAAAAAAAACACAATGCGGGTCGCCATGACTAAAAATAACTAGTAATTAACACTAGTTATTAGAATAAAGGAAATGCTATAGTAGCGTTATTATAAGGGATATTTCCAAGATGTTAAGCCGTTGGTCCCGGCTGTCATTTGTAGATCTTTGACAGGCGTTTGACAGACGCAACGTAGTTGGGAAAAAGCTAGGCAGATGATGGCCTAACTTTTAATTTCCTTTGAGCCTCATAAGTTTTATCACACCAAGTAACAAAATGTAAACCATCGCAAGACTTGACATACATCGATCAAGTGCCAATCATACCACAAGATGCACTACTTGATTGTGTAACACGCGACTGGCGTTATAATGGAGCTTCTATTTATCTAGACTAGACTATAGGCTTTTATAATAATTCGCTATTGAGACACACTGAGTGTGCTTTGGATATGATAGGTTTTCATTATAAACTTAAAATATGTAATAATTGGCTTCTCATCTCTTTTTCAATGTTGTTAATCGTTTTTTGAACTGAAAACTTCTTTAGGCGCGTTGAGCACTTTTTGGGTGAAGGCAAAACATTGAACTCATCGTCACGTAACGTAACGTGCGGTCATTCTTCGTAGCCGTTCGTAGCACTCGTAGCATCCGCTACGGCGTAGCACCACATAGGCATCCGCGGGCATAACCAGTGCTACGACTGGGGCGGGGCCTGTGTACTTTTTGTTTTCACTTCTATCGGCAGTCCCCAAAGACTGTTTTTTTTAAATTTAATATCTCACAATGTAGTATTGACGGGTGATCTGAATCATGCAGGTCAGAAAACACCAATATTTCGGAAATCAATTTTAAGCTCAGTTTATTTTCATAGTGAACATTTATTCAGTTATTCACTCATAGATAGGCGGTGGTCCCCATGGTCCTGTGCCATCACAATACAACGCTAATTTCCTTTTTTAGGGTTCCGTAGTCAACTAGGAACCCTTATAGTTTCGCCATGTCTGTCCGTCCGTCTGTCCGTCCTCGCTTAATCTCTGTGACCGTTAGCACTAGAAAGCTGTTTGGTACCAATATGTATATCAATCACGCCGACAAAGTGGTAAAATAAAAATTGGAAAAAAATATTTATTAGGGTAGCCCCCCTATATGTAAAGTGGGAAGTGATTTTTTTTTTAATTTCAACCCTAACGTGTGATATATTGTTGGAAAGGTATTTAAAAATGAATAGGGGTTTCCTAAAATCATTTTTTGATGATGACAATAATTTCGGAAATAATCGCTCCAAAAGCAGAAAACAATGTGTCCCCCCCTCTCTAACTTTTGAACCATAAGTTTAGAAAATAATAAAAAAATCTGAAAAGTAGAACTTTATACGGACTTTCTAGGAAAATCATTTTGAACTTGATGGAAACAACAGTTTTTGTACAAAAAAGACAAAAAGTTGTACAAAATCATTTCTGGACCAAGTTTGTAGTATATTCGTATATGCAAGCATTTTTACATAATGGATACCCACCTTTAAACTCATAAGTGGGAACACTTATTGTGACGGACGGGACTCTACTGAATCCTACACTGAGCGTGGCCCGACACGCTCTTGGCCGGTTTTTTTATTTGACCATCGAACCCATTACCGTTTTCAATCACTACAGCAACGAGACAGACACAACACAGATACATATAGAGTCTAATCTACATACTATGCTGGAAGCTAGACCACCAACCAATGAATCACAAAAGCACATCAATATTCCAGTACACAACGTAAGACAGCTAATTGTCGTGTCAGTCGCCCCGTACTCGACAAAAACTGAAGAAAGTTACACCGCAACAACACTGCTCACTGCTGGGAATCGAACCCAGGATCTGATGCTCCACAGTCGTGCTAGCAACCGCTATTCCAACGTGACAGTCAGACCGGAGATAAACGCTAATCTACATCATCAACATCTGCTTAGCCTTTTCCCAAATATGTTGGGGTAGGCTTCCGAACTTACCGGATGCAGCTGAATACCTGTATTTCACAAGGCTATGGTTCAATGATGGTTTCAATGACCGTTTAGAATCGATAATATTTTCGATATACCTAATGAACCATTTTTTTAAATCAATTTCATTCCTGTCCACCACTAAAAACAAACATGTGGATATTGCAACAGCACAATTTAGTTCAACAGCCTAGATAGATAGCAGTTAGCACACACATAAATTTGGCGTCCCGCGGTTTCACCCGCGTAGTTCCCGTTCCCGTGGGAGTACGGGAATAAAATATAGCCTATAGCACTCACGAATAATGTAGCTTTCTACCAGTGAAACAATTTTTAAAATTGGTTCATTACTTCCGGAGATTCCCCCTACATACAAACTTACAAACATACAAACAAATGTTACCTCTTTATAATATTAGTATAGACTACTAGGTTTATGATTTAGGATTTTTTTAGGACATTTTCAAATGAATGCTACTATTTCATTTTATATTTTTCTACAATAATAAATGCACTTTTGGTTTGATATCTAGATCTTAATTTTAAATTTTGACTGATCATTGAAAACTAACCCTGTATAAGAGCTAATCTACATATCGGAAGACTAATTATCTCTATAGATCTCTAGATCATCTAGATTTAAACAGATGTATGAATCACCAAAGCACATGGAGCATCAATATTCCGAGTACACAATGTAGGACAGATCGTCGCGCGGTCGCGCCGTGCTCGACAAAAACTAAAGCAAGTGGCACAACGAACTGTTGCGGCCGCTGACTCGTAAGTATTGCTGTAACTGGCTGTTCAAGTGTGCGATGGTGTTATCTTATACGCGAATTAAGTATTTGTTTGATCGTATGTTTATTGGGTATCAATATTTTTTGCAGACTTCTTGTTTATGATTACTATACTGGGCTAATTTTTGCTTACACTTGCAATACAGAAACGCTCTCTAGCCCCGCCCCGTTAACTTTGTATAGAAATAATTAATGAAAAGATACCGATCGGCCGAGCGCACTGACGACGCACGCCGAACGAGAGTTATTGTTATTTTGCGCGCCAAAGTTGACGCTTTCCTAATAGGCCTAAACTGTAAGGGGGCGTGACTCGGCGCCTCCGCATGAATTAAGCGAAAAAATGTTTAACTGATCAGGCGGAAAAGACCACGACTGTACATGAAGCTAAGTAAATCTACGCAAAAATTATTGCTGGGAACGTCTTTTTTCTTTGGGGTAATAAATAACGTTTTACGGTACGACTCAGTTTAACGCACTCAAAACATTGTGCTAATGGATGGATTGAATAGTCCGGAGTTTGTGGAGGTGTTAAAAGTAAAAATTTTACATTAAAAACATGTATTATAACAAAAGCTTGTGAAAAAGTTGGAACTTTGACCCCCAATATCTCCGTAACTAGAAGGTTCCCAGGTATGGTGTAGAACAAAAAAATATCACAATTACGAGGAGTACAAGTGCCTTTCAGCTTCTTTAAGAGTACTTTTAACAGGTCTG
The DNA here is from genome assembly GCA_905147715.2 of Xestia xanthographa. Classification (NCBI taxonomy): domain Eukaryota; kingdom Metazoa; phylum Arthropoda; class Insecta; order Lepidoptera; family Noctuidae; genus Xestia; species Xestia xanthographa. The sequence goes on from LR990644.1 coordinate 32,026,867, forward strand.
GGTGGTTTTCATCGTTTAATCTTCTTCTTAGCGTATCGGTAATCTAAATTGAGTCGGCCCAGAACTGAGCCACTAGTTTGGCGCTTTCGGTTGCGTCCATCAGTTCCTGTAGTGAACAAAAAACAGGACACACAGGACACGATAATAAGTGCCCCATCGTTTGTGGAACAGCACCACATTTACACTCCAGGGAAGAGTAATTAATGAATCTCCACCTGAGCAGGTTTTCCGTTAAAATTTAAATAGACTCCGGAGTCTATTTAAAGACTTCCAGGTCAGCCATGGCAATTCATGTCCAAGTAGGAGATTTAATCGTTCAATGAACGCAGCTTATTACAGTCCACTGCTGTGAACATAAGCCTCAAGAATTTAACAGGACACTTTTTCTTTTTGGATGGGAAGTCATCAGATGACTCCGCTCTGGGCGGAGCAGGAGGGAGTGTCAGACTTTGACTAACTAAAACCCATCCATGTTCCTTCTGCGCCCTTTGTGTTCCGGGGCCACGGTATCTCTTTCGAACAGTCCCGCAACCCCGGCGGCAGGCATACCGATGCCTGCCGCCAAGGAAATTCCAAAAAGGAAGGGGTCCGCAAGGACCGCCTTGCGGACCCCTTCCTTTTTGGAATTATTTTTTTTTAGTTTAACTTTTGAAGTTCTGATCCTCCAATCAAAATCTCGAACAACTTTATCATAATCAATTATCCTACGGATGACATAATTATGACTAGTCAATCTAGAAGTCAGGTAAATACATGCTATACACATGATAAGGCAAAGTAAAAGTTAATAAGCCAGGTAAATAAACCCATAAGAGAAAGATCAATAACCTTTAGCTACCACTTACATACTAGTAGTAAGCGGTTATGGTAGAGATTGACGATTGACAGGACATGTCAGTAAGCAAGTTTTATTAGCAGAGAAAATATTTACTGGTATGGAGGTAAATACACAGTAGCAGTAGATTATCCAATATTATAAACCATGTTTAACATTACTAATAGGGAAGTAAGTTTGTTTATCTGTCTTACTAGCTGATGCCCGCGGCTTCGCCCGCTTGACAAATGATATACTAAAACCTTCCTCTTGAATCACTCTATCTGTTAAAAAAACCCGCATCAAAGTCCGTTGCGAAGTTTTCAAGATCTAAGCATACATACGGACAGATAGACTCGGCGGGGGACTTTGTTTTATAATATGTAGTGATAGTGAAGCAGGTCGCTATAAATTACTATACTATATTTTGCTGAATCCGAAGGGGTGGAATGCAATGAATGATTAAGTATGAAAGAGAAAAAGGGTAGGAGAGGAGGTCCTTTTCTAGTACTACTGGCTACTTTCCATTCTGGGTATTTCTCCCGCCAAAGCCCGCCATAAAAACAAAGTGCAGGTGCTGAGCCAGTAGTTTTAAACCAGCCCTTAATTACTCTCACTCAGATCCAGCCTGTCCTCCCCTGCGACGCCCTAAGGCGAGGCTCGTACCCCACAGGGGGTGCCCTTAGCGCACGGTCGCTTAGTTTATAAGTTGTATGCCCCTGGCTGAACGCCTTACTCTCAAGGCATCCATAGGATAGTCCGGATAAGCAGAAGCCGGCGTCATAGGTAAACCTACGAGAAGTCAATAAAAAAAAAAGATATGCAGGTAAAACTGTACAATTACCCTAAAGGGGAATTCGGTTTTGCATGTACATTAAAAATTGTTATGCATGCATTACCTAGCGTGTACGGCTACCTCTAAACGAAATAAAAACAAAATACACGCAGACGAAGTCGTGGACAACAGTTAGTATATCCATAATCCTTGTACAAACACTCGCACGTTTCACAATAACTGATGGTACTTTACACCGTAGCGGTCATTGATAACGTATCAATTAGGTTGTTACCAACCAGTTCAATAATTATTACAAAATATCTCTAGATTAAACAAATAGATATGGCTATAATAAGTACCAATAATAATTTAGAAGTGGCAATAACGCAATGGTACATCGCAATCAACAGGTTAAAAGGTCAGACTAAACCATACTGCAAACGTGCAATACTGCAATCTGTTAATTTCAAGCAATCTTAGAATTTCCACAAATCCTACATCATTATCATCTGCATTGGGGTCGGCTTCCAGTCTAATCGTATGTAGTTGAATACCAATATTTTAGGTGAAACGACTGCCTATCTGACTTCCGTAACCCTCATATGTACTTAGGTATCACGATACCCTTTGGTAAGGTTGGTTGTCACACTATCGAAACACTGACAAATCGCACAAATATAAACTACTAGCGGACGTCCCGCGGTTTCACCCGCGTAGTTCCCGTTCCCGTGGGACTACGGAGATAAAATATAGCCTATGTTACTCAAGGTGAATGTAGCTTTTTAATGGTGAAAGAATTTTTGAAATCGGTTCATTACTTCCGGAGATTACCCCCTACATACAAGCTTATAAACTTACAAACTTACAAACAAATGTTACCTCTTTATAATATTAGTATAGATTTCTCCGCAGTAACCATAAACTCATATAACAACCTCATCTACGAGAAACACCAGTTTTTAAAGATAAGGAAGGAAGCTTATTTTTCTAAAAAAGAAAACCCGGCTTCTACCGCTCCACAGGATAAGATCTCCAATATTTCCTCTTCACCTTAATAAGGAAATCCCGTGTGTCTAGTTTACAAGACAACATATCAAGCTAGTACTAGTCCAGTTTATGCTGAACCCGTATTTTCTGGTTTTTCTTCGCAATAACTAACTGTGGTTACTCAAACATACAACTTAGGTAATATGTTGAGTCTTCATGAAAGCTTCCAGCGGTCAAACTGCCAAAGTCGGCTTGAAAATCTGTAAGCCGACTACAAAGCCAGATAGGCCGCTTCACATACAAACTGATAAGTCGGATGGGAGTATTCTAAAGAAACAAGGTCTGACTGGAAAGACACATACATCACAAACTATGTCCTACTTCTGGTCCCGCTCCTTGCGCTTGTAGCGGTATCGATGTGACAGAGCACCTCATTTAACTTAAATATGATAACCACTCACATGACTGAAGAAGGGCAAACACTTTCGGTACAAAGAGGTCAGGGTATACTGGGCATGCGTAGCTTGAAATGTGGTTTGTGTACTTACCTCCTACTCTCAGTTCCCGGTATCGCACGGTGGTATGCGAGTAAAAGTGCCCGTATCGACAAATAGACCTGTGTTATAGGCTTCGTTTGCACTCGCAATCGTAGATTTTACGTTGGGTTTTACTAAGTAATATTGATAAATATCATGGGGCTGAGCATAGTACTTTGAAGAACACAGTAGCTTAATATTTGTAATTTTGAAAAAAAAAACACATTTTTTTTAGTGGAAAATGTTTTTTAAATTAGTACGGGTCACAGTATAGTCCCTTGGGGAATACCGCAGTCATTATTTTTGTCTGATGATGTTTTTTGGCCAATTTGCCTTATTGTTGTTAATGTCGTTTTTTGTAACAAGAAGCTCGTAATTTTCTGTTATCCTTATTGCGTACAAGCACAGATAATATAATAGTACAAGTAAAGGTTCCAATTGTAAGTGATTAACAGTATCAAAACCTTGTTTTGTATCATCCTTATTATATTATTATCAAAAGCTTCGTTCATCATCGTCATCATCATTCACAGCCTGACTTCACCCACTGCAGGGTATATAGGCCACTGTTTGCTTGTGGCAAGCTCCAGGTTCTTGTTCCAGCTTCATCCAGGATATACCAGTGATGGCAACAATATCGTCTGACCATCTCGCTCTTTCATGGTTACTTGCTCTAATAGAAGTAGTAGTCAAAAACAAGCCAGTTTGTAATATAGATACTACAGACAATCCATTAAAGTATTCATCAGGTGTCACTCCACTACGTTATCATCACATGACGCACTTACGCCAAATTAAAATACACCATCCTTGTATTGACTGTCTTACCGATAATTCTTAGTAGACAGATAATATATTAACCGAAGGAGGTAAAGCATCTCTTTAGAATTTCACAAGTGAAGGAAAGTGGCCCGCCCTTACCTACCTACCTAACATGTTCTGTTGCCCAACTCGCATGGGACGATGTACAACCGTGAGATGAACGATGAGTACATTACTATGTAACTGAGATGCATATTTCCTTGTTTCCCGGATAGGCACTATTTATCGGAAAAAAATAGAACTCTGAAATCTTCTTTCAAACAAATTGGAATCAAATAAAAGTGAAGTTATATTTTTTTGTGCTTATCTGCAATCATTAGGTGATATTCAAGACGTGTTTTATATGTATTCTCGTTAGTTTTAACTCCCCTTTGATAGTTCTTATGCTCAGAGCTTTATGGATCTCCGTGTTGGTGATAAAACATGGTGCATTTGCCATTTTGCAGTCTCTGAATTGTATTTAAATTGGAGTCGCAAACACATCCTTGCGACTGTTGGTTTTAGAATCATTTTGTATATCAGCTGTTTGTTGTCGATATAATTTAATGACGGAAAATTAAGACTCATCGGTGAATTATTTTACTAGTAATTTTATCTTCTAAGCATCTTTTGAATCATTCTTATCTTCCTGCGGAAATCCCCTAACAAATTCTTTTAATGACACACGCAGGAAATATCCCAAATTAAATCGGCTTAGGGGGAAATTCTTCTTAATCATCCCGCCTTCGTTTTATCAAATCTCACTAATGTCTCAGGCACTCATCTGGCGTTCATCCGGTGCTCCGCTGTGACGCTGTCAATATGACCTCGCTTACAAGCGGACATATTTGTCCATACTGCTCGTACCTGTTGGAGTTAACTTAACCATAAGTTTAACTTGACTTTTAAGTTTATTGCTCGTGAGTGACCGCAGTGTCCTACGACATACCTTGTAATGTTTACTTGAACGAAAAGAGTATTCAACGTCATGAGTTTTTTCAATTACATTAATAAGTATTATGAGTAAGTGGAGTGTGCAAATATCATAATCAGTCCACAGCTGGGATTAGGACACAAGCTTTCTCCACCAGGACCTGTGGGTTTATGGATGTCTTCGATTTTTTTGCTTCTACTACATGTTGGTATCCTCCCGATATTTCCCTTCACCTTCACCGTTTTGAAAAACCGTTTTTTTTATTTATTGACATTTGTAATTTAATTTTTAATTCAATTGATCGACATTCATTTGGAGTCTGTGAGGTATTCCATGAAGCACACCCAAACGAAGCACACCCAGACGAAGCACACCTAAAGTGTTCCACTTAGCACACCCGTAGGTGGGCTACAAATAAAAATTTAAAATAATTAATTTCCTATTCCACGAAGCACACCTAAGAATATCACTCGCATAGTGTGGGGACTAAGAAATAAAAATGTCGATAGGAGAAAATATTTATTATTTAAAAGACTAACTTAAATATCTAACATCTTTCAGTTTCATTATAATAATGTGATACAATACTTGTAATTTTAATAGTGTTCAAATATAAATCCCATAGATAAGACGTATACATGATGCACGAGAAAATACAAATCCATAATAATAGCATATCATATCCCACCGGGACCACGGGTAACGAGTGATTGCATAATTTGACTAGGCACGGGTTTATTGGTTTTTTATTTTTTATTTATCTACCAACTACCAAGAGACCAGAACCATAAAGGAGGTATTATATATTTTTAATAGGGATCTCATAATCAATCCATTATATACATTTCGATTATCATGCAATAGGCAATGTAGAAAATACTTCTTCATGATTCTGGGATCCTGGTAGTTTGTCTTCTTCTTATGGTGTAACTGAACGGGAACAAACGTAAACAAGGATAGTAAAGTCTCACAAACTAGTTATTCTTTTAAATAATAAATATTTTCTCCTATCGACATTTTTATTTCTTAGTGGGGTCACTATGCGAGTGATATTCGTAGGTGTGCTTCGTGGAATAGCAAATTATTTTTTTAAAAATTTTATTTGAAGCCCACCTACGGGTGTGCTAAGTGGAATACTTTAGGTGTGCTTCGTCTGGGTGTGCTTCGTTTGGGTGTGCTTCATGGAATACCTCGTTTAAGGAGTTTAAGGAGGTTATTGACATTTTTATTTGTGTTTCATTTATTTTTGTCTTAATATGATTATTTTTAATAATGTTAGTATAATAATGCTGCTTAGTGAATGGAAGGCTTTTTTTGTGTTTAATGATTACTTATGTTTATTGAATGTTTTATGTATAATAATCTTGCATGCCGTATGGCAAAATGTATCGGGACTCTCATGGAAATTACCATCATATCTGTATACCTACATTATTGGCAAATCAATTATTTCTGATTTCTGAGAGCACTGGTGAAGCAATTTCCCAAAGTAATACCTATTCCTGTCTGAGCTCAAACCTACGTCTATGACACGTAAGTTACCAATGGGAACTATAAGGACCCAGATCCTTGAAGTTCATGGTCGACGATATTCTTTCTTTATCGTGTGGTTAGTCCCGAACCTGTTGTCAGAGTTTTATGCAGTCCATGGGCCTCTAACTAATTGGCTTTACATGCCGTCGAGATCTCTCAGGCATGCTGGTTTCCTCACGAGGTTTTCCTTCACCGAAGCAACTGATAATTATACAATACGCACATGAATCCGAAAATCAGAGGTACGTGTCTTGGGTTGAACTTGAGACCTGACAGTCCGACGGTGACACCAATAAGTAATCACTGCTTTTAATACTAAAAAGTTATATTTATGAAACAATTAATAATTTCAGTATGTGACGAACTGACAAACACTACTACACTACACTACATCAGCCCATAACGTCCACTGCTGGACATAAGCCTCTCCCATGATGGGAGGAATTTGCCGTAATCTCCATGCTAGGCAGGCGGATTGGAAATCGCAGTGATGAAAGACTAACAGAAAACGCTGCTGCCCATTCTCTGGTCTACGGAGGCGCAAGGTGTTCTGCCTCAGACATTAGTCGCCTTATACGACACCCGTGAGTGTAATGGGTTGGTTCTATTCTACTCTGCCGGATACCACACGGCCTGACAAACACATCTAAACAAAATAAATAAATAAGTAGGGTTGTACAGAAGGTATACAGTCAATCATCACACACATACACACCGTTATAACATACTCACACACCCACTTTAACTCCTCAGGCACACACACTCTCACACGCTGTATTCTTAGCTATGTATAGATGTTAAATTGTAAATCCTTAATTGAATTAGTTAAAATAGTTTAGGTTAAGATTGTAAAGAGCTGTGGATTTTGTAATCTATATTAATATTATAAAGCTGCAGTGTTTGTTTGTTTGTTTGAACGCGCTAATCTCTGGAATTACTGGTCCGGTTTGAATGATTCTTTCAGTGTTGGGTAGTCCATTTATCGAGGAAGGCTATAGGCTATATAACATCACGCTGCGACCAAAAGGAGCGGAGCATAAATGAAAAATATTGCAAAAACGGGGAAAATGTATTCCTTTTGTGAGCTGTTTCTCTTTTATGTGACGCAGACGAAGTTGCGTGGGTCAGCTAGTAAATAAATAATTACAACGACGACGACATTGAATAACATTGAGGACCAAAACACTCCTTATTCACACAATTGTCATTGACCCCTCTATTCGGTCACATAATAAATTCACAATCGGCTGCAACAGCCTCCACAGAGAAAGCGATACGTTTCCCATGACTATCGCATAGACAATGGGGTTCACAAAATAAGCCATTATTTTCACCAAATACATTGCAGTGCGTGTATTTCTGTTTACGTTTTACTTTCACTGACTGTTCATGTTTGACTGGGTTTTGGGAAGACAAATATGGAAATAGTTCCATATTTGTCTTCCCAAAACCGTGGTAGTAAATATTTGGACTATGAAGAAGGTAAACAGTGTATTGTTGTGTAATCATGATTGTTTACTTTTTTCTTTTTTTTCAGACTTACTTTTTTGCCTTTGGTTTCACGAATTATTAGGGAACTATTATTGTATTTTGCAGTATCTAGGGTTTATTTACAGAGACGGAAAAGGTTCTTGAGAGTAAATAAAAAAAAATTCATCTGCTACCTAGTTCATAAAGAATTTAGTCGAAAGAGTTTAGACAAAACATCAAATGAAAAATGCGGTCTGTTCATTGATGTCCTCGAGTTTAAGTCTAATCTAAATGTTAGTCATCATTTTGGCTCATTTTTATTTGATTTGTTTACCTAAGTTTTATCATCTAGCAACAGAAAAACGCCATCAAAAGTAAGTTAAAAAAAACGATATTCTACATCACTTTCATATTATCATCGACCTACATTGCAAAACATTTCTCTTAAACTGCTGACCCAATTCTGAATTAAACAAAAACTAAATGAGATTTTCGTTCATAAAAACAGACAACTAAGTTACTGTGTAGTTTAACTTTTTCTGAGTCAAACGTGCTTAATTTCGTTCCGAGACATTCTCTGTGGGGGGTGACACTAATGAACAAAGTTTGTGGTAAGATATGGCAAAGAAGTACTGCATCTTTCGTCTATAAGTAGGAAATAAAGGTCATTAACCCGCATACATTTATTCAAATACATAATTCCGAAAACAGAAATGACATAAAGTTGTCCCAAAACGACCTTTATCGTGATCCTTGACTTTTTCTAGCAATAAAAACGATTCATAATGAATTGTCGGGGTACCTACGCAGAGAAATTAAGGAAAGAGCAATGACCTTTAATTCCTACTTATCTGGCCCAAACTATAGTGGTCGCAAAAGTGAACTATGGAACGTGAGGTCCAAGGCTTGACTCCCAGGCAATGTATTATCAAGTTTTTAAAATACATTTAGCAGAATGGATTCAAATATGTGGCTTGGTAAGAAGATCGATAAAAAAGATTGCATGTAGCGGAGATGGGAATGTTTAGGTGGATGTGTGGTGTGACAAGACCATTCTTGTCACACCACACAACCACCTTCACCTTACTTTATCCATCCATCCTTACTTTATCCATATAAAGTAAGGAACGACTATATTAGAGGAAAACACGGAAAAACGATGAAACGGTGTAAATCACGGATATTATCCCGTAAGTACTTTAAGTGTAGTGTATATTAGAGGAAGTTTCAAAGTTGCACCAGTTACAGAAAGTTGAAAGGGAATCGACTGTCGTGGTATTGACATGTGATGGGGAGGGACAAATCGCATAGGACTAAAAGAGTGATGAATATAAAAAAATATGTTGATGGATGAAGAGGGAGAGGAATATCGAGTAAACGATGGACAGATTGTGTGAGGAATGATATATATGAAGGTAAAAGGAGTAAATGATAGCGTGATGGTTGATAGGGGAGTCTGGAAGAAAAAACGTGTGAGCCGACCCCAAGTAAGGTGGGAGAACAGTAAGAAGATGATTCAAATATGTACCTTGATATCTATGGGATTGCCTCTTATTAGGGACATGCCAATCGCTTTTAAATCATTTCGTATTTCTAGAACCACTTTTACAAAATTTGCTGAAACGTTTCGTTTCGTTTAGTTAATGTGCGTCTCGATATCTATTTAAGTCGGAAGATTCTTTTGGGTTAGCTCGTTCCATCGTCAACCTCATATCTGTCCTTAGAGCTAGATTTAGGTCAAGAGTAGGTCCCTAAAATATAATAATATAAAGATATAAAGTCCCATTTATTTTTTGGTTTTTTTATCGTAACCGCTGACAGAATATCACTCTGTCTCGTCTGAACCATTTTGGTTTATGTAATTTTAAATGTTTTATTCTGCCGGAAAACTTTACAACATATCACTTTTGTTAAAGGTTTTACAACACAATGCTCAAATCCTAGTACTGTTCTCACTAGATCACATACTTTATAAGCAAAACCTAGATAACTACGCCTGCTTCTACAAATCCAACTCTATAACTTAACAAATATAGTTCATAATCAGTAGCTACAGTTAGAATGGTAGCTCCAAGATCTGATAAACAAAATGAATGACAACCAGACTCGTTTCATTCACTAGAGCAAACTGTTGCAGTTCATTGAACTATGATAAAATGGAAATCGCTTTTCATGGCCATTTAGGAGGTCTAGAAATCAGCTCGTTAGGTAGTTGACAAAATGATTGAGCAAAGGACTTATTTATTGGTAATAGTTATGATGAAAGAGAAGAATGGAAATGTAGCGAAGAAGGTGTTACTGAGATGTGACCTAGGGTCCGCCTCCACGAGTGAAAGAATCGCGGCGAATCAACGTACTATTTCTATACGAAAATATCGCCGCAATTCTCTCGCTCGTGGAGACGGCCCAAAAGAGAATATATAGAAAAACGTGGTATGGACGATAATATCGCCGCAATTCTCTGCTCGCGGAGGCGGCCCCTAATAGAGAAGTTTGCAAGAAGACATGCAGCGCCCCCAATTAAATTGAGATACAGCAGGACAACCACTTCCACTTGAATTTACTTACACTGGTCCATAGTCACGAGGAATTGCGGCAGGCATCTGCAATAAGGTCTATCTAATTATGAATGTTATCTGCAATAGTGCCAACTTCCTCTATCAAATGAAAAAAAATAATGGAACCATAATTGACAGAAATATCGATAATACATAAATACAAAAATACAACACATCCGAACATGAAGCACTTCCTTTTTAGAAGTCGGTTACTGAAGAAAATAATGTCACTCTGTGTAGAAATAGCGAGAAAGAGATAATGTAGAAATATAATAGTGTAGATCAAGAACAGGCCATGCTATACGAGCTGGTTTCATAGATTTATCGAAATTATTACAACAGTACCAGTATTTCTGAATGCAGAATGTTAATGAAAGGAAGTAGATATTTATGAATCAAATCTCAAACAACCTCCAAGGTATATTACAGGAATGTCATAAATATTGACACTCCTTGCACCTTCTGAGCGCAGGTGTCTCTCCGGCCATATTTGTTTACCATTTTGGCGTCAAGCGAGCTTTAGCTATTTATTCAGTGACCCCAATACCTCTTGTGTAAGACCTGCCGAGCCTATTCCACGCCTTCAGAGTATCTTCAACCTTAGAAGTGTACCTCCAGAGTTCGTTTTCGAGTGTGACTGTTCTGGAGTTAAGATGATTTGAAGTTAGTGTTAAAGGAAGCTTGCACATCTGGGATCAAATTGTAGGAAAGAATTTGTCTCATTAAGAGTAATTCGCTAGGTAGAGAGGTACTTACTGTGGAGTGTAGCGTGCCATGGTTTGAAGGAATGTCGGCTTCCTAACGAGTTTCGGACTGCATGCTTACCTTGCGCATTCACCGCCTTCTAGAATGTAAACTACATAGACGAAAAACTTTGATATTTGCTACCTAATCTACAAAGAACTTATACATACGCCATCTTGAAATTAACCGAATATTCGATCGAAATTGAGGAAAATGTCGTGAGGAAAGTTTTGAGTATGAATTATGGCTATTAGAGTAGAGTACGACCAAGGAAACGATGAATGGACTGTGTGAAGAATGACATGACTAGAAAGAATGGAGCTGTCTGATGAGATGGAGAAGAATAGAAGAAGAAGACTGCTGAATGCTGATGATCCTAAATAAATTGGGATAAAGGCAAGATAATGAATGATAAAGATTTGATCGGAATCCACACAACATTGAAAATGAAAGTGATTTTGTTCTCCCACTACTTTACTTCCAATTTCAAAAGTTGTAATGATCTTGGATAGTTAACACTACTTAATCATCATCTGCCTAGCCGTTTTCCAACTATGTTGGGGTCGGCTTCCAGTTTTACCGGATGCAGCTGAATACCAGTATTTTACATGGAGCGACTGCCTATGACCTCCACAACCCATTTAGTACCGGTAATACGATACCCCTTGGTAAGACTGGTTGTCAGACTTTTTGGGCCTCTGACTACTTAACGACTGTCAAAGATCTACAAATGACAGCTGGGACCAACGGCTTAACGTGCTTTCCGAGGCACGAAGGAAACTCGGTATGTAATGGGTGATCACAGACCAACCTAGGCAAACACGGCTTCGACCCGAGCGGCTGTTATTATTTAGCCACGAGCTCAACTAAACTTTAAATTATAAGCTCAAATTAAAATTAAAGTCCAAAGATAGCCAACCTAGGAATCATAACTCATCTTATCTCACAGGTTAATGAAAGTTCCAAAGAATGACCTACCTATATTATTATTCACAAGTCAGTACTATACAACCTAGATACGTAGCTCTCTGGTCTAGTACCAAATGAGTATGTTCCCCGGCAGACCGCCGTGGGAACGGGGCTGGTACAAGCAGCATATTGTCACAGTAATTGGCGACATAGCTGATCCACTTCGATGGCACCGGAAAGTAAGAAAACTCGGGTAATTTGCGATATTTCTCTTGTGAACTAATTAGAGAAATTATTGATAGATTTTTGGCTAGTTTATGTCAAGAAGACGATTATATGTACCTGGGACAGACGGTCGGGTTAGGTAGGCAGAACAGATGGCCGATGGGGCCGAAAAGTTCTGGAGTGGCGACCGCGAACCTGAAGACGTTGCGTTGGAAGGCCTCCCACAGGTGGACTGATGACCTGGTGAAGGTTGCGGGATCCGCTGGATGCGAGTCGCACGGGGCCGGTCAATGTGGCGGCACTTGGGGAGGCCTATGTCCAGCAGTGGACGTCTTTCGGCTGAAATGATGATGATGATGATGTCAATAAGAAAGAAAGAAAGAAAAAATACATATTTATTTATCGCAGGGACATGACGTGCATACTAAATGACAAAATCTAAATAAACAATAAACATACAACGCATAACAAATATTTATAAATACAACAGAACGGAACAAAACGAAATTGATAGCTTGCACGTCGTGACTGCGACAAGCCGGTTACCACTCATCAATCGGGCACGAATACAGAGTAGCTACCGAACATACCAGTTGAAAAACCCTAAAATGACTTGACCAGACCTGGAAACCTAACCTAGAATCTTCGGTTCAACTACTAGAGCAATCATGACTCAATAGGCTTGTGTCCTGAAAAAATCTAATAAGTCCGTCAGTTAGATAATTAAAAAAATATTGACACGTATTTTTTCTTTTGTTACGTAAACCAAAATTGATGAAGATACGTAGATATACTCGTATATAAGATACGCTTTTAAAATTCTCAATACGTCACGCCGTGCTATAATTTATAGTGCGTTGTGACGTCACGAGCCCCCACTCTCGAGTTTTGATGCGTTTTATCTTTGTCAATATTCATTGATTTACAGAAAAAAAACGTGCTCATTATTTTCCAATACTCTAACTGACGGACTAAATAGATTTGCAATTTATTGATGGTGGAAACTAGCCTATTGAAATAGGCCGCCTCTTGTAAAGAAGTTACACCACCAAATAACCGCGGCTTCGCCCACAATCCCACATGGATGTCGAAAATTATCCCACGGGAACGTAGTGGGTCTTATGACCCACGCCATGTCATGATCTATCCATTATCCATGTGCCAAATATCATACAAATCCATTTACCCGCTACGGTTTGAACAGATTATAGACAGACTGATGCTTTCGCATTTATAATAGTAGTAGGTATCAGAGGTATTGAAGTGCTTCGAGCATGTTATCCGAAGCGAGGTTTTTAGGACTTTTACGCCATCATGAGGTCGAGAGTCACGTCCTTTAGGTATGTTTGAGACGCCTTAGTAATAGCATTTTGAGAGTTGTCTCGTGCAATAGAGCAAGGCCTTTAATAATATTGTGAACTGGATTTCTGTTCACATATATTATAGCGGAAACAAAAAAATCATCATCAATCATTAAAAATTAAAAATATCGTTTTTATACTGTTTTTAGGGGCCGTCTCCACGAGCGAGAGAACCGCGGCGATATTTTCGTATAGAAATACGTTGAATCGCCTCGATTCGCTTGCTCGTGGAGGCGGCCCCTTACTATTATTCGATTCATGTTATTATTTTTTGTTGCCTGAAATAAAACTTGTCCTACTAATAGTAGTAGTAAACATAGGACTCTAGCTGTGACATCGCTCAAGATAATATTTATGTTCTATACGAGTACATACACCTCTCTTACCTCTAATACCGCTACTTCTGCTGACTCACTATTCCTTAACACCTCAGAACGGACCACACCCTCCATGATTGATGGCTGACAGCTGAATGGACAGCATTAAGGTCAGCTGTTGTACTGTTAGACGATTGTTTGGACTAAGAATAAGATGGTCGAAGTGATTCTTAGACTAAAATTGAAAAGTCTTCATTGGATATGGTACAATGTGGTAAAACAGTACTTGAGGCAAAAACAGTAGCTTACTGCATGATTGCATTTCGACTGCATCTTGCATATGCATGCAAACTACACTTTTGCAGTTATTCTTTATGTAGATGCAGTATTCCGGTTTGTCGTAAACTTTTATGAGTCCAACATAGTTTGAAGAATGGTCGTGAGTGTATCTGGTTTTCCAAAAGTAATACAGCTATTCTTTTTCAGCGTAAAATCAATTCATCTGATTGAATTACAGATGAATAAGAGTAAATTCTCTACACTCGTTCTCCCCGTCATTGCGATCATTCTATTGATCTAGTAGAATGGTCTACTTACCTGGCAATTTTCTAGTTACGAAGATAGTGAGGGTCAAAGTTCCAACTTTTTCACAAGTTTTTAATGTTATAAACTTTACTTAAAATACCTCGTCGACCCCCGTACTATTTAATACATCCATCAGCACAATGTTTTGAGTACGTTACATTGAGTCCTCTTTGTGTAATTTGTTTTTCATCCCAAACAAAATATTTTTCTAGCATTCGTTTTTGCGTAGTTATAATTACTTGGTTTGATGTACAGAATGCTTGGTTTGACGGTTTCGTGAAGAGTCCGTTTATTATATTTTTATCACCTTGTATCTACCACCGTGTGGTATCCGGCAGAGTAGAATAGAACCAACCCATTACACTCACGGGTGTCGTATAAGGCGACTAATGTCTGAGGCAGAACACCTTGCGCCTCCGTAGACCAGAGAATGGGCAGCAGCGTTTTCTGTTAGTCTTTCATCACTGCGATCTCCAATCTGCCTGCCAAGCGTGGAGATTACGGCAAACTCCTCCCATCATGGGAGAGGCTTATGTCCAGCAGTGGACGTTATGGGTTGTTGTTGTTGTATCTACCTAATTAAAGCACCACAGGTTTTAAATTGTTTAGCTCATAGATGAAGTTTTTGTAGACCAACAGTGGAGTTTCCTCTGCAACTTCTTCATCATTCTATTACCCTTATCCATTGGGATAAGTGTATTTGTGGTCGGCGCAGCATATGCTCTTCTTCCATATTTCTCTGTGACTAGTCATCTCAGCAGTCACCTCCGTTCTAGCCATATCCATTGTTTTCTCCACAACTTCTTTTAGTTTAAAAAAATCTCAACAAATCTTTAACAAAAATCTGTTTATCATCCAACACGAAACGAAAGCGACAGTTATTTCCGAGTTACGGTCCGTCCTCGCAGCAAGTCGTTATCATAACTGTCGGTAAACAAGTCTACCTACAACTCTGCTGACCACCGTTAATATAGAATTAGGTCTTTTGTTGATAGTGTTTAATGGTGAAGAATGCTGTGTGGCTGGTTTTGGAGATGTGATTGTTGTTGAATTTGGGCTATTGTGATGATAAGGTAGTTTTAGAACAGGATTATTTTTAGTAACGGATGTGTCTATGTCTACGTAGACTGGTTCTTAACAACTTCGGTTACGATTCATAAATGACTGCAAAGAGAGTCCGTAATCTACGTAGAGTCGTGTGGTTAGTGTCGAACCTGTAATCAGAGTTTTTATGCCGCCCATAGGCTTCTGAATTGGCTTTACATGCCGTCAAGAAATTTCCCTCCGGCATGCTGGTTTCCTCACGATGTTTTTCTTCACTGAAGCAAGTGATTAATATACAATACGCACATAAGCCCGCTAAAGAAAGAAGGGCTAGTGCTCTCCAGTGATTTGAGTTAATGTGATGCCATCTAGCCGACTTCGCGCCACACCGACTGCATTCGATGGCTTTCTAGTGTGGTTGTTGAGAGCTTTGGTGTGCTGCTCTTTCATGTGCTCTCAAGTGGCTAGCATATCCAACTTTGGCCAAAAAACTCCGAGCACAAACCGGACATGTCAGAACACCGTTGACGACATTGTAGGGTATAGCTGTAGGTGGCCTAGCTTTTAGGTCATCACACTTTAAATCTAACTGCGAGTTAACGTAATAGGCATGGAGTTGTTGAGTTTCTTGTCAGTTCTTCTCCACAGGAAACGATCAATTCGAACCGTGCATTTACCTTATTTCGTTTTATAAAGACCCATGTAGTATGATACGCATTGCTTCTTGAAAACGTCCTAATGACACACATCATCATCATCATTTAGCCCACAGTAGTCCACTGCTGGTCATAAGCTACCTCAATCGCACGCCACTTAACTCGATTCTCAGCAACTCTCATCCAGTTGCTACCAGCCACCCTGCGAAGATCGTCGCTCTACCGAGCCTGAGGGTGACCCACGTTCATCCACGACCCACGGTCATCGGTTCTACGGCTAGTATGGCCGACCCATTGCCACTTCCGCTTACTTGTTATGTGACATTCATACACCTTTACACATTATTTTGTCTGATAATAACAGTCCATTGCTTTTAGGTTTTACTATAAAATCTTTCTCAATTAGATAGCGTGATAACGAAACTTACTACAACTTTGATGAAGCCCTCATAAACAAGAAAGCGTAAAGCCACCAATTAATGAAGCACTGTTATGAGCCATGACGAGACATTAACATCATGATGTAGTGTGCCATACTGCCGTACAGCTTCCAATAGAGATGTGTGTTCGTGTATCAGATCAATATGAGTTAGATGCGATAGTACGAAAAAAGGGTGAGCTTTCACTAAACTACATAAAAAACGTTAAAGTCATCTGTGATATTATAATTGGCGTTGTTACAAAAGTAGTCCAGAAAAGCTCTTCTCTAATTTACAATGTATTTTAAACTATGACAGAAGCAGCGTGACAAACTTCCTATCAGTGTCATATCAGTACCATCAGGTCTAATCAGGACTTTTCCTAACTATGTTAGGATTAGCTTCCAGTCTAACCAGATGCAGCTGAATACCAGCATTTAACATGCAGCGGCAACCTATTTGATTTAATTCGATATCCCTTGGTAAGACTTGTCAGAATTTCAGACCACTGACTGCCTATAACGACTTTCAAAGATCTACATCTTAAATGACAGCCGGGACCAACGTGCATTCCGGGCATCCACGGTCCAACTTGGCAAGCACAGCTTAACCTAAAAATCAACCCGAGTGGTTATTATTTAGCCACTGGGAACCTCAATCAATCTGGGATCCATAAGTTTTGCTTTTTCATCAGCCCCACAAGACGAGGCAGTGCCTAGAGAAAACACCGTAGATAGCATTAAACTTTCTGAGGATCTAGATGAAGCAAGATTGAATTTCCTTGCATAGTTTTCCCTGCATTAGTATCCAGCCTTGTCTGTAGGCCTTCTGCTATCCCTATTAAGAGAAACTCCTACAATATTCACATCACCTTCACTTCACTGCATTAGTAGTCGCCGCCATTTTACGCCTAACTAAAAGCAAATTATCAATCGCATTGTATGCAAACTAGCCCACCCACACAGATTTACTGTCATTGCAACTTTGAACTTTACTTGTTATCGGTTTGAGTTTAATTTGCATTGTCTTTTCTAGATTAAACTAGATGGCGCTGATTAAACATGATGACGTAACAATTCTATATTTAAATTTTTAAATGATTAGTTCTAAAATATATTGTGTCAAAATTAAAACGCTGGTCATTACAGTTTTGAACTCTGTTTGCTATGAATTAAGATTGAAAATTGTTTCTTTGACAAAGATGTGTGATAAAAAATAAACAAAACCTGAATGACA
Organism: Xestia xanthographa; assembly: GCA_905147715.2. NCBI lineage: Eukaryota > Metazoa > Arthropoda > Insecta > Lepidoptera > Noctuidae > Xestia > Xestia xanthographa. The sequence continues at coordinate 32,044,774 of LR990644.1, forward strand.
AGAAGCTTGTAACAAATTCTAAAGCTAATGGCTTGCGAAATAAAGTTTGAACTGCTTTGAAGACTAACTTATGGTCTAAATTGTATGGTACAGTTGGTCGTCACTGGGACAGATGAAGTGGTGCCCGGTTTTTTGACTGATGTTCAAGATGGCTGTTGTTACTAGACCGGTTATATGTTTAGACTGGCTTCGATCTAGGTTAGCGTGTGTTATTGTTGGTAGATGACTCAGACGAAGTCTAGTAAGCGGAAAGCTTGGCTGTTGATCGTGAGGTCCGGGTTCAATACCTTATAGATATGGCGCAGCCAATTCATATTACACGCCGTTTTACATAATGGTGCGCCGCATTGAAAAACGCCGCCTTTATGTAATACGGCGTCCTTACGTTCAGCCGGATAACAATTCGGCTGGAATAAAGTACGCTGCATTGAATGAGCCCTTTCGCGTTCGTCAAAGCGGCGTAATAACGTGCCGTCGTTATACAAACGGGCGCATAATCTGAGAATTACGTGGCAGGGGGCTTATTAAGAGGTTCCTGCACCGAATCGGGCGGGAGGAAACGCCCGGGTGCTTCCATTGTGAGGATCGACCGGAGGACACGGTGGAAGACACGGTGGAGGTGTGCCCCGCGTGGGCGGAGCACCGCCGTGTCCTCGAAGCGGCGATCGGCGGCGGCGACCTCTCGCGTCCGGCCCTGGTGCAAGCCATGGTCCGGAGCGAGACGGAATGGGACGCCGTCACCTCCTTCTGCGAAGCAGTAATGCTAGAGAAGGAGGTGGCGGAACGTGAGAGGGAGCGAACCTCTCAACGTCCCGGCCGCCGCGGGAGACGCCCCGGGCGTCGGGGGCCACAACCACGTGGCCCCCGGCCACCGTAGGCGCGGGCCTGTGGACGGTGGGCTATGGGCTAGCTCGCCGTCCGTCCGTCTCATGACGACAGGCCGTGTCGACGGCGCGTTCGTGTTCCACGCGCGCCTCAAAGAGAGTCAGCAAAAAGGGAGGGGTCCGTAAGGACCGATGCCTGCCGGGGTTGCGGGACTATTCGAAAGAGATACCGTGGCCCCGGAACACAAAGGGCGATGAAGGAACATGGATGGGTTTTAGTCAGTAAAAGTCTGACACTCCCTCCTGCTCCGCCCAGAGCGGGAGGGGTTATTTGATGATTTCCCATCCGAAAAAAAAAAAAAAAAAAAAAAAAGGGGGCTTATTAAGTGGGCAATTTTTTCATTATTTTTGCGATAGGACGCTCCGTTTTCGAGATATAATCAAATTTAGAACCTGCCACGACTCCATAACGCGCGCTCGCTATGCTCGCATTTTACATTACACACCCACTTTCTGTCACAAATGTCGTCGTCGCTCGTCGCTCGTCGCTCGTCGACAATTTTAGTAGGTTATTTGAAGTATCGGAATTGCTGACAATACGGCTAACCGTTGGACGCCGCTTTGTCGAACGTATCGCCACTACAATTCGGCTGAGGGTGAGGATGCCGTATTACATAACAGCGGTGTTTTTCAATCCGGCGCGCCATTATGTAAAACGGCGTGTTGTACAAATTGGCTGCCACAGATACTTAGAGACGTTAGTAAACAATTTGAAGTTATCTCTTACAGTAAAGCTGGTCTTTTTCACAACTACTAGAATTTTACGATACCTCTTGGAAGGCATAACGTGTTTTCCAAGACATGGAGGGGTTTCAGTGTGTAGATGGTCAGTGGTCACCCATCAACGAACCAAGCTCGGCAACCGTAGCTTAACCTTTTATGGCAAAATAGTAACGAAGAGAATTTTCCAACAAATGTAATATAATTGCGTCATGCGAGGAACCGAACCGAAGACCTCCCACTCAACAGCCAATTAAATACTTCACCATAAGCGCTCGAAACATGTCATCAACAAAACTACACGAAAAACAACTTAAACCTGCAGATAAACTTAATAAAATTAGTCTGCAACATGTTCGTTTGGCAGGCGCCGCATTCCTTCCGTTGATGGACGATCGACTCGGCTCTATAAATTTAAATTATTGTTGGTAAATACAACGATATGTTCATAGTAGAAGATATGACTAGCAGTGACCACGGAGTAGGGAGCAATGGAGTGCTAACATGTGGGGGTATGATGGCAATCAACTTTGTCTTAGAAAAAAATTGCTATATTAGAGCCATTCCATAAAGCTGTCAAAGAATAATGGTTGTGATTTGACAGACTACAGAGCTTATTAATCAAATCTAATATAAAAGATCGCCCTGCGTGGAATCGAACCCAAAGCCTCTAGCTCGAAAACAAATTGAGCACTTTACCATAAGCTCTTGAAACATGTCCCCGACAAAACATCAAGAAAAACACAGAAACCCGCAGTTAAAACTACTGTGCATCATCAGTGCATGACAATCAGCTGTTACTTTTTATTCACCGATACGAAAAGGAGGAGAAGCAGCGCATCTGCAAATTTGCATAGTTTGTAGCGTCAGCCATTTCTCATGTGAATACTCAGCATGTTGCTCTGATTCCTAAGAGTTGCATTTATTAAGTTTATCGTTAAACATTGATCAGTATCGGCCTCGGCAGTTATTTACTGTCACTGCGACTATAAGATTCTTATTTCACAGGTGAACACTTCATTCCCTACTTCATTAGAACACACTACCAACCAACCGTAAGCCTAAGCAACCAATGAAAATTCATGCACCGCGATGGTATCCAAATGCCGCATTCCCAGCAAGGTCGCCTCTTTAATCCTGGGGTATCACTCCATCATCATCTGCCTAGCCTTTTCCCAACTATGTTGGGATCGGCTCACAATCTAACCGGATGCAGCTGAATACCAGTATTTTGCATGCAGCGACTGCCTATTTTACCTCCACAACCCAGTTAATGCTGGGTAATGCGATAGCCATTGGTTAGACTGGTTGTCATGACTTTTTGGGCCACTGACTACCTGTGATGACTGTCAAAGATCTACATATGACAGCGGGACCAACGGCTTATCGTGCTTTCCGAGGCACGGAGGAAACTCGGTATGTAAGGGTGGTCACCCATCCACAGAACAACCAAGGCAAGAACGGCACCTAACGATCGACCTGAGCGGCTGTTATTATTTAGCCACGAGCTCCTCCTGGGATATCACTCCATTACCTACCTAATCTGTGCCCACTACCAACCATAAGCAGTCAGTGATAACTGCCGGTCCCACATTCTTGCACCGGTGAGGCGGTGGCGTTCTCAAATGCCGCGTTCCAGCAAGCTTTCCTCTTTAATCCTGAAGTATCACTCCATTACCTACATAATCTGTGCCCACTACCAACCATAAGCAACCAGTGTTACCTGCCGGTCCTACATTCATGCGCCGGCGCGGCGGTGGCGTGCCCAAATGCCGCGTTCCAAGCAAGCTCGCCTCTTCAATCTTGGGTATCACTCCATTACCTACCTAATCTGTGCCCACTACCAACCATAAGCAACCAGTGTTACCTGCCGGTCCCACATTCTTGCACCGGCGCGGCGGTGGCGTGCCCAAATGCCGCGCTCCCAGCGAGGACGGCGCGAGGTCGCCGCTTCAATCTTGGGCCGCGCAAAATACCTATCTAGTACCTGAACCTACCTACATTGTAATTGAGGTATGGAATTTATGTAAAGGATGAGTTGTGGATGTCATTTGTTTCTTTGACTAGAACATTTACGTCAACGGGCTACTTACTTCGGGACTCTTCGATATCTCACAAGAAACTTTGCTAAATTATAGTTTGTATGGTATTTACTTATTTACATTATTTTTGAATAGAACTTGTTATGAATTTTATATGATTATTGTGAATGTGGGGACCATGTGGGTCACATTTATATTTTTTGTTTATTTTTTCCCACAACTGTCTGACAGTTTGAGTACTCTAAGCGACCTACCCAAATGTCCTTTCTTTGGTATTGTTCGTCGTTTCGTTGAGCTCCTTGAGTTATAAGTCGAGCTACACGTTAACTGACAAATGCTTGCACTGACTGGACAGGTCCACTCAAAACTGTATGGTTCTTTCTTCAAAAGACCATATCAGACACTAATCTGCATAGTCCTCATGTGAATTGAGCAAGATTGTCTGGACTTTAAAAGAGACTATGACCTCTGAGTTTGTTTCGGCTGTTTCTTCTCAGAGTAATCAGGTACGAAACACCGGCCCCATCTAGTTTTAAAAAATGACGTGTAAAAGTGTTTATAAAAACCTACTTGCAAAATAAACATCATTTATCATTTAGATTCTGGACCACTGGTTCTAATGACTTACCTCCATGTCTTCATGTCTGTAATCTAAGTCTAACTTACAAAGCCCAAATGATATCGTTTACCGACACCTTTCTTGAAGATATTCAGGGACTAGTCGTGTCTTTTCAGGTCCAAGGTCTCTACTACTAGATCAATGCTGGATGAAGTAAATAAATGTCACTGGACATTACACACAGTGCCATCTAGTGCCACATTAAGCAACGAGGCTTGTGTCATGGGCACCGGATAGTTGATAATACTACATAGATACTTTTTGTTTGTAAATACATACTTATTATACATATAAACATCCATGACTCGGAAAGAAATGTCCATGTTCATCACGCAAACATTTGCTCCGACCGGGATTCGAACCCGGGACCCTAAGAACTCAAGCCAGCCTCGCTACCGCTGCGCCATTCAGGTCGTCAAATAATAATAATAAATATAATAATAAGTATAATTCATAATTTAAAACGGCATCCCTAATCGTTTTAGGACTGTGTAACAACAGGTAAAATGTACTGTACACGGTTTGACGCTAGATTAGTGCGTGTTTGCGATTTCAAAATGTCATCAGTACTATCATCACTATCACTAACACTACATATTATAAAACAAAGTCGCCCACATCTGTCTGTCCCTATGTATGCTTAGATCTTTAAAACTACGCAACAGATTTTGATGCGGGTTTTTTTAATAGATAGAGTGATTCAAGAAGAAGGTTTTAGTATATAATTTGCGGGCGGGCGAAGTCGCGGGCATTACCTAGTATAAAATATGTTTAAGTCTAGCTTTTCTTACAGTATTTCCTTTGACTTTATATCAAAACAGTGATGGAAACCATCGCGAAATGACATCTTCTAACCCGCACTAGGCCCTCGTACTGCACACTCATCTCACATAGAGGGTGTAAAAGACCTCATCACGAAGCCGTCAACCAAGCATTCTGTACATCAAACTAAGTAACTTTACACAAAAATTATTGCTGGGAAATGACTTTTCTTTTTGGGGTGAAAAATCATGTTTTGTGGTAGAACTCATGTTACGCACTCAAAACATTGTGCTGATGGATGGATTAAATATAAATAGTACGGGGGTCGTGGAGGTGTTTAAAGTAAAAATCTTACTTTAAAACTTGTATTTAATTCATAAAAAACTTGTCAAAAAGTTGGAACTTTGACCCCCAACATCTCCGTAATTAAAAGGTTCCCAGGTATGGCGTAGAACAAAAACAATATCGCAATGACGGGGAGAACAAGTGCCTTTCGGCTTCGTTAAGAGGTGTTTTACACCCTTTAGAGTGGTCTGGGCTCAAGTATAGCTGAGAATATTAAAAACTGATGATGCTATGCTTATGAATATCAATGCTTTCAAAAGATACCGTTCTCTTCCTCATGCATAACCCAACAACGCCATACTCCACCATAGTTGAAAGGTCGAACACGTCGTGACCTCAAAACCTTCGCATTTCGACCTTCACAACTGATCTAATGCAATGATTGCATGTTACTGTTTGTACACCTGTCATTGCTTATTGCTTATGGCAATATAACCTTTAAAAAAGTGCTCCGCTATGGCTTCAGTACTTAGTGCAATTAACCGAGGTGTTTTTACGAATGACAATCATTGTTTGTAATTTGTATAACACACATTATATTAGTGGGTTACCTTTAAAATGGTATTTGAAAGAATGAGGGGTCTCATTCTTTCAAATACCATTGAACCAGTAGTGTATCTAATCTGTACTTCTTTTAAGGCCCTTCTAACCCTAAAATCAGCAACTCTATTTGTGTTGGTGAAATACTGTTAGAATAAAGTTCTAATCAGCTTGCACTACAAAGCGGTTGTTACGTCAGTCACTGCGACCGAATAGTGCAAAATGAGTTGTTTTATGCGATTTACAAAAAATCTATTGATTAGACTAAAAAAAAAAACACATGAGACCTGCTTTATAGTTAGTTCAGTTAGTATGCAAAGTTTCATGATCTAATTTGATGTACTTTTTGAATACCAGCGGTTTATTGTTCGATTTATAGGTAACTTTGGATTTTTTTATAGAGAAAAGTTTATGGAATCGTGTTATCTTCACACATAGTACTTAGCATTAATCCTCAACTTTACCATACATTTATTTCAAAATTAAAAAGTATTTTAGGCGTAACGGAGGATTATGCTACGCCATTTGAGGGAGTATCCCTGAGGCGCCTGTAGAGGTATTCCATGAAGCACACCCAAACGAAGCACACCCAGACGAAGCACACCTAAATCATTCCACTTAGCACACCCGTAGGTGGGCTTCAAATAAAAATTTAAAATAATTAATTTCCTATTCCACGAAGCACACCTACGAATATCACTCGCATAGAGCGGGGACTAAGAAATTATATTCGTAGGTGTGCTTCGTGGAATAGGAAAATAATTATTTTAAATTTTTATTTGAAGCCCACCCACGGGTGTGCTAAGTGGAATACTTTAGGCGTGCTTCGTCTGGGTGTGCTTCGTTTGGGTGTGCTACATGGAATACCTCGCCTGTAGTGTCGTCCTAGTTTTTTATAAAATACCAAACCTATCTGCGGAAATTCCAACCGAATATTACTGCAGCAACCACTCATTGCATTTACTTGTAAAACCTAGCATTCTGTACATCAAACTAAGTAACTCTACGCTAAAATTATTAGTGGGAATTGACTTTTTATTTTGGAGCGAAAAATCACGTTTTACGGTAGGACTGATGTAACACACTTTAACATTGTGCTGATGGATGTATTGAATAGTATTTCTACGGGTCATGGAGATAATTTAAGTAAAATTATAACATTCAAAACTTGTAAAAAGGTTGGAACTTTGACCTTCAATAACTCTGTAACTTACAGGTTCCAAGGTTTGGTCCGCAACAAAAAAATATCGCAATGGCGACAAGTACCTTTCGGCCGTAATAAAAGGTATGGTTATAATTAGGTACATCCTTTATACAGGTATAAATTATCCCAGCAACATGAGAATCTGTCTGTTTTATCGTACTCCTGACTTATTCAGAATCAAACAGCCTTATAGGTAGGTACTATGGGGGTCTTTTCCGCCTGCCCAGTTTATTTTTTTTTTCGCTTAAATCATGCGGAGGCGCCGAGCCACACCCCCTTAAAGTTTGGGCCTATAAGGAAAGCGTCAACTTTGGCGCGCAAAATAACAATAACTCTCAATTTGGCGTGCTTTGTCAGTGCGCTCGGCCGATTCGGTATCTTTTCATTCATTATTTTTATACAAAGTCAACGGGGCGGGACTAGAGAGCGTTTCTATGTTGCGAGTGCAAGCAAAAATTAGCTTAGTGGTGGTCTGGCGGGAGTGTCCTCGATAGTACATGATAATCGCCTTACAACGATGTCGCAAGCCTCATCTCATTGTCATCTTGTTAATTTATCGAAAAATAAACAATATATCTCGTCGATCAAGCTTCATACGAAACCCGGTTTTAAAACACAACTATTTTTATGAGTACCGGTTCAAGTGGTTATGAGGCATGGCGCCCGAAATCTGTGGGGTTATAGGTTCGAGTCCAATGTCGTTATTTATGTGAAAACTGTTCATATTGGAATATTTTTTAAGTTAATAGTAAGTGCCGTTACGTCTAGAGGTGTATAAAGATATTCTGTCTAATATTTTATAAATTACTAGCTGACGTCCCGCGGTTTCACCCGCGTAGTTCCCGTTCCCGTGGGAGTACGGGAATAAAATATAGCCTATAGCACTCACGAATAATGTAGCTTTCTACCAGTGAAACAATTTTTAAAATTGGTTCATTACTTCCGGAGATTACCCCCTACATACAAACTTACAAACATACAAACTTACAAACAAATGTTACCTCTTTATAATATTAGTATAGATTGAATAGACAGACTGCCTGTTGGTGTAGTGGTTGCAAGTGCGACTTCTGAGAATGAGGTCTGGGTTCGATTCCCAGGTCCGCAGTGTTATTGAAATGAAATGAAATTTATTTGCTAGAATTGTTGTATAGAAATAGATGGTCGAGTTTTATTACAGTTGCTCACACCTTATTATACTTATTGGGTTTTGCCATCATGGATTTCTCAGTAGCAATCACGGAGTTAGGATTTGTGCCTGGTTGACGGCAATAGGCTCACCCCATATTACATGGGACTTAAACATAACTTGTGAAATGTGAGTGCACAATTAGGTACTAACACCTCTGCCTAACTCTTCTGGGATTGCAGGCGTGATGTTATTTGAAGATCCCATGGAACTGAAATTCCAAGTGTAGTGAGAAGTTTCCTACTAAAAAGGTTTCTCTTGAAAATAGTTTCTTGTCATTACAAAATGCCGTTACGTAATACTTGGGTCCGTGGCTTAGGCCCCCAGTGGTCGAGGCACCCGTGGCCGATGCCCCCTTTTCGATAAATTTAATTGAGGGTAGATCAACGTGAATATAAATACAATTGCAATTACTATAATTGCAGACTCGATCCACAGACAGTGTTGTACCAAAATAACTATAACCAATTGACCACATTACAAGAGGTATCTGAATTATTACTACATACTTATAATAAGTAGGTCATAAAAATATGGTCATATCTGACAAACCGAGACATTGAATTAACGGGATTAAATGTAATACTTTCAGTTTTGATGTGCACAAAATTGTCGTTGACCAACTTTTCTAACATATTTTTCCTCAAAAAACAACACATTAAAAAGTCGGTATATCTTTTTCTTTAAAAACTCTGCTGCTAATCTATTCTACTTACTCCATAGCTACATCTTTAATAGAGCATAGCATAGCACAGTTGGCTGTTGCAAAAAAGCGCATACCAAAAATACTTCAACGTAGATAGTACTTCAATGTCATAACGCCTGACAAGATAGTTATAGCAACGTTTCGTGAAACACGCACGTTACATTATGCTATGACTTATTTAACAGGCGTCATCGCGTGTTACGAAGTCGGATTATTTATGTAGGCGCTTAGTGGTAAACGTTAATTAACATTTTTGGAGTAATTCATTGTCTGTGTATTTTTGTGCTTCGGGAAACTAGCTTTAGCTTTAACTTTAACAAAGTTTATACAAATTTGACGACCTGAATGGCGCAGCGGTAGTGAGGCTACCTTACGTTCTTAGGGTTCCGGGTTCGAATCCCAGTAGAAACAAAAAAATATCTATGTAGTATATCAACCATCTGGTGTTCACGGCACAAGCCTCGTTGCTTAGTGTGGCACTAGATGGTGCTGTGTGCAATGTCCAGCGATATTTATTTATTTATATGTATATAATTTCGCAGTTCTCAGAAGCATTTCATAAAATTAAAAGTTTATTAAAACAAAGAATTAATAAATTATTTTAATTTTTTCATGAGCTGCCTGCTGTAGGACTGCCTCGTTGATCTAATGGTCGCAAGGGACTGATGAGCATGCAGTCTTAGGTTCGATTTCCAGTTCGGAAAAGGGTATTGGTTTTTCCATCAGGAATTTTTCAGTAACAGCCACGGAGTCTGAATTTGTGTCCGGATGATGGCAATATACTCTCTTTATAATACATAAACTTATATGGCCAAATAGGAGTTTGTTTTCTATAAGTAGGTACACCCAAAAAAGATGGTGGTAGACCAGTTTTGAACTCTACTACTACTACACTACAACAGCCCATAACGTCCACTGCTGGACATAAGCCTCTCCCATAACGGAAGGAAAATGCAGTAATCGTCACGCTTGGCAGGCGGATTGGAGATCGCAGTGATGAAAGACTAACAGAAAACGCTGCTGCCCATTCTCTGGTCTACGGAGGCGCAAGGTGTTCTGCCTCAGACATTAGTCGCCTTATACGACACCCGTGAGTGTAATGGGTTGGTTCTATTCTACTCTGCCGGATACCACACGGCTAACTTTAGGTTTAACTAACTTTGAACTCTATGCCTTAAATCATAAGTTCGAAAAGTGTTCAAGCGCACATCTCTTCATGACCTGGATTGTTACCGTGTAGTTAATTATATTTTCATGAGATGCAGAATGCATGTCCAACAAATAAATTATACTCAAATGCAGGTTGCATCAATTCAATAAATCTGCAGCAGCTTAAACATTGCGTAACTTAGTATTGAGATTACAAGATTCCTAATTATTATGTCAAAAGAAAAATACAAATGTATTCAACTTAGACAATTTATGGCTTGCTTCTGGTAAGATGCATGCAGATGGTACCTACTAATACATATTACTTGTCTGACAGATCTGACATCAATACATGAAATTAACACTGGTTTTGTGTAAATCTTTTTAGATTATAAGATACTAGCGGACGTCACGCGGTTTCACCCGCGTAGATCCCGTTCCCGTGGGAGTACGGGGATAATATTATTATATAGCCTATGTTACTCGCTGATAATGTAGCTATCAATTGCTGAAAGAATTTTTGAAATCGGCGAAGTAGTTTTTGAGTTTATTCATTACAAACATACACACACACAAACATACAAACTTTCGTCTTTATAATATTAGTGTAGATGTACCTAGGTAGTATTCGGTTCTGAAACTACAGACCTTTTCCGGAAACAAATGAAATACTTTTGAACTTTAATTTCCCTGACTTTGGCCATGTCGGCGCAACATGTCTTTATGTTCCATCCTTCTCTTTCACTCGTCGTCTCATGAGTTACTTCCTTTCTCGCCATTTCATATTTCACATTAGTCAGTCCATTGTTTCTTTAGTCTTTCCCAACTCTTATAGCCATCCCCACTCTTACTATAAACTTTTCTCAGTTTTTCCCACATACAGATCTATTCCTGAAACTCTTCATCTGGCTAGCCTTTTTCCCAACTATGTTGGGGTCGGCTTTTTGTCTAACCGGATGCAGCTGAATACCAGTATTTTACATGGAGCGACTGCCTATCTGACCTCCACAACCCTGTTAGTACTGTGTAATACAGTACCCCTTGGTAAGACTGGTTGTCAGACTTTTTGGGCCTCTGACTACCTAACGACTGTCAAAGATCTACAAATTACAGCCGGGACCAACGGGTTAACGTGCTTTCCGAGGCACGGAGGAAACTCGGTATGTAATGGGTGGTCACCCATCCACAGGCCAACCTATGCAAGCACGGCTTAACCTAACGATTGACCCGAGTGGCTGTTATTATTTAGCCACGGGCACCTCCTATTCCTGAAACTCTTGACATATTTAAACATCATTTTGCCAGTCAGAGAAACCAAAGAAAATTATTCCGCGTTATTCTTATCTACATCATATAAAGTGATTCTGAAAAAATTACAGTTTTCTAGGTCTAAAGGTTTGCAGTGGGCATTAATAAGTCAGTGTGTGAATAAGTCAGAACTTTCAGCCTTTTCCCAGGTATAGTAAACTCATCCTACAGCTCAATCTGACGTACACATCCTAGTGCTAAATACGGTCCTCTTTGTAGGGCTGGTTTTCATTCTGGCTTCTGACTAATAATCATAGATGTACGAATAACAGCGAGACACGTGGCTTAACGTGCTTTCCGTGACATCCATACCTCGACGAACTCAAAGGAGGGATCTTGGTTTGTACCGACGTTTGAGGAACCAACCCATAACACTCACGGGTGTCGTATAAGGCGACTAATGTCTGAGGCAGAACACCTTGCGCCTCCGTAGACCAGAGAATGGGCAGCAGCGTTTTCTGTTGTCTTTCATCACTACTGCGTTCTCCAATCCGCCTGCCAAGCGTGGAGATTACGGCATATTCCTCCCTTCATGGGAGAGGCTTATGTCCAGCAGTGGACGTTATGGGCTGTTGTTGTTGAGGAACCAAGCTAGCGTTGCTTCATCTTGAAGTTCAACCCGTACTACTGAAACTGCCAGCCCTTTAATCTATCTATCTATGCCATAAAATTGAGATTGATTTTCAAACCCAACTAAAATTAAGGCTCAGTTCATCACCTTAATTAGCCAAAACAAATCAAGCTTGCCAATATCACTGTCCCTAATTTCGCCCGCAGTAAGCCCTGCGCTGATTGGCCTGCAGCCTGGCTTACTACCAGCCGGTCGGCCGGCACCTTCACGCCACTTACGGTACCGTTACGGTTGATATAGTGTTTGTCGAGCGATGCCCGCCATCGCTTCCGTGTTCGGATGCATCCTCTTAAGGGGAAGGCTGCGTGACTGTCAGATTCTTCAATAGGTGTAAGAAGTACTTCAGGGATTTGTCATCGGAGTTGTGTTACTTTGAAAGTTGATCATCTAAGGAGTTAATTCATACCTTATCGTCCTACCTAGTTATTAGAAATCCCTGTGGGAACTACTGGTATTCAGCTGCATCTGGATAGAATGGAAGCCGATAACAATATAATTAAGAAAAGGCTAGGAAGATAATGAAGATAAGAAGTAATTTCTGGTGTCGTAGAAAATTCCCCCTATACAAGAAACTAATGGCGAAATGGGTGTCTCCTAATAAATATTCAAAAGTTCTTTAGATTCTCTTGATATGATATGGATTCTCAAATTGTATATAGGTTTATTTATTACTACACAAATAATAGTATTTTGCAAGTATTTGTTGGGAGGAATAAAACTAGATGGTTCAGCATGCTAATGATGTTTATGAACTAAATTGACCTCTATGGTAGGTACTAAATACTACTAAGTTGGGAGAAGAATTAACTCTTACGACACCCACCATATTTGCACCAAACCACCCATTAACGGATAATTGACCACAACGTATCAAACCACTAATTAGACAATTATTTTAAAGGTCACAAATCAGCAAACATTTTTGGGAACTGAACTTTAAAAACATTTCTAAATAATTATGCTTAAATATCAATCCTTACTCAAACAATTTTATTTACAAATCTGCCAATATTAAACAAATTGCACAATTATCAACAATTACATCAACCTAGCCTTAACAATCGGAGCAGGCTCTCTGCGCTTGCGCACGCCGGGTACCGTCCGCGCGCATTCCCTCGCTAACCGCCGTGGAGTACGCACGTGTATGTAACCGTTATCAATCAGTAACTCTCGAATCGAAAACAAGTGAAGTGCAGTGAGTGATTTTCAGTGAAAAAATGTGAATATTCCTGTTTTTCTTTTAGTGATTTTTCTACGTCACTGATATGAAGACCGTCGATATTTTGGAGGTAATTTTCTCTTTATGTTAGAAATTAATTTTACGCTTGGTTGATATTGTTAACGAGGCAATATTTTGTAAAGATTACTAACAGTGCATCGTCAAAATATTTAAATTATGTAGCATTATTTGTGTTTGTTTGTTGATTGTGATCAGTAAATGGTCGAAGATGATTTATATCAGTTTGATATATATGAAGACTGTTTAACAACTTCAGTTTCCATATAAAGCTGGAAGATTTCACTTCGTATTGAATACGATATACCTGTTTAATGGCCATTAACTGTACCTGAAGGCTTTAGAGGTCGCAAGAAAACACTTAAATTATGTTTCTTTAACTGCATTTTACAGCTTTCCTTACACACTAAGAGAATCAACGAAAGCATTTGAAAGTATTGACCATTGACCCTTAACATGCATTTATCAACCTTTGAACCTGTGGTCAATGTCTGCATACATTAAAACTGCATTAACATATCTAACATAGGTTAAGGAATACATCAAAGCCCAAATTTAAACCAGAAACGATAAAACCTATTTGTCAAAATAGTAAACATCGGGCATTCAAATTCGGTATGCCCTAGGGAACTATCTTGTGACCCCATCCAAATTAATCATAAGGCAAAACAAATGAAGTAAGAATGCCATTTCCTCCATAACAAATAACTCCATTTACGAGGAATGACAACAAAACAATAGTTTATTTCCTTAACCTCCTTAAAACAGCGGAAGAATGCAGGAATTCCAATGTGAAAGCGGAGAGTACGGCGCAAGTAATAAATACGATTTACAATATTGATTATGTTCTTAATATTATTGGGTATTCTGGCTCGTTGCTTTATGATAATGTAAATTATACTACACACATTGGGTTTACCGTGAGATTTTCTTGGTAGCAGCCTGGAAGATGAATCTGTAATGTTAATAGGCTCGCCCGCTATTACATAAGACTTAAAAAATATCTGGCAAAATGCGGGTGTCCTATGATGAAAGTCGCATTCGCAGTCATCATTGTTGGCAATCAAGTTATCAGCAAAAAAAACTCAGTAACATCATATAAATCTGTTCCTAGATACAAACATAATACGTCATTTCATTTGTATCTTTTTGAGATCCAGCAAAGTTTTTAGTGATGAATGAATCAATAACAATAAAAATAACAGTCGTGGATATTGAAGACATACAATAGAAAAGATTTTTCATTTTAATCATAACTCTTTGTTAAAGTACCTACTTACTACGCACGCACAGTTTAACATATCCAATTAACCATATTTTTAGATACGAGAATAAAAGAAAATTCATCATTGTCATCATCAACATTTCAGCCGAAAGACATCCACTGCTGGACATAGTCCTCCCCCAAGTGTCGCTACATTGACCGGTCCCGAGCGACTCGCATCCAGCGGATTCCCGCAACCTTCACCAGGTCATCGGTCCACCTAGTGGGAGGTCTTCCAACGCAACGTCTTCCGGTTCGCGGTCGCCACTCCAGAACTTTTCGGCCCCATCGGCCATCCGTTCTGCGAGCAATGTGCCGGGCACCAGCATACCATACCATTCATGAAAGGCTATTCCTTCAAGAATGGTATTTTCTTTACCTATTGATAATCTAGAATTTGAACTCGCTTTTGTTTTAAAAATACTATGTGACGCTAGCTAGGCCCCTCATCTGCATATCAGTTAGTTTTCTTGTTTTTCAATGACATAATTATCCATGTCTTTCATTTCTTTACTTTATATGGTTCCACAACCAACCCGATTGAACCAAATTAACCCACCAGCAACTTTGTAACCAATCCCTAATTGTAGCAATTTCACGAAACTGTCATGTCGGACAGGCTTATTTTAAGAAGATATAATTATGCTGATGTCTACTTGTCAGCCTGGCTAGTTTAATATGTATATTCAAGCAATTTTGCAGCGGGATAAGTAGGACTCGAACCGGTATGTGTTGCTAGAATGCTTGCTGATAACAATAGTGAAGAACGTACCGGGTTTGAAAGCGCACGAACCAATGGCAATGGGCTGTATTTGAGTATGTATATGTAATTGAGAATAGATGAATGTATGACATGAATGAGTGTGCCTGGAGATGAGTACTGTAGAGGTATTCTGGATAGCTTTGGAAATCGACCTCCATGAATGTGCACTGTTTTAGACTTTCACGGTTTTTCACTACACCTACAGTACTTACGGGATAATATCCGTGATTTTCTTTTCTATGAGCTCCAGATATATCGACGCTATTGCAAGCATCATGATCGCGGGAATACCGAAGAGGTATGCGGGTGGGACGAAAATTATTATATTTGTTGTTGTGTTTGTTGTTGTTGTTTTTTTTTGTTATTATTATTTATTTATTCTTATATATTCCCGCGATCATGATGCTTGCAACAGCGTCGAAATATCAGGAGCTCAAAAAAAATCACGGATATTATCCAGTAAGTACAGTCGGGGTCTTTTCCGCCTGACCATTTAATTTTTTTTTCGCTTAAAACATGCGGAGGCGCCGAGCTACGCCCCCTTAAAAGTTTGGGCCTATTAGGAAAGTCTCAACTTTGGCGCGCAAAATAACAATAACTCTCGTTTGGCGTGCGTCGTCGTCAGAGCGCTCGGCCGATTCGGTATCTTTTCATTCATCATTTCTATACAATGTCAGCGGGGCGGGGCTAGAGAGCGTTTCCATGTTGCTAGTGCAAGCAAAAAATAAGCTTAGTGGTGGTCAGGCGGGAGTGTCTTCGATAGTACTTTAAGTGTAGTGTACTCCACAGTTCATGGCATCGTAATTATCCTGCCTTTATCCCAATTTATTTGTGGTCGACGTAGCATATCTTCTTCTTCCACACTTCTCTATTACTCGTCAGATCAGACACCTCCTTTCTAGTCATATCATAGCGTATGGCCCCCGTCGTAACTAATCGAGTCATCTTGTTTTTTTTATCAACAGTTTAATATCTTTCAAGCGCCAAAAAACTTACAGCCGGGTACCTTATAATGCGAAAAGGGAAAACAGTAGACAGCCAGACTGCTAACAGTGGTATATTTTAAAAGCGTTTAGATCCTCCGTAATGAGAAGCTCGTGGCTAAATAATAACAGCCGCTCGGGTCGATCTTTAGATTAAGCCGTGCTTGCCTAGGTTGGTCTTTGGATGGGTGACCACCTATTACATACCGAGTTTCCTCCGTGCCTCGGAAAGCACGTCAAGCCCTTGGTCCCGGCTGTCAATTGAAGATCTTTGACAGCCGTTACAGGTTGTCAGTGGCCCAAAAAGTCTGACAACCAGTCTTACCAACGGGTATATTCGTATAACCCAATACTAACGGGTTGTAGAGGTCAGATAGGCAGTCACTCCACGTAGAATAATGGTATTCAGCTGAATCCAGTTATTCTCCATCCTAGTATTGGAAGCCGATCCCAACATGGTTGGAAATAGCTTGGCAGATGAGGAGATCTTCCCTTACATGTATTTTGCCATAAATTTCAATTACAAGAAAATTCCTTTGGTGGCTCTTCAGCACTTCAATCAAGCTTTTGAAACGCCATGCTGTCTCCAATTGATAAATGTTCTCTTATGTGTGAACCCAGTAATGGATTTTATTCAATAAGATTCAATTTTCATGTGCCGTACTTTTAATTTTATGACCGTGTAATTCTATGAGGCAATGGAAGGACAATATGAGTTTTACAGAAATAAATTTATAGCTTTTAAGAAGACGGAGATGCAATCAAGCAAAATCACATTAACTATCATAAGTTACTATGAAATTAATTGCTATAAAATGAGATAGAAATATTTTATACATCGTTAACATTGGTCGAAGATAAAATCAATTTATATGGGTGTAAAAATTACATTTAGACAAGTGAAGTCTCAGGAAAGTTATGAAAATTATCCGGAAAAGTATCATCACCAGCTTTTTCGTCCCACCAAACAGTATTATTGTTTTTCTATTCGAAAGATTCTTATTCTTATTCTTTATTGCACACAAAAAATCAAATATACATAAAAAATTGCAATTATATAGCTTATGTACAAAGGCGAGCTTAACCCAGAATTATAATATTAATTACTATTATTATTAATAATATACTATTATATTATTATTATTTTACTATTTTTTTTTTTATTATTATTATTATTTAATTATTAATTATTCAAAGATCATCATCTGCGTGCCTTTCCCAACTATGTTGGGGTCGGCTTTTTGTCTAACCGGATGCAGCTGAATACCAGTATTTTACATGGAGCCACTGCCTATTTTACTTCCACAATCCAGTTAGTACTGGGTAATACGATACCCCTTGGTAAGACTGGCTGTCAGACTTTCAGGATACTGACTACCTGTAACGACACTTAAAGTACTTACGGGATAATTATCCGTGATTTTCTTTTGTTTGCATTAGCGTCGAAATATCGGGAGCTCATAAAATCCCGTAAGTAGGTACTTTAAGTGTAGTGAAAAACCGTGAAAGTCTAAAACAGTGTACCTGTAATGATTTACAGGTCTTTATTTCTTACTGGTCAACAGACGCCTAAGCAAGAGAAATGATGGGTATAGCCCTAATTCCTCGACAGTTTCCATTGCCAACCACATGAACATATCCCTTGAATTCAAGGTTACCCACAGCAAAAGGCTGCTCTAAGAATGCCTTAAGATTCGCCCTAATCCCTACACAACCATCTAACCCATCTGCGTTGCTCTCAATTCACATCCTACCCACAAAACTGAATACAAGTCATGTGCATCCATCACGATGATAGCTTATGTGTTACGGATGACCATATCTTTTATATATATATAAAGAGGTATGACCGTATCTATCTATAACTAATAAATTAAAGATGAAGAGTTTGTTTGTTTAAACAGGATAATCTGTAGAACTACCAAACGAATTTGAACAATTTTTTCCGTCCTATTATTTTCGGAAATGTATTAAAAAACATCGTTGATACTTGTGGGAATTTTTTACTGCAGTTTTCTCTCTCTGCTCCATAACATAGATTATAAGTGTTACTAACAACAATATGAATCATTTGTGTTCGATTTAAATAAATAATAAAAACACCCTCTCCTACGGCTCGGGTGTGAATTCTGCCTCGACTGCAATAACAAAGTTTCCCCACTTATATCAAATTGTACTATTTGCATTCTTTAGCCAAATTCTTGAATAAGGTTATAAGCTATTTAACATCGCACTACAACCCTTATGAGCTCAGCAAAAAGAAAAAAGCGGGAGCAACCGCGGGACACAGCTAGTTTTATAGACAGAGAGATAGACGGTTGACCATAATCTTTTATGTGTGTTTTTATTCGACTGCCGTCGTTCTATCGAGGTTTATGCTCGTCTCTGATCCGGCTGCGATGTGTGATCGAGTTTAGAGTGACAAACGATTATTGAGCTGGTGGTGGACTGTATTTTGATGAGCTGTTAGATGGTATATTTGATATGGTGCAGTTACGGAATGTTGTATAGCTTCTAGTACTTCTAGGACGCTATTAATGTGCACGTCTTTCTACATCGTTCTCACATATATGTATAATCTCAACATGAATGATGTAACCAAGATTTTGTAACAATATTTTTAATTTAAAAGAGTGTCCATGGAGTTTCTCGCCCGTTCTTCTCCATCGAGATCTACGCTAGGGAATGGGCAACTACAGTACTTTCTCAAGTTATTATGTCTTGTGACTGGGACTCTAGCTTTGTTTTTTTTAGGGTTCCGTACCCAAAGGGTAAAAACGGAACCCTATTACTAAGACTTCGCTGTCTGTCCGTCTGTCCGTCTGTCTGTCACCAGGCTGTATCTCATGAACCGTGACAGCTAGACAGTTGAAATTTTCACAGATGATGTATTTCTGTTGCCGCTATAACAACAAATACTAAAAACAGAATTAAATCAATATTTATAATATTTTAGACAAAAATCCTGGGCTGACAGTGGCTTTTAAAGTGTTTTGTATTTTAGATACGACTTTTGTCTTGGTTCCATTTCTTGTAATTTTGAAGTAGGCTGTATGGCTATAAGTAAATCACCTTACATTTGGCGCGTGCAAAAAAAAAAACTTGCGCGCCATTTTCCATAATTTTCATATTTTGTTTGTAGGTATCGCATTTGTTGCTGCATGTTTGTTTTTTCCTCGCGAGCGTGTTGAAAAAGAGCGTATGAAACTCGTGAGCAACTTGCTCACTAGACACTCGGCTGATTTACGCCGTCGCCTACGGCTCGGGCTGCAAGCCACAGCCTCGTGTATAATGAGCAACTTAGCTCTCTTGTATCATAATATACTATTATACGTAATGTGTGTGTCTGTTTGCGTGTGTGTGTGTGTGTGTGTGTGTGTGTGTACGTGCGTGTGTGTGTGTTGGTGTGTTGTGTGTGATTGGGGATATGTAGGTAGTTAAGAGACGTACTTAAGTAATTAGAATTAAAGGTCATTATGCTGTTTCCTTAATTTCTCTGCGTAGGTACCCCGACAATACATTATAAATCGTTTTTTATTACTAGAAAAAGTCAAGGATCACGATAAAGGTAGTTTCGGGACAAGTTTATGTCATTATTTCTGTTTTCGGAATTATGTATAATAAATGTATGCGGGTTAATGACCTTTAAATCTTACTTATCTGGCGGAGCCTATTATTTATGTAATTTCAATACATTTTTGTGTACATACTCAGGAATACAAACAACTGTTCGGAAACAGTTGTTTCCAAAACTTGTTCGGAAAAGTTACTGTTATGAAAATTCTGCTTATTAGTAGGTTCAAGTCTTCCGAGATCACTGACGGTCTGCCAGTTTTCACCCAGGTATATGGTTGAAGGTGGTCAACTGTCAGTGAACTCGACTTCTTTATTTACTTATTTAGAAAAAAAAACAAACAGTAACATATTACACGTTCAAAATAAGGCTTACATACTAAACTATGATAAATATGCTACCCACTACGTTTTCTAGAAATCACTTTTAATAATAAATAACTAGAGAGACCTACTGTATAAGATGTACCTAAACTAAAATATCAGTTATAATAATATGCGATGCACAATATACAAAAAGTAACATTAACCGGCACACACTTATTCAGCATCAACATCATTTCTGCCGAAAGACGTCCACTGCTGGACATAGGGCTCCCCCAAGTGTCACCACATTGACCGGTCCCGATACTTATTATGTTATCCAACACCAAAATCGCGCACACTGTCATTTGTACGGGAGAAAACGAGACGTCACTATTACTGGGCGGCCAGGTTTTAGAAGAAAATAATGAATAAATATTGATATAAAAAAAGTATGGATTATTTGTGAAATATGACTCGTTAGCGGTTTAGGTATGAATATGTTGATTTCATGTTTTTAATTGCAGACCTATACGTCAAAAAAATAAAGACATAGGACCGTTAATGATGATTTTAAGACCAATCTTTGCAATTATTTTCTATCGAGCCGATTTCGTCGAAATATGTATCGAGTCCGTCCAAGGTCTTTGAAATATGATCAATATTAACATTTTTTTTTTGCCGTGCTAGAACAAATAGTTTTTCTTAAAAAACTGCTTAAATAACATCAATTTCAACAAATAAGGTGTTGTCAGCCCCTTAATAGAGGCGCAAAACGAGAAATGGCGCGTTTTACAAAAATATTACAATTTCACCAAGTAGGTAGTCCGAATGAAATTAAACCTTTATGCATTTCATAATCGCGATTAAAAAAGTCTATGTGATGTTTTAACAAGTTAAATCGATAACATCAGTTCTAGTCTAACCTTGATTAAAACCGCTGCAGCACTTTCATTTACCTAACTATTTAGCAATATTTGTCTGTTGACATTTAATATTATAATCTAGCATTAAACTAATGACTTAGGCCATATTTAAGTATAATATTAGGCCCATAAAAAGCTGCCTCGATTACATAATGGATCGCTTGATTTTTTAATAAGAAAAACGAAATTCTCATTAGCACCCCAGAAAGTCTAGATTGGTACTCCAATAGGCTCAGTCCATATCACTAGGAGCTTAAAGTATGTCTTTTTTTTTCGGATGGGTAATCATAAAATGACTCCTCCCGCTCTGGGCGGAGCAGGAGGGAGTGTCTGACTTTTACTGACTAAAACCCATCCGTGTTCCTTCATCGCCCTTTGTGTTCCGGGGCAGGCATCGGTCCTTACGGACCCCTTCCTTTTTGCTGACTCTCTTTGAGGCGCGCGTGGAACACAAACGCGCCGTCAACACGGCCTGTCGTCATGAGACGGACGGACGACGGCGAGATAGCCCATAGCCCACCGTCCACAGGCCCGACTTATAGTATGCCTGGCGAAAAGAAGGTGTTTCATACACCTTTGCTTACCCCTCCGGAAAACACAAGCATGATGATATCACATCATCAGCGAAGCCTTATACCTAGCCGTTAATTAACTATGTGATGACCAGCTTCCCGCTTAATATGATGTAGCTGGATACCGGGCATTTTATATGAAACCAGGCTGTTGCTGCGACAAATTATTTTAAACTAGCGGACGTCACGCGGTTTCAACCGCGTAGTTCCCCTTCCCGTGGGATTACGGGGATAAAATATAGCCTATGTTACTCACGGTGAATGTAGCTTTCTGATGGTGAAAAGTAAAAGAATTTTTGAAATCGGCGCAGTAGTTATTGAGTTTATTCATTACAAACATACACACAAAAATACAAATCTTTCCTCTTTACAATATTAGATATACTATTTTCCCACAAGTCTTTGCCACATATTCAATTGATGCTCCGCTCCTATTGGTCATAGCGTGATATTACCCATAGCCTTTCTTGATAATTGGGCTATCCAACACTCGAAAGAATTTTTCACTTCGAACCAGTCGTTCCTGAGATTAGCGCGTTCAATCAAATAAAACTCTAAGTTTTATAATAAAGGGTGTAAAACACCTCTTAACGAAGCCGAAAGGCACTTGTTCTCCTCGTCATTGCGATATTTTTTTTTGTTCTACACTATACCTTCTAGTTACGGAGATATTGGGGGTCCAAGTTCCAACTTTTTGACAAGTTTTTTTTTTTTTAAATACAAGTTTTTAATGTAAGATTTTTACTTTAAACACCTCCACGACCCCCGTACTATTCAATCCATCCATCAGCACAATGTTTTGAGTGCATTACAGTGAGTTCTACCACATAACATGATTTTTCACCCCAAAAAAAAGTCGTTTCCCAGCAATAATTTTTGCGTAAAGTTACTTAGTTTGATGTACAGAATGCTTGGTTGACGGCTTCGTGATGAGGTCTTTTACACCCTGTATTAGTATAGATGACTGCCTATCTGACCACCAAAACAAGAATGAAGCTTAGATGCCCCGCAGCCAGAATCCTCATTCACAGTTAAAAACAGCGGGGCGTAGAGAATGCGCCTGAGCAGTTGAGCGGCTGTCGAGTGAGGCTCGTAAATCTAGTCGCGTGCGCAGATGTCATTAGCGCGGACATCTTATAGTAAAAGTTTTGTGCAGTCCGTATGTAACGACTGAGTGGGAAGAGTTTGTGGTTATTTTTAAGTTATTTAAAGAGGTTGCTTAAAATATCCTCACAACTGAACGCTGTACAGTCACGGACATATGAAACACTTAACAACTTTTAAAAGTGGTGTTCTAACAAAAATTTCATGTTGTTACGAACACATTTTTTTATTTAACTTTTTTATGAAATGATCATAATTATCCAAGTTTCCATCGTTATTTCACGCGAAAATTGCTTTTAGAAAAGTGTATGAGGGAAAAGGGTGTCTCACTTACCACACTCCGTTCTGTTACTGATAAATTCCTAATGGAAAAGCTATCAAATCTGTCCGAACCAGGAATTGAACCCAAGATCCGTTCAGCAGTGCTTGCTTCCACGAGGCCAATAGGGCACAGGTTTCTTAAACTTTAGTTAATGCTTGGACTGATTCCCAAGAAATCAGTCCAAGCATTAACTTAACATAACATCACGCCTGTAATCCCCGACGGGTTAGGCAAAGGTGTACCAAATAGTTTCCCACATTTTCCTAGTTATTTTTAAGTCCCATGCCCCTCCGAAGGCAAGGCTATGGCCATAACCTGGGCACAGATCCAGACTCCTTGGCTACTACTGAGAAATTCCTCATGGAAAAACCCAATAACGCTTTGCCCGACTAGGGAATCCAACCCAGGAACAGTTCAACAGTGCGCTTGCAACCATTAGACCAACAAGGCCAAGCATTAGTAGCTATTATTACCGCCAATCAGCTATTTATTCAGGATCTCTTGGGTACCGTTGAAATAACACATATACCGTAGTCTTTTTCAAAGGCTCTAAGATCCTCACTGAATTAGAAATTAGGACTTGCAAAGGTATGTAAACAACGGTAGAGGTTTTTATCACATACCATCGACCCCGAACCGCTACTCAATACGTTTCCCATTTACTCGATTGCCCAAAAAAAGGAGTGTTATGTTTATTCTTCTTACCCAAGGTTATCGATACGGGTAGGCATTAAAGGCCAGTCTGATCATAAAAATCTTCACGGTAAATTAAATAAACAAACAGGAAAAATCCATTCCCACAAAAATAACGACAGACACAAACAAGAGCTTCCTCTCATGTAGAAGATAGAGCCATAGAGCCGTACCATAGAGCTGTACCATAGAGGTATAGAGCTATAAATACTCTCTATTAGCTATAACATTGTGGTGGCTGTCTCGGAGACACGATGTTGCATTTCCTGCCGATATAAATAAGTACCTTTGAGGAATAAGAGTGGGGTGGAGTCGCCAAGTTAAAAATAAAAAGAACTACCTTTCAAGGGCAAAAGTATAAACTATTTTGTGCTCGGTTGATGGCGATAGGCTCGTCTTCACATGGGACTTAAAGAAAACTAGCAAAATGTGAGTCTACCATTAGGTACACCTATGTCTACATCCCTTTCGGGATTACAGGTGCGATATTATACGTATTGTTGAAGTTAAAACTATTCAGATAAACGAGGATTTTTGAACAGAAATCTAAAATTTAATCACTCGTATAGGAATGGAAATTCAAGCTCGTAACATATTTTTAACCAATGGAAACCCAATCAAGATGACACATTAATTAAAACAAATCTCAAAAGAACATAATTAACAGTCTAGAATCAAAATCGAAAAACTTTTCGCTCTTAACTTAAACTTTATGTAAATAAGCCAAATTCAATCAGTCATTCATACCTACTTCATAATTTCATCGTCAATTTCCTTATTAATTATAAACTCACTAATTGAAATGACTGACTACAAGTTTAGTAAATTTCCCAAATCAATTAATTTCGCAGATAACTAAATAATCGATTATCTCATCAAATAACTAACTAAGAAAGTCATTACAATAAAACCTAGCTCATAATCTTAGCACATAATACATGATGCTATCTAAAAACTAAGGTTTATGTCATACATAAAAGTTTACATAACGTGGAAGTCTCCGCGTGTTTCCTGTTCGTCTCGGGTCGTCGCTCCGGCGGTTGCATAATAATGTCCCCTGGGGGCAGGGCTGCCATTTAATTAAGGATGAACGGGGTAAATGATCCTTGATGTCATAATATGTTTTGTTACAAGTGGAATCTAGTTTTTTTCTTGTTGTACAGACGCTAAACACATCAAAATATGTCAAATTTCGCTAAAGCATTAGGTTCAAGTTTGATTGGGAAAATTTGACAGTTTAGGGTACCTTCATGTGCCAGCGTAGGTTGCTGTTATTTGTTTCGGCTGTAGAAGTGGTGATCACCATGTTACGGGGCCGACACGGGGCCACCCAAGGTACGGCTTGTCCATAACTTCAAGGTCGCTCAGCGAGCTATGGAACGGGCTATGCTTGGAGTCTCTTTGATGGATCGAATCCGGAACGAGCTCATCAGAGAGTTACATGTTTTGTTGAATTTTTAACTAGGTACCTAAACTACGAGTACAATGTGTTAAGTATTTTATTTTTTAAGTTGCATGCTGAAAGAAGTCAGCGAAATATGTGATCATCATGTACAGTACCATATTAGTAGTACAAATAAAGAAGCTTGAACCTTGAGAACCAGAGTTTGCAACATAGCTCACACAATAAGTTAACTAAAGTGGGAATGGGCCTGTCATATTAGCCGTAGCAACTGGATGAGAATTGCCGAGAATTGAGTTGAGTGACGTGCGATTGAGAAGGCCTGTGCACCATATCAGG
Organism: Xestia xanthographa; assembly: GCA_905147715.2. NCBI lineage: Eukaryota > Metazoa > Arthropoda > Insecta > Lepidoptera > Noctuidae > Xestia > Xestia xanthographa. The sequence goes on from LR990644.1 coordinate 32,070,354, forward strand.
TCATTGTATCCTATAATATCATCATCAGCCTACAGCAGTGGACTGCTGTAGGCATCCCCACTGACCAATCAAGCGCGTTTTAACCTGATGATCGATCCTAGCTGCTGTTATTATGTAGCCACGAGCTCCCTAACCTTATCATACCCTAATACCCCCTCCCCCTACTAACTTGGCATCAATCATACTTGGATCCAAAAGTCTCTTCAGTTACAATTCAAAATAAATCACAATTTTTTAAGAATCTGAGTTTCCTAGCTGCCGAGACAAGAGCATTTTACGAACAATGTGTGTTACCGGTAAAGTGTCGAGTTCATTAGCGCAATGTGATCATAATGACACATTGTCTGACATATGAGTTATGACATATTGTTTTTTATGACAAAGGCGGTTATGAACGCTCCGGATTTCGATTTAAGCTTATGTCTGATAGAACTATCGTATTACAAGAAACAATGAGGTGTTATTGGTATGGGAGCTGAACTCATTGATGATCAGAAAACAGATGTATATTAAGGCCATTCTGGGTTAGTTTAGACTTTAGATGCTACAATACTTCACGCCGGAACAACTGTTCACATTATATCAAGCACAACTACAGTATGGAGTACTGTTAGCAACTTCGCACCTTTGGGATGGATCAGCCAAGTACCAGCTTCAAGTAGAAGCTATTCAGGGACGTGCCAAGAGGCTTATTGACAACGACTCCCTTGTTAAAGCCAAGCTCTGAAGCCATGAACATTGCCGCAAAGTTACCAGCCTATCGGTTCTGTATCGGGGTAAATATAAATTTCGGAGAGTGTGCGAGTGTGTGTGTGAGTGTGTTTTTAGCATGCCACATTCTACTTCCCCCATTCCCATTTAATCATCGGACGAGCATTGAAAGATCAAAGGTTAGGCTGGGGTAGGGACTTCAGCTTTATCTAACCATCTTAGAAGTATAGTTAAAGGAAATAAAATAAAATAAAACTCTCTACTTTATTAAATAACAATGATTCAAAGTGCTCAGCTAAGTGCCTCATTGGCAAAATCTTCATGGTTAATTACAGAAAGGAAAAAATTAAAATTAAAAATTATAGCACGGCGTGACGTATTGAGAATTTTAAAAGCGTCGTATCTTCGTCAAGTTTGGTTTACGTAACAAAAGAAAAAATACGTGTCAAATATTTTTTGTTAATCTAACTGACGGACTAATTAGATTAAAGGACACAAGCCTATTAAATATATTTCTTCTACTTCAACAATGTAGTACTACCTGGTATAAACCCAAGGGCATCATGCTAACCCTACTGTACTGCGGCCGTGACAGTCGCCAGCGATCGATTTACGACTGTCGAGTAACGTGTTCGCAATATTATGAAATATCTATAAATATACCCGCAGTGTATTGACAGATTCAATGTATGGACGAGCTGCATTTCTTTTGAATGGATTTTAAATATAGAATGTAAAGTTTTATAAAAGGTGGAATTAACAGCTTTGATACGAAAGTTTTATAGTAAAAAGAACCAATGCGACCTTATATTACATAGTTTTTTTTTTAGTATAGGCATCCAAATAAAAAGTCACAAAGCAATTTATAGTTCAAAACTTATAGCTATACGAATTATGTTGGATAGCAAAAAAAGTTTTTTTTTTTTGTTACTGCATTTCTCGGCTCCATATTAACGTCGCCTGGGGTGTTACTAACAACAATATGAATCATTTGTGTTCGATCTAACTAAATAAATAATAACAACCACCTCGCCTACGGCTCGGGTGTGAATTCCGCCTCGAATGCAATAACAAAGCTTCCTCACTTATATCAAAATATACTATTTTCACTTTTTTGTGTGTTTTTAAGTCGGTTATTTTTTTTTGCAAAAATGTTTTATTTGAATTTTACCCATTACAGTTGAGAAAAAGTCAAAAAGTATCAAAAGGAACCGATACTCTTCATGTACACTTAAATAATATAATTATACTCCGGAACTTACAGCTATTTGGACTTTACGGTACATAACATCAATCCGGGTCAGTATTGGAAGCTTAGCTGTCGAAGTGTCCACAGTGACAAGACATAAAATATCTTACGGAGTTTGATGAGTCTTGTTTACATTTTTTTGGCTTTAAATTAAGTCTCAGAAACCAGAATTCTGCATTTCCTGTTTGGAATGATTTCAATGGCTTGGAATGATTTTCATCCCGATGATACGCTATCATGGAATAATTTCTGGCAATCACACGAGCAAAGATTGCGTATTATAATGTCATATTCAAAATTTCTCAAATATTAACAGTTTGCACGGTTTTAGACTTTTACGGTTTTTCACTACACGTATAGCTCATAGAAACAAAAGAAAATCACGGATATTATCCCGTATGTACCTGTATGTATTAACAGTTTGGTCTATTCGTTACGGGGAAACCGACCAGCCTAGGGTAGTTTATTATTATAATAATAATAATAAAATTTATTTCAGACTTGGTCCATAAATTTGTTAGTAACAATGTTCTTAACCTAGTGTTAGTAACAATCCGGCACACACGGCCAGAATGAAAGAATTATAGCTAGTCCTTAAGGTCCCAAATAGTCCCAATGCTGGGAAAAGGCCTTCCGCCATTCCTTCCAACGGTCACGATTCTGTGCTACTTCTTTCCAATTCTCAAGAAAGACATCCAGTTCAGTGATAGGGTTACTTAGTATTTCAAATTGCTATCGACAAAATCTGCGACACACATCCCACTAACTGACAGTTATGTAGTCAGAAAGCTATCATAACGTTATTGAATCATCAAGTTTCGCGACCTGAATGGTAATGAGCTACGTAGATATGTTTGTTTGTTTTGTTTCTTAGTGGGTATATTCCATTGAGTCGAAGTGAAGGGCCGGTGAAGTTAGGAAGTTTCGAATATATCCTCATTGTTATGGGTGTTGGTTTTAAATAAATAGAAAAACTTAGCTTGCTTATTTGATATCTTTTTTTTTGGGTCAAGCCCGCTACACTATTCCCAAACTGTAACTCCTGAAAGCCAGAATCACCAGTGGCGACCACCAGAAAAGCGCCGAGACAATGAAGCTCGACGAAATCTCAGAGAATGAATTTAACTGTCTTGGATCCTGCAACGAAATTAATCAGAAAAGTATAGTGGAGGAGTAGGAAAAAACCGTAATTTCCACTTCCCTCTATATCAGCAGGAGACAGAACGAAACAAGGCCAGTAGGCACAAAGGGACGTTTACAACTGGGATAGGCCCAGTTGCCTAGCACCACGGATAAATATTAACATGAATGAATCCTAAGTTGATATCTGATATCTGCAACCAATATTTCAAACACCTTTGGACTTTTTTTCCTATGTAAATTCAAATTGAACTGGGAGCAAACCCAGACTCCGTGGCTGCTCCTGAGAAATTCCTTTTGAGAATTATTGAAAAACCCAATAACAATTTGCCCGACTGAGGAATCGAACCCAGGACTTCATGCTCATCAGTCGTGATTGCGACCACTAAACCAAAGTGACAGTCAGGAGCTATCGTAAAAGTATCAGTTTAAAGTCCGTAACTGTGAGACAGAGAGCAGCGGTGGCCCAGTAGTGGCGGCCCCGACTTACGAACAGTAAGTCGTGGGTTCGAACCCAGACAGGCGCATTACTTTGTGTAATTTATTTCATCACCACTGCTCTCAAAAACGGTAAAGGAAAACATCGTGAGGAAACCGGCATGTCCTAGAACCAAAAAATTCGAAGACATGTGACATCTACCAATCCGCACTGGGCCCGCGTGGTGGATTATAGCCCATTCCCTCTCATAGAGAGGAGGCCTGTGTCCCAGCAGTGGGAACATTAATAGGCTGATGATGATGATGATGATGACTGTGAGACACTGATTTCAAAGAATGCACCGATAAACCAATCAATCACCCTGAATACTGCAGCTCGTGACTGTAACAAACCATCTCAACTTCCGAGTAGAACCGGTTGATAACTGGAGTGCAGACGTCGTTTATCATTATTATTAACCATATTTAACATTATTATTTATGACGTAATTTTTACGGCTTGGACATAATAGTGTTTAGATGACTTTCATTCCGTGGTAATGAGGTCTCCTAGATTCATGATTTTCAGGAATTCTTTTGTTTTACATTTTGACATCTGCTTCTTGGGTCTAGTGGTCGAAAGTGAGAGTATGGTGCGTGCGTTCCTGAATAAGTTCCCTGATTCACGATTCTTTTTTAGAAAATAGGATATTCTCGTCATCGCCTAGCCTTTTCCCAACTAACCAGCCCCCAGTCTTACTGGACGCAGCTGAGTATCAATAAGTGACATGGAGCGGCTTCCTATCTGACCTTCACAACCAGTTAGTATTTGGTACTACAATACCTTAAAATACCTACCAAACAAAAAACAAAGCCAAGTATGAATGTGTGTTTCATGATTTTATTCTAGCTGGCACTAAAATACACTTCTTATTAAAACATATTCATCATATTTAGTGATATTATCAGACCGTGCCAACTCCAAAATCACTGAATTAAGATTGGTGGATAGCACGTGGCTTTACGCATGCAAACATCCGGCACTATTTACTTAATTTTTTTATTTTACATTATCTAAGGCAAGCTTATGATATAAGCCTATATGTATAATCACACAACAAATCATATATTACCATATCTAACTGGTTTTAGGCATAAAACTTCTTGAATTTCTAATTCCTATTAGACTCGTAAATAGTCATAAACTATCAGATTATAACATGTCTATAATCTGCTACAAATAAAGTCGAAATTTGCTGTGCGCGAGACTTTCAAAAAGTCGTAAAGCGCGTTGATGTCTTTAGTTAGGACTAACATTTCGCCCGCGACCGCGTCTACAAAAAATGTGATAGCTCAGCTAATTTGCATGATATAAATATAATTTGTAGCCTATAGCACTCACGAATAATGTAGCTTTCTGTCAGTGAATGAATTTTATAGGATTGGATCATTAGTTCCGGAGATTACCCACTATATGCAAACTTACAAACAAATTTTACCTCTTTATAATATTATTAGTTTATACAACATTTTTAATCGCAATTGTTTTTACGTTTATATTACATATAAACAGTAAACTTTTAATTACTGGTACTTATACTGTTAGCCTGTGTAATCCTTCAACTTTTTCTTCATATTTTTTTCGATGTAGGGCTCAGGTGAACCTCTTAGCCCTGGATGAACTTCTACTTCTTTTCTATTATTTCAAAATTAATGAAGCCGTTTTGTCTCAAAATATTAGCTCAATATTTATACGCGTAATTAATAATAATTAGTACATAGCCCAGTCGCAGTAAGACGCTAGTTTCTCTCATAAACTATAGATAGAAGATACCGCGTCAAGTTTAAGTTAATTAACTTAGCTTCACGCTCTAGATGGCCGCCATGGTGGAAATTAAAAATAAACAGCTGGTTGTCATCTTGGGAAAGTTGTGTACTTGAAGAAAGGTAAGTGAACATTTCACTCAAGGTTTTCTTATCACTTGAATTGTCAGAAATGGTTGTGTATGAGACACCTACCATCATGGAACTGTTAATCTTACTAGTGGAGCTAGTGATTAAAAAAATCAACACTAGTTCCATTATTTTCGGATTCTTTCAAATGGAACTAGTGATTTTAAAAAACAACACTAGTTCCATCATGTTACTGTTAATTTTACTAGTGGACCTAGTGATAAAAAAGAATCACACTAGTTTCATTATTTTCAGATTCTTTCAAATGGAACTAGTGATTATAAAAAACAACACTAGTTCCAACATGTTACTGTTAATTTTACTAGTGGACCTAGTGATAAAAAAGAATCACACTAGTTTCATTATTTTCAGATTCTTTCAAATGGAACTAGTGATAATAAAAAACAACACTAGTTCCATCATGGAACTGTTAATGGTACTAGTGACAATGAAGGTATTAAATTAAGCTAAATGCCGTGCCGAAATAATTGTCAAAAAAGTTATGTCTTCTTAAATAGGGAACTGGGTTACCAAATAAAACACCTTTTATTATGAACTTGGGTGAAATTATATCGATCTGAAAGGTAAGGTTCAAAACCGGAGTTATTTTTTTGTGGAGCAACACGGTTTATATCAAATCTTTTTTGGCCAAAAGATTCAGGCCATACAGACTCACTCTCACCATAAAACTCAGGTTCAGCCTATAAACTATATATAGTATTACAAGAAAACACCTATCAATAGTACCTCAGCACAACAAACGAATATTATAACTCATAACGTCGAAAGAGAAAGGTGGCATCAGCAGTGGCGTCGCTGAGACAGTCCGAATTCCAGCGCGGTTAACAGAGCGCGACCGACTTGTGGTTAACTTAAGTTTAGCCGACATTCAAGGGTTACTGTTAAAACTTGTTTAAGGTTTTAGAGCAAGGGAAGAGTGTATCGGTCGACGCACAGACGAGTATTTCATCTAAAAACCCGATCAAAAGTCGAAAAGTCGAAATTTGTTATATTGCTTTACAACTATTGCATCGTGAGAGCCCAATAGCTATTACGTCACTTAACGGCCAATTTGGCCATACACCGCCTCTCCACCAACCGTAGCAGCAGTCGGAACTCAGTCCTTGCATGAATCGTATGTCTTTGTTCTCGGCACTACAGTTAAAACGTGATCTTTAAATTGCATTTAATCTGTGTTTGGTGAAATTAAGTGATAACCATTATGGATATTTTGGAAGAAGGTATGTCGTTACTTTATAAAAGCATGCTTATTTTGGTTTTACACTATAATTAAGTGACATTTTGCATCTTAAATGTACGCCATAAAAAATGCAACTTTTTTTTTTAGTAAACTCTGTAATTAAAGGTGTTTTTGTTTATGAGTTAAGCCGAGTTAACTTATGATTTTGGATGTAACATATAGTTTCATTATTCTAGATAAGGATTTTAAAGGAAAATGTCCCGCATATTCACGCCATTTTTTTATTTTTATTTTCTACAAAATTAGTCGAAGTCAGCTTCCATAAAACAGTGTTTTATTTTTATTTTTCTATTCCAGAATCTCCAATGACGTCGATAAAGATGACTAGAAAAATACTCTATGAAGTCATACAAGAATGTTCAGACAGAAAAAATGACCAAAAGTTTGAGTTTTTAGAAAATCGTCTTAAAATAATAAAAAAAAAAAATGCCAGGCAAGAACTCAAGAACATCAAAATATAGTGGCAGAAAGGAAGAAGAAAATTCAAGAGGCTTTTAAAGAGGAAATGGGGCTGCTAGTGGATATTCCGAAGGCAGGGTTTGGGAACACCAATGATGGGAACACTTCAAGGAGGTTTTTCTCAAATCCCGAAACTTCTTCCCGCATTACTGGGATTGACATCAATTTAATAAAAAAATGCAGTGTCATGTGTGTGTGACTTTGTCAAGTGGGCTCAAAATTGATACGCAGAAATTTGAAAACTTTGCTGAACAAACTGCAAAGCTATATGTAGATTTGTATGAGTGGCACCCCATGTCGCCTACAATGCACAACATTTTAGACATGGGGCCACAGTAATTGATCACGCTATTCTGCCTATTGGCCAGTTGTCGGAAGAGGCGGCTGAGGCCAGAAACCTCACCAGAAACAAACACTTCCGCATGTATAGGCAGAATTATTCCAGAAAGACAAAGACAAACAACACAAAGATGTGCTAAACAGACTTCTGCTAATTTCGGATCCTTTTTTGAGCAGTACCAGGCAAAGGCAACGAAAAAAAAGTAAGCCATTTTCCGTTGAAGCATTAGAACTTTTGCTCCCGGAGACATCGTACATCTCGTCTACAGAGTTTGACAAAGAGGAGGACGATGGATCTAGTGAAGGTGATTCTGACTAGAAGGTTTTTATGTAAAAACTGTTTATTTAAACTTCATGTACAGTAGTGGTACATAGGCGGACTTAATGCAACAAGGAATTCATTACCAGTCAACCATTCTCTACTTTTATGTAAAATTGTACTGTGTCTGGGGTCTTAAATACAAAATTATCATCTTAAACCACTTTTTATTTAATATCCAATCTATAATTATCACAAAATAATTTTGATCGACTTTTTAAGTCAAATACTCCTCTGTGCGACGGCGCGTTCGTGTTCCACGCGCACCTCAAAGAGATGTCAGCAAAAGGAAGGGGTCCGCAAGTACCGATGCCTGCCGGGGCTGCGGGACTGTTCGAAAGAGATACCGTGGCCCCGGAACACAAAGGGCGATGAAGGAACATGGATGGGTTTTAGTCAGTAAAAGTCTGACACTTGGCGGAGCAGGAGGACTGCTCCACCCAAAGCGATTTATTTGATTTACCATTCGATAACAAAAAAATGGGAAGAGTGTATACTAGAATCTGTCGTTTTTAAAACACTTGCTGGTTGTGGTTTTAAATCGCCTGTTTTTGTCTTGCTCTTATTTATTTTTAATAACGTTACCCGTACTGGGTTTTTTTTCCTATATTGTGGGTGCGTTTACAAACATTTAAACTCACAAACAGCCAGAGTAAATCTTTACATCTATACAAACAAACAAAATTGAAGTGTTTTTTTGTTTTTACTGAATGCTTATGAAAGTACCAACGGTACTTTTAACAAATAAGTTTTTTATTTGTCTGTATGCCTGTCTGTTTGATCCGGCTAATCTCCGAAACAGCTGGACTGATTTTGACGGGACAGATAGCTAATATTATAAAGAGTAACTTGGGCTTTTATGTTAGCAAAAGGCTTAGGGTTTCGTGCAAAAAAATAAAATACCCTTAAAATCGGTAACAAAATTCGATTCAAATAAGGAAGTAATAATTTATATTAATTTCACGTGGTCGAAGGTCGCCGGCAACAGATAATAATATAATATTAATTCGGTTGTATGATTATATGACCACAAGCACACAACCATTTATAATGTTATGAATAGTTATGATATAATGAGTTTATAATAAATTTTGATGCACTACTTAGTAAATTGCACTAAACCACACTTGATGTAATTACTGGCGAAATACATACAAGAAATATTATTTTAAAAACATGAAATAATACACGCAGTAGCATTTTTGGGGTTACGTATCTCAAAAGGTAAAAAAAGGAACCCTTATAAGATCACTTGTCCGTCTGTCCATCTGTCCGTCCGTCTGTCACCAGCGATTTTGCTATAAACTTATTATTTGCGGTTAGTGCAATAGCCGTTTCATGGGATCGAACAGCAAAGTTAAGTTTGTCCTTTAAAAAGTTTGTACGGAACCCTCGGTGCGCGAGTCCGACTCGCTCTTGGCCGGTTTTTTTTATATTTTTAACACGCTTTTATTAGCTTCACCTGACACTAACTATGTGAAAAAATCTTAAAAGTTTAACTTGACCCACACTGCGTGGAAGGGATCTGTCGAAGTAGTGTTTTTCGAAGGTGTGTGTTTGTCGAAGCAATGAGCAGTCGAACTATTGTTATTCGAAATTGAGACCGTGCCGAAATAATTAACTGTTGAAATTCAGGATCATACTCGGGATCCACGCAAGCCCAGTGCATGTGTACTTCCAGTTTCCACACGATGTTTTATTACACCATTTTGAGAGCTTACACAATAAAAAGCGCCGCTCAAACGGGATGAGGCAGGACATATAAGCCGCATAGCCGCACTAAGAGGCTAGTTTCCACCATCAATAAATTGAAAATCTATTTAGTCCGTTAGCGCATTGGAAAATAGTGGACACGTATTTTTTGTTTTTGTAAATCAATGAATATTGACAAAGATAAAACGCATCAAAACTCGGGAGAGGGGGCTCGTGACGCCAGAACGCACAAAAAAATATACCAGCACGTCGTGACGTATTGAGAATTTTAAAAGCGTCGTATCTTCGTCAATTTTGGTTTACATAACAAAAGAAAAAATATGGGACAAATATTTTTTGATAATCTAATTGACAGACTAATTAGATTGTTTCAGTACACAAGCCTATTGTGGGCCAAAATAGCAAGAGAAATGTGTGTCGTGAAAGGCCACGAAGGAGTTGGCGGAACGGACTGGACAGGTTCCATCAGAGCTGGAAGGAGGACGCAATGGAACGAGTATGAAATGAGTGGAGGCCTTTGCTCAGGAGTGGGACAGTGTAGGCTAGGAAAAAAACAATCGCAGGCTTTGGGAACTGCTGATAGAACTGAAAATAATAAGTACATAGGCTCCCGCGCATGCCTTTGTGGTGCTACGCCGTAGCGGATCGCCTACGACTGCTACAAAGCGTGACCGCACGTTACGTCAAGTGACGATGAGTTCAATGTTTCTCCTTCAAAAAGATGTCTAGGTCGAAACTGACTGCAAGTCACTCTCTAGTGGCTTGATTGGGTACGGTTAATTTCACCAATCACTACATTTTATGAGATTTTATAATCAGAGACTTTATGAGCTTTATAAAAACTGGGGAAATAATCAAACGTTAGTGCTAAATACCAATAAAACTTTGTACTTAAGTCTCAAATCGATTAGAATGGTAGCTGAGACAAGGAAAAAGCTCAGACTAATGAAATATGTCATAACTGCAGTCACCAGTCATTTCCTGACTTTCACCGGTCAATCTAGGTAGAGCGAGTCAGTCGACGATTCATTACAATAGTGTGTTACGCCATAATGTGTTGCTACCATTTCTACACATTATGGCTACACATATGGCTTGGTTTGCTAACGGAATGGAATCCCTGTAAATTGAAATTTCAAATTACAATGTCTCGTAAACTTTTGTTTTCCTGGAAGTTGGGTTCAGACTTCGTTATTCTGAAATCTATACTTCGCATACTAAATTTATAAAGACGTAAAATGTGTTTGTGAGTTTGTATGAAGGGGGTAATCTCCGGAACTCGTGATCCAATTCTAGGCAGAAAGCTACATTATTCGTAGGTGCTATAAGCTATAAATTATTTTATATTGGGCATATTTAGCCGAGCTATTACAATTTTTGGGGACGAAGTTGCGAGCAGTGATAGTAATGAAAACAGTGAACCAGTGTGTTTCATCCACAAAGTTCTGAACGCACCTTTTGACGTTTGACAGATTACGTTTCGTTGTCTGTGCGAATCTGTGCGATGACGTTTGCTTGTCAGTGCAATTTTGGTTGAAAGATGGTCGCTCCGTGCTTGTAATTTTGGTACACGCTGTTTCGTGTAATTATTGGTTGAAAACTTTGAGTTATTGTTAATCCGATACCATCTTGATCGGTGTTTGATATTTTGTTGATAATTGAGTGAAAATTGAGAAATCTCGCCATTTGGGGTCATGACCGCGAGTGATTTGTTGGTTATGTAGCCGGCCTTTGTGTTTTATTTGAACGCCGGTAATTTCCTAAATTCAGTGCTGGACTATTACATCCCCGATTGGGTTAGCAAACCGGGATAAAATTCAGTTGGACATTGGTGAAAGGTGCCACGTGTGTGATAGGAAGGTTTGTCCAGAAAGACGTCGGTACGCGCTGTGGGGCGCCCTTTGGTTACCGTCGTAATCTCACATAACTACACATACACCACACAAACCACAGTTATACTTACACCCCACCCAGATAAGACGGAACCAGGGAATACGCCACATCTCCGGTTCCAACGTGATGGGTAAGTTATATCTAATAGTTGAATAGTTGTATTCACTTGTCGATTGGACAAATATTATTTTGATTGGGGCTCCGCGTAATCGCGGACATCGTGAGTCTGCTGGTGCAGTCTCACACACAGTGATTGAAATGAAAAACAAACGGATCAGTATTGGCTAAACTTATATTGTCACTTACGGGATATCTTCCGTGATTGTTTTGAGTTCCCGAGCGTCGAAATATCGGGAACTCAAAACAATGAACAATCACGGAAATATCCCGTAAGTGACAATATAAGTTTAGTTTTAAACCGTGAAAGCTTAAAACAGTATTGGCTAGTTCTCCATATAAAACAATAAAAATAATTGTGTTTTTGTGTAGTTGTCAAAACGAGCCTTTTGATAGGTATTTCTTAATATTAGACGTTAAAAATAGGTGCATACTAGTTATACTGCATATAGCCAAGTTCTCGCCACATTTTTTCTAAGATAGCAAATATTCCAATTGGAGAAAATTTTAAATAAATAAAAACTGGAAATACATGTTTACGGCTATCTATTGTCCAACAGACTGTCATGGAACTCATTTTATTTGTATATGTATAGAAAGATAGGCAGGTATATTACGCCATTTGTTAACATAATTTAGGTATATACGTATAGTTACGACAAAAGGTCATAAACTAACTCTCGCTTACATAGAAAGTGCGTTTTGTTTGGTCTTCACTTTATTTGATAATACTACGAGTATTCAAGCTATCGAAAGGTAGACGTTAGAAAAGGTTCACTCTTCGCAAAGCTTAAAGCAGGGCCTGCTTTGAAATAGTAGATTGTATCTTAGGGGAGCAAAATAATACTTTTACGGCGAGGGCGCTTCTTTGAGTAGAATCCCGAGCGTAGCGAGAGATTCTTTGGTAGAATCCTGAACGTAGCGAGGGATTCTTTAGTAGAATCCTGAACGTAGCGAGGGTTTCAAAGTACGTCGCCCGATCCAAAAATATATTTTGCGCCCGAGTGATACACTCTACTTTTCATCACCCACTATGAGAAAATAAAAGGTGCCTCATATTTTATTCACTGTCACTTCAGAACTCATTTTTCAAAACAAAACCATGAATTTCTAACAATCTGTGAAAATTGACGAAAACGCGGGCTGTATAGTTCGTGCGTTTTTAACTTGATTTCTTTTTTTTTTATTCAGCCGACGGCGTGACTATGGGCCGTCGTACCAGCCAGTCTTTATTCAAACAATATTTGCGTTCGATTTCTTTGGCGCTGAACACTAAGATGTTCCAAATTCAAAAAGTGCGAGGCAAAGATGATTGCGGCGCACTTATAAAGAGGATTAAAAACTCATTACTGCCCGCCAAAAGTTTCTTATAGAAAACACCACCTTTGGGTGCACATAAAGGCGAACTAAGTCGTCCTTTTCGAATAGATGGGATGAAAACGTTTGTTTTAAAAGCCGACACACAGCCCGATAGGAATGGCAAATGTGTATCTGTACATACCTAATAATACATGCACAATTCGCATGTAATAGGGGGGGCGAGCCTATTGCCATCAACCGGGCACGAACCCAGACTCCGTGGCTACTACTGAGAAATTTCTGATCGGAAATTCAATAAAACTATGCCCGACCTGGGCATCGAACCCAGGCTCAGTAGTCACGGTTTCGACCAAGGAGGCAGTAAAAATGAAGTAAAAAATCACAGTGTTGTCTTATTTAACTCAAAAGTTGGCTGGTAGAGAATGCCTTGTTGGCATTAATTCCACCCATATACCAATCTATATCTATACTATAATATTATAACATTTATCATTTGTTTGTAAGTTTGCATGTTTGTAAGTTTGTATGTAGGGGGTAATCTCCGGAAGTAATGAACCAATTTTAAAAATTGTTTCACTGGTAGAAAGCTACATTATTCGTGAGTGCTATAGGCTATATTTTATTCCCGTACTTCCTCGGGAACGGGAACTACGCGAGTGAAACTGCGGGACGTCAGCTAGTATTAAATAAATAAATATAATATGTAGTTTTGTGACAGTTTGCCCAGGTTGGTCTGTGGATGGGTGACCACCCATTACATACAGAGTTTCCTCCGTGCCTCGGTAAGAACGTTAAGCCGTTGGTCCCGGCTATCATTTGTAGATCTTTGACAGTCTCTACAGGTAGTCAGTGGCCCGAAAAGTCTGACAACCAGTCTTACCAAGGGGTACTGTATTACCCAGTACTAACAGGGTTGTGGAGGTCAGATAGCCAGTCGCTCCATGTAAAATACTGGTATTCAGCTGCATCCTGCTAGAGTGGAAGCCGACCCCAACATAGTTGGGAAAAGGCTAGGCAGATGATGATGTTTCGTGACAGTTTGTTGTTCTATCTGGTAACCGTTACTGGCTGGCTAAATTTTCCACAATAAACTAATCTACACTTATATTATATAGAGGAAAGATTAGTATTTTTGTGTGTATGTTTGTAATGAATAAACTTAAAAACTACTGGACCGATTTGAAAAATTCTTTCAGCAATGGACAGCTACATTATCAGCGAGTAACATAGGCTATATTTTATCCCCGTACTCCTACGGGAACGGGAACTACGCGGGTGAACCCGTGTGACGTCCGCTAGTCTATTATATACTTCGTGATATCGTAGAAAGTTACCTCATCGATATTTTGTATATTATTATGTGATCGCATGGCTACCCTCCATTATACGATTACGAACCTTCTGTGTCTCTCTATTTTATGGTTTAACTTTCCCAAATATAAGTAGTTATTGCCATTGTATTGTGATATAATATTATTGGCATTCGATAATAATACTGCCTGACGATTGAATTGATGACTTTGCGTGAACTAAACTGCACTGCCCAGTGCTTGCAATCGTCGGATAAGTTTTATCTGAAGAATAAAACGTTTGCCCACGAGCGACGACGTGCGACGGGCGACGCACGTGCGTGTCGCTTGATGCTAGTGGCGTTGCTAGTCACATCGCATGAGGTCGTGACCGAGGCGTAAACACGGTCGTGTATTTTTTTTTTTACAAAAGCTGTGTCTCAAAAATATTTATTCTTCACACAAAAATTGAAAAAGAAATATTATCTGATGGTCTAAAATCCACCTTAAATCATACCTGATCACTTTATTTCAACCTAATATATCTTCATAAATGCCTGTGTTATCTCCGATATTCCGAATAGGTTGTGACAATATTGGTGCCGATTCCCTTGTTTACAAACTAAACCAAATTTAAGTTCAGTGCATCTTTTTCTTTCTATTTCATTAAGAAAAGGACAGAAGATAAATTTTAATTATGTTCTGTCAAATTAATCAGCGCCATACAAGTTTTAGACGCGATTAAAAAGTTGACTACTAAAATTACATCAAATTACGTCAGAAGCTGACCAATTTGACAGGATTAAACTAATATTTATCTTCTGTCCTTTTCATAATGAAATAGAAAGAAAAAGATGCATTCAACTTAAATTTAGTTTAGTTTATGAACAAGGGAATCGGCACTGTCTTCAACCGAGCTAAAATCCCCAAATAACCATTTTCGCAGCACGGGAATCGAACTAAAAACCTCATACTTAACAGCAAGCACTTGCGACCGAAGTCATCAAGCATTTTATTTTTCTATTTCCACCATATTGCTCCAGAGAATAATTCTGCAATATCCAACATACACCGAAATACCCAATTTAACCGCAAACATAGTGTTACAGCATTCCAATACTAAATTACGCCAAATGCATTGAGTTTCATAACTGAATCGTTTTCTAATCTATGAAGTTTTCCTTCGAAAACATTTTATTTGCACTAAAATGGACCTTGTCTCTCTTATAATAGAGGTGATGGATGGTGCTGGTAGACTCGTAAGTAAGGGCATAAATTGATCAGTAACACGCAATTGTAATTGTTTGAAATCTAATTGCGCAGTTTAGTTGTGATGCCTCGTTAGTTTGTTAACACTGAATGGCAGGTTACCTTTATATTTCAATGATTTCTATTTCCAAATCAGTCTTAGGTTCATTGCTAACTTGTATTTAAAAAAAAAACTTGTGAAAAAGTTGGGACTTTGACCCCCCAATATCTCCGTAACTAGAAGGTTTCCAGGTATTGTCTGGGACAAAAAAAATATCGCAATGATGGGGAGTACAAGTGTCTTTCGGCTTTTTTACTATAAAATTGCAGTGCTAATTAATGGTGTCGATTCTGTTGTGCACAAACTAAACTAAATTTAGGCTATTGCTGTCTTTTTCTCTCTAATAAAACGAGAAAGAGACGGACGTAATTTAGAGCTGTCAAATTTAGTTGGGACCTAATATTTCTATACAAATGAAGGGTGCACGTAAAAACATGTCGACTAAAAACACGATGAAGCGCAAGGCATAAACTAGTTTGACATCTCTAACTTAATTCATAGCTATAGCCGTCCTTTTCTCGCACTGCCTTTTAGTAAAAGATAGCAATAGCCTAAATTAAAGTTAGTTTGTGCACAACAGAATCGACACAATTGTAGTTTTGCTTATTATACCTACCTACCTACCTTCTAAGCTAAACTAAATTCCACGAAGCAAACTCATGCAGAAACTTATTAAATAAATTGAATAGCTAACTCTTTTCTATTCTCATAATAAAAAATAATCAAGCAAGCAATGATGAATGAAGTTAGATTACTATCTGAGAAAGTCATTTGGGATGACCGACTTCTGGTTAATATAATATGATACGGATTCTCTGTGTATATGTACTCGTAGATAAAGTGTATATTTTTTCTTTCTTTTCAATGTTTAGTGTGCGCGTATGTATGGTCTTTGGGTTGTGTGTACGGAGAGAAATGAAATGCTGCAGAACTCTATTAATTACTTTACTGTTAAAACTTAATACGAAAATTAGAAGGGAGTAGCAAATCGGATTGGGAGCGCGACGCGTCTATACTCTACGATGGTTAAGGGCGAACTGTCGCCGCCGGGCGCTGCACGTATCATACATGAATATAAAACGATGTGTCAGCGCTCCTACAAATGGAATGTTATGGGCGAAAATCTATAAAGGTCACAAGTTTTTTTATAATGTTGCCCCTCACTAATAATTTCCCCTGTATTGAGGATGCGTACAAACAATTAAACTCACTAACACAAACAACCAGACCTGGAACCACTATCTGTAAGTCATACAAATATTTGTTCCGTTCGTGGAGCGAACCTACGACACGCAGCGTAAAGCCAATCGCTCATCAGCATCTGCTGTACCGTACCTTGCCGTTATTTGGTGGTTCCAAATGCCAAACATTTGCAACGAACCTCATCACCTTTCATGGTTTCATTTATTTATTGACACACCAACGACTTATTCACTAAATCATTTACATTGATTAGTTTCTATTTCAACGGCTTTGCGGTGAATTCATCACTTATAGGTGTGCACAGCACTTGTTTATTCAATAATAATAATTGAAATGGAATATATGATAACAACAAAATTAAAATTTACAAAGTTTTCATTGAATTTAAAATGTCTAGTAGTTAAATTAATTACAGTATAATTAAAAAAAACATCAATTAAATTGGAGTAGAAAACAATTTTATTATAAATTAAAACTATAAAATAACATCGTAAAACTGCTCGTCGATCTTTATTATTCTTTTTTTTTTTCTTTTTTCATTTTCGATAAAATATTTTTAGCCAACTTTATTCTATGTCATTGGTGTCGATTCCGATGTGCACAAACTAAACTTAATTTAGGCCATTGCTATCTTTTTCTCTCTAATAAAACGAGAAAGATACGGACGTAATTTGGAACTAATATTTCCATACAAATGAAGGGTGCACGTAAAAACATGTCGACTAAAAACACGGTAAAGCGCAAGGCATAAGCTAGTTTGACATCTCTAACTTAGTTCATGCTATAGCCGTTCTTTTCTCGCACTGCCTTTTAGTAAAAGATAGCAATAGCCTAAATTAAGTTTAGTTTGTGGACAACAGATTCGACACCATTGTCCCATATTCATTTGGGTCACTGTAACCTTCCCAGTCTTCCCCGTCAGTAGCCACATTTTCATTAATGAATTTTTTTACATGACCCGTTGTATCAATACGTCCATCTTTCCTTTTGGTATTCCAAAGGGATTCCCCTCCATCCACCAATATTCATCACTGCATCCTTCCTCTTCGTGTCATCGGAACGACAGTACGTTTTTTTTTTTAATTTGTCCCGATAGTTCTCCACGTCCAGCGTGTGATCGGCTGCAGTAAGATTACTACTGCAGTGCTATTTACAATTTTCTGAAGTAGATCTTTATTAAATTAATTTTCTACAAATCTAGTAATTATCGTAATCACAATTTTATATCATAGCACTGAGCCACTTGCTAACCAGTGCACTTTAGATAAACAACATATAAAATGTATGAATATGTATGCTCCTAAAACATGGTAAAAATTATTTGACTTTCTTTTACTATCTTAGTCCATTCATCGTTCATTGTTGGTTGTTTATTTTTTAAAGACTGTCTATGGACTGTGCGATAGTGTTTTTTTTTGTGAATGTGTTGTCTGTGAATTGACAGCTTTGCTGGTGCAGTGATTGAGTAATTGCCTGCTGGAGATTCTTGTATGACCAATGGAAATCAAAATCAAAGCATTTATTTTAAGTAGGCCAGTTACAGGCACTTTTGAATTGTCGAAACAAAGACAACAATGAAATGTAGCTACAGTCACAACAAATTAAAAACTGTGAAAGTACTGTAGTTGCCCACTCCAAAGCGTATGCAATGATTATAAACCTTTGCAATTAAAATATTCATGGCAATTAAAAACTTGAATTTTGACAAGAAAAAAACACCCACAGCTTTACCAAAATACACTGCAATTCATGGGTTATACCCATGAATTGCAGTGTATTTTGGTTGGTGTGTTTTGGTGTATTTTGGTTGGTTTGGTTGGTTGTTTTGGTTGCAGTGTGTTTTGGTTGGTTTGAACGGAGTAAAAGCAAATTGCATACTTAGTAGTACGAAAAAATTAAATAAAAAAATTACGAAAAAAGAAAAAAAAAACAATGTTTAATTCGATATTTTTCATTTTTTTTTTCAAAATTTCTCTTTCTTTGTTCTAATATGAAAAGTTTACTTGAAATTTGTAGCGTTTTTTGATGACGGATCAATTTATTGCTAAGTTGTGGAAAAAAAATTAAAAAAAACTAAGTATGCCATAAAGTTCTACTCCGTACACCTAATATACCCATTTTTTTTGGAAAGTGATAAAAAAATCATCCGGTATAGCTGCCAACAAATAAAGTTATTAAAATATAACTTGTCACATGCAACAAATAGGCATCGAAGTTTTTAATGAAAGAAAATCAAGCTATCAAAGCTTTTCAACATAAAGTATAAACTTAAGCGTGAAATTTTATATCTTCTACATTTCATTGCCAAATTTAATAACGTAACATAACATTTACAACTATGTATTTAAATGTTTATAGATCGTAAAGTAAAGATTCTAATCAAAATGACGGTAAATTATGTTAAGTTTATAGTTTTGGACGGAAAATAAATAAGCTACGGGTTTATTGTTTATAACTAACTCACTTAATAATTTTAACACATTCACATTTTAATTTACTGTTGTTGATAATTATTTAGTTTCTGTAAAATGTAAAACGAAGTGTTGTACACTGTCCTGGGTTCGATTCCCGGGTCAGGCAAATTGCTATTAAGTTTTTCCACAGGAATATCTCAGTAACAGCCACGGAGTCTGGATTTGTGCCCGATTGATGGTAATAGGCTCGCCCCTTACTACATGGGACTTAAACATAACTGGCGAAATGTGGGTGTACTATTAGGTACACCTCTGCCTAACCCTACAGGGGTTATGGGTGTGATGTTATGTGTTATGTAAATGTTATAATTTGTATGTTATGTGTTATGCTATGTTATGTGTTATGTTATGTGTTATGTTATGTGTTATGTTATGTGTTATGTTATGTGTTATGTTATGTGTTATGTTATGTGTTATGTTATGTTATGTGTTAAGTTATGTGTTATGTTATGTGTTATGTGTTCAGCCTCTCCCATGATGGGAGGAAATATTATGTATATCATTTGTAAATATTATAATATGTCATGTAACATATTCACTCGGCACTCGTTATCTGCTCCACTAAGAAAGGACATATCAGATAATTCACTCCCATCTAAATCTTGAAAGCGATAGTGATCACAAAAACTGGCACATTTTCCACATTTCCCTGGCTATCACAGTCCCTTCATCTTTAACTCCATATACGGCGCCGCGCCCGCCGGTTAGAAAGCCTGCATTTGCGCAGTAATTAGCTACTTATTACTAATGCTGGGCCATGCTGGTACGTGCTGGACCATGGCTATTTACACGCTTGACACTTTCACCTGTACGGTACGAGTAAGTACTTATCTTCACTCTTTAATGTTTTGGAAAATAACGATTATATAATTGGAGTTTTTAAAATGGTTGAAGGCAAAAGGAAAATAGACTGTTGTGTCAACTCTTAACTTTTTTTTGAAGCTGTCAAAATGTCACGTTTGGAGTCATTTACTTAAACTGCCTCGTTGGTCTAGTGGTTACAAGTTTGGCTGCTGAGCATGAGGACCTAGGTTCGATTCCAGGGTCGGGCAAAGTGATATTAGGTTAACTTCTCAGTAGCAGCAACGGAGTCTGGATACCTTAGGAGATTAAAATATTTATACATAACACAGAACATCACACCTATAACCTCTGTAGGGTTAGGCAGAGATGTACCTAGATGTACCTACCGTGTGGTATCCGGCAGAGTAGAATATAACCAACCCATTACACTCACGGGTGTCGTATAAGGCGACTAATGTCTGAGGCAGAACACCTTGCACCTCCGTAGACCAGAGAATGGGCAGCAGCGTTTTCTGTTAGTCTTTCATCACTGCGATCTCCAATCCGCCTGCCAAGCGTGGAGATTACGGCAAAGTCCTCCCATCATGGGAAAGGCTAATGTCCAGCTCTGGAGTCCTTTAGGCGCGATTGGTCCAATTCGTGGTTGGTCCAATTTCTTTTTCTTTTGACAAATACCTATTATCTGGTTATCTTCATGATAAAATCTTACATTATGTAGGATCGTAAAACTTACATAGTAAATGTTAATAGCTAATTACAGACACCTTTCTGCTCACACCCATTTCATTGAACATTAACACTTTCACCGCTGTTATGATTGTAACCAGATAATGAGTATATTTATGAGTTCTGCTATGATTTACGACTAGTAAATATCTGTTATTTCTAAGTAGAAAATTGTATTAGTACTGCTTGTTATATAGTCTTGGTTTTAGTGTATGAGTTTCTCTTGGGTTATTGTGGATTGAGATCACTTTTCTTATAGATCTGTGTTACGTTTCATCACCACCTGCTAAGCCTCTTCCTAACTATGTTGGGGTCGGCTTCCAGTCTAACCGGATGCAGCTGAATACCAGTATTTTACATGGAGCGACTGCCTATCTGACCTCCACAACCCAGTTGGTACTGGGTAATACGATATTTCATTTGTTATTGCATATACCACAATATAAGATATTCCCATATTGCGAATCAATGTAACAGAAGATTGTTAGAATGCTATGAATTTTCGGAAATCTTTCTTGTTGTCGTTTGTTTTCCAATATAAATTAGAATTCTGAGATCTTCGCAATATAAATTACAGTGGACAGTAGTATTTGAATTCTTTCAAAACAAAATGACATTTATAAACATATTTGATTTCTTAAGCACAATAACATAAACACACATTATAATGACAAGGAGGAGCTCGTGACTAAATAATAGCAGCCGCTCGGATCGGTCTTCAGGTTAAGCGGCCCTAGCCTGGGTTGGTCCGTGGATGGGTGACCTATTATATACCGAGTCTCCTCCGTGCCTCGGAAAATACGTTAGGCCGTAGATCCCGACTGTCAATTGTAGATCTTTGAGAGTCGTTACAGGTAGTCAGTGGCCTGAAACTCTGACAACCAGTCTTACCAAGGGGTATTGTATTACCCAGTACTAAGTGGGTTGTGGAGGTCAGATAAACAGTCGCTCCATGTAAAATCTATACTAATATTATAAAGAGGTAACATTTGTTTGTAAGTTTGTATGTAGGGGGTAATCTCCGGAAGTAATGAGCCAATTTTAAAAATTGTTTCACTGGTAAAAAGCTATATTATTCGTGAGTGCTATAGGCTATATTTTATTCCCGTACTCCCACGGGAACGGGAACTACGCGGGTGAAACCGCGGGACGTCAGCTAGTGTAAAATACAGGTATTCAGATGCTTCCGGTTAGTTAGGCAGATGATGAGCTTAAATAGATTCTTTTAATTTGATTAAACTGTTTATTTCTATTAAGAACATGTATCGACCTTGGGCCAATCTATGGCTGGTTCATCACAATGGTGTTAAAAGCAATAGGAATGCATCGAACTGTGGCCATCTAATCTACTGATCAATTTTGTACTACCAGCAATAAAAGGTTTACGATTTTTTGGGATCTATTTTCGGCATACACAGCAGGCGCAATATCTTAGATTGTTATTTGAAACGGTTATTTAGAGAGTTCCTGGTTCCTTTCTGGTTACCTAACTATAAAACTCATTAAATAAGAATACTTTTGAAAAGAGGCTGGAATGTAAATCCACAACCTCTTTTCAAAAAGTTTTTATTTTTTTATTTTAAGGAGTTTTTGGTTTATTTTTAGCCAGTGTCGTTCCTTAAGAGGGCCCTTCCCGGCCCGCCTTTCGTCAACGCGAGCATGGGCGAAAAGCTTGTTGTTTCATCCAGAGCCACAGCGGTGGTATTCTTTCAACTTCCCTGTCTTACCTAGCCCCGAATCCGCACTACTTGCCTCCCGCGTACCTCATACCGCTTAACGCGGGGGGACTTTAAACGAAAAATATTGTTCGAAAATTTATAAAACTTGTTCCAGGAAATACGTGTTTTTGAATTAGTCTTACAAGTATGTGAAATAATTATTTGTTATTTAGATCTCCACTACATTTGCAAGGCTTCTATCAGGCTGCTTTCTTTACTTTTACAATTTATAAGTACATTATGAACGGCCAAAGTTGAGGTAAAAGTTGTGAAAAACAGCAATTTTTGGAGGCTTATATTGAATTTGTTTCTACAAATTTTTATTTTCTGCTTCGATAGAAGCCTAGATATAGTCCACAAGATACCTATTAGTTCAAAAAATTCAAAGATATATGTCTAACAACGGCATAATCACGCACGAGCTATAGTCAAAATTCTCGCGAAAAATATGGCGGGTTGGCCGCTCTTAAGGCCGTCTACGCCAAGCAAAGTAGGTATTTAACGCTACCACCCTTTACGCGAAACGAGTCGTGCACACGCGTCGCCGACTTGAACCCAAAGCTGAGCGAAGTGTCACAGTATAGGTAAGCGTGTCGTGTAGGCAGTAGGTCAACTTATTTTATTAAATTGTCAGCTTGATTTATTATAATAGGTAGTAATTGCGAAAACCTAACATTTAAATGTAATAAATTAATTTGAATAGATATTGTAAATGCAAATTGCTGCAAGTCGTAATTTATTCAATTATTTGTGTACCAGACGGGTGGACTCGTGTTTGGAAATTCAAAAACTATAACGGAACCAAATCTGAGCCACTAACCGCCCTGTACCGAAAGTTCCGGGTGTAAACGTTAGCTTCGTGGAACGGAGAGGTGGGTTTGGAAAATACTGCACTATTATTGTAGATGGAGAAGAAATAAAACACTATTTGACTATGGTAAGACACTACAAGCAGACAATACTGGAAAAACTGAGCTGAAACTATAATCGGAAAGAACTGTTAACTATTCGGATATCGAAACGAAACTGACTGCTTGAATATCGTAAACAAAACTGACTGTTCCAATGTCGAAAACAAAACTTACTATGCGGTGCCTGCGCTGTGCTTTCATACTATTAGCAGACACACAAAAACTATTCGCGAATCCTCTAGCGGTGTGTAGTATTTGTTCGCTAGACCATCTTTTAATTCATACAAAAAGCATGAACAAAAAACATTAACAAAAAAATACAAAGGAAACTATAAGCAAAAGGATAATAAATAACTCGAACGGAAGAAGGAAGTAGGTACTTTACGCTTTCGGCGTACGGTCGAAATTAAATTAACATTTCTCGATGTTTTTTATAAGTAGTTTGCGTACGCGCACCTGTGATGAGACTATTCTCGAGGGTATTTGTACCTACTTACTTTCAAAACTAATAATAACAGAAAGTACTCGACAAAGAATCACAAACACGGCAATAGCGTACTTTCTCGAACGTTCTTTCTATAGACTATATAAAAACATTGTTTTAGACACTTGTCGCGAACAATTTGACTAGGTTTCTTACATTGTTTTTATCTCACGAAGAGACACATGCTTTATTTGTTGTATGTGTCACCGTAAAATTGTAAATACCGTTAGATTATAATCTATCTCGTGAGATTGTAAACTCGTTCGTTGAGGAATTCCCTCGACTGTCTATGGTCTCCATCATCAGACCAATGGCACTTACAACCCATATGGGTGCAAAGTTCTCATCAATAGAAATGAATTAAATCCAAACACAAGGTAGCTACTGTAAAACGTTGAGGAGTTCCTTTGACTGTCCTTCGTCTTTATCATCAGACCCCTAAAGATGACCACAACCCATTTAGGTGTAAAGTTCTCATCAATACAAATTAATCAAGCCCAAACACCAGGTAATTATTGTGAATCGTTGAGGAGTGCCCTCGACTGTCTTCGGGTTCCATCATCAGATCGAGTCCAGACTTTCTTTAAATAGTAGTGCTCTAAAATACTCAATGAACAAAAAAACAAACGCACTAGTCGCACTACGATGTTCAAAGGTTCCCCTCGATTTCTCTGAGATGCCATCATCAGATCCCAGTTTCATGGTCATGGTACTACTCTTGGAATATCTTCTTTCTAACAAAAAAAGAATCATCTAAATCGGTTCATAAACGACGATGTTATCCTACGGTCAAATCGTGAAACCTCCTCCTTTTTTTAAGTCGGTTAAAAAAGACTGTACTGTTAGAATTACACTACGTTCTTTAAATAAATCGTTCAATAAATCGACGGGACAGCCGTGCGCCAGCAAAAGGGACATAGGTCCTACCTCGTCAAGGCCTGGCGGGCGACTGAATCCACGTGCGCAAGCCGTTTTCTTATATAATAATTTATTATTAAAAGGATTAAATTGTTTTGAAAAATTTAACCACAAATAATTGTTCTATATGTTATTAACTTTGCTTAGATATTTTTTTTGGAAGTAAAACTTTCATATTCTCCAAGTAAAATAAGAAAAACATGAAAAAATATTCGAATTAGGCTCCTGTTCGGATTTTTTTTTCATCGAGTGAAGTTTTTGATATCATGTTTTGAACCACAAATTATCTTAGTAAATATAGTCAACTATAATATCTATTTTTTTTGGCTTTAAAAAATCACTATTTCTTTGTTTACTATTGAATCAAATTTATGTAAAATTGGGAAAATTGGGACTACCTGCCCTTAAGCAGAGCAAAGGCTTTTTTTTTTATCAGTTTTTATCCTTTTGTGAATGTGTTCTGCACAAACTAATATAGTAGTTCTTGACGTATTAAAATACTCAGCCAGATTGTCCGTGCGGACGTCCTTTTCAGCATTTTGACTCGTAGAGGTTATTTTAACATCAAATGATATAACTGCATCATCTCCCATTCTTACGAAACCAACAACAAATAGGATTGTTTTTATCCGATGGCCACACACTTCACAAACAAGAATAATATTACCAAACTCACACAATTACCTATTTGTTAAGATCGGTGTTATTTTGCGGACCGTCCCTCTAGGCCGCGCCGAATCTTATTGTCGGAGTTGGGCAACTTATGAAGCTATTGTTCTTGACAAATTGCTCGTTACTTGGAGAGTATGGTATTAGGTTTATTTAATTTAGAGTTGGGAAACTAGAAGTTCACTCTGATTCTGTAGGATTGGGTAAGAAAGGAACTACCAGGACTGGTACGAGTTCGTACTTAAATCATTGGCGTTTCTTACAACGGCGATTTGTATAATATAGAAGTCATTATCATCTGCGTAGCCTCTACTGAATTTCAGAACTTTTCATGGAACGACTGCATATCAAACTCAAACTCAAAGCATTTATTTCAATTAGACCATTACGGCACTTTTGAATGTCAAAAAAAACAAACAAAAATATCTGACTTGCACAACCCAGTTAACAACAACAACAACAACAGCCCATAACGTCCACTGCTGGACATAAGCCTCTCCCATGATGGGAGGAGTTTGCCGTAATCTCCACGCTTGGCAGGCGGATTGGAGATCGCAGTGATGAAAGACTAACAGAAAACGCTGCTGCCCATTCTCTGGTCTACGGAGGCGCAAGGTGTTCTGGTGTTAGTCGCCTTATACGACACCCGTGAGTGTAATGGGTTGGTTCTATTCTACTCTGCCGGATACCACACAACCCAGTTAGAACTGGGTAATACGGCACCCCTTGGTAAGACTGGTTGTCAGCCTTTCGGCCCACTGACTACCTGTAACGACCGTCAAAAGATCTACAAATGACAACCGAGACAGTGGGAATTATAGACGGGATGTTTTATTAAGTTGTGTTGAAAGCGATTGCCACTTATCTAAGCTCTCTGCTACAGAACATTTAAACTATTACAACCAGTATTTAGATATGGTTCTCAGGTACCTATTTAAGTGAGCCGACATCCGATTTCTTCACCAACATCCCGCGATCAGCCTTGTATGCTAGCAATTTGTGGCAGTAGGCACGAAAGGGCTTGGTGAGGCAATCTTGATATGCATGTCAGTAATGTTGCTATTAAGCAATATGTAAGTATATTGTGGGGCTGTGGGTACGTTAGCCGTGTGGTATCCGGCAGAGTAGAATAGAACCAACCCATTACACTCACGGGTGTCGTATAAGGCGACTAATGTCTGAGGCAGAACACCTTGCGCCTCCGTAGACTTGAGAATGGGCAGCAGCGTTTTCTGTTAGTCTTTAATCACTGCGATCTCCAATCCGCCTGCCAAGCGTGGAGATTACGGCAAATTCCTCCCATCATGGGAGAGGCTTATGTCCAGCAGTGGATGTTATGGGCTGTTGTTGTTGTTGTTGGGTACGCATTCCTTAGATGTGCAGTGGATGTGGAAAGAGACGGTGTCTTGGTTCGGTTTAGGATTGTCAAGGGCAGTTTTCAAAATGGTCGTTGTCATAGGTGACCACAGAGAAACCGAAAATTGTTTGGGGAAATCTTGCATAATTATGATACTAAATTTCATGAAAATCGTTGAAGCCGTTTCCGTTGCCGTCTCCGCCTCTTTCATCACTCCAATCCGCCTGCAAAGCGTGGAGATTACGGCAAATTCCTCCCATCATGGGAGAGGCTTATGTCCAGCAGTCGACGTTATGGGCTGTTGTTGTTGTTATTTCCGAGATTCAGATTATACATATAAACGAACCTATATATATATTCAAGAATTGCTCGTTTAAGGGGCTCCCCGAATTAACGTGCACACTAACACCACTTTAGTAAAAAAATTAGAACTCGTTAAATAAAGAAAGAAAGAAAGAAGACACAATTAATATAAAATCTGATCGACAAAATCAAAGGACAAAATTAAAGGTATTAGATAACCGGTACCACCCATTACATACCGAGTTTCCTCCGTGCCTCGGAAAGCACGTTAAGCAGTTGGTCCCGGCTGCCAATTGAAGATCTTTGACAGTCGTTACAGGTAGTCAGTGGCCCAAAAAGTCTGACAACCAGTCTTACCAAGGGGTATCGTATTACCCAGTACTAACTGGGTTGTGGAGGTCAGATAGGCAGTCGCTCCATGTAAAATAATGGTATTCAGCTGCATCCGGTTAGACTGGAAGCCGACCCCAAAATAGTTGGGAAAAGGCTAGGCAGATGATGAGATAACCGGTACCAGCAAGTTCAATATTCATTGATATTTCAAATATATATCTATATAATTTACAATTCGATATATTGAAATTAATATGTACATAAACTACCATTTGCCCTACAAAAACTTAATTAACCAAATCCATTGTTTTCTATAACCTCGCAAAGCACACGTATTATCCATAATTATTACCAAACCCACTAATTACATAAATCATCGATAAATGGGTAATATAATCTAAAATCGATCGACATCCGCTGGTAGGAAACATTACATAAAGCAATCAGTACTTTACTTACGTAAACTCATCGATTCCGATCGATTCGGAACCGATGGCCCGTGACCGCTTCCGATTGGGTCCGCTACGATTGTACTGACCTTTGTGTTCGGTTGATTGTGTCGTCTTTTCTAATGGTTTTAGGTCGAATACTCCAGAATTTTGCGGAGCAATCCAGTTGCTTGTTTGAAGATTACATGATTTATAAGTACGCCGTCGCCAAGGATATTTGGGTATTAGTTAAGGGTATTTTTCAAGAAAATAACTGTGTTAACGAGTACGCATTCTCATTTCAGCTTCATACTGAACTGATGACTAATGATATAATTTTAAATGAAATTTTGTATTTTTTTTCATCCATACTATCTACACTAATATTATATAGCGGACAGATTTGATTTTTTGTTTGTTTGTGTGTTTGTTACGAGTTAACCCTAAAACTAGTCGAGTGATTTTAAACATTCTTTCACCATTTGAAAGTCACGTCTTTACTGAGTAACAGGCTTTATTTCATCCCGGTACTCCCACGGGAACGAGAACTATGCGAGTGAAACCGCGTGACAACGGCTAGTGTGAAATAATTGTGTTAATTACAATTATTTCAAACTAGCTGACGTCCCGCGTTTAGCACTCAGTTTAGCCGCGCCCATAGCACTCACGAATAATGTAGCTTTAGACCAGTGAAACAATTTTTAAAATTGGTTTATTACTTCCGGAGATTACCCCCCTACATACAAACTTACAAACAAACGTTACCTCTTTATAATAATAATAATATTACTATAGATATAGATGAAATATGTGTTTGATAATATTCGAGAAAATAAGGCAGAAATGAAAAAAAAAATGTTCTGAAGCCGAGAACTATATTCTCTAATACAGTTCTCGGCTTCAGAACATTATTTTTTCTTGCTTTGCACCGTCTGGTGCAAAGCAACACCTAAGTCTGAATAGCCCCTTATCTCTTATAGAACATTGATGACCACGCTTACTAAGGCCCCGTTCCTTACTAATTTATCGTTAGTTTTTAGTTGGCAAAAGTCATGGACGACAGTAACCGTCTCGTCCTATATGTGAACACCTCTATTTAAATACACAAGCCACGACATCTAAAACTTCACGATTATTTGTCGTCACGACATAGTGGGAACGTGGCCTTACTTTACTTTACCAGTTTCAGACCTACTTTACCAACAGCCAAAGAATGTCCAACATCAACGCTTTAATTGTAACTAGTTCACTTCGGTCCAATCTGGAAACAACCGGTTATGCCCGAGAGGTTTACATGACACGGAAATGTACAACATTAATTTTATAATTGTTTACAAAGTGTGTCGTGGGACGGGACGAGGTGCAGTGTGATGTGCAACTCGTCATTTGAGCTGGTGTACATTGAATTGGGTCTTTTAATTACCGTACAATAAGCTGACCAGTCTATAAACTATTTGGAGGAGCTCGTGGCTAAATAATAACAGCCACATCGGGTCAATCTTCAATGTTATGTTATGCTTGCCTAGATCGGTCTGTGGATGTCCATTACATACCGATTTTCCTCCATGCTTCGGAAAGCACGTTAAGTCGTTAGTCCTGGCTGTCATTTGTAGATCTTTGACAGTCGTTACAGATAGCCTGTAGTGACCTGGGGCCCAAGTCTGCTATTTTCATAAATTCGTCTTTCAAACACGATCCCATTCTCATCCCATTGTAATTTTGCTAAAAGTTCGTAATCTGCTAAAATCATAATGGTCGATCATAGGTCGGTCAATGGTCTCGTAATAGAATTGTGTTATAATGACATTATTTTATTTTATTCATGCCAGATTTCATTTATATGTGTATCTATATTTTTACATATTACCTATTTATTAGTGTTATAAGCAATTTGAAGTAGTAAAAAGTTCGTAAATAGCACCGCCCAAGTCAGTCATTCATTTGTCATTGTGTACGAGATTACCATTCTATGCTATTTCTTACAATGGAGTGTCAGTGGTTGACCATTGGAAAGTCATAATTACGCCATTATTTATATTAGTAGATTACCATTCTATGCCATTTCTTACAATGGAGTGACAGTGGTTGACCATTGGAAAGTCATTATGACGCCATTATTTATATTAGTAGATTACCAAACTCGTCAAAATCAACAATTATAAAATCAATGATAGACCATTTTGACACTTTTGTAATTGTAACAGACCAATACTTGACCAATACGGACTTGAGACCCTGAAAGTCTGACAATCAGTCTTACCAAGTGGTATCTTATTACCCAGTGCGAACTGTCAAATAGACAGTCACTCCATGTAAAATACTGATATTCAGAGATGAGATAATGGACTATTCATCCGCCGGACAGATATCCGCTCCTATCCATTGATTGCCGGTTTTTTTATCCATTGGTTGTTGAAAATTTTCCATCGTCTGCTTAGTGTTTTAACAGCAGACCGAAACTTTCTTTAGTTAGTGCTTGCATTACTTGATTTAATCCATCTTTAACTCTTTTGCTTTGTAAGATGGGTCAGGGAATTCACAACACTGACTGTACCATCTTGGCAAATGGATCAGCTTGGCAGAATGTTAACAGAGAGGACGACGCCGCTTATTCATAGCCTGTAACAGGAACTATCTGAAGTAGTCATGACAGCATCATAAACTGTAAATATTATAGCCAGATGAACACATTGTTTATTATTATGGATGGTATAGACAGCAGCGGTGGCCCAGTGGTGGCGGCCCCGACTTACGAACAGTAAGTCGTGGGTCCGAACCCAGACAGGCGCATTACTTTGTGTAATTTATTTCATCACCACTGCTCTCAAAACGGTGAAGGAAAATATCGTGAGGAAACCGGCATGTCCTAGAACCAAAAATTCGAAGACATTGTGACATCTACCAATCCGCACTGGGCCCGCGTTGTGGATTATAGCCCATTCCCTCTCATTGAGAGGAAGCCGTGTCCCAGCAGTGGGGACATTATAGGGTGGTGATGATGATGATGATGATGATGATGATAATGATGATGATGGATGGTATTACAAAATCTGTTAACACTATTGAAAAAATTGTTTTGTTTTCATATTTACAATGTAGAAGAATTTGTTTTGATTATGTAGTATTGTTTTGTTTCGTAAAGTTCTATTAGTTTTGATCATTAGATCGTTGGATCACCTGCCATTGTTTTATTGTTTTGCTTGTAACTGCTTGCAATATAATTATGATCCAATCTTGTTCAATAAGAACCAGTCACCTGAATCTCTTGGCTCAATAGCCAAGAGATTCAGGTGACTGGTTCTTATTTATTCTTGTCTAGTTCACCAATGTGAACTAGACAAGAATAAATAACTGAAACATAATATAACATTACGTCTGTACTTCCTCGAAAGGTTAGGCAGAAAGGGCCAGCCTATTGCCATGAACCGGGCACAAATCTAAACTCCAGCGACTACAGCAGCAACTAAGAAATTCCTGATGGAAAAACCCATTAACTCATTATCAAACCCGAGAATCAAAACCAAGCCCTCCGGCCGTTTTCGCAACTGTGATTCGCAACCAGTTGCGAATTAGGAATTTTTATTCCTTTTTCGCAACCAGTTGCGAATCAAGAAAACTTTTTCCTTATCCGCAACTAAGCATCCTGATGATTAAGTTTTTGCAGTAGCACGAGTCACTACTGATCACTAGAATTACGAAAAAAGTTAGAGGGCCCCGGACACATTGTTTTTTACTTTTGGAGCGATTATTTCCGAAATTATTGACATTATCAAAAAAATGATTTTAGGAAACCCATATTCATTTTTAAATACCTTTCCAACAATATATCACACGTTAGGGTTGAAATTAAAAAAAAAAATCACTTCCCACTTTACATAAAGGGGGGCTACCCTAATAAAACATTTTTTCCAATTTTTATTTTACCACTTTGTCGGCGTGATTGATATACATATTGGTACCAAATTTCAGCTTTCTAGTGCTAACGGTCACAGAGATTAAGCGAGGACAGACAGACGGACGGATGGACGGACAGACATGGCGATACTATAAGGGTTCCTAGTTGACTAAGGAACCCTAAAAAGAAGTATCTTCTTTGGTTTTACTTCTTCTTATGTCCAGATATTTCAGAGCCAGTCACCTGAATCTGTACTAACATTATAAGGAGGTATTTGTCTGTAAGTTTGTATGTAGGGGGTAATCTCTGAAACTAATGTTCCAATTCTAAAAATTTTTTCACTGGCAGAAAGCTATATAATCGTGGGTACTATAGGTTATAGGTACTTAAATTATATTTATATCATGCATATTTATTTATTATATTTTATTCATATTAGAACTATTACATTTTTTGTGAACGAAGTCGTAGGCGAAGTGGTGGTCTACATCTACACTAATATTATAAAAAGGAAAGATTTGTACTTTTGTGTGTATGTTTGTAATGAATGAACTCAAAACTACTGTGCCGATTTCAAAAATTCGTTCACCATTAGAAAGCTACATTCACCCTGAGTAACATAGGCTATATTTTATCCCCTTACTTCCACGGGAAAGGGAACTACGCGGGTGAAACCGCGTGTCGTCCGCTAGTATCTATATATCATCATCATCTGCCTAGCCTTTTCCCAACTATATTGGGGTCGGCTTCCAGTTTTACCGGATGCAGCTGAATACCAGTATTTTACATGGAGCGACTGCCTATCTGACCTCCACAACCTAGTTAGTACCGGGTAATACGATACCCCTTGGTAAGACTTGGTTGTCAGACTTATTTGGCCTCTGACTACCTAACGACTGTCAAAGATCTACAAATGACAGCCGGGACCAACGGCTTAACGTGCTTTCCGAGGCACGGAGGAAACTCGGTATGTAATGGGTGGTCACCCATCCACAGACCAACCTAGGCAAGCACGGCTTAACCTAACGATCGACCCGAGCGGCTGTTATTATTTAGCCACGAGCTCCCCATCCATCTACTACTCTGTCAAGAAAGTACCGGGAAAAGATCAATAATACACAAAATGTCTGTTATTCATCCAAATTTATTTTATCACCTTCAAAGTATGCTCCTTTAGAAACGATACACTTGCGCCAACGAATAATCCATTCATCAAAACATTTTTTAAACGCTGCTTCCGGAATTGAGTTCAGTTCTCGCCGCGAATTCTCCTTTATGTCTTCTATCGATTGAAAACGGGTGCCACGAAGTGGTAATTTGAGTTTAGGAAAAAGAAAAAAGTCAGCAGGAGCCATAACTGGTGAATATGGTGGTTGCTGGATGGTATTTGTTGAGTGTTTGGTAAAAAATTCGTTCACAATGATAGCCTTGTGCGAAGGCGCATTGTCGTGGTGCAAAATCCAAGAATTTTCTTTCCACAAATCTGGCCTTTTTCGTCGAATTTGCTCACTTAAACGCCGCATAACGCTCAAATAATATTCTTTATTTACCGTTAGACCTTCCGGTAAGAATTCAGAGTGCACAACACCGCGATAGTCAAAGAAAACAGTCAACATGACTTTGACTTTTGATCGACTTTGGCGTGGTTTTTTCGGTTTCGGTTCAGTTGGAAGGCGCCACTGCGAAGCTTGTTGATTAGTTTGCATGTCAAACTCGTAAACCCACGTCTCGTCACCAGTAACAATGCGTTTCATGAATGTTGGGTCCGAACTGACTCGTTCTAGCATGTCCTCAGCGACTTTCATGCGATTGAGTTTTTGGAGAAAATTCAGATCTTTTGGGACTAGCCAAGCAGCAACATGTTTCATACCCAAATGATTAGTTAAAATGGTACGGATCGACTCGTGAGATACAGAAAGTTCGGCGGCTATCTCTCTCAGAGTTGAATGGGGATTTTCAGTCACTATTTTCTTCACTTTTGCGATGTTAACTTCAGTTGCAGACGTTGACGGCCTACCAGAGCGAGGCAAATCTTCCATCACATCTCGACCGCTTTTGAACGCTTTGAACCACTCATAAGCACGAGTTTTTGATAAAGTCGATTCACCGTAAGCCTTCTGTAACATTTTCAGTGACTCCGAACACGAAATTCCATTGGCGATGCAAAATTTAAGACAAACTCTTTGTTCGATATTTTTGTCCATTATGAAATTCGCAATACACACTATATATGATATTACTAAAACCAGCACTGTATTTAATATAAATAACAGATGCAACTCAAACTCCGCGCCAAAATGGAAAACAGTTGTGCCAATCTAACAACTACAAAAAAACAAAAATTTGAATTTGGAACCATAAAACAAATCATCCATTCCCGATACTTTTTTGACTGAAGTATATAATTATGTATATTTGTCAACTACACCAAAATAAATTACTCCTACTAAGTCAAAAGCACTAAAAATCTCTCCCAACATTGCGCTATAACTATCATACTGGTTTTCTAATACACTGCCTAGCGAGCGTAGCGATACGGCATGCATTTTATCAAGTAATCCCGCTACTCTTATAGAATTCACAATAAATCATAGCGCTGCAGTACAACCAGGAAGTGGTCGGTGGGCAGTCTGCCCGCCGTAATCCACGGCCATAACACTTAATTGCTTTGCAATCCGAGTGTGAACTAGTGAGGGGAAATGGTCGATTGAATTGTATTAGTTGATGGGATTAGAGCGATGAGTGATGGAGGTAAAAGTGGCTTGTAATAGGTTCTAGCATTTAACTGCTAAGTTTTGTTGGTGATAATGTTTCATTGAAAAAGGCGTTGGTGAGCGAAAAAGAAGAAGAAAGAAAGAAAAGAAAGAAGGTTAATTGCGTAAACTTTACAAGAAATAAACGTCTTCCGAAATATGTTCTGTATTGCTAGATATAGGCGGGAGGCCTATGTTTATGTCCTATGTAGCCCAAGCGACGCACAATTTTGACTTTTTTCAAGTTATAACAACTGATTCAAAGGATGTTATAAACAGATAATTAGCAGCATCACAAGCCAGGGCACATATTCAGCGTAATTTCTGAATCAACGTGCCGATAAAAGCTCAACTTGATTTTCAGTTGTTTATTATGTATTCGTTATAGCGTCGCACGCGCAAAAATCGTTTTTCAAAACACAACCACCTTCATATAACCATAACCGATACTTTATCATTATTATTATTTACTAAGTAAGGCACACCAACGACATATAAAATTTACCATATTGGTTCCATAAGGTGATTATAAGTCTACAGTGCGTGTAAATACGTCACAAAGGTTTGCACAACATTCACAACATTACAATTAAATTAAAAATTAAGTATTCAAAAACAAAATGAATGAACTACGTACTAGGTCATAACAAAAATGTGAGATACAATTCAAATCAAGTATAAACAAACGAAATCAAATCAATTAGTAGCGGAATAAAATTTAAAACAGAATATCATCATCATCATCAGCCTATTAATGTTCCCACTGCTGGGACACAGGCCTACTCTCTATGAGAGGGAATGGGCTATAATCTACCACGCGGGCCCAGTGCGGATTGGTAGATGTCACATGTCTTCGATTTTTTTGGTTCTAGGACATGCCGGTTTTCTCACGATGTTTTCCTTCACCGTTTTGAGAGCAGCGGTGGTGAAATAAATTACACAAAGTAATGCGCCTGCCTGGGTTCGTACCCACGACTTACTGTTCGTAAGTGGGGCTGCCACCACTGGGCCACCGCTGCTCTAAATGGAAATAAATGGAAATAGAATAACATAATATTAGATTAAATTAAGAATAAGTTGCATAGTATAAATTAAAATAAGTATAAAGCTGGTTACAGGTGAATGGGCAGCAGCGTTTTCTGTTAGTCTTTCATCACTGCGATCTCCAATCCGCCTGCCAAGCGTGGAGATTACGGCAAATTCCTCCCGTCATGGGAGAGGCTTATGTCCAGCAGTGGACGTTATGGGCTGTTGTTGTTGTTGTTGGTTACAGGTCAATTTCAAGGATTTTTGATTTGAACATGTGACAATCTATCAAAGAAAATGTCGGAAAATTACGTATCGTTTCATAGTCGATATGAACCCATCACTACCTCACACAAATGTATGCGCGCTGCACGGCTGGCGCGGGCGCAGGCGCTAGGGCAACGTAACGGTGCTCAGTTCCCGGTACAGGCTCATTATAACGCCGAGTCGCTGCAAATTATTGAACTTAGCTTTTGTTCTGGCTAGAACTTAGTAAGGAATGTGGCTTTGGGAAGGTGATGGTGTGATAACATCCAGAGTTTTAGCGTTCGACAGTTGTCGGTGTAGGAATTTCCTTTCTACTCTTGCTGTAATTCCCAATACTTATTCTTTTAACCGAAGATTATCTCTACATTTTCATTTTCATCATTATCATCATTTCAGCCGAAAGACGTCCACTGCTGGACTTAGGCCTCCCCCAAGTGTCGCCACATTGACCGGTCCCGTGCGACTCGCATCCAGCGGATTCCCGCAACCTTCATCAGGTCATCGGTCCTACTAGTGGGAGGCCTTCCAACGTAACGTCTCGTCTTCTGGTTCACAGTCGCCACTCCAGAACTTTTCGGCCCCAACGGCCATCCGTTCTGCGAGCAATGTGCCGTGCTTTTTTTTTATTTTATGAAAATTTATTTCAAAGTAGAAGTTTTAGGCACATCACAATCCCTGGTTTTCAAAAGCCTTTCTGTCAGCAAGGGTCATTTCTATCATGATTTTTAAACAGTTCCGTAACACGAGCATTGCCTCACTTGTCCGATATGTAAGTTTGACTGAGTGTTGGTAAAAACATTGCTACCGACTGTAAAATTAGATTAGAATCGCAAATCTAACTGATACCCGTACTGTTGAATAAGTTATCTTTGGGTTGGATGTTACTTAGAAAAGTAAAATAAAGATTTAAAAACGTATCGAAATTTTTCAGAATTATGTACTGAAAAACCTTTCTTTTTCAAATCCATCCATCTTTTCTTTGACCCTCTTCTCCCTCTCCATCCATCGACGTGCATGGCAATGATAATTATAACAGTATCCATTTATAAATAAAATAAATTCAAAATAAGACAGCATCTGTAAACAGTAAAAAGGTACATAATCAGTCTTAGACTTACTTACATGTCATAATAATTTAATCACAAACACTGCACGGTCTTATCGTGTTGA
Organism: Xestia xanthographa; assembly: GCA_905147715.2. Lineage (NCBI taxonomy): Eukaryota > Metazoa > Arthropoda > Insecta > Lepidoptera > Noctuidae > Xestia > Xestia xanthographa. The sequence goes on from LR990644.1 coordinate 32,107,282, forward strand.
TCTCGACTGACGTGACAACTTCAGTCATTATCTGACGTTGGATCTAAAGCAAGTGTGACAAAATGAGTGCACTGTGACAGATTAATTATAACCTGTGCTTGTAAGAGATTTATAACGAGTAAGACGATTTTTTAATGTTGCTGCTTTCGTAAGATTTGAATGTAGTACAAGAAGAAATAATTATATTTAACACAAAATACTTTATTGTCTGTGGCATCATCATTCTATTCCATTTATCCCAATTAATTTATAGTCGGCGCAGCATGTCTTCATATGTCATATGTCTTTAATATGTCATATTCATATGTCTTCATTTTCTGTGATCCATAATTTTTTAACTAGACTTGCAACGCAAGAAACTGCAATTTAGGATTGTGACTGGGTTTAGAAATATTTTCTCTCAATTTCCTGCCTGGTTCAGGGAGGTTTTCTGACAAGGTAGCCCGCAAAATTGTGGAAACAAGCCGGTTCGGCGAATTTCCGGAAAATGTCTTCATTGATGTTTAATTAAAGTAATTCAATATTTATCTCATATGCAGCGCCATAATTTGTGAAAAACATTAGTAACTTTAACTTCGGGCTACATTGAAGAAAATCGTTTCCTATCTTTTTCTAATTGCAGTTCACAACCTTGACAAACTGTTTTTCTGCATGAAAACCCACGTAATTACTCAGCTATTCTAAACGACTGTATTTAACACTTTCACAGTAAGTCACGTCCCAACCTTAGCCCAAGTTTCTATACTTAACAACCACCAACACAACCTAACTGCCATTTAAGCTCTAGTCCAGCTAAATATTCATCAAAACATGGTTTTAACATGCCATGCATTCAGCTTTCCGAAGTGAAATGGAGAGAAAATGGCCGCCGCGCGCCAATGAATTCAAACAACATGTATTGACATTCTGCTGCTAAATTACCCATTGACATGTTGTACTAAGAATTGATATTGTACTTCCTACCTTTACGTAATGTCTGATGAATTATTTAATTGTTGTGGCGATGGTGGAAATTAAATTAGTATTTTTACGTGAGTGAAAGTTATGTTTGACAGTGACAGTTGTTATGGCCATTCTCTTCGTGGATGTCATACGAGTTTGCGTGTGAAGACTATGTCTTGTCTATGCTTTAAAGGTTTACAAAATCAAATGAAAATAAGGCCTAGATAACGTGCCTATCTATCAGGGATAACCATTAGGGAAAAGTCAGAAATGTTATGGGGTTACCGAAACTTAGATGTCAATATTTTGGAAAATTATTGCAAAAATACGAAACGCGTTCGAAGTAATTGCCACTGGTCTATGCCTCTTTGGATTTAAATTAATATAATATTATTTGTTTTGTCTTTATTAATGCTAGCGGACTTCATAATTGGGAACTTTAACAACAAATCACAATCACAAATATCATTGTTTGCAAGTAGCACAAGAATTAAGAATCACAGTGTAGACAATTTTCCAAGGAAAGAAAACCATCACAGACACAATAACGATGCAAATAAGCAATAAACAGTAATTAAACTTCCTAATTACAATAATAAACAAATAAATCAGCCGCTAGACACCGTAAACATAGTTTTTAATACGTTTCAACCTGTTGACGTGCCCAATGAAGCGATGGTCATAAAAACTTGATTAAATGCGAAGAGAATTGTAATTGAATCAGAAAAAAAAACTAATGGTCCATTGGAGAGAAGACCTGAAGTTTCCGAGTATCGGAGAGACGGCTTGTTTTCAGGTGTAAGCCAAATATGGTGGACAATGAAATGGAATTGTGTTGCTCTGTTCTGATGACTTACTTTTTGATACTTGACTTACTAGTTGAGTGATCAAGCTACATTTTTATTCAAGATCGGGTTCTTTCTTTTGTTACAAATGCAAATGTTGCCAGCTTCTTTCAGGTTCATTATATTGCATTTTTTTTCTTACTAAAAAACTTCGTGCATTAATCATTGAGTGTTTTGGAGGCTATCAAGAAATCTGTGTAACAGTGTTTTCAGCCTGAAACTTTATCATGATTAGCAGGAATCCTTCTAAATATGGATTGAATTGATTGCCGTGTGGTATCCTGCAGAGTAGAATAGAATTACACTCACGGGTGTCGTATAAGGCGACTAATGTCTGAGGTAGAACACCTTGCGCCTCCGTAGACCAGAGTTTTCTGTTAGTCTTTCATCAATGCGATCTCCAATCCGCCTGCCAAGCGTGGAGATTTCGGCAAATTCCTGTCATCATGGGAGAGGCTTATGTCCAGCAGTGGCCGTTATGGGCTGTTGTTTTTGTTGTTGTATGGATTGAAAGTAGCAAAATGTTCAGAATCACTGAAAAGTAATAATGTTGCTATGAGGTCTTTTCTTCTTGTTGAGACCATTTTTGACGAAATTCGTTCATCGCTGGACTCAAAACTACAAGACGCGCTTCACAATGGCAAGGATGGGCACAGATGGCGAAACATCGTCAAGCAGAAGATTGCTTCATGTCAGAGAAATCACGACCCTCAACAATAAGGAATGCGACCCAAGGAAGAGAATAATTTTATCCTGTTGACATCATTTAACAAAAAATATTGATCATGACCGATATTCTCATTTCATATAAACCTACAAAAACATATTTTGAACATGTTATACTATACCTGAGTGTACCAGTGTGTACCGAACCGTACAAGAATCAAACAATGACTGCGCATGTCGTTCCATTCTTGAATTGTCCGGCAGCGCATATCGACCAATCCCGTTACAGTATTCATGATTCAACTCATACGCATTGGTTTCTTGTTAACAGACCGCTTTGAAGCGCTTTTTATGATGGATCGGTGAACTTGTTTATAATTTGTAGGTTACCGATACTTTACGATTGGTGATGAAGCTTGTTTTTATTTAGGTTAAGGCAATTTAATAAGGTAAGAAACAATAAGATGACAATCATGATTGCTTTCCAAAACAATCATGATTGTCGCCCGGTCAACCCGGATTCCAATCCGGGTGACGAGTTCTCAGACTCAATTTGATAGGGATGTTACAATTGCTAGCTGCCATTGGCTTTTTAGTGAAGGTTGCGGGAATCCGTTGGATGCGAGTCGCACGGGACCGGTCAATATGGCGACACTTGGGGGAGGCCTATGTCCAGCAGTGGACGTCTTTCGGCTGAAATGATGATGATTAGCTTTTTCTTGTTTATACTTAGAGGCTTGCTTTTGGCTACAACTCGCCTGATGTGAAGCGATGACGCGGCCTAGGGTGGAGCACGCGTGTCTAGAAGAAACCGATTCACTAGAACTTTGAAGAGATCTAGATCATAATCTTCTTCTTATCGTATCGATTCTCCTTCCAATTACACGGTGTGGGCCCAGTAGGTGGCCACGTTTAGCCAGATTATAATGATCAGGCAACAGAGAAGCCGATAGTGAATTGTACAGATGGCGCTTCCCACAATAAATGTGGAAGCATAGCGCTTTCAAATTCAAAATTCAAATTCAAAATAATTTATTTCAATCCATTTAGGATCATAATTGCACACACACACTTGAAATACAAATTAACAATTATAAAATAACAATTACAGCATTTACTCAAAAATTCAATTAAAACTAAAATTCCAAAATTAAAATGTCAAAGACTAAATAAAAATTAACAATTATAAAAATAAATCGGTCGGTCTTTGTTCGGGTCCGTGGCTTTCCGTTATTTTCCAAATAAACAATAGGGAAGGCTGGTCAAAACTGATTGTAGATGGCGTGTCCATAGCAAAGTCCCATTCTGTCCAATGAGAACAAGCTATTTTGAAATTTAAAATGACATTGACAGATTTTCAACCAATGACAACGCTTGGTACAAACCACAGATAATATCATACTTCGTAGTACTAGCTATGCAAGCACCATTAGTTCCACAGTTGCCATCCTCATTGGTAGCCGAAAGTTAGTAGTAAGAATTGAGGAGCTAAAGATAAGGAAATTTCCAATTCTATCAGATATTTTTGAAAACCTGTAAACAGTTGGATAATCTGGTCACAAATCTTAGTTTACCTATCATTTAAGGGCATTACATTGCCCAATGACCTTGAGCATGCTGCCCCGTACTAACTTACGACGAAACGACGAGAGAGAGAGGGACGAATGCGGGAGTGACGTAGTGCTTTTCGCGAAATTTCGGATTTTTATTAAATATTTTAAAATATTAAAAGAAATAAGAGAAAAAAATCAATACACATTGTTAAATACGTCATTACGTATTTTTTGGTATAAAATTCATGCCGAGTTATTGAGCCGTTATCAGAGAAAATTTTCAATTTAGGTTGAAAAAGGACCTATTTGTTACGATTTTTTGATAAAATTTGAGTAAGTTTATTAAAATTTTAAACAACACAATGTTTTTGTGATTTAAAATATATTTTTTATATTGAAAACGCACAAAAGGATTCATCTACAAACTTCTTTAACGGTATTTTCAGGATTTGAGCGAGGTAATCCCCTTAAGTTGATTTACCTAAGAATTCAGAAAGCGGATGTGTTTGTCAATGGCGAACCCCAATACTGCCTGAATTTTCTATTTACCAATCAGCTAATCTGTGATTAGGTAAGGCATTTTTGTCGGATCTTCCTTCCTAGTTAATCCTAGGTAACTAATAGCTTAAACAGGAAATGGCTATTATGTCCTATGTTTATTTTATAGAATAAGTATTACGTGATGAGAGTGTATTTATTGATTAGGGGCCAATTCGCACGATAGCGCTAAACCCCGTTGCCCCCCGCAATACTTTCTAACGGTAATAAATATTGTTACGTAATGGAGAAACAATGTCAGCACATGGTCAATAACCGCGGTGTTTGATTAAAGTCTGCTTTAAGTGATTTGAGATTATAGTTTTAGGTAACTATAGTTCATCACAGATCTTTTAGCGCTTGGTCAAAATCGGAACTGACTTCATTATCTTCTTTTCAAATACCCGCAATATCACAAACAGATAAACAAAATGTCCACCAGCAGTACATACATGTTTAGTTTGGATTTGGATGACAATGCATGGTCATATAGCTAAGTGACTTCGTTCTAAATCCAATATGGCGGTCTCCCAAAGATCGCGGACTAATTTTGTTTATGCATGCTACGCTTTCTCGTTTTAAAAATTAAAAAAGAACATGTTCATAAACTCGTTGCTTAACCGACACTTAATCGTGCGAAGCGACCCCTCAAAGCTTGAACTCATCACCTCCCCTCAAAAACACACAAAAAAGTTGACATTCAAAATGGCCAAAAAACAATGCATTTTGTAATGTCAGTAATGTATGACGCCCTGCCCTTTAAGGTACGGTTCCAATAAAACGACTGTGCGAGCGTAGACGAAGCTCGTGCTCCCTAATTACTATAATCTCAGGGCTGGAGCTCAACTGACCTTATTTCTGACAGCTGCGGGATGAATGTGGTCTGTATTCTGACCTACTCCGTCTAATTATATGGTGCTGTATAAAAAGAGAAGTTTTACACTTATTTTTGTCTTTTTATTTACTCGTAGTTTCTTAGATGCCTACTACCTACCTACTCATTCGAGTGTTACTCTGTTTTGCAGTTATTTGAAATTTCATTCGATAGATATCTTTATAGTTCGTATGAAACGTCAAACAGCACATTAAGTAATCAGTTCCGACTGTAATTCGTAGATGTTTTAAAAGTCAAAACAGAAGCCCAATAATCTGACAACCAGTCTTACCAAGGTGTGGCGTCCGTGTTGCCCAGTTGTGGGGGTCAGATAGCCTCAGATAGGCAGTCGCTCCATGTAAAATACTGGTATTCAGCAGCATCCGGTTGGACTGGAAGCTAACGCAACACAGTTGGGAAAAGGCAAGGCTAGTGATGAAGTTCCTTTTCCTGAGTAAGAAAATTAAAACAAAAGAAATAAGGAAGTTTTTCAAAGACAACTTCGTTGCACTCAAGTGCATTTAACGATTTTTCTTGATAAAAAAGTAACCTGTTTAAGACAATAAATAAATAAACGAATCGATTCCGGTCCTCTTCACGTCATTGAACATGATGTAACAAAAACTATATATAAAAAAAACTAGTTTCTTAATAGTTTAAGTTAGTTATTTTAGTTTATTTTAATTTATAATTGAAATCTATTATTGATAAATAAATGTTACTTAACAACTGTTTCTCCAACAAAATTATTTCAAATTCTTTTAAATTAATTCAATCTTGCACTGGTGACCGTAAAATCATAATAAATGGCGAATATAATTTTAAAAAGCCATCCAAATGTGAAGCTTCTTTTAAATACATGTATATTCTCACGGCAATTATTAAGATGTTTAATTTACACGGTACAGAAGTTGAAGATTTGTGTGGCAAAAGTTTAAGTTCGTTAGCCTCGTGAAGTTTGCTACTGTTATTTATTGCCCATGCCTTGTCAATTTGAATAGAAATACCAAATAAAAACTAGAAAATACAATACACTTTTGTTTTGTTGTTTTTTGTTTTAGGTGTTGTTGTTGTTGTTTGTTGTTTGGTGTTGACCCTCAGTAATGAGGAGCACTACTTGAGGATGGAGGGGGAGTTTAAGGTGTTATTTGTAAGAATGTAGAAAAGTGTTAAGGAGTTGTTTGTAAGTTTTTATGTAGGGGGTAATCTTCGGAATTACAAGTCCGATTCTGAAAATTCTTTCACTAACGACAAGTTACATTATCCCTGAGTGTCATAGGTTATTTTAAAACGCTTCCGTGGGATAATTTCCTTAAATAACGAGCCAATGCTAGTCAGTCATAAATATTTTCTAATCTGATCGAATACAACTCAATTCTCATTTAGTGCAACGGCTTCTCGTTATCTCGCACGGATGATACTCGCGAGATATTTTCCCGTTCGTTCCGTTCTGAGATTGCTAAATATTCAGAATATGCGTATCGCAATAACATAAAATTATTTATTATGTTTTCGATACTGAACGGACTGCAATCAATGCGTCAATTTTAAGCTAATATTGAGTAAACATGAAGAAGGAGTAAACGAATTTATGTATATTATTTTCACAACATACACACAAATTGGTTTCTTTCAAAAACAGAAACATTAAACGTTTTTTTATTTAAATTAAATGCGTTTTTAAATAATAAACGTCCTAATTGTTCATATTTCTTCGTTGGTTATTTATTGCTTTATTATTGCGAAAACTATTTTTAATTTAGCGATGACTGGACTATTTCTAATTGCTATTAACGTTTTACTTAATCACATAAATACCTCATTAATTATTATGATATTATATTTCCACATTTACTGTATCCTGTCAGGTACGTTTATAAAACTTTTATTGAACCATTAAAAACCTATTTTCAGATTTAATAACATAATTAAAATCAAGATTTTCTCAACCAAGCAGTGGACCAGGCCCTTAAGTGTAATCAAATATGGCGGCGAACTGTCAACTTATTTTTTTAATGTGTTCATGTTACGCAACGCATTCAGCCTTTATTGACATTATCATACGTAAGGGCGAGTGTGCACGATGCGTGAAGAAGAGATCGAGTTACGAAAATCGGTTACTTTCGCAAATAAATTTCTTGTTTTTATTATTACTAGATGGATAAATAAGAAAAGTGTTAATTAAGATGTCCTTCGTTGTGATTCTGATCACGATCAGTTAAGAGAATTGACAGTAAACCGGCATGACCCAGAACCAAAAAATCGAAGACGTCATTGTGACATCTAGGTACCAACCCACACTCAGCCTTCGTTGTATATTACAGCTCACTGCCTTTCACAGAGTGATGACCAACAGTGGGAACATTATAGGTTGATTATTTGGCGGTTTTTGGAATTGAGTAATTGAAGTTGGACTAGTTAAACTCCATTTAGGTTTTAATTTTGAATTTCGAGGCGCGTCTACGGGATAAAAATACGGCAAACCCATAAGTCAAGTAGAGTGTTCAGAAACCCTAACATGATAAAGAGTAGAGCATTTAGGAGCAAGACAAGTTTGTAGGCTTGTATGAAAGTACAGCTACAATTCCATATTTAAATACTCGAATCAGACACTGCATGGGTATTAGATAAGTAGGCATCTATTTTGAACAAGAAAACTACGTTTGTACTTATTATCAAACTTAAGACTTTTACTTACAATAAATTCCTTTCTCCATCAACTCTGCATTTATCTCGTGGCTACTCACCCTTACCTATTAAACGCGATCTAACCGTCATTAGCAGATAATGTCCGTCTAATAGACTGGCAGTACTAGGAGTGCGGGATTCTTCCTATTTACAGAGCTGTCTTGTTTCTAACTCGTACAATCTAAAGACTGGTCAAATATAGACGTGGGTTATTAAAATGTGTCTAGAAATGTTGAACCCAAGTTCATACTTTTAAACTCAAAACTATTCTAAAAGGTCAGGCGTTCTGTTACTATTATAAGTTCCATAGACACTGGCAGTATAGTCGACATCGGCTGAGGACCAGTTGTCAAAGAAAGCGAAAAAAAAGTTCAATAGTGTCATGGCGTTGTCTAGCTGTCAAAAGTTTGACAGCTTGTAATTTTTTTGTCATTTCTAACTTAGTTACATGAAAAAGATAGCAATGCCGACTCAATTTAGTCGTAAAAAAATATGCAATGACAAGCGAACAAACTAAATCGACGAAATTGTATTAACATTGTACAAATTAATATGCAAAACAGAGCAATCCTCATATTTCTTCGTACACATTTCTCAACGCTTTCTTGTCGGTGTTGGCATATTACAAAATGATTTGCGGTTGGATTGTGTTTTCCGAGTGGCAATGCAAGTATCATAGTCATAAACAACTTGTTGCGTATTTCACGCGAGAATGCGCTAAACATTGTCTATGGATTAGTAATACGTAAGTATACTGGAATCCCTCCCTCTCATAGAGAGGAGGCCTGTGTCCCAGCATGATGATGTTGATGTTGGAATCAGAGAGCCCCCTCCGCAAGTTGAGCCTTTTGTCTCGGCTGTCATTTGTCAGATCTTTGACAGTCGTTACGAAAGTCTGACAATTAGTCTTACCAAGGACCATTCTGTGTTCTCCCAATAACTGGGTTATGAAGTCAGATAGGCAGTCGTTCCTATAAAATACTGGTATATTCTGATGTAGTCGGTTAGCTTGGAAGTCAACGCCAATATAATTATCAGCCTTTATTCTACGGTATAGAAGTCAGTCAAATCATTACACCAGTCTCACAATGGGGATGGCAACTGTGGAACTAATGGCGCTAGCGTAGCTTGTACCTTTGGTCTTTGGTTGAAAATCTGTCAATGTCATTTTAAATTTAAAAATAGCTTGTCTTCATTGGGCAGATTTGAACTAAGCTACGGACACGCCATCTACAATCAGTTGATCATACATGTTTCTAAATTCAAAACATGCGCAGTCATTATCAACGTAATCCTTTGCTTTTAAAATGACCAAAGACAACAGTTGGTAAAAGAATTAACTTTCTGATACCACTATCGATCATAAACATCATCAATCTTCCCACCAGTCCATAAAATCGCTAATGCCTATAAAAATAATAGAAATCATGACTCAGTCTTAAAATAATGAATTTGACGTAGCATAGGCACCGATTCTTGCGATACTACGAACGCTGCTGACCCCGTTAGCTAAAAGAGCGTGAAGCTCACACATTAAGCTGTTAGTCAGTTTTAAGTAATAAAAAAGAAAAGTGTGGTTCTAGGAAACGAGTCCGATCTAATCTGTCATACTTAAATACTTTTTCCGGCGTTGTAAAAGGCCATTGAAAGATTTTGTAAGTTTGTATGTTAGTCGTATCCGTATTCCCGAATCTTTTCCCGAATCAATACGAGATTATCATCATCTGCCTAGCCATTCCTAAGTCTTTTAGGTTCGGCTGCCTGTCTAACCGAATACAGCTGAATACCTACCAGGTCTTTACATGGAGGGACTGCCTATCTGACCTCCACAGCCCAGTTACGAACATAATGAGAATAATTATTTATTTCGTAGCCAAAGTCAGCAATATTTTGCAATGCGACATATTCAGTGTTCTGTTACAGTATTCAAACTTGTTTTTATGAACAACATTTTAATCACCAAATCTCTTAAATTGACAAGGGGTATTTGAGATTCTTCCAACCTTATAGAGAATGGTTTGTATTATTAACAGCCCATAGTGTTCCACTGCTTGGCAAACAACAACAACAACAGCCCATATCGTCCACTGCTGGACATAAGCCTCTCCCATGATGGGAGGAATTTGCCGTAATCTCCACGCTTGGCAGGCGGATTGGAGATCGCAGTGATAAAAGACTAACAGAAAACGCTGCTGCCCATTCTCTGGTCTACGGAGGCGCAAGGTGTTCTGCCTCAGACATTAGTCGCCTTATACGACACCCGTGAGTGTAATGGGTTGGTTCTATTCTACTCTGCCGGATACCACACGGCTATGCTTGGCAAAGGTCTCCCTCAATTCCTTCTACTCTTCCCGGATGCCCACTACCGTGCTCCAGTCTTTCTTTGAAGCGAACTTAGTCTTCTCGCCACGTTTGCTTGAACATTCGGCGTTGAAAATAAGCAACAGTAAATGTTTAAGATATTTAGTTCTTAAGGTTATTTATTATCATAAATCACGAGTTGGCACTAATTAAAAATTTAGACAGGCTTCAAAAATATTTTGACGTTACCTAACTAACCTTGAAAATTGAGCGCAAACTGTATAATATCGTAATTAGTTAAAACGTTACTAATTATTTCATTAAAATTCTAGACTAAATGTTAATATTTTCTCATGATAATCGCTTATATGATTGCGGATTAGATATGATATACATATTTTTATGAATATTAAAACGAAAACCTTTAAATGTTGAAAACAAATAAGTTAATTAATTCATCGTTTTGAACTTTTTATCGTTTCAATTAAAGTGTTGACAGTTAACGTCAATCATTGCAAATGTCAGTGACAACTTGACAAGATCATTTTATAAATCAATATATTAAGGCGTACAAATTTGAACACACAGGTTGCGAATCCAATGTAATTACAGTGTATCTTTGTTTTTCTGTAAGTAATTTTACTGAAACTAAATTTTAAAAAACCTACATTTAAAATTAAAAATGCTTAGTATTTTTAGGGTTCCGTACCCAAAGGGTAAAAACGGAACCCTATTACTGTCGCTGTCTGTCCGTCTGTGTAGGTCTGTCCGTCTGTCCGTCTGTCCGTCTATCCGTCTGTCTGTCACCAGGCTGTATCTCATGAACCGTGACAGCTAGACAGTTGAAATTTTCACAGATGATGTATTTCTGTTGCCGCTATAACAACAAATACTAAATATAGTCTTAATGGTACGGAACCCTTCGTGTGCGAGTCCGACTCGCACTTGCCGGTTTTTTTTTTAATCCACAAACAGTTTGACGTTGTTCACTGCTAATTCCGATGAGGACAGCTATGCACCTCGTTTAGAGTATCATATTCCTGGCAAAAAGTAAATAAACAAATGAAGCAATCGGCTTTTCATTCATAGCTTAAAAAACAAACATTATCAAATTTTTACTATACTTACTATTATATTATCCATTGTTAAAACTACCTCTTGATTGATACTGAAAGTCACTTACCTACTAGTAGGCTCAATTTAAAAAACCTGCACGATTTCGAAAAAAAACGAATACTTTACGTCAAAATGTCGCTGTCAAAATTAAAAAAAAAACTTTTACTTTTTTTTATTGCGATACACTACAGAGCCAAGGCGATCCAGTGAACATTTTATTTGTATAAATCCTGAGTGTTTGTCAGCCGTGACATTATGTTGAGCTATTACCGCGCGACCGGCACTTTCTTGCTTATTGCTATGTTACTTATTCCGTTTTTATCGCTTTATGTACGCTTTCTTTCAGTTATGTTTGTTTTTCTTTAAATGGTTAGTAAGGAAAAGAAAGGAAAATCATTGATTTGTGCCAAATATGACATTATTGGTATTCGCTTTCACCTCAAGAATTGAGTCGTGTAGACCAATTTTTGTCATCAAGTACGCATTTTCCAATTTCCTTAAACCAACTCTCTTGGGACCGAATTTCCGTTGAAACAATAACGTTCTATTTGGTGCCCAGAATAGTATCTATCATCATCATCATCATCAGCCTATTAATGTTCCCACTGCTGGGACACAGGCCTCCTCTCTATGAGAGGAAGTGGGCTATATAATCCACCACGAAGGCCCAGTGCGGATTGGTAGATGTCACATGTGTTTGATTTTTTTGGTCCTAGGACATGCCGGTTTCCTCACGATGTTTTCCTTCACCGTTTTGAGAGCAGCGGTGATGAAATAAATTACACAAAGTAATGCGCCTGTCTGGGTTCGAACCCACGACTTACTGTTCGTAAGTCGGGGCCGCCACCACTGGGCCACCGCTGTTCTCGCTCTCGCTGATAGTATCTATAGTAGCCATCTATTGACTTACTTCTAAAATTGCCATGGCATTTATAAAGCGAAGTTGGGTACAATTTGCCTAAAGCATAAAGTAAGTAAATATAACACCCCATCGTTTTTTCGTCGGGGGTTAAAAACAAAATTAAACTGCAAGCTGGCGTTATGGGGGAATCTTTTCAAATTTTTGAAATTCGAAATGTGTTGATTCTCATTCAAATTTTGTTTTATTTTGAAACTTTTCTTATGAAAAACCCCAACATTTCTAAACAGTATACATTTCTATACCAGCTATGTGCAATATGAATATTTGCATAGGTAGGAGAACGCTTTGCATTTCCGCATGCGCACGCGCCGAGACGGGCCGCTACGCAATCACAGTCTATGCTCTATAGTCTATGGTAATGACAGGTGCTGTTCTGCGCTATTGCCGCGTGTCTCTGATTTGAACTGATTAGGCAGTTTAGAATGAGGATTTGTAGACAGCTTTGCTTAACATCAAGTTCATCATCATCATCAGCCTATTAATGTTCCCACTGCTGGGACACAGGCCTCCTTTCTATGAGAGGGAATGGGTTATAATCCACCACGCGGGCCCAGTGCGGATTGGTAGATGTCACATGTCTTCAAATTTTTGGCTTTAGGACATGCCGGTTTGCTCACAATGTTTTCCTTCAACATCATTTTGATTTCAACATCAAGTTGACTATATCCAATATCCAATTCGGTTTAGGTTTACCGTTAAAGTTTTAAACTAAAGGACTAAAAATCTTCAGCTATGTTTAGCGTAGTTGTCATAATGTAAACTAAGTCTATTTAATAGGCATCATCTGGTATTTCTACTAAATTCAATTTGGTCGCAGTGTATTTCCTTCAGAAACCTTCGATCATTTCAAAAGGTCTTGAGGTTCCACTCTAGGGCCCTATGTTTCCTGCCTGAGAAAATCCTCTTTATTTTTAATTCCCATTACTGATCAAAACTACATGATATTTTACAACTATATAATAATATATCTGTATAGAGTTCAGGGTTGATAGTAAAAGATTAATATTTGATTTCCCCACAAAGTACCTAAGGAGGAGGACAAGAAAAGAAAAGGATGTTGTTTATTCTTTTTATCCCAAATTATTTGAGATGAGACTCGCGGGTTCTGAAAGAACTTACCTTGGTCCTAATGCTGACTATATGCCCTGAATTGCCCTGTGCTTTGCAAGAATACCACCTCAAAAAGAGCACACCGCTTCGCAATCACGAAGCATATGGTAATGCTGTTCTGCACTATTGCAGTCTGTCTGGTACACAAGCTAAGTGGAACGTACATTCATGCTCCTTTTACTTATGAGATCTCGTACTCCAAATATATTGACAATAGAGCTAAACAAGAGGGTTGTAATTATGCTGTGCAACGATTGAGCTAATTCATGTATCAGCGTAGACAGAGCACATAGAGAGTACATAGCAATTGACAAGGCTCTAAATGATAATAGAAATGAGACAAAGACTGTCACTGTACTTATAATACACACATCAAAAGTGTCTAGGGATCAAGCATTTTTATGCGGATTTCTTGAGATTGAGATGTGGCTTTGTAATAAATTTATGATTTTATAAATTTATATGGATCCTTTTTGGTGCATTTCATAATTTGAATCAGGAACTCTCAATCAAATTCGAGTAAAAGATGAAAATAAGCTGTCAATATTTTCCCTATAAAAACATACAACGCATTGAAGACATTATTAGTGCTACTGTTTCCCTACTACTGATTAAAACCAACGTTATTATGGAGCGGCGACGTCATTTAAGCAGGGAAGAAATGCTCAGAGCCGTAGGAATGATAGAAGCTGGTTCCCGGCAACGTACTGTAGCTTTAGCTCTGAATACAAGTCAGAGTGTTATCAGTCGACTTTGGACACGTTACCGAAGCACTGGTACCGTGGCTGAGCGCCATGGAGGACGGTATCGCTGCACCACACGGAGACAAGACCGATACATTCAAATCTTAACTCGAAGAGCTCCAACAATAACCGCCATGATGTTAGCCGTGAGGCTTCATCACTCTTCAGGGAACTTAATTAGCGACCAAACAGTCAGAAACCGCTTGCATGAAGTGAACCTTCATTCCCGAAGACCGCTACGGGTACCACCTATAGCAATGCACAATCGTAGGATTCGATATCAATGGGCTCTTGAACACAGAAATTGGGCAGAAGAACAATGGCGTTTCGTGTGCTTTTCTGATGAGTCTCGTTTTGGTATGAGACCGGATACAAGACGTATACGACACTGGAGAACCCCTGGACGCCAACAGCGATTAAAATCCTGCCAGGAAGTCCATCCTTATAGTGGTGGAACCATCATGGTATGGGCGGGTATTTGGATCGGCGGAAGAACTGAGTTGATTTGGATCAGAGGCAACCTCAACGCTCAAATTTATGCTGAGACGATTGTATCAGACGTCATCGTTCCTCTACAAGTGCAAATCGGTCCCTTATTTCAGTTAATGCATGATAATGCACGACCGCACACCGCAAGAGTTGTAAGACAGACTCTCGCCGCAGCTAACATCAATGTCCTGCCCTGGCCTGCTCAGTCGCCAGACTTGAACCCGATTGAGCATGCATGGGATATGCTACAGAGAAGAGCTCTGCCGAATATGGAGGGTATCCAGTCGCAAGAAGACCTTTTTTTGTTGTTGCAACGAACATGGGCGGCCATTCCACAGCGTGATTTGGATGAACTCATTTTGAGTATGCCAAACCGATGTTCTTGTGTTGTTAGTGTTCGCGGTAGAAACACGGATTATTAATTGTTTAAGTTACCCAATAAAATTTTAAAGAAAACTGAGTTTTCAGTCATTTTTTCGAACTTTAATGTTAGTGGTTCAAATGTCAAAAATCCCTTTATTAGGAAAATGGCAAATTTCTTTATTAATGCAAAGGTGACTTGGTTTATCGTTACTGTGACAAACGAAAACACTTTATTTGATGAATCCTTAAAGAAAATTTTAATTAATATCAATCAGGAGAAAAGTTATTGCAAAAATATATGTTGATCCCTAGATACTTTTGATGTGTGTATATTCGCAATGGTGTTGCTAGAAAGATACACATATTTCAAATAGGACCTCGAGTAACATAGCGTTGACATGTCAAAACCACGCCAAAAACTGAAGAAATCTTTCAAGGCCAGACAAAATAAGCTGTAGTGTCTTGCACTCATGGTGCAATTCTGCATGTATGTTGTCATGCATGTCTTTTCAATCAATCTTGCTAACTGAGGGACATATTCTTTTATCGATGACGTTGATGGAAAAGTCAGAAATACAATGCAGCTTATGCAGCAAACGTAGGTATGTCAATGCCGTTACAAGTGAAAACGATTATCACTTCTCAAGACCCTCAACTCTTCATAAAAGTTGATCCCATAATTTGTTTATGTATAATTACTGTTATACGGAAGAAAACCGAAAACCTACTCAAATCTCAATCGATGCAGCACTACGTGAGGACGCTATGTGGGACATCGGGACATCACTAATCTTGCTAGCTTGACATTTGATGATTTTGGCGGTAAAAGTGTTTAAAACTGAGATAAATGATTGCAACTTCTTTTAGTTACTAATATTAGGTAGTTATGCGTTTCATTTAGTATTTTCTAACTTCCCAACTAGCTGCGTACGTCAAATGATACATATCGACCGTGCAACCGTGTGAACATTATGTCCATTCTAATTTAGACTAGCAATAGTAAAGAATGCGTTTCCCAACATTGTTATATGTGTTAGGTGTTGGTAAATATAACGACATCTCGACGTAGCCTGTCTGTACGGCTCGGTATGGTAATGAGGCATGCGTTTCTGCATCGATGAGCTGTTCCTTTCTTTGTGTGGTCACAAATATTTGTGTTTCTAAACGTTTATGCATGTTGCTGTGATATGCAACTTGGTTGGAGTTCTAACCTAACAGACAGATATTATTATGTTGATGGAGAGTTTGTTACGCCTATTCTTCTCCAAGCGTGCACTAGGAAGTGGTGAATGGTGGGCGATTTAGGGGGCTGTCTTATGTAATGTGTTGATTTTCAACCTTATTTGATAAAATGCCATTTTATACAAGCATCTTCAATATATCTTCAACTTCTGTTTTAAGCTTTCACGGTTCATAACTATACTTAAAATGTCACTTACGGGATATATTCCGTGATTATTGATTATTTTGAGCTCCCGATATTTCGACGCTGTTGCTAGCGCCATGATTAACTGGAGAATGCGGGTGGATGGAAAAAAATGTTAGGAGCAGACAAATCTGTCTACCCTCTTTCTTTGTCTTTTGCTACGCGCACTATTGGAACTCGACACTACAGACAGACACAGACAGATTTGTCTGCTCCTAACAATTTTTTCCATCTACCCGCATTCTCCAGTTAACCCGCGATCATGGCGCTTGCAACAGCGTCGAAATATCGGCAGCTTAAAATAATCAATAATCACGGAAGATATCCCGTAAGTGACATTTTAAGTATATCGTTAACTTCTATTTCATCTTTCGTGTGGCTAGTATCTAACCTGGTGTCAGTATTTTCATGCCGCCCATGAACTTGACTTTAACTATATCTTCAATTAGCATCAGCCATAAGACCTGCGAACTGCATGCCAAATCAACTGATCTACTTAACTTGAAGTCTTATTAGCTGAAATTGATATTGATACAAGCAAAGTTAATAATAGGGCTAAATGCTTAAATTCTCATGGGTTTTTGTGAAAGTCGACTGGTTATGGAAGTCGAGGATATACTTCAAAATTCATGTCTTCAGACCAGTCCCTCTTGTACTTCTCAGAAAGTAGCCCTGTGTCCCAGCAGAGGGAATATTACAGGCTGATAATGTTTACGGTCACGCTATAAGTCTAGGTAGTGCAGTCCAACACAAATTATTACTCAAAACACTCTCTGTCCAAAATAATAAAAGTGAAAACACCCCAACATTCTGATGAGTATTTCCCGTCACGTACCATCGGTGCATGTAAAAGAAGTACATTTTTATGCAGCCCTCGGCCGTTCCAGCACGCAGTAGTACATATGCCAGCCACGTTCTACAGCCAACGTGTGAACGACTGACTTTTAGTTTTATTTATTACTTTTATGTAGTGGTTGATGTTTTATTACATAGCGGGTACCTTTGGCGTTTTGTTTATGTGTTAGCTTCCCTCGGCTTAGCCCGCGTGGTGGTTGGAAAGTATCCCACGGATTTACCGGGATAAAAATTATCCTATGTCAAACCCAGGTCTAGTAATAGAAACTCAAGTAACTTTCGCATTTATAATATTATTAGCTATGAATATGAATGAATGATGAGAAAAACATTACCAGCTATGAAAATTCTCCACGCATTTAATTGAGTAAGTATGTAGGTACTAAATATAACACTAAGGAATGACACTAGGAATGGCGACCATTTTAATTTGTCAATTCTACATTGTGCATCGGGATGACAGATTTTCTAAATAATTCTAAACTGACAAACGATGTGAAGAATGATTCTGTCTGACTCAAACAATAGGGAATATGCACGTAATTTTATCTTCACTTAAATCAATAAAATACAGTATTAGCAACCCAAGAAAAGTATTACAAGTTAGGTTCAACTACTGCTTGTCGCGCACAAATAATATTAAACTCCTGCAATTTTCTATGACAATTCAAACGTCCGTAGCTGTCGCGGCCATGATGTGAGGTCATTATCCACAATCTGCCTTGTTTACATCAAATTTTTTTGGCTTTAATAAATTAATTTTACTAATTGTACGTGTTTTATTCAAGTAAAAATTGCAATAACAATATTATAATAAAATTTTAGTGAAACTTTAAGCACTTTTCAAATAAAAGTGTTTTTTTGACACAATGAACTTTGACGTCAATACCAGCATTATCGAGGACGGTGTGTTTTGACAGTGCGTTCCGTTTCACCAAAAACATGCTACATAAAACAGTAAATTGTAAAATAAGTGATATATTAGATACTTAAACAAGTGTGCCACAATGTTTTAATGCGCCAATACAAAAATCTTTTTATTTAAGAAAACTTTTCAGAACAATACTGCCTGGTTCTGTATTTTTAATCCAATATTTTTCATGAAGAATATAATTCTACACTAACTCATTCTTCACAGCGTATCGACGGCAATAAAAAAGTTCTGTGTGTCTGTGTAGCTCAAAATTCAACTACGCAAACTCCGCTTGCTTTTGCGCTTCCTAATACAATATTATAAAGAGGTAAAGTTCGTAAGTTTTGTTTATGTATTTCCAAAAGCCCTAATTCTACTTCAAAAATTCTTTTACCGATGGTGAGCTACACTATTGCCGAGTGCCAATTCATAGACACGGACGAAGCCGGGGGTAGAAATTAGTAAGAAATAAATGAAGTACTTAACAATCACGACATAGAAAATGCAATCAAATCAAATTCGTAACGATCCTTGACCCAGAACGATAGACCTACCTCTCCAGGGGTTACAAACAAAGTTGCTCCACTCATAATAATGCTACGCACATAATAATATAAATTATTATATCATTAATAATGTTCTCATTACGCGCCTGACCATAATATGACGCGTTAGGTAACCCTCAATTGTAATGGCGACCGTGTCATCATAGTAAACGAATGGAATTGTTAATTTGGAGTTACGAACTTGTCATGTCATTGAGTTGGATTCGTTTAAGTTTAATAGTGAAAGAATGTTGAATTTAAAACCTATAAGTGATTTTTAGTGTTCCGTACCAGAAGAGTAACCAACGGGACTACGGGACCCTAACCCTATATTGCTAAGCCTCCGCTGTCCGTCCGTCCTGTCTGGTAGCGGGCTATATCTCATGATAAAGTAAATAATTCATCAAATTAACCGCTGAGTAAAATATTGATGAGCGGTCACTTGTTCAGTGAAAGCCGTGGCCAGTACATCATACCCGCGCATACCTGACGTTAGCGTCATGCGCGTACGACGCATCGTCGGTAACGAGACGTGTTGCTTTGTTGTACTTGAGTTATGGGTATAGGTAACAAAGATATTGTGTACGGGATTGGGTGCGTTGATGAATGGGGAAAGGTCTCTGACCCTGTCAATAACACTCTGAAGAATAAATGCATTTAAATGTATTTTATCATATTAATGTTAGTCTGTAAGATATATGTATGTCCCTGCCGGGGTTGCGGGAATGTTCGAAAGAGATACCGTGGCCCCGGAACACAAAGGGTGATGAAGGAACATGGATGGGTTTTAGTCAGTAAAAGTCTGACACTCCTGCTCCGTCCAGAGCGGGAGGAGTCATTTGATGATTTCCCATCCGAAAAAAAAAAGGTATGGTAAGGTATATGAATGTCTACGGGCTAAAGTTTCCCAAAAATAAATGAATATTGTTGTTGTGTTTTCTTTCTATAACTTACTTACGTATAACCGTCAGTTAATTATACCTACGTCTCGTAGCTATCAGTGTTTCTATAAACAAAGTTAGCTTGAAATGTCCTATCCGTGTCACCAACCTGTCTGTCACTTGACAAGAATATTCAAAGAAAGATTTTCTTTGATGTTTTGTTTCTATCGGTCCGTAAGCTAAATGTCTAACAGACAGAGATAGCAACCTACCGATACCGGTCAGTAAGTCATTGAAAATGGCCGTTAGTCAGTTTATAAGGTTCCTACTGCTGGGAAATAGTTTACTTCTTTGTAAATAAGAAAATAAAACGTAGGTTGGTCAAAATCTTTGAAAAATTTGGTACAATATAACACAAATTCTTTCAAACTTTGTGTGTCTACATGTGGCAGAAACTATAGACGACAATGTCGACAACTATCTATTGTACTTAGTCATAAAAATATATATTTTTTATTACACGTAAACTTACATGGGCACTTATTGGCCTTTGGACCTCATGAAACTCCATGGTTACTCTTTTATACCGTGACACTCTTACTCATAGTGGTCAACAACTTACGTGTCTTTTCTCTTGTTCCAGGGTTCAGACCCTCGCGTGGCAACCTGCCGCGGGCGGCTACAGACGCGACGTTGCCAGCTCAACCAGGAGATCAACAAGGAGCTGCGACTGCGCGCCGGCGCCGAGAACCTGTTCAAGGTAAGACTGACCAGACTCTACGCTGAGAGATGTCGCCAATGTCACATGATCACATTTACCCGTCGGCTGCAGTCGTGACGTTGCCAGCTCAACCAGGGGATCAACAGAGAACTTGTTCAAGATAAGGAGAATTATAATATTTAGTAGAGGATGTGCTGGACTAAAGGAAGGGACGACCAATCTTTATTAAAATTGACCCTTTCAAGGAAACGTTTAGTATCCATAACACCAACGCCTGTTTTGATTAAAATTGACCCTTTCAAGGAAACGTTTAGTATCCATCACACCAAGGCCGGTTTTTATTAAAATTGGCCCTTTCAAGGAAACGTTTAGTATCCATGACACCAACGCCTGTTTTGATTAAAATTGACCCTTTCAAGGAAACGTTTAGTATCCATCACACCAAGGTCGGGTTTTATTAAAATTGGCCCTTTCAAGGAAACGTTTAGTAGGTATCCATGACACCAACGCCTGTTTTGATTAAAATTGACCCCTTCAAGGAAACGTTTAGTATCCATGACACCAAGGCCGGTTTTTATTAAAATTAACCCTTTCAAGGAAACGTTTAGTATCCATGACACCAACGCCTGTTTTGATTAAAATTGACCCTTTCAAGGAAACGTTTAGTATCCATGACACCAAGGCCGGTTTTTATTAAAATTAACCCTTTCAAGGAAACGTTTAGTATCCATGACACCAACGCCTGTTTTGATTAAAATTGACCCTTTCAAGGAAACGTTTAGTATCCATGACACCAAGGCCGGTTTTTATTAAAATTGGCCCTTTTAAGGAAACGTTTACTATCCATGACACCAACGCCTGTTTTGATTAAAATTGACCCTTTCAAGGAAACGTTTAGTATCCATGACACCAAGGCCGGTTTTTATTAAAATTAACCCTTTCAAGGAAACGTTTAGTATCCATAACACCAACGCCTGTTTTGATTAAAATTGACCCTTTCAAGGAAACGTTTAGTATCCATCACACCAAGGCCGGTTTTTATCCAAAAACAGTGGGCCATCGCCAGAACTAGATGTAGACGCAAATGTAGAGAGTAACTCGCAAGTAATATCGTAAGATCCCGCTACTGTACAAAGTAAATCATCATAAGAGCATTAAGAGCACACCTTTTCCCAACTATGTTGGGGTCGGCTGCCAGTCTAATCGGATGCAGCTGATTGACCAGTATTTTACATGGAGCGATTGCCTATCTCACTTTGACTTCCACGACCTAGAGCACTGGGTAATAATACCTTGGTAAAAGAAAGAAAGAAAACATTTTTTTTTGGTAAGACTGGTTTCAGACTTTTCAGGCCACTGACTAGCTGTAACGACTGTCAAAGATCTACAATGACAGCCGGGACCAACGGCTTAACGTGCTTTCCAAATAAGGAAGTACAAATATTGAAAACGTTTGATCCAATATTTATGTAACTAAGTTACCAGCCTGCTTGGCGTGTAGCGACTATTGCATTATTAATCGATTCTAAAGAAATAACCGTAACTTATACTCTACGGAAACAATAACGACAAATTCTCATAAAAAGCACTATTCCTACATTTTCCTATAAACTTCCTGGTACCAATCGCTACTAAATCGCCACTAATCGCCATTGCTACGAAACGTCACGTGCTGAGTTGCTGACACTTTCGCTGCGCGTGATCATCGCGATGCTGTCTTGTTTTCGTTGCGTTTAATTCAGATTGTTTTGGTTCTGCGTTTATATGTTCTTACGGGGGACTAGGTTAGCTTAACTTAATTTTATTTGAATTACATATTGTTTCACCTGTTACTGTGACTGTTAGTCTGTGTCATCTCACTGCTGGACAAAGGTCTCTCCCCATGACTTCCAAATTCTTCGATCCAGGGCGAATGTGGACCACTGGTCGTTAGTTTTATCCAGCTCGTCCCGCCACCTTCTGCGAGGACTACCGCGTCGCCTTCTGGCTGCATCAGGGCTCCACATCGTGGTTATTTTGACCCACAGCTCGCCGGGCATACGGCAGACATGGCAAGCCCAGTCTCACTTTAGCTTAGCGGCTTTTTGAGCAACGTCAGTGATTTGTGTTATGGAGCGCAGTGTGGTGTTGCGTACATGGTCGGTAAGTTTGACGCCTAGAATGCTGCGCTCCAAATCTCCAATGCACGTTGGCAAACCTTGAGCTTGGACTTTTGAACGTTCCACCCATTTATCTAAAAGATAATAATTTGTTCGCCACATCTACTCCGTATTCCGAGACTCACGATATTATTATGTCATTTCCGAGTCTATTGTACTGTACTGCCAAAAATCGTATGAATCATGTTTCTTCATGTCAACAATCTATCAAAGTGGCCTGTACCTATCCTAGCCCATCGCTTACAATGCGTTTCTTATTGCTGCTTTTACAGCACTATTCAACGGGATTGGCATTATTAGTTTTTCAGTAGCACCCTCGCCTGACGCCCCCTTTCATTCAATTTTAATGTCCCATAGCTTATCCAAAATTCTCGCTGTTTTCGATCATTCAAAAATCCCACGTTCATCATTTCGCGAACACTTGCAACTTCCCACCTGCCTCCCCATCCGTCATAAGGCCCCCTGCGACATGCCCCATGGCCCCAAGGTCAAGGTTCCCACAAAGGGCGTCACGCTCGCACACTCGTCACACAATGCTGGGTCGATGGACTCGCGTCTTTGTCTTTTACTTAAAGGACTGTTTTGAGGAAGTCTGGCTTTAGACTTGAGTGATTTCGCAAACGTTTAAAAAAAATGTAGCGAATGATGGAGTCAAAAATTGTTAGTGAGAAACGCAAAAGATATTGTTGTCTTCTTCTTGATCGTGTGGTTAGTGCCCGACCTGGTTTCAGAGCTTATATGCCACCCATGGGCCTCTGACTTCGCTTTACATGCCGTCGAGAAATATCTCTCAGGTATGCTAGTTACCTTACGATGTTTTTATGGCAATATGTTATAATGGAACTAAAATATTGTTTTCAATACACTTCCTCGAAAACTGGTCCATAACGCACTACGATTAGGTACAACATGCAATGTATTTCACACGTGTGCGTTTTTATTTCATTTTCCCGCACGTGTGCGGGAATGAAAATTGCCACAGATAACTATACCTATACTTGGTCCAAATTGGTTCAATGCCTATAGTCTGAGGTGAGTGTTTTTTTTTTTAATTTTTGCAAAGCACTACGCGTCTTTACGGCATAAATATTTTTTGAATATTCAAATTGTGTTTATAAATAGAATATTATAGATAAACATGATTATTTAAAACTAATAGTTACTTTTATACACAAATTAACATTTATTTGTGTTCTGAATTCAAAAACATAAAATAAATCTATTTTTTATATTAGGCTGTCTAGCGGCTTCATACCATTGCCTCTCTTTCAACCTGGCGAGACCAAAGCGCGAAAAAAAAGAAAATTTAAATCATAGATTCGAGAAAAATATTCGTTATTTTATTTTATTTCTTCAAAAGTGTATTGAAAAACGTCGTTTGATACACGTGGACATTTGTTATTGCAATTCTCGGCTCAAAAACACCCTCGCCTACGGCTCGGGAGTTATAATTCCGCCTCGATTGCAATAACAAACTTTCTCCACTTGTATCAAAATGTACTATTTCAATACACTTCCTCGAAAACTGGTCCATAACGCACTACGATTAGGTACAACATGCAATGTATTTCACACGTGTGCGTTTTTTTTTTCATTTTCCCGCACGTGTGCGGGAATGAAAATTGCCACAGATAACTAACCTATATTCAGTCCAAATTGGTTCAATGCCTAGTCTGAGTTGAATGTTTTTTTTTTTATTTCGGCAAAGCACTACGCGTCTTTACGCCATAAATATTTTTTGAATATTCAAATTGTGTTTATAAATAGAATATCATAGATAAACATGATTATTAAAAACTTATAGTCACTTGTATACACGAATTAATATTTATTTGTGTTCTATTTTTTATATTAGGTTGTTTAACGGCTTCATACCTTTGCCTCTCTTTCAACCTGGCGAAAGCAATTAGCGCGAAAAAAAAAAGAAAATTAAAATCATAGTTTTCTAATTCGTGACCAAAATGTTTTTTGTTATTTTATTTTATTTCTTCAAAAGTGTATTGAAAAACGTCGTTTGATACACGTGGACATTTGTTATTGCAGTTCTCGGCTCAAAAACGTTGTTTCCTCAAGTTGTTTTCTCATTACATTTTCCTCATACCCTGTTCAAGAAGAAAATTAAGTAGCAAAATTCGCTTAAAGAAAAGTTTCTTGTTCCGTTTTGACCAGCCAACTTGGTAAAGTTTCACAGTATTTTTTCTCAGGCCATTTACTAAACAATAGATTGGTTCCGGTGTGTGAGGTCGACGTCCGTATGTTTTCATTCATCGCACACTTCGTTACAAGTTCAAGAATCGGACGTATAGGTTAACAATCTACTTTTTTGTTGCTTCTTTATTGCTTCGCATGCGTGAGTCATTCGTCAAGCAAGTATAGCCTCTTTATTCCATTTCAGTATGTTCCAATTTTTTACAAACGTTACCGATGGCACCATAGTCGTTCGTAGCCGTTTCGATTTAGATTGCCATCGACACGCCGGAAAGGAGTAGTCTCTGAGGTCCATTCTAGAGGATTCTCTTCATCATTAAAACGTTTCCTCGTTAAATCATCTGCCATGAATACCTCATCAACTTCGGTAAATGGATTTATATCATTTCCCTTATTCCTACTTATTTGGGGTCGTCGTACCTTGTCTTCTTCCAAACGTCATAAGTCAACATCTCATGATGATGATTTTTCAAGCCATATTCATAACCCACCGTTTGTTGTTTTCCTCAAAATTATTTATTAAAATGAAAGTTAATTCAATACTTCCCTAATTAATTTATATTCTTTTTCTCCAGGCTACGACGAACAGAAAGCTACGCGAGACGGTGGCCCTGGAGCTGAGCTTTGTGAACTCCAACCTGCAACTGCTGAAGGAGCAGCTCGCGGAGCTCAACTCCTCGGTGGAGCTGTACCAAAGCGACAGGTATGCTATGTATGTACCGCACACTGATACCTATTACTTTTACTGCCACCAGAGCTGTTAGTGACGTGAACTTCAACCTGCAGCTGTCACTCATTGACAACTGTCAGTTTTGACAGGTGTCAATTAAAACCCACTTTTGTCTATATCTTTGCCTTGATGACATTAGAGCATTCGATTAGGTGCTACATCGTCTTTACATAAAATGGGCAGGAGATTCAATAAACACAGCCTATCACAGTCCTTTGCTGGACATGGCTCCCCCATTCTGCGCCACAACATAATTTGCCTTAGCAACATATTTTAGGTCGTCTACCTAGCTAGTTCCTATCTAGTAGCTAGTTCCTATCTAGTAGCTCCTTTAGTCATCATCAGCTGCCTACCTTTTTCCCATCTGTTGTTGGGGACGGCTTCCATTCTAACCGGATGTAGCTGAAGTATTTTACATGGAGCCACTGCCTATCAGACCTCCACAACCCAGTTAGTACTGGGTAATACGATACCCCTTGGTAAGACTGCTTGTCAAGACCTTCGAGCAATTGACTACCTGTAGCGCTGACAAGGATCAACAAATGACAGCCGGAACCAACAGCTTAACGTGCTTTCCGAGGTACGGAGGAAACTCGGTATGTAATGGGTGGTCACCTATCCACAGACCAACCTAGGCAAGCTTGGTTCTCGTTCAATCAGGTTTAAATTATTCCATTGTCATTGTAGACTCTTACAACTTAGTAAACATCATACACAGAAATGAGGCACATAGTAAGAGTATTTCTGTACCTACCTACTCTTCCAATGAAACAACCTTGAACAACCAAGTACCTAATCTATCAATTTCCGTTCCCACACATAACTGGAAACTGCCTTATATAATTTTTTTAATCAAAATCTACATAAGACGAAAACTAGTTAAATTAAATAAGTTCATTATATTGGGCCAATAAATTATTACGTTTGACTCAAATTAGCTGATCCACCTTGACGAATTGTCTGAGATCTAGGGTTGTCATAATAACGTTTAAACAAATTATATTTCCAATATTTTGCTTTGACATAATTTTGCTACTGAGAATCAGACAGCCAGGTTGCCTTACAGCAGACCTTTGGATTTTCAACATTCAATCCAGTTCCTAGAGTTGAAATTCCAATAAATCAATAACATTAAGGCTGTAAGATGTCGTCTAGCGTGAGTCAAAATAGGCCCGTTCCTAAAATGCATTGGACCCACCTAAATGTTGTGGAGACTGATGGCGATACCAGCTTCCGAACGAAGATTCTTGTGCATTTGCCATTTTGTATAACTCACTTTCCTCTAAAGTTTTCAGCGCATTGCTGCTCAAGTGTAAGCTGTGTGTGACACCATTTTCCTTCGACTTGTTTGGCTTCAAAGGAATTGACAGTGCAAAAGTGTTTCACACAATACAGGGGGTAAAAGACCTCATCACGAAGCCGTCAACCAAGCATTCTGTACATCAAACTAAGTAATTTTACGAAAAAAATATTGCTGGGAAACGACTTTTTTTTTGGGGGGAAATCATGTAAATTGTGGCAGAACTCAATGTAACGCACTCAAAACATTGTGCTGATGGATGTATTGAATAGTACGGGGGTCGTGGAGGTGTTTAAAGTAAAAATCTTACATTGCAAACTTTTTTTTTTTTTTAACTTGTCAAAAATTTGGAACTTTGACCCCCAATATCTCCGTAACTAAAAGGTCCCCAGGTATGGTTACTGATACTGTTAGCTTGTGTCATCCCACTGCTGGGCAAAGGCCTCTCCCCATGACTTCCATATTCTTCGATCCAGGGCCAATGTGGACCACTGGTCGAATTTATAATTTACCAGGTATGGTGTAGAACAAAAAAAAATAGATCGCAATGACGAGGACACTCTTTATACTGTTCCTACTCCTACATTACATTCTCTTCATCTTCTTCGTTCTACCACGGTTAGGGTGTCTTATCAATAAAGAGACAAACCACTCTGTTATGGTGTCTGCAGCTCTATCTAGCTAGGCGCTGCGCTGCAAAGAGCGGTGCTCTATAAAATTAATGGGACGGGCAACTTGTGGAACTAATGGCGCTAGCATCGCATGAACCAAACATCGTCATTGGTTGAAAATCTGTCAATGTCATTTTATATTTCAAAATAGTTTGACCTCATTGGTCAGATTGGGTCTAAGCTATGGACGCGCCATCTACAATCAGCTTTGACCAGCCTTCCCCATTGGAGAGAGAGATGAGAAAATAAACAAAACTAATGGTCCGCGCTTTGCCTGGTCGAGAGGTCAGATAAACCCTAAAAGAGGATAAACCCAAAAAGAAAAC
This sequence comes from Xestia xanthographa, assembly GCA_905147715.2. NCBI lineage: Eukaryota > Metazoa > Arthropoda > Insecta > Lepidoptera > Noctuidae > Xestia > Xestia xanthographa. Next base: position 32,135,166 of record LR990644.1, read on the forward strand.
CAATAGGGAAATCTGTGACATACAGTCTATTAGGCCATAACCACATAAAACACCCACCCAAAATGCCTAAAGGCAAAATTATTAAAATTACGAAAACGCTTTCACAAACAACGCCCTAGGACAATAATAATAACGCATAATAATACACCTACGACAGTATTAATATTCGATATTTTAATAATAAAGACTAACTGGTACCTTATAGTAAAAGTGGTCATGTTGTCCATTGTTATGTAATGTAGTAATAAGATGATTTGCATAAAGACAGGCTAGGTCACGCTGTGAGCGGAGAGCGGGGCGGGTCAGCGGTTGAAGAAGTTGTGTGGATGTCGTCTTCACATTGTTTGTTCCGTCATTATACAAATGGCGTCGTCTTTTTGCAAAAACCTGCTGTTTTGTGAAATCCCGAAGGCAAATTGCGAAGTGACTCGTCGTTTTGTAATAGTCTATGAAACTAAAATGGCGATTCAAACGTTGTTTATAAAATTCCTCACCAAATTGTAATAAGTAGTTCTATTTGATAACCATGATAATTCTTTGCTAAATCTTTCCAAAGATCTTGTTTATCTGATTTGAAGGAAATCGTTAAATGTTAATCTTAATTCTGTTTTAACTAGGTACTTCCATGACTTTTAAGCCAAAATTAAATGTAAGCTTCCATTGCGCAAAAAAAAACATTTTAAGGCTCGTTATTTCAACCATGACACGATTGCGGTCTATAAAACGAAATCGGCTTGTTTAAAATGTTGTAGTTCCATGAATAATCTTAGAAGACAGTAGTAGTAAATAAATAAATAAATAAATGTTATTTTATTAACTTTGTTTGTTGCAAAAGTGACAATTGCCAGTTGAGGTTGGCCCAATGGTCTATTACCCAAACATGTTGGTTGTCGAGATCAGATTGCTCCATGTAAAATACTGGTATGCAGCTGCTTCCGGTTAGACTGGAATCCAACCCCACATAATTGGTAAAAGATTAGGCAGAATATACTTAAGTTTGTATTCCCAGAAAGATTAGACAGAAGCTTGGCTATAGTACAGTAAATCTACATATTTAGTCCTGATAATTAATTTAACATTATGCGTAATTATGCGTCGGCACTATACTGCATGCCATTTACTCTTAGATACTTATTTTTCATGTAGTAATACTACGAAAATCTAAGTGTTATCCGCTGACAGTAGGACCTCGGCTTATCAAGATTGATGACAAACAGGAAAGCTGTGTCGTAAGTCGCTCCAATTAGTACAACTGTCCGTCCGGTTTTTATTGTTTTATTACTAGATTTATTTCTTTCTGATTATATGTCGGTATCTCAAAACTTAATAGAAAACGGATTTAATGAGTCCAATCTAGTTTGACATCTTAAAATGGCTCTGCTAGTTAGGAGATGAATATGTTAATTAACTTATTTTTCATTCAAAAATACATTTAAGACTTAGTTTATTTAACGAGAACGCTTGAATTCTAGAAATAGATAATCGCATTAAAATGACAACACAGTATATTGTTTTGACATTTTCACAACACAACATTTATTTTCACAGAGAAATAAATAAGGTCTACAAATATATATTATACGTATATAAAAATAAATAAATAGTACCTGTTCTATACTTTTAAAAGTAGGTAAGAAATAGAATTTTTTTTTTTTTTTTTTTGCAAATATGGGATGTATATCCGAATATAGTTGTTATGTCATATCAAAGTACAGCCATATTTTACCATTCGACATTCAAACATTTACATTATTTATGAAACATGTACTTACATTTTAGAGACCAGATCGATTACCTATATTATTATTATTACAATTATCATTCAATAGATCAACTAATAAATTATTATCATTTTTATTACAATTATCATTCATTCAATTAATAAATTATCATAGTATAGTAGTGGTTATTAGTTTTTGCTGTCTTTACCTACCTCGTTGGTCTAGAACTCTAAACGGCAAGTCGCAAGCGCAGCGCGCTCCTGAAGTCCTGTCTTCCTTTCCCAAGTCGGACAAAATGTTTTTGGATTGGATTTTTTCATCAGAATTTCAGCTCAATAAGCTGAGCTTATTTGAGCTGAAAAAATATTTTTACATGAGTCTTAAACGTTACTGGCGAAATATGCTGTACATTTTTTTATATTGTAAATGGGCCTACTCTTGTCCTTAATCTGGTCCTGAGAACAGTGATGAGGTCGACGATGGAACCCAACCCAAAAGAAGCCTATTAAGGTCGCGATTTGAGGGGAACACAGGAGCTAAACGCTGCGCTTGCGACTTGCCGTTTAGAGTTCTAGACCAACGAGGTAGGTAAAGACAGCAAAAACTAATAACCACTACTATACTATGATAATTTATTAATTGAATGAGTGTTATAATGCATAAAAGCATATGATTCACTGTAATAAACAAAACCAGAAAAATATATGATATTCTTCAGGATATATACTAGTACGATAGTGTTTTGAATACATACACACACAATACAACCAATTTTAGTCGATAAAAAAAAATCACGAACTTTTCTCTAAAAAAAACTTTTTACGAGTAAAAAACATACTAAAATACATGCGATCATTCCGAGTTTTTGGCAAATAATTCTACAAGCAACATATTTATTAGCATGATAGTGTTTTATTTTTTTAGTCCAATCAATAGATTTTTTGTAAATCGCAAAAAAACTCATTTCCCACTATTCAGCCGTACGTACGACGTAACAACCACTTTGTAGTGCAAGCTGATTAGAACTTTATTCTAACAGTATTACCAAAAGACAAACAAAAAAAAACAACAAAAAAATACAAAACTACAAATAGAGTTGCTAATTTAGCTCCTGTAGTCGCCTTAAATAGATCCGGGTGACATAAACTCGAGAACACCGACGCAGGAAGAGAATTCCACTCCTTGGCCTCGGTAATATCATAATATTACCGTGCCTTGGCTATGCGTATAGTATAAAAGATGTAGCAAAGCGCTACTATCTACACCTTATCTCATTATTTTGATCACTGTAGACTTAATTGATTTGGAACAAAATGTCGTCATTGCTCGTCTTTTTATCTTTATTTATGCATATGGCCGGAATTCGGACGAGTTCTTGTATTTGCATATTATTATGATGTAATTTGTCGGCAAGGCCGTTGATAGAAATGTCTCGTTATTCTTCTGTATAAATTATTGTAATTTCACTCATTGACGTAAAAGAAATTGTTGGGTCAACTTCTGATGAACTGTGGAATAAGTTGTTGAGGAAGATTTGTCGACAAATTATTAATTTATTAACACAATATAGACGATAATATACCTACATTCATGATTGATTACTTACATCAAATATAGCCAGCCCACTTATAAACTTTGTTTTTATACTAAAATCTAAATCATATAGGATTAGACCACATTATCAATAAAATTAACTACAAATCAAGCTATAAAATTCGAAAACTTAAATCCAAGTGTTACTCATATAGCAACTAATGCTGCTTATAGTATTTTTTTGGTGAACACGGATCTTTGGCGCGTGGACAAAATCAGAACTAATGCGACCATCTTGTTCTTGCAATAAGTACATTATTTATAATAAAAAGACTTATAACTTGTATCGCCCCTCTGTAGGCCTAAAGGATTATTTTATCATTGTACTATAATTCTTTAATTATGTACCATTTTTCCAAACCACAAACAAAGCGGCAAAAGCAAACTATTTAAAACACCAAAAAAAAAACAAAAGAATTCTTAAAAAAAAGTATAAAAACAAAAACAGGTTGAGAACTATCATCATGCCATAACACTAGGGGGCTGGACAACAAAACGAAGAATCCTTTAAAAGTGTAAAATTCTAGATAATCGTAGTTATTATAGGAAAAAAGCGTAAGTTAAAACATGAAGCACAAAAAGTGAATGGGCAGTAATGGGACGCGATGCGGTTACATGGCGAGCGAGGTAGAATGTTCACGGGCTTTGTCCGTGTGTGATATTTTTTTAATATTATAGAAATAGAACCTCTATGGTTCAATTTAGGGAATAATGAAAAACTTGTCCTAATGAAATCTTTATGTACGTAGATACTAAAAAAAAAATAAGTATTTTCCCTCCCTAATCGCATCCAACATGAGAAATAGGTAATTACGAACCTACAGAAAGTTTTCCCAATTAATTTCTTACAAATACTTTAAACAATTAAAGCGAAACAAAATATCGTTACAATTCAATTACCGTTCACTAATTATGGTAAAAAACGATTACTTAAATAAAAAAATGGTTTCCGCCATTGTTGCGTTTTCCCGCGCTCCGCCATATTGTAACCATAGACTAATAAAGAAGAATGCGCGCGCTAATCTAAGTTCTTTGTGAAGAATGTGAACTTTTTATAACTGCGTAGTTTGATGTAGGGTAGTTACAGTAATTAAATATTTTTATTTTTGATCGAATTGTAGGCTTTTATGAAATAGTAGCTTATTAAACCTTGCCTTTATAATTGGTATACTGTTAAAAATATTCTTGTCCCACTAAGTGGGTGGATAAAGAAAAATCCTATAGAAATGTAAAATCCAAACCGTTTAAAAATTAAATGCCTTGTACTTCAAAAGAAATGACTGCTACCCGTAGGCGATAATTGACGTCCATAATAGTAATATTTAGAGCTAACATATTATTATACTTGAAAGAGACAAGCAGATAGCTACTTTTCTTTTTGATATAGTTAATGACAGGTCCAAAGTAACACTCGTAGCTGAATGCTATGCTTTATATTAGCACTTAGGGTCCTAACGACTAGGTTAACTTGCTAAAATTATAGAGTAGATGGTAGTATAGTAACCTACTGCCCTAAAGATAACTAGGTACTATCGAGGACACTCCCGCCTGACCACCACTAAGCTCATTTATGCTTGCACTCGCAACATAAAACGCTCTCTAGCCTCGCGCCGTTGACTTTGTGTAGTAAAAATGAATGGAAAGATACCGAATCGGCCGAGCGCATTGACGACGCACGCCAAACGAGAATTATTGTTACTTTGCGCGCCAAAGTTGACGCTATCCTAATAGGCCCAAACTTTAAGGGGGCGTGGCTCGGCGCCTCCGCATGGTTTAAGCGAAAAAGTTTTAAAATGGTCAGGCGGAAAAGACCCCGATAGTACTCACATCCTTTTGCTGCCAACAAACGTGGTTTCTCAATGCGTGAATGGATATTCTTGCAAACTCTTCTCTAGGTAACATTTGGAACCGAGTAACTTAAGGTTTATTGTTTTTATTGTGGCTCTGGTTATATGACCCCTATTTTTGCACCTAGAATGTAATGGCATACCGTCAATCCGGCCAGATGAGGTGGCTTTTAAAACTTTAATTAATAAACGAAAGGATAACCATTGCGCGGTTGCTGATTCGACTCTGGATCATCACAATGGTTCCAGTCAAACTCCCTATTATATTTTTTTATTGGGTTATCTGTTTCTTAATTTTAAGTATAAACTAAAACTGACTACGGAGTGTCATTGATACTGGTTTGGCCAACATCAGGGATTTTAATGGGGTGCCCTAGTTTTTGAGATATAAATGTGGCCAAGCTGGGGAGACTCTCTCCAGATCGGCCACCTATAAACCCTTATATCTTTTGAACCAGTGACCGATGAATTCTGATATTTGGCGACAAATTTCGACTAATTAGCGATAAATTGTTTCTGTTATCAAAATTAAAATCCCTGATGGTGGCCAAGCCGTGTCACGACTACGGATGGCATCTGTCGGCCATATTATGTTTTACCCCTGTTATAACTCCATATTTTCTCCAACAGCGGCAAAGAATGCGTGATGCCGATGATCCCACTGGGCCTGAAGGAGACCAAGGAGGTGGACTTCCGAGAGCCCTTCAAAGACTTCATCCTGGAGCACTACAGCGAAGACGCCGCGGCCTATGAGGACGCTATTTCAGACTTTATGGATATGAGACAGGTAACTACAAGGCTTCTTTTGTTTGCACCATAGATATTAGAGAGAAAAATAAAGAATTTTTCGTTAATAGCTATGGTTTTGTTGTAAGTCCCATGGACTTGAAGTTTGTACTACTTATCTCAAAATTAACAACGTGCGACGTTGTTAACTTTAAGATAAGTAGTATAATAAAATAACTGCAAACATTTTTTTAACAGAAACTTTTTAGTTAGGTACTTATGGGTGATCTTGTCATTAGCATCGGCAAAATACTAAAAAGCGGCAAAAAAAAAAAAAGCGGCGGCATTAATTGCAAAAAACTTGAGAAAATTTGAATTTCGCGGGCTAGTTGCATTTACCTTAACTATACCAATCTCTTTGCTCAGGCGATGCGGACCCCGGTGCGGTCCAGTTCCGGCGTGGCGCTGCTGTTCAAGTACTACAACCAGTTGTATTTCATCGAGCGCCGGTTCTTCCCGCCCGACCGCTCGCTCGGGGTCTACTTCGAGTGGTTCGATTCGTTAACAGGTATGTTGAAATATGTAAATACCGTTAGATTATAATCTATCTCGCGAGATTGTAAACTGTCGAAACATTACAAACCATAACATACTGCTTACAATTTAACGCATTATTTTTCGGTAGATTTGGATCATTCATAAACATAATCAATTAAAAGTTTTGTATTTGACTTCTTAAGTTTTATATTGCATAGATGGCAGTGAATAACGGAACCAATTTAAATAATTACAATTTGTAAAGACAGATGGTGCTGTTTAAAGAATTGTTTTAGGGAACCTAATACAGATGGTGTTAGCAATATGATTTAATTATGTGATGTTTGTTTTCCAGGAGTCCCGTCATGTCAGCGAACAGTGGCTTTCGAGAAAGCTTGTGTCTTGTTCAACATAGCTGGCATCTACACACAACTCGGAGCTAAACAGGTAAGAACGAAATTATAAGATAAATAGATTCTGTCAACTGTACGTCAAAGCTGAGGCACAGTTGCCGCTATGTATAAAAATAATAGCAAGGTCTTTGATAATACTACTTATTGATAAATTTTAATGAAACTATGAAAGCTATAAAGCTTGTTTTACATGTTGATTTTCACAGTTATTACAATGCTTACCGAAGATTTTACATTTTTGTTTTTCCATGCTAACTTTTTTCTTGTAACAATAGTGTTATCAGATAATCATCATTTGCTTGACCCTAATATTCGAGTTGGCTTCCAAAAAACCGATGCAGCTGATGTTATGAGATGTAAAATTTAGTAGCTGAAAGGACTGTAGTGTTTCTCCTATTTACATTTGAATCTGTCTTGTTACCCACAGGACCGCTCGAGCTGCTCGGGGCTGGACGGCGGCGTGGAGGCGTGGCTGCGCGCGGCGGGAGCGCTGCGCTACGTGCTGGACAACTTCACGAACGCGCCCTCCGTCGACCTCGCCGCCGACACGCTGCTTGTGCTCGCCGCGCTTATGACTGTGCGTGTTTGATTCCATTTTTTTATAAACTAATTGTACTGGTCTTGACCTTGATCTCGCCTGATGGAAAGTGATGGATGACGTTTACAATGGAATTACCGTTTCAGGGTGATTTATGGATGTGATTATGGCGACTCGAACAGGCAATGTTCTTCAAAAATCCTGAAAATATCCGAAGTAGTAGTAGTGGTAGTGTCCTTTTCTCCTCAATTAAATTATCACTTTGCAGCGAATGAATCATTACAAATAGCTTTTCTACAGTTGCCCAATCATAAGATAGTCATTTTTACAGAGTACGGATTTTTATAGTGCTGTGAAAAAAACAATAACGAACAACGAAGACAAGATGTAAATTTTAGTTGAATAATATATTGAGGTTTGTAATTAATTGGGGATGGTCTTACAGCTTCTGATTTCAGCAATATTAAGTTGAAACTATTTTCAGTTACTAGAAGGTATAGGTAGTAATTTTGATATATTTTCCAGGCGCAAGCTCGTGAGTGCCTGTTTGAAAAGCTGCAGGTGCAGGCGGGCGAGGCGCGCGGAGAGCTGCGGCGCGCGCCCGAGCTGTGCCTCGACCTCGCGCACGAGAGCGCGCATCTCGCGCACACCTACCGACAGCTCTACGACAAGGTGAGCCTGACACTGACGCACTATATCGTATCCCTTACATCAATAGCAAACACCGTACTGGAAGAACCGGGTTTCATATAAATACCTACTTGCAATGGTCACGGAATCACGCTTCAAAGTAGTTAATCATGACAAAAAAAAAACTTTAAAAGTTACAAATTAATGCTAACCAGCAACCAAACAAGCAATTTATGGTATAAGAAATCACCAATTTAACCAAATCTTTATCCAAAGATCAAAATTCGTTCCATTTTTCCAACGTATTCGTTAGTGGTCTAAATAAAATTGCAACGCGTATGCTTGTTCTCAGATGCAATCGGAGGGTGTGTTCAACTACGTGCCATACTCGTGGGTCTCTTTAGTCCACGTCAAGACTGAGTTTTATAAAGGTACGTACACACCATAATTTTCTTATACAACCTAACTCTAAAACTGTCACAGCACTTCGCTAAAGATAGGTATTTTAATAAGAGAACAAACTTTTTCAATCTTCAGGACTAGAGTAAGAATTGATTTGTTTGATTGCAGTCATACCATTATTCTAGAAACTTTTCACATTTCACATGACGTGTTTTACTCTTAAAACAATTTTTGTTTCAACCGCCTTCTATAGGTTTTCGAAAACGTTTTGACGTTTTCGAACATCCCTATCTAATCACAAAACCATAATTCTAATAACACATGTGACTATTTTCTTCAGCGTTGGCGCACCAGTACTGTGCGACAGGTCTGCTGAACATGCCAGCGTCAGCGCGGTCTCCCAGCCGCCTTGCATCTCTTTACGATGCTGACACACATCTCGATAATGGTAAGATGACGAATGAGAGCCTGACTAATGTGACTTGTGGAACAGGTACTTACTGTTACTATTTTTCTCATGCTGAAGTATCCTGCACCACGCTTGCATAGCTTTCACGACAAATTGACAAATCCACGAAAACGAACTGGCACAAACCGTCGAGCCTTAGCTGAGCAATCAATTCGCAAGAGACTATGAATTGTTTTGCTCTTAGATCTTGCCTTTATGTTGGAGTATCGTGAAAACAATATCAGTGCTTGCAAAGGTGAAGGAAAAGTTCGATAGAAAGCCAAAACGAAGCCCAAAACCAAGCATGTCCATGCGTAAAAACCAAGTTTTAAGACATGTGATATAAACCTGCATTCGGCGCATCATTGATTACGACCAACACCCTCTCACAGAGATCTCTCCCAAGGGAGGCATGTGTCCCAGCATTAGAAGAGTTATATGCTGAATATGTAATGTTTTTTCCAGGCTCATCTATATCCCCAACTATAAAGGACGCGGACATGGACTGGATAGCGCTCGGTCGTGCGCACCTCGCGGAGGCGCTCACACTGTATGAAGAGGCACTGAGGCTGCAGAGGATGTGTCGGTTAGTAGATATTTACACAACAACTCTATCAGTCCGGGAAACTGATGAAACGATGAACTATTAAAGGCAACGAGAATCCGCTGGATGCGAGAACAACAGTAATATGGCGACGCACGAGAAAGCCTGTCTTGTGGCCGGCTCTTATATCTGTCGGTCTGACTAATATAATAAATCTGGAATTAAAACAGCTGACAAACGAGGCTGTGCAAATATTATTTCCCATGACAGGACAGTCCGTCAGTGTCACTTCCAGATCTTGCTCAGCGTAATTGTTATTGTTGATTGTCATTGATGATTGAATGATCTCAACAGCAATGAAACATAAATTTCTCCAAAGAGCCTTGAACAAATTCCAAGTAGCAATATTTCCACTCCTATTACTTGTATCTTGTGAAGCTACGTAATAATATGTCAAAATTATTACATACTGGCGTTGCAGATCAATCAAAAACAATTCCATAAAAAGCGGATCATTTAACAACGCCACCTACCTTTAGCTCTTTCAAACCACGTCTCCGTAACATTCCGGGCGCAACTAACAGACGTCGTTGAATTCTAGCGAGCTGCGCGGCAAGGAGGCCATCTCGCTCGTGGTGCGCGCGCAGGCCGAGCGCGCCGCACGGGAGAGGGCGGCGCATCACGATAACGACGCTAACGACTTCAACGATCTGATCGACGCGCCCAACGTACAACGTGAGTACCTATACAGTTTAAACTTTATTTGCGTGGCAGAAATAGAACTCATTCGTTGTTACTAGGTAAGCCTACGTTTAATTAAGCCGCCATCCACAGCTAGATATTTTACTCTTTAAACATATGAGATCGTGCATAGTTTAGCTCACTAATAAAACGTTGATATTTTCCTTTGTCTATTCTACCAACTAACATTCCTCTCTTTCGAATCCACAGCATCTTCAAAATTCCAACTGGCCTTAACGCAACCGGATTTCGCTCAGCACAGAGTAGACGACTTATTCAAGTCTCTAGGTCCAATCGCTATATTCTCCGCCAAACGTCACTGGAGCGCGCCCCGTCTCGTCCAGCTACAGAAGTACAGGGACGGCTCCCGACGCATCGAGAGACCACGAAACGGAAACATCGAAGAATACGAAGAAACCAGGAACGGCAAACATAGAAGCGACAAACGAGACCGATCAGAAGACAACACCACTTACTACAACCAAATTATTAGAAGCGACGAGAAATATTCCAACGATTATGAAAAGAAGAAACTTCATAGAGTCACAAAACAGAATGGCGTATACATAAATAGTTATAACAATAATAATTACGAATATCATCCGAAAGTCTTGGATTATGACTCTCCGAATGAGTATAAGACTAAAGGGGAGGGGAAGATTGAGAATGGAGTGAAAGAGTTGAACGGGAAAGTGAAGAATGGGAGGAGAAAGGATCCTCTGAGGAGGGCGGCGAGCGAATACAATGTATCCAACGCGAAGACCGAAGACGAAGGCTTTGGGTTCTCTGTGAGAGGAGATGCGCCCGTTGTAATCGCAGGGGTTGAGCCCAATTCTTTGGCTGATGTAAGTATTGTAAACTGTTCATTTGTAGCTTGTAGTAGCTACTAACTTATAACTTTGTACTCAGAGAGGCTGTCATTGTCACAAAATCATCCATGATGTCTTGATCCTGAGGTGATGTACCATAACAATAACTATCTTCTCATTTAAGATCGGTGGTATGCGCGAAGGCGACTTCATAATATGCATCGGTGACACAGACGTGAAATGGAGCTCACACGACGAGGTAGTGCGGCTCATACAACAGGCCGGAGATACACTCACCATGAAACTAGCCACGCCGATGGATAAAAGCTCTCTTAAGGTAATGATTTTGATCGTAGAATAATGAAGCTACCATCTAGACTTACGAAGACTTTTGATGAGTATTCATTCCATTTTTCAACATCATCACTATCCCAAACCAAGGCAAGGCCAGCAGGCTTAGTACGTATCTCTGTTGACAGCTCGAAATGATAGTAAATGGGCTCAGTGTCCATCAAATAACTGTCAAAGGGTTAGTTTCGTATTATGTATGACCAGTCGCGATCAAATATGACGTCATCGGTGCCCATCGTGGCTGATAGTCACCGTAACTCATTTTGACAGACGCTTTCATATCCATTCTTCTAATATTGCGATTATGTATTCATGACAACTGAGTTTGAAGTGGCTTTCGTGAAAGACTTTACACCGTACCTGGGCACCGTAAAGTGATATTCACTCAGTGCGATACGTAATACCAATATTATGACATTCTCGCTTGTCACCAAAGTTCGGTGTACAACCGAAGCTTGATAGTCACTGGAGATCAAAAAGATACGTAATAGCCCTACAGGTCACTATTAAATATCTGGTATGTAGTAACATACCGCAATGGTGAATTATACACAACACAATTTGTGTAAATGCTTAGTAATTTAAACGTTTCAACGCCCAATCCTGGACGAAGTTATGAACAACAGAATAAATAACATCTTATTTTCTCTTGTTCCAGGCGTCCCCAGAAACTCCACGACAGTCAAACTCGAACCAAGGCTCGGTCTCGGCCGCATCGACCGCATCCAGCGGCTCCACAGCCGTCACGGCGCGCTCCTCAGCTCGACGGGCGCCATCTTGGAACCCCTTCCGACGTCACACTACTAGAGACAACAGCTCACACCGCGGCTCACACACCAGCAATATTATATTCAGATAAATTAAAATTGTGGTGTTAAAATTTCGTAGTGACGTTTTTTTTGGCTAAAATTTTACTTGTGCCAATTGGTTCATTATTTTTTATTGCAAGTTGTGATTAGTATTTTGAAAACATAACAATGTTATGTTAAACATCATCACGTAAATGCAATTAATAATTTGTGATGGAAGCGGGTCTAAATATCGCAAAATACGCAATCAAGTCACAAAACAAACAGAAAAACGTTGATTCTTTAAATCAATCAGTAGCGCCATCTATATTCATTAAGTCAAAACATTATTCTATGATAAGTAACGTAAGCTAAAACTTAAACCAACGCCATCTACTATCGTTTTCTTGTACTACTTTTAGAGTCTTCTTTGGTATGGTTGAAGGTTTAATTAAGTGACTGCGGGCTGGGCGACAATCGCTGCTATTATATTTAGGTTCCTAAATATATAGTTAGATATGGGGACCTTACATCGGCTATGATACTCCAAAGTTATTCTTTTATTATTTTATAAGTTCTCAACTTGGCAAGGGGAGCAGGGGGCTTTTCACAGTGTATGGGAAAATTCTTTTGATTCAGTTTTATTTTTGCTTCAAATATACATCAGATTGAACCATCGTGTTTGAGTTGGTATAGAAATTGCCATGTTAGCTTCTTATGTTTTATTATTTAACATAATGTATAATATACATGTATTACATATAAACCCTATTAACTATTTTATTATCTGTCAACATGTATGTTGATTCTTTTATCTTCCTTTTATATTATTCACTTATTTTAAAACCTACATTTAAACTTTTCTGAAACCTATAAAACTTGAATATAAACTTTTTTAAATCAACTTGGAACTGTAAAAACAATAAAAATGTTCCGTGTATTGCCTACCTATCTTTGACATTTTGACAATATAATGAGGGATTTTCTTTTAGCTCTTCCCTAGTCGCTGGATAGATGGCGCTGAACTTAGTAGGATAATGCAAGGAACGGAATCTAAAAAAACTGATTTTAACAAAGCGCTAGAAAACTAGGTTATATTCGGAAGGTTAAGCAAACGAAAGTGTCAGTCAACGAGAGTATGTGACGTGACACAATGTTTTTTTTTTCCAAACGTTTTGGCTTTGGCACCAACTATCGTAGTCAGTTCAACGCCATCGCCATGAGTTCTTGGAAACTAAGTTTTTTTTTAATATCTCAAAAAGAAAACCTCTCATTGAACGTACACATATAGTCCTTTCAGTTATTTCATCTCCGCCCTTGCATCGCTGTCAAAATCATAGTGACCTTTTCGCTTTGTCGCTATTGGACTGCAGAAGAGGTAAACAACAGTGGAAGGGCTATAGAATATTCTATTTACCTAATTGTTAGGTATAAGTACTATAACACAATGCCTACTGGATGTACTGTCACATCTTTATATCGCAAAAAGACGTGAGCAGTCGCATAAAACGTCGACATTTTGAAAAAAATACGATACCTATATCTTTTTCAAAAGTTTATCTGTTGTAAAACATTTTTGAGTTCTAAATTAATACGAAAAATTAGGTAAATAAAGAGTAGAAATATTTAGTAATAGTAACATACGTTGAAACAAGCTGCCCTATTGCTGTGTTACATTACACATGTTGCATTGCAAAGTCTGGACGATTCATTTGTGTTACATTCCATGTTACGTTACACCAATCTGAACCCGGCATTGAATTATTTTTTGTTTTAAACTTTATTTTTGTATAATTATTTATGAATGGGTAGGGTATGTCCTACAAAATAGGTATTACGACTGATTGAAAGTGTACTTACTTATCAGATTTATTTATGTATATTTTGATTAATAAAAAATATCGTTATGTATATTCGTAGTAAGTAGAAAATATATGTCACAATGTTTTAGTTATACGTGTAATTACAGTATTTTAGTTATTACAGTAAATACTTAATATATTATTTTAAATATTTTGGATGTGATCGATTTTAAAGTTGAAACAAAAACTTTTAAAAACATTGATCGCGTCCAAAACGTAAAATTTTAGATTGATTGTAACAATTTAAAATTTTAATTCGACTTATTTTAGTTTTTGTTGTATAATATTATAGAGTAAAAATGTATATCATTGTATAAACTTGTTTATGATATAAAGTGTATAAAATTGTTGTGGTTACTTTTGAACAATAAAGATTATTTAAAGGCTAATTAGTTTTTTTTTTATTATAAACTAGCAGACGTCACGCGGTTTCACCCGCGTATTTCCCGTTACCGTGAGAGTACGGGGATAAAATATAGCCTATGCTACTCAGTAAAGACGTGGTTTTCTAATGGTGAAAGAATTATTGAAATCGGCGCAGTTGTTTTTTAGTTTATTCATTACAAACATACAAATCTTTACTCTTTATAATATTAGTGTAGATTTTGTCTGATCTTTGGTTGCGATGTGTTTAGCAAAGCCGAAAGGCACTTGTGGCTATATCCAGTCATTTTTTTTTGTTCTAGCTAGACCATATCTGGGAACTGTCTAATGACGGAGATATTGGGAGTTTGGAAAAAGTTCCAACATTTTAACAAGTTTTTTTTTATTTTAAATATCTCTATTCTATTTTGGGAGAGGGCTATGCTCGGAGTTTCTTTGCGTGATCGAATCAGAAATGAAGACATCCGCAAGAGAACCAAGGTTACCGACGTAGCCCGAAGAATTGCCAAACTTAAGTGTCAGTGGGCAGGGCACATTGCTCGCAGAACGGATGGCCGATGGGGCCGAAAAGTTCTGGAGTGGCGACCGCGAACCGGAAGACGTTGCGTTGCGCGGCCTCCCACTAGGTGGAGCGATGACCTGGTGAAGGTTGCGGGAATCTGTTGGATGCAAGTCGCGCGGGACCGGGTCATGTGGCGACACTTGGGGGAGGCCTATGTCCAGCAGTTGACGTCTTTCAGCTGAAATGATGATGATTATAGGCCCGTGTAGGTAGGTATGAAGTTAAGTGAAAGGAAATAATAGAATAGGAAAAATAAAACAATTTTAAAATGTCTTTGGTCCAGATGCACCAGCCAAGAAATTAACTCACTTCCATGATACAAAGGTAATTTCTAGTCTGATTACTATATTTTTTATTAACAAAACATAATTACAAATTTAAAAATATTTTAATACGGTGACTAATTCAAATTGAAACACATTCAAGTCCGCGTCCTAATCAAAACG
The DNA here is from genome assembly GCA_905147715.2 of Xestia xanthographa. Classification (NCBI taxonomy): domain Eukaryota; kingdom Metazoa; phylum Arthropoda; class Insecta; order Lepidoptera; family Noctuidae; genus Xestia; species Xestia xanthographa. Next base: position 32,150,508 of record LR990644.1, read on the forward strand.
ATAGTCAATGGAATCAGCAATACGCATTCATTTTGTTCGGCGAACCCGAATTCGAGGTCGCGCCGACAGATGGAGCCACTGGTTTTCCGAACAAAATGAAGGGCATATTATGGCAAATGTAACGCGAATTCGCACGACTGATCAGTTATATTAGGATGCAGGGTAATAAATAACACAGCCTAGGGCAGTGGCTCCCAACCTTTCTTGGACCAGGGAACACTTTGGTGTCTTTGTTGTTGTCAGGGACCATATGATCCTAGATAAACACACACGTATAGACATCTAGGGGGATGAATCTTTAGCTAACACAATGCAAAAATTGGAAAATGGGATGAAATCTTTATAATTAAGATAGTGAAGGATACAAAAGCGATCAAAGTGAGCTCGAGAAATTTAACAATCATTCTGGCAATAGGAATAAGTTACTAAATTCTTAAAAAAAAATACCACCTTTGTCGCCTATGATAGGTTCAATGGGGGCTATCGTTTTAGAGCTCACCAGATGGCGCACTGTCGAGTAAGGTCCTGTCAATAATTCTATTTTATATTTTAAAGCACCAATAACTTCATAGAAAAGTTTATTTTATTACGTATAACGACACAGTGTAAGCTTTAGATATATATTTACAATATTCTTCCTAAAATTAGTAAGCATGAAACATTTAAAAATCATTCTACCTCCAAGTACTAACAATATTATGGTCCTAAGTTGCTACTTAAAATCTTCAAGTCATAATTAATCAGGAATGGCTCAATCTAGAACACAATCATGAGTATTAGTATAAATACGTGATAAAAAATCACGCAACGCGGCAACACTGTATGACATCTGACATTTTGGAGGACCTTAGTCTACACAAGCGCCTCTAGCGGCAAATTCACACGCGATAGCCCCCATTAGGTTGAGTCGAGCTTGCATCTTCTGTGCAAGTTAAAAAGTACGAATAACATTTTAACCTTTCGCGAACCATATTCGAGGCTCCTGTGGACCACCGATGGTCCGCGGACCAAAGTTTGGGAACCACTGGCCTAGGGCTATCGATAAATTCATAACTAATTCTACAACAAAACAAAAAACTCAACATATCATTTAACAATAATAAAAAAATTACGTACTTTTGTACTTATTTACATCGATCATACAACCTTTTTTATTCACAAATCTATATTTTATGTACTTTGTACAAGACTTTACATACAGCCTCCTATTCGTCGCAATTGGATAGATATACAGATACTTAGGAACTATAACGTTTGCTGTAGATGCTCACACTCGCATTGGTCATCACGAGTCTCGTGCGAGTGACAGTGCTTAAAACACTTGCACGCACGTGTCGACGCTGGCACGTACATGCGCGTGCACGCTCATGTACGCCAGTGTGGCTGTCAAGGGCAGTAAAATCTATGGCATCCGTTTGTTTCGCAACAACGAATCATCACCTGCCTGCCTCTTCCTAACTATGTTGGGGTCGGCTTTCAGTCTAACCGGATGTAGATGAATACAAGTAATTTACATGGAGCGACTGCCTATCTGACCTCCACAACTCAGTTAGGACACGGTTCGCATCGACGAATGTCACTTATAAATGTGGGTAGGTATAGTACGATTCAAACTTAATGGCGGCTCGGAAGTTAGCTGCGAGTGACGGTGTGCGCAGGAATAACGCTTTAAACTATAAGGTGATTCGGAACATATAATGTAAAGCTGCGCAGACAACAATTTTAGGTATCAACGGGGCGCAGATGACGCATCGTTTTGTCTGTATAATGCGGATACCGTCACTTGCAGCTAACTTCCGAGCCGCCATTAAGTTTGAACTGAACTGTACTTGTGTTTGCAAATGTGGATGAACACATCATGTCGACCAATGCCACAGCAACATAACATGTGTGAGCATGTCAGTGGCTTACAAACAACTTCTCCTAACAAAACTGCTACCTATCCTCAAAATAATTCTCCAAATACCGTTTGGAGTGTTCATAAACGCCGAAGAACACGAACCCCCCGATCATGAAAGCTGTCATCCTGGGCATGACGCCGGCGAACAGTCCCCTGAACCCTGACTCGCAGTAGATGGTGGTGAGGACCGGTCTGATCCGCAGCTTGCGTGTGACGGCGTACTCGTCCGCCAACATGATGCGCGTCTTGGCGAGGTCGAGGGGTGTCGTCACTGCGGCTGCGAAAGCCCCTGCTATGGAGCCGCAGAGTGCGCTCTGGAACAAATAATTATTTCGTTTAGGTAGGCACTTATAAAGTCAGCTTTATAATGTGTATAAAGGTACCCTTGACGACGCTGAAAGGTACTTGTCCTCCCCGTCATTGCGACATTTTGATGTGAAACAACAACAGCCCATAGCGTCCACTGCTGGACATAAGCCTCTCCCATGATGGGAGGAATTTGCCGTAATCTCCACGCTTGGCAGGCGGTTTGGAGATCGCAGTGATAAAAGACTAACAGAAAACGCTGCTGCCCATTCTCTGGTCTACGGAGGCGCAAGGTGTTCTGCCTCAGACATTAGTCGCCTTATACGACACCCGTCAGTGTAATGGGTTGGTTCTATTCTACTCTGCCGGATACCACACGGGCCCGAACGAAACATCTATAGGCGCGGGTAAAACTCTCGATCATTACCGACCTGTTGAAGCAGTATAAGATCTACATACTCGCCACGGTTTACAACAAGCCAGCTGGTCTCGGGGCACAGAGCTGGGTTACAATCTCGTAACTTCGAGTTCGATCCCAGCCTAAGGATTTTCTTTTTGTGAAGCGATTCATTTTCTTTTTATTTAATTTTTGTATTTAATGAAAATAAATGATTGTTAAATAAACAGAATAATAAGTATTATTTTTAATTCCTCATTAAGCCATATCTAGTTCTTTTGTAATCTGTTCTTTTATGCATAATTATTAATTGAACAAAATAATATCGATGTTTCACATCGTCATCAGGCGTCCCGTGACTGCTCACAATTTTTTAATTTATCTGCCTAGCCTTTCCCAACTATCTTTGAATCGGCTTCTGTCTAACCGAATGCAGCTGAATAGGGAATATGCACGTAATTTTTTCTTCACTTAAATCAATAAAATACAGTAATCAAGAAAAATAACAACAACACCAACAGTACACAAGAAAACAAACAAGAAACAACAACAACAACAACAAGAACAAACAAGAATACAGTACTCAAGAAATAAGTTTAACTACTGCTTGTAACACTAAAATATTATTAAACTCCTGCAATTTTCTACGACAGATTAAACGTCCGTAGCTGTCGCGGCCATGATGTGGCGTCATTATCCACAATCTGCCTATTTTACATCTTATTTTTGTGGCCTTAATAAAACAATTTACTAATGTGCAAGTCAACGTATGTATCGTTGTGTGTATCAAGTAAGAATTGTGCAATAACAATATTAGAATAAAATTATAGTGAAACTTTAAGCACTTTTCAAATAAAAGTGTTTTTTTGACACTATGAACTTCGACGTCACTACTGGCGTTATCGAGGACGATGCGTTTTGAAAATGCGTTCCGTTTCACCAAAAACATGCTACACAAAACAGTAAATTATAAAATAAGTGATGTATTAGAAACTAAAACAAGTGTACCACAATGTTTTTATGCGCCAATACAAGTCATTTCTCATAAATAGAGTTTCGTATTTCATGCATATCCCCTATACCAGTAACGGATACAACTTGCGGTACAAACCTGAAAACTGCTAATCTCTCCATCATTATATTCCCTGATGGTAGTCTTGAGCATCTCCCAGACAGGCAGCTCTATGAAGCTGAAGGGCAGGTCCCGCAGCACGGTGGACCCGAACCCTCGGTACACGCCCCGGAAGAACCCCTCCGATTTGTAGGCCTGCGGACAGTGTGAACATAGGTTAGGGAAGTGAAAGAATAGTAGATTGTATGACAAGGGAGCAAAATACTATTCTTACGGCGAGGGCGCTATTTTGAATCCAGAGCGAAGCGAAGGATTCTAGAATAGAATCCCGAGCATAGCGAGGGATTGTAAAATAGAATCCTGAGCGTAGCGAGGGATTCAAAGTACATCGCCTGAGGGAATAATATTCTTGCTCTCGAGTCATATACTCTACTTTACATTTCCTTCTATGAGAAAATAAATAAGAGACACTTTTAAGTAGTTAATGAATAAGTTTAATTTAAAAAATGACGAATGTAAAACGGTCAATTACATTTTTTTAGCTACCGCGCCACCCCGCACCATACAACCAACACTTACAGCCATTCATTTAAACATTTTGCGTTCGATTTCAATGAACGATTCATGTTCCAAATTCAAATCTCATTACTGCCCGCTAAAAAGTCTAGTGGAGAAAAGAGCCACTCTCCCGCTTATAGAGGAACAAAACGACACTTTTCGAATAGAAAGGATGAAAAGTCCATTTTATTGAGCCAAGAACTTCCCTTACTGGGAACAGTCGCCTGTAATGTAACTTCAGAATCAAGCATCACATCAGTGAATAAGGAGAACCAAGCATTACAGTTTGTACCTTTAATGATACATCGTCGTCATCATTTTCTTGTCCTTATGCCAATTAGACAATGTAATTAAATATATTTGTACGCCTCTGGGCAAAACATAGAGGACCTACCTATCTGTAACACCACTATTGTAATTTGACCTATGTTTACAAATAAAGCATTCTGATTCTGAATTTATTTGCGGTCGGCGCATGTATTTTTCCTCCATACTTCTAAGCCGACGAGTAATAGCACTCGTCGTCTTATCAGACATCTCCTTTCGTGCCATATTATTCTTCACACAGATACCGATACAATTTGTAACAGTTAAGTACTTGTTTCTTTTTTATACAATCTTCATCATCATTGCCTAGCCTTTTGTTGGGGTCGGCTTCCAGTCTAACCAGATGCATCTGAATACCAGTATTTTACAAGGAACGACTGCCTATCTGACCTCCACAACCCAGTTAGTACTGGGTAATACCCTTTGTGGTAAGACTGATTGTCAAACTTTTTGGGTCACTGACTACCTGTAACGACTGTCAAAGATCTGCAAATGACAGCCGGGACCAACGGCTTAACGTGCTTTCCGAGGCACGGAGGAAACCCGGTATGTACTGGGCGGTCACCCATCCAAAGACCAACCTAGGCAAGCACGGCTTAGCCACGGGCTCCTCCTCCTTCTTTTCTATACAATATCGAAGCGAAATAGAAGTAAACTGGAACTACAGTACTAAGTAAACTAGTTTATTAAGGCATAAGCCATAGTTGTCAATCCCACAGCTGGGACACAGACTTCCTCTTTATCTTAATCAAAATAAATTTATTCAAACTAGGCACAGAATCGGCCGTATTTGACCGTCTAAAGTAGTCTAAACTACATCAGCGGGTCTAAAATGGCCGCTATAGCAGATCCTACGCAGAATCTTAGCATGAATCACGTTAAAAAAATTAAATTCTTAAAATGGACTTTATGTCAATAACAATAAAGTCCATTTTAACAATTTTAAATTTTTAACGTGATTCACAAAACGATTCTGCTAAAGCGGCCATTTTAGACCCCCAGACAGCCTACCCTCAAACGCCCTTCACAACTTCCTAGTGTACCTATATTTATTATTTAATGCACAATGTACACAACCAATTTTACACGCTAGGCTTAAAACTAGTGAGTATATGACCCTGTTAGGGCGCAGCAAGATTACTTAAAACTAATATTGCTAATGATCTAATATCACTTAGCTTAGATCATTAGGAACTTTCACATTAAAAATATTATATTACCTAATTAAACTTATATCTAGCTTTACACATAAAAATAACCTAGACTAGAGTTTTAGTTGGTTAGAAGACGTGACGGAACCAACTGCCCAGCAACACATCTGACTGTTAAATGACTCAGGAATAGAGAAAATCTTAACTCATATTAACATAACTTTACCACCAACAATATAATGAAGTATCCGCTTATCAGTCGATCAAATTAACATCAAAATCTAGTAAGAGCCATCAGCAGACGTCACAACAATTGAAAATCTGTTCAAACAAGTCGAAGGTTGTTTTATTTTTTCACACAAGTAATAAAAAAAGTGAATAACAGAATGATTAATTATTTTATTATTTGTCTGGTCTGACCTTCCCCACGTTCGTGATGTCTGGAAATCATTTTATCTACTACATAATAACGAAAAACGTGAAGACTGTCAAAGGTCTACAAATGACGGCCGGGATCAACAGCTTAATGTGCTTTCCGAGGCACGGAGGGAACTCAGTGTGTAATGATAATGATGGTCACCCATCAACAGACCAACCTTGGCAAGCGCGGTTGAACCTTGAAAATCGACCCGTGCGGCTGCTATTATTATTACTACGAGCTTCTAAGATGGAGCGCTCCAAAGCTAAAAACAGACCGTTTAAATAATGCCGTGTCGACGGCGCGTTCGTGTTCCACGCGCGCCTCAAAGAGAGTCAGCAAAAGGGAAGGGGTCGACAAGGACCGATGCCTGCCGGGGTTGCGGGACTGTTCGAAAGAGATACCGTGGCCCCGGAACACAAAGGGCGATGAAGGAACATGGATGGGTTTTAGTCAGTAAAAGTCAGATACTCCCTCCTGCTCCGCCCAGAGCGGGACTCCTCCCGCTCCTCATTTGATGATTTCCCATCAGGAAAAAAAAAAGACTCACATGTAAAAGTATAGCTACACTGCTCTTCATATTCGTGCCGACGTAAGTTTGTTTCCTCTGCTTCGCAATCTCCGTGGGTACTCGGATCAGGCACGCCAACTGGAAGGAGTAAAAATGCTTTATTAATTAAACAATATCAAAATATCATCCCCAAAATCCGTCCAAATCCGTTCAATAGTTTTAGCATGAAAGACTAACAAACATCCATCCTCACAATTTTTCGCCTTTATAAAAAGATAATCGGCCCATAACAGTCTCACTACTGGGGCACTGCCTTTTTTTTTTTATCGGATGGGAAATCATCAAATGACTCCTCCCGCTCTGGGCGGAGCAGGAGGGAGTGTCAGACTTTTACTGACTAAAACCCATCCATGTTCCTTCATCGCCCTTTGTGTTCCGGGGCCACGGTATCTCTTTCGAATAGTCCCGCAACCCCGGCAGGCATCGGTCCTTACGAACCCCTTCCTTTTTGCTGACTCTCTTTGAAGCGCGCGTGGAACACGAACGCGCCGTCGACACGGCCTGTCGTCATGAGACGGACGGACGGCGAGCTAGCCCATAGCCCACCGTCCACAGGCCCGCGCCTACGGTGGCCGGGGGCCACGTGGTGGTGGCCCCCGACGCCCGGGGCGTCTCCCACGGTGGCCGGGACGTTGAGAGGTTCTCTCCCTCTCACGTTCCGTCACCTCGTTTCTCTAGCATTACTGCTTCGCAGAAGGAGGTGACGGCGTCCCATTCCGTCTCGCTCCGGACCATGGCTTGCACCAAGGTCGGACGCGAGAGGTCGCCGCCGCCAATCGCCAATTCGAGGACACAGCGGTGCTCCGCCCACGCGGGGCACACCTCCACCGTGTGCTGCACCGTGTCCTCCGGTCGATCCTCACAGTGGAAGCACCCGGACGTTTCCTCCCGCCCGATTCGGTGCAGGAACCTCCCGAACACACCGTGTCCGGTGAGGACCTGCGTCAGGCGGAAGGTGAGGACGCCGTGGCGTCGCTCAAGCCACTCCGCAAAGAGGGGACTTAGCGCCACTATCGTAGCGTGCCCTGCACGGGGTTGCGACAGTCGCTCTCTCCATGTCGCCATGAGATCCCGCCGGAAGTCTGTCCGCTGAGCGACAATTTGCCGCGGCAGCGGAGTTTCCCCCCGGTGTAGCGCCTCCGCGCGCCATTCATGTAGGCGCGCGAGGACAATTGCCTCCAGATCCCATGGCGGCAATCCGGCAAGGAGGCTCGCCGACTCACGGGAGATCGTGCGGTAGCCCCGGGCCAGCCTTACGGCTACCACCTTTTGGGGCGCGTTCAGGTAGAGGGCGGCTCGCCGCCTCAATGATCGCGCCCACACCGGGGCCCCGTAAAGGGCCATTGACCGCACAACTCCCGCGTAGAGCCTCCGGCACTGGGGCACTGCCTTCCTCTCTGTTAGAGAGAGTGGGTAGGTAAGTGGTGGGAGTTTGGTGGCAGTTAACCTGATAAATTGGTCCCTGCCTAAAACTCTTTGATCAGGATCATTACCACTAGCCCACCATCACTGCTCTTACTGCTCTGAGATGACCAGTAATAGAGAAGTATGGAAGAAGTCGCACTGCGCCAACCACAAATAAATTGTAATATGGGCAGAGGCATGACGATGATTCACTGACATTCAAGGCACTGTCTAAACTGCTGAGACCAGGATGCATGAAATTATGTGCATTAGTTCCTTTTACAACGAAAGTCTATGGAAAGATTTTATAATAAATTTAAGTACTTCCAGGCGCGGATACAGGGGGGCGGGGGGCAATGGGTGCAATTGCTCTCCCCTGAACCGGACCAAATACGTCATTATTAGCCAAGCTTGAACTAATTTGACGGAATTGAAACTAAATATTCCAGTTGTATATCTTGTCATGGGCGTCGCCAGGTGGAGGCAGCTGCCCCTAGAGGCTCAGGATTTTTAAAAGTTATAGCTTTTCCTGCCTGATACCATGTATTATAGCATAACTATCTGAGGCAATGTTGTAAAAAAATTCGAGCTTGCTACGCTCGCTCTTGAAGCCTAGTTTTTCATGAGTCTTATCTTTGTCTATAAGAAGCCCAGGTAACTCCAGTAGGGCTCGCTTCGCTCGTTCTACAAACTACTTTCTCTTGGATGTATCTAAAATTCGACCAAGTAACTCCTACATGAACGTTCGAAACCATCCTAACCTGTCTAAGGCATAAGGTGTCGTAAAAATTTCTCCCTACGCTCCCCCCCCTGGCCCAAAAGCTGGCGGCCCCCTTGTATCTTGCATATCATGGATTTCTGTAAAGTAACATTTATTATCAAAAATATATCATTTTTTTTAAATTAATTTTCCAAAAATTGCTCCCCCTTAAAGGAAACCCTGTATCCGCGATTCCGCGCCTGAGTACTTCTAGATTGACATCTCACCATTTGCAATGTTTCCATGCATGTGTCATAGTAAAAACTACTGGCCAGTTAAGATGAGAATAGTGGTCATTGCCCTTTCCCTAATATCTCTTCCAAAAAACCATGTATCACCTTAACATATCATATATTTTCATTACAAAAAATGTGGAAGATTATGATAGATAACGATTCCAGACTTGAACAGGCTTATTTTTGGTTTCAAAGTCAAGAAGGAAATGTAGGGGGGTCAATGACCGCTATTCTCATTTTAACTGGCACCAACTATAATATGTTGTGATAACCAAAATCAGTTTCGCTTTGACTATTACTATAAAGACATACAAATAAATTAGAAAAGGGCAACAGAATGATAATGACGAGTTGCTTACCACTTCACCAACGCTGGCCGCGAACATGTGCATGATTGGTGTGTACTGAGGAGCCACAAGCGGCTGACAGAACGTCTTCGTTGCTTCATATGACACAAAGAACAGAGACGTTGTTGGCATGGAAGTTGTTGCTACTGTTAACAAGCCTGTAGAAAAGAAGGATGAGGTTCACTGTTTAAGACTTTCACGGTTTTTCACTACACTTAAAAAATACTCACGGGGTAATATCCGTAAAAGCGAAGCTAAGTGTATCCATATCGAGCTCATAAATAAACAAAATCACGGTTATTTTCCTGTAAGTATTTTAAGTGAAGGATGAGGTTTTATCCAAAAGTAATAAAAGATTAGAAACCGAAGTACATGATGTTTAGGTTGACTGCCTCGTTGGTCTAGTGGTCACAAACAAGTGCAACTATATGAGGTTTGTCTCGATTCCCAGGTTGGGCAAAGTGTTATTGGGTTTTTCAATAAGGAATTTCTCAATGGCAGCCACGGAGTCTGAATTTGTGCCCGATTGATGGCAATACGCTTGCCCTCTATTACATGGGACTGAAACATAGCTTGCAAAATGCGGGTGTACTATTATACACCTGTGCCTAATGCTTCGGTGATTACAGGTATGATGTTATGATGTTTAGTTTTTTAAGGGAATAGCTTTATTGGAATAAAATAGACACATCATAATCAGCCGATAATGTTTCCATTGCAGACACAGAGAAGCGGCATCTCTGTAAGAGGGAGTTTGGTGGGTGTCACATGACTTTGATTTTTTTGTTCCGGACATGTTAGTTTCCACACAATGATTTTATCCACAGTTTTGGGAGCTGTGCTGATAAAATAAATTACACAAATTAAAGTGCACTTAAGTCACAGAATAGGACTTGGAGACAGAATCTAAACATTACTAGATTGGTATAAAATTCAATAGCGGTAAGGGAAAATTTTTGTTACCAAAAACAAAAGGTATAGCAGCTTATAGATGCTGAATCAGCTAGTAAACTATTAACTGGTGGTATTTCCTCTGAAAAATAACAAAATTTTAAACTATTCACTAGAATCATGAGTGTTGTTCTTGTTTACCTAACCTCTATAAACTCCATTGAAGCCTCCAGCCTTCTGGAAGCCCTGAGCGCTTTGCAGACGAGTCTTCAATGTATCCAACGGGTACAAGGTTACATCTACGGAAACCCCGGCCAAAGCTCCTGCCTAAAATCAAGTTTAGAATCTTAGTTCACAGGGAAACACAAACAATAGAGATTTGTCAAAAAATATATATATTTTTACTTACGAGTAGTGGCGGAAAATGCGTAGATTTAAGAGATTTCGGTTTACCCAGAGCGTCCATATTAATAATTTAATTTAAATTCACTAAGAACTTAATTGTTATGTAAAATAAGCATTAAAATAACCTCAAAATATTTAAGATCACTAATGCCCTGTAGTTGGTACACTCCGTGCAATAAAATTGAATTATTGTTTGAAATATTAATTGCACTTAAAATAATACAACAGGCACCGTCCTAAATATAACGATAGTGAATAATTCTCAAGGAAATAATAAAATAATTCAAATATTTCCCGGGTTATGTATCATCCTTCATGTGACAGGACAGCTGTAGCCGTCACGAGAGTGTTGCCAGATCCAATTTTTAAAAATCCGTTTAAAAGGCCGTAAATTGCCTCTACAAAAATCTGTAGATCAATGGACATTTTAAAGCTAAACCTGACTATTTATAGATGGACTAACCTTAAACCAAATTCTTTGCCGGTAAAGAAATTGAAAAAATCTGCGGGAAAATCGAAAAGACAAAGGAAAAGACAATTTTTTAATAGTAGTTTTAAATTTTTATTAATCAATTCAATCACTATTAGTAATAATAAACCGACACTGACAGTAATAATTTATTACTGTCGGTGTCACTCTCACGATTCTCATTCTCAGTAATATTTGTAACCTTTTTTGTATTATATATTTTTGAATGAAATAATTCAAAACGCTCTTTGCTTCCACCTCATAGCAGGTAGTTTTTATTGCACTTTTTGTATAAATCAGTCCTTTTACAGATTCTGTGTTAAGTTTGTTTCTGGTTTTAGTTTTCATAGGGTTATAGAAAATAAACGTTCTACATTTGCACTACTGTGTGGCAGACAAAGGAGGTTGTTTATGAAAAAGAAAGTAAAGGGAACATTTTTGTGCCATCCCCTTTCTTAACATTTGAGATGTGTCTGTTAGGGATAATATAGCAATGTCTTTGACGTCTTTGGAATTAAAAAAAAAAAAAAATGTTGTCTATGAAGAAGCTTCCAAGATGAAGTACCATAATTCGTGTGCAATAATTAATATTGTAATAAAAACCAGTGTTAACTTTAAATAAAGTGATTAATAAATAAAAATACATCGTTCTTTTAGTATAATATCAATACCCAGAACAGGTTATGGGCCCAGACTCCCAGAGACGCCCTAAAAGAACGAATAAAAACCGGTGGCTTGGTCAAGTCAATACTAAGACAAAGGAAATATAAAATCAAGAAAAATGGACAAAGCAGATGCTCAGATTGAAAAACTGAAGGATGGGGAGACATTTCTGTTATGGAAATTCGAGTTTAACATCCACATAAAGGCAGCAAATCTGACTACAGCAATTTCGTCAGATGTCAAAGAAGAAGATATGAAATCTGATGCATTCATAACAAAAGATGCCCAGGTGCAACGAATTATAATAAACAGTATAGACAGAAAATTAAAAGGACACATTTTAAAATGTAAAAATGCACTAGAAATGTACAATAAGTTATGTGACATATTTGAAGGCTCAGAACAAAGAAACAAGGCATCACTATTACAAGAGTTCTTCACATATAAGTTACAAGAAGGTCGATCACTTACAGAATTAATAACTGACATAGAAAATCTACAGTTTAGACTAAATCAGTTGGGTGAAAAAATTAATGAAGAAATGGTTATGTCAAAGATATTATCCTGTTTGCCGAGTAACCTAAACTATTTCATCACTGCTTGGGAGTCAATGGCAGATGATAAGAAAACCCTGACTAACTTGACAAACAGAATATTAAGTGAGGAAAACCGACTATTAAAAACCAGTGAAACAGAAAAACAGTTGGCATTTCAGGCTACAAAGAAAAATGCTTCAAGTGCAATAAAATGCTTTAAATGCAACAAAACAGGGCACATGAAGAAAGACTGTAAAGCTTGTAGTATTTGCAAAAAGAATAACCATGAAGAAAAAGACTGTAAGTTAAAGAATAAACAATGTTCATTTTGTAAGAAAACGAATCATAAAGAAGAAAATTGTTTTTTCAAAAATAAGAACAAGAAAGAAAAAGAAGATACAGATAAGGAAAAAAAAGAGAAAGTATTCTTTACAAAATTTGAAAAACAGGGTACACAAAATAAAGAATTCATAGTAGACTCCGGGTGCACTGCACATATGACCAACAGTATAGACATATTGATAAATTATGAAAATAAGCAATCATCGGTCTTGACTGCCAATGAAGAAACAATAGAAGTAAAGGGAATTGGAAAAGTCAACGGTGAAAAATGTAGTTTAGATAATACCCTGTTTGTTCCGGACTTATCTCAGAACTTGTTGTCCGTGAATGCAGTCACTAATAATCAAGGAACTGTTGTGTTTACTAAAGAAACTGTAAAAATATATAAGGAGTCAGAGTTACTATTGACAGGAAAAAAGGAAAATGGCTTATATAAAATTAATTTAGATGGGAAAAATACAGCAGAAAAGACAATGTTAATGAAAGAAACTGGCACTGCCTTAGAATGGCATCAAAGACTAGGACATCCAGGGAAGAAAATACTAGAAATATTACCAGATGTGGCAGATGGAATAAAAATACAAGGTTTAAAACAATTAGATACATGTGAAATCTGTACACAAGCAAAACAAACAAGACTTCCATTTAAAACAGTAAGAAACAGAGCCAGTAGACCATTACAATTAATACATACAGATGTTTGTGGGCCATTTGAAAATAAAACATATGATGGTTATAGTTATGTCTTAACAGTCATGGATGACTACACTCATTTTACAAAAATATACCTGCTGAAGCATAAAAATGAAGTGAAAGAAAATTTAAAACATTACATAGAAGAAACAGAAAGAGAGAGAACAGAAAAGGTGTCTACCATAAGATGTGACAATGGGGGTGAATACACAAGTAATGACTTTAGAAAATGGTGCACAGAAAAGGGAATAAAACTAGATTATACAGTACCATACACACCTCAGCTCAATGGTAAGGCAGAAAGATTAAATCGGACATTATTAGATAAAACCAGAGCTTTATTATTTGATTCAGAATTAAATAAAGAAATGTGGGGTGAAGCCATATGCTGTGCTACTTATATTATAAATAGACTACCAAGTGAATCTTTGGAAAATAAAACACCTTATGAAATGTGGCATGGTAAAAGACCTAATATATCTAACATACACAAGTTTGGTTCAAAAGTATATGCTAAACAACTACATACAAATATAAAGAAACTAGACCCAAGAAGTAGAAAGTTAGTAATGATTGGTTATACTAGTAATGGATATAGACTATGGAATGAAGAAGAAGGAAAAATTGAAATAGCAAGGGATATTGTCATACTTAATGATAATAAGAATAATGAGGGAAAAGAAGAAGAAACAAGAAGATTGGTGATAACAGAAATAATACCAGGTAATAATGAAGAAGAAATAAATCAAGAAGAAGAAAATGATGACATCTATTATGAGATTGAGGAGTTGGAACTACAAAGTAATGAAGAAGACAAGGTCTGGGACCTTGACCCAGAAATAATAGAAGTTGAAATTAATGAAAATGTAGAAAATAATACTGAAGAGATAAAAACTATAAATACTAGAAGACAACAGAGAAAACCAGCTTACCTGCAAGATTATGTATTACTTACCTATGATGAAGCCATGAAGTCTGCTGAGAAGAAGAATTGGGAGAAGGCTATAAATTCGGAGAAGGAATCATTGGAAAGTAACAATACATGGGAAATAGTTGATTTAGAAAAGGCAAAGGGATACAAGATACTGTCAAATAAATGGGTATTTTGTATAAAAGAAAATGGTACATACAAAGCAAGACTTGTAGCGAGAGGTTTTGAGCAACAAGGCATTGACTATCAAGAAATATACAGTCCAGTAGTAAGTCAATCAGCATTAAAATCATTGATAGCAATTGCAGCTTCAAAGGAATATGAAATGATTTCTTTTGATGTAAAAACAGCATTTTTATACGGTGAACTAATAGAAGACGTTTTTATGAACATCCCAGATGGATATGAAAAACAGCACAATAAAGTTTGTCATTTAAAGAAAGCATTATATGGGCTAAAACAGGCACCAATGACCTGGAATAAAAAAATTACAGAAACTATGAGAAAACTTGGACTAAGAGCTACAAAATCAGATCAGTGTGTTTTTTCTAATGAAAACAAGACCATAATAATAGCTATATACGTTGACGATGGTTTGGCTATATCTAAAGACAAGGAGAAAATATTACAGATCCTATATCATTTAGAAAAAGAATTTATGATAAAGATTTATAAACAACCAGAAAATTATATTGGGTTTGAAATCAGAAGATCAGAAAAAGGAATTTTATTACATCAACAGACCTATACAGAAAAATTACTGAGAAAATACAATATGTATGATTCAAAACCAGCAGATACACCGTGCAATATGGATAAGGTAACTGAACCTGAGACAGCTACATCAAACTTTCCATACAGAGAACTAGTGGGAGGATTATTGTACTTATCAACTAGATCAAGACCAGACATCAGCCAAGCTGTGAATGCAGCAAGTAAAAAGGTAGAAAATCCATCGAGACAAGACATATTAGCAGTAAAGAAGATATTGAAATATTTGAATGGGACAAGAGATAAAGGAATTATGTACAACACAGGACAAGACATAACAAGATTAGATGCATACTGTGACTCAGACTATGCAGGATGTACTGAGACCAGACGCAGCACAACTGGATTTATAATAATGTTATCAGGTGGACCCATATCATGGTGTTCTAAGAGACAGCCAATAGTGAGTCTATCTTCAACTGAAGCTGAATATATAGCAGCTGCAGATTGTGTTAAAGAGTGTTTATATTTAAAGACTTTTATAAGTGAGTTAATTGGAAAAAGTGTTAAAATAAGTTTAAATATTGATAACCAGAGTGCTATCCAGTTGATAAAAACAGGTTCATTTAGTAAAAGGTCAAAACACATAGATGTGAGGTTCTATTTCATTCATGAAAATTATAAGAAAGGTTACCTAGATATAAAGTATTGTCCTACTAATTTACAGATTGCTGATATGTTTACAAAACCATTATATAAAGATAAGTTTAAGTTTCATTGTGAAAAAATTGTAAAGTAAAATTATTGAGGTCTGTTACAAAGAAGTAAAAATGTATAAGTTAATATTTTAAAATTTTGATGGTGTCTCTGAAATAAAAGTGTATAAGTTTGTATTTTTAAAATTTTTCATGTTAAAGAAATTTAAAAAAATAGGAGAAGGTGTTAGGGATAATATAGCAATGTCTTTGACGTCTTTGGAATTAAAAAAAAAAAAAAATGTTGTCTATGAAGAAGCTTCCAAGATGAAGTACCATAATTCGTGTGCAATAATTAATATTGTAATAAAAACCAGTGTTAACTTTAAATAAAGTGATTAATAAATAAAAATACATCGTTCTTTTAGTATAATATCAATACCCAGAACAGTGTCGCCAAAAACAAAAGAGAAACAAAAATCCGTAGATTTGCGACTAAAATCCGTATGTTCATATACAAGACCTAAAGTTCATAGATCTACGGACAAATCCGTAGGTCTGGCAACGCTTGACGAGTGTGTCACTATCACAGTGACAAGTTGACATTTTTTTTTCCTTCGCCCTATTCGGGCAGGCTAAGGTCTTAGACCATACCACCTCGTCTCGTATGAAATCATACCGTAATGAAAAAGCAGAGTATTGTAATTTTTATTATATTATGCTGAACGCCGGCAACCAAACCAAATTTTGCAAGGATACGGGGACCAAAAGATCCTTGTGTGTGCGTGTGTATTTCGAATAAAGTAACAGAATCAGTTCCACTGAGCTAAATCTCTCACAGGATAAAGAAGCGACTTTACGCAACTATTCACGCCGGTTTGAAGATAAAAACATCTCGATTCAAAATATAATAAGGAATTAGTAAATGTCACGTAGATATAATGTAGTATCATCATCAACATCATCCACAGCCCGAACTCACCCACTGCTGGTTAAAGACCTCTCTTTTCTTGTGCCATTCTCCACGGTCCTGTGCCAGCTTCATCCAGGTTTTTCCCCCGATGGCAACTATGTCGTCTGCCCATCTCACCGCTGGACGACCCACGCTTCTTTTGCCAGTCGGACGCCATTCGGTGACAGCCTTAGTCCACCTGTCAATCCTGTCATCACTGCGCCTTGCTAGGTGTCCTGTCCAACTCTATTTGAGTTCCGTAACGCGATTTCCAATATCGTAAACCTTAGTGCGTTTTCGAATTTCGACGTTAAGAACTCGATCTATCAGCTTTATGCCAAGCATGGAACGCTCCTTGGCTCCTTGGCTCTGTGCAACTCAGTCTGTACACAGCCTCCTGCGTGAGCGTCCATGTCTCAGCACCGTACCTACGTCATTGTGGGCAGAACACACTATATAAAGAGGTGGGACTTTAGACAGGCAGCGGAATTTTGGCTGATTTCAAAATTTCGTCCAATTTGGTAAACGTGGCGCACCCGAGCAGTACCTATTCTTCTGGATAACTCCTTTTGTTGAGGCTCTTTGCCGAATGAAAGCTTAGGGCCAAGATAGACATACTGGTCAACCATCTGATGTCTGTAACTCTTCATTTCCAACGTTGCTATAACTATATTTACTGTATTTGAAAATGCCCATAGCAACAAAAAAAAAATTCAAAATCAGTTACCTAGCAACGGGGTGCATGTGCCATTCAAGCACGAGAATATTATCTTTCATTGTGTCTTTCATTTTGGATAAGTTTTACAATGAAAAGGAGAGTCAAGACCGGTAACGAAGGCATTCCTTACTTCGCCGTTCACTCTGGGGAAGAACGTGGCTGCTACCAGCTACATACGTAAATACTGTTTTTAAATTTTAGATGGAGTGAGGAATCTCCATACCTCACTCCGCTTCAGTCCTAAATCAGTTATTTTACCTCTTTTATCACTTCACTGATAGTAGCAAAGTTATCTTTATTCCCATTACGACAAGTTTACTGTTAGGTTGCTTCCACTTATCAAAGTCAAACCGTTTATCAAACTCACAGTGAGCTTTATCTTCTTACAAAATTCCTGATCGATAAACCCAATAAAAACTTTGCCTGACCCGGAATTCGAACCCAGGACTACACAATTTTCTGTTATTACATTAATTAATCTAACGAAAAGCCCCGCAAGAATGTTATACGGCGAGAATTATGGCCGCCGTCTAGTAGGACTTATAAACGTTATGTTCTCTCTCCATTACCAGACCAAAGCAATGTCGCCTCAAGTTCCCGATTGGCCAGCAACCCATCCACAAATGCGCGATTGCGAAGGTAGAGACGATGTTGGTCCCGCAGACTGGCTCGTTCAGGACGTTGGTGGTCCCGAAGAGGAAGCCCAACTTCTATCCAGCCGTCATGCATAAGAACGAGTTTGATCGGCTGCAGAAACAGGCTACGGTAACTTACCATACATCATACTCTAATATGACAATTAATGTTGTGTCTTAGGCCCAGGGCTCCCTGTTTTTATGCTCATTGCAGGAACTGACGGACGTTACTGAAGGCGCCAAGCTAGCTATGGTGAACTCAATAATTTAGAGTCAGATACAATACCAATTTTATTAATGTGAAACTAACTGTCTGTCTGTTATGTTTACGCCTAAAAGGCTAAACGGATTGATCCATGAAATTTAGAACACAGGTCGACCACGATCTAGGTTACGACATCATTACCTATCATTTCAGCCGAAAGACGTCCACTGCTAGACATAGGCCAAGTGTCGCCACAATGACCGGTCCCGTGCGACTCGCATCCAGCGAATACCCGCAACCTTCACCAGGTTACGACATACCTAGGGTATATTCCTGTGGTATAATTCCCGTCGTCCAGGCGAATCTGCGTGCAAAAGTTAGTCGTCCATAGACCCGTTAGCCTTAGAGAGAATGCATACAAAAATCGCGAATGAATTCGCCGCTAGAGGCGTTCGTGTAGAGTACTGGCGAGTAGGGTAGTGTCATTTATTCTATCACTTATTCTATTTATTTTATAAAATGATTGACAGGACCATACTCGCCAGTGGCGCCATCTGGTGAGCTCAAATACGATAGACCTCACTCCCCTTCCTATCAGTGAAAACAGTATACTTAGGCTGATTTATAACCCAACTAAAACACACTCGTTATAGATTGTCTCCATTGACGCACAACTTAAAGCTATGCACGAACAAGAGGAAACCATACAGCAAGCTGCCAAGCAGTCGGAACTCAGGAAGCAGCAACTGAAGAGGAACCTGAAGCCTCAGCCGGGAGCCGACGCGGCGGCGGGCACCGGGGACCCTGAGCTGGAGGGACCCGACCAGGCGGCGCATACTATGTCTAGGGCTGAGAGTGAGTGAAATCAAGGTTCCATATACACACACATCACATTGCACCAAATCTGCTGATCACGTCATTTTCTCTCTTCTATTTTTAACCGACTTCTCAATTCATTAGAACATTTTTTTTTATGTAGGTATGTTCCCCGATTACTCGAAGATGGCTGGACTTATTAGGTTTTTTTTTCTCATGTCTGCCTATTGTTTACACCAATTCATAACATAACATCACGTCGGTACGCTGTGAAGGGGTAAGCACATGTGTAACACTAAAAAGTGAAAAATAAAACTTTTTGCAAAAAATAAAACCGATTCAAAAAGAAAAAAAAGTGAAAAATAACTTTAGCTTCATACAGGTGACAAAAACACTAAATCAATTCGGTTTAATTTTTGCAAAAATGTTTTTAAATTCATAGAATGGCCGCAATTAAACCTAAAATGCGCGTGCGGTGAAAATGCAGCCAATATTTTACGCGGTAATTTAGACCTCCTGCATATCTAACAGCCCACACTCACTCAAGTA
This sequence comes from Xestia xanthographa, assembly GCA_905147715.2. Lineage (NCBI taxonomy): Eukaryota > Metazoa > Arthropoda > Insecta > Lepidoptera > Noctuidae > Xestia > Xestia xanthographa. The sequence goes on from LR990644.1 coordinate 32,170,166, forward strand.
ACTATAGGTAGTACGGTGGCAAGGCTGGTTGTCAGACTTTCAGGCTTCTGCGACTGCCAAAGATCTACGATGCGAAGTCTACCAATGACAGCCGGGACCACCTGCTTAACGTGCTTTCCGAGGCACCTAGCGGTCTCTATATATATAATGGGTGGTCATCCATTTAAGGGCCGAAGTCCTAGCACAATCATATAACCATCCAAACCACTATTTCTTATCCTCCGGCCAGTTCTGCGCGCGGACAACATGCAAGGTCCCCGGCTGTGCAACCGCATCATCCTGGCCTCCAAGTGCCACGCCATCCGGGACGCGCAGATCACTGAGAAGGAGCTCATCAAGAAGGAACTGGATGAGGAGCAGAGGAGGTATGCAATCTGCAATCATTGTTTCCATTTTCCTTTATTCAGGTCCCACCTCATTGAATACCCCTAATTGGCCGTGTGGTATCCGACAGAGTAGAATATATAGAACCAACCCATTACACTCACGGGTGTCGTATAAGGCGACTAATGTCTGAGGCAGAACACCTTGCACCTCCGTAGACCAGAGAATGGGTTTTCTGTTAGTCTTTCATCACTGCGATCTCCAAACCGCCTGCCAAGCGTGGAGATTACGGAAAATTCCTCCCATCATGGGAGAGGCTTACGTCCAGCAGTGGACGTTATGGGCTGATGTAGTAATTGAATACCGGATGAAAACATGCTTATGAAGGCTCGGTTCAGCGCTGACAGTTGAAAATTCACCTGCACGCTTTTATTTACGCACTAAGCTTCTACCAGCGGCTTCGCCCGCGTGAGGTTTGATAATTGTCCCATGGGATCTTACTACCGGGATAAAAAATATCCTATGTTTTAATCCAGGTTATAATCTATCTGTGTGCAAAATTTCATCCAATTCCGTTCAGTAGTTTTTGCGTGAAAGAGTAGGTAACAAACATCCATAATATTAGTAGGATTCGTTTATATAGGTGTCGCCAATTCGCCATAGTGTTAGTGAATGCAGCATGGATACTTTCGATAACCGTCCGTCTATGTATGTCTGTCAGACCCCTGTCCCCCTTCTCTTCTTTGTAAGAAGGATCAGATGCAGGGTATTCGATAACATTCATTTGGTTCGAATCATTACAAATTTCAAGCCCAAACTTTAACTTGTGGTCAGACTGGACGCAATAATGGAGGAGAACCGTCAGGCGGCGGTGGAGCGCGCGGAGTCCGAGGAGGCCCGTCGGCACCGGCTGCGACTGCAGAACCTCGCCGCGCTCAAGGAGCAGATATCGGCGCACGAGACTGCTAAGGTAGACAGACTATTGAACACCGCACACATACCTACAGGTTTCTATAGAGACCTACTTAAAGCACCAGTCTCTCACAAAGTTAATTCCACGCTCGTGTTCCACTGTAACCTTAGCATTAAGTAACTTGTGTAGAGAAAATAAATTGATATTTTATTATTATTATTATTACAGTTATTATACCTGTGGTTGGATAAAGGCCTGTTCAGAACAACACTGGCGCCGGTTGCGTCAGAGGCCCCAATCTCTAAGGTTTCGTCCGTAAATTCGGATATAGGTATCCGGTTCTCTTACTCGTACTAATCTGCAGACGTGCGCGAGAGAGACGGATAGATCCGAATATACGGACGAAACGTTAGAGTAGGACCATAGTAGTTGCGTGCGCCGTTCGGGCATTTCAAATATCCATACCATAGATTTGTATGCAGCATATTCACGACTCAGTGATGACCAGCGAACGTTGTTATTTTGGTAAATTGGCGTGGCCCACATTTGCCCTGGATCGAAACAACTGGAAGTCATGGGAGAGGCCTTTGCCCAGCAGTGGGATGACGCGACTAACAGTATCATATTGGTGTGTGCTAGCTAGCATGTAGCACTGACAACCTTTAACGACTGTCAAAGATCTACAAGTGGCGGCCGGGACCAACGGCTTTACGTGCTTTCAAGGGAACGTTCCATTGTTTGAGTGTCAAGCTCCAGTTCTTCTGGTGGTCTCAACTAAATAAAACTGCTTTTCGATATGAAGACTATAATTTTGACTGGGTTTTACTGGCATTTACAAATGAAAATGGCCGGTGTATGCGCACGGTAAGTGACGGCGAGCGAGTGTCCCTTGATATCGTCGAGGCCTCGAGGGCCTAGCGTTAGGTGGGGCGTTAAGGCACAGGTGACGTAGGTCCGTATGACGCGATCCTACTTGCCGGCGCGATGTCATGGTCCGGAACACTCATCTACAGACCGACCTTGGCAAGTGCGGCTTAACCACGAGCGTTATTTAGCCAGGAGCTCCTCCAGATAACATAAAGAATCTTTTACCAGATAATGGAAGCAGAACGCATAGAAGAGGAGAGTATTCGCGTCAACCAAGCTAACATCGCGATGCAGATCGACGAGGCGCAGAAACTGAAGGAGAAGCATTATCGGCAGGCCAAGCTTAAGGAGATGCTCGATCAGGGTATGTTGGTGGACAAAAGAACAGGAACTACTTAGGTGAAGTTTAGTGGTAGAAATCGATGGAGACTTACTGAATTAGTTACGTAAGTCGCCATCGATGGAGTTTCTTGCCGGTTCTTCTCCATGGAAACGACCAATCCGAACCGTGCACCTTTTCGACGTTTTATAGGTAACTGCCCATGTAGGCCTATTAAGTGAAATAAAATATTTTTTTTTTTATGAAGGTATACAAGACGTAGACAGTTATGGATGATTTCCACCAAACGGCTCGCATCGCATCGGATCGGAACGGATCTTTAAACGATATTAAATCTTGTACACAGTATTTAAAGCCTACATTACCAAGCCGCACACAGCAACTTGACCACGAGCGTCTTCCGCGACACGCGATCGTAGCCGAAAGTATGCAGCGACGCGCGATCGCCTCCGTTCGCCTGTCGTCGTATCCGACACGGTAGGAATGAAACTGCGGCACAGAAACGGGTTTGCAAGGGACGGTCCGCAGCCGATCGTAAGCGTCGACATCCTGCCGGACGCGATCGGCTGTCGCCGCATCCGTTCGTGTCCTTTCCGATTCGATCCGATGGCGATGCGAGCCGTTTGATGGAAATCATCTAACTACACCGTACGATATACCATTGTCCACGGGTCACTGCGCTGCTCCAAGGTAACAAGTCTCAAACTCAAGTGGATAATGACGGCACGATTGTCTACTGCGCCTGCGCCGCGAGTTCGACTTCGACCCCCGCACGGAACAAATATTTATATGACCTACAGGTAGTTGTTCCGGGTCTGGTTGCTTGTGTCTGTCAGTTTATTTTTTTTATACGCACTCGAGGATAAATTCTTAGTGAAAAAAAATATTGTAAGTTGGCAGAGTGACACGGAATAAGCTAAGTCGTGATTAATTCAGAAAATATTCTCATTCACAAATGTGTTTCAGTGGCAAAAACATTAAATTATTAGCTATAATTGGTATATAGGTACTTAAGGCCTTTTAACCCTAAAATTAGCAACTCTATTTGTGGTGGTTCAAACTTCGTTCGAAATACTGTTAGAATAAAGTTCTAAACAACTTGCACTACAAAGCGGTTGTTACGTCAGTCACTGCGGCAAATAGTGCGAAATGAGTGGTTTTTTGCGATTTACAAAAAATATTATTGATTGGACTAAAAAAATAAAACACATAAGACCTGCTTTATATAGTTAGTTCAGTTAGTATGCAAAGTTTGAAGTACTTTTTGAATACCAGCGGTTTATTGTTCAATTTGGAGGTAACTTTGGATTTTTTTTCTATCGATAAAAGTTTATGGAATCGTGTTTTCGTCACATATAAGACTTAGCATTAATCCTCAACTTTACCATATATTTATTTCAAAATTAATGCTGCAGTATTTTAGGCGTAACGGAGGATTATGCTAAGCCATTTGAGGGATATATAGCCCTTAATTATACTAACACAGATTTCTTGCTACCCAGGTAACGCGGAGCTCCTGTACTTCAAACAGCTGCAGAACGAAGAGGAACGCATCATGAACCTCCGTATAGCCACGTTCTTGCGTCAGAAGCAGGAGAGGGAGTCCAAGAACAAGGCGGATGCTGAGGCCGTGAAGGCGGCCAAACAGAAGGGGATCGATCATATCTCTAATGCTCAGAAGGTAAGCAGCAAATGACATCATCGAGCATATAACCTATAGAGTCGTAATGTCGGGCCATCTGCCTCCGCAACTAATAAGTGATTTGTCACTTATAAATATTGACGCTCTCTCTCTCTAAAACAGTGAGAGCGAGAGAGAGAGAATGTTATTTGAGCTTGGGTCAGCCAATCAGCGGGTCTAAAATGGCCGCTTTAGCAGAATCCACGCAGAATCTTAGCATGAATCACGTTAAAAAATTAAAATTCATAAAATGGACTTTATGTTTATGGTCATAAAGTCCATTTTAAGAATTTTAATTTTTTAACGTGATTCATATTACGATTCTGCTAAAGCGGCCATTTTAGACCCCCAGAGCGTAGCGAACGCAGATTTGAGTAGCTGTCAGTTAGTGGAATTGTTTTTTTTTTTTAAAAGTAACATTGTGACTCTATAGGTTATATGCTCGATGAGTGACATCTATATGCCGCCATATAAAAGGTCAAATTAGATTAGCTAGCGCAACGAAGATGGGTGTCATCTATACTAATATGAAAAAGGGGAAAGATTTAATTTTTTGTTTGTGTGTTTGTTACGATTTAACTCTAAAACGAATCGACCGATTTAAAAAAAATCTTTCACCATTAGAAAGCGACGTCTTTACTGAGTTACATAAGCTATGTTTTATCCCCGTACTCCCACGGGAGCGGGAACTACGCGGGTGAAACCGCGTGACGTCCGCTAGTAATATTATAAAGAGGTAAGATTTGATTTCTGGTTGTGTGTTTGTTAAGATTTAACTCAAGAACTACACAACCAATATTAAAAATTCTTTAACACCATTAGAAAGCTACATCTTTACAGAGTAACATAGGCTATAAATTATATTGATATCGTGCAAATTAACCAAGCTATCACAATTTTCGTGGATGAAGTCGCAGGCAAAGTGCTAGTATTAAATAATAAAGAAGTTCATTGTTTTCAATACAGTGACAACATTTTTATAGACGTCTTAAAGTAAAACATACAGAAATTGTGTCTCACAGTTAGGTCTCCTAGCTCCCAAACTAGGTTTTAGTTTGGGAGCCAGGGGACCTGACATGGAAAAATAGTATCTGCTAAGTAGTTTGATTTGACCTTGCATAGGAATGATTAGGTTTACAGCTATGTCAGTTGAGATAATGTTCTGAGCAATTTATGGAAGATGCGCTAAGGTAACCCGCGAAATTTAAATTTTCTTACGTTTTTTTGCAATATGCTGGTCTGTAAATTGTAAGTAAATTCACCAACAACTTCGTTTCATATTTACAAATTATGTCTTTATGATACGCATTTGGTGGTACACATTGCTCGTTTCCACTAACACGTACGACGCGATATCTAATTAAATTCCTAAATACTATCGTTCTCCCACTCGGGCACAAAACACACACCCACACGCACAACCTACTACTCTAACCACGACAATTTTCCTCACCAGGCCGAACAAGAGCTAAAGGAAGAATTAGACCGCATCCGAAACTTGAAGATCCAGGAGGACGTAGAGAGAGAGTACCGCAGGAGAGAGAGGGACGCCGCTATCAAGAGGAACAAGGAGATGAAACAACTGCACGAGGCTAGAGTACAACAGGTTGGTACAATTAAATGGCGTCTACGATACAATTTTCACCGGCGTGGAATGGAATGGTAGCGTCAATTTCGCCTCATAACGCGAGAAGGCCAGTGAATTTGCGGGAATGCTCGAGAATTCTTGCGTATTCTACCTGTTTCGTAGACGCTTGGCACCGCACTGTAGCGTGACCGACTCCCCGTTCGCGCCAATTCCCGCGGATTCCACAGACGGCACCGACAGTGGCGACAATAGCTAGGGGAATTCTCGAGAATGAGCGAGTATTTCCCGGAAGACGCGTGACCTTTCTTTGGCTCGTATTTAGTTGTATGTTTAACAATTGACATAAAGTTCATTTTGCAATGTACGATTTCGTTGCAAAAAGTCGCTTCCATTCCATTACACGGCGTTGTAAATTGAGCCTAAAGGTATCGGAACGGTGTAAAGTTCCTTATCCTTCATAGCAAAGGAAGGATCCTCAGACCAGATGGATGCTTGTATCTGGTGGGTTAAGTCCAACAAGCAATATAGATTATGAGATTAAATTGCAGGCCGACTTCACTAGAAAATTATCACAGTAAATAAGCAAGCCTAAGCATCATTGTTACTAATACTAAAATACTAACAAAACTATGGACTTCAGTCTGAAATAAAGTTTAATTTATAATATTTTATTTAAATGTCCTACACACACGGCACAACTATTGCTTAGCTGTCTCTGGCTTGATATCGAGTGTAGTGGAAAATTTTGTAGATAGATCAAGTGCTTGACGATACGCAAGAGGAAGTTTCACCATGTTCTTTTCTTTCAGATCAATGACATCCATCGCCTCATCGCTCGCGAGATCGCCAAAGACGAGCAAAGCTTCAACAACGCAGCCAGACAGAATGAGGAGTTTATTCTCAAAGAAAAGGAGGTAATCATATCCTTAAGGAATGATAAAAGACCTATCACCAAGACAGTTATAGATTCTACTTGTCATTCCAATGGAGAGACACAGGCAAAGCTATAATCTAAGATGGCGCCACCATGGCTGGTCTCAATTTTGACCAATGAGGTTAAGCTATTTTGAAATATAAAATGACATTACCACATTTTCAACTAATGACGATGTTGGGAACTAGCTATGCCAGCGCCATTAGTTCCACAGTGTGTCTCCCCATTATTTTCTTTCCTGTCGCGCATTACAAGTCGTAATTATCACCCGACTGCGGCGGAGAGCAAAAAGAGAGTAAAGTTTTGATCTACGTACAAGATTATTGCAAAACAGTATGTATTTAGAAAAAAAAAACAGATCATTTGAATTTGGTGGGCTATTCTATAGTTCTCATCCCTCACCCTGTTGCGTTTCCATTTGAACCGACATTTGCACGTATGCAGTTTTTTTTTTTTTTTTTATATTGATATTTTATTATGTTATTTTGTTTATACTACTTTATTATTGTAAGTCTGTTATTTTGATCTCTTTTTAAGCAAAGAAGCTCTATATATTAAACTAAAAATGTTGTGTACACCTATAATTGGTACTTACATTAGAACCATAGCAAGTGTACTTTTATCAATAATGTTATATGTATGTACTGTTGGTGCACCTATTTTAAATAAATAAATAAATCCCTTGGTAGTACAAATTAAAAGAAAAACGTTTAGTTTTTGCTCCACCGTTGTCAAATAAACCAGCTGTGTCCAGTCACTTTGACATTGACATTTCTTTTAATCTGTTTACAAACCTCACCCAAATTGTCAACACAATTAATTGTTTTAAAAAAAATACCTACTTTAATAACATGATACATTCTGTAAGATACTACTTGCAGTTGGATGACAAACACAAAGCGCGAGTCGAACAGCACCGACAGGCGATCATGAAGCAGATCAACGATAAGGAACGAGCCAGGTGAACTATCTGATTTTTGTTTTCAAGTGCGCATTATGACCTATTGGCGCCCACCGTGGGACTATTGCTAGACGTAAAACTATATTGAAATATGATATTTTCCTCGAAATAATACGCAACAGTAAAAGTTTGTCAACTAGTATGATATTTTCCTCGAAATAATACGCAACAGTAAAAGTTTGTCAACTAGTATGATATTTTCCTCGAAATAATACGCAACAGTAAAAAAAGTTGGTAGAGACCGGGCCTTACAGCAAAGTGCTAGACGCTGCTAGGTAGCCGCTGCCAACCGCTCGCTGCCATTTCGGTGTGTATTAGCCCTTACAGTATTGGCGCCCACCTTGGGACTTGACTTTGGGTTATAGCAAATCTTAATGAAAAGAAATCAAAGCAATGAATATTGAAAGTTTGTCGAAGTACAAAAGAGTGGAGTGCACGTATAGTGTGTGACACCCTCCCCCCCCCCTTCCTAGACGGACCGACAAGGGAGGGTAAAGGACAATGGAGGACATAGTGAATATGGTGATGTTGAATAACGTTTATTGTTATTCGCCAGGGCTGACTTGCGCGAGAAGATACACAACGAGGGCGTGGCGCTGCGCATGGAACAAGACCAACAGGAGAAGTATGAGAGAGCTGTCATCAAGACCAAGGTACAACTTTATTAATTAGGTAGATACTAGCACTTCGCCCGCGACTTGGTCCGCGAAAATTGTGATAGCTCGGCTAATTTGCATGATATCAATATAATTTATAGCCTCTGTTACTCGGTAAAGATGTACTTAGCTTTCTAATGGTGAAAGAATTTGAAATCAGTTGAGAAGTTATCGAGTTAAATCGTAACAAACACACAAACAAAATTATTGGTATGGTATTGGCCTTAAGTTATGGAGTTGTAGGTTATACGAGAAGGCACTTTTTGGATAAAACGGTGAAGAAAAATATCGAGGGAATCATAAAAAAAGGAAAATATGATTGTGTTATCCACCAAAGAGTCTTCAGCTTACATTGAGCGCATTTTTATTAAATAAAATTGATCCGGAACAATTTCGACTTTGACACACGAATGCTACCTGTCAAGCGCACGTATGACACTAGACATACCGACTTGTTACTAAGTAGTAACAATTACAATATGATTTTCTTCGTCTTGTCCTATCTATTGCTAATAAATATTTGAATGTCTTCGTTATTCACCAACTCGCAGTGGGCCAGCATGGTCGATTATGGCCCACTCCCTCAGAGAACCTGAGCCCCATGTAGTTGTGATGGTCCAGCATAATACGTTTGTATTGCCACACTATCATGATATGGAACAATTTTTTTCTTTCAGGTGGCAACATTGCGTACCCAGAAGGTGGCTGAGAAGTATGTGAAGGAGGTGGAACAGACCCTCACTAAACATGGATATAAACAGGAAGGTGGAGACAAGAAAGAAAAGTGAAAAATGAATGGTAGAGAAGTAGCATGGAATGGCAAGAAATGGAGTGCAAACATGCAATAGTTAAACATACATTATCTTTCTCTATTAGGCTGGGAATGGTTACTTTTTTAATGGGGAGACACACTGTGGAACTAATGGCGCTAGCATAGCTGGTTCCCAACATCGTCATTGGTTGAAAATGTGGTAACGTCATTTTATATTTCAAAATAGCTTAACTTCATTGGTCAGATTGAGACCAGCCATGGTGGCGCCATCTTAGATTATCTTTGCCTGTTTCTCCCCATTGCAATAGTTACTTCAGGTTCTCAAAAATTATCTTCACCTATTCCTATATTAATTAGATGTCTTCTATCAACTCCTCTTCAAAATATAGATTGTACGTACAAATGGTTACCACGTTTTTATGGTTCCATGCCGAAAGGGTTAAAACGGGAGCCTATTACTAAGACTCCAATGTCCGTCTGTCTGTCACCAGGATGTATCTCATGAACCGTGATAGCTAAACAGTTGAAATTTTCACAGATGATGTACAGTTTGGCAAACTAAAGTATGGGAAAAATGAGAGCATCGTTATCGATTTTCTGGCAACCCTGAGCAGTTACAAGCCAATGACATTGCCGAGTTTGACAGAAAACGTGGCATTGCCAGGTAGGAAATATGTAGTTCCCCGTTTCGCCACCATTTAAACTTTTTTGTCGGGCTGTATTTCTGTTGCCGCTCAACAAATAATAAATTAAAAATTTAAGAGGGAACTACGATCGATGGTCCGGAAACCTTACCGGAAACTGGCACTTGACCGGTTTTTTTATATTACTTAGACGTTTATTTAGGGGTTTTAGTATGATGCACGGAATACGTGGTAATCATTAAATTTGTGCGTCGGTGTGGTATTCCACCCTGCATTATTAGCATTCCATTTCTACATAATCTGTGGTTAAACTTACACTATTAGAGAGAGGATAAGGAGCTTTACTATAAATGTATTTAATTTTTTCTTAAAACTATTAAAACTTTTCTGTTTTTGTACAAAATAGAAAACAAATAAGTCTGAATATTATTTTGTCTGTGCCTTACTCCAGAGTAACAAGAAGAAGTTTGTATTCTTCAAGAGATTTTCAAAATGTATGTCGTATAGATTAAATAGTGACTTTTTTAATGTCATGTCAAGCATTTGATATTACTTTTTTGTGCAGTGTGATAAGTGTTTTTAAATTAAATGTGTGTTTTCGAATATATGTACATAATAATTGTTGTTAGATGACAATCATGGTATTTTATTAATTTCTATTTTATTTATCTACCTGGAAAACCAAATATCTGCATAACCTTTTCCGAACTATGTTGGGATCAGCTTCCAGTCTAACCAGATACAGCTGTATACCAGTATTAGGCCTGGACTCCACCAAAGCAGAGATTAGCGGAGCAGACATGAGGAAACCGACCAATCAAATTGGTTGAAATCTACATAGTGTCTCGTCTTTTCTGTGATTGGTCAAATGTTGCATATCTTCTCTGCTTTGGTGGAGTTCGGGCCTAATACTGGTATACATAGAACGACTGTCTATCTGACCTCTACCCAGTCTCTGGGTTAGAATACCCCCTAGTAAGACTAAAACCCCTTAGTAAGACTAGTTCAATGCAATAAATTAAAATCAAATATTGTCAAAGTCAAGCTTTTAATACTATAATAATTATAATCAATAAAGATACACAATTATACACAAGTCAGCCATAACATTAAGAATTAATTCATAAACAATAAAACATTCACACTCATAAAACTAATATTTCCTATTATAGACCATGCAATGGGACATTTCCCAGTCACTGGAAAGGGCTGATTTCACCAAAACTGAACACGTTTTAGTATATCTAAACCGCCGTCAAGAGATCGGTGAAAGTCGCCATTAGTAGTAGTATATACTCGTAAAGTTTAAATCGACTAACCTTTGTATAAAAATCAGTCTGACAAATTCCCATTACGTGGAACAGTTTCCCATTAGTGGGAAATATTCCCAGCATCTAGTATTCTTAATTATCGTCACTTGATGGCCTTTTCTCCAAGTTTGACGACTTTGTCGAGGTTATCTTTGAGCGTCTTCAATTGGTTGAGCACATTCGAGTCCATGAGAGAAAAGGGAATGTAGGCTTGTGATTGGCGGAGCTGTTTCGGCTGCAGTGACAGCATAGTACCGTCTTGGAGGAGAATGTTGCAGTTTGCCATCTCGTCAGGTTTCAAGCTGCAAGGAATTACGTATTTTTAACAGTCTACTAAAAGCAGAGAATCCTTATTTTACGAGAGATAATATAACAATTGCGAAATCTTTATCATTTTTACATGCGGATTGTCCAAACAGCTTTGCTGCGAGAATAAATACAATACTTGCTCGTATGCGAGAAGGGCATGGCGATTTATCGCTCTATTAGGCATGTTAAACACCGCACAACACGTCTTCCTATGCGTTCGCACTGGCGTTAAGTTCCCATGAGTACTAATTGAAATATCTTATTCTCTTCTCTTAGTTGAAATCTTATCTCTATCAGAAGACATGTTTTTATCTGAATGTTTCTCTAGAGCGAACACACATAATCAATACAACCCTCCAGTTCATAAAGGTGCAGGAATGACTTTGAAGTTGAAAAAGTCATTTTTCCACCTTTATGAACTTGGGAGGGTTGTATTCATGATTTTGATGATTATAATTCTGTAACTATATACGTCTTACAGCCGCGAATCATATTTAAATCAACATACAACCTAGCACTGGGGGTCTAAAATGGCCGCTTTAGCAGAATCCACGCAGAATCTTAGTATGAATCTCGTTAAAAACTTAAAATTCTTAAAATGGACTTTATGGTTACGTTAGTAAGATCCATTTTAAGAATTTTAATATTTTTACGTGATACATATTACGATTCTGCTAAAGCGGCTATTTTAGACCCGCTGGCCTGCAAATTGCAAAAAAAACCTTAATACCATTGAATAACGTCTCCAATCCAAGAGCTATCAACGCCGAGCCAGTTCGAAAAACGCACAATAAGAGCTGCATTCAGTGCATGTTACTACCACATGATTTACTCACGTATAACACGAAGGCACCATGACTGGCGAGCCGGACATGGATACCACCATCTCGCCCTGACGCGGCTGACGCAGCACTGTCAGCGGAGTGTGCGGCGTTACCTGGAAACACAATGATAATTATTTAAAGATGAATGGATTTTTTGGATTTTGTACCTTTTTTTTCGGATTGGAAATCATCAAATGATCCCTCCTGCTCCGCCCAGAGCGGGAGGAGAAATGACTCCTCCCGCTCTGGGCGGAGCAGGAGGGAGTGTCAGACTAAAACCCACACTGACTAAAAGCCATCCATGTTCCTTCATTGCCCTTTGTGTTCCGGGGCCACGGTATCTCTTTCGAACAGTCCCGCAACCCCGGTGGATTTTGTACCTACCACAAACATTATGTTAACCTTTGGTCTGTTATTAGTTTATCATTCATTTAGGAAAACATCGTGAGGAAACCAGCATGCCTGAGAGATACTTCTTGACAGCATGTAAAAGCCAAGTCAGAAGCCCATGGGTGGCATAAAAACTCTGACATCAGATTAGGTACTAACCACACAATTAAAAAAAAGCATTCAAAACGGGATAACAAAAATCCACCATGACAGATAGACTGATCTATGGTAATTTAATATTTTGGAATGAAATATCCTAGAACAGAAGATTCAAAGACATGATTTTGATATCTACGGCCCCATCTAGTTTTAAAAAATGACGTGTAAAAGTGTTTGTAAAAACCTACTTGCAAAATAAACATCATTAACGGGGCTAGACCAATGGCTACGAACCTACACTGGGGCTGTGTTGTTAGATTTTGATTGAGGGAGGTGTGCCACAGCCGAGGGAACATTAGGATTACGATTAAGTATTATGCAACATGGGAAGTTGTTTGCTCACCTTAGGAGTAATAGCTGGATAGTTGAGTGCTGAGTTCTTGTTGTAAGCGGGCGTGCGGTACACGGAGCGCGAGCGGCGCCGCTGTGACGTCTTGTTGGCGCTCGGCGGCGGGACCTTGCGGCACGACGCGTCCGCCGAGCGGGAGCGCCGCCCTGTGGCTGTGGTGGAGCGCCCGGTGGTCTTGGGCCGCCCCGACGATGATGGGGCTGCTGGAATTATATGGGTGAATGTTATGTTAAGGTACCGTAGCTATTTATTTATTTGGTACACCGTTGGTTTGGTATGAAAATAACATAAAAGTGCTGGTATGTATGCCTATAGCTATACAAGACATGGGATTTGATTTGGGAATGCTATTGAAGTGTGATACTAAATATGTATCTACCTAATCTATGTTTGGAGTTTATACTTCGGGTTTATACATAAGCACTGGTTTAAAATAAAGAGACATTAAACATGCATGGGTTTTCTTGAAGCAGTATTTATGAATAAACATCTTAATTGTTAACTAGTAACATTTACAATGGCTGGTACTTTATATAATAATGTTAACTTCCCTAGCAAAACATGCGTGATTATTGAAACGAAAATTACGGAAGTGTAAGTTACGGTTTTTATTTTTAATGAAGTCCCCTTATCATTTGTCCTCTATTTCAGGGACAACCAATAGTACACTGATGAAATAAATAAAAGGTTTGATAGAAAAAGACTACACAGATGAAATACCAACAAGAATATGAAAGCTACAACCAGATAATTTCAGTTCAGGGTGTTCTTCTGTTGGCCTGAGAACATAATCACGACAAGTATAGAAAAGATACAAGTCGATTAATATGTATAAAGTAGATGAACATGAAAAAGGAATGCTTACAAAAATAAAATTTCTATCTTATGAGCCTATACTACCTCAGATTAGCAACTCTATTTGTGGTGGCTCAAACTTCGTTTGTAATACTGTTAGAATAACGTTCTAATCAGCTTGCACTACAAAGCGGTTGTTACGTCAGTCACTGCGGCCGAATAGTGCGAAATGAGTGGTTTTTATTCTTTATAAAATCAAATTTTCGTCTTTTGGAAAAAATAAAAAAACATAAGACCTGCTTTATAGTTAGTTCAGTTATTATGCAAAGTTTCATGATCTAATTTGAAGTATTTTTTGAATACCAGCGGTTTATTGTTCGATTTGGAGGTAACTTTGGGATTTTATTCTATCGAGAAAATTTTTAAATCAATTTTTCGCAAAACATAAGACCTAACATTAATCCTCAACTTTACCATATATTTATTTCAAAATTATTGCTGCAGTACTTTAGGCGTAACGGGGGATCATGCTAAGCCATTTGAGGTAGTATAGGCCCTTAACAATGATAATAAAATTGAAAAACACCCATTCAGCGAACTAGATATAATTATCTTGATGCAGTACAAAAGCGTAATACTTACCCAGGTACTTCTTGCCGGCGCCGCCGGAGCCCTGCGACGAGTTCTCCGTCAGATAGCCTGCCCCAAGGAAGCGCCCCGTTAGTGGAAACATGGTTGAGGGGTTAGTTCATGGCTATAGACCGATGAGAGGTACTGAGTGATCATTGAAGATTGTAAAGTAAGTGTTGGAAAAACTGAGTTCAAAATATGATTATTTATGCTTTTAGTAGATGGGAATAAATCCGATTTAAAAAGACAGAGGTTACTTAAATTTTTACTTAGATTATTTATTATGTACAAGATAAATTTAATAGAATTAATTATTAAAAAGCTACTCAGAATAACACGACAATACAACTTAGAAGATGGTAAAGTTAATTATTTTAAGATTATTCTTTTTGTGTATTTTAGTGTATCATTTGTGTTTTTTATTAAATTATCTACTAAGCAGCAACTATATTAGGGCACCCTACACATAATACACAATTAACTAATATAAATTCTACTGAATAATACAACTAAGAATTACTGCAATAAATTAAAATTAATTAAACTACAAAGATAGAATTAATTACTGTAATGATAAAATACAACCCACAAAAGTTTAACAAAAAAATGAAGGACAGAAACTGTTGATGACATAGTATACCCAATGATTGTGATAGTAGAAACATGAGCAATTCAGTGATAAGAGATACATTACCGTCATCATGTGATGCTGAGCGACTTGAGTGTCGAGTTCTTCTTGTATTTGGAACTTCCTTAAGATGGAGCTCAGTTTTCTGTAAAACCATACAAGCATATTCGATTAATTTGTAAATATTTGAATCACAAACTTAATCATCGTTATTTCAGCCGAAAGATGTCCACTGCTGGACATAGGTCTCCCCTAAGTGTCGCCACATTGACCTGTCCCATGGGACTCGCATACAGCGGATCCCTGCACCCATCACCAGGTCCGATTACCTGGTGATGGCTGCGGGGAAAAAATTAATTTGTGAGACCGATGTCTCACAAATTTATTTTTTATTTGCACTGGTGACACATTGACATAAAAATATGTTGTCTGATAAAGATATCAAACAATAAGAATAAAGAAAGAAAAACAGAGATTTATTTATTTAAGACTAAGCAGGCGTGGTGGCAGACTTAATACCATAGGCATTTTTACCAGTCAATCTTCAGATAATGCAAAGGCAACAGTAGTAGGCGAAAATGTTTAAATTGTTGATTAAAGTTAATTTTATATCATTTAAAACCTTTCTCAACCTTTCCTTTGCTTATCTCAACTATGTTGGGCTTCCAGTCTAATTGGATGCAGCAGAATACCAGTATTCACCAGTACTTCTTTGTTTTTATCTTGTTTCTGTTCCGTTCTGTTATATTGTAGACGTCTTTTATGCTTTGTACCTATGTTCTGCACGTCATGTGCTGCAAATAAATCTTTTTTTTTTTTCTATTTTACATAGAGCAACTGCTTAACTGACCTCCACAACCCAGTTAGTACTTCTTTATGTTATAGTAGAGACCCGCTCCGGCTTTGCATGTGTGAAACATTATAGATTTAAAGCTACCTCTTGAATCACTCTATCTAAAGCTGAAAAGTGCACTAAAATCCATTGCATAGTTTAAAAGATCTAAGCGTACAGACAGCAGTCGCAACTTTGTTATAAACTATGTAAAGATGGACATTTTTGCTTTTTTTTTTAATTTTTGCTTATGGATGGAGAGTTTTACTATAAAATATGTGCACGATTCAGATTTCAACATGTACAAAATATGTAAATTTTTCGCCTATTTACTACATCTACATCAGCCCATAACGTCCACTGCTGGATATAAGCCTCTCCCATGATGGGAGGAATTTGCCATAATCTCCACACTGGGCAGGCGGATTGGAGATTGCAGTGATGAAAGACTAACAGAAAACGCTGCTGCCCATTCTCTGGTCTTCGGAGGCGCAAGGTGTTCTGCCTCAGACATTAGTCGCCTATTTTAATACACAGAAAAAAAGGTATAGACTGTTTTTCTTACCAGCTGGCCAACAGTTTTCTCTAAGTAAACGTTGCTGATAGACCCAAGCAGTATCTTGAACGCAAGCTCCACGTTCCGAAGCTCCATGTGAGCCCGGGAATCTATTTTATTCTTTTGGTCGTTCACTGAAAATTGTCGACAAAATTATTTAAAAGAATTAGATCCTACTGGTTTCCATGTAAGCGATAATATTGCTGTTGAAAGTCGACACAAAAGTTTAAAAATACAGGTTTTTCAGGAAATAGCTATAAAACGTTTTTTTTGGCTTGTGCAAGCTGTTGCAAAGTTCAGACAAACTTTGTAATCTACGGAGTCTCTAATTTGATGGCGCTTAGCTTTTATTACATGGTTCTTTATGATTGTAAGCGTGGAAAGTGAAGATGCAATAGTAGTTCAAGATGTTACCAAGTTTATTGAGTTTTTTCAATGTATCATCGTCTTCAGTGCTCTTTTCCTGTCTCCTCACAGGCCGTTTTGTCCGCGGCATTTTCAGTAAACAATGGTATCCAACTCCTAATTGAAAATATTTAAATGATTCGTCACTACCAGTACAGTAGTATTTTGTTACAGCATTACAATTTATTTGAAAATAAAAACTATGAAGAAAATTCAAACATGAAACCAAAACAGAACAAAACAGAAACGGACATTTTTTAAATGAAGTGATTACTCTACATCGATCGGAAACACGACGAAAAGAGCCCCTGTAGCATGGAATTATTAAGTTTAGTATAGGGAACGTGCAGGAACTATAGGTGGCAGCACTAAACGACAAAAGAGACACTATGCGGACAGTAAAGGAAACTTATGCTGTCACCTGTCACGCAAATCTCTTCAAAAGTATTATTTTTGATTATGTTTTAAGGTATAAAACATGGGTTTCGGTCTATCAATAGTGATCGTCAGCGTAACATGAATGTTGACCAATATGAATTTTGTATGTTTCGTTTACTTTCTCTGATGAAAATTGTGGTTCATGAAAAAATGGTGGTTAAAACAACTTTCTTATTTTCAACACATGTTTTAATGGAAGGGAATCCTTTATCAGCAAGAACAGTATCTCCAGGCTATAACAAATCAATCCACAATCATTTGTTATGCAATCACTATAACGCCCTCCGTAGCATTTAGATACAAAACTTAGGAAACCTCAAGGAGTGCAGCCAACTAAAAACTTTATTGTATATCCATGTTTATAATCTGAGTTCATGTGGAGACTGTTGGGGAATATTCGGTGTGAACTTCAGTGCAGTCTGGAACGCCCTCCGTAGCATTTAGATACAAAACTTGTGAAACCACAAGGAGTGCGGCTAAGTAAAAACTTATTTGTATACCAATGTTTATAATCCGAACACATGTGGACTCTTTGTTTAACTGTTGAGGAATATTCGGTGTGAACTTCAGTGCAGTCTAATCCACACCCATATTTTGTTATTAGCAATCACTAGAACGCCCTCCGTAGCATTTAGATACAAAACTTATGAAACCACAAGGAATGCCGCCAACTAAAAACTTTATTGTATAACCATGTTTATAATCTGAGTACATGTGGACTCTTTGTGTAACTGTTGAGGAATATTCGATGTGAACTTCAATGCAGTCTAATGTGTGTGTTCGCTGAAGTTTAAATTGTACTTGGCATGTTTGCTTGGACGGTTGATTTTGAAGGCCATTGAACTTTTTCAATGCAGAGTGTAACAAAAACAAATTGTTTTCAAATATGTTTCTTACTGCATTTATCCATTTTTTGCGTTTTTCACTTACACATGGTATGAGAGTACTATTCTTTGGAAAGTAATAGAATTTTATTATTTTACGCTATTTGATTAATTTTCATTTTTGTGGATGTATTGGTACATCCAGAAATGCAACAATGGATTATGATTAGCTAGAATAATCATTTTCAATAATAAAATTAATTCTGTTTACTTGTTTTACATGTCAATGTCAAGTATTAATTTGGTACATGATTCGGATTGGTGACGCCAGTTGGCACCACCGTCGTTGTGCACGTTCCCTATTGAAAGCCAATGGTGTCGATTCTGTTGTTGTGCACAAGTGATGGGATTTTACCCGGTAAAAACCCAAACGTGGGTAAATTCGAGGGAAAATACCCGGGAAAATACCCGATTGGGAAATATGCGGGTTTTTTTTTAATTTAGCTTATGTAATTTAGAGAGATACATACATTAAATAGTACATAGTTTTTAAACTTTATTACTACTAGTTAGAGCTTGTCTAAGTTGAAATGACGTACTCCACTACCAGATTATATGATTAAACGTACATTAGCAAATTTAAAGTATGGATAATTAAGTAGTAGGTCACGTCATTTTTACTTAAATTACTGTCTAGGGGTAGGGCAGAATGGTTTGCTATGCAGACGACACGCTGGTGCTGGCACAGGGGGGGTCGCACAAGGCAGCGGTCGAAATCATGACACGTGGGGTTGCGATAGTCGTTGAGAGGAACCGGCAACTGGGTCTCGAGGTGGCATTGCACAAGTCCGAGGCCATGTGCTCTCATGGGCCTCGGAATGCGCCACCTCCGGGAACCTTACTCACGGTTGGAGGGGTATCCATCGGTGTTGAGTCGACTGTGAAGTACCTAGGACTCGTCCTCGGTAGCCGGTGGAATTTCGTGGAGCACTTCCGACGTTTGACCCCCAAACTGGAACGGACTGGAGCTGCCTTCAGGCGGCTCCTGCCCAGCCTGGGGGGGCCGAACGCCTCCTGCCGGAGGCTCTATGCGGGAGTCATGCGGTCTATGGCCCTTTACGGGGCCCCGGTGTGGGCGCCTTCATTGAGGCGGCGAGCCGCCCACTACCTGAACGCGCCCCAAAAGGTGGTAGCCGGCGCGGCTGGCCCGGGGGTACCTTAGGATCTCCCGCGAGGCGGCGAGCCTCCTAGCCGGATTGCCGCCATGGGATCTGGAGGCGATAGTCCTCGCGCGACCTACACGCGATCTCATGGCGACGTGGAGAGAGCGACTGTCGCAACCCCGTGCAGGGCACGCCACAATAGTGGGGATAAGTCCCCTGTTTGAGAAGTGGCTTGAGAGACGCCACGGTGTCCTCACCTTCCGCCTGACACAGGTCCTCACCGGACACAGTTGTTTCGGGAGGTTCCTGCACCGAATCAGGCAGGAGGAAACGCCCGGTGCTTTCCATTGCCAGAATCGACCAGAGGACACGGTGGAGCACACGGTGTAGGTGTGCCCCACTTAGACGGAGCACCGCCGTGTCCTCAAAGCGGCGATTGGTGGCGGGACCTCTCGCGTCCAGCCCTGGTGCAAGCCATGGTCCGGAGCGAGACGGAATGGGACGCCGTCACCTCCTTCTGCGAAGCAGTAATGCTAGAGAAGGAGGTGGCGGATCGTGAGAGGGAGAGAACCTCACAGCGTCCCGGCCACCATAGGCGCGGGCCTGTGGGCTATGGGCTAGTTCGCCGTCCGATCGTCTCATGACGACAGGCCGTGTCGACGGCGCGTTCGTGTTCCACGCGCGCCTCAAAGAGAGTCAGCAAAAAGGAAAGGGGTCTGCAAGGACTGATGCCTGCCGGGGTTGCGGGACTGTTCGAAAGAGATACCGTGGCCCCGGAACACAAAGGGCGCTGAAGGAACATGGATGGGTTTTAGTTAGTAAAAGTCTGACACTCCCTCCTGCTCCGCCTAAAGCGGGAGGAGTCATTTGATGATTTCCCATCCGAAAACCAAAAAAGGGTTAGGGCAGAAAAGACTAAGTGGAGTCGCTTTTGGAGCGATTCGTTTCGGTCACTAACTTTTGCAGCACAAAATATTGACTTTTTAAGACAATTATTTAATGTAAGGTTAAAAATGCTATTTAATAGAAATGGCTATAATGCCAAACAAAATTATTTCAAATGAAATTCTGCTATCTTCAAAGTATGCCAAAGTGAAATTGTACCAAATAATCGTCGCTCTAAATAAACGTTATTCTAAACAAAATTATGCGGAATTTTAACATTGCCAAAGGTAATTATGCCGAATAAAATTCTGCCATCTTAAAAGTATGCCATTGTAAATGATTACATACAAACATTCGGTCAAACAATAACTATATTAATAATCTTTATGCCTTAAATATATTCGTTTATAGAAGATTATGCCAAGTGTGTTATGCCAAATAAATTTCGGAACATTAAGATTCTGCCAGATAGAAGGAACCCCTTTTACATAGACATAAAGATGATGACATCGACGAAGATGATGACTTTATCAACCCCTAGACAGAAATTTCTTCAGCTTTATTGTATTAGGGTAGATAATGAAAATACCCGTCTATTGGGTATTTTCCCACATAAATACCCGGTTTTTACCCAAACGGGTAAAAACCTGGGTATTTTCCCGTCGGGTTTTTTCCCACCGCCCATCTCATTTAATTTAGGCTATTGCTATCTTAAAATAAAAGGCAGTGCGAGAAACGGGGACGGCTATAGCTATGAACATCATGAACACAAACTACATGAATGGATTAAATAATGATTATGATTATGAACTATGTAAGTTAGAGATGTCAAACTAGTTTATGCCTTGCGCTTCACCGTGTTTTATTCAGTTATAATCGACATGTTTACGTGCACCCTTCATTTCTATGGAAATAATAGTTCCAACTAAATCTGACAGCTTTATAATACGTCCGTCTCTTTCTCGTTATAGTAAAGAAAAAAAAAAAGCTAAGTTTAGTTTGTGCAATTAATAAGTTTAACCCATAGCATAGACTGTTCAACCGACTTCAACACATGAGGGAGGTTGTGACTTGTGGTCGTTGTGAGAGTTAGTTATGGGCAGTCGATCCCTGTTATATATGTGAGATGTGTTTCCGCTGCATCATTCACGAAAGTTATCATCATTCCCCTGCCTTTTTTCCAATTTATTTGAGGTCGGCGCAGCATGTCTTCTACTTCTCTTCAATTCGTCATCTCAACGGTCATATCCAGCTGTATCATCCTTCACATAGTCCATCCATCGGCATCGTTTCAAAGAAAAAGTAAAGACTATCAAATCAGGAATTAATAATTTCTACATTTTAGGCTTTTGCATCAAAGCTCTAAGATAATGTTTTTTTTTTAATTCTAAATCCAATGGCGTGTATCCGAATATATTATTTCGTTCAAAAACTTCTGACATTTCTTGGAACTTACCAAGTCGTTCAGAAACGACGTGAGTTCAAGAAAAGAGGAAGGCGACACATTGCACAGGAAGTGAATTCACTATTCATTTTTATACTATTTCATTATATACGAATACAATAGACTTCTAATATAAATTAAAACATGTAAAATGTTAAACAATTAATAATACTATTTTAAAACGTTTGCTAAATCATCTGCTTATTTCACCTTGATAAATAATAAGTTCGCAATTTGATCTCAGTAGTGCATTGTTATGATGAATGAAGAATGGCGGACGTTGTCATATTACGATATTTGTTCACATTTCTATTGATAAATGCTTGTTGGGGTAAGTTTCTTCATATTTTACAATACGTAAACATCCCTCGAAGTGTTACGCTCGGTTTATATATATTCAAAACATCACAAACGTTTAGAAAAACGCATTTCATAGTGGCTTCCGTATTCCAGTTTTTCTATTATTGTTTTTCAACAGAATTCACAAATGTGGTATTGAATCTATTTTATTTTGTATTGCGCCCTGATTCAGACGTAATACTATACTCAACACGAAGTGAAATATTGAAACGAGTACTAATATAGCGAGGTGTTAATTCATGTAAATGCGAAGGCCTAACTTGGAACTAGAGCAACCGTGGGAAGGAGTTTCCGAACTACATTATTTAGTCTATGAATCATTATTGAATCTATCAAGAGAATGTTTACTATAACGAGTTTTTTTTTATAAACAGTTGGCTATATCAGTATCAGCTGGTCCCCTATCATTAAAATGCCTCAAATCAAAACTGTCTTGATATTGTTTAAATCAGTATACATCATTTTTTTAAGTGTCTGCAGTGTCAACTTTATTGCTATATCATTTTTGACAAAACATTACTTAAATTTTTATTCAAATGTTGAGAACTATGTTTAAATATTTTGACTTTCTTTATTTTGTACTACTGTTGAGCCTTCTTGGTTGTATGGGTAAGATTTAAAAATCAGAATAGACAGATTTAACAGTGCTGTGCAGTCTTTGGTCCATTCTTCTGCATAGATATACACTTTGGAATCGGCAACTTGCTTTATTTTTCTGTTTTTGACTGACCGTCTCCTTGACAATTTATAAGTGCCTGGTTTATTTGGAATAAATACTTTTTGTTTGACTCTTAGCATAAACTTATGCTTCAATAAATGTTAGCAGAGCTGATGACCAAAATGTTATTTTTACGCTAAGTTTTCATATCCTGAGTAGTTACTATGACCAACTATAAGAAGTATCGGACTGAAAATGACATATACAATTAATGTATTTACAGCAGGCCTAACCGGTCTGGATGAAGATGAGGTATCAGGGAGCACACAGGGCCCTGAGACACAACACAATGATGAGCTCGTCTCTATTGAAAAGATGATGGTTCAACAACCCAGGTATGTTTCACTTAACTTCTAAAAGACCTTTTAAATTATTTTTAAACAGTTTAAGTTAATTTTGAAGTAAATTTTCTATGTTTTTAATAAAATAAATCATTCTTTAAGATTTTATAATATTTTAGATTATAAAAGTTGAAATTTTAATAATATGAGGGAGACCATTTTTCTGTATTTTTAACTTCTTAGTAATAATTAAACTGTCTGTGTTAAACTTTCTTAAGTTTGCATTAAAATTCCAGTCTGTGCCTTCAAGCATACTGCTAATTTACTAGTTTTTGAATATTTTTTTAGGTATGGAAATTCACCTTATATGTTTACATGTATATCTATAAAAATAATTTACATAAAATCAGGAAGTTTTACTTAAAATGTATTCTAAAGACCACAGCATTCATAATTGACCTTCAATTATATTTATGTTTAGATAAAAAAAATATAGTAATCAAGAACACATTCTTAAACACTGATAACCCTTATTAACCTGCCTTGTCATAAAATAACATAAATATTATAAAAAAAATATTGGCTAATTTATTAAAATCATATTATTTGTTTGCACTGCTAACTAAAGGAGGAGGAAATTTCAAAAAAGGTAATAATATTAATCTATAAAAAGGCTTATCAAGTATGGTTCATCTGCCTAGCGTCTCCCTAACTATTGCTGCAGGCTCCAAGTCTCACCTGATACAGACCAACAATGCCCCACCTGCTGGAATGTCCCAGGAGTCTGTTTACCTGGGGCCCAACTCTGTAAAATGACCAACTTGTCAATAGTGTGTAAGTAGTCTGTCAATAGGCTAATCATTAACATTTGGTATTCTACAAATTATCTATAGTCTAGTCATTGACTTACCACTGTAGTGCCATTGAAACGACATAGAAAACTATAGTAGTAATTGGTATTCTGCTCCACTATAATGTGTCAATGTCATCATGATGGCCAAAGTTACAGTGATCTGTAAATATTTTAAGTGTATTTGAAAGTTGTGTCCATCATGTTTGAAAAGTGTTTTGACCATCGAACCGCCATTGTGAAGCCATCGAACAACGGAAACACTGAAAAATATTGTACCGCCACACTATCGACACACTACTGAGCTCGGGACACGCTACTGTGTTCGGGAGTCAGAGGCTTCAAATATTTTGTAACTTATTATGTCAATAAAGAATTTATTATTATCACTGAGACACCACTGAAATGCCATTGAAGCTTTTGCAGAATACCAAATTTGCAACAGTGGCAACATTATGTCTGTAGTGTGTCGATAGTGTCAATGGCGTGTTGCTTAACACAAAATTTACAGAATTGGGCCCCTGCACTCTTGACGACCTGTATAGCGCATCTACCGCTGCAATAAATGTGGCCACCTACTGGGCCCAAACCGTATAATTGGAAGGAACTTCGATACGATAAAAGAAGTTCAATACCAGTATTTCACAGTACACCACTTCCTGTCTGACCTGCACAACCTGCTTACTGGGTGTAACATTTCATGAACTGCTACCATTGTTCTAATTTTAAATCTCGAATAATCTAAATCAAGGAAAAGCGCGACATTATTAATAACAAACTTAATAATAAGAGTACATCCCGGCCCATTCATAAAGCATTGTGATAACATTATCACCAGGGTCTGATTCACAGCATGAATGGGCCTTATCAGTGAACTTCTGATGATTTATCTGCCTGTTATCAACAGTAGTGCGTCTATTGTGGTCTGATTAATTATTAGAATATTGAGTTAATTTCTGTGGGTGGTTTATTGTTATACATATTACTGAGCCGTGTGGTATCCGGCAGAGAAGAATAGAACCAACCCATTACACTCACGGGTGTCGTATAAGGCGACTAATGTCTGAGGCAGAACACCTTGCGCCTCCGTAGACCAGAGAATGGGCAGCAGAGTTTTCTGTTAAGTCTTTCATCACTGCGATCTCCAATCCGCCTGCCAAGCGTGGAGATTACGGCAAATTCCTCCCATCATGGGAGGGACTTATGTCCAGCAGTGGACGCTATGGGCTGTTGTTGTATTACTTAGTGGGGACGAATATGGTATATGCATGTTTTTTTTAATTACTTTATACAAAGTGTATTAATGTCAGAAGTTGCAAAGTGAAATTATTTTTTATTATTGAATTTCTCTCTTAACACTTGCGGGTCACTAAAACGCCAGTCTGTGTAGATGTCAATCGTTTTGTTTATTTAAAACGGATTATTACAAACGCTCTTTTAAGCTTTCAAGGTTTAAAAGTTTAGATTATTATAAATCTTCATGAACAAACTAATGTCAAGTTTACTGCAATATTTTAATGTATTTGCTAATTTGTTCCCAAGCAATTAGTTTTGTTTTTTCGGCACCATTAATAAACATGCAATTTGAATGTGATAAAACATTATTTTATTGTTATGCTGTATTTTTTATAAACATCTGATACACTTAAACAATCTTCATATCAATTTTTATTTTACAAAATGGTCAGCAGAATAACGTTTAAAGGTCTCAGATATAACTTGGGTGCTAGCAAACTGCTATTGGTTATACCGGTTAATGTGGTTGGTCAACAAAATATTAGTTGATAGTTGGTGACTGGTCAAAAAATCTTCAAGCTCCTTCCTACCAGAGGCAAATTTGTCCTCTTACCGCTTGGTAGGACCGGTTGTCAGACTTTCGAGCCACTGACTACCTAACGACTGTCAAAGATCTACAAATGACAGCCGGGACCAACGGCTTAACGTGCTTTCCGAGGCACGGAGGAAAATCTGTATGTAATGGGTGATCACCCATCCACAGACCAACCTAGGCAAGCACAGCTTAACCTAAAGATCGATCCGAGCGGCTGTTACTACTTAGCCACGAGCTCCTCACACAATCTCCTTACTTACGCACTTATTCACCTCCACAGGTACAAATGCCATCAATGCGAGCCTCCAGAATGCGGTTCTTCATCAGACGAGGTGTGCCAGGACGCGCTGTACTGCTTCAAGTCGTCGGTGCGGGCCTCGGACGGAGAGCTGCGCCACTCACGCGGGTGCTCCACGCAGAGGGACCACTACCAGTTCACGTGTCGGACTAATACACCGCTGCAGAGGTACGTAGAGAGAGGTTTTAAACTGCTTGATCTGAGGTGATGTCAAAAATAATTTCAATAAGGAATTTTCCACTGACGTTTGTCACAATGCTTTAGTATATTATATCAATAGATGGCGCTGATCAGCTTTAGGGAATATTTTTTTAAGCAGTGTTCTAGTAAAATCCAATGAAAAAGAATTTACTAGCAGGTGAATCTTTCAGCAGGGCAAAAAAAAACTCTGCACAACATGTCAAACTCATTGTTTATTAAAGTGTCTTTAATAATCATTGTTGTATATAAAGTGAGAACTTTATAGAACCTTTTTTCGGTCAAACATTTTTAACCTAAAAAGTCTACTGTTCTTTTGCATCACTGAACTGAACTACAAGTGTTTGCATGGTTTTTGTTATTGTTCTTCTGAGTGTTTTTGCGTTACGTCTAAACTCCTGGTGCGTCGAATCGACCTTAGGTTCCTCCGTACTTCAGTTAAGGCTTTGTCGACATAAAAACGAGCCATTTGTTCATAAAAAGCACTGGAAAATGTGTTAATTTGTAATGTTTCTAAAATCATTTTCCATTGTTTTACGAAAGACATCTATCATTCGAACTTGGCGCCCAAGTCTCAAAGTTCTGTCAATTTGGAGATTTTTTTTTCCTGTTTTCTATCTGCAATCAGCCTTGAGTATTTTAAGAATATGTGATAAGTCAGATAAGTGCATTGTATTTTAGTGTTTGATTAGAAGGTTTTTATTTACATTCACGCAATATGTAGCCCTGCACAGAACAATATCTGTTTTGCTGCAATTTCTGCCAACCTAACCTATTCTCAATTATAAACAACTCGAATCATACAAATATTATAATTTCGAAAGTTTGTGAGGATGTATGGATGTTTGTTACTTTTTCAAGCAAAAACTACTGACCTGATTTGGATGAAATTTGGCACACAGATAGTTTACAACCTGAATTACACATAGGATACTTTTTATCTCAGTAGTACGACCCCGTGGGACAATTACTCCACACGGGCGAAGCCGCGGGCATAAGTTAGTATAGATAGACTATAAATTAATATTCTTATTTCCCGGTAGAGCAGCGGTGGCCCAGTGGTGGCGGCCCCGACCTACGAACAATATTTGTGTAATTTATTTCATCACCACTGCTCTCAAAACGGTGAAAGAAAACATCGTGAGGAAACCGGCATGTCCTAGAACCAAAAAAATCGTAGATATGTGACATCTACCAATCCGCACTGGGCCCGCGTGGTGGATTATAGCCCATTCCTTCTCATAGAGAGGAGGCCTGTGTCCCAGCAGTGGGAACATTAATAGGCTGATGATGATGATGATGATTTCCTTGTCCCTCAGCCTCCGCAAGCGTCACGCCGGGCTGCACAACATAACGTGCTGCCAGGGCGACATGTGTAACGACGGCTCCTTCCCCGAGCTGCCCCCCCTCGCCGACACGGCCATCGAGCCACTGCCGTCCAATGCGTGGAAGCTGTGGGCCAGCGTGGGCGCCTCTGTGCTCATTGTGAGCGTTATCGGAGCTATGGCCATATTCGTGCTGAGGAGAAGTCACAGGTATGAGCGTTTCATTGATTTTTATTAATTTATTTATTTCAGATTGGATCATTAAAATCCAAAAAAAATCATTAAATTAAATTTAATTAGCACATTTATAACAAACATTACATAAAATTAAAATAAAATCTAAATTTTGACTTATAATCGATTTTTATCTCAACATGAATGATGTATCTATGATGTGATCTTGTAAAAAGAGTGTTTGATTTAAAAAAGAATGTCC
Organism: Xestia xanthographa; assembly: GCA_905147715.2. NCBI lineage: Eukaryota > Metazoa > Arthropoda > Insecta > Lepidoptera > Noctuidae > Xestia > Xestia xanthographa. The sequence goes on from LR990644.1 coordinate 32,198,084, forward strand.
ATGGAGTTTCTTGCCCGTTCTTCTTCATAGAGATCTACGCTAGCGAAAGGGCAACTACAGTACTTTCACAAGTTATATGCATTATGACTAGGACTGTAGCTTCATCCTTTTATTTTTGACATTCAAAAGTGTCTGTAACGGTCTAATTGAAATAAATGCTTTGAGTTTGAATCTCCTGGTAGCGATTGGCAATACTGCCTTAGGAACCGCCTCCACGAGCGAGAGAATCGCGTCGATTCAACGTATTTCTATACGAAAATATCGCCGCGATTCTCTCGCTCGTGGAGACGGCCCAAAAGACAGTGTATAGAAAAACGTGGAAAGGACGATAATATCGCCGCGATTCTCTCGCTCGTGGAGACGGCCCCATAGTGACGCAAATAACGCGTTGATGCAAAAAGTTCAAATATATTTGGGCCCAAAATTTTATTACGCGAATGCGGAGTTCTTGTAGCTGATCTAGTCGTAGGGTCATCAAGAGACGCCGCATGCGCAATTGGGATCTGAGCCATCCATAAACTATCATTTATGAAGCTCGTCTTAACACTTCAGATTAATTGTTAATTCCAGGTTGCGCGTATCCCGAGCCGCGTTACACAAGTTGGGCGCAGATTCCAACTACTTCTCGTCCAATCTGTATAGTCCACACGTCACTAGTGCTTTTTACGAAGGTAAGTTGCACTTACCACTTACCATTTAAAGTTAAGTCTACGACTTTAGGGATCTATGTGTATCGATTAGATCATCTAATCTACTTTACGCTAGGTTTTCAAATGAAATTTTTAGTGACTTTTATGCAGCAAATAGAAATCTACTTGTCATCTAATCTACTTCGAGGTCTTGAATCTCACATACACTTTCATTTTGTAACCAAACTTGCAAATCTCTATCTATACTAATATTATAAAGAGGTAACATTTATTTGTATGTTTGTAAGTTTGTATGTAGGGGGTAATCTCCGGAAGTAATGAACCAATTTTAAAAATTGTTTCACTGGTAGAAAGCCACATTATTCGTGAGTGCTATAGGCTATATTTTATTCCCGTACTCCCACGGGAACGGGAACTACGCGGGTGAAACCGCGGGACGTCAGCTAGTTTGCTACATAAAAGCAACTTACAGTTTGTACATGCGTTAGGCGCCTTCCTCTTCAATTTGTGGTTGTGGATTAGATAAAATGATACTCCTTGGTTTCTCCAACATATAAAATGGTTTATTGCAATGAGAGTTAGTAACTTACAATATGAAAACGGTTCAATATTTAAGGTTTGGGAATGAAGCTATACAGTGCAAGGTTGAGGTTCGAATGTGGTTAATATTGAAGAAAAACCGAGCTAACGTTCCACAGAGAAGAATTCGGAAATCTTCGTAAACTGCTCCTATTGGTGCTTCTTCAATGGCATCCCTTGAGGTCCTCTCATTAAGGTGGATGCTCAAGGGTAGCCCGCGAAATTCAAATTTTCTTACGTTTTTTGCAATTTGCAGGCCAGTGCTAGGTTGTATGTTGATTAAAATATTGTTTGCGACTGTAAGACGTATGTAGTAACACAATTATAATCATCAAAATCATCAATACAACCCTCCAAGTTCATAATGGTGCAAGAATGATTTTGACCTTGGAAAAGTAATTTTGACACCAATATGAACTTTGAGGGTTGTATTGATGAGTTTGATGAATATAATTCTGTAACTACATACGTCTTACAGTCGCAAACAAAATTTTAATCAACATACAACCTAGCACTGGCCTGCAAATTGCAAAAAACGTAAGAAAATTTGAATTTCGCGGGCTACGCTTGAGCATCCACCTTAACTGTCCGAGGATGATGTGATAATTTTGAGTCATGACGTGTAGGTAGGTGCCCCAAAGAACGAAACGCCTACGGTTTAGTGATACCACATTTGAGAACTTAAAAATAACCTAACGAACTTAAACTAATAGAAAGAAAGAAAGAAAAAGCACAAAAGCAATAGCGTGCTTCCATTTAACTTTCGTGTTGTTTAGTGGTACCAGGTACCATTTCAAGCACATATTGCATTAGATACACTCTCTAAATAAGCGAATATTTCTCCAATCCTAACATAATGTTCTTATAATATTCCCCGTTTTGTTCTCCCCAGGAGTAGAAGGGTCCCAGAACGGCAACTGCATCCGAGCCACAGCGGCAGGAGACTCTACGCTGCGGGAGTACCTGGAGTGCTCCGTGACGTCGGGCTCGGGCTCCGGCCTGCCGCTCATGGTGCAGCGGACCCTCGCCAAGCAGGTCACGCTCACCGACTGCGTGGGGAAGGTATGTAGTGTAGCTACACGAGGTTGCTGTAGTACCTGGAGTGCTCCCCTGCCGCTCATGGTGCAGCGGACCCTCGCCAAGCAGGTCACGCTCACCGACTGCGTGGGGAAGGTATGTAGTGTAGCTACACGAGGTTGCTGTAGTACCTGGAGTGCTCCCCTGCCGCTCATGGTGCAGCGGACCCTCGCCAAGCAGGTCACGCTCACCGACTGCGTGGGGAAGGTATGTAGTGTAGCTACACGAGGTTGCTGTAGTACCTGGAGTGCTCCCCTGCCGCTCATGGTGCAGCGGACCCTCGCCAAGCAGGTCACGCTCACCGACTGCGTGGGGAAGGTATGTAGTGTAGCTACACGAGGTTGCTGTAGTACCTGGAGTGCTCCCCTGCCGCTCATGGTGCAGCGGACCCTCGCCAAGCAGGTCACGCTCACCGACTGCGTGGGGAAGGTATGTAGTGTAGCTACACGAGGTTGCTGTAAGCCTGGCCCCTGTGCTTCTACACTGCCCAGAGGTTGCCTCATACAGGGCAAAGTACTTCGGTAAACCAGGTACTCTCCTCGAGATTGTCAGCAACACCAAGAGCCGGCCTTTCTCGGGGAACGGGTGGCTCGAATAAATTTTCCACCCGTAAGAAAAATACGCGCTTTGGACGTGGAGTTGATATTGAATGCAAGCCTGATTAAATCTTAAATACTTCTAAATCTGCTATAGTAGTTCTTACTTTTTTATTGGTAACCACCTTTAATTTAAAGTACAGTTTTACAAGAATGTACAACTAACCATGCCAGCAATGCATGCATTTTTTTATGCAGCCTATGATATCATGGGGGTATCAATTAAAAGGGTTTCCTGAAAAGAATACGAAAATTGGAGTGTCCGCAGGAGCTCCACGACCCATCACCCTTTTACCACTGGACTAGCAGACGTACTGCGGCGTACCATCCGCACTTGGTGGATATCCCGACGAGTCGTACTAAACGCTTCTCCTCCACTTTTATAATGCCCAGTGCTAAAGTGTGGAACTCTCTGCCTACATCTGTGTTCCCACCCACATTTAACCCGCCTGCCTTCAAAGCAAGAGTGAACAGGCATCTTCTGGGTTCCATCATAGATCTCATCCATCGCTTTCCATCAGGCGTGGTCGAGGTCAAGAGCAGGCCCATAATGTAATAAAAATTGTAGTACATTTTGATACAAGTGGAGAAAATATTTTAAAATTATTTTTAATAGTCATGTTTATCTATGATATTCTATTTATAAACACAATTTGAATATTAAAAAAATATTTACGCCGTAAAGACACACATTGTTATGCCGAAATTTAAAAAAACATTCACCTCCGACTATAGGCATTGAACCGATTTGAACTTCGTATAAGTGTACGTTACCTGTGGATTTTTTTCCCGTACACGTGCGGGAAAATGAAGAAAACGCATGCGTTTGAAATACATTGTATGTTGAACCTAATCATAAAAAATTAAGAAAAATATATGTCACACCTTTAATTAATGGCATGTTTAAAAAAGTGATTTATTACTATAAGCTTGTTTTATTATTCGCTAGGGTCGCTACGGCGAGGTATGGCGCGGTTCCTGGTACGCAGACAACGTGGCCGTAAAGATATTCTTCTCGCGCGACGAGGCCAGCTGGCGCCGGGAGACCGAGATATACTCCACTGTGCTGCTGCGACATGAGAACATACTGGCCTACATCGGCAGTGATATGACCAGCAGGGGCAGCTGTACGCAGGTATGGAGTGTTCTGGCTATTTTTATTTTAAGGAACAGCAAACAGTTACATTATGAAAACTTAAAACTAGTTTAACAATATTTGCATTTTGCTAATAATGTAACCCACAACACTGTCCACTGGTTATCATAATAATATTTAAAAAAAAAACAATAATCGCCAGGGGTGACAAAACAAAAAAGAGTAAAAACTAATAAAATAAACGAAAGATGACAAATAATAAGTATACAACCAAGACAGATTTAAAACAATAATTATCTCTTACTGTGACGGACTTTTGAGAGGGAACATCTATAATTTACCATACAGCAAATGCAAACTTGCCCTCCGTAAATTCCTCCTGAATAAAACCTACAATGAGACTGAAAAGTAATTAGTGACACGCACATGAAAGTAACCCAATTCCTTATTATTCAAGTCCACACACACATTCATACACACACACACATACACACTCACTCGACCTACCTACCACACCAGCACTCATCGTCCTAATTTGTTTAATTTAATTTTAAGATTTAGTTTTGTGTTTTGTTTAATATTTTAAGCGCCGAAAGTATAATACATGATTATTGTGATACTCAAATAGGGAGTCGAAATTGTCTCCTAAATACAGATTGTTCAGCAATCTAGCTAGGAGAGCAGTGATTCACCCAGCAATTTGTTGTATGTACATACCTACATGTAATTATAAATGCATACTTTGTAAATCCCTCATGTAATACAAAACTTTATCTACACCCATGCTATAAATCCTCTATAAAGGTATCTGAAACCTTAGCCTTACCCTAACCTTAGCTTATGGCCAACATTAAAACAGCCAGTGTCATAATAACCATTATAACACCCAAACGGGTGTTATAATGTTGTACTGAATTTCATTATGCAACTCGTTTTAAAAAAAGAACATCGAATGTGGTAGTGAATCGAACGTCTAGCACGTGCGATTCACTACCACAGCGCCGTAATTAAAAAGAAACTTATAGGTTAATTCGAATTCACGTCGTATCCCGCCATTTTTGTTCGACATTTGGATAGTAGTATTGTATTACGTACTTTGTTGTTTACAAAAATGAGTGACACAAGCTTTGTGAATTTTGATAATTGAACAATCCAAAATGTAAATAATTATATTACTACCTATACACGTTATTAAAATATTATTATTAAATATAAATTAAACTTTCCATGAATTTACATAGACTTCTTAGAACACTCCAACACCCTATGGTTTCAGAACCTTTTATGGAGGATTCATATCATGGATGTAGTTAAAGTTTTGTATGCAACTGTACATAATTACGTATTAAAACACTCATGTGATACTATTATCACACGAGGCGAAGCCGAGTGTGATAAACCCACATTCGTGTTTTAATACCCCTCATTATACAACAGTTGCATAAATAACTATTATGAACCTTAATAAATTATTATTATAACATGGCCTGTGAGGAATTTGAAAAATAGATATTTGAAGAAACCTCACGCCCTCGTAGAGTTCGATAAGGACAGCAGCGGCTCAGACCGATTTCACAAAATTTTTGACGAGATCAACGTTTTGTATTTCCCTTTTTTTTCTCCTCGAAAACTGAGCTGATTCAAACATTTTTGACATTAAAATTTTAAGAAAGAGTATATCTAGATTCTTATCAATTTCTTGTTCATTAAAAACTTCGAACTTGTCTGGTAGTACTTGAATCATCATCTGCCTAGACTTTTTCCCAACTATGTTGGGGTCAGCTTCCTGTCTAACCAAATGCAGCTGAGTACCATTATTTTACATGAAGCGACAGCCTATCTGACCTCCACAACCCAGAACTGGGTAATACGATACCCCTTAGTGTGACTTGACAATTTTCATTGATTTACAAAAACAAAAAATACGCGTCCATTATTTTCCAATACTCTAACTGACGGAATAAATAGATTTGCTATTTTTTGATACTGTCGTCATGCCTATTATTTGAAGTATCATTGACTAGCGGACGTCACGCGGTTTCACCCGCGTAGTTCCCGTTCCCGTGGGAGTACGGGTATAAAATATAGCCTATGTTACTCAGGGTGAATCATCATCATTCATCATTTCAGCCGAAAGACGTCCACTGCTGGACATAGGCCTCCCCCAAGTGTAGCCATATTGAACGGTCCCGTGCGACTCGCATCCAGCAGATTCCCGCAACCTTCACCAGGTCATCAGTCCACCTAGTGGGAGGCCTTCCAACGCAACGTCTTCCGGTTCGCGGTCGCCACTCCAAAACTTTTCGGCCCCATTGGCCATCCGTTCTGCGAGCAATGTGCCCTGCCCACTGCCACTTAAGTTTGGCAATTCTTCGGGCTACGTCGGTAACCCTGGTTGTCTTGCGGATGTCTTCATTTCTGATTCGATCACGCAAGGAAACTCCGAGCATAGCCCTCTCCATTACCCTTTGGGTGACTTTAAGCCTTCTGATGAGGCCCATTGTGAGCGACCACGTTTCGGTCGCGTATGTAATCACTGGCAACACACACTGGTCATAGACTTTCGTCTTGAGACACTGCGGTAGGTTGGACGAGAAGATACCGCGCAATTTCCCGAACGCTGCCCAGCCGAGTCGGATTCGACGATTAACCTCCTTCTCGAAGTTAGACCTACCTAACTGGACCGTTTGTCCCAGGTACACATAATCGTCTACAACTTCGAGTGTAGAGTCTCCGATCTTGATAGGAGTGGGTGTGACATGGGCATTCAACATGACCTTAGTTTTGTCCATGTTCATTTTTAGACCCACTCTTCCGGAAGCTCTACTGAGGTCATCGAGCATTGTACTGAGGTCCTCCATGGTCTCAGCCATGACCACTATATCATCGGCAAACCGAAGGTGAGTGATGTACTCGCCATTGACGTTGATGCCTAGCCCTTTCCAGTCCAGAACCTTAAAGACATCCTCAACTGCAGCGGTGAACAGTTTCGGAGATATGACGTCTCCCTGTCTCACACCTCGCTGCAGGAGGATAGGTTCCGAGGCCTGGTCCTGAAGTCGTACTGACATGGTGGCGTTTTTGTACAAACACTTCAACACCTCGATGTACCGATAGTCGATTTGGCACCGTTGGAGAGACTGCAGTACAGCCCAGGTCTCGATCGAATCGAAGGCTTTCTCGTAGTCCACAAACGCTAAACAGAGAGGCAAGTTATACTCTTCGGTCTTCTGTATAACTTGTCGCAGCGTATGTATGTGGTCCACGGTGCTAAAGCCTTTTCGGAAACCGGCTTGTTCTGGTGGCTGGAAATCGTCAAACCTGCGCGCGAGACGATTCGTGATGACTCTAGAAAACGGTACGAAGAAGAGTACCACCACACCCCTGCACCATGCCTGTGGCGTTTTTCCCTCAAGTATGACGGAATTAAACAGCTTCTGAAGGGCCATAAGTACCGGTTTTCCATCCGCCTTAAGGAGTTCGGCCGTAATTCCGTCATAACCCGGTGCCTTGTTGTTTTTGAGCTGCTTCAGAGCCATCCTAATCTCGTACAGGCTGACCTCCGGGATGTCTTCGGTATAATGTCGGGTCAGTCTAGCTCTTGGGTCGTTTGCTAGATCTGCGACGGGTTTCTGCTCTCAGGGTGAATGTAGCTTTCTAATTGCGAAAGAATTTTTGAAATCGGCGCAGTAGTTTTTGGGTTTATTCATTACAAACATACACACACACAAAATACAAATCTTTCCTCTTTATAATATTAGTGTAGATATATTGTCATGTTGAAGGAGGAGCTCGTGGCTAAATAATAACAGCCGCTCGGGTCGATTGTTAGGTTAAGCCGTGCTTGCCTAGGTTGGTCTGTGGATGGGTGACCGCCCATTACATACCGAGTTTCCTCCGTGCCTCGGAAAGCACGTTAAGCCGTTGGTCCCGGCTGTCATTTATAGATCTTTGACAGTCGTTAGGTAGTCAGTGGCCCAAAAAGTCTGACAACCAGTCTTTCCAAGGGGTGTCGTATTACCCGGTACTAACTGGGTTGTGGAGGTCAGATAGGCAGTCGCTCCATGTAAAATGCTGGTATTCAGCTGCATCCGGTTAGACTGGAAGCAGACCCCAACATAGTTGGGAAAAGGCTAGGCAGATGATGATATTGTCATGTTGTCCACAGCTCTGGCTCATCACACACTTCCACCCGCTTGGCTCGCTGTACGAGCACCTGAACAGGACCACGCTGACCAGGCACCAGATGATGGCCATCTGTCTGTCGGCCATCAACGGGCTGCTGCATCTGCACACAGAGATACACGGCACACAGGTATGTAAACATAGTCTATCAGTGGCGAAGGTTCCATATAACTCGATTCCTACTGGATTCCTTTTGAAAAATGGCACAGTCAGTATTCTGGAGACTCATAATATGACATGAAAGATAAAGGGTGTCGAAAGGCACTTGTTGTTCTCGTCATTGCGATCATTATTTTGTTCTACACCATACCTGGGAACCTTCTAGTTACGGAGATATTGGGGGTCAAAGTTCCAACTATTTGACAATTTTTTTTTTAAATATGTTTTTAATGTAAGATTTTTACTTAAAACACCTCCACGACCCCCGTACTATTCAATCCATCCATCAGCACAATGTTTTGAGTGCATTACGTTGAGTTCTACCACAAAACATGATTTTTCACCCCAAAAAAAAAAAAGTAGTTTCCCATCAATATAATAATATATGTATGTGTGTGTGTATTATATGTTTATTTTGTATAATTAGAACACAATGTAAATTGTTTGATGAATGAATAAAAAAAAAAAATGTTTGCGTAAAGTTACATAATTTGATGTACAGAATGCTTGGTTGACGGCTTCGTGATGAGGTCTTTTACATCATGTATACTCCTGCTTACCTCTTACAAAAATTGACCCATCGCTACTAACGCGCTCTATGTTAACCATTGCAAGACGAGGCTTTGGCTGCTAATAGGCTGTCCACATTTCTGATCTGTGTGGTTAGTGCCTAACCTAGTGTCGAGAGTTTTTACGGGCCTCTGAAAGCAGCGGTGACCCCGTGGTGGCGGCCCCGACTTACGAACAGTAAGTTGTGGGTTCGAACTCAGACAGGCGCATTAGTTTGTGTAATTTATTTCATCACCACTGCTCTCAAAACGGTGAAGGAAAATCATCGTGAGGAACCCGGCATGTCTTAGAACCAAAAATTCGAAGACATGTGACATCTACCAATCCGCACTGGGCCCGCGTGGTGGATTATAGACCATTCCCTCTCATAGAGAGGAGGCCTGTGTCCCAGCAGTGGGAACATTAATAGGCTGATGATGATGGGCCTCTGACTTGGCTTTTCATGCCGTCGAGAAATATGGTTACCTCACGATGTTTTCCTTCACCGAAGCAAGTGATAATTTATTAAACAATACGCACATGAATCCGAAAAATCAAAGCTTTGAACTTGAGACCAATGGACTTGGCACACCACTTTGACCGTATATCAGTGCAGTTTGAAATTACGAAAACGTTGTTGTTTCTGCCTCGTTAGACTAGTTGGTTTCAAGCGCGTCTTCTGTGCATGAGGTCCTGGCTTCGATTTCCAGGTCGGGCAAAGTGTTATTGGGTTTTTCCATCAGGAATTTCTGATTAGTAGTGAAAGGAGATCTCATTAATGAAAGTCAATTTTATAGCTATCGCGTTTAATCAACACAGTTAATATTGCACTCGCGAGAGGGACCGTCGGGATAGCAAACGGACGTGCTTTTGAGTTAAGGCGCTGTGAACACCAAAATCGCGCACACTGTCTATTTGTATGGGAGTAAATGAGACGTCACTATTACTGGGCGGCCAGGTTTTAGAAGAAAATAATAAATAAATATTGAAATAACAAACGTGATAAATAAAAAGAATAAATAAAAACAACAGTTCCCTTTATTATTATATTATTACATCACTGTTATTAATATTATCAAGATTTGTTTATAAATAATACAGTTACAATTGCTACAATTTCAATTTAAATGGTTATTTTATGGTTTTTTTTTTATCGAGAAAATTTACCGAAAACGTGTTTTGAACACAATGGTCCACCCATAAATATGATCAAGATTAACATATATTTTTTTAGCTGCTCTAAAATGTATACATTTGGCTAAAAAACTGTTTTGTGAAGCCTATTTTGACTAAGTACAGCGCCTTTTTTTTTTTTTTTTTCGGATGGGAAATCATCAAATAACTCCTCCCGCTCTGGGCGGAGCAGGAGGGAGTGTCAGACTGTTACTGACTAAAACCCATCCATATTCTTTCATCGCCCTTTGTGTTCCGAGGCCACGGTATCTCTTTCGAATAGTCCCGCAACCCCGGAAGTACAGCGCCTTAAGTAGCGTTTCGTGACTGCGGAAGGGAGACGAGACGGGACGCTCGCAGCGGCGCCGTCTCTCACCCCTCTCGCCCCGCGCGCCCGCGCATCGGTAGAACCATCCCTTCGCTCTTTCAGTAGTCTAGATTTGTGCCCCGTTGATGACAATAGGCTCGCCCTCTATTACATAAGACTTTTAACATAACTGGCGAAATGTTGATGTACTATTAGGTACCTCTGCCCAACCCTTCGGGGATTACAGGCGAGACGTTATACAGGGTTTAAAAGACCTCATCACGAAGCCGTCAACCAAGCATTTTGTACATCAAACTAAGTAACTTTACGTGAAAATTATTGCTGGGAAACGACTTTTTTTTGGGGTGAAAAATCATGTTTTGTGGTAGAACTCAATGTATTCATAACATTGTGCTGATGGATGGATTGAATAGTACGGGGGTCGTGGAGGTTTTTAAAGTAAAAATGTTACATTAAAAAAAAACTTGTCACAAAGTTGGTAGTTTGACCCCAATATCTCCGTAACTAGAAGGTTCCCAGGTATGGTTAAGAACAAAAAAATGATCGCAATGACTGGGAGAACAAGTGCCTTTCGGCTTCGTTAAGAGGTCTTTTGACACCCTTTATTACATAGGACTTTTAAACATAACTAGCGAAATGTGGGTGTACTATTAGGTACCTAATAAGGAAGTGATTAAGTTATAAGTGTTTTGTGATTATTAAAGTTATTTGTTGTTTAATCGGTAGTAATTAATTTATCCCATACCCAGCTCGTAACAATAGTAATAGCCTTTACCAAGGACAAACATACTGACATGCTTCATAATTTTTAACCGACTTCCAAAAAGGAGGAGGTTCTCAATTCGATTGGTATTTTTTTTTTTTTATGTATGTACACCGATTACGCTGAGATTGATGATCCGATTTACGTGATTGTTTTTTAGTTTGATGCGGAATAGTTGCCATTTCATCATATTAGTTACTCTAAACTTGAGAAGCAATTTCTGCTAACTATAGGTCATCCGTGTCACCCGCTCTGATTTACAAGCTATAAAGTTAACTCCTTTGCAATTAAAAACATGTTCAAGTTCACTAGATAAACCAGTTATATCTAATTACAACAATTACAACGGGTAATAAAACTAAAATAGCACTATTTGTTTCTTGTTATTAATTTGATAACGATTTTATTAGTGTTAACATCATATGCACCCAGAACTAAATATATAAAACAAAGTCGGTCGTGTGTGTTTTTGTTTAATTAAATACTAAATAAAGTTATACAAATGGATGACATTTCATCATTCTTACTTTTATTTAGAGAATATTAATTTCGTGTTTTTTTTTTAGTTACTGCTGCCTTGCAAAATTTGTGGTAGCCGGTAGTTTAACTCTTTATTTAATTTTTATGAAACGTTTAGTCACAAATGGGCTATTTCCATAATATTTTAGGGGGGCACTAGGCAGAGTTCTCGGTTACCATGCAAATACGAGGTATAAACTCTTCACGAAGCCATCATCCAAGCATTCTGTTCATCAAACCAAGTAACTCAAAAAATATTACTAGCAAACTGCTTTAGTATTAAGAACGGTGTAAACTCAAAGCATTTATTTATTTCAATTAGACCATTACGGCACTTTTGTGTGTCAAAAATACAAAAAATAAAATCAAAGCTACAGTCCCAGTCACAAGGCATAATAACTTGAGAAACTACTGTAGTTTATTCCCTAGCGTAGATCTCTATGGAGAAGAACGGGCAAGAAACTCCATGGACACTCTTTTAAAATCAAAATAGTGTTACAAAATCTTGGTTACATCATTAATTTTGAGATTATACATATATGTGAGAACGATGTAGAAAGACGTGCACATTAAGAGCGAACTAAAGTTCTTCATCCCCTATAGAAAAAGGAGGATCCTTGAAACTTGTGACCCCAACGTCACAAGAGAGATTCACCAATCTAAGGTTTTCAACTCTGGTTGAGAATATCTTGAGACTGATGGACTGATATATTCAGATGCCCTTGTCGCTGCTCGTCAAGCGATCTGTTCGTCGATCTCTTGCTTCATTTGATTGAAATCGGTGTAGATCTTGTCTTTGGTTCAAAGGAACTTACCCGGTTCTTCAAATTACGATTTACAGTAGGACTCAATGTAACGCACTCTAAACATTGTGCTGATGGATGGATTGAAGAGTACGGGGGAGAGGTATTTAAAGGTACATTAGAAACAAATGTTAGAACATGTGCGAGTTCAGATTTTTTTTGTTAATCACAATGACGGGGAGAACAAAGTGCCTTTCGGTTTCGTTGCGGGTGTTTTTATACTTATTATACAAATTTTCTCCTCTAGGTGTGGCGAGACTGTCATTGTTGACTGTTATTAACGTTTTATCGTTTTCCTCCTCAGGGCAAGCCCGCCATAGCCCACCGCGACATTAAGACGAAGAACATTCTGGTGAAGGTGAACGGCGAGTGTTGCATCGCGGACCTGGGGCTGGCCGTGAGCCGCGCGCACGTGGCGGCCGGCCTGCAGCACAATCCGCGCCAGGGCACCAAGCGGTACATGAGCCCCGAGATGTTGGACCAGAGGTATGTGTGGGCCGCGCCAGGGCACCAAGTGGTACATCGCGGACCTGGGGCTGGCCGATAGCCACGAGCTCCTCCTATTCTTAAGCTGTTTATCTTCTGGAAATACTTGAAATCTTGTTTAAGTTTTGGCTATTTAAGAATCATCAGCACCTAACTGGTCTACCCTCTCGGCAGTATAAACGTGGAGTGCTTCGAGTCGTTCCTGAAGTGCGACGTGTACGCGTGGGGCCTGGTGCTGTGGGAGGTTTGCCGGCGGGTCCGGCCGGTACTGCACGAGTACCGCGCGCCCTTCCACGACGCGGCGCCCGCAGACCCCAGCTTCGACGACATGCGCAAGATCGTGTGCGTCGACGCCGCCAGGCCTGAGCCGCCCGATGATCCGCACCCGGTATGTACTACTGTCTCTATAGTTGGTGCCAGTTAAGATCGCAAAAGACGTCATTGACCCACCTACATTTATAAAGGTTCTTTGAAATCCAAAAATAAGCCTGTTCAAGTCTGGAATCGTCATCTATCGTGATCTTCAACATTTTTTGTAATGAATAACGATACATGGTTTATTTGTTTTGGTTCGTACGAAGAGATATTAAGGAAAGGGCAATGACCGCTATTCTCATCTTAACTGGCACCAACTATAGTGTCTTAAACTAGACAAGACTCGCTCCCCCTTCCCTCCCTAAGCCGAGGTTCGTACCCCACAGGGGTTGCACTTAGTACGCGGCCGCTTAGGGCTACCATACACCACTACAGACAAGACTGTCTTTAGAGAGACAATTACCCTATTAGTGTGAGCGAGACAGACTATGTATTCTCGCTCGCACTAGTAGGGTTATTGTCTGTCTAAAGACAGTCTTGTCTATAGTGTGCGGTAGCCCTTAGTCTACAAGTTTTTTGCCCCTTTTTGGCTGCGGAGCAGAGAAACAGAAATATTAACGGCATACAATTAACGAACCACTATATTTTGCAATATGTAACGGCAAAAAATCTCTTTTAATTGCCAAAATTAGTAAATGATCAGCAAAATTAATGCCCATTTTATCGTAAAATTAGAACCAAAAATTTATTTATGACCATCAGAAATAGAACTGTTATGCTCTTGCATCCGAGTCGAGTGAGACCCGGTAACCTATAACATGTGAGATGCTATTAAAAAAAGACCAGACTGTACTTGCAACTTCACTCACATACATGGTTCAAAGGACATCTTCACGCAAACAGTTACCATGTACATCATTCTAGACCTCGCTGCACTTAAATCTGGCGATTTTTTAATTGTTTGACGTATCGATAAACTCGACACCCTGCATACTGATACTGTTAGCCTATGTCATCCCAGATGGAGATTTCGATCCAGATAACAATGTATAAAAAGGTGTCCTGATAATATTTAAAACTAACAATGCAAGACAACTGTGTCGATTCTGTTGTGCACAAACTAAACTTAATTTAGGCTATTGCTAACTTTTACTAAAATGCAGTGCGAGAAAAGGACGGCTACCGCTATGAACTAAGATAAAGATGTCAAACTAGTTTATGCCTTGCGCTTCACTGTGTTTTCAGTCGACATGTTTTTACGTGCATCCTTCATTTGTATGGAAATATTAGTTCCAACTAAATTTGAGAGCTCTAAATTACGTCCGTCTCTTTCCCGTTTTATTAGAGAGAAAAAGTTAGCAACAGCCTAAATTAAGTTTAGTTTGTGCACAACAGAATCGACACCAATAAATACAATACGATACGTGTAACTATGTATATTTATAACAACATTTGAAAAACAAGGGGAAGTATCCCAAAACTATGCAATTTAGCATGAGTTAATATCTTAGTATATCACAGATTTTAATTTGTAGAAATACACCGCCACAAAATAAGTCATTTTCCACCAACATTTCAATGGAAAGTGCTGTTATCTACGGTTCACGATTTTTTTAAACCAATCACACATCAGAAATATATACCAAACATGTAATATAATCGCCATTTCTCCCCCAACATAGTAGTTACCTCTTTACCTCTTATTTTGTTTGTATTGTTAGCTGTAAGCCACCCAAATAAAATAAATAAAATAAAATAGTAATATAATCACCATTTCTCCCCCAACATAGTAATATAATCACCATTTCTCCCCCAACATAGCAATATAATCACCACTTCTCCCCCAATATAGTAATATAATCTCCATTTCTCCCCCAACATAGTAATATAATCACCATTTCTCCCCCAACATAGTAATATAATCACCATTTCTCCCCCAACATAGTAATATAATCACCATTTCTCCTCCAACATAGTAATATAATCACCATTTCTCCCCCAACATAGTAATATAATCACCATTTCTCCCCCAACATAGTAATATAATCACCATTTCTCCCCCAACATAGTAATATAATCACCATTTCTCCCCCAACATAGTAATATAATCACCATTTCTCCCCCAACATAGTAATATAATCACCATTTCTCCCCCAACATAGTAATATAATCACCATTTCTCCCCAACATAGTAATATAATCACCATTTCTCCCCCAACATAGTAATATAATCACCATTTCTCCCCCAACATAGTAATATAATCACCATTTCTCTCCCAACATAGTAATATAATCACCATTTCTCCCCCAACATAGTAATATAATCACCATTTCTCCCCCAACATAGTAATATAATCACCATTTCTCCCCCAACATAGTAATATAATCACCATTTCTCCCCCAACATAGTAATATAATCACCATTTCTCCCCAACATAGTAATATAATCACCATTTCTCCCCCAACATAGTAATATAATCACCATTTCTCCCCCAACATAGTAATATAATCACCATTTCTCCCCAACATAGTAATATAATCACCATTTCTCCCCCAGACAATGGTAGGCATGGCGAACCTGATGCGTGAGTGCTGGCACCAGAACCCCTCAGTCCGCCTGCCCGCGCTGCGCATCAAGAAGACACTCCTCAAGCTCGCCAACAACGACAACAGCATACGACTCAATGACGACAACGAGGTATCCGTGTAACACTAACAGGAGTCAACATAGTCAATACAAAGAGATGGTAATCTTAAATTCATTCGTTTATTAACTGACAGATGATTCACAGCCAAAACTGTTGGGACTAGAACTGTGAAATTTTGTTAAAGAGTTACTTATACACATCGAGCATATAACCTATAGAGTCGTAATGTCGGGCCATCCGGCTCCGCAACTAATAAGTGATTTGTCACTTATAAATGTTGACGCTCTCTCTCTCTAAAACAGTGAGAGCGAGAGAGAGAGAATGTTATCTAACCTTGGGTCAGCCAATCAGAGCGTAGCGAACGCAGATTTGAGTAGCTGTCAGTTAGTGGAATTGTTTTCAAACAAAATAAGTAACATTACGAGGTTATATTTATGCTCGATGATTATACTTATATTACTTAAACTTCACCGATATTGAAAGCTTTTAAGAAACTGTGACGTCACGGTCGGCGCAGTGTGCAGATTACCGCACGGAACAAATATTTTGTATAGCCTACAAATAGTTGTTCCGGGTGAGACTGTTGGTGTTATGTGAGTTTAAGGAGCAGACGACAGGCTTTTTGTGTGTACAAGTCTGCGACAGACAAAAACTCTGCGACAAATTTTGCTTGATTGATGTGTTTGACTGTCGCAGATTTGTACACAATAAAAGTCTGTCGTCTGTGTTGCCCCTAAGGTCAGTGACCCAAAAAGACTTACCAAGAGGTATCGTATTACCCGGTACTAACTGGGTTGTGGAGGTCAGATAGGCAGTCGCTTCATTTAAAATACTGGTATTCAGCTGCATCCGGTTAGACTGGAAGCCGACCCCAATAAAACTTGGGAAAAGGCTAGGCAGATGATGTCTGCGTTGCCCCTAAAAGTTTGTAAACGCACCCACGAAACAGGAGGAACTCCTAGTGTGGCCAATGCTAAAAAAAAATCATCTGTATTTAACTCCTTTGGTGTATTGTCAGAAATCCTTACTTTCTCCTTTGTTATTTATAAGCAAGTCTTTTAATATGCAACATTTCAAGACTCTGTCAGTATGTGAATTTAAGATTTAGACATCGAGATATTGAAAGTGAGCAAAATAGAACATTATTTTTAATTGGACTGATCTGGAAACATTATTTTCAAATGTTCCTTGAAGGCTACTTTATTTTAATTTTTTTTGACGCCATAATTGTAATTAATAAACCTACATAAAATAACTATGAATAGAATAAAAAATGCCATAAGATACATTGAGCGTGTTTTTTAATTGGCAACGTTAAGCTCAGCGCTGACAGTTGAAAATCTAACAACAAATGGTGAAATGGTATAGCAGTTTCGGAGTAATCAACAAACAGACGGTTTGACATGAACCAGATGTACTCAATTGCTTTACTTTGAAGTAAACATGTAATTGCTTATTATTTATAGCATAGATATCGTATGAGACTTGTGCCTCACCGGGCTACACGTATAGAGTAAACTATAGTGGTTGTTAGGGGGGACTTGGTATTATACAGAATTAACTTAACACTTCAATACCCGCAATTACAGACACAATTAAAATAACAATGCACCGTGCCTCTGGAGGCACGGCCGGGAGCATACGGGTTAATAAGAGCATGTTTATAGCATAAAAACGCTAAAAAATATTTATATCTACTAATATTTTAAAGAGGTAAAATTTGTTTGTATGTAGGGGGTAATCTTCGGAACTACTGATCCGATTCCGAAAATTCTTTCACTAACGGGAAAAGCTACATTATCCCGAGTGTCATAATATTGTCATTAATTTCCGTACATAACGGGAGCGACGCCGCGAGCAAAACCTAGTGATTAAATATTTATCACGTAAATACTGCCACACAGGCAGTATAAACCAATTATTTTGAAGAATCTTTATTTAGGAAAAAAAATGGTAATAATTTACGTTTTTATTTTGTAAGAGTGTGTTGCCATCGGTTTGCTAGTGGAAGCAATAGGGAATATCCACGTGATTTTTTCTTCACTTAATAAAATACAGTACTATCAACCCAAGAAAAGTATTAAAAGTTAAGTTCAAACTACTGCTTGTCACACAAAAATAATATTAAACTCCTGCAATTTTCTATGACATTTCAAACGTCCGTAGCTGTCGCGGCCATGATGTGACGTCATTTACCACAATCTGCCTTGTTTAAATCAATTTTTATGCCCTTGAATAATTTTATTAATTGTATGTTCTCTAGTCAAGTAAAAATTGCAATAACAATATTATAATAAAATCTTAGTTAAACTTTAAGCACTTTTTAAATAAAAGTGCTTTTTTTGACACATAGACGTTGACGTCACTACCGGCGTTATCGAGGAAGACGCGTTTTGAGAGTGCGTTCCGTTTCACCAAAAACATGCTACACAAAACAGTAAATTGTAAAACAAGAGATGTATTAGAAACTTAAACAAGTGTACCACAATGTTTTATGCGCCATTTACAAAGCATTTTTCATAAATAAAAAGAGTTTTGTATTTCATGCATATTTACTATTATACTATACTAGCGGACGTCCCGCGGTTTCACCCGCGTAGTTCCCGTTCCCGTGGGAGTACGGGGATAAAATATAGCCTATGTTATTACTCAGGGTGAATGTAGCTTTCTAATGGTGAAAGAATTTTTGAAATCTGTTCATTACTTCCGGAGATTACCGCCTACAAACAAATGTTACCTCTTTATAATATTAGTATAGATAAATATAATATTGTTACTGGAAAAAATTACCTAACACGCAAGCTTGACGTAAAATTTAAAAGCTACAAGTCCTCTGTAATATACCAAGTCCCTATTAGTTACTTAAACATGAAGTGCCGAATAGTATTTGTAATTAGATGTAAATGTAAAAATATAAAATACTGTAAATATTACCTACTATCATTTTATAAGTTTTTATTATATTATAATTATTATAAAGCTGTGGATTTTGATGATGTGTGTGTGAATCTCGAAAATTATTATAATTTTAAAACCAGTGGTGTTTTGGTAGTTAAGCTTAGAAATAGGCTAGTGTCCACCATCAATAAATTTCAAATCTATTTAGTCCGTCAGTTAGAGCATTTAGAGCATTGGAAAATAATGGAAACGTATTATTTGTTTTTTGTAAATCAATGAATATTGACAAAGATAAAACGCATCAAAACTCGGGAGTGTGGGCTCGTGACGTCACAACGCAACGCACTAAAAATTATAGCATGGCGTGACGTATTGAGAATTTTAAAAACGTCGTATCTTCGTCAATTTTGTTTTGCGTATCAAAAATAAAAATACGGGTCAAATATTTTTTGATAATCTAACTGACAGACTAATTAGATTTTTCAATACACAAGCCATACAGAGAAAATATCCATGCCACAAAAGAAAACTTATAAAATTGAATATCTATTTTTAAATGATTAATACTTATATACTCGTTTTCAAAACCACAACGCGACACCTACACATAATGCCAAAGTAAAACCGCATTGTAGAATTTTCAACTCTGTTTTGCACTAAGAATTGAAAATCCTACAGTACGATTTAGGCATTACATTTAGGTATCATCTAACGTAAATGAAAACGGGAAACTCCACTCTTCATTCCAAGCCACAATTTCATCGCAAATACCTAAAAAAAGAATTGGATTCCAAAACTATTTAATTGTTTATTTCGTGTTATAGTACACGGCATTTTTTGACACATATTTGTGTCGTTATCGTACAGGTTACGCGCTTGCTTGTCACGTATATGTGACAATTGCGTTCAAAAGGTAAAACATATCATCAAAATTCACAGCACACTATATCTTAAATATATTTTTTTTTATAAGCAAGAACATTTGAGTTGCCATATCGTATGTATGAAACACCGGTTTATTAGCATTTCACGTTATTATAAGTTATTACTAAGTTCGACGGTTCGTATGACAATTAATATTGATATAATATTGTTAATATCTCGTTTAGTTTAGTGACGAAATTATTTAGCTTGGAAATGTTGTTCAAGGAAACTGTTTTATTTGTTGTTTGTTAACAAAAGTTTGTCTAACAAAAAATATCGTTTATTTTTACACCCTGAAGCCTGTTTGCACCACTAATGATTAAGGGGCTCCCCAAATTTTCGACGTGCACACTAGCGCCACTGTAGTAAAAAAATCAGAGCTCGTTAAATACACAATTAATATATAAAATCTGATCGACAAAATCAATGCTTTAGAGTTCTAGATTATTGACGTCTATTTAATTCATTAAAATATACTTCACTGTAGTTACAGTTAGAAAAATTGCTAAAAACGGCTGTTTTTTTCCATTTTGTATCTGTAATGACAACGAGCTATGTTTCAATGAGGTAAGCAGACGTAAATAATTTAGAAGACCAAAAGATTGATTTTGTCTATCAGATTTTATATTAATTGTGTAGGTATTTAACGAGTTCTGAGTTTTTTACTAAAGTGGAGCCCCTTAAATCAATCAAAATCAAAATATTTTATTTCACATAGGCCTACATGGGCACTCGTCGAGAAAAGGTGCACGGTTCGTATTGGTCGTTTCCTAAGGAGAAGAACCGCCAGGAAACTCCATGGTTAGTCTATTTAAATAATTTGGTTTTACAACGTGTTTAGTTAAATATATGTATAATAAAATAAATAATTATATGTATGTAAAACATATATCTGTCTCTGCCATCTTTTAACTATTAAGTAGAATCAAAAACAATGTTTTAAATATGTAAGTTTAGCTGTAAATGCACTAAGCGATTTGGGGTGCAAGGGGGTCTTAAATAAATCATTTAATTGCTTAATTTAAAAAAAAAAAAAAAGTACGAATGAAATTGGTACATTAAATAATTAACATTATTTCCAATTAAACATTTGAACGACATTTTCAAGCTCCACAAGCTTTATCGAAAGGAAACATTGTAAGAATCTCTGTTTATAATATGAGAAAGTAATAAAAATTAACAATAACTCACTCGTTGACACTACACTGTAATTTAATAACAAAATTAGATGTAAGTTTGTACCGTTGCGTGATAAGAATGGATTGAAAATATGCAACTGACTCTGAAATAAAACATATGTATGAAACGTTCGTCAAATTTAGGGGGTCCTGAGTCGGGGTTGCGGGACTGTTCGAAAGAGATACCGTGGCCCCGGAACACAAAGGGCGATGAAGGAACATGGGTGGGTTTTAGTCAGTAAAAGTCTGATACTCCCTCCTGCTCCGCCCAGAGCGGGAGAAGTCATTTGATAATTTACCATCCGAAAAAAAAGTGTTCCTGAGTCGCATAAACTGTTATTGATTTCTACCACCAGCAATTTGTCAGTAGCAACGGAGTCTGGATTGTGCCCGATTGCTGGCAATAGGCTCCTCTCTTATTACATAGGATAGGTCTTAGACACAACTGGCGAAATGTGGGCGTACTCTAGTGCACACGCACACCTATGCTTTACGCTTCGAGAATTAAAGGCGTAATGTTATAATCTCCGTGATGTCAGCCACCAATCTATACTAATATTATAAAGAGGTAACATTTGTTTGTAAGTTTGTATGTAGGGGGTAATCTCCGGAAGTAATTAACCAATTTTAAAAATTGTTTCACTGGTCGAAAGCTACATTATTCGTGAGTGCTATAGGCTATATTTTATTCCCGTACTCCCACGGGAACGGGTACTACGAGGGTGAAACCGCGGGACGTCAGTCAGAAATAAGCGCGGATCGTCCGTTTTCCTCAGCATTCTAACATTCAGTAACTGAATTAATGAAATGTCCATGTTTATCGCTCCCTTCTTATCATCCAACGGTTTATACGTATAAGAGTTACAGAAACAGGCATTTAAATCCGTTCCTTTACTTACAAAATACTCAAAAAGACAATAATGAATGGAATCCGTAATCTAGAACATACTCCAGCAAGAATCTCGATTTAAAACTCCCACTGATTTCTTCCTAATACTCAAAATGATGGAAAGTTCTCACAGTATTTTGACCCCTGACTGCAGCAATTCAACTTCAACCTTATTGCAACTGGAGTAAAGGTCACTAATGCGTGGTCTGATGTAAAATAACTAAAAGGGCTTGACTTTTCAATCGAGATTCATGTTGAAGCATCATTCAGAATACGGACACAAGTGTTAGAGCTGTTAAAAGAGACTGTTTTGATATTGAGCCGTAGGAATATGGCGTTGTGAAAAATTATGAGGCTCTAATACCCACTTTGTTTAATTGTTTTCTAATTTGGTTGTAGTGCAGCATAAATACATACAGAAGATGGTTATTTAATAATTCAATGTGTTCATTAGAATGCTCTAAATATGTTTCATTTGGTTTCCCTGCGGTCATTGAGCGTTGAGCTCTTGGCCAAGATATATATTTGTACTGCACTGCAAACAATTACCATAATAATCTATTTTAAAATTAACTGTACCTGTTAATGACCTCTACAACTTACAGAAAACATTGATATCAAATTGTAGCAAAAATCAACCTAATCATTTTTACAGGTACAGTCAATTTTCAAACCGCCTTCAGTTCCCACAAATATTTAATCTATACCTAATACGAGTAGAAAGTTCTGTACTACTATTGTGTTCAGTTATTGTAAATATCTAGTGTTAATGTAAGTAAGCCTTAAAATAGACGCAACGCGTCACAGTTACGAAGAGAAATAAATATTTGTCTATTATTCGCGTTGTTTTATTATGTTACCATTATAGACCTGTAAACGTCTGCTACTTGAAAATGTGGCTTCTAATTCTTGATCAGACTTACTATGCAATGCTTTTTGATGTTGGTGTTTGGGATTGGGGTGAGATAAAGATAAACTAAGATTGAAGATAATCAAGATAACTATATTTTAGTACTTAATACAAATGGGATAACTATTAAAACTAATGAGGTGAAGGAGATGAGATTGAGTCGCGCCCGATATGCTGTCCGAGACGTACTGACTGTTTTACATAAAATATTGAAGGCATAGAGCGCGGTGTCGCGATTACGCTGACTTGTTCATTATTGTTCGGTGATTGACCCGAACATGCTCCCGAGGGAGAAAAGATGAGGTTAGTAAGGAGGTATAGTTAAATGGGTCATGAAATTAATATTAACAAGGTGAAAACAATGTTCAACTTATACTAAAATAGAAATGTAGGGTTAGTAATGTTAAAAGATGAGATGAGAATAACATTACAAATTAAACAGAATCGCTACAGTGCAAATCAGGAAGAGAAAACACGCGAAAGATCGGTGAAGAACCTCTATCTTCTTTTTTTTGTAAGCACTCACTAGATAGCGCTAGTCGCTTGGGATCACTTTTCACTGATTTACTACTAGATTGCCCATTTTCCCTAATTTCACTACACTCAATCACAACACTTTCTGTAACGGTGTGTCGAGGTGGCAACGCAGTCGCCGCCGCTGCCGTCGTCGACCGCTCTGCTGTAGAAGTGGAGCGATTTCCCTTACGTTGCCTTTGCCACCAACGTTTAAAACAGTAAGCTGCCACCAATAGCAAGATTCCCGATATGATAGAATATATAGCCGTATATTGGTGGATGTCGTGGTAGGAGATACTGGTGCTCAAAGGTTCACTGTGCTTCATGATCTCAAGACTTCTCTTAATAGCTTCAAATTGCCTGAGGTTTTCTGAGTTATTGGGATTAAGCTCATATGAGATTTCTGGCATCGTGATATTTATTAAGTGATTGATTGGTGATATTTCTGGCGAGATAATCTTTGGCGTCGTGCTAATCTTACTAGACAATCTTTTGTTTGAATACACCATAAAATCTTCTGTTTTTATTAAACAGCCTTCCCCAACACGCAACAGACCAGCACCTGATAACCTAACTGCCTTAACTTGATTTTCACACAGAAGTTTGACGTTGCATTCATTACAGCATAAATAATAATATTTGTTTTCCGATGTTAGCTCTCTCCAGTCATTCTTGCACGAGGTAGTTTTAGTTTTACAAGTTCTTGTGCCTGGGATAGTCTCACAAAGGCTGTGATCATCTTTCATGTGGTGAATAGGCCTTCTGATATGACACAGAATAGTCACAGGGTTTTGTAATACGCATGACTGTAGATCCGTGTCTGTGATAGTTAAAAACGAATCTTTTCTCATGTTGATGGCTGCTAACTCAGAGATAGTTTCGATCTTCATCATCATGTTATCTTTCACAATGCGTGGAACCGGGATAAGATTAAATACCTCATAAAGATCCCTTTCAATCAGGGGTATTTTTATTTCTATAATTAGGTATTTGCCCGAGTATTTGGCTCTTACTTTGAGCAAGCCGTAAAGATCTTTAAGATTAAAGTTGTCGACAGGAACTACCAAGTCTCCAGATATTTGTGCTGATATTATGCTTAGCTCTGATCTGAGTTGCTTCGGGGATATCAAGTGAAAATCTAATTTTCCACTATAAATATCAGTTACTGTATCCAAAATAGAGTCCTGGATTCGTCGAAGGGTATACATCAAGTTGTTGGCAGTGAAAGCCGAGGTTATGAAGTCTGTGATGAGAGTTATGTTTTGCACTTGCTGAGAGAGATTTTTATAAGAATCTTGGAGATAATTAAGCTTTTGGTTTATTATTTTGTGGTGTTTGTTTATAGTATTCTCCATCCTTTTCATGAGATTAAATTCAGCTTCTACGACCGACGTTTGGTTTTTCCAGAGGTTGTATAAATGGTTTTCATTATGCTTTAAAAGGTCAATATCCCTCTCATACTTTTCTGCAAATCGTTGGTCCAACACTCCGAATAAACTATATGCAACGTAGCCTACTCCGTCTATCAAGCTGTGTCGCCGGCGTTTCTTATTAGTCATATACGAGTCATTTACAATAACAATATTATCGTAATGTTTAATTTCTTCGAACTCGTGCTCGAGTTGTAACATGACGCCGTCGCAAGGTGTTTGTGTTCTAATCGTAGAGCATAAGGTTTCAAGGTACTTGATATACTTTAATAATGCCGCCGTTCCTTCTTGATAAGGTTTTGTGTCATAATAGACTATTAACTGCCAATCATCTCTAACTAAATGCATATCGATATTTTATCGAAGTAGACACTATTATTTGTCAGCAGGGTGGAGTTGTAGGATGCTTGAGCGGTGTTTATTAGTGCCAGCAAGAATAATGTCAAAGATAAAACCATAGCTGAGAATGAGATAGGACGTTTTTTCTTCGCCCCTGGCAATTTATTGTCAATTTTTGGGGCACTTGGCTCTTGATCATTTTTATTTGTTGGCAGTAGGGACAGTTTTACAACTGGGCGTTTTAAGAGCCCGTTTTTGGTTTTAAGTGTGACGACTCTTACGTGTCCGTCACTTCCAGGATGCAGCCCTACTACGCGACCTAGACTCCATTTTCCTGGTGGAAGGTTATCGTCCTTTATAATAACGATATCATTAAGATTAAGATCCTTTTGACGCTGTCGCCATTTGGACCTCGTAGAAAGCTGTGAGAGGTAGTCAGTCTTCCACTTATTCCAAATATCTTGATAGATTTTTTGCGTCAAGTGCCACCGTGTTCTGAGATCATGTTCTGTTTCGAAAATCGTTAAGTTCGGGCCGCTTGCTAAGAAGTGAGCCGGGGTCAAGCAGTCCAGATCCTCTGGATCTTCTGTCAGGGGGCACAGTGGTCTGGAGTTCAAACAAGCCTCGAGTTGGGATAGTAGGGTATTATATTCCTCGTAGGTTAATTTTTGCTCTCCCACAACACGCTTCAAATGATGTTTTAGGCTCTTCACTGCAGCTTCCCAGAGTCCACCAGCAGATGGCCACGATGGGGCGTTAAAATGCCACTCAATATTCATTTCAGAGATTGTCGATGTTACTTCTTGGTCAGACAAAATGTGGGAGATTTCGGCAAACTCTTGTTTTAAAATATTGTTGGCTCCTATGAAGTTGGTTCCCTGATCACTGTAGATGTGCCCAGGAACTCCTCTTCTAGCGGACATTCGTCGAAGCGCGGCAATAAATGCTGACGCTGTGAGATCTGAGACGATTTCTAAATGTATGGCTTTAGTTACCATACAAACAAAAACTGCGACATATCCTTTACAGGTTTTAATGCCACGACCTTTGTTTGCCTTAATAAGGATGTGTCCGGTATAATCTATTCCAGTGTGGTAAAAAGGTCGGTTAGGAATCAATCGTGCTGGAGGTAGGTCACCCATGATTTGATGTTGTGGTATGGGATTATTTCTTTTACATTTGACACACATTCTTAATCGTTTCTTTGTGACTCGGTTTCCTCCAAGAATCCAGTATTTTTGTCTTATAAATCCAGTAGTCATTTTGACTCCACCGTGAAATACAAGTTCGTGGGATTCATTTATGATAAGGTCAGCTAATTTCGATTGATTCGGGATTATGATGGGATGCTTCATTTCGGGATCAAGAGCCAAGTGCCCCAAAAATTGACATATACGAGATAGATCGGCTTTAGTAGTATTCCACTCTAACGCGATTTCTTGAGGAACAGGGTGATCCCAACCCATGTCTGATTTCCATATTTCTTGGAACAAGATCTTAAGTTTTATTGTGACTGGTGCTAGCCAGCCCAAAGGGTCAAAAATTTTAGATATTTGAGATAAGAATTGTCTTTTTGTAAGGATGTCTTGAGAGGTAAATTCAATAGGATGGAAGATAAATTGATCATTTTTGGGTTCCCACCGAAGACCTAAAGTTTTGGTTGACTCCGGTTGCTTAAAGTCAAAGTCTTCCTGTTGAGGTGCATCAGAACTATCTATTATTTCTGGCAAGTTTGATCGCCATTTTCTAAGATTAAACCCGCCAGATTTGAGAAGGTTGATCATCTCTTCCTTAAGCTGTTTAGCTGCTCTCTCTGAATGTTCACCATGCATAAGATCGTCCATGTAAAACGAGTGTTCTAAGATGTCAGGAGCGCAACTTTGGGGATAATTTTTCCTTTCATCGATGGCCAGTTGCTTCAGAGTCATCATGGCCAAAAAAGGTGCGGCTTTTGTGCCATAAGTAACAGTCGCTAACTGGTACTCTTTTAATGGTTGAGATTGATGGTTCCGCCAGATAATTTTCTGAAATTTCTGGTCATCGGGATGTAGCCAGATTTTGCGAAACATTTTTTCTATATCTGCTGTAAAAGCGTATCTAAATTGTCTCCATTTTAAGATAAGGCTCTGAAGGTCTTGTTGTAAATTGGGTCCTCGGCACATAAGATCATTGAGGCTGTATCCACTCGAGGTTTTTGCCGAGGCATTGAAGACAACTCGCAATTTGGTTGTTGATGACTCAGATCGTTGGACGCAATGGTGCGATAAGTAGCAGGCCGGCTGTACACTGAAAAAAATGTTAGGTTGAATTTAACAGATTTTGCGTAAATGTAACCAAAGTTTGCGGTTGATTTCGGTCCTATCACGAATTTTTGTTGATTTTACCAAACATATTAAGTTGTTGTTGTACCAAATTTATTTGGTAGATTACACCTTTAATTTGTACATTTTTTACCAAACTAATTTAGTAACATTTCTCACCAAAGTACTTTAGCATATTTTTTTTACCAAAATACTTTAGTAACATTTTACACCAAAGTATTTTAGTAAAATTTTTACTAAAGTAATTTAGTAACATTTCTCAACAAAGTACTTTAGTATAATTTTTACCAAAATACTTTAGTAACATTTTTCACCAAAGTACTTTAGTAACATTTTTTACCATAGTACTTTAGTAGATTTTCTACCAAAGTACTGTTGTAACGTTTTCATCAAAGTACTTTAGTAAAAAAGTACAATTTAGTTTGCTGCAATCTACCAAAAAGATATTGTATATTTTACCCAACATACTTGTTTTTTTTACCAAATACATTTTGTATGTTCTACTGTTACCTTTTCTAGTACAAATTACCGAAGGTAGTTTAATAGAAAATTCAAAGGTATTTGGTAAAATTTACAACAAAAATTTGGTAGATAGCACTTATTATATGGTAGAATGTATTAAATCAGTTTGATAGAGAAAACTAAACTTAACTCGTAAGTATAATCTATTTTATTTGGTAAACTCTAACAAACAATATTTAGCAGTATTTACTAATCACGTTCGGTGTATTTTATCAGCGTTAGTTTGGTAATAATTACCAGATTTAATTTTAGTTACTACCAAAGGTTGTTTGGTAATATCTATCAGATGTGTATCGTTCTTTTAATCAGAGATAATATTGTATTGTCTACCAGACGTATATCGCAGATTTTATCAAATATAATTAAGTATTATCTATCATGTGTTTCGTATTTTTTCTTAAAATTTGTTTGGTAATATTTACCAGATGGGTAATGCAGTTCTCATCAAAGTTAGTTTAATAGAATCTATCAGATGTGTATCGTGCTTTTTATCAGAGATAATATTGTATTATCTACCAGAAGTGTATCGTAGATTTTATCAAATACAATTAAGTATTATCTATCATGTTTGTTTCGTATTTTTTCCTAACATTTGTTTGGTAATATCTAACAGATTTATGCTGTAGTTACTACCAAAATTTAACTGGTAATATCTACCAATATTTTATCAGTGCTTGTCTGATTGTACCGGTCTTAGTTTAGTAAAACATACCAAATAAATAGTGTAAATTTTACTGGTGTTGTTTGGTTAATTTATCAAACTAACACTAGTAAAATGTACACAACTTTTTGGTATATATTACCAAACATTGATTTCCAGAATATTAATAGGGTGTGGTATCATTAAAAATTAGGAACTTAGTAGCTAATCTGCAATATTGCTGATATGGTATGAGAGTAAAATCATATTGCAGTTATGATTTTCAAACCACCGTACTACACACACGTACTTTCGTGGCCAGCAGTGACCACGAAAGTACGTGTGTACCATGTCAGCAATATTGCAGATTAGCTAGTAAGTTTCTAATTTTCAATGATACCACACCCCTTTTATGGCACACGCTAAAAATATAGAAGAAAAAACCTTACAAGAAATACAGGGTCTGAAAAAAAAAAAAGGTTTAAAGACTGTTTGACAAACACTTCAAAAATATACAGGATTATTGGTAATTCAACATATTCCTTTTAATTGAGATATGTAGTAAAGTTCACTAATTGCAGTTAAAAAGGTCATGTAAGCTAGCCGAAAATCAGCAGTTTCTAGAATACATCGAATTACCAGTAACCTTATTTAATATGGGCTTAATAAAAACAGTGGTTTAAAGAAAAATAAACAGATTTTTGGAACATATCAGAAAATTTATTTTACCAATCATAAATACAATTATGTTATCACTAGATCACTCATCTTAAAATTATATCCGTATAGGATTCGAGACATTTGAAACAAACAAACATTTTGATTAAATTTAGCAAATAAATCACTTATTCCAAGTCGAAGAAGAGACAAAAGACGAGACTCGCGAAAGTATTTTGTCTGATTTTGTGTCAATGTTATAAAAATATTTTTGCAGAAATAGCCAAATGTGAAAGGCTTCTGTGGGATATTCTGCGTCCAGGCAGTGAAAAGTTTTGAAGCATACATCCAGCGCTTTCAAGAACGAGTCTATTTTATAAAGGATGTTATCATACGCAACATAAAAATCCTTTAGGGCATCGATGGTTGGTCCGACAGCAGTAATGATGGGTTGGCACCGTAGACCCTTAGCAGTTTGGGCTTTTGGCCAATAGTCCAGCTGGGTAGGGACTTCGCTTTGGTTCTGGAAATTAGAATGAATTGTTTACTTTTAACCATATTTTTTTATAATTCCTAGTCAGTATTGACACTGAGCATTTTTTATTGCTAGGCATTTAGGTAGGTATTGCAATTATATTTATTTAAAGGGGTTCGGAACGTAATTCACACTTATGATTAGTCTGTGCGAAGCTCTCAAGCAAGAAGTGTACTTATACAGGCTGTTCCAAGGCTATGCCACATGGCGGGATGATATCGATTGTAGATAGACAGTTTTACTGAAAGAAGACATCATTTTGATTTTAAAAACAATTTGAACCGCATTCAAAGATTTTTGAATAATCGCCTATCTGAACCGGGAATCGAACCCGTCAAATTGTAAAAAAAACCGTAATTTTGCGACACCGATCACAAGACTCAATCGGAAGCTTTTATTTTTTTCCACTTAGCATAGCATAATAAATAAAAGGAAGATCATGAAATTTTACTTTTAATTTCAGGAAAATTAATACATACTTAGCCTTTTCTTTGACAGTGCTGCGCTTTAAATACTGAATTTATCATTTTAAGTATTACTAACAAGTACCCACTTGGAAAATAAATGAACAGGGGACACATTTTGGGCATTTGCTAAATTAAATTAATTTTAAGCAAAATGTAATTAGGTATTTTAATTAAATGTAAAATATGTTACTTGGAGAAAAATTAAGCTTCCGATTGAGCCTTTTGATCGGTGTCTTAAAATGACGGGATTTTTTTTTACAATTTGGCGGGTTCGATTCCCGGTTCAGATAGGCGATTATTCAAAAATCTTTGAGTGCAGTTCAAATTGTTTTTAAAATCAAAACGATGTCTTTATTTAGTAAAACTGTCTATCTACAATACTAACTTTGTACGTTACGCTTTATTTCAGTATCATCAATAGATTTCATTATATTCCTGTTTTAGTGTTTATTGATATTTAATTAACTAGATAACGTACAAACCTAGATTTTGGTCCGACTGACGGTATATAAAAAATGTGACAAAATCGGTTAACGCCTAGGGGTGGAAATCGTCGTTAGTATGGGAAGTCGTCATCTCACAATAGTCTTAAAAGTGAAGTTATACATACCTTTGCATGAAGAATGAAACTGTTCATAGCTTCTTGAATGCTTGGCTTTATGGTTTTTTTTTGCCAGCTGTATCTTGGCACTGTATTCTCAGTTGGAACTATTTTATATCCAATTGCCGCGCAATAACAGAAGTCTCTAACATCTGAAAAATAAAAATGGAATAAGTTATGATGCATATTCGTTGACTTAATTAGTTTAAGTTAATAGTATAAATTTTATTAAGAAATTTAACCAGATAACTGGTTATCAGAGATTTTTTTTCTAAATATCCGAAAATACTATTGCTATTAAAAAAATACACTTTAAATATACATAATAAATATAAATAGTTTTATTATCAGAACTTTCACTAATTTCACACAAAAACCGAAACTTTGAGTTCGCTTTAAGTGTAAAATTCGTGAAAGTTTTGATCAATACAAGTAGGTATATTTAATAACCAACCTTCACTTGGGTTTTCTTTAATCAATTTAATGTAGACAGAAGCAGCTTCAATTGTTTTCAAAAGATTAAGAGTTTTCTCTAAAAAGATGCGCCTTTTTTTGAACAGTCGGAGCTCTGATCCTTTAAACTTGGATTCGAAATCCAGTTCAATCTGAAAAAAAAAGTTACGATTTTAAGTAAATATACAGGGTGTAAAAGACCTCATCACGAAGCCGTCAACCAAGCATTCTGTACATCAAACTAAGTAACTTTGCGCAAAAAATATTGCTGGGAAACGACTTTTTTTTTTGGAGTGTAAAATCATGTTTTGTGGGTAGAACTCAATGTAACGCACTCAAAACATTGTGCTGATGGATGGATTAAATAGTACGGGGTCGTGGAGGTGTTTAAAGTAAAAACCTTATATGAAAAACTTGTCAAAAAGTTGGAATTTTGACCCCCAATATCTCCGTAACTAGAAGGTATTGTGTAGAACAAAAAAATGATCGCAATGACAAGGAGAACAAGTGCCTTTCGGCTTCGTTAAGAGGTGTTTTACACCCTTTATATATTTTCAAATATTGCTCACAAGATTGAAACAAACAAATATACAGGGTCAAGCTAATAAAAAGCTTGTAAAAAGGGTCACAACTTACCAACTTATATCCGAAACTCAATTTATAAGATGGCCAATCGTTCACGATGTCATGTGTCTTTGCATATTTTTCGGATTGTAGTTCCTTCAGGCGCATTTGTGGATGTTTTCCTCCAATTCTCGATTACTTCGGGCTGGCACCTTGTTATATTTCAGCCAAACTTTTAACTCTTCATATTCTTCATTAGATACTGGTAAACAATAGATCAAGTTTAGTCTAGCTTCAGCCTTATTAACCGTTAGCCTTGTTTAATATATTTATGTTCAAAGTTCAAATTTATACCACTTTGATTTTCATCTGCTACAGCTGTGTCAGTCGTTGGTGCTGGTGTGCATGGGCTCTCCTTTCGTTTGTTATTACCCCACTCTTCCACAGCAAATGTTTGTGATTGTTATATTTATCAACAAGTATTCCCCTTGCTGGAATATATTTATTTTTTCCAAACTTTTGGCTTGGAATGGTAGTATGTCTCCTATAGAAATCAAAACAAATTATAAGGAACTAAGCATGAAAATCAAGGAAACACTTAATGGTTATTTTGAAACAACCATTAAGTGTTTTTGTCATGAATATTAACTTAACAACATGGAATTGATAGTTTTTAGGGTTCCGTACCCAAAGGGTAAAACGGGATCCTATTAATAAGACTCTGCTGTCCGTCCGTTCGTCCGTCTGTCACGAGCTAATATCTCATGAACCGTGATAGTTAGACAGTTGAATTTTTTTTACCACCCCCCCCCCCCTCCCTCTTCCACCAGAGCTGTGCGAGGTTTCCTAATACATTTGAACCTCGTAAACATTTTCGCCGTCTCGCTATTTTACTATAGCGCTGTCATCCAGTTGTCTAGTTTCGGTCGGTCATATTCGGGAACACGAAGTTAGTCGATGCCCATTATATACTTTGCAGAACTGTACTCTTTTCTCGGTCGCAGTCGGATAATCAACCGTTAATAACCGCATATTATCGGTAGTTAACCATAAATTTGATTAAGTAACATTAGCTAGCGGGTTTTTTACAATTATAGTCGCGGCCATTTAACAACGTAGGTTGACTTGAATGAATGAAATGTATGCCAACAAAACCAATCTGTAAAATTTACTTAAGTTCGTTTTGTAAACTTAACAAAGTAAAATAGCTAATTATGTAGGTACCTAACCACTATTTCTAGCTCAATATCTAGGTATCCTATATAAAAGGCCCCCCTTTCCTATACTCTGACCCATTGGCGGCAAAACCGGAACACAAATAAATGTAGAATTAATTAAAGTCACATTAAAGTACTCGATAACTTTCTTGCTTTTTGTAGTGACTAGCGATTTACAAAAAAACACTTGGATTATCGGACTTTGACAAAAGAGGGGGGGGCTATATCCGTTTCAAGTTGAATTCTTCATTAACCATCCACTCAATCGTTAGTTCACTGCACATTACGCTATCAATATTACACACTGAACAACCAAAATTAATATAGTGAACAATACAACGTAAAGGCATGGCACCATCTTGAAACACGGCTAAACTAACCACTAATAACAATATAGGTATATAGGTAATCATCACCTCATCATCTGCCGAGCCTTTTCCCAAACTATGTTGGGGTCGGCTTCAGTTTTACCGGTATATAGGTAATATCGATCAAAATAGGCACTCACCTTCAAAGTTTGTTATAGTGTCTTCAGATAGTCCCCATTCTATTAAATATTCGGCGACCACCACGTTTAACTCTTCTTCTTCACTTTCCATTGCGAGCGAAGCGACAAGCAAAGCGACTACTAACTAGCCGGCCGGCGCAAAATGAAATGAACGATGAACGCAGACGCACGTCACGCGCGCCTAATGCTCAGCAGCGCCCCGTGCGCAGGCGCGGTGGCGGCGCGGCGACGCGAGGCCTAGGGTTGCCAACCGTACTTTATTATAAAGTGAAAATAATTTCAAAACAGATGACGTTATTGACGCTAATGCTAGCAGTACCAGTAGTAGCAGGGGTAATAGGAAAAGAAAACGAATGCAAAACTATAAGCCGCTGTGGGAAGCGGAATACCCCTGGATCAAAAGTGCTGGATATCAACAATGAAATAAGTAATCTTTAAAAATGAAATAAGGGAAAAAATCTATAGTAGTACCACTAAAAATTCCTGTGCAGCGAAGGACTGGCAATCCATTTTTAGGGTTCCGCACCTTAATCGGAAAAAACGGAACCCTTCTAAGATCACTTTGCTGTCCGTCCGTCCGTCTGTCTGTCTGTCAAGACTCTTTATCTCGAGAACGTGTGAACTCAAGTCTACGGTCCCTTGAAGCTGTGTAAAAAATCATACTTCTACGTTAATTTTAAAAAAAAGATACGGCCGTTTATGTCGCAAAACACACACATTTCGACACTCTCGAGGGAATCAAAATGATAGGGTACTTCCCGTTGACCTAGAACTATGAAATATCGTCACATACTACAAGTACTTAGAAAAATCTGAAAACTATACATTTGTAATTACATCATAATAAATTTAGTCCTTTTTAAACATCATATTTGGAGAACTCAATTGCGTTAAGTACCTAGTTTTTATGCGGCGTCATACATTTCAGGTGCGTACTTAACTCGGCCAATTTAAGATGGAATAAGTGAAAGTTTGTACGGAACCCTAGGTGCGCGAGTCAGACTCGCACTTGTCTGGTTTTATTTTTTCGAGGAAATACTTTTCCGAACATGCATAAAGTGGTGTCACGATTACTGTGCGTTCCCGCCACTTCAGAATTTACAGAAAAGGTGTTTTCTGTAATTAATGCGAAGTGGCGTGACGACAAAAATAAAGCTTCCATTAAGCTTATACGCAATTATTTGAGATGCCATAAATATATTTAAAGCAGATACGAAATTGTTATTAGGCTGAAAAATAAAATTTGTATGAAACAAATATAGTACATTGTTTAACGAATTTTTCATCACATTTGCGAGGAAATAAATAACTACAAAAATTATAACTGCACCAATCAAAAATTGACGAAATTAACAACTTCACTTCCAGATCAGAATATTTTATCCGTCAAAGAAAAAGGTGGCAACCCTACGGCAGTGGCCGCAAACGACAGCTCCGCGGGGCAGTGCGGAAGGGGGAAATACTCGGAAATAGTCGCATAAATTGAGTAGGTAGGATGGAAATGGAACTACCTCTAATGGTTTTGTAAATTCTACGATACTGTTTAGTAATTTTAACATTTTTTAACCACAGCGACAAGTAGGTACTTATGTTAGTTACTGTTTCGTTTATAATATGGTTGTTGGAGAAAATAATATGACTTTGTGCGGCGTCATAAAGATAAAATAGAAAGCAAATAGAAACAAAGCAAGATAGAATGTTATTATGTACTTACAAGCTTTTCATTAATTTAATTTGCAATGTACCTATGTACCCAATGATATCATTGTATGTACCTATGTATGTTTCTTCGGGTGGAATCTTGCAACTCAATTTTGAAGTAGGTAGATATCCTCAACCGATTGAGCTGAAATATGGCAATACAATAATATGGTACCATGGAGCTGGTCTGATGATGGAGCCGGAAGGTGGCCCTAGGAACTCTGTAATAAATAAAACATTCGTAGGTACCGAGTTTGGGCTCTTCAGAATCGTCTTGGTGAGCAATTGCTGGATGTTTATAGGAAAGTACATTTGGCTATAAAAGCTTGTCACAACAAAATATTTTTTTGACAGAAACTTAATCACCGACAAGTAAAGACAAAACGATTCATTATTCACTACATAGTATAAAATGGCTCCGGCCCATCTCGTAACTTTCCCATTTCGACAACTAAACAAAAGACGTGCGAAACAAGTGACAAAGTGTGCCAACTCGTAACTATTTTAATCTTCATCTTCCCGCTGTCTGTCCTATGTAAGTAATTAGGTAGGTAGGATACTTAGATCTAACTACGCAACGGATTTTGATGTGTTTTTTTTTTATACATAATAGATAAGTGATTCAAGAGTAATGTTTATATTTTTCATAAATAAGTATGTAGGTATGTAGTGTCAATTTGGACTCGCAAGTTACACTTTCGAAAGTGTAAACCAGCTGATAGAAATGATAAATGATGTTTATTTGCAAGTAGGTTTTTACACTTTTACACGTCATTTTTTTAAACTAGATGGGGCCGGTGTTTCGTACCTGACTACTCTGAGAAGAAACAGCCGAAACAAACTCAGAGGTCATAGTCTCTTTTAAAGTCCAGACATTTATTCTTGCTCAATTCACATGAGGACCATGCAGATTAGTGCCAGAGATGGTCTTTTGAAGAAAGAACCATACAGATTTGAGTGGACCTGTCCAGTCGGTGCAAGCATTTGTCAGATGTTTTTATCGTGTAGCTCGACTTATAACTCAAGGAGCTCAACGAAACGACGAACAATACCAAAGAAAGGACATTTGGGTAGGTCGCTTAAAGTACTCAAACTGCCAGACAGTTGTGGGAAAAACAAACAAAAAATAAAAATGCGATACATACCTACCCTTTTTCAAGCGCGGCAGCGGTTCCGGGAACACAGCTAATTCGTATATTAATGAAAAAAATGTACCTACTTACTTACTAACTGTTAACTTTTACCGACGAACTGATCTTAATAAACTTATAAAGGGTGTAAAACACCTCTTAGCGAAGCTGAAAGGCACTTGTTCTCCTCGTCATTGCGATCATTTTTTGTTCTACACCATACCACGGTAATATTATAACACAGTAGTGTAACTCAGCCGCATGATAGAAATAAATGCCTACAGCCGCGCGGTACGTAAACATGCGTTATAGGGCTGCCCGTCTCCAGCATTTTCATTACATTTGCCTACTTTCTGTTTCTATTTAGTTTTGTGATTGTAAATATCCTTTTTATATGAATAAATGAAATACTTTGTATATTGAGTGATAATTCAGAACCGCATATAACTACCTATTTCACTCGTCTCAATAACTTTCCGTTACTCTATTCGCTTTATTTATTCATCCAAACACCTTTTTTTTCGTGAGATAAAAGGAAATACATATCCATTAAAAAGACACACATTATGTACCTACCTACTAGTAAGTAATAGTTATTTATAGTCTTACCTTTCAGAGTTTCCAGGTAATCCGTATGCTCCCGGCCGTGCCTCCTGAGGCACGGTCAACGGAAACAAAGGTCAAGCTTCGGAAGTCGGTGACAAAAACATTAAATCAATCAAACAAAGGTCACCGACTTCGAAGCTTGACCTTTGTTTGATTGATTTGGTGTTTTTTTCACCGGCTTCTGAAACTAAAGTTATTTTTCACTTTTTTATGTTTTTCTTTTTGTGTTTTTTTGTTTGTTTTTTTTTTTGAAGTCGGTTTTATTTTTTGCAAAAAAGTTTTATTTCATTTTTCCATTTTTAGTTGTAATATCCTATACTTACAAATATTTGCTATGCATCAATTGTACATTGTTAAAAATACATGTCATGGTAATAGGCTTATCCCCAATAAATGGAACATAACATGCATAACTTTCGAAATCTGGGTGTACTGTACACATTTACGTACCCCTCAGAACATACAGGCGTAATGTTACGTCGTGATGTTGTATAAACAATAAACATCCAAGCGATTACAGCAATCACGACCGATTTACCGTCTATTTTTGAAGAGTTCCATTGTATATCTCCGAATGTCAGCATCAAATCTTCACCAAATTAAAATGGAACCACCTCAGGAGTATACTCTTTCAATTAAACCAATAACTGTAACCAAAACTAGAACTAAAAGAGTAAGTGAAAACATAAAATTAAAATATACAAAATAACAAAGTACAGGTTGTCACATTCATAAATTCCTCTCACAATACTTCTGACAGGCCAATCAAATCTTATTCCATCCATCCGCAAACATACCTAACTGTCGAAATCTGGGTGTATTGTACACATCTGCGTACCCCCTCAGAGCATACAGGCGTGATGTTACGTCATACGATTGGAGCTACCACAACAGATTTGCCGTCTATTTTTGAAGAGTTCCATAGTATATCTCCGAAGATCAACATCAGATCTTCACCAAATTAAAATGGGACCACCTCAGGAGTATACTTTTTCAAATGAAAAAAGAATTTTGAGAATCGGTCCACAAATGGGAGAGAAATCAGGTAACATACATAAAAAAAAAGTGGGTTTTTATTGAAATTTTAGGATTCGGTAAAGGCTTATATTTACCGAATCCTAAAATTTCAATAAAAACCGGCAAATCGTCAATACAACCCTCCAAGTTCATAAAGGTCGAGAAACGATTTTTTCAAGGTCAAAGTCATTGCTAGACCTTTATGAGCTTTGAGGGTTGTATGATGATTTGGATGATTATAATTCTGTAACTACATACGTCTTACAATCGCGAACAATATTTTAATCAACATACAACCTAGCATTGGCCTGCAAATTGCAAAAAACGTAAGAAAATTTGGATTTTGCGGGCTGGTCGTAACATTCACCTTAACCGAATCATTTTTTATGAAATGAGTCTGCTACTCATTACCAACTGCCCCGGTAAATGTAACTATAAATTGAATTGAAACTAACATAGTAACAATGATACAGTCAACCGAATGGTTGTGACTTGTTCAGTTAAATGTACAATATTCTTTGTTAATTTACACCATGAACTCTTGTAGGGACTATATTTTGACCTCAACCTTTTTAGCTTTGTAGGTTCAACTGCGAGGTCTTGATACATTTATCATATTATGTTTATGATAAAATCAGCCAAACTAAATTGTTGACATTTGTTTGGTAAAATGTACAATATTCTTTGTTAATTTACACCATGAACTCTGGTAGGGACTATATTTTGACCTGAACCTTTTTTGTTTTGTAAGTTCAACCGCGAGTTCTTGTTATATTTATCATATTTTTATGATATAGGTAATCAACCAAACCAATTTTTTGAAAGGACGGTAACAATTTTTGCCCTGATATAAATACAATATATGTAAAATAAATAATATATAATGATAAATAATATATGTAACATATGTATGCAAAAATTAACGATTACAGTAAATTCAAATAGTCGGCATCCTTAATTATTTCCATTTTGATTTTTGGGATACATGTAAAACTAATTAAAGCTGTGGTTTATTATTCACTGATAAAACATAATTAACGCGTTTCCGGTTTGCAATTAATAGTGAAAATTATTCAAACATATTTTTAGGGGACTAATATAGGTTAGGTAAATCTCTTTACATGAAAATATGAAAGAAATGGGTTTATAATTTGTTGACTATGTAAACGTCTATTCTGTGAACAAAAACGGCTAATCCGCAGTCTACCTACAACATTAAAGTCTGTGGGTTATTCAGGTGGCTCTCAACCCTTTGTCTAGAAAGAATTCGCAAATTGTTTGGGCACATTAGCGATCCAACCAGTACTGCCTCAAAAGGAAAATCTACTACTGCTATGTCTGAGGCAATCTTCCTTCTACTATTTGCATTTCACTGCTTAGTGACATCAAATCGCCTTTCATTTATCGTTTTTTTTCCTAAGAAAACTGTTCTAATGGAACCGATTATTCATAAAGACGCCTAAAAAAAAAGTAGCGGCAAAAACACTGTAACGTGTGAGAACTTATTAATGTAAAAAGGGTATTTTTTTAATTAAAAAATACAAGACACTATAAAGACATACAGCTTTCAATGAAATAAATAAAATAAAGCTCAATCTACGTCCAATGGACTATAAAATAAACTATAAATTAACTTTGTAATCGGCAATTTTTGACAGGGCACGCGTTCATACTTCATACTAATTTGGTCATCGTCCTTCGTTTAATAAAATGTACATTATTGTTTGTTAATTTGCACTATGAACTCTGGTAGAAACAATATTTTGACCTGAAACTTTTTAGTTCTGTAGGTTCCACCGCGAGGTCTTGTTATATTTATCATATTTTTATGGTAAAATCAACCAGACTAAATTGTTGAGATTTGTTTGGTAAAATGTGCAATATTCTTTTTTAATTTACACCGTAAACTCTGGTAGGGGCTATATTTTGATCGCAACCTATGTAGTTTTGTAAGTTCAACCGCGAGGTCTGGTTATATTTACCATATTTTTATGATAAAATCAACCAGACTTAATTGTTGACATTTGTTTGGTAAAATGAACAATACTCTTTGTTGTTGATTTACATCAAAACTCTGGTACCAACTTCAACCTTTGTTAGTTTTGTAAGTTCAATAGCGAGGTTTTGATATATTTATCATATTTTTGTTATAAAATCAACCAGACTAAATTGTTAAGATTTGTTTGGTAAAATGTACAATATTCTTTGTTAATTTACACCGTAAACTCTGGTAGGGACTATATTTTGATCGCAACCTATGTAGTTTTGTAAGTTCAACCGCGAGGCCTTGTTATATTTACCATATTTTTATGATAAAATCAACCAGACTTAATTGTTGACATTTGTTTGGTAAAATGTACAATACTTTTTGTTGTTGATTTACATCAAAACTCTGGTACCAAATTTAACTTATGTTAGTTTTGTAAGTTCAATAGCGAGGTTTTGTTATATTTATCATATTTTTATTATAAAATCAACTAGACTAAATTGTTAAGTTTTGTTTGGTAAAATGTACAATATTCTTTGTTAATTTACACCATAAACTCTGGTAGGGACTATATTTTGATGGCAACCTATGTAGTTTTGTAAGTTCAACCGCAAGGTCTTGTTATATTTATCATATTTTTATGATAAAATCAACCAGACTAAATTGTTGAGATTTGTTTGGTAAAATGTACAATATTCTTTGTTAATTTACACCGTAAACTCTGATAGGGAACGTGCAGGAACTATAGGTGGCAGCACTAATCGACAAAAGAGACACTATGCGGACAGAAAAGGAAACTTATCACTTCTCATCGTGCTTTCAATTTACATACAAAATTGTCTCTTATATTATATTATTTTTGAATATGCTAAAAGGTATAAAATATGAGTTCCGGTCTATCAATAACGATCGTCAGCGTAATATAAATGTTTAATAATATGAATTTTATATCTTTCGTTTACTTTCTGATGAAAATTGTGGTGTATGAAGACATGGTGGCTGGCATAACTAAGATAGCTTTCTTATTTTCAACACATGTTATAATGGAAGGGAATCCTTTAGCAGCGAGAACAGTATCTCCAGGCTCTAATAAATCAATTAGTTCACAATCATTTGATGAAGCAATCAATAAAATGCAGTCCGTAGCATTTAGATACAAAACTTAAAAAACCAAAGGAGTGCAGCCAACTAAAAACATTAGGTATTGTGGGTATAACCATGTTTATATTCTGTGAGTCTTTGATTAACTGTTGAGGGATATTCGGTGTGAACTTTATTTAGTGCGGTCTAGTAGAACACGTGTATGGTGAAGTCTAAATGGTTCTGGTATGTTTGCATGGACGGTTGATTTTGAGGGCCTTCTCAATGCAGAGTGTAACAAAAACAAGTTGTTTTTAAATATTTTTCTTTACTGCGTTTATCCATTTTTTGCGTTTTTTACCAAAACATGGTATGATAGTAGTATTCTTTGGAAAGTAATAGAATTTTACGCTAATTGATTTATTTTCATTTTTGTGGATGTATTGGTACCTACATCCAGAAATGCAACAATGCATTATGATTAGTTAATTAATTTTCACTATAAAATTAATTCTGTTTACTTGTTAGAAAAGTCAATGTACAGAGCACAAGATTCGGATTGGCGACGCCAGTTGGCAGCACCGTCGTTGTGCACGTTCCCTATAGGGACTATATTTTGATCGCAACCTATGTAGTTTAGTAAGTTCAACCGCGAAGTCTTGTTATATTTATCATATTCTTATGATAAAATCAACCAGACTTAATTGTTGACATTTGTTTGGTGAAATGTACAATACTCTTTGTTGATTTACATCAAAAATCTGGTACCAACTTCAACCTTTTTAGTTTTGTAAGTTCAATAGCGAGGTTTTGTTATATTTATCGTAGTTTCCTTGTAATTCAGCCAACCTTTGCTAATTTGGTAAATCCAACAAACCTTTTTTTTCAGTGTACGTGTGACGCAACGGGTGTCATATGTCCGAGCTCTAAGTATTCAGAAATAAACGTTTTATAGTCACGCGCCAGTACGGGTTGCTTACTTAATTTCCGCTCTATTTGGAAAAATTGAGCAATCGATTTTGTTTTCGACTCGCCTATGTTTTTCTCAAAATTTTCTTTGAAGGGTATTTTAACGACGTAGCTTCCGTCTTCTCGTCTGAAGGTTGAAGATTGGTAAAACTCGATGCATTTTTGATCTTCTTCTGATATTGATGGAGATTCATGTATGTCCTCCACTTCCCAAAATTGCTGTATCTCTTCGATATTATTTAGGATCACATTGCAATGGTATGTTTTGTAGTTGCCGCTTAAGATCCATCCCAACTGGGTTTGTTGGGCAATGGGCAACATACCTTCTGACCGACAGATACCGTCCATAAGGATAGTGGAATAGATATCTGCCCCAAATAAGATATCAATAGGCCTACTTTTGTAAAATTCGGGATCTGCTAGCGTTATTTGGTTAAGAGTAGGCCAGTCTGGCTTAGGTAAGGTACAGCTGGGTAAGTTATTTATGAGTCTATTCATTATATACACGTCCGTTTCAAAGGTAAAATCGCTAAGCAACGACGAACATTTGATGGTAATCATGCCCTTACAGTTGCTTTCCTTGTTTCCTATTCCAGAGATATAACCGTTACATTTTCGTCGCGGTAGTCTTAACAACTGAGCTGCGCTTTCCCTAATAATGGACGTCTGTGACCCTTGATCTAAAAGAACTCTCATTTTTTTATAAGATCCATCCGCTGCTTGTACGTTAATTATTGCTGTGGCAAGCAATATTTCTGAGGGTTCTTTAAGAAGCGATGCAACTGTATTACTTTCATGCTGCTGAGATGGCGATTTCATAATCGTGGCTGCATTTGTGTCAGATCGACGTGACGTAAAACATTCATGCAAAATGGTATTGTGTTCTTTATTGCATTCTTTGCATCTTATTTCAGAAAGGCATTTTTTACCTTCGTGATAATGTAAACAGTTAATACAAAGGTTCAAGTTAGCAACAGCATTTTTACGTTCATAAGGTTGCAATTCCAATAATTTTTGACATGCATGAATTCGATGATCGTCGGAGTTGCAAATAGGGCATTGCTTACGATGGTTAATTTTGCGTTTGGACTTTGACGATTGCGACACTTGATTTGTTGAATAATTCGTTTTAGGATTGTTATAATTTCGTTTATAATTGGAACCTTTAGAAAATGATGGTTTGTTATTGATGCTGGATTGAGATGGGGATGATTTCTGCGTAGAATTTTCAAGCTTCTTACGTGAAGTTTCCAGCATCATAAACTTAGTTTCCAAAAAATTAAGGAAATCTTCCAAGACGGGTAACTCTCTCGGAGATTTTAAGGCTTGTAGATAATCCTCGTATGTATCCGAGTCCAATTTTTGAGACAATATACATACCAGGAAAGGGTCCCAGGAAGACACATCGACTCCCAGATTCTTGATAGCATTCACGCTCTCGTACGTAGTGTCGTGAATGCGTTTTATATGATTTGATGATTGTTGCTGGTTTGTAGGGATATTCATGAGATTGTTAAGATAAGAAGTGAAGATCAGTCGTTTATTATTATAACGATGGTTCAGGATATTCCAGCATACAGGATAATTGTCGGAGCTTATTTGGAGATGTTGGATCAATTTTTCAGGTTCACCTTTGATTTTACTCTTTAGGAACTGCATCTTTTGTGCATTCGACAAAGAGGGGTTGTTGTGCACTGCTTCGGTAAAAAGATCTTTGAACGAAATCCACTTATTGTAGTTTCCCTCAAAGGTGTTTATCTCCATTTTAGGGGTTGATTTTTCAATATGTGCAACGGACCACATTTTCTTATTGATGTCTTTCTTGATTTTGTTATAATAATTCTCATAATGAGTAAATTGCTCTTCATACTCGGGGTTTGATCCGCCATACTCGTTGTCCAGCTCCCAATGAAGCGAGTCGATAGCTGCCCAACGAGATTGTATGGTCTTCAGGATGTCTTCAAACTCCCATTTGTCCGTGATGAGATCAAGGTTGATATTGGAAGATGTTCTCAAGAAAGCTTTAAAATTGGTAGCTTGCTTTTTAAACAGACCTTCGGCTTTACTCTCTTCTGGAGTAGAAGTTTTAGCAGCAGCGTGAGATGCGAGGTTGGAGGTTTGTGCTTCCGCAGTAGGTTTGAAAGTAGGAGGTTTCAATACAGGGGTTTGCGGTCTGTTTGCGAGAGGGTTATAGCTTTGAATAGTAGTTTTAATGTTGTTATATTTCTCCTTCATTTGATCGTATTGATTAGTACTGAAATATGTATGAGATTGATCACCAAAAGATATCAACGTCATGTGATTATTATGGAACTCTGTAAAGTATTGTTCCAAGGTA
This sequence comes from Xestia xanthographa, assembly GCA_905147715.2. Lineage (NCBI taxonomy): Eukaryota > Metazoa > Arthropoda > Insecta > Lepidoptera > Noctuidae > Xestia > Xestia xanthographa. The sequence goes on from LR990644.1 coordinate 32,242,407, forward strand.
GCTAATCGACGACGCAGGTAGTCTGAGGTCTTGCGCTCTGCACCATCCTTCTTGAAATTGGTGAAGAGCCCGTCTACGGCTTCGATTAGTTGTTGTTGGGTTGCTAGAATGTCATCCATGTTCGACATTATAAAGGTAAAAAAGAGACCTTACTTGTATTGTAGGCTTCTTTGAGATCAAATGTCCTTGCGATGGCTGCAAGAACAAACCTGGAGTACCAGCGCGAAGAGATGACGCGATGCTTTCGTAAAAACCAGGTTCAAACAGGATCAGCAGGATGGCTGTTTACCAGGGGCTGGTAATAAGTTCCAAGCGAGACACTCACACAGTTCAGGTAGTAGACACACGCGTGATGGTCCCGCTCCGATGGCTCGAAGGACCAATGTTTGGGATTGGGGTGAGATAAAGATAAACTAAGATTGAAGATAATCAAGATAACTATATTTTAGTACTTAATACAAATGGGATAACTATTAAAACTAATGAGGTGAAGGAGATGAGATTGAGTCGCGCCCGATATGCTGTCCGAGACGTACTGACTGTTTTACATAAAATATTGAAGGCATAGAGCGCGGTGTCGCGATTACGCTGACTTGTTCATTATTGTTCGGTGATTGACCCGAACAGTTGGTGCGTTGGTTCAATCAGGAAAGAGTCAGTGAGTCGTGTTAGAGGCGATCAGAGCTCATTGTGGATGGCATGTCGATAGCTAGGTCCCAATCTGAACAATCAAGTCGAGCTATTTGACAATGCATCTTCTGTGCACGCTCGTTCCATCAAAGACCTCACCCAAGGCTTTCCATCACGCGTGATCGTGGTCAAAAGCAGGCTGGGTCGTACCCGTGGTTCCGGTGGGTCAACAATCCCATTACCGGGTCCATGGGTAATTTTACTACGGGTTTATTGGATTTTATTTTTTATTCATCTACCAACTACCATGAGGCCAGAACCATAAAGGAGGTATTTTATATTTTTAATAGGAATCTCATAATCAATCCATGTACATTTCGACATTCATTCATTTTTTTTTGTCATTTTTTTTTTTTTTATCATGCAGTATGCAATGTAGAAAATACTTCTTCATGATTCTAGCCTCCTGGTAGTTGGTAGAAAAATAAAAAACCAATAAACCCGCAGTCAAATTTTGCAATCACTTGTTACCAGTGGTACCAGTGGGATATGAATATGATATTAGGCTGTTATTATGGATTTGTATTTTCTATCGATATATTCAGAAGTTCAGGAAACAATCCCTATTGCCATGGAACCACCGGTCCACCGGTAATTAAAATTACCCATGGACCCGGTAATGGGTCGACCCCGGGACCACGGGTAACGACCCAGCAGGCTCATTTTGAAAAGAAAAAATAGATTTTCAACCAATGACCTCAGACCATGTTAAAAACTCAAGACAGCGCTGCGCTGCCAACAATAAAGTGAGACCAGCTCAAATTACGTCTCGCTCTGTTCATACACACTCACACGCACACATTTACATTAAACTATGCCTCAATAAATGTACAACATGTTTACGAAACCGACCTCACTTCTCAGTTCGCAGAGTTCCGTCTTGACCATTTTATTTGGTCTGAGCCAATGATGGATGATGTTTAGAACTAGCTATGCCTGCGCCATTAAATTACAAACACTCATCTGCTATGATAGCATAAAGATGGTAGTTTAAATTCTACAATAAGAACTGCGATTGACACACCCTGTGACGATGCATAGATGGCGCCTCGAGATCATTTAATACACCTGCACGTTGGCACATAGAGATGGCGCTACTAGTTGAAACTAAACACCATGCAGTTTATTTGTGATGTCTAACTTCTAGGGACTTTTTTATTTCTTATTTTAATGTATAAACTTCTAGAGCTTCATACAGTCCTAAATCATATTGTCGCGTAGAAAGCTATTTCAGCATTTTCAGCCCATGCACAAAAGGGAACGCAGACAACCGTTCTGAGTCATAAACTAGGGAGACTATTAGAAATAGCACACCAAAAAGTTCAGCAGACATTTTACTACTGTTTATTTTCACAGACAAAAAAGACAAGCACTGTTGACTAATGCATTCCATTGGGCACTGTTTGGTGACTCATCGGAGATTCTTGTCTTCCCGTAATAAATGTCGTTGGGGGATCTAACTGCCTGACATCTTGTCGTTTATTAATCCCTTTTTACGACACCCACACAGTGGGGGAATTAGTTGGCCATTTCTTCATGGCGCACTAGGAAGTGGGGAAGGATGGGCGTTGTGAAAACGTATGGCCTGTTTTTAGTATACTGGACCATGGAATAGTGATGGTGGACGACCTAAATTAATTTGCTTCGGTCATTTTTGAAGAGAATCCACTTACTGCTTTGAAGCTTTCAGTTCGTTCGGGTCATAAATCATCATAAGTTTTGTTGGCAACAGAAGAATGAAACATCAAATTAATTTAAAACATTTATTATAAATTAATATAATAAAAAGCATACAAGACAATAACTTAAGCTAAGAAATGCACAAGTTGGTACGTTTCTTATTAGAGTTTCCACTTAATTTAATTAGTATTCAATTAAAACAGACTTCGAATAATACTATATCATTTGATAAAATTTATTATTATTTATTCATAAATATTGCACATGATGCGTCAATGTCGTTGACGAGTCAGTGCGATGGATGTAGAATTCGGAAAACTTTCGTCGGTCCTCAAGGACACTTTGGTAATAAATGCACGCGACTTAGCCTCTACTTACGTTTGAAAAACATATAAAAAGTGGTATAAAAGTGGTCCAGCGAGGGCTTTACGCCCTTACATATTGTAACTTACAATCTACCACGACACAGGAATAGGGCACACTTTTACTAATTTAAAGGAAAATATATTGCAAAAATACGATCTAATGGTCTGTGTGGTGGTAGGCTTACGCTTACAGTTCGTTATACTAAGACTTAGTGAGTGTCGGCACGCGCCTAGTCGTGGTGCTCGTCCTGTGCCAGCTCCTCCATGTCCTCCTGGTCGAACTCGGTGTCGTCCTCCGCCGTCGCCTCCTGGTACTGCTGGTACTCCGACACCAAGTCATTCACGTTACTCTCAGCTTCGTTAAACTCCATTTCGTCCATGCCCTCACCGGTGTACCAATGCAAGAAAGCTTTACGCCTGAACATAGCGGTGAACTGCTCCGATATTCTCTTAAACAGCTCTTGGATGGCTGTCGTGTTTCCAATAAACGTCGACGACATCTTCAGACCCTTGGGCGGGATGTCGCACACGGCAGTCTTAACATTGTTCGGGATCCATTCAACGAAGAAGCTGCTGTTCTTGTTCTGAATAGATAGCATCTGCTCGTCCACCTCCTTCATGGACATGCGTCCACGGAAGATGGCGGCCACGGTCAGGTAGCGGCCGTGGCGCGGGTCGCAGGCCGCCATCATGTTCTTGGCGTCGAACATCTGCTGCGTGAGCTCGGGCACGGTGAGGGCGCGGTACTGCTGGCTGCCGCGAGATGTCAGGGGAGCGAAGCCGGGCATGAAGAAGTGGAGACGTGGGAACGGCACCATGTTGACCGCCAGCTTGCGGAGATCCGCATTCAGCTGGCCAGGGAACCGCAGACACGTCGTCACGCCGGACATGGTGAGCGACACCAGGTGGTTGAGGTCGCCGTACGTGGGGTTGGGCACTTTGAGGGTTCTGTAGCAAATGTCGTAGAGAGCTTCGTTGTCTATGCAGTAGGTTTCATCTGTGTTTTCGACTAGTTGATGAATAGAGAGCACTGCGTTGTAGGGCTCCACCACTGTGTCGGACACCTTGGGCGAGGGCACCACGGAGTATGTGTTCATGATCCTGTCGGGGTACTCCTCGCGGATCTTGGAGATGAGCAGCGTGCCCATGCCGGAGCCGGTGCCGCCGCCGAGCGAGTGTGTGAGCTGAAAGCCCTGCAGACAGTCGCAGTTCTCGCACTCCTTGCGGACTACATCGAGTACTGCGTCGACGAGTTCTGCGCCCTCGGTGTAGTGTCCCTTGGCCCAGTTGTTCCCTGCGCCGGACTGCCCGAAGACGAAGTTGTCCGGCCGGAAGAGTTGCCCGTAGACGCCTGAGCGGACTGCGTCCATTGTGCCTGGCTCGAGGTCGAGGAGGATGGCCCGGGGGACGTACTTGCCCCCGTTCTCCGCCGTCGCAACTGTGGACAAAACACAAAAAAAGATTAGCAATTTTTCATTCAATATTCGTTTCTGAAAAAACAAGGACATTGAAACAGGAAAATGCATTGTAAATTCAAGATTTGAAACTGAATTGAAAAGCAAATTAGGTCGTTATTATCGAGATCGATCTGAGATCAGTTTTTCTGGCCTGTCGTAACAAAGGCAATCTGAATCAGTTTGATAGCCAGTCATTTGTGCCCAGGCCAGTTCTTTTCACCACTAGATATAGCGTGAAAATATCAATCAAATTTTGAGTATTTTTATCGTGAATGCACGATATTATACCTAAATCATATCATGTAGCTAGACAAATTGTTCGTTGAGATTAAAGTCGAAACGAAGGGAGTTGCATTCCTTGTGTAGGTACCTTGTATGCACTGATTTCAGCAAACTGCTTTTGGTAAGTCTTTCTAAACTCATTGTAGATGGAACGTCAATAAATATCTAGGTCCTAACAGATTAGGACCTAGATAATTATTGACGTTCCATCTACAATCCCATTGATCAGAATCAATGAGGTCTAACATTTTTAAAATATAAAATGACATTTAGCAGTTTTTTAACCAATGACGATGTTTGGAACTGGCTAAGTATAACAACGCCATTAGTCTCACAGATAATCTTCCCCGTTCGGAATTACCTCATCAACTTTTCCTTCAAAGTCTAAGACAAAGATGCCCTATAAACCCATCCAACTTGTCAGTACATTTCCTATAGTATAACCTAAATAAAATTGCACTTGTGCGCAAAATCGTAAGTTAGACAATGATCGGTCACAGTGGTCAGTTCCGACTGTTGCGGGCGAGGTCGTTCACACCAGTTATCTTGAACTTAAACTTCACAAAGAGAACTCTGTACTGGAAATTGAAATTGTTTCTAGGTAATCAAATGAGAGATAATGGCTGAATAATGTAGGCAGTTTAACGGTTTGTGTTTTGGAGCGATAATTTAAATCTGTGTGAAGGCAATTTGTTTGTTTTGTGTTAGATTGTTTATTTGTTTTTTTTTTGGACTGTGATTGTTGAATGTGATCACACCACAGGGCCAGACAGAGTGACATTCTATCAAACATGGAGTTAAAGTAAAAAATGAGGGCGGACTTTGACGATTTTAGTGGCAATCGTTTTCAAACTGTCAGCCACTTATTCTTTGAAGATGGTTCAAGGATCTGGTAATAACTGATAAGGTGAACGGAATTATGGGTCTGAAAGGCTTTGAAGGGTTCGATAGGAGTTCAATAAGGCGTAGGGGTAGCAGTGAATAAATAAGGTCTTATTTTTTCGAATAATATATTGAACATTTCCACCCAGCACATTGCCATTTTCGTCTTCCGTATTTAGCTTTGATCATAAAATATCGATTGTAGAATGGTACAACCTCTACGATGAAAACTTGATATTAATGTTGTAAATTCAAATTGAGCTGCAGTTCGATTGTCAACATTCAGCGCTGGCTGAAATTCACCATTCCAACAGCTCGCTCAATGCGTCAACGGCATTTCAAATTTCGACTATCGCCCTCTTAAATGACATAAAATAGGTACTCATATTGTCACAATCCACCTCACTTTTTAATCGACATCAAATAGCCTTCATATCAAGCACTGCAATAAAAGTGAGGCGGGCGCATCGAACTGTGGACTATAGGAGGCGGGCAGTGAGAATAGCAACATTAGCAACAATAACTGTACAGACACTGTTAGACGGAGCATGCGGTCAGCCGCACAACGATATTATACACGTATCAAATAGCAGATTGACGGAGAATGCAATGGTTTGAAATTCGATTTCCGTGTGGCAAGAATTTCAGATACCTACATAACAGTTCGGTTGAGAATTTGATTGAAGGGTAATTTGAATATGGAAGCTCTAAGATCGAAGTCTGTTCGTTGCGATGTTTAAATTTCGATCGGTGGCTTTTCTAACATAGAGCTAGCTTAAGCCTTGTGCAAAAAGAGCAGTTCGTGATTTGGACACTAAACGGCGAAGACGCAACACTTTGTGAAGTACGTACTCATAGAATATGAGGGTATGATGTAAATAATCCGGGTAACGCGGATTAGTGTTGCATGAGGTCGTTGCTCTGCCACTATTTAAGTCAATCATTTGTACAAAGAGTTTAATTGTTGTAAATCACTTGTAATTGTTGGGAATGGGTCCTACGTGACAGTTCTGTGTTAACAACAAGAATTGCGATGATTACATCTAAACGCCTATGTTATGCAAGAATGTTGCAATGAGAAAAACCGGCCAAGTGCGAGTCGGCCTCGGGCACGAAGGGTTCCGTACCATTATCTAAAGGGTGTAAAACACCTCTTAACGAAGCCGAAAGGCACAAACTTTTTTCCCCGTCATTGCGATCATTTTTTGTTCCACACCATACCTGGAAACCTAGTTACAGAGATATTGGGGGTCAAAGTTCCAACTTTTTGACAAGTTTTTTTTTTAATTTCAACTGTCTAGCTATCACGGTTCATGAGATACAGCCTGGTGACAGACAGACAGACGGACAGTGGAGTCTTGGTAATAGGGTCCCGTTTTTACCCTTTGGGTACGGAACCCTAAAAATGATGATTTAAATGTGTCATATAACAGTTTTTTAACGTTTATATGTCAATTATTATAACGCGTTTCTTTTCAATAAAGCGGATGATTTGTGATAATTATTATCCATTGATTGTATGAAGTGCTATTCAATTTATAGATAGGTATTAAAAACAATACAATAGGGTAGATGAGGCTTTTAAAATTCTCAATAAGTACGTCACGCCGCGCGCCGTGGCATAATTTGTAGTGCGTTCTGACGTCACAAGTTTTGATCTGTTTTCTCTTTGTCAATATTCATTGATTTACAAACACAAAATATACGTGCCTAGTATTCTCCAATACTCTAACTGACGGACTAAATAGATTTGCAATTTATTGATGGTGGAAACTAGCATATTGTGGTTAAGTAGCTCCTTATTATTTTTCTTTAAAGTAATTAATTAGCAACAAATTAAGTTTCACTAAGAACACAAGTAGCTCTAGAGACATTACATATTTTATAATTAGTCGCTTGTTAGAAACTGTCGCCATTTTATAATTTTCTCTTGACGTAAACTTTCTATTCCATTATTTTTAATTGGAGTGAACGGATTTAATCAAACATTTTTAATCTTTAATGGAAGAGGCGAGATAACAATTTACTTATTAAGATTTTGTGATAAATATTCTTTTTGTTTCTCGCCAAATTGATGGAGTCTCATTCAAAATATGTGTTTCTTTTTTAGAACGGTTCAATTAGACTTTGAAAGTTGGCTGTAGAAATCTAGTTGTAATCCACCATCTTTTTTTTAGGTGACGTTTTGAATTGACAGTTCATTGACAGCTGCTTTCGATTGGTTTCAAAATGAATGCTTCCAGAATTAGCTACGAAAATGACTTTCCAATATCCACGTGTTTGTATCTTCACGACTAATCGTTCAAACCCTAAGGCAACGACATTTAAACCTTGAAAGTTGGAAACTACAACAATTGCCTGTCTATAAAGATCGAAACACAAGTTACAGCCTACCAGACCGAATAATTAGCTGGATAATCACATGTTCCCCTAAGTATGGAGTCCATAGCTACTATTTCTTAGTAGTTTGATTTCCAACGATAGTCTGGTAAGTAATTTGAGGAATTTATTTTAAAGGAAAGCAGCAATGGACGACAACGGTCAAGCTAATTGTGGTATTTGAAAACAGCTGTTTTTGATTGGTAGGTAACTAGATAGTTTTCTGTCATTACTTTATAGATAATTGAACTTTAATTATATGTGAATAAAACCATCTGTTCTGATACCTTTAAATACGTCAAGAAAAACAGTGTAAATTGATATTTTATTACTGAATAAATTGTAACAACAGCTGATTATTCATAAGTTAATAGCCTTGAGTTGGATTGTGAAACATTCCCGAGTTCAAGGGCCCAAGGCTATGACGTAGATTTTATATGGCATTATAGCCATATGGTAAAATAATTTGTTTGTTGCGTGCACATTTTATTGGCGCCGCAAACGGTTGACTACATACTTTTTGTTGTTTATGAGCTGTTATTTTATTACAACTATTCAGAATCCTAAACATTTTGTAACTTGACGACACAAAACTTTTTGCCTTGGTTATGAAGTACCTACATATTATATTATCTGTGCCTTGGTTAAACGTGGAGAACTTCCGGAACTTCCAGAGTCTTGACAAAGTGACATTCTACCAGCGATAATGATAATGATGGAAAAATCAAAAATGTACTGAAAATTTCAAGTCTAACTAGTTGTAGAAATACGAAACGCTCTGAAAGCGATTGTCGCTTGTCTATGCCTGACTGGAAACAAACTTCCTAGATACCTAAGTTAAGAGAATACATTATGAAGATTTGCCAAGAATACTGACCAGAGGCCTCATTGTAGTATACGGAGATTCGCTCGAGTTGTAGGTCGCTGGTTCCTCTGTAGACACCGTTGGGGTCGATGCCGTGCTCCTCCGATATGATCTCCCAGAACTGTAGACAAACAAACACTCACATTAGCATGTTTTATTAAAAAAGGATATTATAGTGACAGGACGAACAATTTCCAAAATAAATTGGGTAAATAGAATTAAAAGCTGGCAACATTACAGTGCTGTCAAAAAGAGCGTCGTCGCGTCGATTTAAAAATGCAGTAGACAGAATAAAAAATTAGAATAAAGAAATTATATATTATTATTTATTTATTATTAGAATTGTTTTTTTTTCTGTTCTTTGATATAAATGAGGTGTTTTTACCCGACTGAGGGTTATGTTTTTAAAACTGTTATTTATATTTTGTAACTTTTCAATAGTATTTTTCTGTAAGTAGCTTCCACATTTGGGCCTTGCCGCCGTCCCACTACTGGGCAATTGTACCTTCCGTTAAACTATAAAAATGTCATAGGTACCAAAAATACCAAAGTAACCATTCACATCATACCGTTTCAAGAACACATTCAAAGCCGGGTGTTTTCAAAAACAACAAGAAGAACATGGATCATTGATTAATGTCATTCATGGCGCCTCTTCCCCTCCGTTCTGTCATCTTTTATTTTAGAACGCACATCTGTCTGTCTCTGACATGTTTGGACTTGTCTGATTTTTGCTCTAAAATAATAATTACTTAGATAAAAGTGACTGTTGTCTGTTAGTCATTTTTCTAAAATAGAAAGGTCATAGGGCATTTCGATAAGCTGCTGATAAAATGTCGTTCATTTATTAGTCTGGTGTTTGGTATGTTTTCAAAGATTGATTATTTTTAAACGTCAACAGAAACAAAAATGATTCTCTAAGAATGGGAAGCACCAATAATTGACCAATGCGATACGCAAATATAAACCGCGTTCAAGACCTGTCACCTTTCAATATTCCGTAACAATCTTATCACTGACAGCTTATGAACTCGGTTTAGATGTGCTAATGCTGATCGCGTTCAGTTAAAATAATGAAAATATCGACTTTTAACCTGTTTTAGACTGAATAAGGTAATAACTCGTTTTTTTCTATAAAGTAATGAAAATCCATAACAACATAACAGTAGAGTGCTTGTACCCATAAGTTACCATAGACAAGTAAACACCATAAATAAAGCCAAAGTTTTCGAAGTTACGGGGAAATTGTCGAGATAAACAAAACGATAACGCTAACACACGGACACGCGTGTTTTCCGATAAAATGTTAGTAGGTCCGTACTAGTTTGTTTACTAAGATAGTTTTGTATGAATATGGGATTGGTGATAATTTGAAAGGTAATGTCAAACACGATAACGTGTTAATGTGTCTATTATGAACATGACATCAATGGAATAAATTGTTAAAAGCAAATATACCTAACCACAGCATTAAACTGTTTTTTTATGAGACTTGTACAAAATGTGGGGAGCAAATCTTAGGGCCTATTCTGTTGAAAGTTTTTATAGAAATACTAAACGCTTTAAAAGCGATTGCCAGTTGTCCACAGACCTTTAGGTAAGTAGGAGCAGGAACTTCTAAATGCTGCTTCCTATCACAAACCTGTCTTCAAAGAAGAACTCGTAAAACATTGCTCATTGAAGCTTCATCTAAAAAACTTAGACAAATCAAACAAATGTTAGCAACGATTACATGTCTACAAGACGTCAACACCAATCTCAGAATCGCCTCATAACTCAATCAATAAGATGCAGACCACATCGACAGTGCAACGTTCACCCGTATGCACCAATTACAGCCAATCACAGACTATTGACACTCTATTACAGACAATAAACCAGCTGACAACTGCAGAGTAAATCATTGTTGTCTTTGATACTATATCAACTGTCATCGGGGCAGTTGGAGAATAGATGCAGTTGTATTGTGTGTTGTCGGGAAGTGAAGAAAACGAAACTGAAAAGTAGATGGATGATGTGAAAGACGATACAGCAAGGCATGAAGTGAATTCTAAGAGGACAGCAACTAGAGACTTATGGAGGATGATGATGAGTATAATGTGGATGGCTTTAGAGCCCAAATATCTTTAAACACAAAAGAAACGATGGATTGAATGTGAAAGATGGTATGACTAGAAAGAGCCTAGATAACGATTAATAGAGAAGTATGAAAGAAGAATATATTATTATACTGCTCTGCTAATGATGATGAAAGGCAGGACGATTATTATGAAGAAAATGCGAGACGGGACCAAGAGAAATGTAGATGCACCTATCGAAGAAGCGGTCACAATTAATGCAATCATAAAGAAATTATTCTATGGGAAAAAAGTGAACGTGTGAACCTGCCACACTGGTAAGTTCCCAACAGTACTAGATGGATCGATGGAGATAGACGGTCAGGACATTCGCAAAGGTAAATTATTAATTTAGACAGACACACGGTCTTGGCACTAAGCCATATTAGTTAGCAACGGTCCTAGTCTAACTTTTATTGCTCCATATGGTTCCTTCGACTGTGAAAGTGAGTTTGTTAGTTTTACTTCTAGTAATAACTTTCGATTAGAACATGGTTTATGAAGCTCGACAACAAAATAAACTACAACCTAGTTTTTTTTATATTTTCTGGGATAACGACTAATAGACACAAGTAACGAAGAAGAGATGCTGTGCAGAACAGTCCAGGAAATGATTCTTATAATGTTGCGAGTTTTCGCATTTTCGGAGTGCGAGTGAGTAAAATAAACAAACTTGATAATTTTCATGACTAATAAATCGCCTTAAAGTTTGACCCTCGTTGAACCTAAAATATTGTACATAGTAAGTACAATATTACTTATTATACTCAAATTTGACTATAACGGAACCTAGATCTCGGTCAAAACCCTCTAACATTAAGAAATAAAATTGCCTTTTGCCTATGTATACCTTCCAGTTCACAGTTACAATCTACCATCTATGTAGGGTAGGTATCAATTATCTTCGGCCACGTCCTAAAAACCTGATGGTTGTACAACCATTGGTTGAAGTGTGGTGACCGGTCGCGTGTGAACACTTGCCCTTATTTCAGTAATGTCTCATACCATTGACCTGACGTACATTAATAATGATTTTAGTTTCGGTAATCTATCTACGGGGGGACGTTGACTGGCAATTGATTTTTTTGTTTTGTTTGAAAAACAAAAATCAGACGAATTGATAACCTCCTCCTTTTGGAAGTCGAAATTATGTCTACTTTTCACTTGTGTTGGTTGGACTTAAGAGAAAAAATCTACTTAATAAATATCTTAAATCCATTCACTGTCAGACTAGGCCTAACCTAACCCTCTGGGTCTGTCTAATTTAATTTTGCACAAGAGTTTCCTAGATAACGTGCAATATTTTTGATGTTGAAAATTCGCTCCTTAAGGACTTCGGAGACACAGCTTGTATCGAAATACTTTATTCATTCCGATGTTTACGACTGTTCTGCAAATCGAGCACGTAATCTCTACTTGCCATTATTCCGACAATTCCATTTCAAAAATGTATTCTGCTTATGAAGCATACTAAGTGGATACAAATAAGCGCCTCATAAAACGCGCGACAACCTCTATGCAAATGGAAGGCTAATCTTATCTAGTCCAGGGCATCTACCCCTGGAATGTGGTCGCACCACCTCATGCTATGTCCTTAAGTACTGTAGCCCTAGCATAAACATAATATCTAGTATGGATGTACAATAAATTGTACATACTTAATATCACGCTGTATTACGTAAGGATTAGCCTTAGCAGAAAGTGTAAACTTCAGAGAAGAATATACGTCGAAATTCTCCACTATCGAATCTAGTTAAATTGCAAATCATGTCAAAGGGAGTGATTATATTGAAATTTATCGGACAAATTTAGAATCCTGGCCACTAAGAATGCCCTTGAAAATTGAAAAACCGAAAAAAAAAACTGATGCCGAACCCTGCAAGACCCCTCGCTCGGTAGTCCCGCTTGCTACCACTAGCCCAAAAGACGATCTATCGTTAATCTACGTGAGATGCTTCTCGCTAAACATTTCTGTAAATTCTAGATTGTAATTTAGTTTCAAATATATAGTGCTGTTACAATTTCCATTCAATGTAGATCGGGACAAGATAATGATGGCAGTACAATTTACTTCGTTGTCGTGCCACGGACTGTACTGCGGTTAGTGTCAAAACTCGTTATGTCCTATGTGCTGTGTTCATGACAAGGGGTTGACGGCCAGGCTAGACATTATCGATCTGTCTATGTTAAGAGGGTTTTAACCTAATGAGTAAAGCTGTTAATGGGGAGACAATGAAGAGGGTCATACGGTTTGATTTCTTGGTAGACAAGTGTTGACGGAGTGCTGCCCTGCGGTCTACGCTAACAGAAAAATCGAATTGAGTAGTTGTTTATAGTCTAAACAACTACTCAATTCGATTTTTGAAGTGAAAACTTCTTTATGCGCGTTGAGCACTTTTTGGGTGAAACAAAAACATTGAACTCATCGTCACGTAACGTAACGTGCGGTCACGCTTCGTAGCCGTTCGTAGCATCCACTACGGCGTAGCACCACATAGGCATGCGCGGGGCATTACCAGTGCTACGACTGGGGCAGGGCCTGTGTACTTTTTTGTTTTCACTTCTGTCGGCAGTCCCCAGAGACTGCTCGGATTTTTTTGTTCTACTGTCTAAACTTTAGACAGCAGAACGTTGAGTGCAACCATATTTGGTTGTAGGCTTTGTTTTTGCGAAAATATTAAGCAAATGCTGATTTGAGGGAGAAATGTGCCCAAAACGCAAGCTGACTGGAGTAAATTCTTAAAATTCACCAACACAAAGACGTTTTAAAGGATCCATGCGTTTTATAGTCCAGTAATCCGGTTGAGCAGTAAACTACCTCCTTGTGTTGAACTGCGAGTGGCTATATAAAAAAAAACCGGCCAAGTGCGAGTCGGACTCGCGCACGAAGGGTTCCGTACCATTATCTATACATTAGACAAAACGGCAAAAAAATCACGTTTGTTGTATGGGAGCCCCCCTTAAATATTAATTTTATTCTGTTTTTAGTATTTGTTGTTATAGCAACAGAAATACATCATCTGTGAAAATTTCAACTGTCTAGCTGTCACGGTTCATGAGATACAGCCTGGTGACAGACAGACGGACAGACAGCGAAGTCTTAGTAATAGGGTTCCGTTTTTACCCTTTGGGTACGGAACCCTAAAAAGACGTTTTATAGTCAGTAGTTGGTCTTCTAAAATACCCTCGAAGAAAAAAATGCATTATTGATTTTCCAATCAACAACCTAGCGGGTGGTGAAATAGGTACTGTCCATTGTCCAGTGACTTCCCGGTATCGAGTGCAGTGACATCGAACGGGCTTCCCTAATTACCGGTATTGACCGCCTGTGGCGCCGGAAGGGGTGAGTTCGACCGCTGCTAAGTGCATATGCAAAATTGGGTTTTGTACAATTTGTGACAGGAATTCCGCAGATGACACGGTTATTTTTTGGGTCAATTGAAAGTATTTAGAACATTATAAACATTTACTTAATAGTTTGTGAGAAAAAGAACGAATTTTTTAGGTGTTTTTGTTTCTTATTTCTCAAGGCTGTCATCAGAACTTGACCGTAACCAGAAGAGCAAAAACTAGACTGACATTTTTTTTTTCTTCAAGTAGGAAAACGAATCTAAAATCTTGAATTTCTAGATTATAGGTAGGTAAATAAATGTTTTTATCTACATGTAGTTTAGCATTTTAGCTCGTTTTATTTATTTTGTGAGTAAAATTTTTGAGGTCACCTTTGCATGTTTGTTATCTGTGGCAATTACGCTAATGGCGGGAACATGATCGTTATTTTATACTTAAACTTTTTTATTGACGTGTCTACAATTACTGGTTGTAAGTTAAAATGGTCGCATGTGTCATTTTACCATATAGTGTATCTATTACACCTTTTGCGTTAGTCAAATGGGACTGCATTTTTAAGTTGTAAAGGCAAGGAGGTCTGAATTCGTATTAAACACACGATGGTCAAGCAATGTGGTACTTACTAGCAATGTAAGTAGGTATTGAGCAAAATCATCAAATAATAGGCAGTCACACATCAAAGTAAAACCAATAAACTCCGCATTGACTTAACAAAAGTCGTGAGAACAAACGACTGAAACTCATTTTCGACTGACATTTTCAATTATTAATTCTTAAAAAAAGTGACAGCCAAATAATTAGAAGTCAGCTTATTCAACCGCGACAATTTCTGAGAATGACAATTGGCCGAAATATCACTGAGCACAACAAATAACTGTACAAAACATTTTCATGGCAATACTAAAGTCGTGATAATAAAAAGGTTACAACCACAAATCAATAAAGAACATTAAAGTGAAAGTACTACCTGTCACACGATCGTTGCAAAAACATTAAATTACCCATAAAATGTGCGAGAACGAAAAGGCTGGCAGCACTGTTTTTAAGATGGCGAGCGCGGAGCGCGCGAACCGTGCAACCAGAGATAACTGTACCTCGACACTAAAAAGTTTTGTTATAAATTAATTGTGATCGCGCGATGATTCGACGAGATGTAGGAAATGCATTAAGACGAAGATCACTCAAGTCCGATAAGAGAATCTTATGACCAAATGTAGTAGAATGTACTACGTCGATGATTTACAATGTTGAATCTTGTGGATTGAGTTTATCTTTGCATTTTCCATATTTGTATTATCCCTTTACGGGATGAGAGATTCCAGGAACTTTTGGCGTTCGATTTTCGCCATCGTCATCATACTATTTTCTTATGTATCTGAGTTAAATTGTAATGAATTATTGAGTTTTCTCGTTAGCCGTAAAAACATTATCTTTGCAAGCCGTAAGAGATAAATCCCTGTGTTATCGACGAATTCAGTGAGTGTTTTTATGTATTTAAAATAGGTACCCCAACAGTAACATTCAACATTAAAAGTGTTAAAAGTCACATTCCACCTAGGCAAACATTCCCACGGAGATTTCAAGTACCTAATACTATTCTCGATGCAACGCGTTAGCTGCTTAGAATAATTTAGGACCATTTCCTAGACACTTATTTGTGATGGCATTCACTAATAGCTACAACATCAGCGTCCATAATCCCTGCTTTGACAGTTTACATGCTTAAATCTCTGATTTTAAAGCGGTCTGAATTCCGGCACACAAAACTGTAATCTTTTTTGTTGCTCTTGCTCGCCATCTTGGAGACGCTCTCCACTGCAATTTGAAAATAGAACGCAGTATTTTTTTTTCTTATTGCATCGCGCGTTGGCCGTTGACATCAGACTGCATTTTATTTTCGGCCAGCCTCCGGGAGTGTTGCCATAAATGGAAAACTAAATATACCTTGTAAGACGACACTGGGCAGACTTAAATCCACATGTCTGAAGTCTGGACGTTAAAATATTGATCGTGGGGTAGGTAATGAATATAAACTGCCGTCATCTGAAGACGTCTTGTGCACAGGATACATACAAAGGTATAAAAATAGCGAAATGACACGTTGACAGCAGGAAACCCTAATTCCAGTTTCCTTTATTTGAACGCGACCGGATGAGAAGCAGCTGATGCACATTTTTCTTTCATCACACGTTAATGTAAGACTTTTTTCGACAGCGACAAGTCCGACAAGACTGGTCATTAATAAAATACACCTTCATAAAATGAATAAAAAAAGTTTCAGTTTTAAAAGGCGGAGATCTTGTGTTAAAGTGTACCTACATAAAAATTAAAGGGCTTAACAGAACAGATGTTGCTCGGACAGGGAAATTATGTACACACTTTAATTAGCTACCTACCTTTTGTTTATATGATCTGTGCTACCTACTTATAGTAAACTAGCTTTTGCCCGCAACCTTACTTGCATTAATTTAGAATTTGACAATTCGGGTTATACTCTGCTTGTAATAATGTAGTGAGGGATTGTCTTTTTAGCTCTTCCCTAGTCGCTGGATAGATGGCGCTGAACTTGGTAAGTTACTGCAAGGAGCGGAACGAAAAAAACTGATTTTAACAAAGCGCGAAATAACTAGGTCACATGCTCTTTGATTGTGAGCCTGAAATTAACACAAAATAAAAGATGAAGACTTAAATATTACTAGCAATATGTAGGTTTTCGGAGAAACCATTATTCGGAAGCCTAACTGTTTTTGTACGCATTTGTCAGATTAGCTATGGTCAATTGGTCACGCCTTCTACGATGAGCTTTGACAGGCCTTCCCCATGAAAATACAGAAGGGCTTTAATGAATTAACCAATGCTAAAACTTTTTTATTGAACGACTCCTTTGTGGTTTAAGTGTTTCCTGTATTCAATAATTTAACACGGGAAAGACTTATAAAAGAAAGTTTATCTTACAGCTGATCAAAAAGGGGTTTTTGTACGATCCAAATTTATAGTGCGTATAATTATGTGAACCTAGGCTTAGAGGTTACAGTATGACCACTTTAAATGTACAGTTCAAGATGGCGTGGCGCAGTTTGTCAAGAAAAAAATACATCGATATGTCAAACTCTGTACATTTATTTTAGTTCTGTGTTTACCCGCTTGCACAGAGTTGTCTGAACAACCTGTCAACCAGTGTAGGCATGACATGCGCTTGACTTGCCAATTTATGAATCATTGCCCTGACTGTTTAGAAAAAAATCTAAAACAATACCAGCTTCACCATTAACCATTTATGAACGTAAAACGTACACACGTCAGCTTATTTTTAAAATATCCAACGTAAACATCTTACCCGGAGTGTGTTGAAACAAGGCTGAATGTAAACATTCATTTACCACTTCTTGCTCTCGGTTAAAAAAGTAACACAAGCAGCCATATTGAAATTTTAAGCGGCAACGAGAGATTTATTGATTTTAAATTGAAATGGAAGCAAATTTACTGGAATTAAATCAATTATGCTATTTAATTTAATAAGGAAAATGAATAGTTTATGTTTATAAATGGCTTTTAAATTGATACGCGCTACAAAACAGGAAAAATAATACTTTTTCCACGTAATTACCAATTCCCTTATTAAATCGATGCATTCTAATTATACCAGAGTGACACAATGCCTGAATATGTCAACATTTATCCTATGTAACGTAAAGTTAGGTGTTCATTTAAGTATGTTAAAATATTTATCACAAATAATAACTTAAGTATTAGTATACTAACTAGCACTCAAATACAACAAAGCCATCCCTGCTTAACCCACATTCGAAGCGTGAAGATACTTCGTGCAGTAGTTAAGTACCATCAGGTACAGACAGACAGATTACCGATTACTCAGTGGCCCCTGGGGCAACGACCCCGACAGTGCAGCAAAAAAAAATTACCATGTATTTATTGTACTTTTATTTAGTTGGCAACACTGCAGTCGGCGGGAAATTGCATGTAATCATTACAGGTAATTAATTGCACAACAAAATGGGCTCTCATAATTTATGCAGAAGAAATTGCTTGCAGACAAAATCATCCATGTGTGCTTGTGCTATGCTAATAGGTATGATGATTTTACAAGTATGAAGGGAGAATTTTTGATTTAAGACTTTTATGGCACCAGGAAACAAATCTATGACAAATAGAACATATTATTAGTCAATCATAATTCTTTGTCGATAATATAAGTTTTGATCCCGACATCCCATCCGAATAACGCATGAGCCTGCAGACCCTGAAATCCAACAGCCAGATGAATGGATGATATAAAGAAGATAGTGGGTAAGACCTGGATGAGACTCACACTGACCAAGGAACCATAGCACAAAATGGAGGATGAGGCCTATTCAATCAGCAGTAGATGGAAGCTACCAGTGAACGAATGAAGAATGAAGTGATTGTGTAACTTGCAGATTGGCTCAAAAACGTAATGAAAGGATTTCCATCTTAAAAGGAAATTGTTGTTGTAAGTAGTATCTATCACTCAAAGTAAATTGCCACGGAAGTAATCTATCCTAAGGTCTTGTGGAAACCACAAATTACGGTCGAGTCACAATCTAAGCGAGGTGTCGGGAAGTGACGAAAATTAACCTTAGTCACGAGTTTGAGGCCCTTTTCGGTTGTGCTAATCTACGGTGGAATAGCCAAAAATAGACATAGGTAAAGAATAGAGTTCGTTCTTTGTAATAAGTCTTATTGCTGGCAACTGAGTCTACAGTTCTACACTTGTTTACAGTTCTACACTCTACAGATATCCTTACTTACTTCTATACTTGTTAACCATAGACAGTATCAGTAGAGAGTGAAATTGTGAAACACGCCCCGGAGACATCGTGGTGGCGAAGTTTTCGGCCATTTTTAAATGAATGACTGAATGTCCAGGGTGGGTTCTAAGAATCTATGCTTTAGGACGTTCACCAAGATCAATTCCCCATCATCCGAGTTTTCATAACAACGCCCTGTTAAGAAGGATACCCATAAAGAAACGGCAATTTTACCCAAAGCACCAAGCAATAACGCAATCAAATAACGATGGAGTTAAAGATCATTAGCCCCAATACTTCCTGAGAACCTTTCCACAAAGTCTTCGACCAGCTGATTCACCAATTCATGATGAACACTCACAATGTACTCACAAATTGCATGAGAACTGAGGAGCTTTGCCTGTGCGGCCTGAGTACGAATTAGCCGAATCATTCAATTATAGGATTACGCACGAGCGGGCTAGCTAGCTAGATCATCGAATTGACTTTGACCATTATAACGTGACTTTGAAAAGTATAACACGTTTGTAGATCATCTTTACCCAGATAATATCAGGGTAGACCACTACAAAGATGGAAGAGCAAGCTTGTCATGAAAGGAATAGGTAGCAAAAGACAGAGTTGTGTGGGAAAAGGGAAAGAAAGTCTTTGGTGGGACAATATCTAATGTGATAGAATATAAGAGAAGAAAATATGGAAAGTGTGACTAAGATAACTGATTATTAAGAAGATTTACAGGGTGACAATGAATGAGATGTACAGAATGATGGTAGCATAAGCTTAATCGCAAGGCAAGCAGTATTTAAAATTCCCTGATCAGATTTCATGACATAGGTATGCCTCTTCCATTTACCTTGAAACTTGATTAGGCCGTACGAGTTATGACACAGAATTTTGTAAATCGGACGAAATAGGCAAAAAGATGAGATTTGCTCTTTGGAAGGTCTTAATCTTCCAAAGAGCAAATACCCTACAGCAGAAAGAAACTGATTCAATGCATCAAAAGGCGCCAAGATCATTGCCTTTGTATGAATCATTTTAATCGGTCTGAACATGAGTCTATTTCTGTCAAACATAATCCCTGCATTCAGTTCTTTCTAAGAAACGAAACGGATGAGTAATTTACGATAAAAAGTTAGTCTGTCTACAGTTATTCACGGAAATTTTGAACTACATAATTATCTATGAATCAGGAGCATGTCTCAGAGGGATAATAACATGAATAACTTTGTTTATTTTGGCTCAAAGATAACAATAACAAAACCACAATTATAATACACTTGAATAATTAACACGGTGTTGATGAGGTAAATGTTGACTACTTAAGGATAAAATACAATAAAATAATGCGCAGTTAGTCCCCACTCCTCTGGTCCCATTTATAAACGCTGGTTGACCAATATGGTACAATACATAATAGGAAATTACCTACTTTATTCATAAAGGTATAATCAACACAAAAAATTGCAGCGTAGGCAAGGGATAACACCATGCTGTTATCAGCAATCTACCTGACAATCAATATTGATAACAAGTCGCAATATCGACAGGCAATAACATTACGGGTGTAGGTACCTTTTTTCTCTAAGCAAAAAAATGGCAATTAAAAAACGATTTGTCTTGGCTCTTCACACAAGAGTCTTCTAATGGTCTTATATTACTATCGACAGTGATTAATAGATCTAATATTTCAACCACTCTAACATAATCAATGTAGCCAAACTGGCTAGTCAACTTGCAAAAGAGCCCCTTCCAGCAGTTCTTTTACAACCTTGAGAAGCAATCTTAACAAGATCTTTTTGTAACTGAGTAACGTACAATACACACATTGCATTCGATCGGCCCTGGCATTGAAATGGTCAGTACACTTGGGTAAGAAAACGTAAATGGAACGGAGACTGGGCTCATTGAGATAGACTGACAAGATACTGAGAATGAAAAGAGGATAGAATATGGAATTGATGAAGGTAACATTAAGAAACAAGATGATAAAACAAACGATACATTTACGAAGAAACAACTCGGAGACTAGGAGGATGACATAAAATACCAAAATGTCAAGTATAAGTCGCTGTAGAAATACAAAACGTCTTTAAAAGTGATTGCCAATCGTCTAGTTCTATGGAGCAAGAAAACACTTCTTGAAACAGTGTTTTAATAGTTGTGTAAAGAAGGTCGAAGTTTAGCCAAAACAAACTGTTAACAATATTGATACAAATGTTACGATTGTTGATTTTTAGCGACAAGTGGATACTCTCAAAGCCAATGTCAATATTATGGAAATATTTGAGGTGATAGATGACATAATTATGTCTAAATAAGATGGAGTTTAAAGAAATGATTACACGTACCAAAGCATAGAACCGCACGTACTTAATTCTATATCCTTTCCAAAATTTAATGAAGAAACAGTTGTTGGTGTCACAGAAGAATATACACTTTACCTTTAGTAAACCAAAAGGTTATTTCTCTATGAATGTGTTCTACTATGTGACACTATAGATGTCCTAATGTACCAGATGATCAATAAAAGATATTCCCGAAGAAAATATTCATAGAAATGAATCCTTTCTTTTTGTTGCCCGGCCTATAGGTACGCAAAGGGGGCGTAACATGTTTACTGACGAACGCTACAGATATGTTTATCGAGAAACAATATATTTTATTGTATACATACTGTGATAATGTGGCTGGGAAGTAATATGTAAGCAGAAAACAATACAAATATTGAAGACCAAGAAAAACGCGACGGTGAGAAAAGTGGTGAAAAATTAAGATTCACTTTTGAAAACACAGTCAATGGAAATGCACAAAGACTTTACACTACCAGGAAACCATGACTCTAAAGAGCAACACAAACTACGAACAGTAATCCATCCTTGAACATCTTACAAGTAGAACGTTATTTTTAATCTGTATCAATGCCCTTGCCTTCTCAGTTTACCAAGCAAATAAAACCAATAGCTTATCTGTGGTTAAATCTATTCAGTATGCGCTATAGAGAGATCCTTGTCTACCGACTACATGCAATGCATAAAACCATTGAGTAGGGACGGTGCTTGCATTTTCATCGATAATTTGGATAGATTCTATCTTCGGATCGCACTATGCGTTACGATTCTAGGATCGTATCGAATATCGCATCGTAATGCAAATATTGTCATACAAGACTTATCAATGCCTCCAGGCAAAAAATCCAGGAATTATTTTGTAAGCCGTCTGGGACAGTCTTTTGTATTCTTCTAAATGGTCTGATCATGCAATTTAGGACAATATGGCATGATACGATCCATTAATCTCGATACCGTTATCGATCCAATCATTTATCGTATTCGTTTGTATCGATGCAATACATCGGAGTATCGAATCCTGTTGTTGTATCGATACAGTAAAGTATCAAATCGGATTGTACATCACTACCATTGAGTATTTATAATTCTTCGTTATTTTGCATCACGTTTGAATCAACATGAGTTACACCCACTCACACATGCCGAAGTTGGGAATCCTCATTGTTTCAGAACAAAGAATACGATTTTGATTATACATCTGCGTCTGTCTAATAAGAATGAGGTGCATGCATAGTTAGTTATTGAAACACAGTTTGTATAAGGAAAATATGCAAATATAAAGGATTAAAATACAAGTTTTGGAAACCTGATCGGTTAGTTAAAAGAAATGAAAGCGAAATCTTTTTGTAGATTATGTCTTCCGGATGTCTGTGTACTAATTTGTTTTGGTAATCCTACAATTTCTTGTTAGAGAACTTAGAGATGGTTTCTGAAAGTGTTGCATGATAACTAGCTTAGTTTGTCGCGTCAAAATTCAACACCATACACCAAGCTGTATATGAAATTAACTGTCCCAAATTGTACCTAGGGATAACACACATAAGACGTAACTGTGGCAGCGTTTTAAAATTCTACGGATCTGCTGGAACTGCCCTACTTTGGCGTCCATTAAAGCCGTGTTACAAGCAACGCTCCATTTTGTAGTGCGTCAATTGTTTACAGCTACGTTTTTAAATAGAGAACCAGAAGATTTTCGAAAAGTAATTGCTGATGTACAGAACGCAACGAACAAAAGACTATCACCAGTTTGATTGTTTTGAGTTCTGCTTTAAAGAAACTAGCGTAAAATTGAATGAAAACTATAATAAAATATGGAATTCTCATAAAACAACTGCGATTATACTGTTTCAGTTGTACCGAGGCAGTTGAAAATATTGAAAGTATAATGGTTGCTTATAATCTGTTCAATAGTGACCAGAGACAAAATGGTAGCTTGATTGTGGAGTCGTCAAGAACTTGATTATATTGATTGTCAAATTATCGTACTATTTGTAATCACAGCAGTATGATTCAAACACCAATCTACTCGCAGATTAATAACCTATATATATTTAAAGTTACACAAAAATACGTCTAGAAATATCCGAGAAAATTGCAACAAACGACCGCTGTAAAACTCGCACATTTAATTAAAACAGAAGATAATTTTACTTACAGTTTTCCAACGAGGATGTAGGCGCACAACACGTCTGCCTCAATAGCAGGTAAAATTATAACTAAACGTATGTAAACACATCAATACATACACACAGACAGACTCCGCCTTTAGAATTAATTCGCGGTTCTCAAGGGCACGAATTGGAGAGATATGGGATCTCTTTTCGTATACTTTTAGGAAGTCTATCGGAAGAGACCTTCACTTGAAACGTCTAAGAAAGTTATGTAGCTTAGATATGGCTGCGGTGTTTATTTATTCATATTAAATCGTTGTTTTTCCCTGAGTTCTGTTTTTTATGAGTAAGTTGCGACGTAGGTCGAATCAGCTGTAGTGACGTAAGTGCCATCGGAGTGACTTTACCTCCAAGCTAAGTTCCCAAGTCGGACGTCATACCACGCCCAATTTTATCGGTTAGTGATTGGAGATTTCTAGAACGGGACCTGCTTATATAAGACGTGCATGAAAGCATGTGTACATCTTCTGATGACGTATAAAATGACGTCACTGGCCTTCCACAATCGCGTTGGTTCATTTTGTTTGACACTCACTGTCATAGAAAAGGTTGAGGAAACTAACCCTCAGTTGGGTTTTTCTGGTATGAGGATCCATTTATGGCGTGTGGTCAGGAGGATAGGTACAGGAGTATCCTCGAGTCATAACGAGAAATCAAACTGTAGGTATAAATGGATACCTACATGACCTAAACTCACAGAGTTTACACCAACCATAACCTCAACCAGCCAGAGAAAATTTGCAAGAAAAAACCTTCAGCCGAATTGATAACCTCCTTTCAGGTTATTCTTTTGATAAGCAGTTAGATGGGGAGCTTCAAATACTTAGGTACCTACTTGAAGAGCAGGGTGACCTATCCAACCGTGGACGATTATGTCCCTTTTTTTCGGATGGGAAATCATCAAATGACTCTTCCCGCTCTGGGCGGAGCAGGAGGGAGGGAGTGTCAGACTTTTACTGACTAAAACCCATCCATGTTCCTTCATCGCCCTTTGTGTTCCGGGGCCACGGTATCTCTTTCGAACAGTCCCGCAACCCCGGCACGATTTTTTCCCCCAAGGAATATTAACTTATGGCGTCAAGAAACACTAAGTTGATCCACTGAGACAAAACTTTAAGTAAACGTGGTTAAAGTTTAGGCTCCTTCGGGTATTGAAAACTGGATGAAGTCATCTGGCTTATAATATTCTGTCCTGTCGGTTCTCGTGATTGGTTAGCTAAAACCACAGCCAATGAGGGTGTTCTAAATTGAAAAAACCAAAAGGTTACAGCACTGGCGTAAGGTCTAAACATCTATCAAAATACACGAATTTCTTGTAGTTTACGATTATTTTTTAATTTAATTAGCTTTTATATCATTAATAAAAATGCCTCAGTGTTGTGCCGCATAAATAAGTTACCTTTCATTAATGTGGCCGCATAAGTTAGCTTTCATTAAGTTTTTCCTTGTACCACTGACTTTAGCAGTAATTGCAGTAAGTACTAAGAAGCTTAATCTTTACAGCTACTTTTATTTGTCCATAATCCATATTTATATTGTAAAACATTGCAAATACGATGAAATTTCGGTAAAAAGTTTCACTAGCATACAATTCAGTACAATTTGACAGTTGTTTAGATCAGACGCTTACGTGGCGACATCTGGTGTCAGTAAAATCTGAAAAACCCTCATTCTATATTGTTGATTGCAGATTTTCTACAGTTGAAATTCTATAATAGATACCAGGGATTTCTATTCTAGAATATTTTCTCGATTTTATTTTCTTAGCAGGCTTTTTCTGAATGTAAACAGCGGAGCAATTTGTATTATAATTTTAATGCTCTATTAATATAAAAATCTTTCTTATTTCCTACTTGTACCTACCAAAGGATTTTTTGAAAAAGAAAGGATTAGTTACAAAATAATAAAAAATAAGCAAAAACAGTTTATTTAAAAACATGGCGGTTGTTTTCATAAGGTATTGTTTATTTAATTTAGTATTTAACAAATTATACTAGTACAGTCACGAGCACCAATATGTAAACACTTAAAAACGATTAAAGGTGTTTTTCTCCAGCTGTTCAGATTAAAATTTCATGTTGTTACGAACATAGTATTCTAGAACTCATATTTGTATGAAAAATATCCTATCCCCAAGTTACAATCGTTATTTCTCGCGAAAATTGCTTATCAATTTAGGAAAGTGTATACATAATGGTGCTTGTGACTGTACATAGTAAACTAGGCAAGACACGTCGGAGTTGCCGACATTTAAACTTTTAAAAAGTCTTTATTAGTCTGTCTATAGATTTCTGCGTCATAGACAATATGTGACGTCAACTGAAGACGGTAGTGCAGCTGTATCTAATTTTCATTGGTTGAAATTTGATCTAGATCTAGAATTCAAGATGCATTGTTTTTGCTAAGATAATAATTAACAAACAGTCTTACAAATATGTAATCAAAAAAGGTTGTAAAATGAAGCTAAAATAAAAGTAGCCATTGTTTAATAAGAATTTAACTTGGTAACCGAGCTGCCGTTTCTTATGCAAGATAAGCTCAAAAGCAGCTTTATAGTCCGACATATGGACAAGAAATCCCTTATGTTGCAAATTAATTCGTCAGACGTCCAAATAAGATCACCCACCATAAACGTAAGACAAAAACAGGCCGGATATTCGTCAGCTGACGACCATAGGACAATGCGCGACAATATGGCGCTTGCCGCCATTATTAGCAGCTAATGACAAATTCAGCGCATGCCTGCAACTTCCCAGCGTTATCGTGATTCACGGCCGTCTGTCGAGCGATTTTTGAATTTCGAATGATATTGTTTGTTGTATGGTTAACGGACAGTATTTTAAGGAGAAGCGTGTTTGTTTCAATGTTCATCAGATCCAATAAGGTTTTTAAAGAAAAAGAGTTAAAAAATGACGTCCATGCAGATTACGTTATGTTCCCTGAGTCATCCACAGAAACTAATTTATTTGTGCGAAGGTATAGATTACTGCGGCTTACGTGTTCAACAGTATCCAATTGAATGAAAAATCGTGACTAATCAGTTCCATACAACAGAATCTGATTATCATGAATTTCCCAAAACTGCAGTACCTATCTTGTTTTCAAAAGAATTGTGAAAGAGTCATTCATTGGCAGTTACCTCGACTTATAATAAGAAAAGCATGTTGATAGTTTTCAACAAGGCGTGACAAACATCTAAATCGTGTTGAAATTTTCAAAATAAACACGTATCTTTCAGTTATGACTTATGCGTTTGTAATTGGATAGATCATTTATAATGCCGAACATGAGGCGTTATTGTTAACGAAGATAGTTGAATAATCGAGCCATAAACGTCTGCTTTATTTGATAAATGATCAGCGCATGATTAGGCAGTATCCGTTACTATTAGAACGGTAGCTCTGTTTTAATAGACCAAAGAGTTTTTAATCAAGCTTTCTTGGAATATTCCAGCCAGTCATATACCTGATACGGGTTCTAAAAAATATCATTGTTTTTTTAATTAGTTTGTTTGCAGTAACTGGTTGGCGAAGAAAAAGACAATTAAAACCGTTTTGGTTCATAGTTTTTTGTTAGAAGCCTAATCGAAATAAATCGTTTGTCTAACTAAGAAAGACAGAATATATATTTACGATCATATTTTTCTTCTTTTTCTATTCTTTCTTAATCAGCCTATAAATGGGTCTAGACTGGCTTTCATTAATCCAATGACTTGTTTTTGTTAGAACAGGCTGAGTTTATGGCACCAATAAACAGAAGACACTTTATTTTGCTAATTTTCTACATGTTTTCTTTGTATTTTCTTTAAGTAAGCTTTTCGACACAGCTAATCTTACAAGAAGTTTTAGGACTAAAACTGGCAATCATGATTCTAGGACTTTGGTTTCAAAGTTAATTTAAAAGGGTAATTATAGACATTTCAGAATCTCACTACTAGAGATGCAACGAATAGTGATTTGGCCGAATACCGAATATTCGGCGGCGCTCTCAGCCGAATACCGAATATTCGGCCGCCGAATATTCGGCGGGTGATCCAGTACAATTGACGTCGACGCTAACAAGTAACGACACGTTTTGATGCGGTGCGTGCGGCGGTGACGGGGCGGAAAGTATTTGGCTCAGTAGCCGGCAAATCGTGTAACAAGTGTTTTAAATGTACTTTGTCTAAAATCGCTTTAGTTGCGAATAAAAAGACTCCTATTTGGAAATATTTTGAAGATTTCAGTGAAGATTCCAAGTTTTGCAATTAATGATTGTTGGATAATTAAATGTTTCGATTAAATTGCTTTTTTTATTTCCTTTTATAAGATATTTGCTACTTTTTTATGTATTCGGTATTCGGCCGAATACTACTTACTATTCGACCGAATACCGAATACTAAAAAAACTAGCCGAATAGGCCGAATACCGAATAGTTGCCGAATATTCGTTGCATCTCTACTCACTACCATCAGTTTTTTTAGCCTAGATTTAAAATCATCAACAAAAACGGACGAGGTACTCCAGGGGGCTATTTTTGGCCCTAACGTTTACCAGAGGACAAAATGAGGATACGAAAATAGAAATCCGGTTTCAATACATTTGTCTAGTCTTCGTGTTTAACACTTTTTATAGAACTAATGTGAAAATAGGCATTTCAAATTCAAACATTAGAATTTAACACTTCTGAACATTGGCTGTAGATAATTTTACTTTTAATTGATCGAACGTATCCAATCAGATTTTAAAATTGACTGGCGAATGATTCGTCTTAACTAGACACAAAGAACATTGTTAAGTCTGTGCTAGTGGGGTCTGGCAGTTTTTTCCTTCCTTTTTTATGACTGACTTGGCTTCCTGCAACTGATACTTTTGCTGAAGGACACAAGCCATATTGATAGTTGATTATAATTGGTGTTTGATTGGAAAACTCGTTAGTCCCCGCGCGAGCTCCGAGGAATCGGTGGCTTACTTAAATCATCGGTGGCTTATTTCAAGTAGGTACAAAATACCCTCATAAAATGATTTTATAATAAAGTTCGCGCGAAGTACTGATTTAAATAAGCCAACGATTCCTTGGAGCTCGCGCGCGAACTATACTCATTCATATGTTTTTTTAATCCTTTGGCTTGTCATTATGAATTAATTAAGATTAAGCGATGTGTGCTTAACCAAAATTAATGTGACTTTTTTTTTTAAATAAAACGTTTTAATTTATTTTTTATTTTTTTACCTTTCATAGCTGTCCTGAGGTGAACAGTTGAAAAGACTATTCTGTACATTCGTTTAGTTGCCGAGAAGTTAATGAAAACGATCATAAAAGCACTACTTACCTACTTTTACCTCTCATTGATTGACACTTAAATCGTATACCAAAACTCCTACTTACAATAATACATTTCAATCACACATCGGCCATATAATATTGCATTTATTTGAAATCATTATTATAAGTACTTACGTATACGTACATAAAAAATATAACGGTTGCTAGCTCACTTTATACTAATAATAGTTACTTGTACATAATGACAATATGAATACGTACATATAATTGTACGTATACCGCTAACCCACAGTGAGAGCCAATCATCTACAAATTACCTACTGACATGACACTGACGTTTCCTGTCAAGAATTAGACGCCATTTTAAGTTTAGGTTTTAAAGTGACTTCTAAATAAGTTGAAGATGAATCACATAATTCGTTTGCATAATAATATGAAGTTGTTCTGAAAATTTGAAACTAAAACCAAGTTGTATGCTAACTGGCCATGAATAAACAATATTTTTTAAAGTCACCACTGTCAGTCTCAGCTGACATTTTGGCAATAAATAAAAAAAAACTGTCAAACAATGCCTTTTTATTTTTGACTTGTCACTGCATATGGATTCAAGATGTACGATATGTAAGATATATATTACTCCCCTAGGTTTATTTTATCAGTTGTTAAAATCTCAAGTGATTATATCGGCTGTCAATATTTCGACCAACCAATGACAACCACTAACGTCAGAATTAACAGCAGGTCAACCGGGGTTAACCCTCTAACATAACATGACAAGATGTCAAAATATATTGTTCTATATCGAGGACATTTTTTTAATGTCATTCATACAATTCGTTCACCGTATTTCACTCACACCTGCCTTCAAAACCTTGGAAGGAAAGAAACGTGACCACCACATTAATACTTGGGTACTTCTCTAATTACTGTGCCAAGTCAATGTACTGTTCCATTTACAAAAGTAATTAAGTCAAACGTTTTATTACTGTTCGGTATAAATAGTGCGGTTATGATTACGACCTCTTTTGGAAGTAGACTTTTATTTTATTCCTGGTTTAAAAAAAATTAAGGGTTAATAACCCAAACGAAAAAAAAATCACCATAGACAAAGTAGAACCACGTGAAAAAATAAAGACTGAAAAAAATTTGCCTACGTACACGTACCTACGAATTTTATGGCAGATTTAAAAATCATAAGTGAAATAAGGTTTATAAAATAAATTCAGTATCTAAACGATTTTTAACAAGTCTACGATAGCTACACAGTGAAAGCCGTAACATTAGCCGTAACAGTTAGTTTCACTGTTAAATTAACTAGGTAGATACCGCTAGTTAGTTATCATTTTTATTTTAGACACTAGACAGTAACTTATTACTATTATTTTACACTGCAAAACTGAAAACTTTTGACAAGCGTTTAATACCAACGCTACTGAAACCGAAAAATCTTTAAAAGTAACCATTTTACATTAGAAAGCATATAATTTTGCTTTGCTCCAATAAAAGTTGTAAAAGCGTAGCACGACGACCGTTATACTTAGTAGAATGAAAGCCGGCATTTAGATCTATGCTCTTTGAAATAAGAAAAAGAACAACGCTTTTTATGTGCACTCAAAGAAAGTAAACTTTTTGACATGTTTTGACTTTAGAACAAACTTAAATATGACACCTAGTAAGAAAAAATAAGTTTAAAAATAAAAAAGTGGGTAATTAAAAAATGGAAATGGTAACACAGATTCTAAATTTAACTTTTCTTTTACCATAGGCAAATATTTACAATCGTAACTTTTTTTAAATTAGACTTTAATTTAGGCAACCTGGCCTAATTTTTTTTATTTAAAATAATGAGAAATGACCCAAAGATTGTAAAGATTGAAAATAAGTTAAAAACTAATTATTGTTTCTCATGGCAGTGTATGTGCCGTTTTCGTTCACGCGATACCGGTAGCAATAACACGCAATGGTGACCGTAGATAACAATTTAATATTGTTGCTGTGCTAAAAATGCTAAAATTGAAACTTTGAAAAGAAATGTAAGACTGGCCACATCATCTCTTAGGGTCATTAATAGGGTCAATAAATTAGGGTTACCACAAATAATATGGGATTATTTATCAATTCCCCATCATCATTTTGACAATTAAAATAATAAGTATTATGAATACACTGAACTTTAGAGAAGACTGAAAAATAACCCACCCTCGTTGAATTAAACATCAGAAACACTATGGCAGCAATTTAAGAGTTAAATAAGTAACTAATATTTTAATTAACAAATAAAAACTTTCCTTTGAAGGTAAAAAAAAATACAGCAGTAACCTTAGATTACACGTGTCATTAGAAAATTAATATCAAATGATGCTGCCTCAGCGCTTGACATTGAAGTACATAATCAGGTGTTCAACCACGCGATAGCATTATCTTCATGCTCTCTTGCACATACGGGATTAGCAGACCTTTAAGCTTAATCAAGGCTCGATACCACTTGGATGAAAGCACCTGCAAGGTCTTTGAGATTAGCCATCGTCGGTATAAAACACATCAGAACCATCAGTAACTCAGTGTACTTACCTATTCATGGTTTTCTACTCTTTAGTTAGGAGTTTACCGTTAAAGAGACTAAATTGGTCTACCATACTCTATACTATAGCCACACGTCTTTTATTTAAAACTAGGTTTTAATTTCAACGAGACCTGTTAAAGAGTCGTGGGCAAAATTAAAATTCAGTCATTAAACAAAAAAAATTCTTAATCAGTATTTTCTGAACGAGTCATCTACCAAGAAGTGTACAATGAATCACTAAACCAAAGTTATTCTCTTGAAACAAACCCAACAACGTAGATAAGGCTGATTTTCTATGCTGATAATACTACAGGTAATTTTGAGAACTTCTTTTTAGGGTTCCGTACCCAAAGGGTAAAAAAGGAACCCTATTACTAAGACTTCGCTGCCTGTCCGTCTGTCCGTCTGTCTGTCACCAGGCTGTATCTCATGAACCGTGACAGCTAGACAGTTGAAATTTTCACAGATGATGTATTTCTGTTGCCGCTATAACAACAAATACTATAAATATCGTCAATGGTACGGAACCCTTCGTGTGCGAGTCCGACTCGCACTTGGCCGGTTTATTTCCTATATTTAGATATTACTTATAACTTGCAAAAAAATTGAGTCGAAAAACTGAGGTAGTAAGTAATTAGTGATATTGGGTTTACCACCAGAAATGTCTCAGTTACAGCTCGGAGTTTGTTTTGCGCATTGTTAATGGCATAAGGGTCACCCCCTATCACATATGACTTAATCACAATGAGCGAAATATGTGTGTTCTTGTTGTAGGTAGCCCGTCCGCCTAACCCTGTGGGCATGATAGGCGTTATATTATGTATGTAAAGTGACTGTGAAGAATGCAATTGTGTCCCCGCACCCCAGCCAGAAGTATCGAGGAGGGACAACGTGTGGTTTTAGTCAGTAGGGGGTGGAGGACATCGATTGAGGATAGGCAAAAGTAAAAAAAAAGTATGTAAATGGAACTAATCTTGGAAAATTTTAGACAGAATCAGATGCGCTCGTTGCATCAAGTAATAAAGAAAATGTAAATTAGCAATCAAGCAGTAGTAATTAAAAACTTAACAAAGGTCAAGTCAATGTGCTCTGTATTTGCGTAATTAGCTCCGACTGCAATTTCAATTAGGTAGTTTACATACATATTTTAATTTTGACTGCCGCTAACTTAAGTTTAACTTAGTCTTAATTTATTTGACGAATGCAATTTAAATAGATTATGATGGAGTTTCTTACACTTTCTTCTCCATACGAAACCCTGGGAATGGACAACTAGTAATAAATTCTATTTTCTAGTAGAGTTTGACGTTCAAAAGTGCCTTTTGATGGCCTTATTGAAATAAATGACTTTTACTTTGACTTCCTTTGATTTGAAGTCACATTCCATTTAGTTAGAAGACTTTTCTTCTTAACCTTTTCGAAAATCGATCATCATCAACACGTGCACATTTTTTTAAGTATTCAGGCCAGTATCATTTTAGTAGAAAAATGCATAAGTATATTTTTACAGCTAGTCAGCAATGCAACAACATTTGATAAGTCATCATTTCTATTGTCATTTTATACGTGCCATGTTTAATATATTTTTAAAACGTGATCAGTTATCAGCATTGGAATCATATTCAATTGGCATTGTTGTTATAAAACTTTTCATGCGTGTTTGATTTAGGTATTTTCCACCAACGCCAGTTTGAAACGTTAAATATTGACGTTTTTGACAAAAAAGGAATTTAACCTGTGATGTTTACAGTTACGTACGGTTATCAGATAAATACCCCCATTCTTGAAAGTTTTTTGGTGATTTGACATTCGTTATCTGTTGTTACCCACATAGTCAGTCACAACACTAAATAACAAATTTAATGACATAACAGGAAAGATTTAATAATTCCCTGAACAGATTTAAACCTTCAATATGTCACGTTTTGACTACAGGAAGTTTAATTGTTTTTAATTCTGAATTTAGAACAATGCTGTAGATTCAAAGTTGGTAAAAATGAAGAAAAAGTTTCAAAACTTCTATTCAATTTGGAGAACAAAAAATAGAATTCCTTGATAAAGAAACAGACTTCTAAAAAAAAGTTGCAAATCTTGACATCTGCAGAGCTGTCAAATGGAACGTTGCAATTTAAAAGTTTAAATTAAAACTAGTTCTAGTACTCACTTTGGCTCCGATCTGGTTACCGCATTGTCCGGCCTGTAGGTGCACTATTTCCCTCATATTTGTTCTGTTTTAATTCCTATTTAATAAACTAAATAATATGAGTTTGTTTCTTAGCGCGTTTCCCGCCACACGCACGGACGGACGGCCCGATTGAAATGAAATGAAAAAGGAACGGTGAACGGCGACCGACTCGGTTCTGCTCGGGGTGAGTGTGTGGCTAGCGTATGGAATTCTCCCCGGTTTTGGGGAAGATGTGTGTCGTTGGAAGTTTGGGATTGAAATAACGATGACAACGGTGAGCGAAACAAATATATTGAATGGAGATTATAAAGATAAGAATTGCTGATTTTAGGTTTGTGTATGACTCGTGTATTACTCAATAATGATTCAGAATTTAGCATTGTTTGTTTTAGTTTCAGTTTAAAAAAGAAAACATTTAATTGCTACTAGTGCTTACTCATAGATTTGCAATTTTCATACAGTTAAAATTAGCCCTTAGTTAGTAGCAATATTTTTCTGCTATTATTTGCTATGCCCTTTTTATTTTAATTACCTATAATGTTGGTGAGTCGTATATATGTAGTTATACCCATGTTTCTCGCCCCATTTTATACTTGAAAGGGTAGGCGTTTTATGTCTGTGTTTCTCTAAATTCTAACTGTAATCATTTGAATGAATGAAATCTGTAACACAATAACTTTACTTTTTAATACTTATGTACTAACATAACTTATCTTCAATTTTCAGCATAATTTCTCCACCTTATAACTGGCAACCCAGACCCATGATTCACCAAGCGGACGCAAGTTCACGTCGACAATGAAACCATAAATTATAAATTAATTCAAGCACTAATTACATTCTCTATGCCGACGACCGCTGACGGCTTTAACTTAAAAACGTTTCAGCTGAGAGTCATGTACCTAATTGAGGAAAAAGTATTTTTTTATTATTATTTACTAGCTTTTCCGGCAGCTTCTCTCGCGTAAAGGTTGGAAATTATCCCATGGGAGCGTCCTGATTTGTTAGCCTTTGACATTAGGGGTGTTGGGATC
This sequence comes from Xestia xanthographa, assembly GCA_905147715.2. NCBI lineage: Eukaryota > Metazoa > Arthropoda > Insecta > Lepidoptera > Noctuidae > Xestia > Xestia xanthographa. The sequence continues at coordinate 32,276,835 of LR990644.1, forward strand.
AGAAGAGTAACTCACAACTCCGATGATATTAATATCGAAAATTATTTTACTAACTTTTTACAATGACAAAGTCAAAATTATAACAGAGGCAGCAAGTCTATGATACGATGAAGTTTTTATTTGATTCCCTATACATAATGGTGTCGATTCTGTTGTGCACAAACTAAACTTAATTTAAGCTATTGCTATCTATTACTTAAAAGGCAGTCCGAGAAAAGGACGGCTATAGCTATGAACTAAGTTAGAGATGTTAAACTCGTCTATGCTTTGCGCTTCACCGTGTTTTTAGTCGACATGTTTTTACGTGCACCCTTCATTTGTATAGAAATATTAGTTCCAACTAAATTTGACAGCTCTAAATTACGCCCGTCTCTTTCTCGTTCTATTATTATAGAGAGAAAAACACAGCAAAAGCCTAAATTAAGTTTAGTTTGTGCACAACAGAATCGACACCAATGTAGCTGTCAGTTAGTGAAAGAATTTTCGTAATCGGAGCAGCAGTTTCGAAGATTATCCCCTGCATCCAAACTTACAAACTTTACCCCTTTATAATATTAGTAGGATAGATTTTCAGCCTTAGATCGTCATTCGTCCTTATTCAGGGCAAGGGCTTCTCTCTCTATTTTAAGCTACTGTGGAACAATGCTACCTTTACCTTTAGTGGTCAAGCTCGTTCAACTCTTGAAATTATTATAAGGCTGCCTGAAATATTAGGTTCTAAGTATTTTGACCTTTTGTGTGTGAGCAGAGTTCTTGTAAGACAGTTCAACGAGTCATCGTGACCAAATTGGTTTATTTTTAGTTAGTTTGCCTAGGTTTTATGGGATGAATGGACTTGATTTAAAGTTCAGAAGACGTTATTTTACATTGGATATGTTTTCTGAGAGGTCAAAGTTGTGACGGGTTATTCCTTAGACCAGTGTTTTTCAACCTGGGGGCCGCGACCCCCTGGGGGGTCATTAAGCCTCTATAGGGGGGTCGCAAGAGGTCGCGAAAACTACCTCAATGAACAAAACAATAAAGCCTAGAAAAATAGATTTGATGTGAAAATGTTAACTAAAGGATTTACATTTGCATGTTCATACAAATTAACAAAATAAAAATCTATTAGTACTCATTCAACTTATTGAGGTTTCGCTTGTTTGTCATTAATTAATTTCTCCCATCGTGGATCCGTTTTTGCTACATTGAGAATTTGAGAAATAAATCGAATTCCAAATTCAAAAAAAATATGTTAAAAATATTTATAAATATAAAACTTTGTATGGATTTAATATTTGTAACATAAATAATACATGAAAAAAACCGAAGGAGGTCGCCAAATATTTTTTCATACTAAGGGGGTCGTGTCATGAAAAAGGTTGAAAAACACTGCCTTAGACCCTTCTTGTAAATAATAGACACAGCAGGCAAGGAAGATTCAGTTGTTTTTTCGAATCTTTCGCCTGAATGGACATATACCTAATTTGGTTACTCTTTAAAAGTAAACAGGATATTCTAGCTTAAAATTATAAATGTTATGTAATTTATAGATGTTGGACGGTCGTTACAGGTAGTCACTAGCTCGAAAGTCTGACAAGACAACCAGTCTTACCAAGGGGTATCGTATTACCCAGTACTAACTGGGTTGTGGAGGTCAGATAGTCAGTCGCTCCATGTAAAATACTGCTATTCTACAGGTTCGATGGTTAGACTGGAAGCCCAACTCACATAGTTGGGAGCAAGCGATTAGGCGATTGATGATGTGTGCGCTCATGAAGAACTGTATAAAATACTAGCGGACGTCACGCGGGTTCACCCACGTAGTTCCCGTTCCCGTGGGAGTACGTGGATAAAATATAGCCTATGTTACTCAGGGTGAATGTAGCTTTCTAATCGTGAAAGAATTTTTGAAATCGGCGCAGTAGTTTTTGAGTTTATTCATTACAAACAAACACACACACAAAAATACAAATCTTTCCTCTTTATAATATTAGTGTAGATGGACAAGTAATGTCACCTACCACAAAGGGTGTAAAACACCTCTTAACGAAGCCGAAAGGCATTTGTTCTCCCCGTCATTGCGATCAGTTTTTTGTTCTACACCATACCTGGGAACCTTCTAGTTACGGAGATATTGGGGGTCAAATTTCCAACTTTTTGACAAGTTTTTTTTTTTAAATACAAGTTTTTAATGTAAGATTTTTACTTTAAACACCTCCACGAACCCCGTACTATTCAATCCATCCATCAGCACAATGTTTTGAGTGCGCTACATTGAGTTCTACCACAAAACGTAAGTAACGTAACGAAGTTATTAAAAGATTTGTTATTGATGCGTGAAGAAATAAATCAGATGAAAGAAAATTATGTGACGAAAGAAGAACTAGAAAATAAACAAAGAAGGGATAGAAATTCCATAAATAGCCCTTTGCCATATATTTCGAACATTAATATGCGTAGAGGAGGGTATTTATTAGATAGTGGACCGTTCGGGCTGTCGCATGTTTCTGAGTCATCACCAACGGCGCCTGCGCCGTGTGAAAGAGATAGCAAACCTATGCCGTCAGTACCAACGATTTGCCCCACCGCTGCCGCCGCTACTGTGGAAACAGGTGTCATCGGTTCTGATAACAGCGTAACGGACGTAAACAGTTCGTTGCAATATCGTTCTCTTTGCCAATCGAACGTAATTGTAGATGGCTCTGTCGCAATGGCTCCCGTTAACTCAACTTTGTTAGAAAGAAACGCTACGAATCGTAACGATATCTCAAGTAAACAGTTGACTATGGCTGAAATAGTAAGCAAAGGTGAATGGAAAGAAAAAGAAAATGATGGCCAATGGACATTAGTTCAAAATAAAAAGTTTAACAACCGATTCACAGGTAGGACTGGCAAAGCTCAGTCTGTTCCAGGGAATTTTAAAGCAGCGGAATCGATTGTCCCGCTTTTCGTGTCGAATGTTGATAAACAGACAACTGAAACAGATATCTGTGAATATATTAAAATTAAGACACAGGTGAGCGTGAAGCTAGAAAAAATTAATATGAAAACAGAAAGGGCTTACAATTCGTTTAAGATATTCGTCTCTAAAAATAAGTTAGACACTTTCCTGGATGACAGTCTTTGGCCTGCAGGAATACGCTTTAGACGATTTATGTATTTTAAAAAGAATAAGGATTTCTTTGAGACTCAGCTCCCAGCTACAAACAAAACACCTACAAATAATGGCTCTGATTGACAAAAGTAAAATAACATTATGTACTTTTAATTGTAAAGGTGTGAACAGGTCAGTGGATTGCATTAGAAACGTATGCAAAAGTGCAGACATTATAGCTCTCCAAGAAACTTGGATTTGGCCGCATGATATAGGGTTCCTAGGAAACCTAGATGATGACTTCGCGTACACCGGCAAGTCTGCCATTGACACGTCTGTCAAAGTGATCTCGGGAAGACCATATGGAGGAGTGGCACTATTATGGAGAAAATCTGTGTTTTCATCTGTAACAACAGTGAAGTGTTCAAGTGATCGGTTAGTTGCGATAAAAGTTGATTTCGAAAGCCGGCCAATGTTGATATTTTCTGTGTACATGCCCTACGATAACGGTAAGAGTGACAATTTGACTTTATTTACACAAACCCTTGGTGAGATAATAGCTATAACTGAAAGTACTAGTATTGAGTGTGTAATTGTACTAGGGGATTTTAATGCCAACCCTGGCTCGCGGTTTTTTAGTGAACTTATCTCTGTTTGTAACGATCAGACATGGTTTTGCGCCGACTATGAGCTTTTGCCGAAAGATACGCATACGTTTGTTTGTCAAGCTAGTGGCTCGCGCCGTTGGCTAGATCATTGTTTGATAACAAGCGCAGCCAAAAACTTGATTATTAAAGCATCAGTCTCATATGGGGTTTACCAGTCTGATCATTATCCGGTTTTAATTAAGTGTAATGTAACTAAAATTAATCAGAGGGTATCAGCCAAAAATCCTCTTTGTAATAAAGTGCGGTGGGGTGAAAGAAATGTTGAACAAATTAATAATTATTTTAAATACTGTAATGACAAATTAAAATTAATAGATTTACCTGAACAATGTATTACATGTTCCCACAAAATGTGCAATAATGGGGACCATTTATTATTATTAGATAACATGTATTTAAAAATAATATCTACTCTCCAAGCGGGTGCTCAGTGTACTTTTGTAGGTGGTGAACGTAATAAACGGCTAAAATATGTTACAGGCTGGAATAAACATGTCAGCGACGCTCATAGGGAGGCTCGTATATGTTATCATACGTGGCTATCATATGGTGCACCTACTCAGGGGGTTTTATATGAGAAAATGCGTGTAACACGCAGGACATTTAAAAGTAAATTAAAATTTGTTCAAAACAATCAAGAACAAATTAAATTAGATATTTTGGCAAATAGTCATTCCAAAAAAGAGTTTGCTAAGTTTTGGAAGTCTACTAGTAAATTAAATGCTAAGCCGAGTCTCCCTGTAAGTGTGGCAGGTCTGAGTGAGCCGAAAGATATCGCCACCCTTTTTCAAAGACACTTTACAGTTCAGTCCCCCTTGCATAAAGGTAGGAGGATGCTCGATGAAAGGGTACTGTCTGGATCTGGTGAGACTGCCGTAACATTCTCAGCTAAACAGGTTGCTACGGTTATTAAGAAAATGACAAGAGGTAAGTCACCAGGCCACGATGGCCTCAGCGTCGAGCACCTCAAGAATGCTGGACCACATCTGTATAGGGTTCTTGCTCTGCTTTTTAATTTATGTCTCCGACACCGCTACCTACCGGAAGACCTTATGCACACCGTGGTGGTACCGGTTATTAAGGACAGGACGGGGGATGCCTCTGAGGTGACCAATTACAGGCCTATTTCGTTGGCCACGATAGTCGCCAAGGTCTTGGACAGTTTGCTTGATCAACAGTTGGCTAAACACTTTGAAATCCACGACGCGCAGTTTGGTTTCAAACCCGGTCTATCCACGGAGAGTGCCATCCTGTGCCTCAAGCAAACTGTTCAATATTATACCTCTAGAAAAACCCCCGTTTTTGCTTGTTTTTTAGACCTATCGAAGGCATTCGATCTTGTGTCTTACGAGGTACTATGGGGCAAATTACAGAGTGAGACAACACTACCAGACGAAATTACATCGTTGTTTCGCTACTGGTATTATAACCAGAAGAATAGTGTTAGGTGGGCTGAGACACAATCGGATGTGTATGAGCTGGAGTGTGGGGTGAGACAGGGGGGGTTAAGTTCACCCCGCCTCTTCAACTTATACATAAACCGGCTGATCGGTGAGCTCAGCAGCACCAGAGTTGGATGTCATATTGATGGAGTTTGTATGAATAATATCAGCTATGCCGATGATATGGTGCTGCTGAGCCCGTCGATCGGCGCTCTGAGGACGCTAGTTGCGATATGTGAGTCCTATGCAGTGTCCCATGGGCTCAAGTACAATGTCACGAAGAGCGAACTGATGATGTTTAAAGCGCGTGACATAAATTATTCAGATGTCCCGAGTGTCACGCTATGTGGTGCTCCTTTATCATGGGTGACTAAGTTTAAGTACTTGGGTCACTGGGTCACTGAGGATCTTAGGGACAATATAGACGTAGAGAGGGAGCGCAGATCGCTGGCTGTTCGATGTAACATGCTGGTTCGAAGATTTGCACGTTGTACAAATCACGTAAAGGTAACGCTTTTTAAAGCTTTCTGCCAGTCCTTTTACACGTGCAGTCTTTGGACCAGTTTTACGCAAAGGACATACAGCGATCTGCGTGTCCAATACAATAACGCGTTCAGGATACTGTTGGGGCGGTCGTGGCGTTGTAGTGCGTCTGGTATGTTTGCGGAGGCGCATACTGATGACTTTTACGCCATAATTAGAAAAAGGACCGCATCCATGGCCGGCCGGCTGCGTACCGCCACTAATAGTCTCCTGAGCGTGTTCCGAGATCGGTGGGACTCCCCTTTGCTGCGCCACTGGATGAGGATCCACACCAGTTAAGCGATTTCTTATTTTTATTACTAACACTAGTTTTTTAAGTAATTTTGTTATACTAACCCTATGGACTCCTGTCTGAAATAAATGATTTGAATTTGAATTTGAATTTGAAAACATGATTTTACACCCCAAAAAAAAAGTCATTTCCCAGCAATAATTTTTGCGTAAAGTTACTTAGTTTGATGTACTTACAGAATGCTTGGTTGACGGCTTCGTGATGAGGTCTTTTCACCCTGAAATCGTCAAGCATAAGCAGGGAGGTACGCCACTTTTTCAGTCTGTCTACGAATAAAGTTTTACTAACTTCGAAAGAAATTTACTTTCCTCCTTAGTGGTAATTGATTTCTTCGTTTTATTGGTAGCAAGAACCACTCCAAAAGTTTAAGTAGCTAAGTAACAAGTGCTGAAATATTCAATTTGAAGTCGTGTCTGACAAATACAACACGGCCATCTTAAAAAGCTATTACAAGTCATCTATCATATCGGATCTTCCAACATTTCAACATACCAATATTTCTGCCTAGGTAAGGCTGAATTTACATTGCCATACATTTGAAATGGAATCCATTCCATTTCGCAAATCGCTTCCAAGCGATTTTTGTAACGAAATCTTACAAGGGATAATCAGCAGGCTCATACTGACGATGTCCATGCCGTCATTTGGAAAAAAGTCGTGTTACTTGTGAGGAGGGTGCGGGGGAGTCACAACAGCATCCTGAAAATTGTAGCTGAAGATGTTCGTGCAGCTGTGTTGAGGCATTTCGTTCGCTTGGTGATTTCTAGGGAGGTATCTCCCTATTGGTTATCTTGACGGGGCGGAGTGTCTCAGCACAGGGGTATTTTATTTACGTGTTTATGATGTTATTATTATGATGAGTGTTGTCCTTTGTAATTGTATTTAAGTACTAACAATAGTTTCTAAGTTTTTGTTTGTCTAACCCTTGGGATCTAGTTGTCCCAAAATAAATATATTTGAATTGAATTGAATAATCAATTTCATGATAATTGTGTACAGACAAGATGCCAAGAAACAAAGACGCGCGTCTTCCGAAGAATTCTCGTGAATTCCCGGGAATTTCCGCAGTTAGTTCAGCTCTTATCTAGTGTTCATCATTACAAATACACACATAACATAACGCCTCTAATCCTGAAGGGTAAGGCAGAGGTCTACTTAATAGTAGGTACATCATCTGCCTAGCCTTTTCCCAACTATGTTGGGGTCGGCTTCCAGTTTTACCGGATGCAGCTTAATACCAGTATTTTACATGGAGCGACTGCCTATCTGACCTCCACAACCCAGTTAGTACTGGATAATACGATACTCCTTGGTAAGACTGGTTGTCAGTCTTTTTGGGCCTCTGACTACCTAACGACTGTCAAAGATCTACAAATGACAGCCGGGACCAACGGCTTAACGTGCTTTCCGAGGCACGGAGGAAACTATGTATGTACCTAATGGGTGGTCACCCATCCACAAACCAACCTAGGCAAGCACGGCTTAACCTAACGATCGACCCGAGCGGCTGTTATTATTTAGCCACGAGCTCCTCCTCTACTAAATACTCCTCGGCTACTTAAGAGAACCTTGCACCAAAATTCCACCAATTATGTTTCAATTTGACATAGGAGCGAGCCTATTGATATCAACCGGGCACAAATCCAGACTCCATGGCTGCTACTGAGGAATATCTGATAGAAAAACCCAATAACACTTTGCCCGACCTGGTAATCGCAGCCAGCTTAGGACCTCATGTCAATTTATATAAAGTTTATTCTGCTTTGTAAGATTGCTTTAAAAAAATTGGCTTCCATTAAAATGAAGCCTAACACCATTCGTCAATTATCCCGTTTTATCATCTTCTTGAGTGAACGCTGACTCACAATAAATTCCGTTATTCCTGAACATTACTTTCACATATAAGTGCAGTCTTTGTGCAGGAAATAGATCTTACTTTATGACTGACAAATTGAGAATGTTATCTATACTAATATTATAAAGAGGTAACATTTGTTTGTAAGTTTGTATGTTTGTAAGTTTGTATGTAGGGGGTTCAAACTCACATTGATGTATTTACATGTTGTTTTAGTGAATTCGCAAGGGTATTACTATTTATATTATGTTACAGGCGAAATAATATTTAATTTTATTTTTATTTTATGTACTATGTTTATGTTATGTCTATGTGTTTTTAAATAATGTAATATTTTAATATTGTTGTTAGTTTAATCTTTTATAAATTGGTTGTAAGTGTATGGTTAGTTTTTAAGTTCTTAACTGTCGCATTAGGGTAAACCCTGTAATGATAGTTTAAGGTGTTATAAATAAATAAATAAATAATCTCCGGAAGTAATGAACCTATTTTAAAAATTGTTTCACTGGTAGAAAGCTACATTATTCGTGAGTGCTATAGGCTATATTTTATTCCCATACTCCCACGGGAACGGGAACTACGCGGGTGAAACCGCGGGACGTCAGCTAGTTGAATATAAAAACTCTTTTGTATTGGTCATTAATTCAGTTTTTTTTTTGTAATTAAATTAAAAAGAAAGGTTGCTTTATCACTTTTTATTTAAAATTCAGGCACATTAATGTAGATACTGATCACAGTATCTTATTGGTGCTCAGCCCAGCACCAGCACAAGTAAAGTGTGAACAAGTAAAATGCTGTATTTATTAACACAAGTTTTGTACTCGTATTTACTTTATATATGTTAGGTTTTTATGGTATCTATTCTAAGGGCCATTTTAACCTGAAATAAATGATGTTGTTGTTGTTATATCATTCCACCTTTGGGTAAGTAATACAAAGTCAGGCAAGGGTACCACTGCCTGTAATTTTGTAATTGGTCACAGACTCACAGTTCTTAGAAAAACTGGAACTGTTTGCAGTCAATATAATTATTCTTCGGCCCGCATCGTTTAGGCCAAAATAAAACGAATCACGTTTAGCACAGAACATGTTAATAATAATAATAATAATATTCTTTATTTTTCGGACAACAGTGATCCATCGTGTTAGTAAGCAAAACAAAATAACTTATTTCTAGTGTTAGTAGCTGAGATACAATAGAGAAGACAGAGTAAATAGTATTGTGAAAAGGACATCCCCAGATTAATGTTCAGTGATTGTCCTTCTCACAAAACTTTTAATAATCGGAGAGTCAATACTCTCCGCTATAGTTTTTAGGATGCTGTTGCCACTCGCCCGTAACCTTGACAACAGCGACGCGGTTTTCTTACGAATGACGGCGTGGAAGCCGTCAGTTCGGTTTTGCGCAAACATAGCAGATGCGCTGCACCATCGCGGTAGCCCCAACAGCATCCTAAAAATATTATTATATTGTACGCGTAGGTCATCCAACGTTCTTTTAGTATAGTTGACCCAAAGATTCCCCGTGTAAAAACACTGGCAATATGCCTTAAACAGTGTTACTTTTACTAAACTGCTACAACGAGCGAATCTTCGGGCCAACATGTTACCTCGGACCGCCAGTGCCCTACGCTCTCTTTCAATATCAACATTGTCCTTAAGGTCGTCAGTGAGAAGATGCCCTAGATATTTAAATGTTGTCACTCTTTTGACGTTCAAGCCGTTTAGGGTAATGTCAGGTATTGTATCTGGGCATTCACCGCCGGCCTTAAAGACAATGTATTCACACTTCTTAACGTTATACACAAGTCCGTGTGAGGCAGCATACGCCTGACAGACCCGAAGCATTTCATTTATCGCTCCTGCCGTCGGTGCCAGCAGCGCCATGTCATCAGCGTAGCTGATACTGTTTATTTTAACACCATGGACGCTGCATCCCACCCGCATATTGCTGAGGTTCACGATTAGGCCATCTATATATGTGCTAAAAAGCCTTGGAGATGTCAGACCACCCTGCCTCACACCGCATTCCAACCTGTATGTATCAGAGAGTGCATTGGACCACCTTACAACATTTTCTTGATTCCCATACCAATACTGTAGGATCCTGAGCACTCCTGCCGGTACACCCCTATCCTCAAGCTCTCTCCAGAGTACATCATAATTTACCAAATCGAAGGCTCTGGAGAGATCCAGAAAACAGGCGTATACCGGCGTTTTCCGATCAGTGTAATACTGGACGGTATGTTTGAGACTTACTATGGCACTTTCCGTTGACAGTCCAGGTTGAAACCCGAACTGTGAGTCATGCACGGATAGAGATTCCTTCAAAGTGGAATCAATCATACCATCCAGCACTTTTGCCAATGTGGTTGCGAGAGATATAGGTCGATAGTTTGTCTTGTCTGATATGTCACCCGTCCTATTCTTAATTATGGGAACCACCAGTGTTTTCATCAGTCCCGCCGGCAAGTAAGAGTGACTAAGGCACATGGTATAAAACACCGACAAAACCCTTGGCAGATGCACCCCAGCAAACTTGAAATGCTCAATACTGAGCCCGTCATGACCGGGAGACTTACCTCTTGAATAACCGTTCATTGACAGTAACAAAACTATGTCTATTATAATGATTTGTGGTGCAAGGGTGCCTCAGAACGCATCAATTTTTCCCACCAAATTTCTTGTCAAATGGTATTGCAAGTTTTCAGCGATTAACAATATTTTTAATAGAAATGTGGTAACTTCAAATGCTTTGATGGCAATACATGAACATTGAATAATCAATCATTTATGGATGTATCCATGCCATCTTCCAACCAATGCAAACTTCATTAAATTAATCATAGCAATCGATACCAAGGTCGCTTAAGGCTGCAAAGTTTTCAGTTTTGTCCAATCTATACGGAACATTATGTTTATGTTGTTCTTGATTCTACATAATAATATGATATGTATTAGCGAAATGTAGGTTTACTAAAGTTAGGTCCACGTTTGCTTAAACTCAATAATGTCTTAAAAATGACATTGAAACAGTAACTAAAAAGCTAGATCACTGTGACATTTTCTCAAATCGACCATGATTGATCAGTTTCTTTTTAACATTAATGACAAAAGGCTCAAACTTCTTGAAAAGTCCAGCTCCCCTTTCAAAGTAGCACAAAAGAAAATAATTTTCTAACACAATAAGTACGAAAAAGTTTTGATACTAAATTTTCCCTCAGAGGTCAGTTTTTCGTTTACCTTTTATCACTATTCACACTTTATTCCGTTTCCCATTTAGGAATCATTAAGGGCACGTGAAATTAATGGTAAACAAGAAAGCACACAAATTAGGTCACTACCAATTAGGAAGCCTGTAATAGGTACCTTTTTAGTAATAGCTATCGTGAACCATGGAGGTACTACACGACGCGGCGACGGTATGGGCTATGGAGTCCATTTTACGTTATTAGTAATGTTTTTATCGTGATTTTAAGCTGTACCTAATTGAGCTTTTAATTAGGACTTCCAACACAATTACGGATTTAGGTAGTACTATTTTTGGGCTACAAAAGGGGTAGGTACTAACATTTTAGACGTCCATATCTGTCGGTCTGTATGCAGATTTTAAGCACGGTATCGTAGCCAGTTCATCGTCATTCACCATAAAATTGCAAAAGCATTTGCGATACTGCCAAATATACAATTGAAATATAGCCATGCTTTCCCCTTCATTTTACAGTATTTTATGCATCGGTCGTCTAACAGTATTTGCGCTAATACACCCAGATTCATTTAATGACCGCCAGACAATAGCCCGCGCAAAATCGCCGCCATTTTTACTGTCAATTTGACAGAGACCTGTGATTAGGGATGCCAGCCGTTATTTTGTTATTACCCTATTTTATCTATAAATTTTTAACCTCTTCACCATCATTTACAGCCTGACTTCACCCACTGCTTGGAATGGGCCTCTTTGCTTATGCCAATCTCCACGCTCCTGTGTCAATCTCATCAAGATTTTTCCCGCGATGGCAACAATAGAAGACCAACGTTTTTTAGCAGTCTTTAGGACGCCACTCGTCACAGCTTTACTCCACCTGCCTTTGCGTACTTTACTAGGTGTCCTGGCTGCATTTGAATTCGGTAATGCGATTTCCAATATCGAAAACCTTCGTATGTCTTCATACATCTTTGATAGTGGGAATTAATCAGAATGTCTGAATAGTGATCAATTTAAATTTCGTATAAAATTAAGCTGAGCTGCTAGTCTATACTATAATATTATAAAGAGGAAAACTTTGTTTGTTTGTTTGTTTGTAATGAATAGGCTCAAAAACTACTGGACCGATTTAAAAAATTCTTTCACCATTCGAAAGCTACATTATCCACAAGTAACATAGGCTATATTTTATCCCCGTACTCTCACGGGAACGGGAACTACGCGGGTGAAACCGCGGGACGTCCGCTATCTGTTATAAATCAAGTCCACGCCGCGCTGGACTGACAGACAACATCAATTAATATTGAAAAGTTATTAAAATAAATTGTATACTAGAAACTAATGCATTATACAGTAGCAGGTCATGGTGTGTTATTCATTTATTAAATCGATTTATAGTTTTTATGTAGGTATATTATTTTTTGATGAAGATGAAAATAAAAAAGAAGAACAAATGAAAGTGAGACAAATGGTACAATGATTCTTAGAAAAGAGACTAATTTCAATTGAACACTGGTCAGGCACTACACAGCCATAGCTGACAAAAAAGACGACAAATCAATTTCCGTTCTAGTCTCGACACAAAAAAAAAAGAAAAAATTGCTTACTCCTATTTTGTGGTCAGGCGATATTTGCAATTGTAATCTATTTCTTTTCTTATCGACGGTATACATGGTGTGTGTGTAATACGAACATATATTTGGTCCCAGAATGTGGCCACGTTTATTGCGGCGTCAGATGCGTCGGTCTGATCGTCAAGGGTGTAGTTAAATGGACATTTGGGACACCAAAGCTACTGAGCATAGTCTGATCAGGAGGGATTAAAGAAAAAAGCCTCCTAGAACCACGTAAATCTCAATCGTACTGCGATTCTATTCAGCCGGCACACCCTCAGAAGCTAACACTCGATAACGCAGAATCTAGCTGACCAATGGAGGTCAGTGAGATTTTCAGGCTGCTACTTCCATGGAAAGGCAGCAGGGTGTGGAGTTGAAAGTGTGCCACATACTATGTTCCACTTCCTATCCTGCCTAACAACTTGTCTTGCAAGGCAAAGTGGAGGGCCCTAGAGGGCAAGGAAGGTTGCTCATGTGAGTGAGACTGACCAAATTAAGTCTTCTGTGGGCGGTCCCTTGAACGAGGCCACCAGAATGTCGGCCAGCTGAGTGAAGTGGTGAATAATCGTAAGGCAAATCACATCTGCCCACCATTTGCCCCTACACAAGTCCCTACGTGATGTGACGACCACGACCGTTCCGCCAAATGTGTCACGATGAAGAAGAAGATCCTCTTTCTGCCTCAAAACATGCAGTCAATGAAAGTGATCTCTACGCTGCCATCAACGATGCCGTGGAAACGGTAAAGTTTTAAGCTAACAGAATTTAAAATACTATCTGGCCAGCTACACACTGAAGCTGACCAATCCTCTGACCACGTTAATACATCCACTTCTGATCAATAAGGTCTCAAACCAAGAAGTAAACATAAGAATCTGACCACGTACGTCGAATTTGAAACCATACGGTAGCCATACTGTAATCGACACCGAGGATCATCGCAACACTTGGTTGGAACAGCCATCTCTTTGTGTGTAATCAATGAATCGCTGTTAACTTAGGTACTTTTATGGGAAGCAGAGAATATAGTGGAGTCTTGGTGTTGGATTACCTCGTTAACCATTGATATTCTTGAACGCTTTAGGTATTTGGTCTTTGTAATTTTTTTGTCAATAAGGTCAAACGGCAAACCGGGTAACTTACTTACGACGAAACATACAATCTTCGAAAAATAAAAATAAATATATATAAAAAATATGAATTTCGGGTGTAAGTATTAAAATAAAACCATACGTTTTCATACACTTTGGAACGAAGTAACGATAATTTGATTAAAAATACCTTTATTTTAGTCCAAAACCAAGCAATTCCAAAAAAAAATTAAAGATTTGGTAACCCTGTTTCATCTGTGTGGCAACCCTATCAGCCCCAAAGAGAGTGAAACAAAAAGTCCTGTAACTAAACTGGTCCTTGCAAGGGGAGATAATAGCCCAATGCTAATTCTGTCGGGCACAGAGCCAAATATGAAGTGACTCAGTGTGTCTATGGTAAGTTTTAACTTTACCGATTTCAAAGGGACGGAGTTTAGAAGTCCTCATAAAGCTGGTGCTGATTGCACGTGTTGCTTCTATTTCTTTCCCCGACTGGTCTTTTGGTTCGCCTTTTGCGTCAGTCCAAAGATTGTCCAGTCCGGATAAATTAGACAAAATAATTGCGAAATTCAAAATGGCGCTTTCAAAGCCTACCCGCACCTTTGCCACGTTGCCAGACGCCGACGAAATAAACACTAAAATTAAGTAACAAGTGGTTGAGTCAAATGCCGTGATTTATTGATTAAATGAATTATCAACAGCCACTCGCAACACATGAGCTGCGTTTAATTTCGTTACATTCATTGCAAAAATCAGGTGGTAACGTCGTTCCTCATTTCACCTACGGGAACAGTAAAGATTTCTGACAAGCAGTCGTATCAAGGGGTATCGTATATTACCCAGTACTAACTGGGTTGTGAAGTTCAGATAGGCAGACGCTCCATGTAAAATACTGGTATTCAGCTGCATCCGGTAAGACTGGAAGCCGACCCCAACATAGTTGGGAAAAGGCTAGGACGATGATGGACAGCAAATATTTCAATTTTAATTTCAAAGATATGGCAAGAATATATACGTCGATTTCGAGCGACACAGTAAACAACGTGTTAGTAATAATACGTCTGAAAGATGGCAGATAATCTAGATTACTAGTAACAGCTAAAAACTAGACAGTAACAAGACAATTTGCATATACGATGCACTCACATAAGAAAGTCGTAGTTTTCTAGACTAGATATATGGGGATTGTGTCAGCTGTTGGTTAGTTGACAAAGGCTAGAAATAGGATAGAAGAAGTTTGAGTGAATCTGTATTCAAGGCAAGCGTGCCCTAGGTCGCATCCTCGCTTCACATCAAGCGAGTTGCGCGGCCAAATGCAAGCCATGTTAAAAAAAACCGGCCATGAGCGTGTCGGGCCACGCTCAGTGTAGGGTTCCGTAGTTTCCCGTCCGTCGCAATAAGTGTTCCCACTTATGAGTTTAAAGAATCAGACAAAAAGAAACGGAAATCAGTCAAAAAGTTGTACAAAATAATTTCTGGAAAATTATTTTGTACAACTTTTTGTCTTTTTTTTTGTACAAAAACTGTTGTTTCCATCAAGTTCAAAATGATTTTCCTAGAAAGTCCTTATAAAGTTCTACTTTTCAGATTTTTTTCATATTTTCTAAACTTATGATTCAAAAGTTAGAGGGGGGGGGACACATTTTTTAAATACCTTTCCAACAATATATCACACGTTAGGGTTGAAATTAAAAAAAAAATCACTTCCCACTTTACATATAGGGGGGCTACCCTAATAAAACATTTTATTCCAATTTTTATTTTACCACTTTGTCAGCGTGATTGATATACATATTGGTTGGTACCAAATTTCAGCTTTCTAGTGCTAACGGTCACAGAGATTAAGCGAGGACGGACGGACGGACAGACATGGCGAAACTATAAGGGTTCCTAGTTGACTACGGAACCCTAAAAAGGATGACTCAATGCAGTCGCAAGCTCGATCGGATCGATTGCCAGGTCGGGCGAATATTTGTTGGTTTTTTTTTATTAGT
This sequence comes from Xestia xanthographa, assembly GCA_905147715.2. Taxonomy (NCBI): domain Eukaryota; kingdom Metazoa; phylum Arthropoda; class Insecta; order Lepidoptera; family Noctuidae; genus Xestia; species Xestia xanthographa. Next base: position 32,292,617 of record LR990644.1, read on the forward strand.
GATTCTCATTTGTAGGCTGATAATCTGCGCTTCATTACATCCAAGTGTTTCACATGGGGAGAAGAAGTGGCAGTACAGAGTCTCTAACACTTATCTTTCACACACACTCCTACATATATGGGCCTCTTGCATACTATAGCCTTCTTCGTCTTCTTCCCGAATTGATGACTCCAGTTTTGCCCGATCAGTACTAACGAGGTAGGGCAACACTGGTTGAGTGACATGTCAAAATTTAGCTCCGTAATTTTAAATTAGTTTTAATTAATATTTTAGTGTAAAAAACTTGTATTATTATAATTAAATGTCTATTAAGTGTTTTAATACCCAAGATTATTGTTTTCACGGAAAAATACACTGTAACACGTAGTGATTGGTTTCCTAACTCGACCGGTAACCTATTACACGAACAGCTGATGTACCTGCGGATCTATCTGGGGAGTATAATTGTTTCCTTTTAATGTCTAATAAGTAGCTCTTATTAACCAATTAAAAGCTCTGTAGCACTAAGTTCATTATTCTGACTAATCTGGCACTCTTTTGTAGTTGAAGTTAGGTTCTATGTCAGTTAGCACTTGTTAGTTATCTAGTTGTGTAGTTTGTAATAAGTAAATGTACTTGCTATCTATATATTTAATTAAATAAATACACAACAAAAAAGTACGTTGGTTATTCTTTAATAATTTTTGGCATTATTATTCAAATAAGTCCAATAATTTTAAACCAAGAGTCCTACCCACTTCATAAAAAAGTTATAGACATGAAATCAATTTAAAGTTTAATTTAATTTAATAATCTTATTAAAGTATTTTGTGTAAGACTCATAAGCCTACCACAGTTACCAATTTATTAATCACATATTCCAGTCTATTCTCATTTTCTTCTTTCATTTCTAGCTTTCCTAATTTTGTCCATTCAATTAGTTCTCACCATTCTTTGTACTTCTACTTTCAGTTCTATTCCCTGAAACCATGCCTGTGATGACCCGTAAGGCAACTACCCAGGAGTTACAGGCTAAGTTGAGAACGGCCCTTGATGAACTTAAGGAAGCAAACAGCAAATGTCAACAGCTGTTATTGGATAGAGAGGAACATGAGGTTGAAATCGAGAAGGTCGTTCACAAAAACACAAGCCTGAAACGGGAGCTAGTGGACCTGCACCAACAATACATGGATGTTGTTCAGGAACGGGACAATCTGCGGGTGGTCACAGATGGTTTCAACGACTGCAGTAACCATTATGAAATGGCTTTATGTAAGGTTAGGGACTTAGAAGTTGAACTGTTTCATGCCAACAAACAAATTATTGAGTTTCAGAAAGAAAGAGAATGTACTCAGGTTAGGGAAACAGATCACCTATATAATCAATTATTGAATTCAAATTGCAACCCACATTTCTTAACAACAATAGATCTTACTGAAGATTCTATTCTGAAATATAATTGTAGTAGTTATAAAGTAAGCCAAAATAAAATAAAGAAATATGCAAAACTAAATAGAATTATAAAAAAATGCAAGAAATTTAAAAAACAACAAAAACACAGTTCCAAAAATATTCAACTAATAAAAGAACGTGTTTTCCTCATAAAAAAGTTGAATAATTATCAAATTAAATTAGAGGATAGTAAGAAGTTTTATGAAATAGACACTCAAAACTTACAGTCTGAAATTCAAGTTTTAGAGCGTCAACTAAAGTCATGTTATTCTATGTATGTAAATTCTCAAAAACAAATTAAGGAACATATCCTTGCTGCAAACGAATTAGTTGATAGCGGTAATAGTAATGCATACTGTGTAGACACGATGACCTTCAACAACACTCAATGTACATCACAAAGTGAATCCAGCCCGGACACTCTCCTACCCGAGGTAACGGAGAACCCGACCCGGCTGAGCAGTGTTCCGGACTGTATCTCCATTCAAAATTCACCAGATATTGTACAAGGTTCATCACAGGTAGGTCAAATAGATAGTAGTTCTCCCCCTTCTTGTAATACACACAGTTGTTGCTCCATTTTGTTCTCAGATAGTATAGGAAAAGGGTTAGGCAAGTTAATTAGTAACAATCTGAGTCATTCTTCTCTAAATTATTGTACTCCTCAGGCTTCTTACAACCAGATAATAACATCAATAACTCGGAAGGAATTTGATCCTAATACCATTATAACTGTACTTGTAGGTAACAGTTCTAACGTTAAACTTGATGATATCACGGACAATGTCACTCAACTATTAAAACTAAATTGTAAGAGAGTAATTCTGTGCTCGTTCCCGTACTTTACGAAATTGTCTAGCAAGCAAAACCATAATATCCATGCCTTAAATAATCATTTGCATTTTCTAGTTAGTCACTATAGTGACAGGTTGACATTTTTCGACACTAACAGTTTCGTTCAGAAATTGAAGTCAACCAGAAACCATGCGTACTTGCCTATTAGTTTTAGACGTCAAATAGCTCGGCTATTAGCTTTTAATATAAACTCAGACATATGTGGTATGTCGCAGTTTTTTGTAAATAGGTCTACGGAAATTAGTAATTATACTAATTGTAATTATACAAATAGTATTAGCTTAGATTTAAACTAGTCACTAAGACAATAGAAGGTACGAGTGACAATTTAGTTAATCTCGTCAACTTCGAGGTATCTTCTAGCTCTCAATCAAATAACTGTAAAAAAGGGGCTGAGCAGAATTCCTTAAAATTGTTTCACCAGAATATTCAGGGACTTTCTTCCAAAGAACTAGAAATAGAACTATTTTTAGAAAAAACTAAGTTTGATATTATCTGTTTTACTGAACATTGGATGAAAGATTATGAAGTAATGCAAATAAATTATGAGAATTACAATGTGAGCAGTTGCTTTAACCGAAAATCTAAGATGCGTGGGGGTTCATTAATCCTAGTAAAAAATTGTATTAAATCTAAGTCTCGTAATGATATAGTCGATCTATCGGTTGAACATAGCATTGAATTGTCTTGTGTTGAGCTAGATAAGCATATAATAGTGTGCGTTTACAGACCCCCTAATTACCTGAACTATTCTATCTTTGAGTCAGTAATGGAAGATGCTTTGGCAAAACTTGTAACTGGTAATAAACCAATAATTATCTGTGGTGACTTTAATGTCAATATCATAGAGAATAATGTGAATAGCAGTAGATTCTTAAGTCTCTTTAAATCATTTAACTTGTCAAATGTGTTTTCAGAACCAACTCGAATTACGACAAATACTGCTACATGTATCGATAATGTTTTTTGTTGCTGCGATTACATAAATAAATCCATCGTAAATTACCTGCCTTCAGATCATAGTGGTCAGACGGTTACTTTCGCGTACAATAGACAATTACAAAGAATTCAGATACAAACTAGACAAATAACACCCAGCAATCTAGACAAATTTAATAATAATTTAATTAGCAAGTTAGGTATACCGGGTCATATTAGAAACAATGCAAATGTATTTTATGAAGAATTCTTTTCGGTAGTGCACACCGAATTTAATAATACTTTAAAAAAGAAATCTAAAACTATTGGCCCAAAGTTTATTTTCAGTGACTGGGCAACACAGGGTATTCGGAAAAGTAGGGAACGATTGTTTGAGCTGTACGGCCTTAAGCCTTACATCAACACTGAAGCTTTTAATAAATATGTTGCTACTTACTCGAAAATTTTTAAAAACACTTGCAAGGTAGCCAAATCCTTATTCATTAGCAACAAGATTAAATCAGCCGACAACAAAATAAAAACGGTTTGGAAAATCATCAACAGTGAAACAAATAGAAATAAAAAACAAGGCAATGACTTCACACTAGAGACATCGCGTGGCCTTGTGAGCTCCAACAATGAAGTTGCTCAAGAATTTGTAAATTTCTTTACCAGTATCCCACTTAAAACTACAGAAGCCTTAAATTCCTCTCCCTTGCTCTCTATTGATTTATTGAAAGCGAACGTTTCAGCCTGTCCAAATGAATTTAAATTTCAGCATATAAACCCCATAACAGTCATAAAAGGTTTTAAGCAAATCAAGATCAAATTAACGGAAGATCTATGGGGTATGTCTATCAAAGCTTGTACCTCAATTATTGAGACTGTAGCGCCGTATTTAGCCTCAATATTTAATTTGTGCGTGGATCAAGGGGTCTTCCCGGATCTAATGAAATTCAGTAAGGTAATACCGCTTTTTAAATCCGGGGACAGTAAAGACACCAATAACTATAGGCCCGTATCCGTGTTGCCGGTTTTCAGCAAGGTGTTTGAAAAGATAATGCTCAATCAAATGCTTAACCATTTTAACACTAATAAAATATTACATGAGCAACAGTATGGTTTCACCAAAGGACGTTGTACAACTGACGCCGGTGTCACTTTATTAAAACACATATTTACTGCGTGGGAAGAGGCACAAGATGCCATAGGAATCTTTTGTGACCTTTCGAAGGCATTTGATTGCGTAAATCACGAAACCCTGATCTTGAAACTTCAGCATTACGGTTTAGGTAAACTTGCGCTCAGTTTAATAAAATCGTATTTGAATGATAGACAGCAGCAGGTACAAATAAATGGAGTAAACTCAATGGGTTTAAAAGTAAAAATGGGTGTACCACAAGGTTCGATATTGGGTCCCTTCCTCTTTTTAGTATATATTAATGACCTACCCCATCTATTTAACAACCATCCGCATATGGTGTTGTTTGCTGACGATACTTCTTTAATATTTAAAATAAACAGACGTGCCACTAATCTTGATGACGTAAATAACGCCCTACTGCAGGTCCACGATTGGTTTACCGCTAATAATTTAGTACTAAATGGGAAAAAAACTAAATGCATTAGATTTGCTCTACCAAATGTCAAAAGTAGTGATTGTGACATAATATTGAATCAAGAGAAACTAGAATTTGTCGATAAAACGGTTTTCTTGGGAATCACGCTCGACTCAAGGTTACAATGGGGTCCTCATCTAACATCTCTTGCAGGACGGCTAAGCTCAGCAGCATATGCTGTTAGAAAAATCCGTCAATTTACTGATGTTGATACCGCGAGGCTGGTCTATTTTAGTTATTTTCATAGTATTATGTCATACGGTATTTTACTATGGGGACGGGCTGCAGACATCGAGTCTATATTTATTCTGCAGAAAAGAGCCATCAGAGCCATTTATGAATTACGTAGACGCGATTCTCTAAGAGAACTGTTTAAGGAAATTAATATCATGACAGTACCTTGTCAATACATCTATGAAAACATCATGTACGTTAGAAAAAATCGGCATTTATTCAGTAAGAGAGGGGACAGACACCACTATAACACTAGAAATAGGGACCAACTAGTTCAGCCAGGTTTCAGGCTTGCTAAAGTGGATTCATCTTTCATGGGGTACTGTTTGAAATGTTACAATAAAATACCTCCCCACATTCTTCAACTGAATGAGACGAAATTTAAATCTTGTATAAAACGCACACTATGTAGGCAAGCATATTATAAGTTGGGGGATTACATTGATGATAAAAATGCTTGGCTAAATGCTGGTCCTGCTCCACAACCATAGGTGGGGGGGAGGGGGGCAAACTAATTGTTTGTACTGGACGGGCATTATTTGAGTCCATCGACACGTAAAGAAGAAGATGAAGAATTGATTCCCATGTTAATGTATTGTGGAAGCTGCAGAAGATTGTAAAAATATACTTGCATTGTATAGATTCCAGTTCTTAGTATTATATAATTGCATAGCACATGTGTGAGTACTTTGTACTGTTCAGCCACCATTTACATTTATTTATCTTTCATTGACTTGAATATGCCTTGGTGACTGAGAGAATGTCATGCTCACTTAAATGTCTCGCTGATGGTGGCGGGTGTGTCGGGTCATTTAGTTCCCTTCAATATGGTTGAGTTGAATGGCGCCGGTACATGCGTCATGTCTGTGAACGGGCGCTGTCAGTTGGGACTGGTCATCTCTTAGCTGCCAAGGTTCATTTTAATTACTTTATTCATACATTTTTAATCTAATCTTTCACTCTGGATGCTCTTAGTGTGCACGTCTTTCTACATCGTTCTCACATTTATGTATAATCTCAAAATTAATGATGTAACCAAGATTTTGTAACAATATTTTGATTTTAAAAGAGTGTCCATGGAGTTTCTTGCCCATTCTTCTCCATAGAGATCTACGCTAGGGAATGGGCAACTACAGTACTTTCTCAAGTTATTATGCCTTGTGACTGGGACTGTAGCTTTGATTTTCTTTTTTGTATTTTTGACTTTCAAAAGTGCCGTAATGGTCTAATTGAAATAAATGCTTTGAGTTTGAGTTTGAGTTTGAAGTGACCTGGATAGCTGAGTAAGGTTTAACTCACACCAAAAGAGCGTCGAAGCGCAGCGAAGTGGACCGCAGTTTCAGTGTCATATAGAAAGAAAGAAAAGAAAGAAAAAATATTTATTTGCCGCAGGGACATGACGTGCAAAACATAAGTACAAAGCTTATAGACGTTTAACATATAACAAGAAAAAAAGAAAGAAGTTGGCAGCAGTTGTGATTGTTTTTCATATGAATTTTTACTTTATTTTCATTACTATAATACTTATTATCGCATGAGAAACTCGAACGAGACGCGCGGATGCCCGCAGCGCCGAGGGAATTCCGGCGAATTCCATAAACGGAGCCGTGAGAAGTCGCGGGACTTCGCGCTTCGCTGCCCTTCGCCACTCTTTCGGTGTGAGTTGACCCTCAGTGTCTCGTTCAAGTGCTGGAGGGTGCAGTTGAGCACGACGACGGCAGGAGTCCAGGAGAGTATGTCATAATAAGGAAGTATGACATATCCTGTGTTGAGGATCCACACTCGCAAACTCATCATCATAATCCTTCCCCAACCCTTATCCCAATTTATTTGGGGTTGGCGCAGCATATCATCTTCTTTCATACTTCTCTATTACTTGTCATCTCAGCAGTCACAACCTCCTTTCTAGCCATATAGTCTTTCTAACCATATCGTCTTTCCAGCCATATCGTCTTTCTAGCCATATCGTCTTTCCAGCCATATCGTCTTTCTAGCCATATCGTCTTTCCAGCCATATCATCTTTGTAGCCATATCATCTTTGTAGCCATATCATCTTTGTAGCCATATCATCTTTGTAGCCATATCACCTTTGTAGCCATATCATCTTTCTAGCCATATCATCTTTCTAGCCATATAGTCTTTCTAACCATATCGTCTTTCCAGCCATATCGTCTTTCTAGCCATATCGTCTTTCCAGCCATATCGTCTTTCTAGCCATATCGTCTTTCCAGCCATATCATCTTTGTAGCCATATCATCTTTGTAGCCATATCATCTTTGTAGCCATATCATCTTTGTAGCCATATCACCTTTGTAGCCATATCATCTTTCTAGCCATATCATCTTTCTAGCCATATCATCTTTCTAGCCATATCATCTTTGTAGCCATATCATCTTTGTAGCCATATCTTTCTAGCCATATCATCTTTCTAGCCATATCATCTTTTAGCCATATCATCTTTGTAGCCATATCATCTTTCTAGCCATATCATCTTTTAGCCATATCATCTTTGTAGCCATATCATCTTTCTAGCCATATCATCTTTGTAGCCATATCATCTTTCTAGCCATATCGTCTTTGTAGCCATATCATCTTTCTAGCCATATCATCTTTCTAGCCATATCATCTTTCTAGCCATATCATCTTTGTAGCCATATCATCTTTCTAGGCATATCATCTTTCACACGGTCCATCCATCGCTACTTAGGTCTTCCTCTACTCTTATAGTACAGCCTCTTAGAGCGTCATAGACACTCGCAAACTATGGACTTAAAAGTATAACTAAAAAACATAATCCTATCTTTGCTGTAGCGCAGTCGGGTGAAAATACATCAGTTCAGTTAGAAGGCAGAGAGTAATTAAAATAGCACTTCAAAGCATTCTGCAGCGTCAGAGAGGTAGATTGAATCGTTTATTTACTCTACAGGTGGCGAAACAAATATTTGTATAGCTTGTAACTACTAGTTCTGGGTCTATATCTTTGTGGATCTATAATTATCGATAGTAAGATAATTAGTTACAGGTTCGAAGTGCGGAGCCAAATTTTAATTATTTTTTGTACCGAGGAGCAATTGATTTGGCCACCAAGAGAAGTAATTTTGTCTCGGTTCATTTTTAATTTGTTTGTTTGAAAATGAAGCTCCAGAAACGGTTTTATTTTTAAAATCTGCAACCTAAGTCTTAACCTAGTCTTCTTATAGGTCAACTTCATCAACAGAAATCAGAATCGGATACATTAATTGAGTTTTCAAGAGAACAGTCAGTTCATCAGAAATTATATCCTCATTAATGCATTCGTAGAATGTTGTCTCTGGCCTCTGGTTCTGGCGTAGTGTCGATAAGAAAAGCAGGAGGTATCATTATACTTAGGTAAGTACATTTGTAGTTATCTCCATTGTCCTGGCTATGTTCCCTAACAACTGTACTACTAACTACTACTACTACTACTACAACAGCCCATAACGTCCACTGCTGGACATAAGCCTCTCCCATGATGGGAGGAATTTGCCGTAATCTCCACGCTTGGCAGGCGGATTGGAGATCACAACTGTACAATATGATGAAAAAACCAGAATCTGTTAACGTCATTTGTGCCCCATTCTTACATCTTTCTAGCTTCTGATGACAAATAACAAGGAATTCAAATTCATATTCAATCAGAGCTTAATGTGAACCGCAGACACTTCATGTTTTTCTTGTATTTTTTACTGCTTTACATTCTCCGCGCACATAGTGTAGTGCGTCCGTTGAGGATTGTCTTCGATAGTTTCACTGCGGTGGAAAGTGATTCCCTTGTGTTTGGTTTCTTTGTGTGACATATCCGACTGGTTGTGAAGGAAAAGTAGAGGGTAATTCATTACAGAAACTAAAATATGAACTAGGTAACACTTCCAGGTCTTATTTATGAGATCGTTGGCTTTACTTCTAATCTGTCTGATAGTTAAGGGCGAAAAAATATAATGACCACCAAAAATAACTTTGTGACCACTGACATCTATCACCTAAAATATCAATTGATCACCAAATTTAGTAAATTGAACACCAAATTTTAATGAGGTGGTTAATGACAAACTAGTTTTGCCTCGGCCGACTTGGGGCACCCCGACCCGTTTTTTAGGGTTCCGTAGTCAACTAGGAACCCTTATAGTTTCGCCATGTCTGTCCGTCCGTCCTCGCTTAATCTCTGTGACCGTTAGCACTAGAAAGCTGAAATTTGGTACCAATATGTATATCAATCACGCCGACAAAGTGGTAAAATAAAAATTGGAAAAAAATGTTTCATTAGGGTAGCCCCCCTATATGTAAAGTGAGAAGTGTTTTTTTTTTTAATTTCAACCCTTACGTGTGATATATTGTTGGAAAGGTATTTAAAAATGAATAGGGGTTTTCTAGAATATTTTTTTGATAATGTCAATAATTTCGGAAATAATCGCTCCAAAAGTAAAAAACAATGTGTCCCTCTAACCTTTGAACCATAAGTTTAGAAAATATGAAAAAAATCTGAAAAGTAGAACTTTATAAGGACTTTCTAGGAAAATCATTTTGAACTTGATGGAAACAACAGTTTTTGTACAAAAAAGACAAAAAGTTGTACAAAATAATTTCTGGACTAAGTTTGTAGTATATTCGTATATGCAAGCATTTTTACATAATGGATACCCACCTTTAAACTCATAAGTGGGAACACTTATTGTGACGGACGGGAAACTACGGAACCCTACACTGAGCGTGGCCCGACACGCTCTTGGCCGGTTTTTTTTTATAAACCATTCAGGAATAGGAGCCCCACCATGCGAGGCTCCGTCGACCGGGTCTCCCTCGACTCGGATGCAAGAGCACAACAGATCAATTTCTGGTGTCATAATTTTTTGGTTCTAATTTTACGATAAAATGGTGTCGATTCTGTTGTGCACAAACTAAACTTAAAAAGGCAGTGCGAGAAAAGGATGGCTATAGGCTATGAACTAATTAGTTATAGATGCCAAACTAGTTTTTGCCTTGCGCTTCACCGTGTTTTTAGTAGACATGTTTTTACGTGCACCCTTAATTTGTATAGAAATATTAGTTCCAACTAAATTTGATAGCTCTAAATTACGTCTGTCTCTTTCTTGATTTGTTAGAGAGAAAAATATGGTAATAGCCTAAATTAAGTTTAGTTTGTGCACAACAGAATCGACACCAATGGGGATTAATTTTGGTGATCATTTACTAATTTTGGCAATCAAAAGTGATTTTTTTGCCGATACATTTCGCTAAATCTGGTGGTTCGTTAATTGTATGCCATAGTTTAATAACGGTGATAATAGGTAGAGCAGGGCCCTCACTGATTAGCTGCCGAAAGACGGTAGAAGAAGTGGTGGCTGACAAACAACCAGATGGGTGGATGATATTTAAAAGATCGCGGGTGAGACCTGTTTGAAACCCGAGCAGACCAAAGAAGCTGATGAGTTAACTACCTATACAAAGAAGTTCCTATTTACAACATTCTGTCCAAAACATCTTCTAACACTAAACATTACACAGACAAGACACAGACACAAATTACCCCTTAAAAAACAAAAAAAAACGAATCGTGTAGCAAGCAACACTGTTAACCACGACTACACTACCGTTACCCGCAGACGAAGCCAATCGCGCAAAAAGTCGACGACAGCGGCGCAGGCGACGATGTCGTCCAATATACAGTCAACAACAAGTTACATGCAAAAACCAACCTTACTTCTACGCAATAAAGGAACTGTTAATGTCAAAGAAGACGCGAAGCAGCAGACGATCCTGGGCGTTGTAGGATCAACCACAAGTTACTTAAACTACAAAAAACGCTCTTATCTATACGCAATAAAGGCGCTGTCAAAGATATATTGTTGTCATGGACGTGTGCAACACGTAAGAGCTAAGAGGCGGACTTCAACGTTTTACATACTTACAATGGTAAATGACCCCATTTTGTCAATATTGTTGTTTGTTTTGCAAAAGGCTGTTTGTCATTATTATCATTTATTCATTTAAATACATATTTTTAACATTTTAAATATTTCTTAATAAAACTACATAAAAAAACATTTAAAAATATAAAAACAGTAGCCCACCAGCGCTGGGAACAGGGTCCGAGCTGCCGGTGGTCAGGGCTCTTGAGAGAGGAACCTCCTAACGATACGTGCCGTGTCCAGAAGTACTGCTTTCTGAATCAAGCCCTTGATCCAGCTGCCAAGCGAGAGCCTCCTAAGATGTTGGTCGAGGCTCTTGGCTATTAAGCCATTGGCCGACACGACTATCGGCACAATGACTGCTGTACTCACGTCCCACATGTCGACAACCTCGCGAGCCAGATCTAGATATTTGAATTGTTTATCATAATTTTTTTATTTTTTTTCATTGATTATTTTTTTTTATTGTTTTATTATTATTAAGTATTATTATAATAGAGAAGGATTACAAGGCGTGATGTTATGTTATGGTACTTACATTACTGCAGCTACTGTACGATATACTAAAAGGACGGTATTTGTATTGTCCCTAAGGCCCAGCGCACACCGCTGGAGGCGCAGCGGAGCGCATTTGAAAACAACAATTTATTATTTATAAACCTTAACTACCTTGATATACGGTCGCGCGCATGCTCTTGTAGTAGTTTGAGGGCGCTCCGAGTACAGCGTGCGAATTTATTTTTATATTGACCGTATATCAAGGTAGTTAAGGTTTATATTAAATTGTTGTCTTCAAATGCGCTCCGCTGTGCCTCTAGCGGTGTGCGCTCGGCCTAACGGTAGGTAATACATTCTTCTTATGATATGAGTTTTTCAAGATTTTATTGGTATTAAAAGCAGTCATAGAATAGACAATGAAAGATACCAATCACAAATTCACTCTCACTGGACTCACAGACTCCTTGGAGGAAAATTCGAGCAAAACCCATTAATTTGTAAACCAACATAGGTACCACCAGAGTCCACACGTTTCTTAGAACGACTTAGTCTACTTACATCAAGTAAAAACTTTTTTAAAGCAGTTATAACTCCTTATTTTATCTCTAAAAGGGTTCTTTATGGCGGTGCGGCGGCGACCGACATGCTCGAGGAATTTCACCGTGTTCGTAATCTGCCGACGTAAAAAGTTTTGTGACTTTAAAAAGATAGGGATCATGAACATGGTAACTGGTAAGTTAGTGGTGAAGTACTGTTTACTTCGAACTCTGTTTGAAGCTTTCACAGTTTAAAATTAATCATTGTTACTACTTACGGGATGACTATACCCCCGCGCTTGCAAGTTTGCAACAGCGTCGAATTATCGAGAACTCAAACAATTATTATATTAGATCACTTCAATTTAATTAAGTAAAACATTGGTTTTATCAAATATCAACAATTGTTCTTTCTTAATTAGTAGAGTTAATCTATCAAGGTGAACCCAGTCAGAGATCCAGTGGCTATACTTTGTCCGACCATGCTATGTACTAGGATAAACGTAAAATGTAGACGACGGTAAAGACTAATGAGGCAATAATTACCTATCTGTTAACAATGGTATCTCTCAGCTGATTCTAAAATTACTCTATGCACTTGACGATATATATACGATCAAAAATTTTGCCTTACACGCCACAGAGGGTTGTACCACCACATAAAAATAATGATTAATAATCACGGAAGATATCTCGTAAGTGACAGAAGTTTAGTGTTTACTTGATTCAGTACTTAAAAGAACTCAACGACAGTCCATTTGTTCAGCCGCTTTGCTTAAAAATGAATGAAAGTATCAGATAAATAAATGGGGCAACGGGGAGAAAAATAAAATGCATTCCCGTTGTCCCTATCAAAAGCGAAGGCGGTGGGGCTAGCGGGAATACGTGAACAGCTGAAGTGTCTTATTAATCAGGCCATTAACTCTGACTGAGTAACTTTTTAAATGCCATGGGCATTTTCATGAATCATTCTGCTGCCTCGATCGAATCCATCATGGATCTGGCCAATGGATCTTCTGAGAATGATCCTTCTCAGTAGATCCATATCTTGGAATCAGGATCCAATGAGAAAAACAATTCTCACTAGATCCATCATGGATCTGGCCAATGGATCTTCTGAGAATGATCCTTCTCAGTAGATCCATATCTTGGAATCAGGATCCAATGAGAAAAACAATTCTCACTAGATCCATCATGGATCTGGCCAATGGATCTTCTGAGAATGATCCTTCTCAGTAGATCCATATCTTGGAATCAGGATCCAATGAGAAAAACAATTCTCACTAGATCCATCATGGATCTGGCCAATGGATCTTCTGAGAATGATCCTTCTCAGTAGATCCATATCTTGGAATCAGGATCCAATGAGAAAAACAATTCTCACTAGATCCATCATGGATCTGGCCAATGGATCTTCTGAGAATGATCCTTCTCAGTAGATCCATATCTTGGAATCAGGATCCAATGAGAAAAACAATTCTCACTAGATCCATCATGGATCTGGCCAATGGATCTTCTGAGAATGATCCTTCTCAGTAGATCCATATCTTGGAATCAGGATCCAATGAGAAAAACAATTCTCACTAGATCCATCATGGATCTGGCCAATGGATCTTCTGAGAATGATCCTTCTCAGTAGATCCATATCTTGGAATCAGGATCCAATGAGAAAAACAATTCTCACTAGATCCATCATGGATCTGGCCAATGGATCTTCTGAGAATGATCGCGTTAGTCGCACGCGCGACGGCTGAGCATTGGGTCTTAGGTTCGATTCCCATGTCGGGCACTGTATTATTAGGGTTTTCCATCAGGAATTTCTCAGTAGCAGCCATGGAGTCTACATTTATGCCCGTTTGATGGCATTAGGCTCGCCCCCTATTACATGGGACTAAAACATAACTGGCAAAATTTGGGTGTACTATATTAGGTACACCTCTGCCTTAACCTTCGGGGTTTGCTTGTTATTATGTTATCTACACTATCTATAGTAATCTACACTAATATTATAAAGAGGAAAGATTTGTATTTTTGTGTGTGTATGTTTGTAATGAATAAACTCAAAAACTAATGCGCCGATTTCAAAAATTCTTTCATCATTAGAAAGCTACATTCACCCTGAGTAACATAGGCTATATTTTATCACCGTACTCCCACGGGAACGGGAACTATGCGGGTGAAACCGCGTGACGTCCGCTAGTATTTTATACATCATCAACAATGTAATAACAAGTCGCCCAAACCTTCTTGAGAAGTGACACTTTGTTCCTCATAAGGAAGACTAGACAGTGCTCCTCCATACAAGTCACTACCATTGTTAGTGCATTGGTCAGTCTGCTCAAAGAATGGTCTGGTACTACATAAACAGCGCATAGTGAGTGACCCCGTTTTCCTTGTTTTAAGACTTCTGCGCACTGGCATCTTTGTAAGCATTACCTGTTAGTAATCACAACTCTACAAGCCTAGCGTGCATGGAATCCTGGGTTCGATCCCGGGTAAGGGGAATTTTTTATGAGGTTTTCTTTCAGGATGATCGAATTTATTACATGAAAACATGCTAATCCCCATTACATAGGAGCCATCCATAAATTACGTCACACGTTAAGGGGGAGGAAGGGAGTCACGAAGTGTGACATTGTGTGACAAGGGGGTGGGAGGGGTCCTAAATTTCGTGACGACACATTCCAAAATCTTTATAAGTCTGAATTTTTAATAAAAATAATTCATTGTTTTTATTGTTTATTGACAAAGATAAAACGCATCAAACCTCGGGAGTGGGGGCTGAACGTGACGTCAGAACTAGCTGAAAATTATACCTAGGCGTGACGTATTGAGAATTTTAAAAGCGTCATATCTTCGTCAATTTTGGTTTATGTAACAAAATAAAAAATACGTGTCCAATATTTTTTGGAAATCTATCTGATGGACTAATTAGATTTTTTTTTCGTGTCGCCTATTGTATCTTCCTACCAAGTTTACTGCTTCTCTTTAAATAGTTTCCTTGGATTTTATTTACCATTCTCAAAGCACTAACTACGCAAAACTCTTATGGCATTGAAGACAGTCAATTTTGTAGCGAAGTAAGGAAGCTAGTCGCCCTGGCACCGCGCCAGTAATGTCGTTGACTGTCGAGCTGGCTACTGGCGCCAGCACTCGCAGGAAACTAAACGCATTTTTTACTTTTTTTATTTTGTTAAGGTGTGTATTTTTAGTTAAGTTGTTTAGTTAACTTTGAGAGTTAACTGAAACTGTTACTTGTAATGTTCGGTTTGGTATTTTATGGTGATGTCTAATGTGAGTGGTATGATATTAAAATTAGACGAGTAGTCTCTTCAAAGCGTTATAAAATAAACAGTTCAAAACTGTTTATTTTATGTTTGGTTCACTACAACTGAGTTTCTGGACAGATTAGGTAGCAAACAATGTTTTATTGCAAAAGAAAATGACAGGTAAGTAATAGGCATTGGGAAAAAAAAGATTTGAAGTTAATGAGTTCTATCACTCTGAAAAAAAAATGGTAGATCATTGCTGCTCCACATAAATCATAACTTCACGCATGATTCGCCCGAAGGGATAGGCTGAAGTGTGCGCCCATGTTTCGCCTGCAGTATGTGTAAAGGGAAGGCCCTATTTGCTACTATTGCTAGTAACCTGATATTATTATAGACTCCATGACAGACTCCATGTTGCTTTAGAAAAATTAATGAAGGAAAACCCAATAACACTGCCCAAACCGGGAATCGAACCCACTACCTCATGCACAGCAGTACCACTTGCGACACTTGTGACTAACGAGGCAATCAGTTTACTTCGATTTCTCTCAAATCATTGTTACATTTTATTTATTTTAGTTACCGGCCAGTTTCAAAAGCCGCGTAAAATTCCGGACGTAGGCCTAATCATAACAAAAAAAAGTTGCGCCATTGTCGATGGACGATGCGCAGTATCTATGGCAAGTATGGCGGCCGGCCCACAGCTGTTTATTTATCTATCGTGAACTATCTCCGCGATCCGGCAGTGTTTACGTGAAATAGGACATTACCCTGCTCCCGGTTCCGTGTACGATGTGTTTGAACATTTATTTTGGATTTTTATGAGTTTATTGGCAATTTCGGGTTTGTAATGCGTCAATTCGCGACTGTAAACTAGCTAGATTACTGTAAACAAGTGAATGTCTATTAAAAACGAACGCCTTTACAAGTCAATGCTTGAAAACCTGAAACTGCTTTAATAATAATAGTAATATATCATTTAATTCAGGTAGGTAACAAAAGACCCATAATTATCATAAAAATACCTTACAGCTAACATAAATATTTATAATAAAAACCACAAAAACCTAATTGAACACGAAGAGACGGCGTCATGTTGCGCTGCGTGGCTTCCGCGGAATCGCCGATACACGACACCCTTCGGCCAAAACTCATCCTTGAGGAAGGTGTCAATATGATGAGTTAGAACTCGCAGCACGAACGACTTAAAATTCGTGTTGTGGCGCGCGCGACTCCAACTTCTCTACCCTCCAGGTCCAGCTGGTCTTCGCTCGGACATACTCCACGATCTCCTCAACCTTCGTGGTGTGATGTAGCCGGGACACATAGACCTGCATCGTTGGTATCGCGGACGCAGCATAAATTGGGTCCTGCCAGCAGCGCGGTCCCGCACTGGTTCCGATTCCGACTAGGAGACTTCTTCCTCTTCTTCCTCTCCACCTTCACGAAGCCATCACACGTGGCCGTTCCTGGGTTAGGTATATAAGTCATCAACATGTACCTATGTCATTTTCATTGTTATAGCGCGTTTCCTCATCTTTCTACGTTGAGTCTAGCTTCCTAACTATACTTGCCTCCCGTCGTTTTTCAAAATGCAAAATCATTTACAAACTTCAATTCAGTGAAAGTATTGCATTGGCTACTGATGACTTACAGACGTGCTGGGTAGACGAAAGTTACTGATCTTTAACCCGACACGTTATGTGCCTGCACGTGCGAGTGAGTGACCGCTAGGTCTGCTTACCCTAGAAAGGAATTAGCGCGTAAAGATAAGTTTCAAGTGCGATGGCACGTGGTGTGATGGTCACAGCATAGATGGCGCTGATCTCAGTTGTTATACATTTTCAAATGAATATTTTCTGCTATGCTTTGTTTCAAATTAATAAATATGCTGCTGATTTTATGACATTTAGGAAAGCTAGGTTCAATTTTACTGAGGCAATGAAATCTTAACTTACAGAATAAACCTCACTTTGTTGCCTTGTTGGTTGAAAGAAAGAAAAATTTACGGTTCCCGCCCTTCATGACGAGCGAATGTTATTGAATTTTCTTCACGAATCAAAGGAAAACGCGGTAGGACTGTTCAGTTTCAAATTAAACAAATGTAGAAATGTCTACGATTCTGAAAATAGTCACAAATCCCCGACAAGGCAGACAAAATAAATAAAACAAAAATTCGTTCACTTTCTGCGCTCCTCTTAGCAGTTTACTGCAAAATGGTCTTTGAACTACGTACCAATACGATTTAGTTTCCAAAGATGCATTTTGTATAATAGGCATTTTATATATTTGTCGTTGCTTTAAAAGTCAGGTATGCGTTGGTTGTCTATTCTTAAAGCGGATGACAAAAAACGAAGTGTCTGTTTAGTGTTTTAATCTAAAAACTGTTTGCCACACGCGTAGTTAGGCAACTAACTAACTTAATACAATTAACCCACTCGAGAATTTTACATAAGAACAAGAAAAACTTTTAAAAGGATAGTTAGCTACAACTTACTTACGTATAACTGTCAGTAAATAGACCTACATCCGTAGCTATCGGTGTTTCTGTAGACAAAGTTAGCTTGAAATATCCTATCCGCGCATTATCCGCGTCACCTCCTTTCACTTGATTAATAGAAAAATCAAAGAAAGCTTTTTTGTGACGTTTTGTTTCTATCGGTCCGTAAGCTAAGTGTCAAAAAGACAAAGATAGCAACCTACCGATATCAAAATCAAAATCAAAATCAAAATCAAAGCATTTATTTCAAGTAAGCCAGTTACAGGCACTTTTGAATTGTCGAAACAAAGATGAAAATTAAATGTAGCTACAGTCCCAGTCACAAGACATAAAAACTGTGAAAGTACTGTAGTTGCCCATTCCCTAGCGTAGATCTCTATGAAGAAGAATGGGCAAGAAACTCCATGGACACTCTTTTAAATCAGAATATTGTTACAAAATCTTGGTTACATCATATTCACGTTGAGATGGTATATTATGTGAGAACAATGTAGCAAGATGTGCACGGTAAAAGTGTCCACAGCAAAAACACACAAACAAAAAAAAATATATATACAATTCAAAATAATTCATTCAAATAAGCCATGGCAACCAAGAGATGACCAGTCACAACTGACAGCGCCCGTTCACGGACATGACGCATGGATCAGCACCATTCAACTCAACCATTTTGAAGGGAACTAAATGATCCGACACATGCGCCACCATCAGCGAGACAATAGAGTGAGCATGACATACTCCAAACCGCCAGGGCACATTCATTCAAGTCAAGAAAAGACGTAGGTTTCCAGTGAATGATAGCTTTCTAGTACATAGTACTCACACAATATGGGCTATGCATTTATATAATACTAAAGAGATTGATTCTATACAATGCAAAGATAGTTGTACAATCTTCAGCAGCTCCAACAATACACTATAATGCTATCAATTTATGCGCCCCTGTCCATGTGGAGCAGGACCAGCATTGAGCCAAGCATTTTTATCAGCGATATAATCGCTCAACTTGTAATATGCTTGCTTACATAGTGTGCGTTTAATGCATGTTTTAAATTTCGTCTCATTCAGTTCAAGAATACTTTGTGGAATTTTATTATAGCATCTCAAACAGTACCCCATGAAAGATGAGTCTACTTTAGCGAGTCTGAAACCTGGCTGAACTAGTTGGTCCCTATTTCTAGTACTGTAATTATATCTGTCACCCCTTTTACCAAAAAGGTGCAGATTTTTTCTGACGTACATTATGTTTTCGTAGATGTATTGACAATGTACCGTCATGATGCCAATATCCTTAAACAGTTCCCTTAGAGAATCGCGCCTACGAAGATTATATATGGCTCTGATGGCTCTTTTCTGCAGAATGAATATAGACTCAATATCTGCAGCCCGTCCCCACAGCAAAATGCCATAAGACATTATACTATGAAAGTAACTAAAATAAACCAGTCTAGCGGTATCTACATCAGTATACTGACGGATTTTTCTAATGGCAAAGGCTGCTGAACTTAGCCGCCCCGCAAGAGATGTCAAATGAGAACCCCATTGTAGCCTTGAATCAAGCGTAATCCCCAGGAAAACCGTTTTATCTACGAATTCTAGTTTCTCTTTATTCAATATTAAATCACAATCACTACTTTTAACATTCGGTAAAGCAAATCTTATGCATTTGGTTTTTTTTTCATTTAATACCAAATTGTTTGCTGTGAACCAATTTTGGACCTGAAGTAGGGCATTATTCACGTCATCTAGATTTTGGGCCCGCCTATTTATCTTAAAAATTAGGGAAGTGTCATCAGCAAATAACACCATATTTTGAGGTTGGTTTTTCAGTAAATAGGGTAGATCATTTATATATACTAGAAAGAGGAAAGGACCCAATATTGAGCCTTGTGGAACCCCCATTTTTACTTTTAACCCCTGTGAATTAACACCATTTATTTGAACATGTTGTTGTCTATCATTCAAATAAGATTTTACCAAACTAAGTGCAAGTTTACCCAGTCCGTAATACTCAAGTTTCAAAAGTAATGTGTCGTGATTTACGCAATCAAACGCTTTGGAGAGGTCACAAAAAATTCCTATGGCGTCTTGAGACTCTTCCCACGCAGTAAATATGTGCTTTATTAAGGTTACACCGGCGTCAGTTGTACAACGTCCCTTGGTAAAGCCATACTGTTGATCATGTAAGATTCTGTTGGTGTTAAAATGATAGAGCATTTGATTAAGCATTACTTTTTCAAAAACCTTGCTAAAAACTGGTAACACGGATACAGGTCTATAATTATTAGTATCTTTACTGTCCCCGGATTTGGATGGATATCTGTCAGTAAGTTATAGATTGCCTCGTTGGTCTAGTGGTCGCAATCGCCACTGCTGAGTGATGAGGTCCTAGGTTCGATTCCTGGATTGGGCAAATTGTTTTTGGGTTATTCCATGCTCAGCCGTCGTGCTTGTGATCACTAGACCAGTCATAAGTCAGTATTCTATAAAGGTTTTCCTAAAAACGAAACTGGCAATATTTGCATGAAAAGTCAATGACAAAGATAGATCCAAATTATCCTACGTAATCACCGTACGTAAATCATCATCATCATCATCATTTCAGCCGAAAGACGTCCACTGCTGGACATAAGCCTCCCAAGTGTCGCCACATTGACCGGCCCCGTGCGACTCCCATCCAACGGATTCCCGCAACCTTCACCAGGTCATCGGTCCACCTAGTGGAAGGTCTTCCAACGCATTGTCTTCCGGTTCCGTACGTAAATAGGGGTCGGGGAGTATCCTTAAATAGAGTAGATGACACCCTAAAACAATAATTCCAAGATACTAATCTCTAAAAATAAAACTATTTTTGGCCTGAAAACCCGATTTATTTTCAATTAATTGCCAAATTCGCTTTTTTTTTTTAAAAATTAATTAATAGTTGAGTCATTGAGTTGAAAAAACAGTGACGTCTCAGTTTGCTATTGCCATACAAAATCTATGAGAGAACCGTGTTTTGACAGCTCTTAAAAAGTATCTCAATTGATTGGTGTGTCATCTACCCATTGACTTGAGAAGTAGATGGACTGGAAATACCTACAAAAAAAAGGTGCCACAAAATTTCTCATAAAATGGCTGCCAATGATAGGGATGTACCAATTAGGGAATATAGTGTTACTATAACAAGTATCGATACTAATACTACATAATAGTTTTACGAGTCTTACTAGATATCACGTTTGAATCATATTTATAATTTACTAAGCACTTCGCCCGCGAAAATTGTGTTATCTCGGCTAATTTGCATGACATCAATATAATTTATATCCTATGTTACTCGGTAAAGATGTAGCTTTCTAATGGTAAAATAAATTTTAACAGTAGTTCTTGAGTTAAATCGTAACAAACACACAAACAAAAAATCAAATCTTTCCTCTATATTATTATAGCATAGATTCTTCCAGTCTGTTGTAACAAAACAATGAGTAAGTTTAATGCTCTTCTGATATCTGACCGTTATTAAATGTAGTGTTTTTCTGCACAGAATTTATAAACAATTTTAGTCGCATCACTTTAGCGATTTCGCTTATTTTATAGGTCTGTAGCTTCTAGTAGGTATGCGGACTAGGTTTGCCAGATACAGTAATTTCATTTCCTGGCCAATTCGAAGGATACTAATTTGGTGGGTACCTACGAAAATAGATAATGGTCTTTGTAAATTGCATTTCTTGTAATATTTTACAAACATACCAATACACATAAGTATGTCAAAAATCAACTTTAATTGCTCATACTATGCAGATTATTTTTTAAATATGAAAACACAAACACGAGCATCGCACCTCGTTTTTAGTTATTCATTAAATAAAACTTCGGTAAAAATCAACATGTGTTTTATTTATTCAATAAACATTTGGTATGAAAACAACAATATTATGTAAGTATATCAAAATAAAACAAACTACCTATTCATTTCTAAACAATGTTAGTTTGTTCAATAACTGCTTTCCGAGGCACGGAGGAAACTCGGTATGTAATGGGTGGTCACCCATCCACAGTCCAACCTAGGCAAACATCAGATTTTTTAACGTTGCTCGTCTCACAGAAAACAGATGACTCTTGATGTTGTTTTTTGATGGATGCCTGAAAAAGTAGGAATTTCGTTATGCAATATGTTGAAAGAGGTTAAATGAGAGATTTTTATAAGAAAGAACATTTTTGAATTAAGTTGTTCTATGTGTCACTCAATGTCTGTCTGTTTTTGTCATCGTGTAAAAAAAATCTATATTGTAATAAATTCACGTATTTGGATCTCGGATTCCTGCTTTATTCTATTTCTAACAGTTTTGTATTGTGTAACGGGCTGGTGTCCGTAACTCCACGTCAAATTCGTCAGTCATAACGCGTACCTAATTTGCGTGCGAACAATAATAATCTTTTTTCGACCCGATTAGCACACGTATGTAGGTACTATACCGATATCGTACCAGCACAGCGAAGGAACTAGTATCGGAAAATATTACCGCAACGGTACCACACTATTCCACCATGACATATTATTGTAAACAAACGAATGAAATTATGAAATTAAAAAAAGGTCTGTTGGACGAAAATAAGCCCAAATATGAACACTACAGCCATAAATTCACGATCCCTTAGCATTTTTTTCATCAAAAGTGTATTAATAAGTGTAATAATTCATGAAAACCGGCTACTAACCTGTGAAAAGAAAATTTAGGTTGATTTTCCTTCTTTCTTGCACAACACATCATAACACAACACGCAGGCATGTTGAATAGCTGTTTTCCACCATATACGTGCAAATTTTATAGATAAACTCTTCGTAATTTTCTCACAAATCTTAAAAATTGCAAAAGTAAACACTCATTTGACAGCAGAACTACCACAAAACTCGTCGCATAATATGGCGGATACGGCACTTACCTACAACTGTTACTACGTCACAACAAAATGTTGTCATTATGAGCAACAGCTGAAATATTGTTGTCTCTTTTAGCAAATACGATTACCACATTAAATAGAATGAAGCAAAACGATATTTCACATTCCGTTTCGTATTTCACTCACATTTGTCTATGCAAATGTAGGTATAGAATATCGGGGCCCCTCCATATTTCTTTCTATCTCTATGCATCTACCCCATTGGCGTTGAGTTTTCTGACAGATTCCGATAAAATTCCAGTTTCAAATTCTGTATCACAGTCACAGACAAGACCAATCAAAGATCAATGGATTCAAGTTTCATCCGAGATGTAGTTAATTCTGATAATATTGGACTCATAATTATAATATTTTTATTGTTATCTATAAGCTAGTTCGTTAAATACCGGATCAGACGATGTTTTTCCAATGTTTAGCATTTTAATTTTAAGTGTACCTAAAAATATACTGAGTGCTAAGTTCTTTAAAAGGTCACTTGTGCCATATCTCTAAATTAAATGATTGTTTTTGCATAATTTCTATTGTCGGTCTGGCAAGAGAATGCATACCTCTTTTTCTCTTTTAGGTATGATACAGCGATCTTTTATAATAATAATAAGAACAAATATTTAACCTGTGGCAAACAATAAATGGATTTGAATTTTGAATTTTTTATTCTGAGCGTGTAGTGAACAAACGCGTCTCCTGAGCGTGGGTTTGATTCTTAGTTCGGGCAAAGTGTGATTTATTACTAGGTTGAGATGAGATTAACAACTCTGGCTTCCCTCTCTTTTGGATTACATGCGTAATTACATTATGTAGCTATGCTGTATCATATTTACCTACTTATAATGGCAATATGGCAAATGGCAGAGCGGTCATCAACCGGTCAGATTGATTATCTTCTCACAGAATTTATCGATCGACAGATACGGATGAAGAGATAAGGCCCGTGATTACGTTATCACAACATTAATCTAAACGGAAAAATATCGATTAGGTAACAATTAATTTAGTGATATTCATTAAGTGCCTATTAATGGCATTAGAGCCAGCATTTCTTAGAAACAGAGACAACTCTAGAAAGTTCCATCTTCAATCGCAATTAGGGTTACCATATACTTTATTCCCGTACTCCCACGGGAACGGGAACTACGTGGGTGAAACCGCGGGACGTCATGAGTAATAAAACTACATAATAAGTAAACTAATATCAAATTAGTCTATAATCAACAAACAATCAACTTAATAATAAATCTTCTATTGCGAAATTTGCAAACAATCAACTAGTTCAAAGATAAAATATTTTCTTCAATCAAAACAAAAATAAATACAACAATATCAATATCATGCCTACCATACCACTGTAACTAAGTGGGTAATGTTTCAATTTTGTGACCTAAAAGTCCGGACTTTTATCGAAATGTCCGGCTTTTTGTCAGGACTTTTCAAATTCTTAATGGTAACCCTAATTGCAATAGAAGTAAAAACAAAGACTAACTAGGTCTAGGTAAGGTACTTACTTAAGCCATACTGATTAATTTTCCGAGAAAACTATTATTGTCAATAAGAAGTCTTTAATTGACCGTTAGATTACTGTAATTAGGGATCAATAACTTTGATTACAAACCCGTTTATAGTCTATTTTAGAACGGACAATAAATTAAGAATTCAATTAACAAAACGTAAAGTAATTCCTTAGTATGTTACCAGTCTGATAACCAGTCTTACCAAGGGGTACCTATCGTATTACCCAGAACTAACTGGGTTGTGGAGGTGGAGGTCACTTCACACTCGTAACTTTTTTTGTTTGAGAGATTTGATCGATGTGATTGACCCTTTCGATTGGTGTAAAAAAAAAGTACAGCATGGTATTTTTACGAACTTTAGTCAGGGGCTACGGTATCTCTTTCGAACAATCCCGCAGCCCCGGACGTAAGGAGCGAAACATACAGAAACGGCGGCGGCGTACGGTGAAGACGCGGCGCAGGCGAGGGCAGGCGTGGAACAGATAAGGCACGGACGCGATTTAAATTATATCAACCACTCAGATCCAGCCTGTCCCCTTGCTGTCCTCTCCCAGCGACGCCCTAAGCCGAGCCGAGGCCCGTACCCCGCAGGGGGTGCCCTTAGCGTGTAGTCGTTTAGTTTGTAAGTTTTATGCCCTAGCTGGAGGCCTTACACTTAAGGTACCCACAGGATTGTCCGGTTAAGCAGACGACAACCTCTCTAGGTTGAACTGCGAGATGCAATTCTGCAAAAAAAAAGAAATTATATCAAAGAGGCGAAGAGACGCCGCAACTAGTCATTATACAGGCTGATTTTATCGTGATAGAATGTCTTCCTCTTCAGACGACGAAGATGCGCTTGCTTTGCTGCAACTTATTAACGTGCAGAGACACCGAAGATATTGGGTGCACCCTGTGCGGAAAATGTCACAAGAGCATAGATATTTATTTAATAAAAATTATGCGGATATCCTGATCGTTTTCCTACAGTGTATAAAATGTCACTAGAATGTTTCCACATTCTATTGTCGAAAGTAAAACACGGTCTTAATTTTTCTGCACCTACTGTATAAACAAAAGTCGTGCTGCTTGCGCGCCTCTCCAGTCGCGACTGCTAGCGACGCGGAACAGGCGACGAAACGACGTGCCTGTACCACGCCGCTGGAGTATAATTCACATCGTGTCGCCTACCTACATTTTGTATTGAAACGTTTTGAAGCGGCAAGATGCCTGCGCCGCGCCTTCACCTTACGCCGCGCCGTTTCTGTATAATTCGCGCCTAAGGCAGCCTCACTACCGCTGCACCATTCGGGTCGTACCACTTCGGATAATATTGATGGTGGTACCTCAGGCTGCCTCGTTGGAGGGTGGTTGCAAGCGCACTTGCTGAGCATGAGGTCCTGGCTTTGATTCCCGGGTCTGGCAAAGTTCTAATGGGTTTTTCCACCAAGAATTTCTCAGTAGCAGCCACTGATTCTGGATTCGCGCCTCGTTGATGAACGGTGAAGGAAAACATCGTGACGAAACCGGCATGTTCTAGAACCAAATATTCGAAGACACATGTGACATCTACCAATCCGCACTGGGTCCGCGTGGTGGATTGTAGCCCATTCCCTCTCATAGAGAGGAGGCCGTGTGTCCCAGCAGTGGGAACATTAATAGGCTGATGATGATGGCAATAGACTCGCCCCCATGGAACTTAACTGGGGTACTATTTGGTACACCTCGGTCTGACCCTTTGGAGCGTTTTAGGCGTGATGTTATTAAGATGATTGATGGCTAAGTTCTGAGGTAGAACTGCAGTTTCAGTCATTTTAATAAATTGGGGAAGCCGTTAGTAATAATTACGGGTGATGCGCACTTTGTCCTATTCGCACTTCGTCCCGCATTCAAAAATAGTCATATTCGCAGTTAGTCCCATTCGCAGTTGGTCCCATTCGCAGTTGGTCCCATTCGTAGTTCGTCCCATTAGCAGTTCGTCCCATTCCAACAACAACAACAGCCCATAACGTCCACTGCTGGACATAAGCCTCTCCCATGATGGGAGGAATTTGCCGTAATCTCCACGCTTGGCAGGCGGATTGGAGATCGCAGTGATGAAAGACTAACAGAAAACGCTGCTGCCCATTCTCTGGTCTACGGAGGCGCAAGGTGTTCTGCCTCAGACATTAGTCGCCTTATACGACACCCGTGAGTGTAATGGGTTGGTACTATTCTACTCTGCCGGATACCACACGGCTAGTCGGTCCCATTCCAACTTTGTACTAAATGCACTTTCTCGAAGTGTAAATATGTGCATCCAATATGTCAGACAACTGACCTCCGACAAAATGAACCTGTTCACATTAAACTGAGTCATTTGCTTATCGCGGACATACATTATTATAGCATTACGGGACGCGGAAATTTTACTAATAGTACCTAGTGTGGAAAGTTATTTAAGTAATTAGAAGGCGATTAAAAATAAATATTCGTTGGTGCAGTGGTTGTCGGCATGGGTTCGATTCCAATATCGTGCCAATGTGCTATTGGGATTTTCATTTCGAAGATCTAACGGTTACGTACGGTACGGTACGGTTGGCTTTTAGAGCAAAATTTGGTCAGTGTCGCAGAATTTTGGCCGATTAAAAGTAAAAAAATCTATTACTTAGGTACGTCTACAATTCTACATTATTTTTACTAAGAAGGATGCTATTTGCTACTTTTTTGTTACAAGTACGAATCAGGAACTTTCCTACCATCAATAAAAACAAAAAATTACAGCGAGTGACTCCGCGCGCAAAAACTATGCTTTGCAACTTACTTATTAACTTGTTTCTGAGTTAGCAGACTTGTTTATTTCATTATGTCTGTCCGATAGGTAACGAATACATGTGTGTTCAAATAAAATAACAAATAGACAATAATTCGCCATTTTGGTTATTTGTGGATAGTGAAGTGACATTTTTGAATTAAGAAAACAATAATCTATTTTTTTTTTAAATGCAGTGACGTAGACAACATTATTTTGTTTTTTTGCGGATTTTTGTAAAATAAAAAAAAAGTTTGTGGACTTCTAATCTAGTTTTTATATTTATTGTGTGTTTTCGAAATAATTTATACACAAGTGTATACATAGTCTAACGGAAGCCATTATATTTATTAAGGGAAATGATTCATTGATCTTAGACGCTATAGTTCAAAGATTTCGGCCATCAATGCACCATTGTGACTCCAAAACCAACAAGCACGCTACAAATCCGTGCTCCTTCGAGCCGAGCTGACGTCCATAGTGAATAGAATTCACAAGTTTAAAACGGAATTCCTTGAAAATACGTAAGTATTTTGTTTGTATATTTGCGTAATGTAAATAGAGTGTAATCAGTTGTTTATAGTGAAGCACAATTGGTTTATTATTGTCTGAGAGAAAGTTTCGCATACTTGAGGACATTCTTATTTATTGCATCTGTTGGATAAATGACACACAGATATGTAAATAAATATTCCCTTTTTTCTAGACTTGTATTGTTTACCTCTATAAATTTTTTGACATAATTTGGCAATTATAAGATTCGAATGACATGATTCTTGCTTTGAATACAATGGTTGTTGTTCTAGATTACAAATTATTTGAATAAAACATCAGAATTCGATCATTTAATAACTTATCGTTAGAGATAGCTCTAGGACAGCACTACGTTGTTTTTGTTTTGGTATGTATAAGTAACTTATTTCACCGTTTGATACAAGCTTCGTCATCTGGTATTATTCCTCTCATCTTCGTGTCATATCAAGGATTTACTCAAATGTGCGTTAATCGAGTTTCGTCATAATCACTGTTCAACTCAATGCCATTGTCATTGATTAGTAATATTGGTCATTAAAAGTAGATATGCATATACCTATGTATTTGTATTATATTTGTTTATTTAACACTTCAAGTATAGAGGCAGACTTAATGCTATAGGCATTTTCTACCAGTCAACTTTTGAGTGATGCAGAGACAAGCAGTGGTAGGATGGTGGTACCTAGGTGTAATTTCTGAAATTATCACATCACTAGCTGACGTCCCGCGGTTTCACCCGCGTAGTTCTCGTTCCCGTGGGAGTACGGGAATAAAATATAGGTAGCATAAAGCACTCACGAATAATGTAGCTTTCTACCAGTGAGACAATTTTTAAAATTGGTTCATTACTTCCGGAGATTACCCCCTACATACAAACTTACAAACAAATGTTACCTTTTTATAATATTAGTATAGATCAAGATTGATGAAAATTCTCGTAAACTTGTACCTAGAAATGCAAGAACAGCGCAGTGGTTGACAGGTAGAGGCCCCGTGGTCGCATGGACGCAAGTGGAAACTGAAACATTAAAAGAAAAGAAAGGGCCACATCTTTTCAAATGGCGGTCGATTTTAGGGACAGCTTGTTTGACACCTAATTTTGGATTGCGGTAATAGGGTATATGCATGATTTTTTTTTATTACTCTAAACAAAGCGTATTAATTAAGCAAAGTAAAATTATTTTTTTAATATCTTTAAAAAACACTAAGTTATAAGCATTTGAAACTGCTGATTAGACAGAGAGATTCGTACAAAATCCATACTAAATTCTGTTTATCTAGAAAGAGATAGAAACAAAAGTTTAAATGGTTATAACTTTTGTGTTGTTTGGCCGATGTGTCTTGTTTTCGCTTTTAGTCATTATTTTTATAGATTTTTAACATTACGTATCGAAATGAAAAAAAGAAAATGTATGCACATTCCCTATTCCGATACATTCGATTAACCTTCTGTTAATCACGATTATGTTAAACCTGACTAAAGGAAACTAAGAAGTTCTAGAATAGCTAAGAAACTTTCACTTTGGTTGGACAGAAGAATATTGACAACAATGCCGAAGCAAGCTTCAAACTTTTCCATATTTTCCCAAACTTATTCCATGGCCACATAATGTTGGCCATACCACAATAAATTCTTCTATATTCAAATTTCCAATCATTAGGACGAACCGTGACGGCTATCAATGAGCTATATATAAAGCTATATGTATTATGTTTACACGTGCAGGGCACACTGTCTATGTAATGGGCTGGCAACGTGAATCGAGGCCCCTCGGATGATGTCGACTGGGAAATTGTTATGCAATAGGGTTTGGTGTTGGATCGAATGTCCTGACAACTGTGAACTCAGGTACCTACAAATCAGACAGGGACTTCCTTTTTTTGCTTAATAGTTTGATCCTTTTTTAATAACTATATAGTTTCCTTTCGTCTTGACCAAAAAACGTGGGTTGACAAATCGGTAGAAGATACCTACTGTGATATAGGTACTAATAAACGTAGCGTGTTCTTTAGCAGGCAGCGAGTGCACGTACCCTTAAAGTACTACTAGTACCTATCTACTTAGGTACTGATAATTTGGTGGTTTTATTCTAAACCCTAAATATTGATTCTTGTGAACATGTAATGTACATGCCTTGGGTTTCTGGTCAGATAAAAATCTGTTAAAAAGCTCACAATGCTGACCTTTTTATCTGATGCATGATAGCGTGATCTGATACCTAACTATACCCTTGCAATTAAGCAAAAAACTTAATTGGTTGATGGTAGATGCTCATTGGTCAGCTAGCTAAATGTCTTTGACTTCGGTTGTTGTTTATATTTATATTTTATATAATATAATAATAATATATAATAATATTATAAAGAGGTAACATTTGTTTGTAAGTTTGTATGTAGGGGGTAATCTCCGGAAGTAATGAACCAATTTTAAAAATTGTTTCACTGGTAGAAAGCTACATTATTCGTGAGTGCTATAGGCTATATTTTATTCCCGTACTCCCACGGGAACGGGAACTACGTGGGTGAAACCGCGGGACGTCAGCTAGTTGTTTATAAATATACTAGTTGATGCCCGCGGCTTCGCCCTCTTGACAAATAATATACTTACTAAAACCTTCCTCTTGAATCACTCTATCTATAAATAAAAAAAACCCGCATCAAAATCCGTTTATCATTTCATCATCATTTCAGCCGCAAGACGCCCACTGCTGGACATGGGCCTCCCCCAAAGGGAGGTTTTTGCCATAATCGCCACGCTTGGCAGGCGGGTTGGCGATCGCAGTGTGGTTGTTACAAAAGCACAGAGAACGCTGCTGCCCATTCTCTGGTAAGTCCCTTAGTCGCCTCTTACGACACCCACGGGAAGATATGGGAAAATCCGTTGCGTAGTTTAAAAGATCTAAGCATAAATAGGGACAGACAGAGGCGGCGGGGGACTTTGTTTTATAAATACAGGATGTAAAAGACCTCATCACGAAGCCGTCAACCAAGCATTCTGTACATCAAACTAAGTAACTTTACGTAAAAATTATTGCTGGGAAACGACTTTTTTTTTTGGGGTGAAAATTCATGTTTTGTGATAGAACTCAATGTAACGCATTCAAAACATTGTGCTGATGGATGGATTGAATAGTACGGGGGTCGTGGAGGTGTTTATAGTAAAAATCTTACATTAAAAACTTGTACTTAAAAAAATACTTGTCAAAAAGTTGGAACTTTGACCCCCAATATCTCCGTAACTAGAAGGTTCCCAGGTATGGTGTAAAACAAAAAAATGATCGCAATGACGAGGAGAACAAGTGCCTTTCGGCTTCGTTAATTAAGAGGTGTTTTACACCCTTTATTATGTATTCACTCTTCTGAGATGATGAAACCTTTTAACATTTTATGTAAAAGTGGAGACTTCATCGTTGGTTGAGTGGTCGAAAGGGCGACTGCAGAATGAGGTCCTAGGTTCAATTCCCGAGTCGGGCAAAGTGTTATTGGGTTTTTCTATCAGGAATTTCTCAGTAGCAGAACAGAGTTTGGATTTGTGCCCGGTTGATGGCATTAGGCCCAGTAGTAACTGGGTTGTGGAGGTCAGATAGGCAGTCGCTCCTTGTAAAATACTGGTATTCAGCCGCATCCGGTAAAACTAGAAGCCAATCCCAACATAGTTGGGAAAAGGCTAGGCAGATGATGGTGACAACCTAGCACTGGCCTGCAAAATGCAAAAAACGTAAGAAAATTTTAATTTCGCGGGCTCCCTGGAGCATTCACCGTAAGTTCATCTAGAATGTCTAATACAGCTGGTAACATCGAAGACACTCTTAAATGTATAACATCACGCCTGTAATCCACGGAGGGTTAGGCAGAGGTGTACCTAATGTCTGAGGCAGAACACCTTGCGCCTCCGTAGACCAGAGAATGGGCAGCAGTGTTTTCTGTTAGTCTTTCATCACTGCGATCTCCAAACCGCCTGCCAAGCGTGGAGATTACGGCAAATTCCTCCCATCATGGGAGAGGCT
Source organism: Xestia xanthographa (assembly GCA_905147715.2). Lineage (NCBI taxonomy): Eukaryota > Metazoa > Arthropoda > Insecta > Lepidoptera > Noctuidae > Xestia > Xestia xanthographa. Next base: position 32,324,171 of record LR990644.1, read on the forward strand.
TATGTCCAGCAGTGGACGTTATGGGCTGTTGTTGTTGTTCCTAATAGTAAACCCAGATTTCGCACTATTCGGTCGCAGTGACTGACGTAACAACCGCTTTGTAGTGCAAGCTGATTAGAACTTTATTCTAACAGTATTTCAAATGAAGTTTGAACCACCACAAATAGAGTTGCTTATTTTAGGGTTAGAAGGCCCTTAAATGGTAGATTATTTCTTGAAACTCGGGGCCCTCAACTTTAGTTACTTACTTATGTGGGCAGTTTTAACCAAATTCTGAAGTCAAGAGAACCTGTCTGCAGGTTGCGCAAGATTTAATTAAAATCCTATGTTATGACTTATAGTTCCAAATGAATAGAAATGTAGTCCGAACTCCAAAATATTATTAGACAGCGACACATATCATATTAACCGGTTTATGACTACGGAAATCATGTGCTGATCAAGTGGTCAGTAAGTATACCTACCTACATGTCAGATTTTATTACAACATAACGTATGTAACCTTATTCAAGGCTTTATCATTATGCCGGGGTTGCGGGACCGTGGCCCCGGAACACAAAGGGCGATGAAGGAACATGGATGGGTTTTAGTCAGTAAAAGTCTGACACTCCCTTCAGCTCCGCCCAGAGCGGGAGGAGTCATTTGATGATTTCCCATACGAAAAAAAAAGGCTTTATCATTATACATAGTTCTTGAATCTAATAAGTACATAACATCACGACTGTAATCCCCGAAGGGTTCGGCAGAGGTATACCTAATAGTACACTCACATTTCGCCAGTTGTCTAAGTTCCATGTAATAAGGGGTGAGCCTATTGCCATCAACCGGGCACAAATCCAGACTCCGTGCATGGCTGCTACTAATAACAATTTGCCCGACCTGAGAATCGAACCCAGTACTTATAAATAATTTGTTTAAAAACGGCAATAGTCCAAGAGACCAACGGTTAAAGCGCGCAGTACTGTGTAGTTGTGGGTTCGATTCTATTGACCAGCCCGCTTAGCATGAACGCCGTAGACACGAAAGAGAATCGACAAATCTTTTATAACATTTTATAACATCCTGTATTACCACATTATATGCGAATAAATATATTTACTTACTTCATCTGTCATTGAATCGACAAAATGACAGATGGACAAAAGATTTCTCGAGTCTCTTTCGTGTCTACGGCGTTCATACTAAGGCCGTTTGTCCACCGCCGCCGTCACCGGAACGTCAACGAGAACGAGATGACGGCGCCGAAGTACTGATACATAGACTACTATAGCCGCGTGTCCACCGCAAGTCCGTCACCCGAGCACCGTCATCCTATATATCCATATAAACTCGGCCCGAAATAATATCGTTCTCGGTGACGGTCCGGTGACGGCGGCGGTGGACAAACGGACTAAGCGGGCAGTTACGCATTAACGTGCATCCACTCCTATTCCTTGCGTATGCTGTGCGCCCAGGGTGAAATCTTGCATCGACAAAATTAAAAACCTGCCATACTTACAAAAAATCAACTCCATCTAGTTAGAGAATGAATTTTCAAAAATCGTTCCTGGATACTCCAGCGGCTCACCTTCGTTCACCTGTGCAAAACATGCTTCTAGACTCAGTTGTTTAGGTAGATAAGAATTAGGCTAATTAGGTGAATTTACAGCAATATCAGAAAAATACAAGCCGAATTTTAAGCAGTTTGAGAGACCTACCAAATCGAGCATAAAAATTAACCTGAAATCATCATCATCATCAGCCTATTAATGTTCCCACTGCTGGGACACAGGCCTCCTCTCTATGAGAGGGAATGGGCTATAATCCACCACGCGGGCCCAGTGCGGATTGGTAATGTCACATATCTTCGAATTTTTTGGTTCTAGGACATGCCGGTTTCCTCACGATGTTTCCCTTCACCGTTTTTAAGAGCAGTGGTGATGAAATAAATTAAACAAAGTTAATGCGCCTGTCTGGGTTCGAACCCACGACTTACTGTTCGTAAGTCGGGGCCGCCACCACCGGGCCACCGCTGCTCTGACAACCTGACATCAGTGTAAAAAAATTGACAGCGCCTTTATGTCGTGGCCATAAGTGCAGTGTGCATAGTAGAAGTATCACCTGATGTGCAGTAGATTGTACCATAAAGTTTCCTCTTAGATGTTAATACCTAACCGTGTACACCTGTATTTTCCAGACAATGTCAACCCTGGAGCAGCTAGCAGTACGTCTGTTCGACGCAGGGGCAGTGCGTCTCGGAGACATCGAGGCCAAGATTGGCAGACGCACGCCCATCTATTTCGACCTGCGCGTCGTCGTGTCGCATCCACAGATCATGGTAAATATTGAGATCAACCATCTTCAGAGTTCATCTTCAAAGTTCTGGAGTGGCGACCGCGAACCGGAAGACGTTGCGTTGGAAGGCCTCCCACTAGGTGGACCGAAGACCTGGTGAAGGTTGCGGGAATCCGCTGGATGCGAGTTGCACGGGACCGGTCAATGTGGCGCCACTTGGGGGAGGCCTATGTCCAGCAGTGTACGTCTTTCGGCTGAAATGATGATGATGAACCATCTTCAGTATTTCATGAAACATTAGAAAGCCTAATTAATACCTTCTTATAATGTTATAGAGAGCCTCATCATCAACTCTCTCTCAACTATGTTGGGATCGGCTACCAGTCTAATCGGATGCAGCTGAATACCAGTATTGTAGATGGAGTGATTGCATATCTGACCCCCACAACACAGTAAATACTAGGCGATTAGAGACAGATACCTGTAAAGCCTGCCAAACATCTACAAAATGACAGTTGGAATCACAGGTTAGCGTGATTTCCGAGGCACAGAGGAAACTCGATATTTAATGGGTGGTACACCGTCCACGCACCAACGACGTAGGCAAGCATAACCCGAACATAGACCCAATGTAATATAGAGCCTATTGTACTCAAAGCACACACATGAGAGAAAGCTTAATAAACTTAACTTACTTGGGAGCTTTGGAAAGCCTAATAAACTTTACTGCGTATGAAATCCTGGGAATTCAACCCCGGACTTCATCACAGCAATCGCGCATACGACCGCTAGACCCTCAAGTTAAACCGTACTTACAAGTCAAGTGACAGTTGGCACTTATATTATTCGCCAAATATGCCAACCAAAGCATATTATGGTAATTTTATTCGTTCATTGGTTTAGAAAAAATAATGACAATAACAGTTTTCTTCACGAGTGTACATGCGCTAAAGTTCGCAGAGCCTATGTTCAGACTCGCCAAGATACATCGGCCGTATCAAAGTCTTTCAATGGCACGTGGATGAGTTTCTCTGGCAGGCGGGTCTGATTTATTAGAGCAGAATCTCACAGTTTGACTAATTTAATAAGAAGCTATAAAGCCTAATTAATTACTGTATTAATAAATAAATGTTTAACTGTTGATAAGCCCATAAATTGTCGCAAAGTAAACATGTCAATGCTCCCATCTTGTTTATTCAGAGACTTGTCAACACTTTGCAGATATATTGAGCTGTTATCCCAAAAAAAAAAATAACAAGTATTATTGCCAAAACAAGTAATTTACTCTAATTTTACATTTCAGCTTTCCGTGGCACAACATTTACAGAAGCTAGCAACAGACATCGAGCACGACTTGCTGTGTGGGGTCCCCTACGCCGCCCTCCCCCTCGCAGCCGTCATGTCAGTCAACACGAACACACCCATGATCATGAAACGAAAAGAAACTAAACTTTACGCCACCAAAAGAATCCTAGAAGGAATCTTCGAGAAAAACCAGAAATGCCTCGTCGTGGAGGACGTAGTGACATCTGGCGGCAGTTTGATGGAAACTGTTGGCACTTTACGTTCTGAAGGTTTAATTGTAACTCATGCCGTTGTAGTTCTCGACCGTGACCAAGGTGGCGCTAGTGTACTCAAACAAAACGGAATTTGTGTAAAATCGATATTCACTCTAACAGGTTTGCTGAAAATATTGAATGAAGCCGGCAAGATTAGTGACGAAACTGTTGAAATTATATTAGATCACATAAATGAATGTCAGTTTAGCAATTTGGATTTCATGAAGGATAATTTGGAGCTTTTGCCTGAGTAAAGTTTTCAACGCCTCGCAGAAACTGGAATAGACAGATTGGTGGAACAGTTACCAAAATACAAGTTACTGAAGTATCGCTGAAGAAATGCTGCATATTTGTTTATGGATAATCTCATTGGCCCGTTTTATTTATAGTAGGTAGCTGACTAAACTATGTGTATTATCTATTTACATTCCAACTAGGTATTAAATGTTTTGTCATTTGTGTAAATAAATCATATATATTAGTTTTCCTCTGTGTATCAACAGCATTTATTATGCTTTGCTATAGGTACCTGTTAAAGTAAATGCAAGTATATAATAGACAGTCGAAATTATAATTTAAAAAAAAACATATTAATTATTATACCTATTAATAGCTTCGTAATAATTTTCTACGTGCCTAAAAACTAATGGGAGGCAAACCTATTGTCAATTCAGACTCCGTGGCTGCAACTGAGAAATTAATGATGAAAAAGCCCAATCACACTACCCGACCAGAGAATCAAACACAGGACCTCGAAATCAGCAGTAGCCCCGCAGCCGTGCCCGATCGGGTACGGTGCATTGTTATTTTAATTGTGTCTGTAATTGCGCGTACCTACCGAAGAGCTACGAAGTTACGACTAATAGGTACAGCAACGAGACAGTCAATTACGTAGGTAACCACTGAGAAAAAAATAATATGGTAAAATTGTAAGGCTCTAAAACTATTGAAGCTGCTTCCAACCAGGGCCGGCAGTCTCGACAGAGTTAACGACAAATTCGCTAACTTTCAATCGCTGATTACTAACGAATAAAATCGGTTGCAATAATGATGCTTGTGAAAATCGCATCTTGGATGTAAAGACTTGCGTTACTGGCAAGCATCATTATTGCAACCGAATTTATTCTTTAGTAATCAGCGATCGAAAGTTAGCGAATTTGTCGCTATCTATGTCGAGACTGCCTGCCCAGAACATTAAAAATCGCTCCTTATTCATTTTTTTAGCACTATCCAAGTACCTACCTAGGCAAATCATTTGCACACAATACATTGCAGAGCTATTTTGAATGATGCTGCCTTAATAAAATATTTTCCTACGTGAATCCCTAACCCTTTTTCCTGTTTTGAACTCCGCTAAGTAAGCTACATCTATTTTAGTACCAAGTACTGATAAAAGCTGCTAATGACAATGCGTTGAGCACCGTTATCCACTGTTTTGATGAGGAAACGGCTACGTCCGGCCAATGCAAATGCATAATCATAGTTAGAGTTTTGTAGTTACGTAGACCTCAATCCATTGCGTTTACTCTCATTGATATGCTTTCTGAATAACTCCTGCGATGAATTCTTGCAGAGTAGCAGTTGGTCGAATGTTTTATGTCTAAGCTGCAATCTTCGGCACCCTACACGAGTAACCCGAGAAGTGTCTAACCAACCTAGGTACTTGTGCACTAGTTACTGTAAGCTGGCTGCCCATAGCCCTCACACTAGCGTCATGTTTTTTGAATGCTTGAATCTTGCACCTAATGCTCTTGAGTTAGGCTTGTTTTTAGAGGATAAACCAGCGGGATCAGCTGACTAAAGATTTGTAGACCTATCGGTCCGTTGACTCCCTACCACCACCTATTGTTATATTATATTGCATGCATCGACACCTTTAGACTATAACCAACAACAACAACACAATCACCAACAACAATCTGCAACAATCAACAACAACAATGATGATGCAACAATCTGTGTACCTATGATGTACCTACTATCAAATTCAGTGTCCAAGGGAGGCGTTAGGTATCAAATAGTAGAGCCAGCGGGATCAGCCGACTAAAGATTTGTAGACCTATCGGTCCGTTGACTCCCTACCACCACCTATTGTAATATTGTATTGCATGCATCGACACCTTTAGACTACAACCAACAACAACAATGATGATGCAACAATCTGTGTGTGTGTGTACGTTACCCCAGCAGGAAAGCGTCTCCTAGAGCTATATGAGTGGAACGTTTAATTAGTGCCTTATCTGCTGTAAATGTGCCCCCACATAAAAAATGTGTGCCCCCTGTAGTTTTGGAAAAAAACGATTCCTGCTGGGGTAACGTTTTTCCAGCAGGAAAATTCTAAACGAATGATCGGAGAGAGAAAAATTGTGCATGGCCTTGTAGCTTATGTTAGTGCCACAATGTGCCCCCAAAAATAAAATGTGTGCCCCTTCAGGTTTTCGAGATATTGCATTTCCTGCTGGAGTAACGTTTTGCAGAATCGTATATCTCTAAAACCATTGCATGTGCCCCTGTAGAATAAACATACACGAGTAGCTCTTAATGTGTGCCCCTTAGTTCCCTAATTAGATTTAAGAAAATATTTATAATTTCCAAGTTATCGCAGTTTTATGAAATCTCAAAAAAACATCGCAGTGCCTAAACGAGACAAGGTATAAGCTCGCTGAAAACTGTATTTGGTCCGTCTTAACGCTAGTAATAACCATACAAAGTTTCAAAACTGTTCATGCATGCGTTTTTGAATTATCTTGTTATAAGTCAAAACGATGGTGACATAACTTTGACGGCAAAATACAAGGAACCAGCTCAATCCCAGATGTGTGGGTGTATACCAATAATGTGTGCATTGAATGAAGAAGATAGCTTACCTAGCTACCTACATGCTACTATTTAAAATGTACATAGTCATGTGCAGTCACAGAAACAGCTAGTAGAATATAATCCAATAACAACTTTATATTATTACATATTACTTTTCTACTTCAGTGTACTCATGCACAACACGTATGAACCGGTTAGTGAGTAAAGTAAAGAAGGTCATCGATATGTATGAATCCGTCGCTTTTTAGTAGTCATTCGAATTTGGTCGGATAACCATCCGTTGTTTACATGTTTTGTTTTTTGTTTATATTTACTTAATGCGAAACATTCCAAGCTGAATATTTTCACCATATATTTTTGACTAAAGGCACACATTATTGGTATACACCCACACATCTGGGATTGAGCTGGTTCCTTGTATTTTGCCGTCAAAGTTATGTCACCATCGTTTTGACTTAAAACAAGATAATTCAAAAACGCATGCATGAACAGTTTTGAAACTTTGTATGGTTATTACTAGCACTAAGACGGACCAAATACAGTTTTCAGCGAGCTTATACCTTGTCTCGTTTAGGCGCTGCGATGTTTTTTCGAGTTTTCATAAAACCGCGATAACTTGGAAATTATAAATATTTTTTTAAATCTAATTGGGGCACTAAGGGGCACACATTATGAGCTACTCGTGTATGTTTATTCTACAGGGGCACATGCAATGGTTTTAGAGATATACGATTCTGCAAAACGTTACTCCAGCAGGAAATGCAATATCTCGAAAACCTGAAGGGGCACACATTTAATTTTTGGGGGCACATTGTGGCACTAACATAAGCTACAAGGCCATGCACAATTTTTCTCTCTGCGATCATTCGTTTAGAATTTTCCTGCTGGAAAAACGTTACCCCAGCAGGAATCGTTTTTTTCCAAAACTACAGGGGGCACACATTTTTTATGTGGGGGCACATTTACAGCAGATAAGGCACTAATTAAACGTTCCACTCATATAGCTCTAGGATACACTTTCCTGCTGGGGTAACGTACACACCAAGGGAGGCGTTTTGGTATTTTCGAAACATGAAATAGCTCTATTGGTCCAGCCATCCTGACGCTGACGCAAATTAGTTGTAAATCATCATGGATAATGAACTCTTCGACAAGCAGCGTCTCTACTAGTAGATTATCCTACAGAATAGAAATTAATTGAATAGAATGCTATGCGGAGTGTATGTGTAGGTACTGTAGTGTCATTGTAATTTTGTTGCTCATTACTTATCAGCAGAGATTTAAAAAAGACTGAATGTCTGCTTGTCAGTTATATTTGACTGATGAGAGATGTAAATAAAACAATTCAAGTAAAATCATTGTAGTTTTATTATTCACTGGAATATAATAATTAAAAAACCTTTGATCGATTTCGAAATGTTGTACTAGCTTCTTAGTAAAAAGCCAATTAATAACACATTATCTGAACAGTATCAAACGAAGTATTAAAATTAAACTTAGGCATTAAAAATAGTTCAGCCTTATCAAAAAAAAGATCTTTTCCTTTTGTGTCATCAGTGTGTGGACAGCACTGTGCTGGTGGTCAGGCGAAGGGCCCACGTCGCAGGGGGAACCTGTTTACAGCCGTAAACATCCGAGAGTCGCCCTTCGGTCAAGGAAAACACACACACACGGGAATGTAGACGCGACGTCACCAACGTGTAGGTACGTCCTACGTAACATAAATAAGTCAACGACAGTTACACGGAAATACTAATGCAAATCAAAAGTCCCGTGCGACGCGCCGGACGCTCGGATCGGGAGCAGGGGGGCAGGGTGTTGGGGTTGCGGGGGGGGGGAGTTGGTGTGAGTGCTTAGTTGTCCTCGATCTCCTGCTCTGCTTCCTCATCGAACTCTGCGTCCTCGTCGGCGGTGGCCTCCTGGTACTGCTGGTATTCGGACACCAAGTCGTTCATGTTGCTCTCCGCCTCGGTGAACTCCATCTCGTCCATGCCCTCTCCGGTGTACCAATGCAAGAAAGCCTTGCGCCTGAACATAGCGGTGAACTGCTCCGAGATGCGTTTGAATAACTCCTGGATGGCGGTGGAGTTGCCGATGAAAGTAGCGGCCATCTTGAGACCACGAGGTGGGATGTCGCACACGGCGGTCTTCACGTTGTTCGGGATCCATTCCACGAAGTACGACGAGTTCTTGTTCTGGATGTTGAGCATCTGCTCGTCTACCTCCTTCATGGACATGCGTCCACGGAAGATGGCGGCCACGGTGAGGTAGCGGCCGTGGCGCGGGTCGCAGGCCGCCATCATGTTCTTGGCGTCGAACATCTGCTGCGTGAGCTCGGGCACGGTGAGGGCGCGGTACTGCTGGCTGCCGCGAGATGTCAGGGGAGCGAAGCCGGGCATGAAGAAGTGGAGACGTGGGAACGGCACCATGTTGACCGCCAGCTTGCGGAGATCCGCATTCAGCTGGCCAGGGAACCGCAGACACGTCGTCACGCCGGACATGGTGAGCGACACCAGGTGGTTGAGGTCGCCGTACGTGGGTGTGGATAGTTTGAGCGTGCGGAAGCAGATGTCGTATAATGCCTCATTGTCGATACAGTAGGTCTCGTCTGTGTTTTCTACTAACTGGTGGACTGATAGTGTGGCGTTGTAAGGTTCTACTACTGTGTCAGACACTTTGGGCGAAGGTACAACTGAGTATGTGTTCATAATTCTGTCGGGATATTCCTCTCTGATTTTGGAGATAAGAAGTGTGCCCATTCCGGAACCAGTGCCGCCGCCGAGCGAGTGTGTGAGTTGGAATCCCTGAAGGCAGTCACATGACTCTGCTTCCTTGCGTACGACGTCTAATACTGAATCGACCAGCTCGGCGCCCTCTGTGTAGTGACCCTTTGCCCAGTTGTTACCGGCTCCCGACTGTCCGAACACGAAGTTGTCCGGTCGGAAGATCTGTCCGAAGGGTCCCGAGCGCACAGAGTCCATGGTGCCGGGCTCGAGGTCGACGAGGATGGCGCGCGGCACGTACTTGCCACCGGAGGCCTCATTGTAGTAAACGTTGATGCGCTCCAGCTGCAGGTCCGAGTCGCCATGGTAGGCGCCGGTGGGGTCGATACCATGCTCGTCGGAGATGATCTCCCAGAACTGAAACAATCATAAACAATTCTTATTAAACTGAACAAAATATTAAGAGACAGGAGAGTAATAGTTGAATGAAACTAAATAAGTTGTTGAGCGAAGCGAGAATTTCTATAAGCACAAGGTGGGGCGTCTGTGTGTGCATAGGATGAGTCACGGTTGCCCCGGCGACGGGGTTCGCAACAAACGACAGACGGCTCCAGAGGCGTTGCCTCGACATTAACATATTTACGAGGTCGACATTATCGATCCAACCCACTACCATAAAGGTGCATCAACGATTTAAATCACGTCTTGAACCGATGAATAAGCATAATTGCAGCAAAACATTATGGCTGCCCACTTTCGTGTTTATGTCATGTTGCCTTAAAAGAGGAGAGCGCGGAGCAAGTTTCTCGTTTGGTCCGACAGCCTGTCGAACAATAAATCAGGCGGGTCGGGGTTGCTGTGCACGCGGCGCACACGACGCTCGAATGGCATTTTTAGGACGAATCGAGTATAATTCTCGGTGCAAAACACAAGTCATGCATTAACGCTGTGTCGAGATTTTATCGTGAATCAATTGAGAGGCTTTCTAGGTAAATGAAACTCTGCAAATAGAGAACGGCCGATAAGATCGGTTGTTGACTCATTCGTGGCGAGATTATAAAGTTAAAGAGAAATATTTTTTAAACAGTGCAGTCACGTAACATGTTTTAATCATGACTGTACTTTTCAGGAGTTACTAATGCTAACAATAGGCAGTATTTTCGTCTGAAAAAGGACAAGCTTAGCGGTTACTCAGTACACAATTCATTGCCTCGCCTTCCTTTATGCGAAGGAAGCAAGCTACAAGATCTAAATAAAATTCAAAAGAACCCTGCAATTTTATCTTGTTTATGAATTTGTTGTTGTAAAGATTATCTTTATCAGCTTTAAAACAATAATCTTTACTATCGATTCAATAGCAATAGGTACACTTGGGTACTTTTCGAGGAAGTTCTAAAAGGAGTGTGCGTCATATTGGTGGACGTGATGTGATTATTCATAACACGACTTCATCATAACAGAATAATGTAGCGCCTTGTTGGTAGGTACATAAGTAGGACACTTCATGTACCTTCATTGAAGCGCATAGCATCCAATACACCTTGAAACATCAATAGTCATAGTTATCAACTCATAAAATTGAATTTACAGCCGATTCGGAACATTTTATCGCCGGAAAGTCAGTCGTTCGATCACGCTACAAAAAGCGGGTCAACGCGGAAGAAACCGCGGGATTGGATTAGCTCGTAAAATCACAGACTGGCACGGAGACAGTCGCGTGTCGCCGGCAATTACCATCAGAGACATGCAAATAACTATGAAAGTTTTGAAAAGTACGCCTTATTAACATTTAGGTAAAACAATGACTCGACGGTGAATGTTGATGGTTTTCTTTGAGTCGTAAGTTTATATTAGCCATTATTATGTTGAACGCATTTCTACTCGTTCAGTATTCTTTTCTACAAACAAAATACTAATGAACCTATAATTCTTTTCCACACACCATTTCCTCAAGACCTACAAGTCAATTATAAGATTTCGAGTATACCTACATCAAAATGTTCATTTCTGTCTCAAAAACACTTGAAATTGCTCAAGAACGTATCGCATTTCTCAAAAGCGCTTCACATTTCTTGAAAGTGAAAGAAATAAAAAGCTCTCGCTGCAGTGGCTATTCGAAGAGTTTTGGGCAGTTTGCCAAATAGGTACTGGAAAAATCGCTTCCGACATCCCGCACACGTTGAATAAACCGAGATATATTCATAGTTACTCAGGTATGTAACCAGCTGACATTCTGGTGAAAGTTCATTGAATGTTTTGTTTGGCAAAAACAACACGAATTTGCGTCGGCAAGGAAAAATATTATCTTCAATTTTTACGTTTGTTTCGATTTATATCTAGGAATGATGCAATCGTACCTGCTTATCAAAACCGACTAACACAAAATACCTAAGTAGGGAGGTGTATTCATGATGCATTATTTATTTTGATCATAACTGTGTCATTTTCCACGACAACACAAATCATGATAAATTATTGATACTGCACTAATTAACTAACATAGCAATCATTTATTCGATGAACTGGGTATTTATTCGATTAGAAAAGTAAAATACTTGAAAAATACCGTAAACATTGTAATTGGTTGATCGGCAATTGTCTTTTCAACGAGATCGTTCAAATGCCATTTCAATTAACAAGTTTAACTAAATTACGTTTACAAATCCTAGCCTCCAGGTGTAATCATTCAATTTACTTGATTAATTAAATAATTGATGCGTTCACGTATTTTAACCTATTAATCCTATTAAATTGAATGATATTATGGCTATCGTGGGCTAGACTATTGACCATGTGGACGATTACTGTTATTTGTTTGTCAAGAGATAATCTTAGAATTAGGTCAATTTAGTTCGTGTTAAGCATTGACGTAGGAGTTAAAAATCCGTAGGATGGCAGGAGATAATACTTATACTAATCCTATTCAATTACAGCAAACAATGTTTGAAATCGGTTGTATTATGTTTTGGCAAGGCCCTTCTACCAACTGCAACGCCTATCAGCCTGCTGTAACAAGTAACGCCAACATTCTTCGAAATTTTTTGCTAACCATTCATGATTTTACAAGGACGTCAACCTTTAAATTAAATACAAATTACTACACTACGCCTTTTCAGACATTGTTACATGTTCGAACAGACTTTAAAATAACTCGATAGGTACCTATTTTGTAATAACCATCCAATTTTAGGACATCAAAGAGGCTACCAAACATCAAAACAGTTCCCGATTGTGAAACACGTCGGAGGATAGTTTTCTCGTCGTAAACGTCGCTTCTACTAGCATGTGTTAAGCCGTGCTATTTTGGCTACCACGGAAGAACGTCGGCCATTGAACTCTTCATGCCTACCGCGATAGCTACTTCCTATTTAAATTTCATAATTAAGTTTTTTGCAATACGCGCTTGAAATTAAAATCTGCAATTACGCGCGAGCTTTTTTATTGGTTGCTGTATTTTTTTTATGTGATGAAGTAAAAAGAAATCTTGTGTACCTATGTGCGAGCAATGTTTATGAATTTCTTATTTATTTTGTACCTTTGTAGTTGTAGGTACCCCAAGTAGAGGGAAACTTACAAACATTTTACTTTTTAGGGTTCCGTACCCAAAGGGTAAAAACGGAACCCTATTACTAAGACTTCGCTGTCTGTCCGTCTGTCTGTCACCAGGCTGTATCTCATGAACCGTGACAGCTAGACAGTTGAAATTTTCACAGATGATGTATTTCTGTTGCCGCTATAACAACAAATACTAAATATAGTCAATGGTAAGGAACCCTTCGTGTGCAAGTCCGACTCGCACTTGGCCGGTTTTTTTATAAATCTGAACCATTTTTTATATTCGAAATTGAATTTAATAGGTATTCAAATTACAATAGAAATACGTCACATTCGAAATTGTACTGAGAAGAACACAACACAACAACAAAAAAAACTTTTTTCCCGAATGAAAAAAAAAAACGCGTCTGCGGCAGCTGGCATAACAGTTGGCGGTCCCCGCACCAACGGAAAATAGGACTCGAATTTCGAACGTTACAAACGCAGGCCTACGATTGGCCGGCCCTTATCATGGGACGCGGGCCAGCCTTGAGCGGGATACAAACATGCATGCCCTTTATTTTTAACGGTTTTTATATGGCGGGAACTTTACTTGAAAGTTCTATTGAATTGAAGCACGCTTATTGTTATGAATTACCGTTACAACTTGTAAAGGTACAGGCAAGAACTATGAACAAGTTGAAGCAAAAATCTATTGAATTGAATTCCTTTGTCTGAAACAGGATACCCAGCGCGGCACAGTCTGCATACCGGTCTACTCAAGTACCTGTCATTCGACATGGATTCAAAACTGGTCAAGTGCATGGTTCAGTCATTAAGGTCATTATCCAAGAACACGAAATAATACACGTACCTAAATCGATAATCCAAATCCTCAGTGTATCCGCCAACCGGCGACTAACACGTGGAAGTAGGCGACAGCAGACTTCCGAAGTTCCTGCCTAGTATCGATCGATAACAGACTTAGGTGCGGCATTCACCAAAAATCTCATTTTACATAATATTTACACGATATCTGCTGACGTGACAGTAATAAACGCAAGACTCATGAGAAAACCGACACGATAAAGTAGAACAAAAAGGTCAACGAAAAGTCCGTAATCCACGACCACACCCACTGACTCTAAATATGACAAACACTCGACCACCGTTCTACGAACACTATTTGACAATATTAACGTAAATTTAATGAAGGAAACAGTCGTCAATTGTTTCATATTTCAAGTCGTGGCGTGAAGCCGGCGTCACAAAATGCCGGCCGCTATGGCCCACGTTCGGAATTGGATGTTTGAGAAACAAAGGAATAGCTTACCTTGGCTCCAATCTGGTTACCGCATTGTCCGGCTTGGATGTGCACGATTTCCCTCATTTTGTTTAATATGAACTTATTTTACTTAGTTACTATAAAAATTTGTTTTTCTGCTCCGCACGCACCACGTACTCTCGTGGTCGCTTGAAGAATAATAATTTTGTTCCGTTTCGTCCGATCGACCTAAGCTACGAATGCGATAGTGCTGTGCTAAAACCAGTAGTGTGAAGTATCGATAAAGTTTGTCGCATTGCGACATACTTTTGAAATAGTATTGAGAGACTATGTAATATACCTATTATATCTTTACATTCGCAACGTAAAAGCATGTTATCCCTTTTAAATTTAACTATACGAAGAACATATAATTTGTTTTTCAGTAGACAAAATCTGTATTTTAATCTACATTTATAGCTATTTATTTGGTTAACAGGCAACTTCCGGACGCAGTAATTTTCCGTGGTAAGTAGAATAAAACATAATTATGTCTAGAAAACATACATTATGCAAACATACCGTTTAATAACAACAACAATATATAATTTTGTAACGCTCATTCGTAGGTCAATTTACACTCAACAGTAAAACTAAATTTGTTTTTCATAGTATGATAATGAAAAACAAAGTTACTGCTGCGGTTTCACGAAAAAGTTCTATATCTCAAAATGTGAAAGTTTAACTAAAACAAATTTTCGTTGAAAGTTCTTTTTAAGTTCTACAAATACAAACCAACATTTTTTCAGACTTCTCGTACTTACTTTGGAAATTAGAAGTGGTGGGGGGAGATATGATATTTCATCAACCATAGACTTGATATTGAGGAAACTTGATATGTTTTTTTTAAAAGCTGTCGATATGCATCCCACACAGCAATATACGTTTTTCAAACTTCAGTTACAGCTATGGGGGGCCACCCATTTTTTTTTTATTCGTAAAAAGCACCACTTTTGTGTAGCAGTTCATAGAAGACACTTGCTCTCCAAAGTTCAAATGTATGGTCCCAACAGTCTAGGAGTAAAATGGCTGTGACGTACAGACAGACAGACGGGATGAATCTATAAGGGTTCCGTTTTTTCCATTTGGCAACGTAACACTAAAAATCAGTTTTGTAAATTTGACATACCTAAGTACCCGATGTTTATAATATTTTAACTTTATTTGAGACGTTTATTGTATTTTATTCGATGTTTTTCCACGATGATCTTTACAGCACAGTGTGTGTACATTTTGCACCAAAGATTTGTCTTTGGAGCAAAATATACACACACCGTTCAAAGCAAAGCGAAAAAAAAGCAAAAGTAAAAAAAGCAAATAAAGTAAGTTAGGGGAAGCGTTTCGCTTTCCTTTTTCTATTAAAAACTGACCATGAACAAATAATTATTATTTTGTTTGTGTGAATAAATTCAGAAAATATCGATATAGCGTATCGATACGTGGACAGCTCAGCTATCTTAGCTGCTTTCCTATTGGTCGGATGACGCCATATCGAGCCACGGCTGCCAACGTAACAAAAATATTCGGCGTCCCATTTTAGTGATGAATTTATTAATTCTTTTGTTTTTCAACATTATTTGAAAGTCAAAGGTATTTATAGAAATGAATTTTAAGTTAATATATAGTTTACATGCTTTTATTTTGTTTTATATCGTAATTAAAATGCCGTAATTTTCGTTCCGAGTCACAGATGTTTCATTTTGTGAGGTTGGTATTCCAACTCTGTTTAGCGGGCCTAAAATGGCCGCTTTAGCAGAATCCACGCAGAATCTTAGTATGAAACGTTAAAAATTCTTAAAATGGACTTTAATTGAATGGAAATTAAGTCCATTTTAAGAATTTTAGGATTTAAAGTGATTCATATTACGTTTCTGCTAAAGCGGCCATTTTAGACCCCCTGTCCTCTTGAAGTGTGGAATGGCGATGATGGCGACTGGCGATGGCGAATACTGGCGATGCTTGGCTTGGTTTGTCATGGCGATGGCGCCTTACCGGCCGGCGAAAAAAGCAAAACAAAAATGCAATCAGAATAATATTCGATTTAATTAATTTCTAGAACAACTAATCATTCGTTAGAGCTTTTAGTACATAATAATATAATTTTGTTAGCATGTCTTCTCGATTTTTTAAACAGCTGGTAAATAACAGGGAATATGGGGCGATTATTATAGGTACGTATACAGGGTGGAATTTTCCAATGCCACCTGGAGGGAAAGTACTCGAAATACTGGAGATAGCAAAATTTA
Source organism: Xestia xanthographa (assembly GCA_905147715.2). Lineage (NCBI taxonomy): Eukaryota > Metazoa > Arthropoda > Insecta > Lepidoptera > Noctuidae > Xestia > Xestia xanthographa. The sequence continues at coordinate 32,340,651 of LR990644.1, forward strand.
CTAAAAGGAAACATTCCTTGATATTTTTAAAGAAACAAATCTGCATTCACAGATTTTCGATATTTTTTTTGCCACACACGGGCATCGAACCCGGGATGGATCGACTAAATTTCGAAAAAATAACATTCTGTACCTTTTTGCAATCAATCGATAGGGTCAATCATATGGATCAAATCTCTCTAACAAACATGATAAATTAAATGAAAGGAAAACCATGAATAAAAGTGCTTTATCTTATTGAATTTATCCCATTGAATTTATAACTGTTCTTTAGATTTAATGGTTTTCCCTTCATTTAATTTTATCATGTTTGTTAAAGAGATTTGATCCATATGATTGCAACTATCAATTGATGTAAAAAAAGTACAGGATGTTATTTTTCCGAACTTTAGTCGGTTCGATTCCCGAGTGTGGCAAGCGAATTTTCGAAAAACTGTGAATTCAGATTTGTTTCCTTTTAAAAATAAAGGAATGTTTCCTTTGAGTAAAATTTGCTCTCTCCAGTATTTCGAGTACTTTCCCTCCAGGTGGCATTGAAAAATTCCACCCTGTATAGGTACCTACATTCGTAATTACATTCCTCATTATTGCTACAGCTTCCTTCCTGTTAATATTATTAATAGGTTAGTTGTTTATTTTAAAAGCACCTAGTTAAGTACCTAGGTACTATAAAAATTAAAAACCTATTGAGGTGCATTTATATTTTTACGCAGTAAAGGAGTATGCAGCTAGGTGTGACGGTGAGACTTAACTTAATTATAGGTAGGTAGGTACTTTCATTCATGAAACAAGACATTTGACTAAATCACTCCAATTCATCATTAATGAATTATTAATGAAAGGAATCATTCGTTAGAGAATGAGATAGGGATTCGCTATCTTTTCATTTATTATTTCTATACAAAGTCAACGGGGCGGGGCTAGAGAGCGTTTTATGTTGCGAGTGCAAGCATAAATTAGCTTAGTGGTGGTCAGGCGGGAGTGTCCTCGATAGTACCTAGGTATTTAACGATTTTTAACTAGCTTTTGCCCAAGGCTACGCCCGCGTGGAGGTCGGAAATTATCCTATGGCATGGGAACATAGATACTACCCCGGGATAAAAACTACCCATTGTCCTAATCCTAACACTAACCCAGGTCTTGGTTTATTCATGCATCTAGGTACATCGAAATTCGTTCAGCTGTTAGGGAGTGAAAATGTTACAGACAGACAAAATTACTTTCACATTCGTAACTCAGATCAAATTGGTAAGGTCAAGGTGGGGAAGTTTGTCTACGGGGGAACACCATACAACGTCTTTCTAAGCTGTTTTTGAATAGCTACGACGTTGGTAGCTCGGTCAGTAAAACAGAGTCACTATTTGGTCCTACCTTTAAATTATAGATGACGCTGTGTTGAGTTTAATATCAAAAATCGGTCTCACAAATTTTTAGTAGCTGAAAAGTTGAAACACGAGTTAGGTGTGTCGACGTTTTACCTAACGTGAAATGTGAATATCAACAGATTTTTACATATTGTAGTGGTAAGTGTCTAGCTTGTATTACTTTTAATTGTTTTATTTTATTCAAATCGAATTTAAATCTATATTTACAGAAATATTAGTTGTGATAAAAACTAAACCTAAAAATTCAATAGTGGGGTAAGACTGTCTAGTAATTTAGGGAAAGGCCGTCATGTGCCGATCTTGCCCCAAGGCAGATGTTGTTAACCTTTTTTGGTTTAAGCGTTTTATTGATCATTTTTTTTTATTGTTTTTAGGATTTTAGCAAATATGTCTTTCACAAACCGCTCTGAAAGAATATTAGAGATCTTAGAGGAATCGGACTCCTACAATGAAATGTATGAAGCTTCAAACAACGAAGACGAAGATCACGTACCAGAGTGCAGCCAAAGTAGGTAGTGGGACGGTATAAAATGCAAGCGACACAAATGTAAACTTGGACTCATCAAGCTTGGATTCGTCAGATGATGTTGATCTCTTGACCCTTCAATTGGAACTACACCAACGTTGCTTCAAAGGAAAGGATGGAACATGCACTGAACAAAAGAATCGCAGATTTCGCGGAAGCATCCTCTGATGAACCTCCCCGGCAAGTTCCTGGAGCTTGTAGGAGATGTCAGGCGTGTCCTTCAAAAAAGGATAAGAAAACTAGCCACACTTGCAATGCTTGCCAGATATAAATAATATGCCCAGATTACATCCCATACTGCGAAAATTGTAGCAGTTCCATGGCTAGGTATGAGGAAACTGAAGTTTAATTACCTATATTATGTATAAATGAAGCTCCTAAGTGTGTGTGTATGATCTCTCTATTAGTGAATTAGATTTTTGTTTTGTTATTTTAGTAAGTTTTCTATAATAAAATTTAAATAATTACTCAAGTTGTGTTTTCAAAGTTGATTTTACATTTTTTTTTCTGAGAAAAAAATGAATAAAAGACGATTTTATGAATATTTTGGCATTTTTGTTATTTTACCCAATAAACAGTAACACAAACTAAAACATGATCATTAAAATAGCCTGATATCATTAAATAACATTTTGAAAAATGCTGTTAAATTTTGGGTCACCATGACCCGGTGTCAAAGACAGCGTTATTATTTTTACGTAATTGGCGCTGGGTTAAATAATAATAATAATAATAATAAAACTTTATTTCATAAAAACACAGATTTAACATGTTTTAAGTAAACACAATTTAAATGAGCTTAGGTAGTAACACAATGTGAAACCGAAAACAGCAGGTTAGGGTTGGAAATCTAACTAGTGGTGAAAAAATGGTATGTTTTGGAGTACCTCAGGGAAGTGTGCTCGCCCCGACGCTTTTCCTGATTTATATAAATGAGTTGTGTAATATCGGGAACAGTGGCGGACGAGTTTTTTCATATGCAGATGACACATCAGTAGTTTTCGCCGGGGACTCTTGGGCTTCCGTGCGTGCTGCTGCTGAACGTGGATTAGCGGTAATAGCAAAATGGTTAAATACCAATCTCTTAACCCTCAACGTATCCAAAACTAACTTTATCTGCTTCACTCCAAATCAGAGGACACAGCCAGGCGCTGATTTTGGAATCGTGATCCATGAGTGTGCAACCTCTCATTATCCTTGTAATTGTCAAAGCATACAGAGAGTTAGTTTCACTAAATATCTTGGAATAACAGTTGACCAAAGACTATCACGGCATACCCACATTGAACATACCATGGCCAGGGTCAGAAAATTTATATGGATTTTTAAAACGCTACGACATGTGATGCCACCGTTGCTACTCAATAAAATCTATACAGCTCTGGCACAATCGGTCATCACATACTGTATACCGATCTGGGGAGGGGCCACCAAGACCAAATTTCTAGACCTAGAAAGGGCTCAAAGGTCTCTCATCAAAGTTATGTACTTTAAGCCCTTTCGTTACTCTACGGACAACCTTTATAAGGTTAGTAAGCTACTGTCTGTAAGGAAATTATACGTATTGAACATAACCATACATCTTCACAAGACCCTTTCATTTGACCCAGCTAAGCTAGATAAAAGACGTAAAGACATTGTGGCTTACTCCCCTCGGGTCCGTACGGTTTTTGCCAGGCGTCAGTTTAACACTCAATCTACTTATATTTATAACAAATTGAACCTCAAATTGAATATTTACCCCATGTTGCGGTATGAATGCAAAAATACTTTATCGGAATGGTTAAAATCACAAACGTACGATGAAATTGAACTTTTATTAACCAGAATTTGCTAAAGTAATACGTGTAAACAATTTTAACATACTTAAAACGATCAATCATTAAGACACCTAGGTACTCATACCCACACTCGGCATATCCACCTTTCACACACGCACACATACTACAAACCACACAAACACACACACCACACACCCACAAACACTACACATACCTGAACTTGCTAATTTTGTAACATACTTGTACCTAAAAATAGCCTTTATTAATTTTAATTATGTCTCAACATTGCAAACTGTAACCCAATGGGAAGTTGCGAGGTAACCCCAACACAAGTATCCTTATAACTTAAAGGGGCTGCCTCAATCTTGTGCTGTAGAACAATTGTATGAGAAACAATAAAAACTTTTTTATTTTTTTTTATTTATTAATGTAATACAATCTAGGAACTGAAATCTGTACACAATATGGAAAACCCTGCCTCTCAAACTAGGTAGGTAACCTGTATCTTGAGAGACAGTGATTAAGCTTAAAAAGTGATGCTATAAGTATAATAGTAGACTGTGTCGATCTACCTGAGCGATTATGAATACAAAGCTAATTCAAGTAGTAGTTTATATTTCCATATAAATACCCTCTGGATCTGGTTTGTATCATCTAAATAGCAAAACGTACTAAAGTTAAAATTGCATTTCACCTAATAAACATACTACATTTAACCTACAGTCAGAATATTCAAATTTAATTAATAAAAAAAAATACTGATTAAATTGTTGACAATCCCTGCACTTGCAAATATACCGGACTTACCCCACTTCATGTTTTTACCGCTGTAGATTGTGATTGCTACCTTATTTTATAGAACTTAAAGTATGGATTTGATTAACTTTTATTTTCGAATATAATCTGAATATGACTGCTGCAAATATCTATCAAATTACAAACAAATCATGCATACGACGGACTTGCCCCAATTACTCGGGAAAGACCGTCTAATATCTACCTTTAAAAAAACGCGGTTATTTTCATATTGGCATTAGTTACATTGATGTTTGTAAAAGTAACTGATAAATAAGGAATTAAATCATCATTAATATGCAAAACATACAATTAGGTAAAAAAATCAGGCAGGGGGGGTTCATCAAATCCAATTTGCCATAAATGATGCGACTTCGCCACCTTGACCTTACCTTTGATTGGTACCTACCTATTTTATTTGTGTAGGTATATTTAAGTACGGTAGGTACTTTAACCTCCAATAGCAAAATCTTCCACTTATTAGCTTCTACTTGTCATTAGCGGGCTGACAAACTGTCAAACACAGACTAAAAATGTCAATTAGCTGATAGGGGTACCTATTATAGAAACTGAATCTTTTTCCTCAATAAGCTCTACAAGTTCCTATATTTTGAATCGTGGCTACAATGTTATCCTGTATTTTTTTATAGGTAGGTAGGTACCTAAGCACCTACATTTTACAAAGCAATACCTAGGTAATTTCAGACTAAAATTGTCATTTTGGCGCCAAAAAAGCCATCAGAGCACTAGCCGTGAGTTTTTGTGGACTGTGGTGAATCAGCTGGAAAATGTCTGGAAAAGTTAAAATGGCGTCCATATGGCTCGCCTCCTGCGCAATTTTGCGGGAGCGTCCCAGCTCGATACCGGGCGCAGCCATACCGCAGTGACGTGTGACGTCACCGCACTCAGCAGGCACTCCCGGTCGTTGACATGCACTTACAAACTTTTAAATTAGGAATGTTTTGTTTTTGTAGCTGGTGCTTTATGGTTTTTTTTTTATTAAATCACATTAGGGAAAAAAGGAGAGTTGTCGAAAGGTTATGTTTTTATTTTAATCGCTGGAATTGACTGTGTAGTTTATTTGAATGGGACAGATCCTGAATTTTCTGATTTCAGCAGATGAAGAGACTGATTGATCATCTATAATGCACTGTTTTAGACTTTCACGGTTTTTCACTACACCTAAAGTACTTACGGGATAATATCCGTGATAATAAAGAAAAAAAAAATCCTCCTTTCCTCCTCCTTTTCCTCATTAATAAAGGAAATCACGGATATTATCCCGTAAAGGGCACTACCTCAAATGGCCTAGCATGATCCTCCGTTACGCCTAAAGCACTGCAGCATTAATTTTGAAATAAAAATATGGTAAAGTTGAAGATTAATGTTAGGTGTTATGTTTGGCGAAAACACGATTTCATAAAATATTCTCGATAGAAAAAAAAACCCAAAGTTACCTCCAAATCGAACAATAAACCGCTGGTGTTCTAAAAGTACTTCAAATAAGATCATGAAACTTTGCATACTAACTGAACTAACTATAAAGCAGGTCTTATGTTTTTTATTTTTTCCAAAAGACGAAAATTTGATTTTATAAAGAATAAAAACCACTCATTTCGCACTATTCGGCCGCAGTGACTGACGTAACAACCGCTTTGTAGTGCAAGCTGATTAGAACCACCACAAATAGAGTTGCTAATCTGAGGTAGTATAGGCTCTTAAGTGTGTGATCATCTATAATTCTATAATGATAAGGTATTCAAAGAAGGAATTTGTTTGTAAGTTTGTATGTAGGGGGTAATCTTCGGAATTACTGATCCGGTTTCGAAAATTCTTTCACTAACTGGAAACTGCATTATCCCTGAGTGTTATAATAGACTTATAGGCTTTAATTTTTAAAACGTTTAAAACGTTCTCGTGAGTACATTCCGTACGTAACGAGAGCGAAGTCGCGAATACAAGTTAGTCACTTACAACTTGCAAAGTAAAAGTTCCTATTTATCTAATTGCACTGAGGTAGGTACCTATCTAATTTCCCCATCAATCCCGTTCAAACTCCTTTCATACAAGAAATAATTTCTAATAACCGTATTCCGGTTAGACAACACAGTTTAAATGTACTAATAAGGTACCCTGTTGTACCCTTTACTTTACCCTGTCTATTTGATTGAACCACAGCAGACCCCATCCAATAAGACACCTTCCTAGGTGCTACCTAACTACTAGCTACCTACTTTTGATTACCAATTTTTTTTTCAGATGGGCAATCATCAAATGAGTCCTCCCGCTCTGGGTGGTCGTTTCCCAGCAATATAATGTTTGCGTAGTTTGATGTACAGAATGCTTGGTTGACGGTTTCGTGATGAGGTCTTTTACACCTTGTATGTTTACCTACAATCATCAATGTCTGGAGGTTGTTGCATGTAATTTCTAGTTGTTCAACACCTTTCTTGGTCCACTAAGCCAACGAGAATCGACAATGGGTAAACCTCGCTCTTAGACTCTTGGCACACGTTACTTAATTCTTAGGAAACTACAGGACGATTTGGAAAGTTCCTTCATTGGTATTATCGTAAGCTAACTTCCTTTTAAAGTAACGAGCGGAACTTAGCGTCTGGCGATACGGCTTCGAGTTCCGAGAAAACTAGGCGTGTCCAACTTGGCAGCCGCCATTACATAGGTAAGTACAAGGAAAAGGAAAATTGTAAAAGGATTTAACAATTAACATAGAATAACATCACTGTAAAGCCTGTTATGTTAGGAAGAGGTGTAGCTGTAGTAGTCTTACAATTTGCCAGATATCTTGGAGTTCTTTTTTTTTTTTTTCTAAAAACGGTACACTAGGAATTTCTTCTGTATTGTGGGTTGCGTTTACAAAAATTTAAACTAACTTATACAGTGTATGTAGGGCGTAAGGCTAGGCTATTCAAATTTATTCCGTGCGGGAATTGAACCTGCGACACGCAGGGCTGCAGATAATCGCTCATCCACCCAGCCCAGCTCGTTGTTTAAAAGATCTTTATGGAAAAAATGTCACGATACTGTTTCGTTGGGCTATGGTGGGTTGGGTTATTATATCACAAAACAAAATCTGAGGGCCTAGGAAAAGTGTCATTCCATCATTGAAAACTATGATGGAATATTCAAAAATGTAACTTAAGGCCCTTCTTACCCTAAAATTAACTCTACTCTACTTGTGGTGGTTCAAACTTCGTTTGAAATACTGTTAGAATAAAGTTCTAATCAGCTTGCACTACAAAGCGGTTGTTACGTCCGCGTCAGTCACTGCGGCCGAATAGTGCGAAATGAGTGGTTTTTTGCGATTTACAAAAAAAAATATTGAATGGACTAAAAAAATAAAACTCATAAGACCTGTTTTATAGTTAGTTCAGTTAGTATGCAAAGTTTCATGATCTAATTTGAAGTACTTTTTGAATACCTGCGGTTTATTTTTCGATTTGGAGGTAACTTGGGATTTTTTTTCTATCGAGAAAAGTTTATGGAATCGTATTTTCGTCACACATAGGACTTAGCATTAATCCTCAACTTTACCATATATTTATTTCAAAATGAATGCTGCAGTATTTTAGGCGTAACGGAGGATCATGCTAAGCCATTTGAGGGATATATAGCCCTTAATAAGTTACGCTGACGTAGGTTATCGAAAAGCTTTATGACAACGCTGTTGAGTCTTTGTAGAAATAGGAAATGCTTCAAAAGCGATTATCGCTTGTTTATGTCCACTAGCAAAAGCAGAAACAATAATGAGATTTGTTTTTTATTTAGATAAAAGCGCCCGAAAGACCTATTTCGGCCTCTTTTTTTGAATTGATCAACGGGCATGTTCTGGGCACGCTCGTTCCATCATAGATCTCATCCATCGCTTTCCATCAGGCGTGATCGAGGTCAAGAGCAGGCCCATATACCTAGTAATAATAAAAAATAAAAATAAACTCTGCCGTACTGTGACCTGACCACACTGTAGCGAGCTAGGCAGCTCTGTCATTTTGTCTCATTTAAGTGAACTTAACTCAAGTCTAACCAAAATGTAATTCGGCTGCATTTGCTAATTGACAATGGAAAAAAAAAACCCATGCAGCCATATGGGTTTCATTTTCATTTGACCTTTGACGACATTTAATTGTAGTCACTTTAGCAAATTAACTAATTATCATTAGCTCTAGCTACCTAATAGTAATCTCTGCTTAGACTCCACAAATCCAAGCTCACAAGAAAAAACAGATATGTTATACACCTACAAAACCACCGAAAAAAGTGTGCCGCGGGGGAGAGCCAGCTCACATACACGCAGTGACGCAGAATAAAGGAAAAACAGGCCAATTGACACGTTTTCGAGTCTTCACGATTGCGCGCTCATAACATATCTGTTTAATTAAATATCATTGCTTTTTCCCCAAAATTCAGTGTTCATTTCCGACAATTCGGTTTGACATTTGTTTGTCTCGTCTGTCAAGTAAATAGGTAAGTATCGAGTATATGCACAGAGTACCTAGTGCGTCACCAGTCTGACCATCTGTTCGTTCGCACTGGAGATGTACGAGTTTCTCCACTCTGTGGCGCCTAGTGATGTCTGGCGATAGTTGAGAGTGGGATGATGTACATTGCGTGGTTTCTTTCGATTTTCTTAGATTCGAAGCGACTTGCATTAATTCCAAGCAATTTTCTTCTTCCCAGAAAACAGACAGTGTGAGAAAAATTCTTCCAAGAAATATTTTAAAATAAGCTGTTTTGGTCTTTGAAGCTAGTTACTAGTATCTTGAAGTTTTTATGTGTGCTAGCTTTTGAGTCATTATACAGATGTCATTAAAGCACTTCGTTTGTGTCAAGATCTCATCTTAAAAATAAAAGCTGTGAGAAGCACTTCATACCTATTGAGATTTTTTTCATATTCAAAGGCTGTTCAATATAACACCTATGATTGATACATAAGTAAGCCCACACACTGCAAAGGTCATGACCACTAAGATCAGCAGTGGCCTATGACAGCCAATGACAGGCAAACGGGATATAAAATGATTGATGGTCTATTGTCGATATAACCGACACAAAAGAAAATAAAACAAAACATAATCCCACAAAAGATACCCGGAGCGTAAGGCAGAGTAGTGCCTAAAAGTACACTCACATTTCATCAGCATCATCAGTCTATTAATGTTCCCACTGCTGGGACCCAGGCCTCCTCTCATAGACAGGGAATGGGCTATTAATCCACCACGCGGGCCCAGTGCGGATTGGTAGATGTCACAAATGTCTTCGAATTTTTTGGTTCTAGGACATGCCGGTTTCCTCACGATGTTTTCCTTCACCGTTTTGAGAGCAGTGGTGATGAAATAAATTACACAAAGTAATGCGCCTGTCTGGGTTTGAACTCACGACTCTCACCAGACATGTTATGTCTGGTCGGAGGATCCTCCCTTTTCTATGGGGGATGAAGAGCTTTACACCGTTCTTCATACCCCCAAATTGGTGACTGTTCGTAAGTCGGGGCCGCCACCACTGAGCCACCGCTGCGCTGCTCTCACATTTATCAGTTAAGTTTAATGTTTTTTACATTTCTGTGATATTAACAGTTTGGCCGCTGAGAGAATGCGATCCTGACGTCTGTTAGTTAGTCCCACAGAATAATAACTAGTAACTAGCGTTTTAGTACATAAAAGCGCGAAATTATAACATTTATTGTTACTTGATTTAGTGATATCGTTTTTAATTTTTTAATAATATTATTTGATAATAAGGAAAAAAGGGCAAAAAGGGTAATAATGGGTAAGTTATACAGGGTGGAATTTTGTAATGCCACCTGGAGGGAAAGTACTCTTAATACTGCAGATAGAAAATTTTACTCAAAGGAAACATTCCTTTATTTTTAATAAGAAATTAATCTGCATTCAAAGATTTTTAAAATTCGCTTGCCGCAGTTGGGAATCGAACCGGCTAAATTCCAAAAAAATAACATCCTGTACTTTTATGGCACCAATCGATAGGGTCTATCATAAGGATCAAATCTCTCTAACAAACATGATAAATTAAGTGAAAGGAAAACCATGAAATCTAAAAGTTATAAATTCAATGGGATCAATTCAATAGGATAAAGCACTTTTATTCAAAGGATGGACCTTTATAATTGAAGAAAGAAGATTGAAATTTGCACGTGTTTGTTTGTGCAAATTGCAATCTTCCTATCTAAATAGTTCTTCGTCATTTTAGTCAATAAATTACGTCAAAAGATAATTGTTTATTAGATTCTAACATAAATAATTGGATGGACCTTTAAGTAAAAGTGCTTTATCTTATCCCATTGAATTAACAAGTTAAGATTTCATGGTTTTCCTTTCATTTAATTTATTATGTTTGTTAGAGGGATTTGATCCTTATGATTGACCCTATCGATTGGTGCCATAAAAGTACAGGGTGTTATTTTTTTGGAATTTAGCTGGTTCGATTCCCGAGTGTGGCACGCGAATATTCAAAATCTTTGAATGCAGATTAATTTATTTTTAAAAATAAAGGAATGTTTCCTTTGAGTAAAATTTGCTATCTGCAGTATTAAGAGTACTTTCCCTCCAGGTGGCATTACAAAATTCCACCCTGTATAAGCTATAAGTTATATAACATCACCAATAATACTAATACTTGCGACCTGTCAGGAACGCCTTCTCTCAGCGGTCAAACTATAAACATAGGTAGACTTTCTTTTCATGAACTTTTAAATGAAAATAAGAGTGTTAAAATCTTTCGTGATTCCAAATTCAAATATTTATAGTTGTAGATCTGCAAACAAAAGTGCAGATGTCGATAGTGTTCCATCCAGCCAGCAATGTACACTTACCTCATCTCATCCACAATACAAACTTATTTCGTAAAACCTCATGAGTCACAACTTTCTACAGCCATCGATCATACAATATGGCGACCATTCAGCGAATGTATGTTTGGTAATACTAACACCGAGTATGGTCAACACGCTGAAATGTTGCTAAGTGATATTTTTAAACCATGTTAAGGAAATAAAACTAAAATATTTATGTAAAAAGGTTTATTTTCGTAATGGAAATGCCATTTTATATTTACCGCTATATGTTACGGATTAATACTGATGGCATTGTTTTACTTTTTGCGGGTTTACTTTTGTTATGACCAGAAATTAAATAAAAGAGATAAAAAAACAAAATCAAATCGGTTCATACGTCTGGGAACTACGATGCCACAGACTACCAGAACCTATCACGTAAAACTTATTATAAAAGGTTGAAACGACTTGTTACTTTGTCTATGGTTCTCTATTTGCGCTTAAACCGTGGAACGGGGTCTAATAAATTTAAATAAAACATGGCGCCCACCTGATGTTATGTATGCGGTAACGGTAAGTACGGTAACCGCTGCCTATTACAATACAACTGCAGTTCCTCATAGGTCACAGCACAACACCGACCTACATTTATACCGTGAGTCTTATTAGAAAATAATTGGAGGACTAGGTAACACAGATTTGTTAACATAGCGTTGCGTTGCATTCTAATATAACAACACCACGTAAGCCAAAAATAGCAACTTTTCAGGAGATTAAAAAAAACTGCATTGCCATAGATTGTATAGATACGTACGATAATCAACCCATACGCTCACGGGTGTCGTATAAGGCGACTAATGTCTGAGGCAGAACACCTTGCGCCTCCGTAGACCAGAGAATGGGCAGCAGCGTTTTCTGTTAGTCTTTCATCACTGCGATCTCCAATCCGCCTGCCAAGCGCGGAGATTACGGAAAATTCCTCCCATCATGGGAGAGGCTTATGTCCAGCAATGGACGTTATGTGTTGTTGTTGTTGTTGTACGATAAGGTGTCCTTGGACTACCGTATACTCCTTTCTAACCATCATCGTTCATCGTTTCCATGACCTTCTTCTATTCATATCGTTAATCTTCTAACTAATAAACTTTTGTTTTTTCAATAAGTACTAAATTCAATCGGCTTGTACCTACGTCCACAAACCTCGATTCTGTAAATAGCTGTGACATACAAACTAGCAAGCCTACATACAAGATTGATTGACAGCTAAGGTCTACACGCGAGTGTGTCGCTCAAGTGAAGGTTGTAGCCAGCCTCACGTAGTGACCACACTTGTACGAGCCAGTCAGAAAAAATTAGAAAAGTTTATAATATAACCTCACCACGCCTCTGATCTCCGATGGATTTGACGGCGGTTCACATAATATAGTTGGTGCCAGTCGCCATGCCTAACATGCCTCAAATGGCTTAGCATAATCCTCCGTTACGCCTAAAATACTGCAGCATTAATTTTGAAATAAATATATGGTAAAGTTGAGGATTAATTCTAGGTACTATGTGTGACGAAAACACGATTCCATAAACTTTTCTCGATAGAAAAAAAATCCAAAGTTACCTCCAAATCGAACAATAAACCACTGGTATTCAAAAAGTACTTCACATTAGATCATGACACTTTGCATAATAACTGAACTAACTATAAAGCAGGTCTTATGTGTTTTATTTTTGGCGACCCGAATGGTGCAGTGGTAGTGAGGCTGCCTTACGTTCTTAGGGTCCCGGGTTCGAATACCGGTAGGAACAAATGTTTGTGTGATGAGCATGGACATTTGTTTCAGAGTCATGGATGTTTATATACCTACGTACAATGATATTCTAACAAACAGATATGTTATACACCTACAAAACCACCGAAAAAAGTGTGCCGCGGGGGAGAGCCAGCTCACATACACGCAGTGACGCAGAATAAAGGAAAAACAGGCCAATTGACACGTTTTCGAGTCTTCACGATTGCGCGCTCATAACATATCTGTTTAATTAAATATCATTGCCTACGTATGTATAATTAGTATGTATTTACAAACAAAAAGTATCTATGTAGTACCTATATCAACTATCTGGTGTCCACGACACAAGCCTTGTTGCTTAGTGTGGCACTAGATGGCGCTGTGTGTAATGTCCAGCGATATTTATTTATTTATTTTTTTAGTCCAATCAATAGATTTTTTGTAAGTCGCTAAAAACCACTTTTCGCACTATTCGACCACAGTGACTGAAGTAACAACCGCTTTGTAGTGCAAGTTGATTAGAACTTTATTCTAACGGTGTTTCAAACGAAGTTTGAACCACCACAAATAGAGTTGCTAATTTTAGGGTTAGAAGGGCCTTAAGATGAGAATAGCGGTCATTGACCCACCTACATTTACTTCTTAACTTTGAAAATCAAAAATAAGCCTGTTCAAGTCTGGAATCGTCATCTATCGTGATCTTCAACATTTTTGTAATGAAAAACGATACATAGCTTATTTGTTTTGGTTCGTACGAAGAGATATTAGGGAAAGGGCAATGACCGCTATTGTCATTTTAACTGGCACCAACTATAGTACCTACACCCAAATTTCGCCAGTTATGTTTAAGTTCTATGTTATAGGGGGTAAGCCTAGTGTCCTCAACTGACACAAAGCCAGGCTCCGTGGCTGCTTTTGAGAAATTATTGATGGAAAAACTAAATAACTCTTTGCCCGCCCTGGGATTCGAATCCAGTACATCGTGCTCAGCAGTCGCGCTTGCAACTAACAGAGCAACGACGCAAAGAGCTTTACGCCACGGCCACGTCTACCATGCATTAAAATCAAATAGCCCGACACGGTATCGAATCGGATTGAGTCGAATTCCGGGTACATCCTTTTCACTTTGCAGTATTGCTGATTCTTCCTCGATAAGTTGTGGAGTTTCTTACCCATTCTTCTCCGTAGTCTTGGAATAGGCAACTAAAGAACTTCCTCAGTTATAATGCCTGTTACTAGCTTCATCTTCTTGTTTTTGACCTTTCAAAAGAGCCTGTGACTGGTCTATTGGAAATTATTGCTTAAAGTTTTGATAAGTGTGGTCTCAGCTTTACTAGTGATGTCATACATAAGTCGCGTATTTTTAGAGCCCGGTGTAATGACATGGTGGAAGTCTTTATTATTCATGCTTGTGATAAAGGTAATTGGTTGTTTTGTTTTGATATTAGTTTTCAATTGTTTCTAAGGTGATTTGTTACCGTGTGAAGTTGTTAGGGCCACTGTACGGAGGATATTACTAGTTACTATTAAATTGTTGATGTCAACTTCGTATGCAAGGTTAAATCATATATTCTCTCTGGAGCCAATACTTCATCATCAGCCTATTAATGTTCCCACTGCTAGGACACAGGCCTCCTCTCTATGAAAGGGAATGGGCTATAATCCACCACGCGGGCCCAGTACGGATTGGTAGATGACACATGTCTTCGAATTTTTTGGTTCTAGGACATGCCGGTTTCCTCACGATGTTTTCCTTCACCGTTTTGAGAGCAGTGGTGATGAAATAAAGCAATGGTGAGCCAATATTTACTTGATTAATTTAATGCATTCCACAATGAGCACTTAGGTATTAGGGTACAGATACATGATGATCATTCTGGAACTTTGTTGGGCAAATCAAGGTGGGAGATACGCCTTTTATGCTGGTGTTCCTAATGTTGTTCACTCAAACGGTCATTTCTTAAACCACAGCACAGCTGTAATAAGAAGTCATAGTTATCGCGTCCTGTCTCTAGCTTTTTTATATTTTTTTACTCCATCTATTGGAAGCTAGTTCTAGCTCACTGCCATTTTGAGTCCAATGTTAAAGTAATTTACAAAATCGCTAACTTTCGATTGCTAATTACTAACGAATAAATTCGGTTACAATAATGATGCTTGCGGAAAACGCATCTTGGACGTAGAGACTTGCATTACTCGCAAGCAGCATAATATATTGCAACCGACTTTATTCGTTAGTAATTAGCAATCGAAAGTTAGCGATTCAGTCGTCATCTCTGTCGAGACTACCAGCCCTGGTATCCTCACTCAGAGGACTGAAGACTGGGGGTCTAAAATGGCCGCTTTAGCAGAATCGTTTTGTGAATCACGTTAAAAATTTAAAATAGTTAAAATGGACTTTATTGTAATTGAAATAAAGTCCATTTTAAGAATTTAAATGTTTTAACGTGATTCATGCTAAGATTCATCCTAGGATCTGTTAAAGCGGCCATTTTAGACCCGCTGAGGCGAAATTGAAATCTTGTAAGTCTTGTAAGACATAGTTTTATCAACTTTATTTTATTGAGCTATGCAAATTTTCCTGCGAAATCCCTTGATGTTCGTGGTATCAAATTGTTATCTAACTTCATCTAGCCTCTTCTAGTGGTCTTGTGTTTAAGGCCAGAGGAAACGAAAGATTTCCTCACAAAAACCACCTACATGGCAAAAATATGAATCACTTGTTCAAGCTTTACATAAGCAAGTTGTTGTAAAAGTGAAGTTGTTTCTCGTTACATCATAGTCTTCAATTTGACAGCGGTAACACAATGCGAGTGAAACCGAGTGTGATTGTGGACAAAAACTGAACGGCTCGGCACAGTGTAAGAACTGTTGTAAGTACTAATATGTGTACTGTGGCTCGGGAAACGGCGTAAGCGCAGTGTGGGTGTCGCCGCGTGCAGTTGTTAGTAAGATATCGCCTTGGAAGTGGTTTGGTTTTAATGGACATTTGCCTACGACTGGGCAAAAGCA
This sequence comes from Xestia xanthographa, assembly GCA_905147715.2. NCBI lineage: Eukaryota > Metazoa > Arthropoda > Insecta > Lepidoptera > Noctuidae > Xestia > Xestia xanthographa. Next base: position 32,356,742 of record LR990644.1, read on the forward strand.
AAATATGGCCTCCACAACCCAGTTAGTACTGGGTAATACGATTCCCCTTGGTAAGACTGGGTAAAGTGTAACCAAACGTTTGTCCATTTCAAAATGTCGGTAGCTTATTTATTATCAATCCTGTCAATACATTTTTATTTTTTGAGTTTTACTTCTACCGGAAATAATGGCTGGCACTAGCAAAATACAGAATTGGAACATGGTTTAGTGAGTTAACTATCACTGCGGACCTCAATTTCTTCATTCGAAGTTTGAAATAGTGTTCAATAAAAACAAGTGACGAGCAACAATACTAGTCTTGCACACAGACCCGTCACTCATTCAGTCGCTAGCAGCCTTGGATCGACGCCCTCAAGTGACATAGACAAGACACCTACATTGATGATGTTGCTAGGTGTTCTACGAAATACATTAGCAACGAGAAACAAGGCTATGGCAACAAGCGATGTTGAAGGATTAAATGCACTCCACCAAACGAAACGATTGCATGTAGCGGAGATGAGAATGTGGAGATGGATGTGGGAGTGACAAGTATGGAAAAAGTAAGGAAACACACCACAAATCCAGAGCTAAGTTTACATTCTATTTGTTTAGCTTGTAGCAAAGTACCTAAAATGATGAGTGGCTCTTTAGTTAGTTCATTGTCTAAAGGAGGTTCCCGAATGTTTGTCCGACTGGTGCTAAGTCAAAAATCGTCTCATTTCAACCCCAATTTCATTAATTTTGCAATTCAAAAATAGCTAACAATAATTTCCACTATTCCAATTCCACAACTGGCAGGCCCCTGACCCAACAATATCATTCAGAATTCCATTACAGTCTTGCAAAGCTGCCGAGTTACAATCAAATTGTAACGGTGAAACCAGTGAAAACAATTGATTCGTTTCAAGACTGGCCCATAGATGCGTTCGTACCGACCATAGACAAGAAAGCATTATTTTTTATGCGGACACATTGTCAAAATATAAGCAGTTTGAATTTGGAACGGATGGTGTTCTAGACTAGGATTTCCGCCATGACTAATAAGTTAAATAACTAGAAATAGGTATGGGTAAATTATTGCTTACTTAAACGTTAATTATGTTCGAGGTGTTAAGATAACCTGTCGGACAAAGTCCTCTGATACTTGGTGATAATTAAATGCTTGTTTAATAATGTCTGTTATTCAATCCCGGGATGTACGAAAAACATTTTTTTTTTATCGATCGTTCTTAAAATTAGTCAAGAAAATAATCAAATTCGCAACTATTTAATTCACGATGTAATTTGTCAACAGTTTTATCGCGCGAAATTTAACTAAAACAAAAAAGAAAAACAGCCAGGTTGACAGAATTTAACATCAAGCAACATTTACATTTAGCAGCAAGCAGACGGCTAGATAGAGGTTTGCAACACTTGCCACTGCAGAACTGCAAATCGCAAAGGGGCTCGCTGGCTCGCTTGCGTTTAGGACTTCAAGATTCATCGGTAATTTTAATAATAATGAAAAAGCTCGTCTTATTTTCCTCATGACAATCTCTTCAAGACATCTGTAGGTATATTTATTTAATGGTCAAGCTTGAATAATCGTCAAGCTTTATCAAAATGACATTTAAGTTTTAATCATCATAAACAACGTCAAGTGCATTACTAATTAGTTGAGAAAGTTAATTTATCTGCAATAATTCTTGTAAATAAAAATGTACACAGTAAATAAATAAAAAGTGAAAGTACTTACATGTATTTATTTATAAAGAAAGTAAGTAGGTACCTACCTATCGCTGTGTATTTTTATCGATGCTTTTTCGTGATGCGAGAATTTTATTTTATCTTCCGAACATAAGTTTGTTTTAATGCATCCTGCTGTGTTGGGTTGTGTTATGGACCGGCCAAAGTAATGAATTAGAAAACACCATCGATAGATGAATTAATGAATTAAAAACTGTAGACCAGGCTGAGGGGTACTTACTGTAAGATATCCAGTCTACGAACTGGTAAGTGGCTACTTCAAATATAAGGGTTTCTATCACTGCGCCGTTGTTTTTTTTAACCGACTTCAAAAAAGGCGGAGGTTATATGTTCGTGTATATGTTTTTTTTTTTTTTATGTATGTTACCTGATTTCTCTCCCATTTTTGGAACCGATTTTCAAAATTCTTTTTTCATTTGATAGAGTACACTCCTGAGGTGGTCCCATTTTAATTTGGTGAAGATCTGATGCTGACCTTCGGAGATATACAATGGAACTCTTCAAAAAGAGACGGCAAATCTGTTGTGATAGCTCCAATTGGTTGGATGTTCATTGTTTATACAATATCATGACGGAACATCACGCCTGTATGCTCTGAGGGGGTACGCAGAAGTGTACAATTTACCTGATTTCTCTCCCATTTGTGGACCGATTCTCAAAATTCTTTTTTTATTTGAAAAAGTATACTCCTGAGGTGGTCCCATTTTAATTTGGTGAAGATCTGATGCTGATCTTCGGAGATATACAATGGAACTCTTCAAAAATAGACGGCAAATCTGTTGTGATAGCTCCAATCGGTTGGATGTTCATTGTTTAAACAACATCATGACGTAACATTACACCTGTTTGCTCTGAGGGGTACATAGATGTGTACAGTACACCCAGATTTCGACAGTTATGGCATGTTATGTTCCATTTATTGGGGATAAGCCTATTACCATGACATGTATTGTTAACCATGTACAATGAATGCATAGCAAATATTTGTAAGTATAGGATATTACAACTAAAAATGGAAAAATAAAATAAAACTTTTTTGCCAAAAATAAAACCGACTTCAAAAAAAACAACAAACAAAAAAAACACAAAAAGAAAAGGACAAAAAAATACACTAAAAGAAAAACAAAAAAAAAACACTAAAACAAACCACAAAAAAGTGAAAAATAACTTTAGCTTCAGAAGCCGGTGAGAAAAACACCAAATCAATCAAAGGTCAAGTTTCAGAAGTCGGTGACAAAAACACTAAATCAATTAAACAAGGTCACCGACTTCTGAAGCTTGACCTTTGATTGATTTGGTGTTTTTCTCACCGGCTTCTGAAGCTAAAGTTATTTTTCACTTTTTTGTGGTTTGTTTTAGTTTTTTTTTTTTGTTTTTCTTTTAGTGTATTTTTTTGTCCTTTTCTTTTTGGGTTTTTTTTTTTTTTGTTGTTTTTTTTGAAGTCGGTTTTTTTAAGATTTGATTTGCTTAGGCCTATTTATTTCATTCCATTCTGGGTGATAAAATAAGCACTATTTTGGAAGCTTTTTTTTTTTTTAAACTAGAACTGATTTGGGGAACAAGCAGACGACCCTTTGCCTATTATACCTCCCCCTGTGTCTCACTCACTAAAACTCTTAACGCAAGTTCACTAGTGCAAATAAATGCGTTGCCCGGGCCACTACACAAAATACGCTCGTGCGCTGCCAAAAAAAATTAGTGCGATGTTTTGCTTAATATAACTGACGTTTTTGATGATACTGGCATGGTACGTATGTGTTGGAATCGAGCACTAGGGGCGCAGCGGGAACTTAAGAGCGGGCCGAGCTTCTGGCGCTAATAGATTTTAGGTATTCTATGTGCTCCACGTATGTGTGCGTAAGGCACACCCGCAAAAGCACTGTACGCTAGTGATTGACTAAATCGGAAAGATATCGAATCTTCCATTTATAATTGTACAATTATTTTTTTGGGATCCTGAAAATAATTAGATAAAAAATAATGTCCGGAAAATAATATTATAATAAAAATAAACAATATGTAGCTAAAAAATATATTAATAAGTAAATTAAAACAATAAAATATCCGGTTACGTTGGTTTAAGCCAGCGGTCGGCAACCCGCGGCCGTCTCACTTGCGGCCCGTAAAAGTTTTGTAAATAAGTTATAATTATCAAAATAAAATAAATGCATGAACAAACCACAATCGACCGTATAGTGGGAATCCAGCCTTAAGGTAGCCGATATTTTTTCCATAGAAATTTCGGGAGGGAATTACTCCACTGTTGGATACTGTACATTACAAACTCCAAAGTTATACATGATATCGTTTTGTCTCAATAATAATTTTACACACACACAACACAGAACAGCACAACAGGAAACAGAATAGTAAAATAAAAAGCCATTAAGGCTGATGCTCCAGGGTAACCCGCGAAATTTTAAATTTTCTTACGTTTTTTGCAATTCGCAGGCCAGTGCTGGGTTGTATGTTGATTAAAATTGTTTGTTTGCGACTGTAAGACGTATGTAGTTACAGAATTATAATCATCAATACAACCCTCCAAGTTCATAAAGGTGCAAGAATGATTTTGACCTTGGAAAAGTAATTTTTCCACCTATAAGAACTTTGAAGGTTGTATTGATGATTTTGATGAATATAATTCTGTAACTACATACGTCTTACAACCGCGAATAATATTTTAATCAACATACAACCTAGCACTGGCCTGCAAATTGCAAAAAACGTAAGAAAATTTGAATTTCGCGGGCTACCCTGAAGCATTCGCCTTAAAGAGTTACGAGCTACCAAAGATTCGTTTTGCTTTTTATTGCCAATTTTAACGCAACTTTGATTTGTACTTGATTTATGCGCTGGTTTTTTTCATAAAACTCGATTTTCCAAAGTTCTTTTCGTATTTTTTTAGGCACCTTTTACTATGAATTATCTTGCATCTCACTGAGCTCATTCTGTCGGGCACGATGCCAGGTGAGACAGCGTGCTTTTTGGGCACGCGCAACAGTGAGTTTTGAGCCCGCGACAAGTGCAACCTCAACAAGCGCTTTTCATTTTTTCTATGGGTATGATACGTAGGTATATTGGCCTTATAAAGTTAATATCACAAGTGCGGCCCGCCTTTAGTTTATTTTGCCACCTTGTGGCCCTTGCCTGCCAAAAGGTTGCCGACCACTGATTTAGGCTGTCATGGCCTATTGAAACAGTAGTTAGTAGCACGAGGATTAGGCATAATATACGATAATTCAAAGCCAAAAACACTCCACCGATTTAACCTCAAATTTAATTAACTTTCTTTACGAAAGTAGGTTACGCGTTTCTCTATGCTGTAAAATAATCAAAATACGTAAAAACATTATTACAAATCGATATTCCAACCGGGTTAAAACGTTTGACAAATAAAAAAAAAATCGACTAAAATAGCAATATTTCATTCGTCAGTCGATATTGTCGACAGCCTACGTCAGTGGATCTCCACACGCACATCCCTAACTAGTCGCAAGAAGAAGCGGCTGTACTACGCGAAGTATCCGCCTAATGAAGTATCGTTGTGTGATTTTTACATTGCTTGTCCAGTGACTTAGCGACAAACTTACGTAGTGGTCAAAGAGCAATGTATTTATTGCAAAAATAGTACAGTCGTCACGTTGTTGTTGTTACGATCGCGGTCCGAAAGTCGAAATTTAATAAATTATATTTCTATGGCGCGCCGCAAAAATCAACAAGCGACACAAGCTCCCCGTCCAACAGCCGAAGCAGGACTAAAGCGGATAGGGGGGAAGCGTGGCGGCTCTGTTTAGAACGGGCGGCACGCACGCTAATTTAGGTATTTCCTTCATAATATTCAAACAAAGACACATTTCGAAAATGTAAAACGTATACGTTATAGGAAACATGTAGTTTTGTTATTATTCAAAATCTGATGATCTTCCGTGAAGTATTTACGCCGTACTTAGGGTTTATTTTGTTTTTTAGAGATTACTTTGGATTTTTTTTCTATCGAGGAAACTAAAAGTAATCGTGTTTCTAAAGCGTACGATGTATTGAGTGAATCCTTAAATATCTTACATATTAATTGCATAACTGGAATTACGGATCGTTTGCTCGGTAGCGCCTTAAGGCGCTACCGAGCAAACGATACGTAATTCCAAAATAATTGCATTCGCTTGATCCCTTACTGCATCGTTATTACTTATCCTTCAGTTATGCAATTAATATGTAAGATATTTAAGGATTCACTCAATACATCGTACGCTTTAGAAACACGATTACTTTTAGTTTCCTCGATAGAAAAAAAATCCAAAGTAATCTCTAAAAAACAAAATAAACCCTAAGTACGGCGTAAATACTTCACGGAAGATCATCAGATTTTGAATAATAACAAAACTACATGTTTCCTATAACGTATACGTTTTACATTTTCGAAATGTGTCTTTGTTTGAATATTATGAAGGAAATACCTAAATTAGCGTGCGTGCCGCCCGTTCTAACCAGAGCCGCCACGCTTCCCCCCTATCCGCTTTAGTCCTGCTTCGGCTGTTGGACGGGGAGCTTGTGTCGCTTGTTGATTTTTGCGGCGCGCCATAGAAATATAATTTATTAAATTTCAACTTTCGGACCGCGATCGTAACAACAACAACGTGACGACTGTACTATTTTTGCAATAAATACATTGCTCTTTGACCACTACGTAAGTTTGTCGCTAAGTCACTGGACAAGCAATGTAAAAATCACACAACGATACTTCATTAGGCGGATACTTCGCGTAGTACAGCCGCTTCTTCTTGCGACTAGTTAGGGATGTGCGTGTGGAGATCCACTGACGTAGGCTGTCGACAATATCGACTGACGAATGAAATATTGCTATTTTAGTCGATTTTTTTTTAATTTGTCAAACGTTTTAACCCGGTTGGAATATCGATTTGTAATAATGTTTTTACGTATTTTGATTATTTTGCAGCTTAATAGAGAAACGCGTAACCTACTTTCGTAAAGTAAGTTAATTAAATTTGAGGTTAAATCGGTGGAGTGTTTTTGGCTTTGAATTATCGTATATTATACCTAATCCTCGTGCTACTAACTACTGTTTCAATAGGCCATGACAGCCTAAATCAGTGGTCGGCAAGGCAGGCAAGGGCCACAAGGTGGCAAAATAAACTAAAGGCGGGCCGCACTTGTGATATTAACTTTATAAGGCCAATATACCTACGTATCATACCCATAGAAAAAATGAAAAGCGCTTGTTGAGGTTGCACTTGTCGCGGGCTCAAAACTCACTGTTGCGCGTGCCCAAAAAGCACGCTGTCTCACCTGGCATCGTGCCCGACAGAATGAGCTCAGTGAGATGCAAGATAATTCATAGTAAAAGGTGCCTAAAAAAATACGAAAAGAACTTTGGAAAATCGAGTTTTATGAAAAAAACCAGCGCATAAATCAAGTACAAATCAAAGTTGCGTTAAAATTGGCAATAAAAAGCAAAACGAATCTTTGGTAGCTCGTAACTCTTTAAGGCGAATGCTTCAGGGTAGCCCGCGAAATTCAAATTTTCTTACGTTTTTTGCAATTTGCAGGCCAGTGCTAGGTTGTATGTTGATTAAAATATTATTCGCGGTTGTAAGACGTATGTAGTTACAGAATTATATTCATCAAAATCATCAATACAACCTTCAAAGTTCATAAAGGTGGAAAAATTACTTTTTCAAGGTCAAAATCATTCTTGCACCTTTATGAACTTGGAGGGTTGTATTGATGATTATAATTCTGTAACTACATACGTCTTACAGTCGCAAACAAACAATTTTAATCAACATACAACCTAGCACTGGCCTGCGAATTGCAAAAAACGTAAGAAATTTTAAAATTTCGCGGGTTACCCTGGAGCATCAGCCTTAATGGCTTTTTATTTTACTATTCTGTTTCCTGTTGTGCTGTTCTGTGTTGTGTGTGTGTAAAATTATTATTGAGACAAAACGATATCATGTATAACTTTGGAGTTTGTATGTACAGTATCCAACAGTGGAGTAATTCCCTCCCGAAATTTCTATGGAAAAAATATCGACTACCTTAAGGCTGGATTCCCACTATACGGTCGATTGTGGTTTGTTCATGCATTTATTTTATTTTGATAATTATAACTTATTTACAAAACTTTTACGGGCCGCAAGTGAGACGGCCGCGGGTTGCCGACCGCTGGCTTAAACCAACGTAACCGGATATTTTATTGTTTTAATTTACTTATTAATATATTTTTTAGCTACATATTGTTTATTTTTATTATAATATTATTTTCCGGACATTATTTTTTATCTAATTATTTTCAGGATCCCAAAAAAATAATTGTACAATTATAAATGGAAGATTCGATATCTTTCCGATTTAGTCAATCACTAGCGTACAGTGCTTTTGCGGGTGTGCCTTACGCACACATACGTGGAGCACATAGAATACCTAAAATCTATTAGCGCCAGAAGCTCGGCCCGCTCTTAACAGGAGCAAACCGAATAAATAATAGTCCTGCCTGGTCTGGCCATTCTTGCGCCCCCCAGAGTCTACGCCCTGTGCCTAGGCACCGGTGCAGGTGGCACCGCTCTCAGAATGAATAGTACAAGTACTACCTAGAGGCTTTATCCGTCGTCTTATTATGCAACCTAAGGTTGGACTATTTCATAAGGCTCATCAACATACCCTTGTCCTTGTACCATGTTACTTGGGGTCGGCGCGAGCGTTTTTTTTTCTTTCATTCTTCCCTGTCAATCGGCACGCCTTTTTTAAGGTAAAAACCGGCCAAGAGCGTGTCGGGCCACGCTCAGTGTAGGGTTCCGTAGTTTCCCGTCCGTCACAATAAGTGTTCCCACTTATGAGTAAAGGTGGGTTATCCATTATGTAAAAATGCTTGCATATACGAATATACTACAAACTTAGTCCAGAAATTATTTTGTACAACTTTTTGTCTTTTTTGTACAAAAACTGTTGTTTCCATCAAGTTCAAAATGGTTTTCCTAGAAAGTCCTTATAAAGTTCTACTTTTCAGATTTTTTTCATATTTTCAAAACTTATGGTTCAAAAGTTAGAGGGGGGGGGACACATTGTTTTTTACTTTTGGAGCGATTATTTCCGAAATTATTGACATTATCAAAAAATGACTTTAGGAAACCCCTATTCATTTTTAAATACCTTTCCAACAATATATCACACGTTAGGGTTGAAATTAAAAAAGAAATCACTTCCCACTTTACATATAGGGGGGCTACCCTAATAAAACATTTTTTTCCAATTTTTATTTTACCACTTTGTTGGCGTGATTGATATACATATTGGTACCAAATTTCAGCTTTCTAGTGCTAACGGTCACAGAGATTAAGCGAGGACGGACAGACGGACGGACAGACATGGCGAAACTATAAGGGTTCCTAGTTGACTACGGAACCCTAAAAAGGTCTTTCAATTTGGTTGCTGGTATACGAAGGTCGTTCTTTCTCTACATGAGCAGAGGATTTGTCCAGCAATAGAACAGTATCATCATACAATTTCTATTCCAATACCTAGTCGATTTGGTTTACAAAGCCACTCTGTGATGTAACTTAACGCAATGACATATTCATTGAAATGACCGCTCGTTGTCACAATTTAGTAATGCCTAGTAAATCTAGTAATGAGATAATTGGTGTCCATTCTGTTGTGCACAAACTAAACTTAATTTATGCTATTGCTAGCTCTTACCAGTGCGAGAAAAGGACGGCTATAGCTATGATTGCTATGAACTAAGTTAGAGATGTCAAACTAGTTTATGCCTTGCGTTTCACCGTGTTTTCAGTCGACATGTTTTTACGTGCACCCTTCATTTGTATGGAAATATTAGTTCCAACTAAATTTGACAGCTCTAAATTACGTCCGTCTCTTTCTCGCTTTATTAGAGAGAAAAAGTTATCAATGGTGCGTGCCGATTCCCTTGTTTACAAACTAAACCAAATTTAAGTTCAGTGCATCTTTTTCTTTCTATTTCATTAAGAAAAGGACAGAAGATAAATTTTAGTTATGTTCTGTCAAATTAATCAGCGCCATACAAGTTTTAGACGCGATTAAAAAGTTGACTACTAAAATTACATCAAATTACGTCAGGTGCTGACTAATTTGACAGGATTAAACTAATCTTCTGTCCTTTTCATAATGAATGAAATAGAAAGAAAAAGATGCATTCAACTTAAATTTAGTTTAGTTTGTGAACAAGGGAATCGGCACCAATAGCCTAAATTAATTTTAGTTTGTGCACAACAGAATCGACACCAATATCGTGTAATAGTTTACTATCTGTGGCTTACGGCCTATTTTGTAGATGACACAGTTCAGAGGACTGTAGTAGGTAACTGTAGTATGGGATTAAAGAACCTTCGAACACTGTAACATCATACCCGTAATCCTCGAAGGGTTAGGCAGTGGTGTATAGTTCGGTTCAAACTTAATGGCGGCTCGGAAGTTAGCGGTGAGTGACAGTCTGCGCAGGAATAACGCTTTAGACTTTATGGCAATTCGGAACATCTAACGTAAAGCTGCGCAAACAACAATCTTAGGTATCAACGGGGCGTAGATGACGCATCGTTTTGTCTGTATAATGCGCAGACCGTCACTTGCAGCTAACTTCCGAGCCGCCATTAAGTTTGAACCGAACTATACCCATTAGTACACTTACATTTCGCCAGTTATTTTTAAGTCCCATATATATAATTGGGGACGAGCCTATTGCCATCAACCGAGCACACAGACTTCATGGCTGTTACTAAGAAATTCCTGATGGAAAAATCTAATAACACTGCCCGACCTGGGAATCGAACCTAGGACCACATGCTCAACAGTCGCGCTTACGACCAATTAACCAACGAGGCAGTCTAGGCCAACACTCTGTGGAAATGCGGTGCTATAGAGACAGACCTGGAGGTCTAAAATGGCCGCTTTGGGCCCGCATTCCCTGGTCACAAATCCTGTCCAAATGACCAAAACAGTCCAAATCCTGCACTTTAGAGGACCTACAAATGCCACTGACCGCGATTAACGTAAATTTGGTCACAAAACCTGTCCAAATGACCAAAACAGTCCAAATCCTGCACTTTATAGGACCTACAAATGCCACTGACCGCGATTAACGTAAATTTAAATAAGTAATTACAAGTAATTTGTTAAGACATAGATCGGAAGTGATAGGCTTCGATAGCTTTGCTACCCAAACAGAAAAGGACCCAGTACACTTCCCCGCGGCACACTTTCTTTAATACGAGTGTGTGTAAGCTCTAAATGCTCTAATGTATAATTCTAAAGTACTAGTAAATTTATCAATCCCATTAACTGACCCAATACTTCAAGTGGTTTATCACTATGAAATAACTATCTTGCAGCATAATAAACATACCATTACCTACAAGGCTACAACAGATATGCAACTAAACAAAAAAAGTAGGTTGACAGCAAAAATTTATATTATTTATCTTACATAATTATGTTCCAACGCATAATTACGTGTTAAAACCTACATTTTTATAGTAAATGATAATAATTTCAAGATCAGCAATTCTGTCTAGATCCTAACTGCATGTTTTAGGTACCTACTTATGTCCGAGAACTGTGACCCATTTGTCGCAGAATGTCAGCTTATCTGCGATGTAGTCATTCTACAATAATGTGTGCACTTTATTATGAAAACGTTGTGGCATCAGTCTCTATATTTGGATTAGTTAGTGCAGTTAATAGTCTATGGTTTGTATTGTTAGAGGGTTCGGGATTCAAAACGATCTCCTTTCTTTTCATTAAGGTAGCCTTTTTATTTGAAATAGATATAGAATCTCCTTGCCTAAATGATGGGGATCTAAATATTGATCTATAGCAATGCAATGTTCAAGTGAACCACAGGATCAGACAGGATGTACAGATATTGGCTGTTCGTTTTTAGCAGCCTCCTAGCGTGATTTAATAGGTACTTAAGATTGACTTACTTTGATTAGCCACAATGCGGGACAGGTTATAGTGACATCATCTGTTGTTTTGGTCACTGTAGCTGCTTTAGGAATTCCTAGACTTTGATGTTCTAACAGCGGTCAATGACGAGAACTAATTAATCATGATGATTCTCAGAGTTCGCAAAACTTTTACATGACTAAATTTTATAGTTCGCTGTACCTATATTTGTTTATTGCTGTTACTGAGCGTTGAAGTGTGAAACATGATATGTTAAGAACTTTTTTGGTCAGATTTTTTTGTCTGCAGCCTTCTTTGTTTTGTCTGGTTTACTTTTTAATTCACGCAATGTCTTCAATGCTGTCCATTCTTCAAATTTGGAAGCTGTCAAAATGTTCCCATTCATTTTTATTCTGGTCTTAATCGAAGACGTTGTTAGGTGAACGCAGTCTAAACGAAAAGGAAACTATGGCTGCTCTACGTCAGATCCTGCTGCCGACTTCCCAGATAAGTATTATTGTTGACACCTGTCTAGACATTCTGGTGTAGTAAGTTTGGTAGGTAGTCTAGAAGTGTTTTTTTCCTTGATTGTCCAAGTAGGCAGGTAAGCCTATGTAGCCAAAGGGGAATGAATACTTTTACAAGAAGTAATTGGTATTGCTGAATACTAAGAATGATTCAAGACTTTTAAATCCAAAATGAAGGACCTCGAGATGACCACAAATAAAATCATTCATTTATATGAAACAACAACGTAATCTGTGTTCGAATGTCACACAAACCCACATGACATAAGTTGTTTGTTTATGACGAATGCGATGACATCATCCAGATATCACCTGACCAATTTAAATTGATACCTCTCGGCCCCCATTTAATTCGTTTATTAGTACAAATAGAGGTTATAACGAGAATTGACAGTGTCCACTCAAAATGGCCGCCGCATAAGTGCATTTCTAAATTTAAACCAAGGCGATGATGTCAGGTGCGTTGTGCCTACTTTTTTACTGTTACCAAGTTATTAAATGAATCGTTCTGTCTTAAATAGGTGTTGAAGATAATTGGTTGTAACAATGGATTTGATTGTCAGTGTTTTTTAAGTGTCCAATGTCCATGTAGGTCGTGATATTTTTGGTCATAGATAATGGAATATTATCTTATCTGTGGATTATGTCATGGCTTCCAAAGTTGTTTGTCGTCTATTATAAATTGTTGTTGATCAGTGATGCCAATTTAGCCCTTTCGGGGCTAGATCTAGCCCTTTTTAAGCTTTGGCAGCCCTTAAAATAATTATTTAGCACCTAGCCCTATTTCTAGCCCCCAAATCGTGTAAGGAAACTCTACACTACCACTCAGTCTAAATAAATTACGAAATAGGATGATATTTGACACGCTAAATTCCATGTTACAAATACGTTTTGGTCTTAGACTATTCAATGAAACTTGCTACACATAATTATGATATCCCAAAGGATGTTATAAAAAAATAGGATCAAAAGAGAAATATACATTTAGATTGAGCAAGGCTGGGCAGTAAAAGCAGTTAAAGCTCAACTAATACATAGGCTGTTATTTTTTTATAAAGTTAGAATGTTTTTATTTTTTTAATGGTGAGTTCGAATAAATATAATTAATATGTAAACAATAGTTTAAAAAAACTCACTCCTTGTATTTATTTTTACTATAAAAGCAATTTAGCCCTATTCTAGCCCTTTTTTGACTCTATTTAGCCCCGAAACTTGACACCGAGTTGGCAACACTGTTGTTGATATCATCAGCGGATTACGGCAGTTACCTTCGGCTAACTCATTTAATACTTGGAATGTTACATTTTTATTTAAACCCTGACGTAAGTCTTGTCCACCTTGATTAATGGAGTTGTTAGAAAGGAAACAATCAAATAAATAAAAATCTCTTTTATATACATTAAATTATATTGTTGAAAACAATTTTAATCGTAATAAAGCTTCGGTTATTGAAGCACTCATGAATTTTCTGTGTATGCCCGTGTTTGGAGACATTGTAACTTTATCATAAATACGTAAAGAGTGTCTATCAGCCTTAGAAATTTTCAGATCTTGCTCTCAACGAGGCCAGGCATGGAATCACTAGGAATGTATACAATTACATAATACATATATGCCCACGAGTCGCATAATGTCATATCCGGAGTTTTAGTCGTGCGTTCTGTTAAAAGTTAGAAAGCATGTCTTTTCATTCAAAACACATCGTAGGAATCATTAATGTTACTTAAACATAAAGTAACCAGTAAATACAATGGCAATGTACTATGTGTATGGGAGTGCGGCGCGCGCCCTCTAGTGGTGGTCGTCAAGCTCCTGCTCTGCTTCCTCGTCGAACTCTGCGTCCTCGTCGGCGGTGGCCTCCTGGTACTGCTGGTATTCGGACACCAAGTCGTTCATGTTGCTCTCCGCCTCGGTGAACTCCATCTCGTCCATGCCCTCTCCGGTGTACCAATGCAAGAAAGCCTTGCGCCTGAACATAGCGGTGAACTGCTCCGAGATGCGTTTGAATAGCTCCTGGATGGCGGTGGAGTTGCCGATGAAAGTGGCGGCCATCTTGAGACCACGAGGTGGGATGTCGCACACGGCGGTCTTCACGTTGTTCGGGATCCATTCTACGAAGTACGACGAGTTCTTGTTCTGGATGTTAAGCATCTGCTCGTCCACCTCCTTCATGGACATGCGTCCACGGAAGATGGCGGCCACGGTCAGGTAGCGGCCGTGGCGCGGGTCGCACGCCGCCATCATGTTCTTGGCGTCGAACATCTGCTGCGTGAGCTCGGGCACGGTGAGGGCGCGGTATTGTCTGCTTCCGCGGGATGTGAGGGGAGCGAAACCGGGCATGAAGAAGTGAAGACGGGGGAAAGGAACCATGTTGACGGCAAGTTTGCGGAGATCAGCGTTCAACTGACCGGGGAACCTGAGGCAGGTGGTGACACCGGACATTGTGAGGGAGACCAAGTGGTTGAGATCGCCGTAGGTGGGTGTGGAAAGTTTCAGTGTGCGGAAGCAGATGTCATAAAGGGCCTCGTTGTCGATACAGTAGGTTTCGTCTGTGTTTTCTACGAGCTGGTGAACTGAGAGAGTCGCATTGTAGGGTTCGACGACGGTGTCTGATACTTTGGGTGAGGGGACGACTGAGTATGTGTTCATGATTCTGTCGGGGTACTCTTCACGGATTTTTGAGATAAGGAGTGTACCCATTCCGGAACCAGTGCCGCCGCCGAGCGAATGTGTGAGTTGGAATCCTTGAAGGCAATCACATGACTCCGCTTCCTTGCGTACGACGTCTAATACTGAATCGACCAGCTCGGCGCCCTCTGTGTAGTGACCCTTTGCCCAGTTGTTACCGGCTCCCGACTGTCCGAACACGAAGTTGTCCGGTCGGAAGATCTGTCCGAAGGGTCCCGAGCGCACCGAGTCCATGGTGCCGGGCTCGAGGTCGACGAGGATGGCGCGCGGCACGTACTTGCCACCGGAGGCCTCATTGTAGTAAACGTTGATGCGCTCCAGCTGCAGGTCCGAATCGCCATGGTAGGCGCCGGTGGGGTCGATGCCATGCTCGTCGGAGATGATCTCCCAGAACTGGAACAAAAGTATAACCGTTAGCGGAACGAAAGCAGTGATGTAGGGAGCGCGGTATAGAATGCAGTCAATTAAGATGCCTACACGAAAGCTCTTGGCGGACTATTTGTAAGTGCGCCGTCGCTACTTTCCAACCGGTTCTGCGTCGTGTTAATATCACGGGAGAGTCGTCCCTAGCGAATGGCCTTCGAGTTTCAATGGGCACTTTCGTGATTCTATTCAAATGTAGTTTTCTAAAGGTTATAAGGCTCAATGAACCGTCGTATAAGGTAGACAGGATACAATAATACATCATTAATGAACGCTCAGCTTCGGGAAGGGTTACGCAAGACAATGGCATGAGTTATGACGGCGGCACAATAGCTCGCCTCGACGACGGCGACGCCCACGTCCTCCCGTATTTGGTTTATCTTGCCGTATAAGCGGTGAATGCCTCGAACGACTCGGCTTATTAGCATTCGATTTTTCGATGCCCCTTGAAATCCGCGACCTGATTTCAGGGCTGACGGCCATATGGTCACCAAAATTTCGCAATGAAACAATTACTGTATGTTTATTTTCGAGATTAAAGTACGTAATATACTCGTAGTTGCGGATATGTGCAATTAACTGACGTAATCGCCACGCCTACCAATTTGCTGATCAGAAGTCGGAACCAAGTTTTCGGGCATCGCCGAAACTTGTATTGTCTCGCGCGTTAATCTGAACTTTACGATCGTTCATTAAAAGCTTACCGAATCATAAATCAATTTTTCAACGCTTACGTAATTTGTCGATTTGCTGGTGAAAATACTTAGCAACATAAGGTTGTATGAAGCGATCGTTGTCGTGTTGTTAGTACATTAAAATTCAGCGGCGTGTGCGCGCCGATCCTAGTGATGTCATCTGCGAGTGGGTACAACTCGACATGTACAAATATGGTAATATGACTAACATGGCTGCCTTTTTGGTTCAGGGTTTAACTTCGACTCTCGTTTATTTAGCGTGGATGTTTAAATTAACTCGAGTCCATATGAGGCGTTCGGTATTTTTAGAATGAATCGATTTCGATTTTGGATGTTCTTAAAGTGTCTCAGAGTTCTTTGGCATCGCCAAAAATGGTTTGGGGAATTAGTTTTAAAGCATTTTATTATCTAGCTGGATTAAATCATTTAAGTGTCCATTTATGGCATCATTAAACATTTTAATGATAAGTCCCGCTAGTCTTTGGCATGTCCAAAAAGGAAGATTATGTCTGTAACACTGTCTTTATATAATTGCATAAATATCTCGATAAAAATCCAATCCGCAAAACGTCAATTCATCAAGACTTTCATAGATGACATTGTAATGATTTTTAATAACAGCGAAAAGTGAAAGGCCTGTTCGAAAGGCTTGCTTTCTGAGTAACAAGATAGAGCAAGCAAGTTGAAAGTATCGTGTGAACAGACGAAGGGAAACTATGGCGTCTTGTAATGGTTTCATGGTCGTAATACTATTACCATTGTGTTAGATTTCACCTTACAGTCCGTTCGTGATGTGTTTGACTTTCGTAGTTTTGTACATGATGAATGAGAGTTTTGTCTCCTAACTTTTTGCTATGCATCTTTCTGAATAGAAACATTACGTAATGGTGTATCGTTTTCATTATTTTCTAGCTAGACATGTGAACGGACAATTGCGTTCTCAAAAGTAATTGTATCTGCTATTGAATTTATTTTCTGCCTGATACTCGGTATCATTTCCAATCAATTTAGACCTTGCAAATTCCGGAGTTCATTGCTCCAGAATTTAACACAGTTTATTATTGTTGGCTTCATCGCTAACTTCCTGTAGTTAATACATCTGAGATATGCATGCGGGGCATTATAGTTATATGGTAACGGTACTGCGCATGCATCTGTATGCCGAACCAGGGCGACTATGGCCGCTATTTATAAATGGGCGTCGACCGGCTGCCGTTGGGTCGTTCAACTCTCTAATCTTCAGCTCTTGCCAAACGTTTGATAAGATAAGGTCACTCATGAACACAATTAAGAATGAGAAATGCCAGATCTTAATGGTCATCTTAAATGCGGTTGTTCGAATTGCTCTCTGGTACTGCGTTGCCTCTTGATTGCATTTTATAGTTCCTATTAACTTTATAGTTCGTTGTCTGATAAATCGGTAATTGATCGTGAAATCGGTTTTAGATTATACGTAGCCGGCTCTAAATTCATTTTTGGGTTGTCTCTTTTTGTTAGAAGATGTTTTTCGTTTTAATATACATATCACTTTTCCTGTAACCTTTCCTACTTCGATTTTATTACTTTTATGATTTCATCTAGTCTCATTTCGGTGTGCGCAAAATTCTCCTGTTTCTTTATAAGCCATATCAATAAATTACTTAAAATGATTCACGGCACAATGATCTTTATAAAAAACTAACCGACGTCATAGACAATTTTCTCGGGCAGTGAACGGATGAAATTGCTCGCAACTATCTGACTTTATACACTGCCAATAGTTACTATACACCATTTACTACAACGATGAGTAATATTAAATATATTGTACTCATATGTTTTGCTTAGAATGTTTTTGCTGTAGTAAGTAAGTTCCAAGGTTTGCTTACGCATCAGAGTGGCAAAGTTTACTAGTCAATGATGTCATTTAATGATGAGGATATAAAAAATAAAACCGCCATCTCTAGGATAAAGTTAGATGGAATTTCCTTAACCGTATCGACACTCTACTTCATAAGATACGTTTACAAAATGGCCAGTCTTATTTCAGATGTTAACACAGCTGTCTTGGGTATCCCTGTATGTATATCTGACTCGCATTCAAATACCAAGACTAAATGATTCATAATTCTGACTAACTAATGACTTACAGACGTAAATAGTCATGAGAGCTTGCTCAATCAATAACAATCTGTGTTTAAATTCAATGAGAACTCTTTGGTGCAACATCGTTAGTTTTGAAAGGTTCTTGTTGATAAAACGGGCTAAATTTAAGTTTTTTGATGTTGGTAGCCCTTCGTATTGATGTTGCTCTTTATTTTAGGGCGTTAGAAGATTTATGTGATCTTGTTTTGGATCCAAAATAAAGGACTGCGCCCGCGTGGGCATTGCTTTAGGAATTTGGGTCTAGAAGAAGTTTTAAACATGTGTCACGTCAATATAAGAAGACTGAGGACGTTTTTGCACTCTTTGTTATCCTGAGAATTGATTCAAATTCTTGTAACTGCTCGCCATATTAGTGAGTGATCTCCTTCCAAGTGATTGGTTACTCCGTTTTTCTATTTGATACTTTTAATAGCTCCAAAATCCAAAACAAGAATTCACGAATACTTCGAAAACACTCACTGGAGCGTAGACGATAGCATTTACTGTTAAATTCAATCCGTAATCGTTTCAGACATTGTCTTGATTGAATTAAAAACGAGAAAGATTGATGACTTCTACTTAGTTGACCCCGATTTGTCACAATAGCTTGTTTTGTTCAAGCGTAATGCTGACACAGCTTGAATGCCAATAAGAATTGGAACTAATCCAAGAAAAAAAAACATATAGGAAAAGTTTCTGTAAGTGTCGGGGCGTTAGACCATCGTATAGCATGTTTTTCATGCATCAACGATGAACAGCGGTAGTTTCTCTGTAGTATTTGATAAAGAAAGTATTTTAATTACTGCTAATTTGCAAAGTAAGTAGCTAAGCTAAGTGGGACGTCGCCTTATCGGCTGTCGACTGACGGATTTGAAAGACATCAAAGAAGAATTGACAGCAATAGGGTCTAGAAATAAATACGGTACTTAATGGAAATTGTCAAAAATGTATTGGTTTGAAATACTTAAGCTATCGAAGAGTTTTGGCAATCCTGTTGAAAATATTTGTAGATTATAAAACGCTTCGAAAGCGATTGTTTCTTTTCTCTAGTAGGACATACATTTTAGTTTAGTGCAGTTTTAAGATGCATTTGACATCTGTCATATTCCGTCAAGTGTGAACGTATTATGTCTAGAGGTCATAACTATTATCTAGTCTACCTGTATTATCTTTGAATAATTCAATCTAAAATTGTCTGAACGAATTACAGTGCAATTTTGGCCTGCAATTTCCCCATGATTGTTATTCCAACTTTAATTTAAACTTCCTTCTCAAGACGATTCAATCACGACTTGAATTATATGACCATAAACGGATACAAGTGTAGGAGAAAGGAGATCTCAATTCAGCTTGATTTACGCGTCTGTCAAATTGAAATGAAAATCCTTTTTTGTGACTGACGTTTACTATGAAGATTAAAATAGGATTTATGATCGCAAAACGAGTCTGTAATAGTAAAAACAAGTTTTATTATTTAGATTAATCCGCGGGTGCCGGGTGATTAGATTATTAACCGGTTTCAAATAGGTACAGGATCTCTGTTGTTTAAGTATTGACCAATGAAATGGTGCCACATACTTCAGTGACGGCAAGAATGTCTGCCTATTTTAGAATGTTATTTGTTCAAACGTATGGTACGTAAGTACCTACATAATTAAGTATGAACTTTCTAGAAACTCAATATAAAGCCGGTAAAGTAGTTTGATGATAAAATTTGGTCGGAAAAACCTATTACCAAATCGACAGGAACATGTTTGACGAACTGAAAAAACTGTTTACGTTATAGGCGTCGAGACATTTTTTGTGTTTCAAAGATTTGCATCTCAATTCTCATGTCATTGTCTTTCGTTGACCTTTTGATAATAAAAAGTAAGATTGTCTACTTATCTACAAACTCTAAAATATATATATTTTGTAAGCTACATTTTATCATTTTTATCGGTGCAATACAGTTTTTGGTCATGCGTGTTAGGGGATGACAGTGGTGCCCTCCTTACGGGTGCGTTCGAGCGCGAAAAATAACCGTTCCGTCATTGTCTATTCCCGAATTATGAACGGAGCCATGCAAGAACACAACATTTTACCGTTCGACCTAGTTTTATATTAAAAATCACTTAACAACGGCATTTCTTGCTACATTATTATAAAAGTTACTGTAATCAGCGCACTAACATTACTCTATGTACAATTCCGATTGTACCTATTCGGATTCCACGTTTTCCGTTAGCAACGGTTCCCGATATCGTCTCTAAAACGAAAACAAGAGCGGAAATACGAACCTTAGCTCCAATCTGGTTTCCGCACTGGCCGGCTTGAAGATGCACGATTTCCCTCATATTTGATTATTAAAAAATACTTTATTTGTAATTAAATAATTTAAACACTATACGCGACTCTCGCACAACACAACTCGTAGATTTGATCAACCGGCCGGGCCGGTGGGGATTTTTGAGGCTTGCTTCGCCTCCGCGCTGCGGCCGGATCGCGGGCTGTGATTGGTCGGTTGCTACAGCACGCTGCCAACTTCATGGCACGCAAGCGAGACGCTTAACAATTCGAAAATGAAATCATCCCACATTTCTATGTATGGATATTGTCGCGATTGTATTTATGGTCGTTCGTTTAGAAACGTCAGTTTTTTGAGGTGTGACAGCAAAAAGTTTGCGTGTCTTTTTTTTATTAAGTATTTTTAATGCATCTTTGTTTTTGGTTCTCTTTGACATGAATGCGTGCCAGGGTGTGATCATCACGCGTGTATTTTTACTGGAACAGGATAGTTTTGTGCGATTAGTTTACATAGCGTGTCGTGCCACCCGGCACCCCTGCTTACACCCCCTAGTAACGTAACGGACTGTTTGTTCGATAATCGCTGGTTGTCATGTAACTAAACGTGAACCAGACAGATAATTAACTTCATATAAATTGTCATTAATTTATTTTTTCGGCGTGTGGTATCCGGCAGAGAAGAATAGAACCAACCCATTACACTCACGGGTGTCGTATAAGGCGACTAATGTCTGAGGCAGAACACCTTGCGCCTCCGTAGACCAGAGAATGGGCAGCAGCGTTTTCTGTTAGTCTTTCATCACTGCGATCTCCTATCCGCCTGCCAAGCGTGGAGATTACGGCAAATTCCTCCCCTCATGGGAGAGGCTTATGTCCAGCTGTGGACGTTATGGGCTGTTGTAGTAGTTTATCGGCGTAATGGGTTTGTATTGTGTTTATTTCATAGTTTTGCGGTCGCAATTGGAATACAGAATAGGTGAAGAGTTAATTATGTTAGGTATTCTCCAACTAGTTTTATCATACCATCTTAAAATAATAGGTGGCCATGTCTATCTAATCTTAGCGGTCTGAACCATTAAATAGAACATCACTATTCAATTTAATTTTTTGATAATGATCAACTCAATATAAATAAAAATGGCAGTAAAGTTGCCACCTGTCTCGTTGGTGTAGTGGTTGCGCATCTGCTGTGCATTAGCTGCAGGGGTTCGATTCCTAGGTCAGGTAAAGTGAAAATGGGTTTTTCCATCTGTAATTTTTCAGTAACAGCCCGAAGTCTGGTTTCGTGACCGGCTGATGTCAATAGGGTCGCCCTCTATGGCGAAATGTGTACCTACTACACCTCTGCCTAGCCCTTCGGGAATTACAGGCGTGATAATGTGTACCTATATTTAAAACAATAATTATAGTCTGCGCCAAATAAGTAGGGAATAAAGGTCATTAACCCGCATACATTTATTCAAATACATAATTCCGAAAACAGAAATAATGACATAAACTTATCCCGAAACGACCTTTATCGTGATCCTTGACTTTTTCTAGTAATAAACGCAGAGAAATTAAGGATAGAGCTACTACAACTACACACTACAACAGCCCATAACGTCCACTGCTGGACATAAGCCTCTCCCATGATGGGAGGAATTTGCCGTAATCTCCACGCTTGGCAGGCGGATTGGAGATCGCAGTGATGAAAGACTAACAGAAAACGCTGTTGCCCATTCTCTGGTCTACGGAGGCGCAAGGTGTTCTGCCTCAGACATTAGTCGCCTTATACGACACCCGTGAGTGTAATGGGTTGGTTCTATTCTACTCTGCCGGATACCACACGGCTAGGCCAAGGAAAGAGCAATGAACTTTAATTCCTACTTATCTAGCGCAGACTATAGTCAAATACTATAGTCTATAGTTTACTGGGTCAATCCTTCAAACCTGCCTATCCTATTATTATATCGAATGCCGTACCAATGTATTTGTGGACGTGGGCGAGGGAAGACGCCTGACAACAATAGAACACTATCTTCAATTGTCAGCTCCTGCCTGATAGGTCATAGTTCAGCGTCAGATAATTTACTTTGAAGAGAATACATGTTAATTAATGTTTACCACCAGTTATGTATAAGGCGATTATAGGAGCTAAATTAGCAACTCTATTTGTGGTGGTTCAAACTTCATTTGAAATACTGTTAGAATAAAGTTCTAATCAGGGGGTCTAAAATGGCCGCTTTATCAGAATCCTAATACGAATTACGTTAAGAAATGTAAATTCTTAAAATGGACTTTATAGTCATGCTCATAAAGTCCGTTTTAAGGATTTCATTTTTTAGTGAATTAAATTATGATTCCGCTAAATGTAAATTCTTAAAATGGACTTTATGGTCATGACCATAAAGTCCATTTTAAAGATTTAATTTTTTTAAAGTGAAATACTTTATGATTCTGCTAAAGTGGCCTTTTTAGGCCCGCAGCTTGCACTACAGAGTGGTTTTACGTCAGTCACTGCGTCCTAATAGTGCCAAATCAGTGTTTTTTTGCGATATACAAAAAATCTATTGATTGGACTAAAAAAGTAAAACACTATGATGCTATTATAGAATTATTTGCCAAAAAATCAGAATGATCGCATGTACGTATTTTAGTATGATTTTTACTCGTTAAAAAAAAAATTAGAGATAAGTTCGTGATTTTTTTCTATCGAATAAAATTAGTTGTATTATGTTTTCAAAACACTATCGTACTAGCATATTATATCCATAAGAATATCATATATTTTTCTGATTTTGTTTATTGCAGTGAATCATATGCTTTTATTTATTTATTTAACACTTCAAGCACAAAGTACAGAGGCGGACTTAATGCCATAGGCATTTTCTACCAATTTTTCTGCTTTTTTGCATTATAAAACTCGCGTTTAGCTCCTGTAGTCGCCTTAAGTCCGAGCCCACAGCTAGAAACATATTCAGATTTCGGGTTGTTATTGAGAAATGAGGAATCGAACTCGTATCACATGGCAGAAGCCCAACAACCTCTGCGCTAGTTCTGAAGTCTATACTTTACTAACGTCCTGCCCCGTCTTCGCTCGGATGCAACATACACAATTATAAACTTTCCTCTTGAATCACTCTATCTATTGCTGAAAACTGCATTAAAATCTGTTGCGTAGTTTATAAGATCTACGCGTACAGATAGCTGGAGCGATTTTATTTTTTACATACTATATGTAAAGATTTTGGTCCGTTACAGTTTTCCTTATTTTAGACTCTTTTTTCAAGTCGCTTTCAGACACAATTAATAACATGAAACTTGATACAGTTTTTTTTTTTTACTTTAGTTAAGTTAGTATGTCTAGCCTAGACAAAGTGATATTCTATTACGTATCTCTGTGAAAACAATGATGGGAAAAGTCGAAAAAGTTTTAGATTGACTTTCGCTACCGTAAAGGTTGACGTCATTGTAGAAATACGAGCAGCTCTGTTAGCTCTGTTTAGCCACGCCTGGGGCAAACATTTCCAAAGTATAGTGGGTGTGGGTAGAGCATAGTAACAGTGAGTCGTGAGTTCGATCCCCAGACGGCTCACTCTACTTATTCACCAGTTCACGGCTTGGGGTGAGGTCAAAAGACGATTATGTGACTCGCGTAAATTCGGTTTCATTTAACATTTTATTTACATACATAAAGGGTGTAAAACACCTCTTAACGAAGCCGAAAGGCACTTGTTCTCTCCGTCATTGCGATTTTAATTTTTTTCGAATTTTTTTCCTCCACACCATACCTTCTAGTTACGGAGATATTGGGGGTCAAAGGTCCAACTTTTTGACAAGTATTTTTTTAAATACAAGTTTTTAATGTAAGATTTTTACTTTAAACACCTCCACGACCCCCGTACTATTCAATCCATCCATCAGCACAATTTTTTGAGTGCGTTACATTGAGTTCTACCACAAAACATGATTTTTCACCCCAAAAAAAAAAGTAATTTCCCAGCAACAATTTTTGCGTAAAGTTACTTAGTTTGATGTACAGAATGCTTGCGGTTGACGGCTTCGTGATGAGGTCTTTTACACCCTGTAGTTGGGCGCATACATGTCGGCACTTGACACACGATGGTCGCCGGAAGACGGAAGGCACGGCGCGGCGCGGCGCCGCCGAGGCCGACCCAGAAAAAGGTGGCGGGACTATTTGGACGCGTACCACGAGGGTTGCAAATGGAAGGAATTGGGGGAGGACTGGACTGGGAAAAACTTGACACAAACCAGACTTTCGTGCTTTCGTATGAAAATGTAGCGTAAATTACGCGACCCGTAACTCATAATACGATCATTTGACCTCACCCTTACCTGATTGTTGAACTGTTTCAGAAACAAAGTTTTATATCAGAATAAAATAACTACCTATAAAGTAAAACAATGATGTAATAGCAGGTTCTGTGTATAACCTACACCGGTATTAATGAATGTTCATTATTGGATGTGTCAACATTGATAATAAAACAATGTCAGCTGGCGGACCATAGCCGTAACCACAGAGTAGAGTCATCACAGATCTGACTGTTACATGAGGACAGTCTGCAACTATCCTTATACAACAGCCCTCTGCCACATGACATCACACAGTAATGCCTAAACGTTTAAGAGTAATATGTACAGTATTGAGTTCTGTTCTATGTAATAGGGGCTAGCCTATTGCCATTAAATCCCTTACCTAAAGCCCTACTCCTGCCTGCTTTCATCTCATCGTCTAATTTTTCAGTTATTCCTTCTTAATTATATCATCACTAGCGGACGTCCCGCGGTTTCACCCGCGTAGTTCCCGTTCCCGTGGGAGTACGGAGATAAAATATAGCCTATGTTACTCAAGGTGAATGTAGCTTTCTAATGGTGGAAGAATTTTTGAAATCGGTTTATTACTTCCGGAGATTACCCCCCAACATACATACTTACAAACAAATGTTACCTCTTTATAATATTAGTATAGATTTCAAATGAGGTTATAGTTATGGAGATGGCTGCCATTCCCCGCTTGCTCATTTGCTGGTTATTTCATGCCATTGAGGAAGAAGCAAATTAATGTATTATAGGAAGAGCTAAACCTGTGTTCGACGTATCTACTTATCTTCACTAGAAGAATGCGAATTAGTCAGACCGGAGGGCCTCAACATTTTTATTATAAGTTTCCCCCTAAAAGAACTTCTCCTGAATTGTGGGTGCGTTAACAAACATTTAAACTGACATACACCAACAGCCAGACCCGAGAAAACTACCTGTAGGAGTAGGCCATACTAATATTTCTTCTGGGCGGGAATCCAACCCGCGACACGCAACACAGCAATCAATCGCTAAGCCACTGCACCAACCGCGCCGTCAAAGTTGAACATAATATGCGTACCTACATAAGTCCAGAATCTCTGGAATTGACAAAAGCAACCGTAAAGTTTACGTAAATACTGTTGAAAATTCCTTTAGAAATAATTTGAAATTATTTGCCACTTGCTTCAGCCCTCTGGTTTTCTCAAGAAGTTTTCCTTCACCTAATATAAATATTAAATACTCGCATAACATAAATAACAGTTTTATTACAAACATCTGTGTCCTTACGATGTTATCCACGCTCTGTGCTCAAGGCGACGTGACTCAAGTTAGAACATGTCGTGTTTTACTCTTTTTCCTTTATTTATAAACTGTTTAGCAATGAAATGTGTATGTAATGACTTAATCCAATACTTAGTAATGAAAGAAAATTGTGTATAAGTCGCTCGGGTAAGGTTTTAATCGTAATTGAATTGAGACCCAAGATAGTGCCTTGTGGGACCGGTATATGAAGAAAGCCCATATTTGGTAGTGGACTTCTACTTTCTGTTTTTATGTACACGTAAGGGGTTCGTCAGGGTAACCACAGGCTTAGACATTTTATAATACTTGAAAGAATGGATAAAAACACAGTTTCAGAGTGGAATATGGTGTCAAAAGCTTCAGGTTTTACTAAGATTTTCAAATAATTTTTCACTAATCTTTCACTAATTTATTTATGTCCACAGTAAACAACACAGGAAAACGACATTATAATTATTTGAGGAATACTACAACAACAGCCCATAACGTTCACTGCTGGACATAAGCCTCTCCCATGATGGGATAAATTTGCCGTAATATCCACGCTTGGCAGGCGGATTGGAGATCGCAGTGATGAAAGAAAACAGAAAACGCTGCTGCCCATTCTCTGGTCTACGGAGGCGCAAGGTGTTCTGCCTCAGACATTAGTCGCCTTATACGACACCCCGTGAGTGTAATGGGTTGGTTCTATTCTACTCTGCCGGATACCACACGGCTAAGGCTATTTGAAGAATAAGGTTCCGCTTATTTCTTAAGACATTTCTTCCAGCAGACCTTGCGAAAGGAGCATCACCTGATAAAGATATTGTGTGAGCAAAGAAAGAGAATAACGTGTCTTCAACAAGTTTTTAAATAATAATCTGAGTCAATAAGTATCAACATTGATATAAAGATTTTACTATCCATCAGAAAGATTTTATTACCCATCTTCATGACCCTTGTTTCGTTTTACGACGCATTCAAGTCAATGGGTCATTTATTTCCTGATAATGAAACTATCAAAGTTGTTATAGACTCCTACTGCCTAGCCTTTTCCCAACTATGTTGAGGTCGGCTTCCAGTCTAACCGGATGCAGCTGAATACCAGTATTTTACATGGAGCGATTGTTATAAACTAAACCCGCAATAAACAGGACTAGACACAAACAGTATTTGACCACATTATACCGCAAATCAAGTATGTAATACCAATCAACTTTATAATAGGCATAAGATAACGGCAACTAAAGAGGCTGGTTGTAAAAGGAATGATTGAGATTTACGATGCCTCGAGGTATTAGCAGTAGGCGTGTGAATGGTAGATGTATTTAGATTGGCAACACTGAATCAAGTGAGTTATAAAGATAATATCACGCCTGTAATCCACAAAGGTGACGCAGAGGTGTACTTATAGGACACCCACATTTCGCCAAGTCCCATGTAAAAGGGGGTGAGACTATTGCCATCAACGGGGCACCTATCCAAAATCTAGGGCTACTGAGAAATTCCTGATGGAAGAATCCAATACTACTTTGTTCGATCTAGGCAAGCACTCTCATGCTCAGCTTGCGACCATCACACCAACGAGTCGTAAGATGAAATCTGTAAGGTTCTTTTCTGAAAAGATCATCTCAGACGAGTACCTGCATGGTTCTCACATGAACTAGTCTAGACAATATCTGGAGTTATCTATGAGACTGTCACCTCTGAATTTGTTTGAACTGTTCTTCTCAAAGTAGACGGAAAGGAAACACCAAGGTCACCTAGATAAAAAAGACGTGTAAAAGTGTTTCTAAAAACAGACTCACTTCCAAAATTAAGAACCTATCATTAATCAGATTGACAACATCAAAACAAATGAGTAATAATAAGTTGTTTATGATATCTTAATACGTTTTGCCCACACGATATTACGCACTGTATTGTGATTGTGAAGTTCAGTTGTGACCAAATAAGACCAGCAGGTAATAAGGTAGATGTGAATGGTGTGTTACCAATGTGGGTTAAACATACGAGTCGTATTGTTAACATGCAGATGACAAAAGTTTGATAATATACGATAATTTAGCAGATTCCAATGATATTGCAAACGGCAGACGATATTGTTACCATCGCGGGTTATCCTAGATGAGGCTGGTACTACAACGTGGAGCTTGGCACAAGCATGGAGAGTCCTATATAACAGTGATGAAACAACATTGCCTTAGTAAATATTATAGGGAATCAAGTTGTTAAAGTTGCTCAATTGACCTATAGGCTCTATTTCTTACTGGTTTCAATTCTGCAATGAATTCTTGGTTTCTAATCCCTAATTGAGCAAAAGGCGTCATTATTCGATTTCTCTGACAGATAGTTCTTAGGATAGATTATAATACTGAGTTATCAAATAATATTTACATTTTAGGACTTGTGGTTGCAAAGGAAACATCAGATTATCTTAACACAATCATATGTAGGTATATTGTTATTCATTTCTCATGAAAAGATACAATTAATAATTAATTTACACCAATAAAGTAAAAATTGTGTTTACAAAAGCGATTGGTCTGACATCAATTTTAAAACCGATAGAGTCATAGAGACTTAGAGAGATACTAATCAGTATGTAATCACGACTATATCAAAATATACATGTAATTTACTATCAAAATAACCTCCATAAAAGGGCCAAACATTCTAGGTACTATGGCCGTAGAAGGAAAACCCCGTATTTACAACTGTATGTTGGCAAGTTCCAGCTAATAATTTTGATGCCAAGGTCGACAGTCATAGCTGTGAAGCTGTCTCATC
The DNA here is from genome assembly GCA_905147715.2 of Xestia xanthographa. Lineage (NCBI taxonomy): Eukaryota > Metazoa > Arthropoda > Insecta > Lepidoptera > Noctuidae > Xestia > Xestia xanthographa. The sequence goes on from LR990644.1 coordinate 32,385,528, forward strand.
AATCGGTCATGTTTCACAGAAATCGGACGGAATTGTCATCTTGTGGTTACAGGAATACTCGAAAATAACTTATTTGGGTCAGAAAACAATAAACAGATGCAACTGTGAATTGAAATTGTTGTTGAAACTGTAACAGGAAAATTTTGAGCAATAATTGTTTACTCGTAGGGATATGTGCGATAGTAAAGCGCGTAAGTAAAGAAGGCCGCATGTCAGCGGTGACAAAACCAGTATCAGCTGCTGGCCGCTTATTCTATTGTACCTCCGTAGATACTCCGCTAGTCCAGCTCACATCGCAAAAGCCATGCTTGAAGAGGCGAGCCAATTGAGCCATGAACAGTTATGTACCTGTCACAAATCCGATTCCGGGCTGCTTATATCTAAAATGATTGCAAGAAATCCCCAACATTTGCTGGACCTAGAAATTAAACCCACCCCCTTAATTTGAGCCTTGCCGCAGCACTTTTATGACCACTAGAGAAATAAGGAAATTCTGGCTTTAGTAGCATCCTAGATCTTTGAATACTCCTTATTTGAGCTCGATAGTTAATTCTGCATGTTTCTATACTTACTCTAACAATGAATTCTCCGGCTACCACATCCATTTCATCCCCGCATATTGCAATTTCCATCATTGCCCCGATATCACCGCAAAACCCAACTCCCCCTCAGAAACTTTTGAGGTCATCGTCTCGTCCATCCAGCATGCGCTATAGTTCATCTAGGTCGGAACTATTGATTGTTGCACTGTGCGGAAGCTACCATAGAGCGTAGAATTATGTTAGTCTATGGGTGTGTGCTGTGCGTTTTGCGCATGTCTGTTTTGCAATGGAGATTGCAATTAGACTGGGGGTAATGACCTGGGTGTGTGAGCTTTAAAGGAGTGTTATGTAATATCCGAATTATGGCTTACTTTTTCAACAAGCTAGGTCTCGTTTTGTTTTCTTTGTTAGTGCGCCATAATAGATATAATTAATCCCCCAAGCAGACTGTTTGACATCTTGTCATGATGAGGGATTATACCTCTTTTGTCTATGAAAACTATACTTATCTAGGTTATTTTAAATAGGCAAGGGTCGTATATTGGGCATGGTTATTATCTATGAGTCATGGGTTGTCAATATGTCACGTAGGCAATTACCTTATCAACTGTTACTTAGCACGCCCTTGCTAAAATTGACCAATGTCGCTAATTGGTGTTGTATGAACCAACGTACCTACTTTATATGACAACATAACATCATAATAAATAATAATAATAAATAAGATATAGAATATGAGATATAGAATAAGACATCACGCCTGTAATCCCCAAAGCGTTAGGCAGAGGTGTACCTGATAGTAGTGATAGTACACACACATTTCGCCAGTTACCTATGTTTACGACGCATGTAATGTAACACGGCGAGCTTATTGAGATCAACCGCGCACAAATCCAGACTCCGTGGCTGTTACTGAGAAATTCCTGATGGAAAAACACAATAACACTTTGCCCGACCTGGGCAGTGACCATGACCAACGAGCAGTCAGTATTTTGACAAGTACCCATACCTACCTACATAATTGAACAGAATTTCATCACCTAAAACTAAGCTATCTTTCTTACTGAAGCTCTTAGAGCGAATTGAGTTTGTTTGTAATTCTTGAGTGTTCAACAACAACAGGATTTTACTGAACTTGGCTAAAACAAGAGAACTTTATCTGAAGATAAGTAAAAACAGAACACAAATAAGATCCGGAGTTCCAAAGATGTTTGTTCGTGACGATAACAAAAACACATTTAACGTCCGTGCACAAAGTTCAGTCGCTAGAGTTTAGGCAAATTCGTTGCGATCCTATGTTAGTGTGCATTGTTCATACAGATACACACACACACGGGTGAAGATCGAGCGTAGTGATCGCTTAAACCATTTTATCTACACCCATGCTATAAATCCTCTATAAAAGTATCTGAAACAGTTAGCTTATGGCCAACATTAAAACAGCCAGTGTCATAATAACCATTATAACACCCAAACGGGTGTTATAATGTTGTACTGAATTTCATTATGCAACTCGTTTTAAAAAAAGAACATTGTCTAGCACGTGCGATTCACTACCACAGCGCCGTAATTTAAAAAAAAACTTAAGTTCATTCGAATTCACGTCGTATCCCGCCATTTTTGTTCGATATTTGGATATTAGTATTGCATTATGTACTTTGTTGTTTACAAAAATGAGTGATACAAGCTTTGTGCATTTTAATAATAGTACAATCCAACATGTAAATAATTATATTATTACCTATACATGGTTTCTTTGTAATAAATACTCAGCAATTAAACTTTCCATTAATTTACATAGACTTCTTACAACACTACAAAACGTTTCAGAACCTTTTATGGAGGATTCATTTCATGGATGTAGATAAAGTCTTGTATGCAACTGTACATAATTAGGTATTAAAACACTCATGTGATACTATTATCACACTCGGCTTCGCCTCGTGTGATAAACCCACATTCGTGTTTTAATACCCCTCATTATACAACAGTTGCATAAATAACTATTGATCCTGTAGACGATATTATTTTATGATACATAATTATAAAGTCAGTACGGTTTAGAAATAAAAGTCTGGAATGTGTGTCTATTGTATATCTATCACAATCAAAATAAAAATGGTTTAATTTTGTATTAGAAGAATTTAGATACATATAAACATTTTACAAAATGATAAATAAAAGTGCGAGTTGGACTCGCGCACTGAGGGTTCCGTACAAACTTTTTAAACGACAAACTTATTTTTTCTGGATCTGGGACTTTTGCGCGAAAGACACTTGCGCGAAAAGACAAATGCGCGCATGGACTTTTGCGCGATTTGACTTATGCGCGAACGGACTTTTGCGCGCCTGGACACTTGCGCGAATGGACTTTTGCTCGATTAGACTTATGCGCGAACGGACATTTGCGCGCCAAGACACTTGCGCGAATGGACTCTTGCGCGAAAGGACACTTGCGCGACTGGACTTTAGCGCGACTTAATGGCCACTGAGGTTCACTCTGTAGAGTAACATAACATAACATACCCCTGTTATTTATACTTGAAGGTGGTTTTTTCTTTTGGTTTTTCTGAAATAAGATCGAAATGAAAATCCAAGATGGCGCCGAGGAAAACTTCTGGTTTTTCCATCATAGGTGTCATTTTTGTTTTTCGGGGTCGCTGATTACGAAAATGAGGTCAAAATGAAAATCCAAGATGGCGCACAGGAAAATTTTTGTTTTTTCCGTCATGGGTGTCGTTTTCATGGTTTTTGTGGTTGCTGATTACAAAAATGAGGTCAAAATAAAAATCCAAGAGGCGCCGAGGAAAATTTTTGATTTTCCGTCATGGGTGTCGTTTTTATGGCTTTTGGGGTTGCTGGTTACGAAAATAAGGTCAAAATAAAAATCCAAGATGGCGCCGAGGAAATTTTTTGATTTTCCGTCATGGGTGTCGTTTTCATGGTTTTTGGGGTTGCTGGTTACGAAAATGAAGTCTAAATGCAAATCCAAGATAGCGCCGAGGAAAATTTTTGATTTTTCGTCATGGGTGTCGTTTTCATGGTTTTTGTGGTTGCTGATTACAAAAATGAGGTCAAAATGAAAATCCAAGATGGCGCCGAGGAAATTTTTTGATTTTCCGTCATGGGTGTCGTTTTCATGGTTTTTGGGGTTGCTGGTTACGAAAATGAAGTCGAAATGCAAATCCAAGATGGCGCCGAGGATTTTTTTTTGTTTTCCGTCATGGGTGTCGTTTTCGTGGTTTTTGGGGTTGCTGGTTACGAAAATGAAGTCTAAATGCAAATCTAAGATAGCGCCGAGGAAAATTTTTGATTTTCCGTCATGGGTGTCGTTTTCGTGGTTTTTGGGGTTGCTGGTTACGAAAATGAAGTCTAAATGCAAATCCAAGATAGCGCCGAGGAAAATTTTTGATTTTCCGTCATGGGTGTCGTTTTCGTGATTTTTGGGGTTGCTGGTTACGAAAATGAAGTCTGAATTCAAATCCAAGATGGCGCCGAAGAAAATTTTTGATTTTTCGTCATGGGTGTCCTTTTTATGGTTTTTGGGGTTGCTGGTTACGAAACTGAAGTCGAAATGCAAATCCAAGATGGCGCCGAAGAAAATTTTTGATTTTTCGTCATGGGTGTCCTTTTTATGGTTTTTGGGGTTGCTGGTTACGAAACTGAAGTCGAAATGCAAATCCAAGATGGCTCCGAGGAAAATTTTTGGTTTTTCCGTCATGGATGTCGTTTTCGTGGTTTTTGGGGTTGCTGGTTACGAAAATGAAGTCTAAATGCAAATCCAAGATAGCGCCGAGGAAAATTTTTGATTTTCCGTCATGGGTGTCGTTTTCGTGATTTTTGGGGTTGCTGGTTACGAAAATGAAGTCTGAATTCAAATCCAAGATGGCGCCGAAGAAAATTTTTGATTTTTCGTCATGGGTGTCCTTTTTATGGTTTTTGGGGTTGCTGGTTACGAAACTGAAGTCGAAATGCAAATCCAAGATGGCGCCGAGGAAAATTTTTGGTTATTCCGTCATGGATGTCGTTTTCGTGGTTTTTGGGGTTGCTGGTTACGAAAATGAAGTCTGAATTCAAATCCAAGATGGCGCCGAGGAAAATTTTTGATTTTTCGTCATGGGTGTCCTTTTTATGGTTTTTGGGGTTGCTGGTTACGAAACTGAAGTCGAAATGCAAATCCAAGATGGCGCCGAGGAAAATTTTTGGTTTTTCCGTCATGGATGTCGTTTTCATGGTTTTCGAGGTCGCTAATTACGAAAACCCAGGAAGCAAAAAAATTAGAAAAATCTGCGACCTCAAAAACCATGAAAACGACACCAACGTTGGAAAAACCGAAACTTTTTCTCGGCGCCATATTGGATTTGCATTTGACCTCATTTTCGTAACCAGCAACCCCCGTAACCATGAAAACGACACCCATGACAGAAAAACCGATAAATTTTTTTGGGCGCCTTCTTGGATTTTTAGTTTGACCTCATTTTCGTAATCAGCAACACTAAAAACTATGAAAAGTACACCCATGACGGAAAGTCAACAATTTTCCTCGGCGCCATCTTGGATTTTCATTTTGATCTCATTTTCGTAACCAGGAACACCAAAAACTATTAAAACGACATCCATGACGGAAAAACAAAATTTTTTCTCGGCGACGTCTTGGATTTTCATTTAGATTTCATTTTCGTAACCAGCAACCCCAAAAATCACGAAAACGACACCCATGACGGAAAATCAAAAATTTTCCTCGGCGCCATCTTGGATTTTCATTTTGACCTCGGTTTCGTAACCAGCAACCCCAAAAACCATGAAAACGACACCTACGTTGGAAAAACCGAAGTTTTTTCTCGACGCCATGTTGGATTTGCATTCGACCTCATTTTCGTAACCAGCACCCCTATAAACCATGAAAACGACACCCATGACGGAAAATCAAAAGTTTGCCTGGGCGCCATCTTGGATTTGCATTTCGATTCAGTTTCGTAACCAGCAACCCCAAAAACCATGAAAACGACACCCATGACAGAAAATCAAAAATTTTCCTCGGCGCCATCTTGGATTTGCATTTCGACTTCATTTTCGTAACCAGCAACCCCAAAAAACCATGAAAACGACACCCATGACGAAAAGTCAAAAATTTTCCTCGGCGCCATCTTGGATTTTCATTTTGACCTCATTTTCATAACCAGCAACCCCAAAAATCATGAAAACGACACCCATTACGGAAAATAAAAAATAAAATCCTCAGCGCCATCTTGGATTTTCATTTAGACCTCATTTTCGTAACCAGCACCCCTATAAACCATGAAAACGACACCCATGACGGAAAATCAAAAGTTTGCCTGGGCGCCATCTTGGATTTGCATTTCGACTTCAGTTTCGTAACCAGCAACCCCAAAAACCATGAAAACGATACCCATGACAGAAAATCAAAAATTTTCCTCGGCGCCATCTTGGATTTGCATTTCGACTTCATTTTCGTAACCAGCAACCCCAAACACCATGAAAACGACACCCATGACGAAAAGTCAAAAAATTTCCTCGGCGCCATCTTGGATTTTCATTTTGACCTCATTTTCGTAACCAGCAACCCCAAAAACCATGAAAACGACACCCATGACGGAAAATCAAAAAAATTTCCTCGGCGCCATCTTGGATTTTCATTTTGACCTCATTTTCGTAACCAGCAACCCCAAAAACCATGAAAACGACACCCATGACGGAAAATCAAAAATTTTCCCTCGGCGCCATCTTGGATTTTCATTTTGACTTCAGTTTCGTAACCAGCAACCCCAAAAACCATGAAAACGACACCCATGACGGAATCTCAAAAATTTTCCTCGGCGCCATCTTGGATTTTCATTTTGACCTCATTTTTGTAACCAGCAACCCCAAAAACCATGAAAACGACACCCATGAGGATAAAACCGAAAATTTTCGTTGGCGCCATCTTGGATTTTCATTTTGACCTCATTTTCGTTATCACCAACCCCAAAACCTACGAAATCGACACCTATGAAGAAAAATATCGCTCGCTCACTCGACCCCGCCATACCCTTCTTGTATACCTCCTACTACACACACACACAACAACATACGGCATTTTCTTACGTGACGATTTCTACCAAATCGCACTTCCAAAATAGAAAATTATCTTTATTTTAAAATCAAATTGTAGGTACCATAGGTTACCATGAAAACCAATAATAATATGAAGTAGTGAAATCCCCTAAATGAAAGAATTTTCGGAATCGGATCAGTAGTTCCGCAGATTACCCTCCTCCCTTACATACAACATATTAAGTACAAACAAAGAAACTTAACTTTAAATAATATGAAGACGAAATAAATCTTAATAAACAACCAACGTCAAAAAAAACTCTTATCTTAATACAATCAAAAAGTTTAATAATTTTAATATAAATACTGGATCGAAATGTGGTAGTCTGCGTATATCTCGGAAATATATTCACGTAATAACTCGGGAGCGCTTGCGAAGCAAAGTGATACGTGCTCACGCTGGGAGAGCCCTTTCGTTACTGACGGGATCGGGTTTGCGCGGTCGATTATATAGTTCACTTTGCATTTAATTTACGAAATGAAGTTATTGTTTATTTATAAATTAAAATTCAGATTCTATTAAAAAGCTAGCTTGAGATTAAGAATTATTTTTTTAATTTTCTTTAAAGTGTTTCTAAGGTATAGAAAAAAATACTTATTTGTCCCGACGTTTTCCACAAATTACGTTTTTTCAACATTTTTTTCTGCTATATTTCGTATTGAAATCAATAATGTTTCTTGCTATGTTACGAGTAGACCATATAATGATGTTATTCATATTTTTTAATGTTCAGAATATTTTGTAGTTCTTTGTTCAGCGAACCACAAACATCACTCGCTCGTTACTTTTGCGGAAAAGGAGTTTTGAATATGGGTGATTGCCATTAATATATACATTATTTTAAAAAATTGTTCAAGCAGTCGACAAGATGAAGAACCTGTCTCTTATAATAAAAATAAATAAGGTTCAAATTCTTCTTGCCTTTCCCACAAGTAGTGATCAAAAATGTTCAAAATGCCTTAATTTTGTGCACGGGCCCTTAATACCAGAACGACTTTGTTCGAAGTTATCATCCGCCTGCCTTTTCCCAAAGCAAAATATTGGGGTCGGCTTACATCTGATGCAGCTGAATATCAGTCTTTTCCATGGGGCGACTGCATCTGATCTCTACAATCCAGTTACCAGGTAATAAGATACCCCATTGTAAGACTAGTTGACAGAGTTTCGGTCTTCTGATCCGTAAAAACTTTGCTTCAAGTAGGTAAAGGATATAAATACCAAAATTAGGTCAAACCAGACGCGGTATCGATCAACCTGCGCCAGTCTAGCTCAAAACGGGAACGCTAAGACCTGAGGCGGCTACCACTGAAGTAACTTAATGCGTCAAAATAAAAGGAAATGCAGACGAATGCTTTGTATGTGTTTTAATGTAAGCAAGTATGTGAATTTGGCAAAGAGATTTAAGTTACTAAGTAAGGCTTTCAGAAGACATATTATAGAAAACTGTGATTCCTTTTTCTGAAAGAAGAAATACAGCGAAACGACATAATTTCCAAGTTTGACACGTTAAAAAAAAAAAACAATTGGCTATAGAATGGCTATAGATAAAAATCTATAGCCATTCTATAGCCAATTGTTTTTTTTTTTTTTTTTAATTTTAGTAAGGTCTATCAACTAATAACGTTGTAGCAATAATAATAAAAAAACTAAATTGATATAATAAAAGCCTTCACAGATAAATACATGACATAATATCGACTTTGCCAGCATCATAGGTTGACTTGCGAGATATAATGCCATGTCGAAAAAAAAAAATACTTTGCAATAGTAATGAGTACTAATTATAACTAACCTTTATTTAATTTAATTTTAATCGTTATTATACTATATAAATAGGTAGTGTGACTGTTAATGAGATGATGTATAACAGATAAGTATGGAAGAAGTAGACATGCTGCGCGGCACAAATAAATTGGGATAAAAGGAGCATGATGATGAGTGTGACAGGCAATATGGCCGTCGCTTGTCAGAGACTATTTAATGTCTTGGTCTCTAGAAGTGGACGGACGTCTTCCTGCTGATAAGATGATGGCTGACAGTGGTATCGATTCTGTTGTGCACAAACTAAACTTAATTTAGGCTAATGCTATCTTTTTCTCTCTAATAAAACGAGAAAGAGACGGACGTAATTTAGAGCTGTCAAATTTAGTTGGAATTCATATTTCTATACAAATGAAGGATGCACGTAAAAACATGTCGACTTAAAACACGGTGAAGCGCAAGGCATAAACTAGTTTGACAGGCTCTAACTTAGTTCATAGCTATAGCCGTCCTATTCTCGCACTGCCTTTTAGTTAGTAAAATATAGCAATAGCCTAAATTAAGTTTAGTTTGTGCACAACAGAATCGACACCAGTAAGAAGTTTAACCTTAAAGTTATTGATTAAAATCTTGATCAGGCTTTGATAAGCAAAGGTTTCACAATGTATTGTGTGAGTACTATGTACTAGAAAGCTATCATTCACTGGAAACCTACGTCTTTTTTTTTTACTTGAATGTGCCCTGGCGGTTTGGAGTATGTCATGCTCACTCTATTGTCTCGCTGATGGTGGCGCATGTGTCGGATCATTTAGTTCCCTTCAAAATGGTTGAGTTGAATGGTGCTGATCCATGCGTCATGTCCGTGAACGGGCGCTGTCAGTTGTGACTGGTCATCTCTTGGTTGCCATGGCTTATTTGAATGAATTATTTTTGAATTGTATTTTTTTTTTGTTTGTGTTTTTTTGCTGTGGACACTTTTACCGTGCACATCTTGCTACATTGTTCTCACATAATATACCATCTCAACGTGAATGATGTAACCAAGATTTTGTAACAATATTCTGATTTAAAAGAGTGTCCATGGAGTTTCTTGCCCATTCTTCTCCATAGAGATCTACGCTAGGGAATGGGCAACTACAGTACTTTCACAGTTTTTATGTCTTGTGACTGGGACTGTAGCTACATTTAATTTTCATCTTTGTTTCGACAATTCAAAAGTGCCTGTAACTGGCTTACTTGAAATAAATGCTTTGATTTTGATTTTGATTTTATTCTATAAGCAGATGAGCTGAGTGGTCACTCGGTCAGTACACATTTTGTAGTTCAAGACTAATACTAAAACTTTCAAGGTTATTTGTGTGTCTTCCAACATAGTTGACATTATCAGTTATAGTTATATTAGGGTAGGGAAGTACCAAAGTACTACTAAAATATGCCACGTCAAGGCCTTCATAGAAAATTCATTACCTAGCTATGGTTTTAGTTAATGGTTGACTTTTATAAGACGGTTCATCGCCTCAGCCTTGCTTAATAGTTAATAAAGTATGGTTCACTCACCACACTATGGTGTTTGTTGACAAAAATACATTAAATGAAACACGAACACCTCATTAGTTATTCATTTATTCAAATTACTTAGTTCAGTGAATAATTCTTTATTAACGACTGCCATCGTAGCCCGATGGCTAAACAAAATATGAATTTAGTTGAAAACACAGATTTGAAGGAAAACACCTGATTTGCCATCACTGAATTAGTTTATTATGTAATATTATTATTATTGTGTAATATTATGTTGAAAAAACAATCTGCCTGCAGGATTAGCGGTATTTTGTCATGTAATAAGCATTAAGGTTGTAGTAATACTTCTAAATGTGAGTCACTTCTAGAATTACAAGTAGAGATCATGCGATTCAAGGAGCTAAACCACAAGACTGCTGAAAAATTCCTGTATTTAATATGTCATTCTCGAAAATAGATCTTGTCTATCAATGGAGGTTACCTTCTGGCTTCTTACTTACTCAACACAATTCTAAACAAATAATATTCATAATGCCACACAGAGCATTTGGCGCGAAAATGAGTCATAGACAATAAAAAACATGGTGTCTTTTAGCACAGATAATATTAAATTTTAATAGCACTATTTAAACAGCCATTATAACGGTGTATTCATGAAAAGAATATTTATTTTTTTGTGCCATGAAATTAAATATTTAAAGTAATATTCGGCCTTGTTTTGGACGTAAATCTGACGTAATTTTTATATAAATTATGTCAAGTAGGTGAGTATTTGATAGTCGCAAACCAGGTAATGGTTTTATCATAAAATACTTATTCGTAGAAAAAAGGCTAAGCTAGAGGATTATGGAATAGTATTAATGGATATTTAAAATGGCTACTGTGTAGTTCCGTGATAACATGATGGTGAAATAAAAATCCAGGAAGTCTTATAGATTTTCCAGTCTCAAATCTTTGACGAAAATGGACGCATTATCGTTTCTTCTCCAACATTTTCCATATTTTTCCGCTTCAGTAGAGATGTGATTGATGATTTTGTCTATGGAAGTCTGATTTCTAACATCTGTTTGTACTTTTATTCTTATGACTCCCATCTCAAGTAAAATAACCTCCCTGTTCTTGTAATAATTTGGGCTGACATGCTTATTAGACAACCTCTAAGCCGCTACTGATAACGCGTATAGACATTTTGTTCGCATGTAAATATCATCTTCCTATAATAGGCTTTTCCCAACTATGTTGGGGTCGGCTTCCACTCTAACCGGAGGCAGCTAAATACCAGTATTTTACATGGAGCGACTGCCTATCTGACTTCCACAACCTAGTTAGTACTGGGTAATACGATACATCTTGGTCAGACTGGTTGTCAGACGGCCCACTGACTACCTACCTGTAACGACTGTCAAAGATCTACAAATGACAGCCGGAACCAACGGCTTAATTAACGTGCTTCCGAGGCACGGAGAAAACTCTATGTAGTGGGTGGTCACACTGGTCACCCATCCACGGACTAACCTAGGCAAGCATATCGACCCGAGCGGCAGTTATTATTTAGCTACGAGCTCCTTGCTTGTAATCATTGTTTAATATTCAAGTCAACAAGTAATGTCAACATTATATGAACTAATAGACCGGTTCCGCTATCACCTTATATGGTAATACCTGTTTATATACCTGTCTACATACATAATATACTAGTGCCAAATCATCACAGTTCGCGGTAACGCCCACGTTATGGTGGAGGTTCTTGAAGGAAGGGGTCTTGCCATATAAAAAAGATATAACTGTAGAATTGATTTCTAATAGATTTATGGTTTTTGATCAAATATACCTGATCTATAGAAGCTAGTCTATGGTTATTCCAAAAAATCAATCGAATATTCCAAATATGCTACAGATTTTCTTTTGGCTGATGGCAATGCACCTAAACCTATGTAGGTACCACTAGTTCTGATATAGGTATATTATGTTTTCCGATCCCGGGTTCACTAGCAATAATACTATACTTACGTATGTTAAACTAGTTTTAGTACTTAATATTTTAAGTCACTTGTAACATCTCTTGTGTTTAATTGTAACCTGGATAATAAACAAATTTCTATCTTCATTTTCTATGTAATTGGTAAATTAGCTACGTCTACAATGAAAGTTCATCGTATAAATCTGACCCATAGACTAACAGCTGATTTCTGTGGTTCTTCTGATGGGAGTACGGGAGTGGTAGGTAAAGTTCAAGTCTTAAGTTCAATGTTCAGTCCAGAACATGTATTATGGATAGCATGAGTCAGCGTTACTTAAGGGTATTCACCAGAATATATTATGATCTTCAATCGATTCCAAATTTCAAGGTGAATTTACTTCTAATGTAACTATAACTGGCTAATCGTTTTCGTAGACGAGGTTTTATTGAACGCGTCGTTTTTGGCTTACTGTCGATAGCAGTTCAATGAACTACTTAATTAGCTGTTAGTCTAACTATTCTGGATTGCCACCCTCGCCCTTTCTCACACAATTCAGTCTTTAACGAAATAATTCAAACAATCTTTATACTATAAGGGTGTAAAACACCTCTTAACGAAGCCGAAAGGCACTTGTTCTCCCCGTCATTGCGATCATTTTTTTGTTCTACACCATACCTGGGAACCTTGTAGTTACGGAGATATTGGGGGTCCAAGTTCCAACTTTTTGACAACTTTTTTTAAATACAAAAACTCAAACTCAAACTAATGGCACTAGAATAGTTGCGACGCATCATCAAACTCAAACTCAAACTCAAAGCATTTATTTCAATTAGACCATTACGGCACTTTTGAATGACAAAAATACAAAAAAGAAAATCAAAGCTACAGTCCCAGTCACAAGACATAATAACTTGTGAAAGTAAGTACTGTAGTTGCCCATTCCCTAGCGTAGATCTCTATGGAGAAGAACGGGCAAGAAACTCCATGGACACTCTTTTAAAATCAAAATATTGTTACAAAATATTGGGATAAGTTTTCAATGTAAGATTTTTACTTTAAACATCTCCACGACCCCCGTACTATTAAATCCATCCATTAGCACAATGTTTTGAGTGCGTTACATTGAGTTCTACCATAAAACATGATTTTACAACCCAAAAAAAAATATCGTTTCCCAGCAATAATTTTTGCGTAAAGTTACTGAGTTTGATGTACAGAATGCTTGGTTGACGGCTTCGTGATGAGGTCTTTTACACCTTGTATCAGTCACCACTTTCTCAAATTCACATTTTCGGGGAGCCTCCATCTTTTTTTTTTTAACTCGCACCATAGACTACAAACGTGATTTTTTGCATGTATGTCATCTGCGCATTTTCCTCGTATGTCCACTTGTCCAGCTGCTGTATAAGGCGTGTTCCCAATAGCGGGACAAGTATGGAAGCTTGGCGCTGCCAATCTGTATGTAGGACGGCTGATTTGTGTGTGTAATCGCCTTATCATTTCATTTTGTTATTGAAATCGTGAGCTTGATTTAATGTGAGGTTTCTAAGGGTAAGAAGAGAAAACGAAAAGTGATAAAAAAACTAGCAATATTCTCTATATTGCTAGTTTTTTTAACACTTTTCGTTTTTAGGGTTTTTAATTACCTATCTCTCATCGACCTCCGTATAATTAAACAACCCTGAGATAATCTAGGTGTGATGTTACTTTGCCCTTGTTCCATGGTATTCGGGTTCGGCGCAACATACGTCTTTTTCTTCCATTGTATTGTATTGTATAACGGGCTGGTCCGCAACTCCACTCCAAAGCGCGTATTTTGCGTACGGTCGCCCTTGTCAATCGCCACGCTATTATTTACTCCTTTTTCTTTACTGTCTACACTAATGCTATAAAGAGGAAAGATTTGTATTTTTGTATGTTTGTAATGAATAAACTCAAAAACGACTGCGCCGATTTCAAAAATACTTTACCCTTTACAAATTCACCCTGAGTAACATAGGCTGTATTTTATCCCTGTACGGCCACGGACACGGGAACTACGCGGGTGAAACCGCGTGCGTGACGTCCGACCTAGTCTTTCATAATCCTCACACCATATCCATATCTATTCTTTGATCTTCCTCTACAAGAAAGTCGGCTACTAATACTACATGTCGTTGGTACGAGAGGCTTGTTGGTTGACCGGATTTGGTACTTCGTGTGTTATACGCACTAAAACTATCTTCTAGCAAAATAAGATTCACAAAGCCACAATATCTTGAAGGCTTTTAGAGTTTTACTACCTCGTAAGGAAGATGCGTACAAGTAATGTTAAAATTTAAATTACTAAAGGTTTTTGTAACCGATTCATCACACTGCATAATAAGCACAGTAACTTGTCAAGAGGTGCATTTTATTGAAAGTGATATGAGTAGGGTGAATGGACCCATTATTAGCTCCTATTAATCATACATATAGTAATTAAATTAAAAGCAGGTGGCCTTCTGTACTTTCTGCTTACCCCACGGGAGAAAGGCGTGAGTGTATGTATTATTTATATGTTTGTGTATGTATGAATAAATCATAAATACTTTTACTCGCCAATTAAAGCCATTGTAGGTACTTTATTAAGTTTTCTCTTTTCTAAACACATTAAATTAGAATGGCACTAAAACTGAAATGACATTTTCATTCATTACTGTATTCAGCTACTTCTCATTTCCTTTGTGAGTGATTTGAAGCAATAAATAAAAGGAAACACTAATGTGAGCTACTCGTAATAATTCATTAACGGTAATTTAGGAAATCAAGATGGCGGATGTCGTACAAGGTTACTGCTGCTTGTATTGTATTGATTGTTTAATACCATGATATTATTTAACCTTAAACCTTTAAGTCATGGTTGACGATATATTTTATGATTTAGAATATCTAAGGTAACTTTTATCTACAGTATTTCTTCTATGTAGGTCTAGGCATCATCATCTGAAGATTTACAGCCGCGAGTGGGGCTGGTCGAGTATTATATTTCTCCATTGTGATATATTTCTAACTTCTTCTCTACAACTTCTCATTCCGACAGTTCTTAAATCTAGGTCCACTCCATCCAGCCATCTGAGGTTGGGCCAGTCACGACTTTTCTGACCATCTATGTAGGTACAAGTAATCACAATCAAAAAGTAATTTATTCAAATTAAGGCCCTTCTAACCTTAAAATTAGCAACTCTATTTGTGGTGGTTCAAACTTCGTTTGAAATACTGTTAGAATAAAGTTCTAATCAGTTTGCACTACAAAGCGGTTGTTACGTCAGTCACTGCAGGCCGAATAGTGCGAAATGAGTGGTTTTTTGCGATTTACAAAAAATCTATTGATTGGACTAAAAAAATAAAACACATAAGACTTGCTTTATAGTAAGTTCAGTTAGTATGCAAAGTTTCATGATATAATTTGAAGTACTTTTTGAATACAAGCGGTTTATTGTTCGATTTGGAGGTAACTTTGGTTTTTTTTTCAATCGAGAAAAGTTCATGGAATCGTATTTTCGTCACACATAGTACCTAGCATTAATTCTCAACTTTACAATATATTTATTTCAAATTTAATGCTGCAGCATTTTAGATGTAACGGAGGATCATGCTAAGCCATTTGAGGGAACCCTTCCCGACCCGCCTTTCGTCAACGCGAGCATGGTCGAAAAGCTTGTTGTTTCATCCAGAGGCACAGCGGTGGTATTCTTTCAACTCCCCTGTCCTACCTAGCCCCGAATCCGCACTACTTGCCTCCCGCGTACCTCATACCGCCTAACGCGGGGGGGGGGGACATTGAACGAAAAATATTGTTCGAAAATTTATAAAATTTGTTCCAGGAAATACGTGTTTTTGAATTAGTCTTACACGAATGTGAAATAAATATTTGTTATTTAGAATCTCCACTACATTTGCAAGGCTTCTATCGGGATGCTTTCTTTATTTTTACAATTTATAAGTACATTATGAACGGCCAAAGTTGAGGTAAAAGTTGTGAAAAACAGCATTTTTTGGAGGCTTATACTGAATTTATTTCTACAAATTTTTATTTTCTGCTTCGATAGAAGCCTAGATATACTTAGTCCACAAGATACCTATTAGTTCAAAAAACTCAAAGATAATATGTCTAACAACGGCATAATCACGCACGAGCTATAGTCAAAATTCTCGCGAAAAGTAAGGCGGGTTGGCCGCTCTTAAATTATTTCGTTTCAGATGGGATAGGGCTGAAGTTTAGTGTCCGCCATCGTTTGTCAATCTTATAAAACACTTCTACTACCACGTAAACTAAAATAAATAAATATACAAATGACTACCGACAACGGTTACCTCTACCTCATAAATATTTCATCCAAAAACGTTCGTTTAAACGCCCTGTTCATGGGTAGCTGGTTTCTGTTGTGGCAAGTGTGGCAATAATGCAATATATTGCAAGTCGCAGGGACAGTCACTGGCTTGGCAAGTACCTGGAGCCAGCCACTGTCTCGGCAAGTCGGTGAATTGGAGGTGAACCCTTATATTTGGAAACAAGGCCCGTTAAATGTTATTGTTGTTGATTTAAATTGCTGATAAGCTTAAATAAGGTTTAAAAGTACCTACGTAATAGTGCTTTTAAAAAGTATTTTTCTTTAGGTTAGACTTTACGTAATTTAGTAAAAACCTACAAAAGGAATCGAATCTCGACAAGTTCTGATGAAGGAAAGGATATTTAAAACGTTTTTGATGCTGTCTGAGGTGCTGGAATATAGGTATCCTAGGACATTAAAGAAAGATCATCATCATCATCAGCCTATTAATGTTCCCACTGCTGGGACACAGGCCTCCTCTCTATGAGAGGGAATGGGCTATAATCCACCACGCGGGCCCAGTGCGGGTTGCTAAATGTCACATGTCTTCGAATTTTTTGGTTCTAGGACATGCCGGTTTCCTCACGATGTTTTCCTTCACCGTTTTGAGAGCAGTGGTAATGAAATAAATAACACAAAGTAATGCGCCTGTCTGGGTTCGAACCCAACCCACGACTTACTGTTCGTAAGTCGAGGCCGCCACCACTGGGCCACCACTGCTCAAAATAATAATAATTAAAGAAAGATAGACACTAAAATTAATATTTTTCAGATTATCCTCATCAGTCAACTGTGAAACGAATGGCACTAGCATAGTTGTGACGCATCGTCGTTGGTTGGAAATCTGGTAATGTCATTTTTATTTCGAAATAGCTTGACTTTATTGGTCAGATTGGGACGTAGCTATGGTGGCGCCATCTACAATGAGCTTTTAACGGTCTTCCCCATTGTCTAGTATGTCCTTAGTCATCATGATTGTCCTGCTCTTATCCCAGGTTATCTGGGGTGGCGCAGTATATCTTCTTCTCTCTCTATTACTAGTAATTTCAGCAGTCACCCACTATAGAAAGAAAGAAAGAAAAGAAAAAGCATTTATTAGCCCGCACAGGACAAAACACAAATTAAACCATAACACACTACCACACACACACACACACACCACACCACACACTATCTATAAGCCATATCATCCTCCACGCCGCCCATCCGTCGTCTCCTATTATAATCTTCCATCTCCTATGTTCCTTATTTTGGGTTGCTTGTATTGCTCGTATTACAAGCAATCAATGCAAAATATTACAAGCAAAAGCTCGTCAATCTTATCTGCGCATCGTTTTCGATTTCATTAAAAAATCTGTGCAGTCTTTGGGGACTGTCGATAGAAGTGAAAACAAAAAGTACACAGGCCCCGCCCCAGTCGTAGCACTGGTTATGCCCCGCGCATGCCTATGTGGTGCTACGCCGTAGCGGATGCTACGAGTGCTACGAACGGCTACGAAATGTGACCGCACGTTACGTTACGTTACGTGACGATGCACGATGAGTTCAATGTTTTTCCTTCACCCAAAAAGAGCTCAACGCGCCTAAAGAAGTTTTCACTTCAAAAATATCCTATCATAGATATACAAATTAATTCTCAGGCAGCATATCATGAAAAGAACCCATCTTCTAAACTTTTATTCGGCAAAAACAACATAATAACTCTACCCTACACGAAAAATAAATATCACCTCACTAGTCCCACACCTTTCCATTACTCCCCAAAAATATGTATTCCCCGCGTGTGCATTACTGAAATTAACGTCGTACTGGGTTTCAACCCCAACTAGGGTTGCCATTTCTGAAATTGAGAAGTGCTTATAAAAACCTGGATATTTATAATAAAGATCTGAAGTTTCACCTTTTAGGGCCCTTCTAACCCTAAAATTAGCAACTCTATTTGTGGTGGTTCAAACTTCGTTTGAAATACTGTTAGAATAAAGTTCTAGTCAGCTTGCACTACAAAGCGGTTGTTACGTCAGTCACTGCGACCGAATAGTGCAAAATGAGTGGTTTTTTGCGATTTACAAAAAATCTATTGATTAGACTAAAAAAATAAAACACATAAGACCTGCTTTATAGTTACCTAGTTCAGTTAGTATGCAAAGTTTCATGATCTAATTCGAAGTACTTTTTGAATACCAGCGGTTTATTGTTCGATTTGGAGGTAACTTTGGATTTTTTTCTACCTAGAAAAGTTTATGGAATCGTGATTTCGTCACACATAGTACTTAGCATTAATCTTCAACTTTACCATATATTTATTTCAAAATTAATGCTGCAGTATTATAAGCGTAACGGAGGATCATGCTAAGCCATTTGAGGGAGTATATACATATATGCCCTTAAGTAGATGCAGTCTTCCCATTGAACTTCACGAAGTCATCATCTGTCCAGCTCAAGCTTGCCTAACTATATTCTGGTCAGCTTGCAGTCCAACCGGACGCATCTACTGAACATCAATATTTTACATGGAGCGACCGCCACCTCTCAAACCTCCAGGATACCCCTTGGTAAAACTAATTGTCAGACTTTCAAACTTCTGACTACTCGTAACGACTGTCAAAGATCTTCAAATGCCCGCTGGCACCAATACTGTGTCAACGGTTTAGCGACCTCTCTGAATATTAAAAACTAGCTGACGTCCCACGGTTTCACCCGCGTAGTTCCCGTTCCCGTGGGAGTACGGGTATAAAATATAGCCTATAACACTCACGAATAATGTAGCTTTCTACCAGTGAAACAATTTTTTAAATTGGTTCATTACTTCCGGAGATTACCCCCTACATACAAACTTACAAACAAATTTTACCTCTTTAGAATATTATTATAGTACAGACTAGCAGACGTTACGCGGTTTCACCCGCGTAGTTCCCGTTCCCGTGGGAGTACGGGGATAAAATATAGCCTATGTTACTCAAGGTGAATGTAGCTTTCGAATGGTGAAAGAATTTTTGAAATCGGTTCATTACTTCCGGAGATTACCGCCTACATACAAAGTTACAAACAAATGTTACCTCTTTATAATATTAGTATAGATAAATCCTTCAAGTAAAAAAATTCGAACAGCTGTCAAACCCGGAAAAAGTCACCGAACGTGTCCGGAGAAATCCACACTAGAGGTAACCCTAACCCCAAACGTCCCCAACCCTAGGAATGACGTCACCACCGTCTGACTCACAAACCATCACCCCTTCAATCGATAGGCTCGGCGGTTTCTTTTGTACTTCCACCTGTTTTGTTATTTTGTTTCGTTGGCGAACTAGATTAATTAAAATGGCGGCGTAAATGTCAACTCATCAGGTGTGTGGTAGATGGGGACTTTGTTGTCGTTTCGGGTCAAAGGTTTCATGACTGATTTTTCTAGCGACGACAAGACAATTTTATTGTGCTGACGTTTTTCTGTAAGCTGTAGTTTTCTTCTGTGGTGCATGGTATACATGTAAAATACCTCATCAGAAAGCCGTCAACCAAGCACTCTGTACATCAAAATAAGTAACTTTACGCAAAAATTATTGCTGGGAAACGATTTTTTTTGGGGGTGAAAAATCATGTTTTGTGGTAGAACTCAATGCACTCAAAACATTGTGCTGATGGATGGATTAAATAGTACGGGCGTCGTGGAGGTGTCTAAAGTGAAAATCTTACATTAAAAACTTATGTTTAAAAAAAAAACTTGTCAAAAAGTTGGGACTTTGACCCCAATATCTTCGTAACTAGAAGGTTCCCAGGTATGGTGTAGAACAAAAAAATGATCGCAATGACGAGGAGAACAAGTGCCTTTCGGCTTCGTTAAGAGGTGTTTTACACCCTATAAAGTCCAACTTACCTACCGCTTTCGGTAACGGCGACCCTTCCAAGCTATTATATCCTTGTGTGTGCCCTTAGAATGTAGAACGTTGGATCTAGGACTCCAGGCTGTCAGATCGCAATGTCTTGAACTTGACAATCTACGAGAGTTTTCAAGTGTTGGCTCGGAACCGTGTTTGGTCGAGACAACACACAGTTGAGACGTCAGACTGACATTACTGGAAGTTGTAGAAGTTTGAATTACGGTACTTCTCTCATACCCGAAAGTTTTTTTTTTCCACCATACCATACCTATTGTTTTCTATCTATAAATCAGCCTACAAACAAATGACCATTATATAAATTCCATATTATTCTAAATCTGATTTTCCTGATATTGAGTAGGCTAGCTGTTTATTTAAAACACTGTTTCCCATACAGGTAAACACACAATATGGCAAACAATATGGACACAATAACCGTAATATTCCCATGACTAGCCTGATTCACCATCCTAAAATATATCAGCTGGGTAATCACCAACAACAACAACAGCCCATAACGTCCACTGTTGGACATAATACCTCTATAATACCTCTCCCATGATGGGAGGAATTTGCCGTAATCTCCACGCTTGGCAGGCGGATTGGAGATCGCAGTGATGAAAGACTAACAGAAAACGCTGCTGCCCATTCTCTGGTCTACGGAGGTGCAAGGTGTTCTGCCTCAGACATTAGTCGCCTTATACGACACCTGTGAGTGTAATGGGTTGGTTCTATTTACCGGATACCACACGGCTTAGCTTAGCTAGGTAATCACTGTAAGTAAATACTGTGTTAAAGGATTAGTGGTAATGTAACTCATCATCTGCCTACCTCTTCCCAACTATGCTGGAGTCGGCATCCGGTAAAACAGGATGCAGCTAAATACCATTATTTTACATGGAGCGATTGCCTATCTGACCTCCACAACCCTGTTAGTACTGGGTAATACGATACCTACCCCTTGGTATGACTGATGGTCAGACTTTCGGGCCGCTGACTACATGTAACGACGGTCAAAGACCTACAAATGACAGCCGGCACCAACGGCTTAACGTGCTATATTTCTGAGACGAATGCTACGCTATGCACCATCAAAGGGCTATATATCCTTCAAATGCCTTAGCATGATCCTCAGTTACGCCTAAAATAATGCAGCATTAATTTTGAAATAAATATACAGTGAAGTTGAGGATTAATGCTAAGTCCTATGTGTGGTGAAAACACGATTCCATAAACTTTTCTCGATAGAAAAAAAATCCAAAGTTACCTCCAAATCGAACAATAAACCGCTGGTATTCAAAAAGTACCTACTTCAAATTAGATCATGAAACTACCTATAAAGCAGGTCTTAAGTGTTTTATTTTTTTAGTCCAATCAATAGATTTTTTGTAAATCGCAAAAAAACACTCATTTCGCACTATTCGGCCGCTGACGATGACGTAACAACCGCTTTGCAGTGCACGCTGATTAGAACTTTATTCTAACAGTATTTCAAACGAAGTTTGAACCACCACAAATAGAGTTGTTAATTAAAGGGTTAGAAGGGCCTTAATAAGCATTGATCGACCAAATTGTTAATTAAAGGGTTAGAAGGGCCTTAATAAGCATTGATCGACCAAATTGAGCTCACTGAAACATCAAATCGAGTTTTCAGAAATTAAGAAAGAATTTGCAAAGACTTGATCCATCATTTCTTCCACTCATTCTGTTAGGGAATATTCAATAAAAGAGCCCATTTTTATGTAAACTTGCTTGTATTCATTTTTCTTAAGAGACCACAGACAATATAATCATACCATACCATAACCAATATTCTACACTCCCCCTCAATTTAGACATTTTAACAAAATCCAAAATTGTACAATAACTTTACTTATTTACTTACTTGCATGTTTTACATTTTAATATTCCTTATACTACTTATCCATGTTAACAATAACTAATAATAGAACAGCTTTAACTCAAAATAATTGGTACATTACTTTTAATAGTACCTAACACTTATATAATCACTTTAACATTAATTAATAACTAAGTATTTATTATTACAACTTTTATTTAATATTTTAGCGTTTTTATTAGCTTCTTTTATATAAATTCGAATAGATACATGACACAATAGATGTAAAATAGTTACATTTTCTTACTTTAATTTATTACAATAAATTTAGTTTAGAAACAAAATAATTGTGTTTTATTTTTGGTAATGCCTTTGTGAACAAATCTGAAACATTTTCATCTGTAGGAATATATTCAACTGATACTAACTGCTTTTGTACTATGTCTTTTATGTAATGAAATTTAATATCAATGTGTTTTGACCTCTTTCCATTTTCAAAATTTTTAATTAATCTTATTGCACTCTGATTATCTACTAACAAAGTTGTAGGCATATCTAATAAAGATGTGAAATCATATAGTATCCCCTTCAAATATATTAACTCACTGACTGCTTGAGATGCCGCTACATATTCAGCCTCCGCTGTAGATAGGGCAACTGATGTCTGTTTCTTAGAAAACCAATGTATGAGGTTTCCACAGTAAAATACTGCACATCCACTTGTACTCTTCCTGTCTGTTTTATTTGCTGCCCAGTCTGCATCCGCATATGCAACTAGATTCTTCTCTTTCTCTATTTTCTTGTAGATCAATCCTTTCTCCTGTGTAGCTTTTAAATATCTTAGAATTCTTTTGCTTGCTCTCCATAATGATGCTGTTGGTTTGTCCAAGAATCTACTCAAATATGCTACTGGATATGTAATATCCGGTCTAGTGTTCATAGAAATAAATAGTAAACATCCTATCAATTCTTTATATGGTACCTCTATAATTTCTTCTTTTTCTGCACTGAAGTTAGTCTCCATTGGGGTGTTAATACCTTTACATTCTTGCATGTTAAACTTGTCTAAAATTCTAGTTATCATTTCTGTTTGCTTTATTTCCATTTGATTATTATTCCTTGTAATTTCCAATCCTAGGTAGTTCTTCACTTCTCCTAAATCTTTTATTTTGAATTCTTCTTTAAGTTTCTTTAATATTCTTTCATTTCCAAGTAACAGTATATCATCAACAAATATCAAAAGCCAGGTATCCTCATTTTTATAAAGACAAAAGTCATGTTTTGACTGTATGAATCCATTTGCAGTTATAAAATTGTGAAATTTTTGGTTCCAACATTTTGGAGCTTCTTTCAATCCATAAAGTGCTTTCTTTAGTTTGAGTACTTTGCCTTGATGATTAACTCCTTTGGGACATTTAATATATACATCATCTTTCAATTCACCATTTAGAAAAGCTGTAGGTACATCAAGTTGTTTGATCACTAATTCTTCTTGTACAGCATGACTTAGCATAGTTCTGATTGTTGGTAATCTTGCTACCGGTGCATAATACCCTTCTTGTACTTCTTGTTGAAATCCTTTAGCTACTAATCGCGCCTTCTTGGTCCCATCTTGTTTCTGTTTAAATATCCACTTTGTTTCTATTGCTTTACTCCCTTCTGGTAATTCACTAATTTCCCAAGTTCCTAATTTATTATGTGAATCCAACTCTTTCTTTATTGCTTGTTTCCAATTTTCATCTTTTATGGCTTCTTCATAGTTAATAGGTTCACCTGCACATAAACAGTAGGCTATGTTCAAATCATATTCTTCTAGATCTTTTGGTTTGCGAATTTCTCTTCCTGATCTTGTTGTATACTTTTGCTTTTCTGGTTTATCTTCTTCATATATTTCTGTATTTTCCTCATCATCTTCTTGATACTTCTTTGTTACTTCTTTACTTGTTTTATCCCTTATTCTTCCTTGCTTCATGTTCATTGTGTTCCCATTACATTCTCCTATCTTCTGATCATCTTCTTTTATCTTTTCAGAATCTTCTTTTTCCATTCTTTCTTCTTCATAGTATCTTTCCACAACTCTTTTATCATTCTCTTCTTTTTCAGTCTCCTCTTTGTATTTTATATTTGTCTCATCTATTCTTACATCTCTTGATACTACTATTTCATTATTCTCAGGGTTCCATAGCCGATATCCATTTGGACTGTATCCTATGAATCTCATTTCTTTCGCTCTTTGTAGCAGTTTATCTTGTTTCGGTAAGATATGTACCCATGCCTTCGATCCAAAAATCCTGAGTCTCTTCAAATCTGTATGACCAAACATCTTCTCTGCTGGTGTATAATAATCTATAGCAGAGGATGGACATCTATTTATTTGATAAACAGCGACCCTCACTGCTTCTCCCCATAATATTTTAGGCAATCCTGTTTCAAGTAATAAGGTTCTAGCTCTGTTATAAATATTTCTGTTCATTCTTTCTGCTACTCCGTTTGACTGAGGACTGTATGGTGTAGTGTATTGCTGTATAATACCCTTGGATTTACAAAATTGATTGATTTTTTCATTCTTAAATTCACCTCCATTATCACTTCTTATCTTTTTTACTTTATTTCCACTTTGTCTTTCGTTTCTGTTAATATATTCTATTAATCTGTCAGCAGCTTCAGATTTTCTTCTTAATAAGTATACTTCTGTAAAATGGGTATAGTCATCTATTATTGTCTGATAGTACAATTCTCCTTCACTCGTTGGTATTGATACAGGTCCTGATAAGTCAGTATGTAAAAGTTCTCCTACATACCTTGATCTTGGTCTAGGCGTTCTCACAAATGGTAATCTCGTTGATTTTCCTTCCATACAAAGTCCACAAGGTTTTTCCGAGCTAGGTAATTTCAGTATCCCTAAATGTTTTCTATTAGCGTGACCTAACCTTTTATGCCACAGATCATTGTCATTAATTGCTGAACAACATTTTTCAAAATTTAGTTTCAGATTTATTGCATACAGGCTACCATACAATTCGCCATAAATTACAGTATTACCTTTACCAATTGACACAGATGTTTGATGAAATGTTACAGAATTTCCTTTATCCAATAACCTTTTAACAGAGAGTAAATTATGAGATAAGTCCTTGACTATTAGCGCTTCTACAGTTATAGGAATATTATCAAATACTACATTTAAATTACCCTTACGATTTGCCATTAAATACTGACCATTTGCCACATAAATCTTAGTTTCAGTTTTCAAATTTTGAATATTTGTCATATATTGCTCATAATTTTCCATAACTAAATTTTGAGACGCTCCTGAATCTATGATAAACTTAATGTTTTTATTGTATACACTTGCTGATAACAAATTCTCACTAGCAACAAAAGTTAATAGATTTACCTCGCTTAAAGCACCTTTTTCTTGTCCACGTCCTTGGCCTTGACTTCTTCCTCGATAGTATCGGGTACCTCTAGATTGTCCTCTTCCTCTCATGTTGCCTCTTTGGTTGACTTGTCTGCCTCGGTTTTGTCCTCTCTTGTCATGTTCACTTTTGCACTCATAAGCTTTGTGTCCTGGTTTCCCACAGTTAAAACACGTCAGGAATGTTGTTTGTGCCTGTTTTTCTTGTTCACAGCCTTGTCCTTTTACTTCTGCGTCCAATAGCCTTGCCTTCACAAATTCAATATTGATGGACTTTTCTGTTGTCATAGTTTCTATACTCGTAATAACATTATCGTACTGTGCTGGCATAGAGGACAGAAGATAACATACTTTGTCCATTTCTTCTACAGTACATCCAGCCGCATCAAGCTCGCCAAGTAAACTTTCAAATTTCAAAAAATAGTCTTGTAATTTTTCGGTACTAGAGCATCTGAGAGTTATGAGTTTACGTTTCAGGTGAAGTTTATTGAAAATACTTTTCCTTTCGAAAGTGTACTCTAACTGGTTCATCATTTCTTTGGCCGTGTTGCACTTCTTCACTATTTCTAAATATTTATCTGTTATGCATTGTACTATAATATTTTTAGCTTTGGCGTCCATCTTGACAAAATCTTCATTTTTCATTTCGCTCTCTCCCTTTTCAATGACGCTCCATACTTGTTTTTCTTCTAGTATTAATCGCACCCTAAACTTCCAATTACTGAAGTTGTGCTCTTGCGTGAGATGAGGGAAAACTTCTTTTATGCTCGCATCCGCCATTTTTATGCAGACACGCCGTGACTCGTTCTATCGAGTTTAACAAAATTCACACAATACTTCTTGTTCCACGTAGTTTTCTTCCTCGTTGATGCACCATATTATTTATTGTGCCATTATTGTACACTATTGCGAACTATTGCGCAGTGGAAGCGTATGTTAGGGAATATTCAATAAAAGAGCCCATTTTTATGTAAACTTGCTTGTATTCATTTTTCTTAAGAGACCACAGACAATATAATCATACCATACCATAACCAATATTCTACACATTCACTCATGATCTTGCTACGTTCTGTAAATTCATGCAACTATTTTTATTAAAGTAAAAGTCCTTTTAATTTTTTTTAATTTTCCCATTCTTAGACTGAAGTGACAGTGAAAGCACACCAGGTTCTGTGACATCTAAGCCATCCAATTAAACTTGAACATTTCTCATGAATTCTTTACAAGCTAAATTGATCTTGACTCCTTATTAACAAGCGGGAGGTCGTTAACCTTTCGCCTACGACCACCATAACTAACTGGCAATTATAGGAAACTTGTACCTCCTATATAAAACAATCAATGTCGATATTTTAGTAAGTATTTCCCAGGATTCATTGTAGTGGACCGTGCATCCTTTATTGTTACTACGTTCATGGTGCAAGGGATTCAGTTCATGATTCTAGACTCTAGACACAGGTACTTACGTACTGATGGGTCTAGAGACTCTAGAATCTAGTCTTTAGACCCATCAGTAGGTTCCTGTAACAATACATTTACGTCGCTTATTGAAAAAACATAGGTAAGCTGTTCCATTCATTTTGCCCAAGTAGGTTACACATTTCTTTGTAACAGACGTTGTTTTTTAAATACCGTCGAATAATTTAAATGCTTCGTGGATTCTAGAATCGTATACCTAGATTTTATCTACACCATAATTAATTATAATGTCCTATAAAAAAGAAATATACTTACCTACAAAAACGAACAAAACTATGTGAAACCAATAGCTTTGCTAATCTAAAGCTCTACATCAGTATTTAAAACGAAAACTGAAAGTCAGAAAACAAAGGAATTTAATTTACTAGGTCGAGGTGTCGCGATAGAGATCTTAGTCTATGGCGTGCCAACTGCCAACCTCAGTGCTAACACATTAACTAATTTTATGGCAACAAACCACCGACTGCTAGCTGTGGGCCTGGCTTTATAGGCCTACCCCTATCCTTGGCGTGCCATAAAAGAACCGTTAATATAAAACAAGTTGACAGTGTAAAAAAATATAGGCGTTTTCAAAAAACATATTGAGATATCTCACTATTCATAATTATGCTCAATATTTTTGAGGCACTGTCAATTTCCGTACAATTGAAGTTATGTATCGTAAGTACAAAAGAATACAGCTATGATGCTCACTGGGCAAACAAGCATATTCATTCCACAATTGAAAACAAAATCAAAACTCATCTAAGCAATTTAGGCTTAGAAACAGCACTTTTTGCTGCACATCAAAATTACATAAGACAGTTCCTCAGAACTACCGATTCAAACGATTATAAATTATCAGAAGACGTCTCTGTGTGACGTGTCTTCAAAATAATGAGGCAGACCACTTTCCTTATTATGAAACTCCTGAAATGGCAGCAAAACATTCTGATGAAATATAAAAGAAAATCCTCTGATGAAATAAAACAATGACTTCAAGGTATACAAGTAAATTGAGACACAAAACACATTACGGCACGTCTAACTACCAAATAAACTCCCAAACTATTTCAATCTAGTCATCGTAAAAGTCTAGATTCATCTATAAATTCAGCAAACATCCAGCCAGGCCCAAATTCGCAGCTCGTCGCAGCCATATTAGGTTCGGTATCGACCCGTTGTCGCGTGGGATGTGAACAACTTATTGCTTGAAGGGAACTTGAATAACAATTACTTTTGTGTACTTTTGGCCAGTTTTTTTTGCGGTTGCTATGTTATTTTGGGCTTTATTTGCGAGTTTTGTTAGGCTTCAAGGGTGAATATTGATTTAATAGTCGGAAAGCATGGTGTTTGGTTTGAATGCCATCCATACTTGCATGACAGGTTGAAGGAGAAGCAAAGGTATGAAACCGCTATTCAGCCTAATATAAAAAATAGTTTTTTTTTATATTTTTGAATTTAGAACGCAAATAAATGTTAATTTGTATAGAAAAGTAACTATTAGTTTTTAATAATCATGTTTATTTATGATATACTAGCTGTTGCCCGCGGCTTCGCCCGCGTGCAGTTCGGTAACTGTCTCACTGAATCATACTAAAGGGATAAATAGTGTCCTACATGTTAATTTAGGTTATAAACTATCCATGTGCCAAATTTCATAATCATTACAATTTATTATTATCATCACAATCACCATCACTATCACAACCACCATCATTATCACAATCACCATCATTATCACAATCACCATCACTATCACAGTCACCATCATTATCACAATCACCATCATAATCACCACCACTATCACAACCACCATCATTATCACAATCATTATCACAATCATCATCGCAATCACCATCACAATCACAATCACCATCACAATCCCCATCACCATCGCTATCACCATCACAATCATCGTCACTATCACAATCACCGTCACCATCACAATAACCATTAAAATCACTATCACAATCACCATCATCGTTATCACAATTATTATCATCGTAATCACAATCACAATCACCATCACCATCACCATCACCAACACAATCACCATCACAATCACCATCAAAATCACCATCACAATCTCGATCACAATCACTATCATAATCACTATCATCATTTTAACAATCATTATCATCGTAATCACAATCATCATCATCACAATCCCCATCCTCGTCATCACAGTCATTATCATCGTAATCTCAATCATTTTCATCTTAATCACTATCATCATGATCACAATCGCCAACACTATCACAACCACAATCATTATCACAATCACCATCACTATCACTATCACAATCACCATTACTATCACTATCACAATCACAGTCACCATCACAATCACTGTCACATCACCATTACAATCACCATCACAATCACAATCACTATCACAATCATTATCATCATAATCACAATCACTTTCATCATTATCACCATCACTGTCACAATTACAATCACCATAACCATGGCTATCACCATTACAATCACCGTCACTATCACAATCACCATCACCATAAAAATCACTATCACAATCACCATCATCGTTATCACAATCATCAGCATCGTAATCACAATCATCATCATCGTAATCACAATCATTATCATCGTAATCACAATCATTATCATCGTTATTACAATCACAATCTCCATCACAATCACAATCACCATCACAATCATCATTACAATCACAATCACTATCATCATTTTAACAATCATTATCATCGTAATCACAACCACTATCATCGTAATCACAATCATCATCATCACAATCTCCATCCTCGTCATCACAATCATTATCATCGTAATCACAATCATTATCATCGTAATCTCAATCATTATCATTTTAATCACAATCATTATGATCACAATCGCCATCACTATCACAACCACAATCATTATCACAATCACCATTACTATCACTATCACAATCACCATCACTATCACAATCACCATCACTATCACAATCACCATTACTATCACTGTCATAATCACGATCACCATGGCTATCACCATCACAATCACCGTCACTATCACAATCACCATCACCATCACCATCAAATCACTATCACAATCACCATCATCGTTATCACAATCATTATCATCTTAATAATAATCATCATCATCACGATCTCCGTCCTCGTTATCACAACCATCGCTATCACCATCACAATCACCTTCACTATCACAATTGCCATTACTATCCCAATCACAATCACCATCATCGTTATCAAACTCATTATCATCGTAATCAAAATCATCATCACAATCATCATGATCATTATCACAATCATCATCGTAATCACAATCATTATCATCGTAATCACAATCATCATCACCACAATCAACATCATCATTATAACAATCATCAACATCGTTATCACAATCATCACAATAAATCAACAATAACCCTGTATAGAAGTTGAAACCGCTATCTTCTGGATCTCAAAATAAATGCCATTTTCGACATCAGCACCCCTGATAATCTCGGTTTCGACACCCATATTGATTTTTAGACATTTCAACCCCATCGCACCCCAACAGGGAATGATGGTAATTCAGGTCCGCCACATTAAATCTTAAAATCGTTGTTTTTGTAATAAACCCGACCCAATTCACCATACAAACAATACCTATGTTGAATTTCAGGCTTTGTTACCCCATTTTCCCCTTTAGGGGTTGAATTCTGAAAAAAACCTGAAACTCAAACGATAACTCATTTATCGATAGGAGTACTCCTGTTAAGTTTCGAATAAAGTAGTCTAACTAATCTTATTTCCCCATGTAATCTTTGGACCTCCGTTTCAACCCCTTAGGGGGTTAATTTTGTAAAATCCTTTCTTAATGCGCCCTTAAATCCCTATAAAGAACCTATGTGCCAAATTTGGAATCTCCAGACTCAGTGGTTTGAGCTGTGCATTGATTTTTATACTTTGCCACCCCATTTTCCCCTTTTAGGGGTTGAATTCTGAATAAACCTGAAACCCGTTTCTACTCATTTATCAATAGGAGCACTCTTGTGAAGTTTCGAATAAAATAGTTAAACTAATCTTGTTTCCCCATATAAACTTTGGAGCCCCGTTTAACCCCCCTAGGGGATGAATTTTGCAAAATCCTTTCTTAGTGCACCCCTAGACCACATAAGGAACCAATGTGCCAAATTTGGAATCTCTAGACTCAGCGGTTTGGGTTGTGCATTGATTTTTAGACTTTGTCACCCCTTTTCCCCCTCTTAGGGGTTGAATTCTGAAAAATCCTGAAACCCATTTCTACTCATTTATCAATAGGAGCACTCCTGTGAAGTTTCGAATAAAATAGACTAACTAATCTTGTTTCCCCATACAAACTTTGGAGCCCCGTTTAACCCACTTAGGGGGTGAATTTTGAAAAATCCTTTCTTAGTGCACCCCTAGACCACATAAGGAACCTACTTGCCAAATTTGGAATCTGTAGACCCAGCGGTTTGGGCTGTGCGTTGATAGATGAGTCAGTCAGTTTCTTCTTTTATATATTTAGATTATTTATAAACTCAATTTGAATATTCAAAAAATATTTATGCCCTATAGACGCTTATTGCTTTGCCGAAATTAAAAAAAAACATTCACCTCAAACTATAGGCATTGAACCAATTTGGACTGTCTAAGTACCTATAGTTATCTGTGGCAGTTTTCATTCCCGGACCCTTGCGGGAAAATGAAAAAAAAACTTACGGGTGTGAAATACATTGCATGTTGTACCTAATCGGCACGGACCAGTTTTCGAGGAAGTGTATTGAAAATTAAATTAAACAATCAAATCAATCAACAGCTGGACATGGGCGCATCCTAAACTGCACCACCCTGTGCGCGTTTCGTATCTAATCTGCACCAGCCACCATTTTAAGGTCGTCATCCATCTAGCTGATGAGAGTCTTTTCTTCTAATCGTCTTCATTATTTCAGGCATAAACGTCTAATATTTTGACATTGGACCCCAATGTTCGCTATTAACAGGTACTATCAAGTTTATCTCATTTTCCACTCCGATCAACTAAACCGATCAACTGAAACGGATCAACTATTTTTTGTTCCCAACGAATCAACCATTTAGTTGATCCGATAGGAACATGTATCATTCATATTCTCATATCCATAGCAGTACCTATCATCTTTTCCCTAGACCTACATTAAAATGCAATATTCATGATCATAATCTTATTTATCTAAGAGCTGAGCATCTCGAGCCCGCTATAAACACAATAACCTCATTACAATAAAGCTGTAAGTTTAACACACTGACTGGTTTCGCTCCGCCATCTTTGAATTTGGCACGGTGGCGCCATCTGCGTGCTGACTCATCAGTTTGTGAGTAATAAATAAATTATGATGCGGTTTACTAAGGATAATGGCGGTATTTACTTATAATAAAACGTTTAAGTACCTACTGGGAACATTATTTTAAGTGGTAGGTAAGTAATTAGGTATGATAAATGATTTGTTTTATTTTAAATGCGAAACTTTGTGTGTGTGTTGTGTGTTTGTTACACCTTCACACTCGACGGCTCGACGTATTTGGATAAGATTTAGTACACAGATTTACAGTTACCTGGAATAATGGTAGATACTAAAATAAAAAGAATTTAACACTACTGAAACCGAGGGCAAGAGCTAGTGCTTCATATGGAAACTAATATAGTCCTTCATATCTTGACTAGATCCATTGAAATGAATACAACCTTCTATACTCCAAAGGCATTCCTAAAGAAAGCTGCATCACCATAAAACCGGTATTGCCTGTTATGTTGTCTGTTAGGAACTAACAGACTTATCGAAGTTGCCAAATTCTGGGACGATACGCTAAAAATAAGAAGAAAGCTCTTCCTAAAAATACATCCCTCGTTACTTCCCTCACAAAAATCTACCCCACACCAAAGTCCAGTCGCACAATGTGACAAACAGTCCCTGAACGTGATTACTTACCTATTATAATGGACCCCGTACCTACAAGGTCACCGCGGCGGGGTGACGCGTCACGTGGCTGCTGGGGTGAGCCGCAACGAGGGTTGTTACTGTAGGTTACCGGGGGTTGTTTCTACTTGTAACTACGGGGTAACGGTGACGTAAGCTTTTGTAAAAGTCATGTTTATTTTTAACGTTTTTGTGTTGCTAAGGTAGCAATGGCTCATGAATGTTGATTTAATACGATACGAAACGTTTTAATTTATAAGTAGAGTAAACGAACTACCTAATACATTGCTACAATTGAAAACTACCAATTAAATAAACCAACAACAAACTATAAACAAATAAAAAATAAAAAAGCCATTTCATGCATTAATTTTAATAGTTTAGGTACAAATTCTACATAAGTAAGCATAGATTTAAAGTTTGTCCTACACAAACACAATAATATTTTAAATTGATTTTATTATTAATTACTTAATTTTATAATAGTATTGTAAATATTGTATTGTATTTGATAATAGTATTGTACAAATTGTTTTTTTTTTTTATAAATTATTATTATTTAATGCTAGTATATATGGAAAACAAACAAAAAACTATAAAAGGCACCAAAAAACTCCTCCTCAACGCTGTCAGCTGGTAATGTGCCCAAGAGACTGGCGGCGTTGCCAAGTTGTATGGCAACACTCAGCCTCTGGCCAAGGTAAAAGCCAGCCCTTGGTGACAATCCGGTTCATTGCAGTTGCAATGACAGTAGGATCGTGATTACCAGCCAAGTCTCGATCCCGTTCATCAAATCGATGGTTTTGTTTAGCTAACCCATATTTTCCATTTCTGGGGAAAGTCACATAAAAATCAGTTTCTGTAATCTAGTCATTCCGGCAAAAACTACTCGAACTACGTGGGTAGGTAATGTAGGTATGTGATGAGAATAAAATAGAATCAATTTTGAATACTTACTACTATAAAAAATCATAGCCTGCATGCAGCAAGGTGGTATATGAGAACGGAACTGCCAGTGCCCAGGGTACGGTCCTTGTTTAGGTGAATGCTTCAGGGTAGCCCGCGTAAAAAAAAGGTGCAGGAATGACTTTGACCTTGAAAAAGTCATTTTTCCACCTTTATGAACGTGGAGGGTTGTATTGATGATTTTGATGAATATAATTCTGTAACTAAGTACGTCTTACAGTCGCGAATAATATTTTAATCAACTTACAACCTAGCACTGGCCTGCAAATTGCAAAAAACGCAAGAAAAGTTGAATTTCGCGGGCTACCCTGGAGCATCAGCCTTATGAAGGTTATTTTAAAGCACAAACACTTAAAAAGTACCTAAACCTATTAGGCTGTCCGTGTGTAATGCGGACAACATCCGATTATTTCAGTGTAGGTGTAAAACGAAGGTAATAAAAAATTACATATACATTTGAAATATGCAGGAGTCCACATGCCTAGGGTCTTGTCATTGTTCTATGCGATGTGTCTACGGCATTCGTACTTGCCGGAAAATTTCATGAAAACACTTGTGGTTCCCATCGTTAAGAACAGGGTAGGGGACATATCTGATAAGGGGAATTATCGTCCGATTTCCTTGGCTACGATCATGGCTAAGGTATTGGACAGTATGCTTGACTCTTGTTTGAAAAATATTTTAAATCTTCATGAAGCACAGTTTGGTTTCCAGCCTGGACTATCAACTGAAACTGCTATCTTGAGTCTCAAGCATACTGTTCAATATTATACCGATCGTAAGACGCCTGTTTCCTTGACCTCTCGAAGGCCTTCGATCTCGTCTCCTATGATGTGCTTTGGGACAAGTTGAGGAACAGGGGTACGCCTGCTGAAATACTGAAAATCTTCCAGTTTTGGTATGCCAATCAAAAGAATCAGGTTAAGTGGTCTAACACTCTCTCTCCAGCATACGGATTGGAATGCGGTGTGAGACAAGGGGGTTTGACATCCCCTAGGCTCTTCAATCTGTATGTTGATGGCCTCATCACCGAGCTCAGCAGCATGAATGTTGGATGTCGAATAAATGGAGTGAGCGTCAATAACATCAGCTACGCAGACGACATGGTGCTGCTGGGCCCGACTGCTGGGGCAATCAGGGAATTGCTCAAAGTTTGTGAGACTTATGCTGCCTCACATGGACTTATTTATAATGTCACCAAGAGTGAATATATGATATTTAAGGCCGCTGGTAGATGTCCAGACTCTGTTCCAGAGATTCTAAAGCTTAATGGACTCCATTTAAACAGAGTCTCCAATTTCAAGTACCTTGGACATTTTATCACCGACGACCTTAAGGATGATAAAGATATTGAGAGGGAGCGTAGGGCATTGGTGGTCAGAGGTAACATGCTGGCCCGTAGATTTGCTCGGTGCTCTGACCTAGTAAAAATTACTCTTTTTAAGGCCTATTGTCAGAGTTTTTACACGAGCAATCTATGGGTCAACTACACCAAGAGATCGCTGGATGTCCTCCGCGTTCAATATAATAATGCTTTCAGGATGTTGTTGCGACTGCCTCGTTTCTGTAGCGCTTCAGAAATGTTTGCTGAGACCCACACAGATGGCTTTCATGCCATAATGCGCAAAAAAACAGCTTCGCTGCTGTGCAGAGTGCGGAGTAGTCGCAACTATATCCTGAGAGCTGTGGCGGAGAGCTATACTCCAAATATGAGGCATTTTGTGCGGAGGTTGATTGGGTAGGACTTTTTGCCTGGTCGTCCTTTGTTTTAATAATATTATTTTTATATCAATGTTACTAACACTAGAATATAAGCTGTGTGTAATACTAACAAAATATGGATCTTTGTTGTCTGAATTAAATGAATTTTATTATTTATTATTATTTAAACGACAATATTTATCAACACCAAAAATCAGCTGACGTCCTTTCTTTAATATAATAAAAACGATACTATTACATTACCAACCCACATTACAAGTATCAAGATTATTTTCATTCACTTCTCCTTGAGCTCAGGCGCCCACTGCGATGACTTCAACCGGCTTCGAACCTGCTACTGACTCATACCCGTCCGCCTACAGACTACTGGGCCATATGGATGTAGTTTCTTATGGTTTTGAATATTTTGGATAGGATATGGGGAATGGGAGCTAGTGGGATGTAATTTGGGGGGTGAAAAGTTTAGGGAAGATTAATTTCAGGTTTAGAAGATTATGTTGAGTTTTGACTGTGATTTACTGATGCTTAAAGTGCAATAGAATTGTAGATATGCTGCATGATTATGTTTAGCCAGGTTGAATAGACTCCACAGTATTTAATACTAGTGATATCTATGAAAACCAGTAAAGTAGGTGTACAAAAAAGAGATACGTATTAAACAAAACGAATTGTTAATGTATCTGCAACCTTGAAAATCAATGTCCACTGCTAAATTGATGACATAATCAAATTCTGCGAACTGTAGGCGACCATTGCACTTATAATACACCATTTCTTTTAATTAGTAATGGTAATATAATGGGTAGGCACAAGCCCGAATGTCTGGCAACCAGTCTTACCAAGGGAAATCGTATGACCCAATAACTGGCTTGTGGAGGTCAGATAGGCAGTCGCTCTATCTAAACTACTGGTATTTATCTGCATACGGTTAGACTGGAAGTCGACCCAAAAATAGGGGCATGGCGGATGTGTAATGTGGATCTATTTCAGGCAATATTTACTTATTTATTTAGTACAGTATTTAAAACCATTAAAACTAAATTAAATACCTAATCCTTTTACTCGGTCTTCTCGCAGAACCACAAAAATTCCAACAATATCGTCTTCCGTTCATCAGCAAACAAGTCCAATCCAGGGTTGGTCTCCACGAGAGCGTTGAGGTTCGTAAGCATACGCGGTACAGGGGAAGTGGATCGAGCTACAGTGGGACTAAAATGTTTCCTAGAGCGAATATAATTATTTGGAACAAATAATTGACACAGCTCAGCATGTAATTCCGAGGCGTTGGTATAACCATGTATAATTTAATACGCAATTGTTAGTAAATTGTTATTGTTGTCAACTGTTATTAGGTGGTACCTATTATAGTAGTTTATAATAAACTTTTACTAGGTATCATTTCGTGTCAAATAACAATTTTACAAGCAAATTACGTCAGTATTCGCTTTACCCTTTTGGGAGTCCCGTATTTACATAATGGTTATGTCTTCATTAGGGGTCGTTAGTCTGATGTGACAATGGGCTTGGGGTTCTCTTAATTAGTAGCTACATGCATTGAGACATGGTGATAGCTGGCTGCTTTATTTGACAACGGTTTCTATATAAACACTGTTTTGAGCTTTCATGGTACATTACTAACATTACCATACTTAAAATGTCATTTACGGGATATCTTCCGTCAAAAATAATTCAATAATCACGGTTTCTATATAAATTGAGAAATAGATGAAGTGTACTCCTAATTTCTGTAGTGTAGGTAGAGATGGAGAGGCTTTGAGTTAATTACAAAATTATTCTGAATTGAGTTGTGCTGTGTACCTTTACATAGGTTCTTACTGAAGGCATTTAACTCCCTAAACCCATTCTTGTTTTTGACATACTTCCAAGAAAATTAACTTTACCAAGTACGAAAGTTTTAATAACTGTGTTAGGTCAGGACTATGCATTGCGGATCCACTTATCATCATTATATTTCCTTTCCTTACTTAATCAACCAATTCTAGTCTCCAATCAGCCTATCACAGTCCCCAGCTGGACATAGGCCTGCCCCAAACAGGGCCACACCACCCTGTCCACCTTCCGCGTCTATTCTGAACCAGCCACCTTTTGCAGGCGCTACGCTGAAAAGTCTATTCAAGTCGATGACAGACCTCTCAAGCTGTGGGCGTCGAACTGTAGTACTTACAATCCCGTTTACCCCGACAACACCTCACTTTACCTACACGTTATCGTCAACAAACCACCAAAACAAGTTTAATTGAACCCAAGGTTATCAGTGACACCCGTAGGCGTTCAGTAGGCGACTCTTTTCCTATTCCTCCTACCAACTTAAGTTTACTGTTCTCGGAGATTCTATCTACATAAGTGTAAAGGTCATATTCGTTTGTGGTGGCTGTTAAATTTGATGAGGCCATAAAAGTCAGTTGTGTCGGCTATGTGTCTCAGTTTACGCGGTTGAAAGCCATCAGCGTCTGTCGGTCCATGTGGCGGACAAGCTGGATTTATGGGTGACTGTGTCTAGGTGTGGACTATGACTGTGTCACCGTCTGAGATGGGTCTCCTTAGGTGTAACAGTTTAGATGATTCTTCGGCTTCGTCGCTTTTTTTTCAGTGTGCAAAGGCACAAACAAGGGCCCATCATCTAAAGTATTGTAAAGGCTTGGCTAAGATGAGCATTGAACATCGACAGCGGCGCTATAGACGTTACCTAGGGGTCTAAAATGGCCGCTATTGCAGATCCTACGCAGAATCTTAGCATGAATCACGTTAAAAAATTTAAATTCTTAAAATGGACTTTATATCAATAGCAATAAAGTCCATTTTAAGAATTTTAAATTATTTACGTGATTCACGAAACGATTCTGATAAAGCGGCCATTTTAGACCCCCTGGTCTGACACGCAGGTGTTCTGCTGGCTTTGCGCATTGCATATTGAAAAGTCACTGTCATGAGAAATAACATGCTTGTTATATGTGAAATGATATACATTACTGCAGCGGCCAGCAACAGAGACATTGATGGACAATACGTAACGTAAGTCCATCAAGGTCTAGTTGTGGCCAAGTCTTGTATATATCAGTACTTTTCTCAAATAATGCGAGGAAATTAAAACTCTCGCGTTGAAGAGTTCTTTTGTTTTTTTTTTTAATAAACTGCTTTCTATTTGCAAGCCAATTCGAAATTTAAATAAAACCTTTGATAAGTTACCTCCTAGGTTGCCATGTTTCAGAGTAAAAGATCGTTCCATTTTTAAATAACGCGACAGTTATGAGTTTACTATGAAATTTATTTGGCCCCTAAACACGACAGATATGGATTTTCATACAACTTTTGCCAGCCGCCTGGTCGCATACGTATGTGGCCAGTACAGCAATTTCGATTTATCTCGAAGAAGGTTATCAATATAATGTTCAAATTTCCAAACATATTTGAGGAAAAATTCACTAAGATGATGTTTAGAAGTGTGCTGAAGAATATTGAAGATCTTACGAGCTCTTCTATTGTTTCTGCTTTTGCGAGGTATTTTTTGTGGCCAACTTGTGTCCTCACCTCAGTCTATTCAAGTATGTACTAACATTTCGCCACATTTATTTTTAATTCTTTCACAAGATGGCGATTTCGTCCGACCTGTCGTTTTTACGACTCCATAAGGAAGTAAGGGTGGTTATTTCTGTAATTGGGGACATCACGTTGCCGTTGGAGACTTCAGCTGTTACGTCAGTTTAATTTATTTTTAATTGTATTACAAATGTCAGGTTATTTTCGTAACTGTTCTTAATTGTAATGTTGGGTTAAGAAGGGCTTAGAACAGGTATTAGTGTCAAGCTTACTTGACATCGCTTTCGGCTAAACAGATGAAATTCGTATGTCTATATAATGAATGACAGTTCTTGTCTTCAGTCAGTCGTAATGGGTCGCTAGAAGCCCAAAAGTCTGACAATCAGACTTGTCAAAGATCGGGTTACCCAGTACCTGGGTTTTAAAGGTCAGATAAGCAGTCGTTCCGTTTAAAATACTGGTATTCGGCTGCATCCAGTTAGACTGCAAGACAGAGTCAAGACTCATTATGGGAAACTCCTTTCTCTAGAGCCGTTCTTTGAGTTAGCGCGTTTTTAAAAAGCATTTTAATAACAGCTCATAAAGTCACAAATTCTATCACGTTCTCTGTTTTTACTTAACAATACGGAAAACTTTCAAACACGTACTTACCAAAGTTATCCCTCATATCGATCCTGGAAACAAGAAAAACATCATGGCGGCAAAACTTTGCTTCCGATTATCATCTAGCATATCTAACACTCAATTGGCTGAATAGGTCAGCAAAGCTCGTAGTCTAGCACTTTACCTTATTTAGGACATTACGTAACTCCATAAAATATTGTCGCATTGGTGCCTAGTCTTCTCCCGTTGTCATGGCAACCGAATAAACCCGAGTACTTACGACTATAACTCTACCAGTAGGAGAGAGATGGGATATATTGCTGTCCTGCTCGCTCTTAGGGTTCAGACGTAATGCAGGCACCCCACCCACGGCCTAGCCTAGGCCCGAGAATTGGGCCTAAGCTGTATATTATCAAGATAGGTAGGTTAAAAGGCTGGTGGCACTGTGCTACTAAAATGGAGTTTAAACCACGGTTAGGTGTTTATAAAGTAGGTACAATGGCACATTATTATTATTATTGTAACATACCTAGATTATCTTCCTGTTTGTTGATAATTCACAGTAGTTGCGCAGTATGCTTGATCGATATAAAATAAATACTTATTACCAAAAAAAAAAACCTCAACAGGGGGAATATGAAATCTCCCCTCGTTTTAATCGCACCTGGCTTTCACTGCACCCTACACTAATCGACTATAATATGACCTTGGCAGTCAACTGACAATGGTAGAGTGCCCATTCAGCTTGCAGTTTTCAACTCCAAACACAAAAGCCCAGATCCCTCAATTTGAATAGTTGCAGCAGGCAGATTCTACGTTGCCGTTGTAATGTTAACTTGTGTGTCATGCCGATTTTGGCGTCTCTTTGTAGATTAGATCAGTATGATTTGATTCCATGAAATATAAAACTTTGCATAGAGGTTTCTTTTTTTCATAAAAAGTATAAATTATTTTTATTATTATTATTTATTTAACAGACAACATGATCCAATGACAATTTACACAATATACTTATAATTCTATAATGTTAGTAAACAATTTAACTTATAACCTATGTTAGTACTTATATTCTACTACAGACAGGGTGGTTTTTGTAAGATGCCTCATTAAGGGGCTTTCATCATGCCTACTAGCAATAATTCTCAAGAGACTGTTGTTACTCCAGGTGCGGATACAGGGGGGGGCAATGGGTGCAATTGCCCCCCCCTGAACCGGACTAATAGGTACATCAATAACCAAGCTTGAACTAGTTTGACGAAATTGAAGCTAAATGTTCTAGTTGTATATCTTGGTATGGGCGTCGGGAGGAGGCAGCTGCCCCTAGGGGCTCAGGATTTTTAAAAGTTATAGCTTTTCCTGCCTGATGCCATAGAATGGTATTATAGCATAATTATCTGGATTATTATTTGTAAAAAAATTCAAGCTCGCTACTCTCGCTCTTGAAGCCAAGTTTTTCATGAGTCTTATATTTGTCTATAAGAAGCCCAGGTAACTCCAGTAGGTCTGTAGGAGAAGTGTTACAATTTTCGAGCTCGCTTCGCTCGCTCTACAGACTACTTTCTCTTGAATTTATCTAAAATTCGACCAAGTAACTCCTATATGAACGTTCGAAACCATTCTAACCTTTCCAAGGCAAGGTGTCGTAAGAATTTCTCACTACTCTCCCCCCCCCCCCCCTGGCCCAAAAGCTGGCGGCCCCCTTGAATCTTGCATATCATGGATTTCTGTAATGCCCATTTATTTTAAAAAGTTTATAATTTTTTTTAATGAATTTTCCTTCAGGAAATCCTGTATCTGCGCCTATGGTTACTGCCACGCAATCTGGTGAGAAGGGACGCATTCTTTTTGCGCACTACAGCTCAGAAGCTCTCTATATAATAGTAAAGCTTATAAACCTTTGTTATTTTGATCAAGCTAATAAAAGTAGGTGCTACTATACTCAACAAATATCCACAACTTCCACGAGTGATACTTCTTTGGAGAACATCCCTGTTATTAAACTTAATTACTAACTAATTGCGAAAATTTGCGATGACCGTACCTACCTAATATCTCATAAGCTTTTATCAAACAAAAATTGCATAACTAGAAAGTTATAGAGACTTCGAAAGCACAAATTTCACTAATATACCTTTCGTCTGAGAACTGAAACAAAAACTAACTACCTCATAACTAGCTGAATCATTCCAAGGTTCAACTTTTACGTAAGTAATTAATAAACGGCCTCTAATATATAACTGACAGTATTTCAAGATGGACGCCCACACTAACTGACTCTAACAAACTGCCGTTATGGAGGATAAACTAGATAATTGGACAAAGAAATAATTTATAATAGGCTTTTAATTACGGATACATGGACAAATAATTTTGAAAGGCATAGAAGAACTAGTTGTATGCAACCCACGTTCGTGTTAGCGGTCCTGATTATTTATTACATAAGAAAGTAAAGTACCCAGCGAAACTTGCGACATAGGATTTTAGAAAGAAGAAAAGTTTCATCATCTTTGAATGAGCTAAAGAAACTGCTTTTCGTGTTTTGAATAAAAGCTTTAGAAAATTAAATGCAGCTGAGAAAAAAAAACAAAATTAACGCTTGCTGAAACTCATTTGAAAGTGCTAATAGCTAGGTAAGTACTTACAGTTATGTTTGAAAAAGCAAAACAAATACGCTTATGTAAAGCAAACTTTGGCAAAATTCAATAAGGAAACTACGAGCTAACAAAGAGAAAGTTCTACAAGCAAAAACATAACCCAATTTACGACAATAATACACCAACTTTATATTCCTTCGATTCAGATTACAATCACGCTAACATATCCGCCATTTTATTCATGTCAAAATGACATTTTTGCGTGTAATCCCGCAGTTAAACCTTAACCATGGTTACTGCGGTGTCACCCGCCCTGGAACCAACCAGACTGTATTGATTTCGTGGTATAACGACCTGACACACACACCCACAAACACACACACTTAGACACCTTGGTTGTGTTTATCTATGTCTGAGAGTGCATGCGGGCCTGGATTTTCAGTAAATAGGTTTTATGTTATCTCTCTTATGTATATTTTTATCAAGCTAGTACGCAGGTTCGCGCGGTATTGATTTTAGACCTAGACCACCAGACTTGTTGTTACGCAGGAAAGGTTTTTGCGAAAATAGATTATAATTACGCTTTGGTACTGCGCAGGGAATAGAGATTAAGTTGGTAGTTTTCTTTGAAAATGTTTTTACAATTACGGATGAACCATGCTGAAGTATTCAGTTATGGCTAGCAAACTGGAATTAGAAAGATGAATCTTATTTAAGTATATTATGTCCAGACCTTTTTTCTTAGTTTTACTACATAAGATATACTTTGGTTATTGGTTACCAAAAACAAATCAATACCAAAAAAAACTTCTGTTTTTGCAAAATTCCTCTCGTCTTTTATTTTAACAAAAAACCGGCCAAGAGCGTGTCGGGCCACGCTCAGTGTAGGGTTCCGTAGTTTCCCG
Organism: Xestia xanthographa; assembly: GCA_905147715.2. Classification (NCBI taxonomy): domain Eukaryota; kingdom Metazoa; phylum Arthropoda; class Insecta; order Lepidoptera; family Noctuidae; genus Xestia; species Xestia xanthographa. Next base: position 32,428,669 of record LR990644.1, read on the forward strand.
TCCGTCACAATAAGTGTTCCCACTTATGAGTTTAAAGGTGGGTCCATTATGTAAAAATGCTTGCATATACGAATATACTACAAACTTAGTCCAGAAATTATTTTGTACAACTTTTTGTCTTTTTTGTACAAAAACTGTTGTTTCCATCAAGTTCAAAATGATTTTCCTAGAAAGTCCTTATAAAGTTCTACTTTTCAGATTTTTTTTTATATTTTCTACTTATGGTTCAAAAGTTAGAGGGCCCCCCGGACACATTGTTTTTTAGCAGCGATTATTTCCGAAATTATTGACATTATCAAAAATGATTTTAGGAAACCCCTATTCATTTTTAAATACCTTTCCAACAATATATCACACGTTAGGGTTGAAATTAAAAAAAAAATCACTTCCCACTTTACATATAGGGGGGCTACACTAATAAAACATTTTTTTCCAATTTTTATTTTACCACTTTGTCGGCGTGATTGATATAGGTACATATTGGTACCAAATTTCAGATTTCTAGTGCTAACGGTCACAGAGATTAAGCGAGGACGGACAGACGGACGGCGAAACTATAAGGGTTCCTAGTTGACTACGGAACCCTAAAAAATCTGCGGGCATTTCTCCTAATTCACATAATGTGGCACATCATATAGGTTCAGATGGCGCACTGCGGTCTCCGCCTGCACTTAGCATAACAAGTAGGCTTTTATGGTCTTACACGAATTTTATTGCATGTTTTAAAACCGCTAACTCATGTGGAAATGCGGTAAGTATTGAACATAACATAGCTTCACGGATGTACTTTCCCAACGGGGTACTCAGCTCCTGCACTCACATTTCGCGTTTTTGTTTTTACATACGACCTATGTTTATGATACCTAGTTAGGTATATATTGCCTTATTATTAAGATTTCTGTGGGTATATACCTATAGATTGATAGATATCTATATCATACATTGAAATGACGTTTGACAGAGGAGAATGGAAGAATCAAAACGTGTTGTGCCGACACCAAGGAACGTGGGACATGATGACAACACTTTGGCCTAATGGAAAGAAAATAAATAAAAGAAAGAAAAATATGAATAAATTATTTAAAAAAATATATATATATATATATGGGTTAAAGGCAAAACCAACTATTTAGACCAAAAATGTCAATTTAATATTTTCCGTAAGAGCATTTGGAAAGTCCTTAGTAGTAAAATTATAAGTATCAGTGGCAAATGTATGATCGTGTTCTATAATTATCTTAGTTTCAAACAGTTACATACTGAACACAAAAACTTACTCCATTCGTACAAAAAATATTAAATAAATAAATAACCCGGGCCCCTTTAGTTGGTTTTGCCTCTAGAGTGCAAATACGGCGGCATATCTGAAAAAGTAATGGTCCTGTGTCTTAACAGACTTCGCATTTACTTGAGTTTAAGTATTGTTTTCATAATTTGCTATTACGGAGGACTCTAGAATCATTCATTTTGAAACAAATTAAAAAAATACGAAAAATAGTTGGTTTTGCTTTTCTGTTTCTTAATAGATGTCTTCGAATGTAAAATGCTAAATTGTACTAACATAATAAGTTACTGATTTGTATTGCTTAAATCATTCAAATTGTGTTACTACTATCACTAGCTAGTATCAGCCAGTACGAGAAAACCCTCGGAAAATAAAACCGACAGGTCACAACAAGAAGCATTTATTTTTATTATTTTTTTACTTTGTATGAACATAAAAGCTTCGTAATCGATACAAACAATAATTGGCCTTTAGAAATTAATTCTAAAATAATGAATCACTTTGCCATCCTAACTAAAATATCCGTGAGTACCCAGTGCAACGCACAATCGAGAAGCACTTTGGAGGGTGCATTTCGGGAGTACCGTTCCACACCGCCTGAACTTAGACCACGTCTACATAGTTTGCCTATGCACAACAAAAACAAAGCGCTGATGTGTGCTCTAGATTCGCAGCTGTCAAACTGCTATGACAGTAGCAAAGACCTGTACTGTGGAGCTGTAGCAGCATGTCGTGTAGCTCACGATTAATTCCCCAACAGCGACAGAGCTACACGACCAAAATTAGCTGTTCCAGCTTGGCAGTGCAGAATTGAGCGGCGTATCAGTGAGGCTAGAGCACTCATCAGCAAGTTAATCTGCTTCAAGGAGGGCAATACTCGTCCTAGAGTGATGAGCTTTGTGAGGCCGGCGTTCTCAGGATATTACTTGGCTCACATTACAGAGCGTATCGATTTCCTGAAGCAGAAGATCTGTGCATAGGCAAGCTGTATTCGTCACTACAAGCGGTGCGTAGAGCGATACACTCTAAAGCGATGAAAGGTGGGTATATAGGGCTTGGGAGCTACCGGACCAAGATGTAACTGACACGCGTCTGCCGGATGATGACTCCATGTGTTCATTCTGGCGCAGCATCTGGTCGGTGCCTGTCAGTCACACTGAGGGGCGATTAGACCCGGGAGGTTGAACAAGCGTGTGATCCAATACCAAAAATGGGGGCAATCATTATCATCCTCCAACGTAGCTCGTGCAGTCCGTCCGTTGCCTAACTGGAAATCTCTAGGGCCGGACGGACTGCACAGCTTCTGGATCAAGTGGTTCCAAATATCGCACACTCGCTTGACATCTCAGTTTCAATCAACGTTACGAGTCAGGGTCGCTGCACCAGTTCTTGACGGCAGGAATTACCCTCCTGCACCATAAATCGGGTGGTACTGCGGAGCTGAAAAATTATAGACCAATCACTAATCTACCAACGGTCTATACAGTTCCTACATCCATTTTGAGAGCTAAAATCAACCAACATAATTATTGAGAGTAATTCTATCATGTCTACCTCTCAGAATGGACGTAGGAACGGGTCCCGCGGTACTAAGGAGCTGCTCCTCAATGATATGGCCAACAGGTTCACACTTCCGAAGGGGTCTACATGTTGGATAGATTGCAAGAAGGCCTGTGATTCTGTGCCTCGTACATGGCCCATGAGGGTGCTGGAGTTGTATAAAGATGCAACTCTACGTACCTTCCTGATGTCATGTATGGGGCACTGGAGAACGGTCCTTCGCTATTCAGGATGTCGACAGATACTGACTCCTAAGACACAGGTACATACACCTAGTTTAGGAGTCAGGGAATTAAAATTATTGTGTCCTAGTTATAAGCCTTATATGCTCTTAGTTTTTGGTCCTTGTTGTTGTTGTATGATGGCTTTGGTGAAAATAAATAAAGAAAGATCCAGGGGAACGAACCGATAAGGATCGAGCGCGGTATATTCCAGGGTAAAAGTCTGAGGCTTCTTAAATGCTAAGACCCTGCACAACCGTGAGGTCTCAGGTAATACTTCCTAGAAGCCGACGACGTGGAGATGCACCGAGATGTGGTTTCAGTTTACAAAGGCCTCACCCCGCTCTCCCTGGCTAACGAAAACTGGCGCAACCCTAAAGCATTAGTCACGAATGACCGCAAGAGGTGTGGCAGGGCAAATAGCTTCACGAGTGCTTTTACCGGGCCCTACATGGGCCTGATGTAGACTATTCTTACCGTCCGGTATCCTGGCTTCGCTTCTTTGACATTTTCGGGAAATCGAAAGTTTTGCCTGTAGTAAGTACTTCAAGTTTGCGCCAGTTTTCTTTAGCCATGGACAGCGGGGTGAGTCCCTTGCTCCACTGCGATCACATCTCGGGGCATATATATACCCACCTCGGCTTTTAAAAAATATTCTCGGAAACTGCACACCTCGCGGTTGTGGAGGGTCTTCGCGTTTAGTAAGCCTCGACCTTCGCACTTCCGCGGCATGTACAGTCTCATCACCGATGATTGTGGGTGATGCATCTGGTTTGTAGTCAGCAGCGACAGCGGCAGCGCAGGGAAATGCATAATTTAATCGGTTTTGCTTCTAGGCAATTTGCTAAACAGAAATCAAAAAACCAAATGCCAAAATCGACTATATTTATTTAGTTTGAATGTTCAAGAACAAAAAGGAGCTAATCCAAGATATTATTTTGACGTGACAACGTCTTATAAATTGGTTTGCCGGGTGACACTTCAAGAAACTGCGTTACGCTCCGCTCACGTTATGCGCTCACAATGAGAGCGAGTGAGAGCCCGCCTAAGAGCGAGAGAGACAGACATAAAAAGTTTATTTTACCACTCAAAGTCGTTGTCACGTAAAACTTTCGCCCGTATACCGACTTTACAGGCAACCAATTTTTTTTACCATTAATGAATATGACCTTTCTTTGACATTATTGTAGGACTAAAAACTACTAAAAAAGTTTGGTATTTTTTGCATCTATATTTCGAAATATTTAGACAAAATAATACGAATTATAGGTTTTTAATTCTCTAAAAATACACTATCTTTATCTATTCGTTTCTTATTTCAGTCTATTATCTATTTAATCTGTTTTTACATTCAGTAACTCGGGAACGGTAAGTCTTGCGGTTTAGTTGGTTTTACCATTAGATAGAGAATCGAATACTGATTCGAATGGTATGCAAAAAATCATGATAGTTGATTTTGCCTCTAACCCGGCGATATACTTAGGTATTATTAAATAATTATTTATTATTATTAAAAAGCTCGGAGCGCGTGGCTAAATAATAACAGCCGCTCGGGTCGGTCTTTAGGTTAAGCCGTGCTTGCCTGGGTTGGTCTATAGATGGGTTACCACTCATTACATACCGAGTTTCCTCCGTGCCTCGGAAAGCACGTTAAGCAGTTGGTCCCGGCTGTCATTTGTAGATCTTTGACAGTCGTTACAGATAGTCAGTGGCCCAAAAAGTCTGACAACCAGTCTTAGCAAGGGGTATCGTATTACTCAGTACTAACTGGGTTGTGGAGGTCAGATAGGCAACCACTCCATATAAAATACAGGTATTCAGCTGCATCCGGTTAGACTGGAAGCCGACCCCAACATGGTTGGGAAAAGGCTAGGCAGATGGTGAATTACCTATTTATTATTATTAATTAGGATTGACCCCAGAACGTCTTTCAACCACGAACACGAAACAGTGTATCTTACGATATCATCTATAATGTAGAACCCTCACGAATGACCTAACCATAAACTAACTCAGAGATTATTTGTCATAGATAATGTCTCATCTTCAATGCGGTAGTCCAGTTTCTAACACATTAATACCTAGTCTATTTATGAAATTTCCACAAGAACACAACAGCTATATATGCCTTGGTGACATCAGTGAGTCCATGCCACATACAAAGTGCACTGTGCTAGGATTACGACTTATCATAGCATCATATCAGCTGATTTGAAGTAGGTCTTCTGTTACGGAAACTGGTAGTTGTGCGGCAACAGAAACGTAGGCGACGGAATTGTTTGCAGAGGTAATTATGGCGATTATTGCCTCATATTCTAGAATTCTTCTTAAATTAGGTAGAGCTAGTAGGGTTACCATATCTCAGGATTTGTCCTGAGATCTCAGGATTTTTGGACTCTTCTCAGGATTGCGGCTGGATTTTGAAAATCTCATGAAATCTCAGGATTTTTTGAATTTTCAATAAAATACAGCTTACATTTTAAATATCTCTTTAATAAAAAGTTAAACTAAAAATAATCTTCCTTTGGTAATAATTGCACAATTAAAATCAGTACTTATTTATCCAAGTAGGTACTTAATCAGTTTTATAATAGGTACATAATATGTGATGATACATTTTTAAGTAAGGTTTATTCTTTAATACTTAATGGATTTTTAAAATGCCCCACATGTTAAGCTCTTCAAATTATATTGAATACCCCGCCCCGCGCTTCGAGTGCGATGTGCAACGCGTTAGTGAGGTCCACAGTGTAGGTATATAAACGATAATATTACGACTTTTTAAAATTGTTAAACTTAACAATTTAAAAAAGTTTGAGAATTTTTGAAACTGTAAAAATTCTCAGGATTTTTCAATGGAAATCAGGCTTTTTTTCCGGACTTTTGATTTTTTCATCTGGTAACCCTCTAGGATGTCATTGTTGCTAGATAAGTGAAGTCTCGGAGTTAGAAAATAGCTAGGTTTTTAATTAAGGCGGTACCCCGAGCAAAATTAGCAACTCTATTTGTGGTGGTTCAAACTTCGCTTGAAATACTGTTAGAATAAAGTTCTAATCAGCTTGCACTACGAATTGGTCGTTACGTCAGTCACTGCAGGCCGAATTGTGCGAAATGAGTGGTTTTTATTCTTTATAAAATCAAACTTACGTCTTTTGGAAAAAATAAAACGACAATTATGTTCATTATTAAATTGCCTATCCATTAGTATAAGTAGCAAATCAAAATAATGGTTACTTTACGAGGAGTAGCATTTTATAAATCATTATTTCTCATTTCTATGGTTTCGTTGTGAGGGGATTTATTAAACATTAAGCAACTTAAAAAAAAATATGAAAAATTTTCGAGTCAAGGATATGTAGTAATTTAATGTATTTTTTATTAGTTGGTATTTCTTTTGGATAAAGAGGAGTAGGCTCCGAAAAACTGCTCGTTCAAGGTCATTTGCTCGGGGAGCCGCCTTAAACGAAGTTTTAATTCCTCTTGGGCTAATGGATGAATGTGGATCATTAATTTCATTATTACCCCTATTTTTTTTTCGGTTGGAAAATCATCAAATGACTCCTCCCGCTCTGGGCGGAGCAGGAGGGAGTGTATCTTTTTACTGACTAAAACCTATCCATGTTCCTTCATCGCCCTTTGTGTTCCAGGGCCACGGTATCTCTTTCGAACAGTCCCGCAGCCCCGGCAGGCATCGACCCTTGCGGACCACTTCCTATTGCTGACTCTTTGAGGTGCATGTGGAAAACTCCTGCGCCGTCGACACGGCTGGTCGTCATAAGACGGACGGACGGCAAGCTAGCCCAATAGCTCACCGGCCACAGGCCCGTCATTGTTGCCCCCTTGAGGTGAACTGGTAAACTATACATAATGTTGTACCTATGTATTGATCCTAGTAAATACATCGAACCTAAAAGCAGGTAGGTAATGCATGCATGTATGTTACAGTATGCCTCCTATGTACTATCGAGGACACTCCCGCCTGACCACCACCTAAGCTTATTTTTGCTTGCATTCGCAACATAGAAACGCTCTCTAGCCCCGCCCCGTTGACTTTGTATAGAAATAATGAATGAAAAGATACCGAATCGGCCGAGCGCATTGACGACGCACGCCAAACGAGAGTTATTGTTATTTTGCGCGCCAAAGTTGAGGCTTTCATAATAGGCCCAAACTTTAAGGGGGCGTGGCTCCGGCGCCTCCGCATGATTTAAGCGAAAAAAAAATAAACTGGTCAGGCGGAAAAGACCACGATGGTACATAAGTGTTTGATAACATGAATCTCAACCGATGCACGAAAAATCTATTGTGGTGTGGTTCGTGCTACGAAATTCATGAAAATGTTTACTTACCTAACAACTGGAGCCTGATAACGAGAAAGGACTCATCAATCTAGTCTTGTGTAGGTAATGATTTATTTTCAACCGACTTCCAAAAAAAGGAGGTTCTCAATTCGACTGTTTTTTTTTTTTTTTTTTTTTTTTTTTTTTTTTTGTGTTTGTTACCTCAGAACTTTCGACTGGGTGAACCGATTTTGATGATTCTTTTTTTATTTGAAAGCTAGTGCTTCCCGTGTGGTCCCCTTTCAATTTTGTGAACATCTGATGCTGATCTTCGGAGATATACAATGGAACTCTTCAAAAATAGATGGCAAACGTACCGTAAATGTTGCAATCGCTTGGATGTTTATTGTTTATACAACATCATGACGTAACATCACGCCTGTATGCTCTGAGGGGGTATGCAGATGTGTACAATACACCCAGATTTCGACAGTTAGGTATGTTAAGTTGGCGCGATCGTGTTCCGCGTGCGCCTCAAATGACGTAACATCACGCCTGTATGCTCTGAGGGGGTACGCAGATGTGTACAATACACCCAGATTTCGACAGTTAGGTATGTTATGTTGGCGCGATCGTGTTCCGCGTGCGTCTTAAATGACGTAACATCACGCCTGTATGTTCTGAGGGGGTACGCAGATGTGTACAATACACCCAGATTTCGACAGTTCGTTCGTGTTCCGCGCGCGCCTCAAAGAGATGTCAGTAAAAGGGACTGTTCTAAAGAGATACTGCAGTTCTGGAATACAAAGGGCTAAGAAGGAACATGGATGGGTCTTAGTCAGTAAAAGTCTGATATTCCCTCCTGCTCCGCCCAGAGCGGGTTAAATTATCCCTGTAATTTGATGATAACCCATCCTAAAAAAAAAAAGGTATGTTAAGTTCCATATATTGGGGATACACCTATTCATCATCCCCTATTAATGTTCCTACTGCTGGGACACAGGCCTCCTCTCTATGAGAGGGAATGGGCTATGATCCACCACGCGGGCCCAGTGCGGGTTGGTAGATGTCATGTTTTCCTTCGCCATTTTGAGAGCAGTGGTGATGAAATAAATTACACAAAGTAATACGCCTGCCAGGGTTCGAACCCACGACTTACTATTCGTAAGTCGGGGCCGCCACCACTGGGCCACCGCTGCTCACGCCTATTACCATGACATGTACTGGTAACAATGTGAAATAAATTCATGGCAAATATTTGTTTGGGAACAACTAAAAACGGATAAATAAAAAACTTTTTTGCAAAAAATAAAACCGACTTCAAAAAACACGAAAAAGTGAAAAATAACTTTAGCTTCAGAAGTCGGTGACAAAAAAAAAATCAATCAAACAAAAGTCACCGACTTCTGAAGCTAAAGTTATTTTTCACTTTTTCGTGTTTTTTGAAGTCGGTTTTATTTTTTGCAAAAAAGTTTTTTATTTCTAATGAATTGTTTACTGAAAATAAAACAAACGGAAATACAAAATCCTTTTATCAAAATAAATAAGATAAGTACGTCAATTGATAATGATCTAAAAATGCGACAAGGTCGAAACAAACTGCCGAAATATAATCGCAGCCATATTTCATCCGATTGTCTATGGGCAATGGAGTGTGGTGCCGGCCAGAGACAAGGCATTTTTATTTTTATATCGTTGCATCATTTCAGGCACTGGTGGACTTTATTGTTCGTTCTACAAAATTAGGAGCATTCTTTAATCGTTTTTGACTAGACTCGTAAAACGTTTACGATTTTGCCAATTCGTCAATTTTATTACATTAATGTTTACCTAGTTTGTTCAGGTAACATTGTCCTGGGACCAATTTAGGATTTGAAACACACACACATTGAAGACTTTTTACAAAATTTAAAGCGTTCGGTAAATCATGAATTAATGGCGGGTAAAATAACTGAAATGAACAAGTTTGTTTTTCAGGCTTGGGCGTTCCCATTTTTCAGGTAGGTACAGTCAAAGGTCAAAATTCCACTTCCACCGCAATGCACATTATCGTTTGCGCTATACGGGCTCCACACACATACGCATATTTATCCGTGTGAGTGATGTTCCAACGCTAACAAATTAACATGTCGTGTAGCATCGCTACGAGTAATAATATAGATGTGGTCAATGTTAGACAAGGATGAAATATCAGTAACTTCTTTTTATCACCGTCTGATTATTATTTTCATAGTAATGCAAAATTTTGACAAGTTTGCGTAAGTTAACATTAGCTAGATCGGTAACGAGGCTAGTGTGATCGGGATAGATGTGAGTTCGAATCCAAGATGGACCGGTTTTTTATGTTTTATTTAATTATGTTTAATAATTTATTTTTGTAAGTTATTTTGAACAAATAGATATTATAATAAATATATTATAAAGGTAATTTATTATTACAATAATGATAATAAATGAAACAAACAAGTAATATTATTTTTTTTTTATAAAAGAAGTCCTTTACACTTACTTATGTTATTATTGTAGTATAGAATGTTAAAAATCATATTTAAGGTTACATAATATAGATATTGATGTGCCTCCGGAAAACATACAGCATTGTTTATGAAGAAGCAGTGTATACTTGGCCTTTTGCGCGGTCAATCGTACGGATAATTTAGTTTAAATTAATGATAATAGATGGCGTAACTATCGCCAATGTTGTATTTAATCTGTGCCAGCTAGGACGCGGGAACCGCTGTCACTTTTCGAATTCATAGCGTTGTGTACTTTCGCCGCGAGCGGTCGAAATCCAAAAATATTCGGTTAATCGTTTAACCTTTTAAAATACTTAGTGCACATTGTGTCAGTTAATAAGTTTGTAGCATTTTAACACCGACACGTGGCAACATATCCGTTCTATGAAGGCATTAGTAGAAATGCTGGCGTACCCGGGCTTTTTCAATTTAAAAATTAACGACGAACTGTGTTGTCTAAACAAAGGAAAATATTTCCTGGCCCCAAGCAAGGGATGAAATCATGGCTGCTACTACTAACGCCTTGTTACATCGAAGAGGGGTTTTACAATCCGTATAAAGGGTATTATTGATTGGGCTCACTATAACCCTGCCGAGTTAAAATCCGATAACCATTTTAACAACATTTTTTAAACATTCGGTAATGAGTCGTCCTCTTATAAATTGTCTGAACAAACCTTACAAATAATTTGCTGTAAAAGAGCCGAATGCATTGAAACGAGGCGTAAAAAAAAAAAAAAAAAAAAAAAAACCGAAATTCCGGATAAAAGTGTGAATTTTTATTTCACAAAACGTATGTCTCTTATCCAGTCCCTCGGAGGGCTCATCTCCTGGTTATCACCACCACAGGCTCAAAAAAGGAACAAAATAATAATTTTCGTGATACCCACAAAAACAACATTCATTTCGAAACAAAGATGGAAAAAAGTGACTACCCGATACGTTTCAGAGGAGGTAATTTACTATGTTCAAGAACCGTTGGCAAGCACTGGGTGCAAACAAATTCATAATCTCAGAAGTTTCGGGGTTCCGCATACCCATTTACATAAAACCTGCTCTGTTGCTAACAAGAAGGATCATGACGTAATATGCAACCAAACCATCCCCTGGAATGTCTCAGATAATCAAAGATCTATCGGATCAAGATGTTTTGCAAATTCGCGGAAATACCCGTTTACACGTGTATTATAATGTGTTTTGCAACTAGTTTCCGAAAAAACGCCCAGTTTTATCTCCAAGCTTTTTCTACGGAAGAAAAGCGACGGATCGATGCGCCGAATTTTCGATCTTCGAAAATTGAACAAATTTATCAGAACGAAAGGTTTTTGTCTGATTGCTCATGCGTCAGTCCCAGATTTTCTCCAACCTGGAGACTGGATGATAAAAATAGATATTTCCCAGGCTTACTTTTACCTACGGGCAGCAAAATCTCAAATCTCACCGGCCGTTCTTAAGAATCAGCTACAAAGACGAAACGAGAACGAATACGAGATGACACATGTTTACCGTTCGGGCTGGCTTCAGCGCCACACCTATTTTCCTCAGTAACTTGCTGGGTCGCGGAGACCTTGCGAGCAAAGGGATGTTGAGTGCTAGTCTACCTACACTACTTCCTTTTGGTCAATCAAGACCAATCCAAGTTATGTCTTCAGGCTGCGGAAGCCGTGAGGCACTTGGAACACCGGGCTGGCAAATTAACTACCATAAATCTGTTTTACTGGGTCGCGGAGACCTTGCGAGCGAAGGGATGTCGAGTGCTAGTCTACCTAGACGACTTCCTTTTGGTCAACCAAGACCAATCCAAGTTATGTCTTCAGGCTGCGGAAGCCGTGAGGCACTTGGAACACCGGGCTGGCAAATTAACTACCAAACATCTGTTTTACTGGGTCGCGGAGACCTTGCGAGCGAAGGGATGTCGAGTGCTAGTCTACCTAGATGACTTCCTTTTGGTCAACCAAGACCAATCCAAGTTATGTCTTCAGGCTGCGGAAGCCGTGAGGCACTTGGAACACCTGGGCCGGCAAATCAACTACCAAAAATCTGTTTTGGTGCCAACTCAAGATTTGGAGTACCTTGGCATACGTTGGCAAACAGCCGTAAATACATTTTCCCTGCCAATAAAAAGGGCTATTGCCTCAAGTTGTGTATCAAGAGATAATGTGGTGGCGCGGAGCCACAAGTCACACATTGCCTATATACAAAAAGCCTGCTACCCATTTCCTTGCGACGGACGCTTCGGATTGGGGTTGGGTTGCCCACATGGACGGAAATCGGTTGTCAGGTCATGGGCAACTCTCCAAAAACGATGGCACTGCAACAAAAAGGAGCCAGCTATATGCAGTAATAGTGGAAATCGGAATGAATGCGCAGACGTTGCAGAACTCCCACATGCTGATTCAATCAGACAACCGGACCTTGATTGCATACTTCCGAAAGGAGGAAGGCACCAGATCATTGGGGTTACTGGCCCTAACCTTCAAACTGTTACATCTCACGGTTAAGCTCAACATAATCAGCCCATTATCTACCGGGGAGATACAATATAATAGAGGACAGACTATCACGGGGTAAACAACCCGCGGAATGGCATCTTATAACTCGAGCAACAGCGGCAGTCTTTCAGAAGTGTTAGTCTTCCACAAATCGACTTATATATATACGTATAGCGACACAAGCAACCGCTGTAGTAAAAAACTACGTATTCAATCGGCAAGCTATATGTATAGATGCCTTCAGCAGACCATGGACCCATAGACTAGTGTGGGTGTTTCCACCTTCACCCTCCCTGCACCCTCCACCACTGAAATCCAGAGCCATCCACTCACACGATATTTTGAACCTGTCGGAGACCATGATAGATGTTATGATGATGTGGGGGGGGGGGGGTGCCCAAATAATAGATTGGTCCACACAAGAAAAATATCTACTAAAGAAGAGCTGGCAACGCACAACTTTGTCGACCTATTTGCCGCCACTTGCGCGGGTGTTGAGATTGTGCTCTTACTCTCACTTAAACCCAAAATGTCAAAAACCTGCTGAAATCGCTTAATTCTTAACGTTTCTCTTTCTCAAAGAAAATTTGTCCTACGTACAGTACTATCCTTGTCCACAAATCGGCAGTTTTAACTTTTTGCGGACCTCATGTCGAGCAACTAAAAATTTTATATTTTTTTTTTATTAAACAAAGTAACAAACCCTTATGGCAATAGGAGTGGCTAAACCAAAAAGAAACATGGCCTTCGTTCACGCGAGATCCACGTATCGTACTTAATTGGCTCTCATCAACTGTACCTAAAGACACACTGTTCGATTTAGCACGTCGAACAGCCACAATTTTATTGCTAGCATCAGGCTGTAGGGTGCATGACCTTGCCGAAAATTTTAAATGACAGTTTTTTTGGATGACATGACGGTGACAATATCTAATTAATACCTGCATTTGGGTTGAAAACCAATACACATTATTATCATCAGTCCGCGTAGAAACTTTTACAACATAATGATAAAAACATATGACCTGTAACTTTAGTTATGCCTCTAAATTAACTGAAGTTGTCAATTTAGACAATCTTTTTATCACTATATTCAGTAACACTAAAGCTGCCTCACGCACTGTAATTAGGAACTGGGTACGTACAGTTCTCAGAGATAGTGGCATTCATGCATCTCCGGGAAGCTGTAGGTCAGCAGTACCAAGCGTCCTTAAATTGGTTAGATAATCAACCAATTGATATTTTATCATGGGGTAATTGGGAAATCATCCAATATCTTCTTCAATCATTACTGACGTGAAATTGAACTCCCTAGATACTGTCGTAATTCATTGTTCAATACATTTACTTCTACATATATAACTAGAATTTGATTTATTCCTAGAACATCTAAACCGTGATTATTGATACCTTTATCTGATAAGCTCACATTCTGATTTTGATAAATTATTATCACTGTAACTATTTAATTCTCAGGATAAATATTTGATCATCATCATAGCGTTGTGTTTTACCTATAATATTTCACCAGCAGATAACAAACACGTCTTCATAAACAATGCTGTATGTTTTCCGGAGGCACATCAATATAACGGTTTTACATAAAAATAAAACCGATATTATGTGCCGAGAGGGAAAACATACAGCATTGTAGGAAGTTCTTCCTGGTGAAGACTATGAATTCGAAAAGTGACAGCGGTTCCCGCGTCCTAGCTGGCACAGATTAAATACAACATTGGCGATAGTTACGCCATCTATTATCATTAATTTAAACTAAATTATCCGTACGATTGACCGCGCAAAAGGCCAAGTATACACTGCTTCTTCATAAACAATGCTGTATGTTTTCCCTCTCGGCACATAATATCGGTTTTATTTTTATGTAAAACCGTTATATTATGAAAATTCTGACATCATTTAAGAGGTTAAATTTAACTATTCATTTTCTCAATGAAAAGAGGATTGAAACTTAAACCTCAATTTTACAATAATATAAATACTAATTTGTTTAAGTTACGGTCACTATGTCCCCTGACATAAAATTACCCTACCTGTTTAGGATTTTTAATATTTCGTATGACCTCCGTTAGCCTCGATACAGCTAATGAGACGTCGACGCATAGACGCCACAATATTTGCACAGACATTTGTGCCACGCAAACTATCCCATAATTGCATGCAATGGGATTTGAGTAGCTCAGGGCATCTCTCGTCCCGAGCTTCCCATCTTTGCACCATTAAACCCCATACATTTTCTATAGGGTTTAAGTCAGGGGACCGAGCTGGCCAAGGAATAACTTTAATTTCCGGATGATTGCTAAACCATTCGCGAACAATGCTGGCACGGTGAATAGGACAATTGTCTTGCACAAAACTTATCTCTTCTAAGTCTTCTGCGGGGTAGATATTACGCACCGTAGGCAACATTACATCATTCAGCACTTCCACATAGTTGGCACTGTTGGCTCGCGTCGATATAAAACTTAATTCACCGGGCCCTTGAGCACTTATCCACCCCCACATATTCACACTGATTCTGCCGAACTCATCGGCAAAACGAGTTGTTGGGATGAAACCATTCGTCTCATATTCAGCTACCATATAACGTCGCTGAGGCTGGCTAATAAGAGGTGGTCTTCCGCTCCTCTCACGACTCTTCAGGCTACCTTCTTCCTCAAACCTCTTCACCCAGCGCCTAACAGTCTCTCTCTAAAAAAAAAGTCTATATTACACAATTGCAACAAGCGATTTAGGTCTACCATTATATTTTGTAGGTATCATCACATAAAATTTAAAAAAAATAAACTTACGCATAAACCGGTTTCATTCGATATTTGAGATATATTAAGGCCAGTCGAATATAGGGCCACAATATTTGCCTTAGCTTCAATTCTAATATTAGCCTGCATATTGAATTCAGAAGAATACTAAAATAGCAACAGCAAGATAACACAAACGCTCGTAACTATGTTCACCAACCAAGAACAGCGAATAGTGGAATAATTTATGTGAACTAGTAAAGTAGTTAAAATATGCAGGTAGATTTGAAACAAAGTGAACTTATCACTTTGTTTCAAATCTACCCTCATATTTTAATAACGACGCTAAGATTGAAAATTATTGTAAAACGAAAGAATCTTCGTTTAGTTGTGGAATATATTTTAACATTATATTTTGTTAACAACTCGGCATTTATATTTCACATGTAATACTTAAAAAATGTTTTTCATGTTTGATGTGAGACTCGAACCCGAACACTCGCCAAGCGAGGCGCAGTGCTAACCAATTTGGCCACTGTATCACTTACACAACTCATTGAAATTTGTAATAACAATCTTAAGCGGGCAACAAGTTGCTAATGTGTAAGTGTTGTCAAACGTTCTTATAGAAGAAGGTCATAAGTACAACTAATATTGCTTTGCCATTGTGTTGCGAGATTAGCAGTCGACTTCTGACTGTTATAGTACGTAACGTAACCGTTCAAAATCCAACTCCGCATTTGCATTGCATATTATTATACAGGGTGCTAAAGACCTCATCACGAAGCCGTCAACCAAGCATTCTGCACATCAAACTAAGTAACTTTACGCAAAAATTATTGCTGGGAAACGACTTTTTTTTTGGGTGAAAAATCATGTTTTGTCGTAGAACTCAATGTAACGCATTCAAAACTTTGTGCTGATGGATGGATTGAATAGTACGGGGTCGTGGAGGTGTTTAAAGTTAAAATAACATGTCATTAATAACTTGTATTAAAAAAAAAACTTGCCAAAAAGTTGAAACGTTGGCCCCCAATATCTCCGTAACTAGAAGGCCCCTCCCAGGTATGGTGTAGAACAAAAAAATGATCGCAACGACGAGGAGAACAAGTGCCTTTCGGCTTCGTTAAGAGGTGTTTTACACCCTTTATAGGTATATCAGAAACTAACTGGGTTGTAGAGGTCAGATAGGCAGTCACTCCATGTAAAATACTGGATACAGTTGCATCCGGTTAGATTGGAAGCTGACCCCAACATAGTTGGGAAAAGGCGAGGCCGATGATGATAATGAGGTATAACAGAAACATACCGTTTTAAATTTATCTACTCTAACGTTCTCAACTCCAACAGTAACAATATTAAGGCATTCATTTAGCTATCGCTTCATTCATCATCAGTGATAGGAATAGGTAGTGCTTATTAGCCTAAACTTCGAAGAACAGAGACAAGAATCGGAGACTTCCTTATACTATATTTTTTTCCGGGACATCACGTAAGTACATCAAAAATTAATGTTATTTGGAATAAGTAATTGGTCTATGTTTACCTAAAGTTTGCGACTAGACATAACATAACACAGTCGTTACAACCATCAAAATTTTTTGGAAACGTTTCTTCGTCATAAAACTATGATACGCTCTCTTAGGTACGCACTCTTAGAATTTACAAAAAAAAACTCGCATAATAAAATATAGTCTAAGGAAGTCTCCGATTCTTTTCTCTGTTCTTCTTCGAAGTTTAGGATAATAAGCACTACCTATTCCTATCACTGTTCATCATAATATCAGCCCAGAATCACCCACTGTTGGGTATAGGCCTCCTCTTTCTTCCGCCACACTTCCCGGTTCTGTGCGTCCCTTATCCAGGTGTTTCCCGCGACTTTGACGATGTCGTCGACCCAACAAGCTTTAGGGCGGCCCTCTGGTACCTATGGCCTAACTTTGGCCACCACTCGGTCAAAGCCTTGCTCCATCGGCCATCTATCGCTTAGTGTTAGTGAAAACATTTCCATCTTTCTGCTTCTAAATGTGCAGCCCACCATCCAAGCAACAATCTCTAAAGACACAGGGCCATACAGCCATTTCATCGCCCGCCTCCTATCCTCCGCAAACATGAAGCTACTGAGTCATTACGACTTCCGCAACATGTATAATGTTCTGTAGGCCGTACGCTTGAGATCTAATAATGATTGATAGTCCACTGTTACTTAAATAGCACCTTCCTATTTGCATTAATCTTTATTTCGTCAAATTCGACTAAGAACGTCGTCTTATGTTTTATCCAGAGTGATTGAAGATAACAGTTTTGCGACAGGAGCTCGTGCCTAAATTATAACAGCAGAAGGGTCGATGTTCGTGGCCATAAGCCGTACCTGCCTAGGTCGGTGCGTGGATTGGTGACAATCCATTACATACTGTGTTACCTCGGAAAGCACGTTAAGCTTTTACAGCGTTCGTTCCAGCTGACATTTGTAGTGGCCCGAAATTCAATTCATCATTATCATCAGCCTATTAATGTTCCCACTGCTGGGACACAGGCCTCCTCTCTATGAGAGCGAATGGGCTATAATCCACCACGCGGGCCCAGTGCGGGTTGGTAGATGTCACATGTCTTCGAATTTTTTGGTTCTAGGACATGCCGGTTTCCTCACGATGTTTTCCTTCACCGTTTTGAGAGCAGTGGTGATGAAATAAATAACACAAAGTAATACGCCTGTCTGGCGTCGAACCCACGACTTACTGTTTGCAAGTCGGAGTCGCCACCACTGGGCCACCGCTGCTCACGCAATTACCCAGCCAGAAAGTCGATTACCCAGTACTAACTGAGTTGCGGAGTATTCCATTGCATCATGGTTGGGGTCTTATTTGCTGACGACAGTACCGCACTAATTAAATGTACAGACATAACTAAATACGAACAGGACATAAATACTGCACTTACGGACATTGTGAATTGGCTTGACAAAAATAATTTAGTAATAACTTTGCAAAAAACTAACGTAATGCACTTTTATCAACGCACATCAGTACCGAATATAGCGATAGAATATAATAATTTATTGTAGTATAGACCAAGTAACAGTTGCGAAATTTCTAGGCATACTGATAGATAGCCAATTGACGTGGAAACCTCAAGCAGAAGAAGTCTGTAAAAAACTGAGCGTATCGGCGTATGTCCTACATAATCTAGCGAAAAAGGTAAGCATCACCACAACGGTAGTTGCGTACCATGGTCTAGTTGCGTCCATTTTAAGATATGGAATAATCTTTTGGGGAAACTGTACTATCATAATATTACCGTGACTGTACCCTACGAGAACAGGTGTTCAAAGCCCAAAAACGATGCATAAGGGCAATACTTAACATGAAAGAGACGGATAGTTGCGTGCCTGTGTTTAAGTCCCTAAAACTTTTAACTTTCCCGTGTATATAATATACTAGAAATAGCACTTTTCGTTAAATGTAACATGCACCTTTTCACCTCAGTGTCAGAGGCTAGGAAGAGACCTATAAGAAGTCAGTACAAACACTTACTACATGTTGAGAGATGTAATACTGCTTTACTCAAAAAAAGTTATATTAGTATGGGACCAATAATTTTTAATAAAGTACCTACCCAATATTATTAAAAATGACACAATTCAACATTTTAAAAAGAGACTGACATCACTACTAATTGCAAAATGCTATTATTCAGTAAATGACTTTCTAAATGACACTGACTTGTAATTTAATAATTTAATGTATGGAATAATTTAATGTAATTTAATTAATATTGACATGCCAAGTGATCTTATTCTTTCAATGATTCTCCGATTATTTTTTCAAATTGTATGTAGTAGATTATTTATTTTTTGTATAATATGAATCTATTGTTATTGACTGTAAACCATAATTTAATTTAATTTATTTTTAATATTCATTAGATAACAATTTAATTAATGTTTGCATGCCTAAAGGTAGATTGTACAAGGCTCTCCCATTTTACTGTAACAACTTATTTTATGTACCTGCAATCTATGCAAATAAATTTGACTTTGACTTTGACTTTGGGAAAAGGCTAGGCAGATGATGATATTGGAAGATAATAGCTTTAAGCCTCGCGTCGAGTGTCGGTCCCGGCAGTCATCATCTTTGTTACTAGGAGTCAGAAACCCAAAACTCTGCCAACCAGTTTAACCCAGGAGCAACGTGTTACCCAGTAAATGGGTTGTAGAGTCACTTCATGTAAAAATATAACCCTCCTTTTTGCTTCGTCGTAGTTAGGTGAAAATACTGGTACCTATTCAACCGGGTTAGACTAAAAGTGAACCCCATCATAGATGGGAAAAGTCAGGCAGATCTTGGCGAGACTTTGGAAAATTAAGACAAGGTAAGTCTCCACCTACTAACATCTTATCAATAAGTTCACCATCATAGTTTTCCACTCGGATCAACTAAACCGATCAACTGAAACGGATCAACTATTTTTTGTTCCCAACAAATCAACCATTTAGTTGATCCGATAGGAACATTTGTTATTCTCCTTGTTTGTTCCTACTATGTATATAAACAACTTAATCGAGTGATATAAAACCTTTTCTAATCATAATGTCAAACATTAGTAGGTAGTAACAGTAACAGAGTGAGTACTTATCTAGGCAATATTTGACATCCCACTTAGAAGCAAATAATGGTTTCAAATGTCATGGATGAAAGATGAAGGAACGATTAGCAATGCGGAGCTTATACTCAGCATCTTGGCAACTTGCCAGTACCTCGCCAGATCAATAGACGCATCCTTTTAACGCAAAGCCGACATCTTGCTACAAGCACAATCAATAAGCTTAATCATGTTCCCACTGCTGGGTCACAGGCCTCTTCTCTATGAGAGGCAGTGGGCTGTAACCTACCACGCGGGCCCATATGGGTTGGTCCGGTTGGTAGTTGTTACAAGTCCTCGAATTTTAGGTTCTAGGACCTCTTTTTCTCAGCATGTTTTTTTTTTCAAGGTTTTGTAAGCATTGGTGGTGAAATAAAGCAATTCGCTGGCTTGGATTCGAACCCCGACCTGTTACTGGTGTAAATTGGGGCCGTACCACTGCTCTCGATTTGCGACGTTCAAGCCTATATTGTCCCACTGCAGGGCAAAGGCCTCCCTTCCGTCCTTCCACTTTTAGTGTAGCTGTAGGCCAATGCTTTAATAAAAAGTCCAGCATATCCCGCCAACTCCTTCTGGGCCTGTCAACTGGACTTGCGACAAACAGACATTTAAAAAAAGACATTTGTGTCGATTCTGTTGTGCACAAACTAAACTTAATTAAGGCTATTGCATCTCTTTCTCTCTAATAAAACGAGAAAGTGACGGACGTAATTTAGAGCTGTCAAATTTAGTTGGAACTAATATTTCCATACAAATGCTATGTTGCACGTAAAAACATGTCGACTAAAAACACGGTGAAGCGCAAGGCCTAAAGTAGTTTGACATATCTAACTTTAGTTCACAGATATAGCAGTCCTTTTCTCGCACTGCATTTTAGTAAAAGATAGCAATAGCCTAAATTAAGTTTAGTTTGTGCACAACAGAATCAACACCATTGAAAACTGTTCTAAATTAAATAGGTACTTACTTAACTGTTTTTATTTTGCCGTGCGATTTTTCTGAATACCTAGACGGATGACCTTCAGAACCGCTTACTCATCAATACTTATAAGACTGCCTACATATTGTGACTGTAGGCAGGTATGTAGGTACATGAGTAACAATGATACCTACCTATATTAGAAAAGGCGCTGCTGTGTTGAAAAAAAAATGGTAGGTACCTACTTAGGTAATGTTGACATCAACCTTTTTTATGTTGTGCCCTACATAAAACTATTGTTGTTGACATTGAAAATTGGGCCTACCTACATTATTGATTTATTGATTTAAAGTCAGATCTGTTGCTCTGGGAAGTTTGTTCCGCCACTTTTTGCCCCAGTTAAAACAATAGAAAAGGGTGAAGAGCGTTTTAGGTAACTGTCCTTTGTAAGTAAGTGTATGTAACCTTAATTGATGTCGCGTTAGATACCTATTTTTTTTCGGCTTGTCCCACTCTACCCGTACTTATCAGTTTTTCCTCGTTGCAGCCTTTATGTTGGATTTGTGCCCGGTCCCGTTTAACGGTAATAGGTTTTCTGCCTATTAGGCTGCGGTTCCACTGAGGCGGAGTGAAGCGGTGCGGAGCGGGGCTGAGCTGTGAAAAGAGGTAGGTAGCTGTGAAAAGAGGTAGGTGGATTTCAAGTCATGTGATTGGGGAATCGCGGCACAGCTCGTCTTCGCTTTGCTCCGCTCCGCCTAAGTGGAACCGCAGCCTTACCTACACGGAGATTTAATACCAAGCGAAATGAGGCTGATATAAGTTACATCCCTGCCCAATCCTTCGGTAAACGCAGGCGTCATATTACAACTAGCTGACGTCCCGCGGTTTCACCCGCGTAGTTCCCGTTCCCGTGGGAGTACGGGAATAAAATATAGCCTATAGCACTCACGAATAATGTAGCTTTCTACCAGAGAAACAATTTTTAAAATTGGTTCATTACTTCCGGAGATTACCCCCTACATACAAACTTACAAACAAATGTTACCTCTTTATAATATTAGTATAGATTGGAGTAGGTAATACCTATGGATGTTCGATGTTCATATTATGACCTCAATTTATATGTACTTACCTAGCAATTATCCTCAGAAACTGCATATAACAGTGCATTGTACACGATAGGTACCTAACTAACAGTTATAATTTAGTCGAACAATAACCTTGACTTATTTAATAAATGATTCAATTGACGCTTATGTCATGCATGCAGTTGTTATCAAACTGTTTATTTCGTAACTGATAAAATACCACATATTTCTGATAGTTTGATACCTACCATTCATGGCATTCATGGAGCATTATCGAAATTGCACCCGTTAACCTGGTTTTCACAGGCCCAGTAGCTGGCGGACAGTGAAGGACAGTTACTGTTACTGTCCGGCAGCGACTGGATCCGTGAAAACAAAGTTGAGCCAGTACTGACCGGTCAGTTGCTGTCGGTCAGCTCCTTAAATTATTTTTGTTTCTACTGTCCTTCACTGTCACTGACCTTCCCCCACTCCCACAAGGACAGGTACTGGGTCGTCACTCGCTCCATACGAACGCAACTAGATGGGTCAGAAACACCTGGCCAGAACTAGTAACACAGTAGCTGTGTACTGCTGTCTCCTATGCAGACCCAGTATAGTGAGAACACGATGGGAAAGTGACAGTAATGTATAGACAGCAGAATGTACAGCTGCTGACTATTGGGTGGGCAGAAACTCGGTCTGTGAAAACCAGGCTTTAGGGGTTGCTATTTCCGGGGCTGCGGGACTGTTCGAAAGAGATACCGTGGCCCCGGAACACAAAGGGCGATGAAGGAACATGGATGGGTTTTAGTCAGTAAAAGTCTGACACTCCCTCCTGCTCCGCCCAGAGCGGGAGGAGTCATTTAATGATTTCCCATCCGAAAAAAAAGGGGTTGCTATTTTCCGTCTTGGTGGATAGGTTGATTTTCTAATTTCAGCTTATTTAATCTTTTGCAAAGGATTAGATTGTGTCATTGAACCGTAAGACACGTCGTCCACTACTTGAAAAAGGCTTTACGGTTACCACTAATTCACTACGATCGGCCCTATTACACCCCACATAACAGACTTCTGTGAACTCTACCACTGTGTTGTGTTCTCAAATTAAATTCATATGCTCCTCCGGATTATCTAACGAAATTCAAGCCTATTAACAGAATTCACATAGAACTATATCACACGGCTGGAGAGGTGGATCATCTAACAAATACTTGTCTTCAGTCTACGACAGGAGACGGAGACGAAGACGACGGAGAACAGCGGTGGCCCAGTGTTGGCGGCCCCGAATTACGAACAGTAAGTCGTCATGGGTTCGAACCCAGACAGTCACTTTGTGTAATTTATTTTCTCACCACTGCTCTCAAAACGGTGAAGGAAAACATCGTGAGGAAACCGGCATGTCCTAGAACCAAAAAATTCGAAGACATGTGACATCTACCAACCCGTACTGGGCCCGCGTGGTGGATTATAGCCCATTCCCTCTCATAGAGAGGCCTGTGTCCCAGCAGTGGGAACATTAATAGGCTGATGATGATGATGAGTCTACGACATATTTTAATAATTTCGTATCCTCCTTTTTAGACATTGCATAACCACTGATGCACAAGCGGGTCCAGTGCGGGTTGATGGATGACATGTCTGAATTTTCCACTGATCTCTACATTTTCCACATACCTACGTAGGATACTGTGACATTGGTGCCTGCCTAATAAACTTGCAAGTTCTGCTACAAAGACATTAATATCAATAGTTGTTCGTGTACAAAGACGTTGTCTTCTGCACATCCGTACCACGGCCGTCGCCCGCCGCCGGTCGACGGCTTCCGGCAGCTCGCGTGTGCCGAGTCGAGTAGGTAAGTGATCGATGTAGGTGACGGGAAGACATGGAGCGTCCTTTTTGTAAGTGGGGAGATAAGACAACCTATCGGTAGGTAGGTAATCTAGGGTAACATGTACATGTTGTTAACGGTTAACGGCGTGTACTATCGAGGACACTCCCGCCTGACCACCACTAAGCTCATTTTTGCTTGCACTCGCAACATAAAAACGCTCTCTAGCCCCGCCCCGTTGACTTTGTGTAGAAAAAATGAATGAAAAGATACCGAATCGGCCGAGCGCATTGACGACGCACGCCAAACGAGAGTTATTGTTACTTTGCGCGCCAAAGTTGACGCTTTCCTAATAGGCCCAAACTTTAAGGGGGTGTGGCTCGGCGCCTCCGCATGATTTAAGCGAGAAAAATTTAAAATGGTCAGGCGGAAAAGACCCCGATAGTACCTCGGTTCTCGCATGGCCACTGGTCTGTTTCACCGATTGGGCTGCAGAAAAAGGTGACATAAGCCCATGACAAAAAATCGGAGCAGTCTTTGGGGACTGCCGATAGAAGTGAAAACAAAAAAGTACACCCGCCCCAGTCGTAGCACCTGGTAATGCCCCGCGCATGCCTATATGGTGCTACGCCGTAGCGGGTGC
The DNA here is from genome assembly GCA_905147715.2 of Xestia xanthographa. Lineage (NCBI taxonomy): Eukaryota > Metazoa > Arthropoda > Insecta > Lepidoptera > Noctuidae > Xestia > Xestia xanthographa. Next base: position 32,452,883 of record LR990644.1, read on the forward strand.
TACGACTGCTACGAACGGCTACGAAGCGTGACCGCACGTTACGTTACGTGACGATGAGTTCAATGTTTTTCCCTCACCCAAAAAGTGCTCAACGCGCCTAAAGAAGTTTTCACTTCAAAAATGCTTATTTGGCACAAGTAACGTATCAAAGAACATCTTGCCTGTATTCTCCGAAAAGTGATAGGCAGAGGTACCCCCTATTCAAAAACATCTAGAGGCATAACTCTAGATGTTTTTGAATCCCAGTAACAATCAAGCCTTGTTTCATTTTCATGGCAAAAATCCAGACTGCATACATATACATTAAGAAACGTCTGAAAATCCCATTAATGACTTTCTGACCGACCGGGATTTGAACCCAAGATCAGGGCCAAAGAGTTGCTTTTAGGACCACAGACCAAAGTGAGTTCTCACTGTTCGTATATAAACAAACAGACCTCTGCGAGGGAACGGGTGGTAATTCCCCACGCGAACCCCATCCCGGTGTCGTGAAACTACGCAGCTCCGCACGAATCAAATTGAATTCAGTTCCCCTCGTAATATTTCACATTCGAAACATATCGGGGTCATCATTGGGGGTCACAAAAAGGTTATTTATTCAGTACAGTAATAAAAGAATCGTCAAAAAACCGCTAATATAAAGGTGACACGCAATTATTGTTTCATTTTTGGGGAAAGTGAACTTAACGTAAAAGGGAATAAGGGTTGGTATGTAATGAAAAGAGGTGTCAGTTGCGTGATTTTAACTTGTTTACCTACAGTTGTTTCTGGTATTAAAGCAATAAAATAAATTAGGACATAGGCTTTTGTTTGCGAGCAGATTATGTGAATATTCTTGAAGGTGCCCTGGTGAACCTCGAAGGTAAATATTCCGGGTTTTTAATTCATAATCGTAGCAGCAGTGGTGGCCTAGTTAGGTAGTTGTAGGTTGTGGGTTCGAATCCAGGCCGGCCGTAATCAGTACTTAAATTTAATTTACACCCACCGCTCTCAAAATGGTGAAAGAAAACATCGTGAAGAAAACACAACAACCAAACGCATTCGCAGACATTACTATACCCACTGTGGCACATATCAAGCGGGGTCAGCGTGGTTTGATAAACAGCACGCGTGCAGGATTAGGTACAGACTCCCGCCAAAACCCAAGTCCAAGCAGTGAGGAAGACATAAGTTGATTGCCGGGGCACAGCAAACACCTAATCGCAAATCAATTATATCTACTCTACACGGTTAGACCTGCTAGATGAGGCGCAACCCCAAAGGATCAATTGATAAGAAAAAAGCTGTAATATGTAGGTCGCGGCACGTAACTCTAGCGCTGAACGATACGTGGAGGGGATATCTGCGCATGTTATACGACTGGAGAGCCAATCGGCGCAACGCACGCCCCAAGACATTCTTATTTTTTACTTCTGCACAATAACGGTCAACGCTAGTTTTGTGTCGCGACTTGTACCTGGCAGGTAGGTAACCTTCAAACCAAAACGACCTATTTATACCTACACGTTTTGCCAAATAAATCTAAATTATGACTCCTTGGTAAATAGAGGTAGGTACCACACAGATCGTAATAGCTTGCTTGCGTGCCATCAATTTGAGCAAATCATCGCTCTGACAGGCGACCTCTACCGGGAATCTTCGTAATTGTATAATAGAGATCTATTTTTGTGAGTGTGTCACTGGGACTCTAGTCGAGGTCATACTTCTGCTGTAATCAATGTTCGTTACGTTACATTGGACTTAAAAATACCTAGCAATTTGTTGGAACTCCTCTAACTACCCCCTCGAGTAGTACAGGCGTGAATGTGTTAGATCAGTGTTTTTCAACCTGTGGGTCGCGACCCCCTGAGGGGGCTATAGGGGTCGCAAGAGGTCGCGAAAACTACCTCAATAAACAAAACAATAAAGCCTAGAAATATAGATCTTAACAAAAGCATATTAACATTTGTATGTTCATACAAATTAACAAAATAAAAATTGAGATTGATCCATCTTATTGAGGTTTCGCTTGTTTGTCATTAATTAATTTCTCCAATCGTGGATCCATTTTTACTACATTGAGAATTAAATAGAATTCCAAATAAAAAAAAAATGTGTTAAATACCTACATAATTATATTTATCCGAATCCTATTTATGCAAATGCATAAAAGAAATGTATGGATTTAATATTTGTAATATAAGATAAATAAAAAAAAAAGCTAATATTTCGCTTTTTTCGTGTCATGAAAAAGCTTGAAAAACACTGCTAGATAATTAGACTAGAAAAGTAAGGCAGCAGGCTGGTAATCATGGAGGACCTCTAGTGTTCAGCATTAGAGCCCTGCCAATCAGATGCCTCAAGCAATGTGCTATGCAACCAGTAGTGTAGAGGCTAAGTAAACTGACGATCTTCACATTTCACATTTCGAATGGCAGCATCTGAATGAGACTAGCCCAAGACAGTGTTGAAAGGTGTGCTATTTGAGAGGCTTATATTCAGTTATAAATTGCTCCAGGCTGATAAAAGGATAATCTTTCTATAAGCATATCATCAACTCTAGACTAAAAGGTCTTCCCGGCCGGTAGTCCAGGTAAAACACTAGGAAGTCGCAAAGTGCGAGCGTCCTGATGGACTACCTTATGTAGTTTAGACTGAGTCTGGAATGACTTTGATTTCGAAATGAAACAACAAAAATTTCTTAATAAAATATATTAAGAAAAGGACAGTTGTGCCTACGCGTCGGCGATGGTGACCTCGACCTCTACGCCTGGCTCGATGTTGATGGAGGTGATCTGCTTCACGATTTCGGAGGGCGAGTGCAGGTCAATGACTCGCTTGTGGATCCTCATCTGGAATCTGTCCCAGGTCTTGGAACCTTCACCACAAGGAGTCTTACGGGTGGTGATGCGAAGGATCTTGGTTGGCATGCGGACGGGTCCCTGGAAGAATAGAGATGGTTGATTAGTTAAGTTTTATGTTAAAGTTGGCAGTCATTGGTGTCGATTCTGTTGTGCACAAACTAAACTTAATTTAGGCTATTGCTATCTTTTTCTCTCTAACAAAACGAGAAAGAGACGTACGTAATTTACAGCTGTCAAATTTAATTGAAACTAATATTTCCATACAAATGAAGGATGCATGTAAAAACATGTAGTCTACTAAAAACACGGTGAAGCGCAAGCCATAAACTAGTTTGACATCTCTAACTTAGTTCATAGCTATAGCCGTCCTTTTCTCGCACTGCCTTTTAGTAAAAGATAGCAATAACCTAAATTAAGTTTAGTTAGTGCAAAACAGAAGCGACACCATTGTCATCATAATTGTGAATACAGTTCTGTCATAATGTATTATTATAATAATGTAACAAAAGGGAGTTTTTACGTTCTGGCATAACACGACAATTTTATTGTACTAAACATGGGTTTGATACAATATTTATTCATAATTAATGACACATCTGAATTCTTACGCAATAGTCCAATAAAATAAAACATTGCATTGATAAATAAAACCTGATTAAATAAATGAACACACTATAGTCCCAACAGAATCCTACAATGGGGTACATGACACACCAGTCAATTGAGATACTTTTTAAGAGCTGTCAAAATGTGGATCTGCAATAGCAAACTGTGACGTCACTGTTTATTCAACTCAATGACTCAACTATTTATTGAGTTCAAAGCAACTAAAAATCGAATTTGGCAATTAATTGAAAATAAATCGGGTTTTCAGGCACAAAATCTTGTCTTGGAATTATTGTTTTATGGTATCATCTACCCATTGATATCCGCCCGGGCCGACAGCTTGCCGCTAACCAATCGCATGCAATCTGTTCTAGTTTTTAAGTACTAACATAGGCTAAGTTATATCCATACGAACACTGTAGACCTCTTTGTAGTCTGATAAATAATAAGAATATATATTTAAATAAAAGTGTAACTCTCTAATGAACAATATGCAGTGTGGAGACTTGCATAAAGCACTTTTGAGAGTGATGCTCTAGCGCCATTTTGGTGAACACAGCTGTATGGAACATGCTGTGTCTTCATCTGGCGCTGTCTACTTGGTAAATGAAGTGCAGTGGTATATCTTTGTAAAATAGTATGTAAATTATGTTGCTGGTCATACTAAAAATAGGCTCTATGGTCCTACACACAATTTCCACTAGTGAATTTTGGACAAATTTTGAATCAATAGGTCAACCTGCTTCGCATGACCACCGTAGAAACGAAAGAGAATCGACAAATCTTTTGTGCATCTGTCCATTTTGTCGATTCAATGACAGATGAACAAAATATTTGCCGAATTCCCTTTCGTGTCTACGGTGGTCATGCTAAGCGGGCTGAAATTCATGAGACACAAACATACTGGCCATGTTTATGAGATAGAATTGCCAATGAAAAATTGGAAATATAGAAGTTTTCTTTCAAGTTACTTTTGACATGCAAAGCTAAATGCACAAGAAAGATATATTGCAAGGATGCAATTTCTATTACTTTATTGTCAACTTTTCTATAGGATAAGGAATGATATTTTAATAAACAGACATGATATACACCTAAAAATTAACCGAAAAAAGTGTTCCGCTCGGCAGCTCACATATTCGCAGTGATGCAGAATAAAAGCAATGCAACCCAATTGGTTCGTTTTCGAGTCTTCACGATTGCAAACTCACAACATATCTGTTTACTAGAATATCATTGGTGTAAATTCATAGCTTTAAGTAAGTCTAGCTTACATGTACTTTCAAAGATTTAAAAAGCCCACCTTAACACGGAGCTTCTGTTTCTTGGCTCCGTTGATGAGGTCTGCGCACACCTTCTCCAGAGAGCGGACGTTGCGAGAGGTCAGCGTGATTCTGATGCGGTGGATGGGCGAGATCTCAGCCAGGGGCTTCTCGATATCCTTGCCTGACACGACGGCGGCTGCCTGGAAAATTTACAAGTCGAATTGAGTGTATGAATAGATATTGTGCTGGCTGGGCAGTTCCTTAGAAATTGTCTGTAAAGCCTCGTGGTTAGGTATTTTTGTATTAATACAAGGAACTATCATTTAAGCCTAAATTAATTACTTAAATAATAAGAGAGTGCAAATGCAAAGTTTGCTACCTAAATTAATGAAACGTGATATGATCATTCTAGACTCCAGAGACAGTGTAAAACTGATTATTTTGACTTTCGCATGGTATCGTAAAGCGATAATTGCAACAGTTCTAACATTATAAGCTTGAAAAAGTTGTAAAAGACAAAAAACGAGCGGAAGTTTGTGTTGACACGTGCATACCTAACCTCAAAATCTCAAAGTTCACTTTAATCTTGGATATTTCCTTGATTATTTAATTTGTATACGAAACAATTATCGCGATAAAAAAGCGACTAAAGCTTACCATTTTGATGCGATATTCCGGTCGAGATAAACAATTTCAAGACAAAATTGCGCAGCGCTGAACCGGAGCACAGCTTCACTTCACTTGATGAGAGAAAGAGAAAGATAATTGCATTTCGCCTTATGTCAACGCGTTTTGTTTTCGTTTCGTGTGATGAAACATACTATTTTAACTATTTAAATAATTCAGTGAAGATTTTTATTTGTTTATGAAGAATATTCAAAACTTTGTTAAATTTATAAAAAGTAGAGACATCTCATTTCGTTTAATAAAATAATAAATCATTTATTTTCATGGAACAAAACGTAAATGAAGTAATTTGTCTATGCTTTTAACATGTGTGACCAGTATAATAAATAAATTTCCCAAAATAACGGGACTTTAACAATTATTTTTAATTGAAAAAGCCAGGGAATTCTAGATGCCACTTAGATATAAGAATAGTAAGTTAAATGCAAGTTGGTTTTGGATCAATTGACAAAAGCTTTTCAGTAAATAATTAGGTTTATTCGTAAAGCATATAAACAGTCACACATCGTCGGATGTTGATTAACTTATCATTAAAATTATAATACCTAGTTATACATGGAGGAAATCATTCCGTAGGATCTATTTTAGCACATTTGTACTTAAGCATAACATAGCAATACACCAGGATTACACGTTGTTGAGCATAATATTTTTCACTTGCTTGTCGAATTTCCTGTAAAATAAAAAATAAAAAATTAGTAGAGACACTTTAATCAATTTGCACCAATCTTGGCAGAGGCACAGCAGAGGGTATCATTTTACCCAAGGGTTATTCATAAACGCTGTTGTAACCAGCGCCATTATAACACTTATGATTAGCCACTGCTTGACTTGGTATCGATTTATTGAGTCCGTGTAAAGTTTAGGGCCAAGTTTACCGAAAAGATAACAGTCTGATTATCTAAAAACAGCTGTTTAAAACACATTTTCATGTACAAAAATGTGTTTTAAACACCTGTTTCTCTTTTCGGTGAACTTGGCCCTTAAACGTTTAACTTTAACCAGTGTTTAAGAATAAGCTCCTGGTGTTCAGTTGCGTTCAGTTACACTAGAAGCCAACCTCAACAAAGTTGGACAGTCAGAAGTGAAAGATCCAGTAAAGGTGCAAAATGAATCAAGCAATCTGAAAATTCTTACTGCGAAGTGATTTGGTCTCCAGGCAAATGGAACGGGTTACAAATGGCGTCAGCGTAGAGGGCGTGCAGGCGACGGAGCGCTGTCCTTACTTCAGCGTCGCGGATGTTGGAGCCGCTCGGAGAGGTTGATGACGTCACGAGTACCAGCTTAATGCGAGTGTTCGTCACGTAGCCGTAGCTGTAAAAAGATTTAAATATTTTGAATAAATTGTACCAGCTCAATAAAAAGATTTAAATATCTATACTAATATTATAAAGAGGTAACATTTGTTTGTAAGTTTCTTTGTAGGGGGTAATCTCCGGAAGTAATGAACCGATTTCAAAAATTATTCACCATTAGAAAGCTACATTCACCCTAAATAATATAGGCTATATTTTATTCCCGTACTCCCACGGGAACGGGAACTACGCGGGTGAAATCGCGGGACGTCCGCTAGTCTTGAATAAATTGTAACCAGCTCAACGTAAACGGCTTTTACGGAACGTATTCCATCGTGTTATCCAATAACTGGTTTGAGCCGTTGAAGAAGTCAAGGCAAACTGTCGCTCCATGTAAAAATACTGGTATTCAGCTGCATCCAGGTCGACTGGAAGTTGACCTTATTGGGAAAAACTAGGCAGATGATGAATCTTGAGTAAGTAATAAGTATTTTCGGAATTAAATCTTTTAGTTACAGATGATTATTGGAGATAAGCAAATCCTGAGTTACATACATTACACATACATACTTACATTTTATGAGTGTCAGTAGAATACAGCAGGCCAAGATACAGATCCCTCAGGTCGGTCCGTGCGGCATTAGAGTTGGCAGCCGAGTTGTTAGTGTTCGTGCTCGCGAGTCTTTCCTCCAGTGCATCTAGCGCTGTATGCACGAGCCATTGGCGGGACAACTCGTTGTCTGTGCTCGTGTCATTGCCGATACCACCGATGTATAATGGAGAGTTCTGAAAAAAAAAAATTGAAACGTAGTTTCACTCGCGCTTCAAACTGATTTTATTTTTAACTGACACATAATAAATGGGTATTTCAACTTTTTAATGTGGCAAGACTGAATTTGTGTACATTTAGTCTATGGCCCAAATAATTTATTCCACAAAACTGGGATTTGTCTAAATTCGGAGTTTCCAAAAAAAACTCCGCATTCATTGCAAAACAAAAATTAATCATCTATGTAAGTGGTGCAGACTCCTGTGCAGTTTATTTGCAATTGACGTCATCACGAATTACGATCTAGTGACGTGTATGAGTGCGAAAATACATTGAGTGTTCGGTTCACCCGATTATTTTGGAAACATGGTGCAACTATGTTGTTTCGTGGTGTAATTATTAAACACTGAGTCTGCCATCAAGGTGTATCGAAGTTTAGATATAAACTTGTGCAATAAAACTTACATCTTTGCCGATAACTGCAACACAGACTGCCATTGTTGACAAATTCGACGGAAGTGTTCTCGACCGACAGTTCTCGCGATCGAATCTCCAACATTGACATTTCCCCCGATTGAGCGGGAACTTTCAAATACCAAAAAACTTTACCACTACTGTTTTTTTAAATTCAATTTGTTTATTCTTGTGGTGTGTGTGTAAACTTAAAAATGGCTATAAATGACGATTTAGCGTACGAAGTGAACGAAAAGGGTGAAAGTGTTCTCGTGAAATCTATAAATTCTGATCATCAAGCGTTTCTTCGTTTCACAAATCGGACATCCCGCCCTGTGGATGTTTGGTGGCGCGATTTTGATGGGAGGCGGCGGTTTTACGAGCGCATGGAGCCTGGCGCTTTTTACGATATCAATTCATATTTGACTCATCCATGGGAGTTCACTGATTCTTCGACTAAGGAGCGCTATGTCATCAATAACAAGTATGTGTTTAGAGCACCCAGCCATGTGGGTGACATGATGTATAGAACAAACTGGAACATCACTGTTGGTGTCCGATCTCTAAGAAGCACTACAATGTTGACACTTGCTACATTACTGCCAAACCCAGAGGCTGCATCCGAGCTTGACCTACCCGTGGTACTGAGCCGGGAACTAAAAGAATTGGTGGCAAGGCTTCATTTTGAGCCCCCAGCTCTTGAGGAAAATGAACAAGAAGAAATCTATTGGGACTCTGACTGATGATGGCTGTGCGTGCCAGTGATCTTGATCTTCCTAACACTGGCAGCTATTATAGTCTTCTGGTGTGGCACAGTTACAAAGAAGCAAAAGCTTGCATTGATAATCCTATTCTTTAGTGTTTGGCATCTGATGTACGTGTTACAAAATCCTGTGTCGAGCTTCCTTGACAATGTTAATCAACAAATGACTATTAGGAAGTTGATTTAAAAGGTGACTCTAGTCTGATTAGTTATCTTAGAGGTGGGACTGCACAGCGGTGCTACGGATGGAAAAATATGAGTGTAGTGAGAAAAAAGAACTAATAAATTATACCTTTAAGGTCTCAATTAAGTAGTAGTAAGTATAACATAATTTAATACACATTTAAACTGTATTATTGTTTATTATAAGCATCTATCTGTTGTTATGTTATTGAAAATTTATGATCAAGAGGTTTATATTATACTTTATTTTGCATTTATCCATTTATTATTTTGTTTTTTTTTAGTTATTAATGGAAGTATGTAGGTATACCTACTTGATGATAGCTATTCACTTAATATAGCTATTTATTCTAAATAATTATGTAGATATTAATGAATATAATCCTATGCCTTATTACAAAAATACCTATTTGGATTGGTTTTCAATTTTTATTACAAAATTCGGCCTAATAGACCCAAATATAGGTACATGACATCAGGCTGTATTGTAAACCCAAATGGCATGTTGTTATGTAATAACTGATGTTTTTTCTTGAGTTATTTATTGTGATGTTTAATTGTAGTACACAATCATGGTCATGGACAAATAAAGATATGACTTTTTGTAAATGGTTTCTTATTAGAATGAATCCTAAATTGGCTGTGTTAGGTGTAAACTTGTCAAGAGACAGTAAAATGAAGGTTATAATTATGTATTGTTAAAGATTGAAAAAATCTAAAGAAACCCTTGCTTTATAGGCACTTCTAGAAAATCCATTCGAAATCTAGCTTGAATCGGCCTCTCAGGATGTTAAGGCCAGTCTAACCTTAAAATTAGCAACTCTATTAATTTGTGGTGGGTAACTTCGTTTGAAATGTTAGAATAAAGTTCTAATCAGCTTGCACTACAAAGCATCATCATCTTCCTGCCCTTATCCCATGTTACTTGTGGTCGGCGCAACACGTTTTCTTCTTCCATTCTCCTCTGTCAACCGTCACGCAATCATTTACACCTTTTTCCCTCATATCATTCCTCACACAATCCATCCATCTTTTCCTTGGCCTTCCTCTCGCTCTCCATCCATCCACGTTTATATTCATCACTCTTTTAGTCACATGCGATTCTTCCCTCCTCATCACATGCCCATACCAAGACAGTCGATTCCCTTTTAACTTTTCTGTAACTGGCGCAACTTTCAGACTTCCTCTAATATACTCATTCCTTATTTTATCCATTCTTGTCACACCACACATCCACCTCAACATTCTCATCTCCGCTACATGCAATCTTTTTTCATCCATCTTCTTCACAGCCCAACATTCCGATCCATACAGTACGACAGGTCTAATCTTGCACTACAAAGCAATGATATATAAACTATAGATACGTTGTCCACACTCTAAAATGACAACATGAAATGAAGCCAATTGGCCACATCGCGCTTAGTTACGCACCAACCTGTCGCGCGACGCTACGTTTGTTTATAATTTAATAAATCCTGTGACGTGACTGAAGATGTATATTTATCTCCCTCTCGCAACAGGCATCCCGCCGTTCGGTGTCATATTTTCTTTCTCTTTCTTCACGCTTATAAGTAGTTCTAGTATTTTCGCCGTTTTTAAGCGCCGCGATGTTGGTTCATGACGTGTCTATATATAATACGTCATTGCTACAAAGCGGTTGCAAGTTACGTCAGTCACTGCGGCCGAATAGTGCGAAATGAGTGGTTTTTTGCGATTTTCAAAAAATCTATTGATTGGACTAAAAAAATAAAACACATAAGACCTGCTTTATAGTTAGTTCAGTTAGTATGCAAAGTTTCATGATCTAATTTGAAGTACTTTTTGAATACCAGCGGTTTATTGTTCGATTTGGAGGTAACTTTGGATTTTTTTTCTATCTAGAAAAATTTATGGAATCGTGTTTTCGTCACACATAGTAGGTACAATCATCGGCACGATTCTTGAGCGCTGACCTTCACCTGCGCAAAAGTGAGTTATTGAGTCCCTTTGGTGGTATGAAGTGGGGCGCGTATAGGTGCACGATGCGCAAAGCGATCCCCACTCTTCCGCCGAGCGCTCAAGAACCGTGCCGGTATCTGTACTTAGCATTAATCCTCAACTTTGCCATTATTTCAAAAATAATGCTGCAGTATTTTAGGCGTAACGGATCATGCTAAGCCATTTGAGGGTATAGACCCTTAATTGATTTGGATCATCTTCAACTAATTGCTGGGAATACCTAGCAGTTTTTCCATTTCTCAGTGGTGCTTCGGTGTTGGCATGCGTTTAGGTAACGTCTTATTTATGACTCTTAATATTGTTCATATCTTTAGATAATACGGTGACCTACTTGACGCAGTGGCGACCGACGCATCCGCCTCAGATGATCGGGTCATGGGTTAGATTCTTGTTACGATTGTTTTATAACAATTTTATTTTTTAGTAACTCTTAATCGTGAGTGATATTCATGCTCATGAAACCAGTAGAGTTTCACTCGCAACACAACACGTTAAAAACTCGTTACCTAACCGACTGGTCTAGCATGAAACGATGTCGGTACCTATAGGTTCCCGAAAATTGCATATAATTGCATCATCATCATCATCAATTCAGCCGAATGACGTCCACTGCTGGACATAGGCCTCCCCCAAGTGTCGCCACATTGACCGGTCCCGTGCGACTAGGGTTACCAGATGAAAAAATCAAAAGTCCGGAGAAAAAGCCTGATTTCCATTGAAAAATCCCGAAATTTTCTACAGTTTCAATTCAATTACATATTCAATTTCGAACTTTTTTTTGACGTAATGCTTCATGCGTTGTGGGCCACCATTTTCACGACAATAGGTATTTCACGATTACCAGAGATAATGCGTATTTTTCAATATATATTTGCAATTACAGCCCAGAATGCAAACGTAGAAAGAGTTTTTTCTATCATGGGGGCTCAATTATCGAATGAAAGAAACCGACTAACGGTGTCTTCAGTTCGAGCAATACTTTTAATTCAATATAATTTGAAGAGCTTAACATGTGGGGTGGGGCACTATAAAAATCCATAATTAAAGAAAAAACCTACTTGGATAAATAAGTACTGATTTTAATTGTGCAATTATTACCAAAGGAAGATTATTTTTAGTTTGTTTAACTTTTTATTAAAGAGATCTTTAAAATGTAAGCTGTATTTTATTGAAAATTCAAAAAATCCTGAGATTTCATGAGATTTGCAAAATCCAGCCGTAATCCTGAGAAGAGTCCAAAAATCCTGAAATCTCAGGACAAATCCTGAGATATGGTAACCCTACGTGCGCCTCGCATCCAGCGGATTCCTGCAACCTTCACCGGTCATTGGACCACCTAGTGGAAAGCCTTCCAACTAGGGTTGCCAACTTTTTTTACAAGAAATAAAGTATATTTAGGTCTGAGAAGGAAAATAAACAGTATGCTAGAAAAATGAACAGTATTAATATTTATTCAAAGTTTTAAATACATATTTTTAGAGCTTCTTGCTTATCTATGTACTATAATTTTTGAAGGCTCCATATCAATATGCCTCATTACAATTATTATTAGAATAAATAAGAAGCTCATTTTTTAATAAATCTATGCTCACTCTATTTCTATCATCCCGCCACTTCGCATTCATAACACAAAAAACTCTTTCTGTAAATGCTGGTGGCAGGAACAGGTAGCAGATAGGAAACAATCTCAAAAACGAGGGCTGTGGGCTGGGCTTAGGCCAGCTACCTACACTATAACGATAAGACGCATACCATTTTTGTTAACTTTTTGAACACAATATTCATGGATATTAATGTATGCGTTGAAAACAGTATTTTGTATACTTTATTTTTGTTCAACAGTAAAAAGTATAATGTAGCGAAAAACAGTATAATACTGTTTTTAACAGTATGGTTGGCAACCCTACTTCCAACGCAACGTCTCCCGGTTCGCGGTCACCACTCCAGAACTTTTCGGCCCCATCGGCCATCCGTTCTGCGAGCAATGTGCCCTGCCCACTGCCACTTAAGTTTGGCAATTCTTTGGGCTAGTCGGCTTCAGGATGTCTTCATTTCTTCATGATTCGATCGCGCAAGGAAACTCCGAGCATAGCCCTCTCCATTGCCCTTTGGGTAACTTTAAGCCTTCTGATGAGGCCCAGTGTGAGCGACCACATTTCGGTCCCGTATGTAATCACTGGCAACACACACTGGTCATAGACTTTCGTCTTGAGACACTGTGGTAAGTTGGAAGAGAAGATACCGTGCAACTTCCCGAACGCTGCCCAGCCGAGTCGGATTCGACGATTGACCTCTTTCTCGAAGTTAGACCTACCTAACTAGACCGTATAATTGCATAGATATTGAGAACAAGAACGCAAGATTCAAGAACCAGGTTTTACAAAATCTAATTTTTCTAAGGCATAGAAAATGGCTTTCAGTAGGTGCAGATTTCTTTTTCGTTATTTTCCACGTTTTTAATTAACTCGAGTTGCTACATCAGATTGATAATACAACTGTATGTACCTAGCTAAGTCGCTCAGTACCTATTATTATTGATAAGCCAGATGATGATGTCAACCCACTCAAAATTCTGTAGTTCCGCTCAATGCTCAACGCAGTCACTGACTGACTAAGTTACTATACTGAGTTCGATGTTTTCATTAAAAATAAATAAATATCGCTGGACATCTTTCTGGACATTAACACACAGCGCCACACTAAGCAACGAGGCTTGTGTCGTGGACACCAGATAGTTGACACACACACAGATACACATACATTTACATAGATACTTTTTGTTTGTAAATACATACCTACTTATTATACATGTAAACATCCATGACTTGGAAACAAATGTCCATGCTCATCACACAAACATTTGCTCCAACTGGGATTCGAACCCGGGACACTAAGAACGTAAGGCAGCCTCACCACTGCTGCGCCATTCGGGTCGTCAAAAACATCGATCACTAATAAAAAACTAGATACACAATCCCATGCAAAAGTTCTCTAAAAACTGTCACTAAATGTTTTGACGTACTTCTAGTTGAAATAAATATACATTAATGTAAATTCAACCTTAACAACTTTGTCTAAAGTTGTATTCACAAAGCTACGGACAAAAAGTAATAACCTTTTACGACTGATACTCGCTGGTCAACCTATATCAAAATAAATTCAACCTTACACGCATGTTTTAAAGTCAGAATTACAAAGTGCCAATAAAAAGCAATAAAATTTTACGACCGAGGCCCGTCGCTTGGACAAGGAATGAATGGAGTCGAACTGCCCAATATTTTAATTTAATTATTTTTTGTTTAACGTGTTTTAAAAAAATGGTGTAATGTAATATTCTATTCTATGGTGTAAATTGGTGTATAAGTGTAACGGTAAGTGTAAAGGTTATAATTTAAATATGTTTTTGGATAGGGCACCACATTCATTTAGTAATTAAAGTAATTGAAACAGTGATAATTTTATTTATTCTTTAAAGATTCTTCAAAAATTTAAAGATATTGCTTGACAAACAACTTTAATCGATTCTGCACACCTGACTGGGTCTCGAGGAAAGCTAAAAAAAACTCGTCTTTAATTTCATTCATCATCATCATCCTATAATGTTCCTACTGCTGGGACACGGCCTCCTCTCAATGAAAGGGGGATGGGCTATAATCTACCACGCGGGCCCAGTGCGGATTGATAGATGTCACATGTCTTCGAATTTTTAGTTCTTGGACATGCCCGGTTTCCTCACGATGTTTTCCTTTACCGTTTTGAGAGCAGTGGTGATGAAATAAATTACACAAAGTAATGCGCCTGTATGGGTTCGAACCCACGACCTACTGTTCGTAAGTCGGGGCCGCCCCCACTGGGCCACCGCTGCTCTCACAATAAAAAATTGCTAATTTGCTAATTTCATTACATGTGTTCAAAATTAAATCTGTAAAATGTTACTATAATATTGAGAGAAACCGTAAAGAAGTCTCATAAAACAAAAAAAAAACAATCATACTTTAACAATAAAAAATAATAAAAGAACAATAGCGTCTCCAACAAATGGAACAGAATCAACGCACATAACTCGAACAATTTAAGTGGGCATGCGATAGTATGATTAAATGCGTTTAGTAAGGGTCTTTACAATTGAGATGCCTTATAACTCCTGCTATTTATTACGACTTAATTTAAAAAATGTTTTTACGATGATTTCTTGACAAAATATCAGTATTTACAATACAGTGATAACAATTGAATAATGATAATATTAATACTTACCGAAAATATGAAATTACATCCATTTTTACCGTCCTGGACATGTGATTTTCACATTTTTTAAACGAGCACTGAGGCATGTTTACCGTCGGAGGGTTCAAATGTTACTAGATTAAAAGCGCACCCAAATGTTCAAGTGGGCGCTCATTCGGTGAGGACATTTTTTGTCACTGATTGTGTATCTAGTTTTTTATTAGTGATCGATGGTCAAAAACGATATAAGAGATTCTATTGTGGTATTCCTTGCTGTGAAACCATAATGTAGGAGTATAGGACTCCGATCCGTCCGGCTAATAGGTATTGATCCCTCGTCCGGACTTTTTTGGCCTAGTAATTTGTCTGAACTTCTCGATTTGGACGGGATATCTTTCAGAAAAATTACTTTTTTGAATAAAAACAAGCACGAGAAAAGTGCAGTGATGGGTCCCTGTATCAAACGATGAGAAGTCATCTTAGGTTGAAGCACAAGCCAGCTCAACCTATTTCAACTAATAACAAGTAACATTGACGTGAACTAGAGGGACATAATAATACTTTTATCTATACGCATACCTAAGCGGAACCAATGACGTATT
Organism: Xestia xanthographa; assembly: GCA_905147715.2. NCBI lineage: Eukaryota > Metazoa > Arthropoda > Insecta > Lepidoptera > Noctuidae > Xestia > Xestia xanthographa. The sequence continues at coordinate 32,468,577 of LR990644.1, forward strand.
ATATATAGACACGTCATGAACCAACATCGCGGCGCTTAAAAACGGCGAAAATACTAGAACTACTTATAAGCGTGAAGAAAGAGAAAGAAAATATGACACCGAACGGCGGGATGCCTGTTGCGAGAGGGAGATAAATATACATCTTCAGTCACGTCACAGGATTTATTAAATTATAAACAAACGTAGCGTCGCGCGACAGGTTGGTGCGTAACTAAGCGCGATGTGGCCAATTGGCTTCATTTCATGTTGTCATTTTAGAGTGCGGACAACGTATCTATAGTTTATATATCATTGAGCGGAACCTACTTATCTCCTGAATTACTGTGACACAGTAGATAGGATGATGATGGTACCTACTACTAAGTTGACGTATCCCAACCAGATTTAGTTAGATGAATAAACTTGTGGAATGTACGAACGGCTCGGCCCGACCGTATAGATATGGAACGGAACGTCACCGTCCAAGTAACATCAGCTCCGTTATTTAAAATCTTTCATAAATCAATCAACAATATTTAAGTGATAAAACATAGTGAATTAGTGAAAGGACACTCGTATGCATATGTGACAATGTTATTAGAGAAAAAGACTTACCACAAGTGAAGTTATAAAGAATATAAGAAACTGTGAACATTTTCAAAACCCAGCGAACTTTTGTGACAAAAATTGTGCATGTGTGTAAATATAAACTATTACTGCATGATTTTGACCTCACTTATGGAAAAAAACAGTGAGTGGAAACACAAATGTAAATATAATAATTTAAATTTTAACCGTTCGAAACGTACGTTCCTCAAACAAAGAGTTGAACTTTGGACCTGCCCGACACTTGACTTAAAAGTTTTATCAGATCAAGAGGTATCTGGTCACCAAATTCAACACTAATTGATACGTTCAAATGGCTTGTTGACATAACAGGCGACTGCTGACCGTCCCCGATCTGTTTGGTACAAGTTCAAACCCCGTAACTTGTGATTCTTTTTGTGAATGTTAAGTTGATTAATATTCTCTATCTACAATATAAATGACAAGTAACGAAGGACGAAACAAACACAATAACTAAACTTGAAGTTCTTATAGACCTGCATACCAACAGAGGGCGCTACCATAGCTTCTAATAAAATGGACTCCGACAGCAATAACGTAACATACCGCAAACCCTATAGAACGAGCTCACTAATCAACATAGCTAACCTATCAGATGGTAACGAGAAAACTTTATTCGACACAACAATGATGAGCCTACCAGACAGTTTTAACGATAATAGTGGAGTCATAAGTGAGCTTACTGAACAAAACAATACACTTAAGAATCAATTATTGAGCGCACAACAAGAAATAGAAAATTTAAACAGTGAAAACTTTGTTCTCAAATCCGAATTGCAAAATATGATAAAAACTATTAACGCATACAAAAAAATATGCTCAACGCCTGAGAAAAAAAGTACTGCAACGACACGCAAAAATACACTGCACGAACTAAACTCACCAAGTTCCCGGAATCAGGAATGCGAATCGCAACGCAATTTTAACAAAGAAACTCAAACTACCAACAGCCGTACCCAGACGCCAAATAAAGTAAAAGAGATATCTGCGCAACGCAACAAACATAAAGAGACACAAACTACCAATAGCCGTACTCACATGCCAAATAAAGTTAAAGAGGTATCTAGTAATAAGGAGCAGATTTCAATAGTAGTACCGAAGCCTACACGAAAGAATAAACTGTGTATTCTGAGTTGTAACACAATAAAGGGATCCTCATCAATAGTTGAAGAAGTTTTCTACGACTACTTTGACTACTGTCACTACGTAATGCCCAACAGCACCACAAAACGACTCGTTAGTAATATCGAACAAAAAGTCAAAGGCTTCACCATGAACGATTATTGCTTACTGTTCATTGGAGGAAATGATATAAAAGAGGAGAGCAACTATTTAAATTTAATAAAGACAATAAATGAATCTCTCCGTAAAGTCTCATACACCAACATAATTATCTGTCTCCCAACATATATAACAGGAGCACCGATATACAACTTTAAAGTTGACATGTTCAACAACATGCTTTATCTAGATATACAACATCATGAGTACGCATACATCTACGACAGCAATCGTAACTTATCACAAGAGATGTTCTCCTACTCTACAGGCAAAATAAATAAATACGGAATGAGAAATATATATGACAATATTATGAGTAACATACTAGTCGACTTACACCTATTTGGTCAGAACAACGTACAGAATAATTGCAACATACAAGACACTTCTTCCGATAACAACGAGCAAAACGCAAGCCCCAACGAAAACTCAAACTTTTTTCGTCTATAATAACATATATGTTCTACACCAAAATATCGCCGGACTCCTAAACAAAAGTGACAGTCTAAGTATCTGTTTGGAAGAGCTGCGAAATAAGAAAAAATCTATCGATGTTGTATGTATTACGGAACATTTTATGACGCCTGAGCAAGAAGAATTATTAAATATACCTAACTATAACATAGCTATAAGTTTCTCAAGAGAATGTAAAAGAGGTGGTGCATGTGTGTTAACAAAAATTGGACATCACTATAAAGTAGTAAATTTAAACAAGTATTGTGTTAAAAATTTGATTGAATGTTGCGCAATTGAATTAACCGAACATGGTATTATTATTGTGTGTATTTATAGGGTCCCAAATTCCGACATAAATACTTTCTATGACAAATTGGAAAATATTCTCCATCTAGTATGTTTTCAACGTAATAAAAAAATTATCGTTTGTGGGGACTTTAACATAAATACATTAAAAAGAAATAAACAGACCCTAGATTTTGAATATATGCTTTTAAACTATAATTTAAAATTGCAATTCTCTCAACCCACTAGAATAAGCAGTGGGACATGTTTGGATAACTTCGCGCACAATATCAGAGGTTGCAAGGGGGAAATTATTGAATTTGGACTGTCAGACCACACCACACAAGTTCTAAGATGCCCGGTTAAAAAAACATGTGCTATTAAGTCATGGCGCATTAGACGGAGGAACTATTGCCAAGAATATTTGGATACATTTAAAAATTGTATAAAAAGTCTCTCATTCTCAGACATTTACAAAACTTCGGACGCTAATGAGGCTTATGGCTATTTTTTGGAACTATTTCAATGCTTTTATGATCTCTGTTTTCCTTACGAAACTATAACTAAGTCGCTAACTAAAAAATCCAAGTGGATCTCAAAGGGTATAAAAAAATGCAGCAAAAGGAAACGTGTGCTTCTGTGGCAATATAGAACCAAGCCCACTCTTAAAAACAAAACTACGTTCAAAACATATTCTCGTAGACTTAAAAAAATTATATCTTTAACCCAAAAATCCCAAAATAATTATTTTATCAAAACATCACAAAATAAATCTAAAGCGACATGGACCGTAATTAACAATAATAAAGCCTACTTTCCTAAAGAACCTATAACTGCAATAAAAACTGACACAAAGATCGTTACGAATCCTACTGAAATAGCAAACTCCTTCAACGAATATTTTATTAACCAAGTATCTAATTCAAATCATAGCTTATCACAAGAAATTCCCACTCATTCAAACAGTTTGAACTCATTATTTATGGAACCAACTTTGCCGCATGACATTATAAATCATATTAGGTCTCTGAGAGATACAAACAGTGTAGGTAGTGATGGAATATGCACAAAAGTCATAAAAACAGTCTCTCAATACATAGCCCCACCTCTTAGTTATATATTCAATTTATGTATTGAGAATGGTATCTTTCCGGAGAATCTCAAAACCTCCATAGTTACCCCACTTTATAAAAAAGGAGACAAATGTCTAATGAAAAATTATAGACCTGTTGCGTTAATACCTATATTTGCAAAAATATTTGAAAAAGTCATTTATAAAGCACTTTACACTTACCTAGAGAAATCAAACATTTTACTTGATGAACAGAAAGGATTTCGCAAGAACAGGACAATTAACATGGCTATCCATGATCTGATACGCCCTATCTTATCAAATGTGGATAAAAGAAATGCCGTGTGTGCTATATATATGGACCTAACGAAGGCTTTTGACTACGTAGATTATAAAATACTATTAAATAAATTAGAGAAATATGGTATAAGAGGCAACATTTTAAATCTTATTGAATCTTACTTGCACAATAGAAAACAGATTTTAGAGATAACACGTATTTGCCCACGCACTGGTTACGAACGAAGATACAGGTCTAGTAGTAGGATTATTAAATATGGAGTCCCACAAGGCAGTGTGTTGGGACCTCCACTATTCTTGACTTATATAAATGATCTGCCTAGAGAAATAAAGCATCCGATGGTATTGTTTGCTGATGACAGCACGGTAGTAATAAAATGTGACGATCCTAATACATACGAAGCAGAGATAAATTTGACATTGAATAAAATAATTACGTGGCTAAATAATAATAATCTTGTAATAAATCTAGAGAAGACGAAAATAATGCACTTTTACCAAAGGATTTCTAATATTAACCTTGACATTAACTACTTGGGGACTAAACTAGAGTCGGCAACTATGACTAGGTTCCTTGGTGTTATTATAGATAATAACTTGTCCTGGAAACCTCAAACGGAAGACATTTGTAAAAAAGTCAATAAATTTGCATATGCACTCCATAAATTGGCTAAAATAGTTAGCCTAGAATCTCTTTTAATGGCTTACCATGGCTATGTTGCATCCACACTAAGATATGGGATAATATATTGGGGCAATTCAGTAAATAAGGAGTATGTCTTCAAGGCTCAAAAAAGATGCATCAGAGCTATGTGTGGATTACAAAGTACCGACAGCTGTCAACCTCTATTTAAAAGCCTGAAAATCTTAACCTTGCCTTGCCTGTATATTTATGAGGTAAATATATTTGTTAAAACAAACATGAACCTATATGAAATCGCTTTTAAAAGTAAATATAGGAAACTACGCGATAGAAATAACTTAGAGCTTAAATTACCATATGCAGGTACGGCTTTAATGAGGAAAAGCTTTTTTTGTATGGCCCAAAGAATATTTAACAAGTTACCTTGCTCAATAAAAAATCTAAATTTGGTCAATTTCAAGCATAAATTACGTACTATATTAATACAGAAATGTTACTATAGTCTAAACGACTACTTTGATGACAGCTCTTTGACATAATGATATTTGTATACTTGTAACATGACAATAAAAGCATGACGACTCAACAGTTCTAGACAATATCAATTTTAAACATGTTTCGTAACAGTAACATAATGCCATCATGACTATTTTTAATTATTGACATTTTATTATTTAATTGAATATTGACATTGCCTGACATTATCTATGCATTTTATTAAAATTGATATTGATTCTGCTAATTTAAACTTTTACTTCTCTAGAATATTATTACCTATAGATTAATTTACTATTTAATTGGCAAAATTTGTACGCCAAATGGCAAAACATGGAGAAACTTTAATATGTATTGTACCATCCTGCACACTGTTGTTACCTGTGTTTACAAATAAAGACTATTGATTGATTGATTGATTGAATGTTTATTTCGCAATGTTTCGAAAAAATATTGTGACATAGTCTGGTTCTGGTATATCAATTATGTACCTACTTGTTGTAAAGTACATTTGTAATAAATTTTATGTAAGTAGATAAGGTATTATTCTCTACGTAGTCGTAGTAAAACTATAATTCATGTTAATCACAGTGGCTCTGTTGATCAATGTGATTATGTTCAAATCTATAAGTTCTATTATTTTCAGATTCTTTCAAAATGAAACTAGGTAGGTATAAGTGATTAAGTATAAAAAACAACACTAGTTCCATCATGGAACTATTAATGGTACTAGTTACAATGAAGGTATAAACGCTGTTATGAGTCCCGAGTGCGGTAGCGAGTTAACTAACTTACCTAATTTCGGAGATACGCGCTGAAATCGCATGCCCAACGCCCATTGGCTCACAGATCACGCAGGCGCGAGTTAAGACCGCGGACACATGATGGGATAATCCTAATTAATATTTACTTTACTGTGCTGCTTTCAATGATATTGTAATGGGAATGGGATGTTCATTAACATCATATGTACTAGTTTTAAAGCCATAGGCATAACGCCTTAGTAAAAAATAAAAATGTTCAATGTGATAATTATTTTGTTTTATTTACTTTTCCAACGTGGCATCTTTACCAAGAAATCATCCACCATCATCTTAACAGTTCGGAATCACCCGGTTATGGGCCTCCCCTTTTTTCGCAATTCCCGGTTCTGTGCGTCGCGTCGCTCATCCAGGTAGGTAGATGTTTCCCGCGACTTTGACGATATCGTCAAACCAACGAGCTTTGAGATGGCCCTGGTTTCTTTGGCCTTACCAAATACGAATTAGGTACTGTACACCAACAACACATATGTGACAAAAATGCGGTGCACACGAATTATACAACTAAATAGTTTTGGAATGTCCAATCTTTTTGTAGGTGTTTGCGGTGAAATTGTGGCTTGGCCTGAAGGTCACGCATGTACGTTTATATGCTCTGGTGTTTAAAAGGTTAAATCAATCATCCTCTTTTTCAACATGAAAAATAGATTTTATTTATTTCACTAACAGGACTCAAAATAGGGAGTAAAACCACAAAAGACCGGGTATAAAAAATAATTTATTGTAAAAAAAAAACAAATTAAGTATTGCAATCACATTACTGGTTATGGCAAGTCAGTGTTTGTTCTGGTGCATGTGCGACACTATGGCTAGGGCTCCGCCCGGGATGAAGCGCACGAAGTTGTCCGCGGTCAGCGGGCCCAGTGCGTACATCCCTTCAGGAGCGTTCAGGATCTCGTGCGAAGACTTATCTATGGCGATAGGGTTGGCCCTCCCGTCCACGGCCTTCTTCGGATCAATACCGAAACCGAGACCAGAAGAATATGGATTGATCGCTTCACAAGTACACTTAACCGTCTCGTCCGAATATGGAATGATTTGACATTTCTCGATCATATCGCTGTCTTTAACCTTCTCATTATTGCGCTTATTACAATCTGGCTCAATACATTTTGTGTCAGTGTTGCCATTGATTTCGGAATAATTTAAATATCTAGACTTGCAACTCTGGATGCTTTGACCGAGCATGGATTTGATGTAATGCCAGTGGTTTTTCAGGAAGCATTGTTTTTCTTCGATTTTCCTTTTTGTTTTGGATTCGTCGATACACTTCGCGCAGTCAATTTTGATGTCAATGCAGTCTAGATAGTTTGTTTGTAAGAAGAATAGGTCTGGTTTGGCGCCAATGAAGACGCCGATGAGGTAGACTTGTATTTCTGTGATCTCTTTAGTGTTGAGGTTGAGGAGTTTGACTCGCTTGAGCGACAGCGCGTAGTCCTCGATGTCGTCGGAGTTGAGTTTGTGCGAGGGGTCGTTCTCGGGGGTCACTTCTAAGATGGTGTGTTCTGGGTAGGGCGTGTAGTTGTTGTGGTTGCCGGAGGGGCCGTCGCACATCATCTTGTACACCTGGAGGGAGAAACAGACATTAAATTAGAACTTGGTATCAGGGATAAGGAGGCAAATGATTAACGGCCGTTTTCTATAACTTACTTACGAATAACTGTTAGTTAATATGCCTACGCCTCGTAGCTATACATATCCTATCCACGTCACCTACCTGTCACTAGATTCATAAAATCAAAGAAAGCTTTTCTGTGGCGATTTGTTTCTAACGGTCCGTAAGCTAACTGTACAATGTCCCAAAAATATCTCGCAAAGAAATAAAACAAGGGTGTCCAGAGTAAGACAAAACTTTAATTCATAATGTACCGAGGAGGTCATACCTTGCACGAAAATCTTAACACCGCGATCTACAAATGTGACGTAGCGGCACAACGCCATCTGTTATGGAATAGCGGTACTAAACTAATGACAATGTTGATTTTCGTAGATAATTATTTGAGCAGATTAGACACTAACTGTCAAACAGACAGAGGTACCTTCCGTTACCTGTAAGTAAGTTATTGAAAATGGCCGGCCCATGGTATATAATATTTTTGGTTTCCTACATCAATGGCTTAGTCTCTGCAGAGATTGATCGCCATTTCCGAAATTCGGCCTGGAGGAATTCTTAACTTTTAACGGTCGTTGACCTCTCACGTAGCTCCCAAATATTAGGTAAGTAATAGCTGACGTCACGCGGTTTCACCCGCGTAGTTATCGTTCCCGTGGGAGTACGGGAATAAAATGTAGCCTATAGCACTCACGAATAATGTAGCTTTCTAAAATTGGTTCATAACTTCCGGAGATTACCCCCTGCATACAAACTGACAAACAAATGTTACCTCTTTATAATATTTATTATTAGGTAATAAGTCCGTACCTGACAGTAGTCCGGGTAGGCCTGGGGCTCCAGCCTCACTAACGCGTCTGCAGGCGTCCTGTGCAGGTGTCGCGCGTGCAGACCAGCTCGTAAGGAGAGCCACACTGCGTCTGCGGCGGACACTCCTGAACCCACGATCAGGACTGAGGGTGGACTTGGGGAGGCTGGAATAAGAAGACAAGATTATTAAAATAGGTATATAGAAAATGGGATTCATGGTGACATAATTATGATAACTAAAGAATGAATTGTAATTTTAAGTGGTACTGAGTACTTGTACCGCCCTCTCGAGTGGAGCGAGTGAGTGCAGCGCGTGGCGCGCGACGTCGTGCGCCAGAGTGTTGGTAGTGCTACATACCGTGGGTACTGAGTACTTGTACCGCCCTCTCGAGTGGAGCGAGTGAGTGCAGCGCGTGGCGCGCGACGTCGTGCGCCAGAGTGTTGGTAGTGCTACATACCGTGGGTACTGAGTACTTGTACCGCCCTCTCGAGTGGAGCGAGTGAGTGCAGCGCGTGGCGCGCGACGTCGTGCGCCAGAGTGTTGGTAGTGCTACATACCGTGGGTACTGAGTACTTGTACCGCCCTCTCGAGTGGAGCGAGTGAGTGCAGCGCGTGGCGCGCGACGTCGTGCGCCAGAGTGTTGGTAGTGCTACATACCGTGGGTACTGAGTACTTGTACCGCCCTCTCGAGTGGAGCGAGTGAGTGCAGCGCGTGGCGCGCGACGTCGTGCGCCAGAGTGTTGGTAGTGCTACATACCGTGGGTACTGAGTACTTGTACCGCCCTCTCGAGTGGAGCGAGTGAGTGCAGCGCGTGGCGCGCGACGTCGTGCGCCAGAGTGTTGGTAGTGCTACATACCGTGGGTACTGAGTACTTGTACCGCCCTCTCGAGTGGAGCGAGTGAGTGCAGCGCGTGGCGCGCGACGTCGTGCGCCAGAGTGTTGGTAGTGCTACATACCGTGGGTACTGAGTACTTGTACCGCCCTCTCGAGTGGAGCGAGTGAGTGCAGCGCGTGGCGCGCGACGTCGTGCGCCAGAGTGTTGGTAGTGCTACATACCGTGGGTACTGAGTACTTGTACCGCCCTCTCGAGTGGAGCGAGTGAGTGCAGCGCGTGGCGCGCGACGTCGTGCGCCAGAGTGTTGGTAGTGCTACATACCGTGGGTACTGAGTACTTGTACCGCCCTCTCGAGTGGAGCGAGTGAGTGCAGCGCGTGGCGCGCGACGTCGTGCGCCAGAGTGTTGGTAGTGCTACATACCGTGGGTACTGAGTACTTGTACCGCCCTCTCGAGTGGAGCGAGTGAGTGCAGCGCGTGGCGCGCGACGTCGTGCGCCAGAGTGTTGGTAGTGCTACATACCGTGGGTACTGAGTACTTGTACCGCCCTCTCGAGTGGAGCGAGTGAGTGCAGCGCGTGGCGCGCGACGTCGTGCGCCAGAGTGTTGGTAGTGCTACATACCGTGGGTACTGAGTACTTGTACCGCCCTCTCGAGTGGAGCGAGTGAGTGCAGCGCGTGGCGCGCGACGTCGTGCGCCAGAGTGTTGGTAGTGCTACATACCGTGGGTACTGAGTACTTGTACCGCCCTCTCGAGTGGAGCGAGTGAGTGCAGCGCGTGGCGCGCGACGTCGTGCGCCAGAGTGTTGGTAGTGCTACATACCGTGGGTACTGAGTACTTGTACCGCCCTCTCGAGTGGAGCGAGTGAGTGCAGCGCGTGGCGCGCGACGTCGTGCGCCAGAGTGTTGGTAGTGCTACATACCGTGGGTACTGAGTACTTGTACCGCCCTCTCGAGTGGAGCGAGTGAGTGCAGCGCGTGGCGCGCGACGTCGTGCGCCAGAGTGTTGGTAGTGCTACATACCGTGGGTACTGAGTACTTGTACCGCCCTCTCGAGTGGAGCGAGTGAGTGCAGCGCGTGGCGCGCGACGTCGTGCGCCAGAGTGTTGGTAGTGCTACATACCGTGGGTACTGAGTACTTGTACCGCCCTCTCGAGTGGAGCGAGTGAGTGCAGCGCGTGGCGCGCGACGTCGTGCGCCAGAGTGTTGGTAGTGCTACATACCGTGGGTACTGAGTACTTGTACCGCCCTCTCGAGTGGAGCGAGTGAGTGCAGCGCGTGGCGCGCGACGTCGTGCGCCAGAGTGTTGGTAGTGCTACATACCGTGGGTACTGAGTACTTGTACCGCCCTCTCGAGTGGAGCGAGTGAGTGCAGCGCGTGGCGCGCGACGTCGTGCGCCAGAGTGTTGGTAGTGCTACATACCGTGGGTACTGAGTACTTGTACCGCCCTCTCGAGTGGAGCGAGTGAGTGCAGCGCGTGGCGCGCGACGTCGTGCGCCAGAGTGTTGGTAGTGCTACATACCGTGGGTACTGAGTACTTGTACCGCCCTCTCGAGTGGAGCGAGTGAGTGCAGCGCGTGGCGCGCGACGTCGTGCGCCAGAGTGTTGGTAGTGCTACATACCGTGGGTACTGAGTACTTGTACCGCCCTCTCGAGTGGAGCGAGTGAGTGCAGCGCGTGGCGCGCGACGTCGTGCGCCAGAGTGTTGGTAGTGCTACATACCGTGGGTACTGAGTACTTGTACCGCCCTCTCGAGTGGAGCGAGTGAGTGCAGCGCGTGGCGCGCGACGTCGTGCGCCAGAGTGTTGGTAGTGCTACATACCGTGGGTACTGAGTACTTGTACCGCCCTCTCGAGTGGAGCGAGTGAGTGCAGCGCGTGGCGCGCGACGTCGTGCGCCAGAGTGTTGGTAGTGCTACATACCGTGGGTACTGAGTACTTGTACCGCCCTCTCGAGTGGAGCGAGTGAGTGCAGCGCGTGGCGCGCGACGTCGTGCGCCAGAGTGTTGGTAGTGCTACATACCGTGGGTACTGAGTACTTGTACCGCCCTCTCGAGTGGAGCGAGTGAGTGCAGCGCGTGGCGCGCGACGTCGTGCGCCAGAGTGTTGGTAGTGCTACATACCGTGGGTACTGAGTACTTGTACCGCCCTCTCGAGTGGAGCGAGTGAGTGCAGCGCGTGGCGCGCGACGTCGTGCGCCAGAGTGTTGGTAGTGCTACATACCGTGGGTACTGAGTACTTGTACCGCCCTCTCGAGTGGAGCGAGTGAGTGCAGCGCGTGGCGCGCGACGTCGTGCGCCAGAGTGTTGGTAGTGCTACATACCGTGGGTACTGAGTACTTGTACCGCCCTCTCGAGTGGAGCGAGTGAGTGCAGCGCGTGGCGCGCGACGTCGTGCGCCAGAGTGTTGGTAGTGCTACATACCGTGGGTACTGAGTACTTGTACCGCCCTCTCGAGTGGAGCGAGTGAGTGCAGCGCGTGGCGCGCGACGTCGTGCGCCAGAGTGTTGGTAGTGCTACATACCGTGGGTACTGAGTACTTGTACCGCCCTCTCGAGTGGAGCGAGTGAGTGCAGCGCGTGGCGCGCGACGTCGTGCGCCAGAGTGTTGGTAGTGCTACATACCGTGGGTACTGAGTACTTGTACCGCCCTCTCGAGTGGAGCGAGTGAGTGCAGCGCGTGGCGCGCGACGTCGTGCGCCAGAGTGTTGGTAGTGCTACATACCGTGGGTACTGAGTACTTGTACCGCCCTCTCGAGTGGAGCGAGTGAGTGCAGCGCGTGGCGCGCGACGTCGTGCGCCAGAGTGTTGGTAGTGCTACATACCGTGGGTACTGAGTACTTGTACCGCCCTCTCGAGTGGAGCGAGTGAGTGCAGCGCGTGGCGCGCGACGTCGTGCGCCAGAGTGTTGGTAGTGCTACATACCGTGGGTACTGAGTACTTGTACCGCCCTCTCGAGTGGAGCGAGTGAGTGCAGCGCGTGGCGCGCGACGTCGTGCGCCAGAGTGTTGGTAGTGCTACATACCGTGGGTACTGAGTACTTGTACCGCCCTCTCGAGTGGAGCGAGTGAGTGCAGCGCGTGGCGCGCGACGTCGTGCGCCAGAGTGTTGGTAGTGCTACATACCGTGGGTACTGAGTACTTGTACCGCCCTCTCGAGTGGAGCGAGTGAGTGCAGCGCGTGGCGCGCGACGTCGTGCGCCAGAGTGTTGGTAGTGCTACATACCGTGGGTACTGAGTACTTGTACCGCCCTCTCGAGTGGAGCGAGTGAGTGCAGCGCGTGGCGCGCGACGTCGTGCGCCAGAGTGTTGGTAGTGCTACATACCGTGGGTACTGAGTACTTGTACCGCCCTCTCGAGTGGAGCGAGTGAGTGCAGCGCGTGGCGCGCGACGTCGTGCGCCAGAGTGTTGGTAGTGCTACATACCGTGGGTACTGAGTACTTGTACCGCCCTCTCGAGTGGAGCGAGTGAGTGCAGCGCGTGGCGCGCGACGTCGTGCGCCAGAGTGTTGGTAGTGCTACATACCGTGGGTACTGAGTACTTGTACCGCCCTCTCGAGTGGAGCGAGTGAGTGCAGCGCGTGGCGCGCGACGTCGTGCGCCAGAGTGTTGGTAGTGCTACATACCGTGGGTACTGAGTACTTGTACCGCCCTCTCGAGTGGAGCGAGTGAGTGCAGCGCGTGGCGCGCGACGTCGTGCGCCAGAGTGTTGGTAGTGCTACATACCGTGGGTACTGAGTACTTGTACCGCCCTCTCGAGTGGAGCGAGTGAGTGCAGCGCGTGGCGCGCGACGTCGTGCGCCAGAGTGTTGGTAGTGCTACATACCGTGGGTACTGAGTACTTGTACCGCCCTCTCGAGTGGAGCGAGTGAGTGCAGCGCGTGGCGCGCGACGTCGTGCGCCAGAGTGTTGGTAGTGCTACATACCGTGGGTACTGAGTACTTGTACCGCCCTCTCGAGTGGAGCGAGTGAGTGCAGCGCGTGGCGCGCGACGTCGTGCGCCAGAGTGTTGGTAGTGCTACATACCGTGGGTACTGAGTACTTGTACCGCCCTCTCGAGTGGAGCGAGTGAGTGCAGCGCGTGGCGCGCGACGTCGTGCGCCAGAGTGTTGGTAGTGCTACATACCGTGGGTACTGAGTACTTGTACCGCCCTCTCGAGTGGAGCGAGTGAGTGCAGCGCGTGGCGCGCGACGTCGTGCGCCAGAGTGTTGGTAGTGCTACATACCGTGGGTACTGAGTACTTGTACCGCCCTCTCGAGTGGAGCGAGTGAGTGCAGCGCGTGGCGCGCGACGTCGTGCGCCAGAGTGTTGGTAGTGCTACATACCGTGGGTACTGAGTACTTGTACCGCCCTCTCGAGTGGAGCGAGTGAGTGCAGCGCGTGGCGCGCGACGTCGTGCGCCAGAGTGTTGGTAGTGCTACATACCGTGGGTACTGAGTACTTGTACCGCCCTCTCGAGTGGAGCGAGTGAGTGCAGCGCGTGGCGCGCGACGTCGTGCGCCAGAGTGTTGGTAGTGCTACATACCGTGGGTACTGAGTACTTGTACCGCCCTCTCGAGTGGAGCGAGTGAGTGCAGCGCGTGGCGCGCGACGTCGTGCGCCAGAGTGTTGGTAGTGCTACATACCGTGGGTACTGAGTACTTGTACCGCCCTCTCGAGTGGAGCGAGTGAGTGCAGCGCGTGGCGCGCGACGTCGTGCGCCAGAGTGTTGGTAGTGCTACATACCGTGGGTACTGAGTACTTGTACCGCCCTCTCGAGTGGAGCGAGTGAGTGCAGCGCGTGGCGCGCGACGTCGTGCGCCAGAGTGTTGGTAGTGCTACATACCGTGGGTACTGAGTACTTGTACCGCCCTCTCGAGTGGAGCGAGTGAGTGCAGCGCGTGGCGCGCGACGTCGTGCGCCAGAGTGTTGGTAGTGCTACATACCGTGGGTACTGAGTACTTGTACCGCCCTCTCGAGTGGAGCGAGTGAGTGCAGCGCGTGGCGCGCGACGTCGTGCGCCAGAGTGTTGGTAGTGCTACATACCGTGGGTACTGAGTACTTGTACCGCCCTCTCGAGTGGAGCGAGTGAGTGCAGCGCGTGGCGCGCGACGTCGTGCGCCAGAGTGTTGGTAGTGCTACATACCGTGGGTACTGAGTACTTGTACCGCCCTCTCGAGTGGAGCGAGTGAGTGCAGCGCGTGGCGCGCGACGTCGTGCGCCAGAGTGTTGGTAGTGCTACATACCGTGGGTACTGAGTACTTGTACCGCCCTCTCGAGTGGAGCGAGTGAGTGCAGCGCGTGGCGCGCGACGTCGTGCGCCAGAGTGTTGGTAGTGCTACATACCGTGGGTACTGAGTACTTGTACCGCCCTCTCGAGTGGAGCGAGTGAGTGCAGCGCGTGGCGCGCGACGTCGTGCGCCAGAGTGTTGGTAGTGCTACATACCGTGGGTACTGAGTACTTGTACCGCCCTCTCGAGTGGAGCGAGTGAGTGCAGCGCGTGGCGCGCGACGTCGTGCGCCAGAGTGTTGGTAGTGCTACATACCGTGGGTACTGAGTACTTGTACCGCCCTCTCGAGTGGAGCGAGTGAGTGCAGCGCGTGGCGCGCGACGTCGTGCGCCAGAGTGTTGGGCCGGTCGGCACCGCCGCTCGCCACCACCAGCCGCAAGCACACGTAGCGGAATGGACGACAGGACGATATGTCGAAACTGGAAGTAGACGAAAAATATACTTAGGAATAAATTTATAAGTCTGATTTCTAAAAAACACTAGGTAAGAGTTAGCTGAATGATTGCCTGCTATTATTGCAGTATTGGAATTTCAACTCTATGCGCTGAGCTGATAGTTGTGTGTGCAATAGAGCGGATTTATCTAGGCACTTATTTTTCTGTTCTATAAAATAGACATGAGACGTAAGGGGATATTTTAAAAACTGATTCTAAAGTAATAGTATATTGTTACCCTAGGGGTGATTGTGAAAGTAACTTATTTAGTCCCGAGACGGGGTTTGGTGCCCGAGCGAAGCGAGGGCGCTAATAGTTCGAGGGACTAAATAAGTCTTTAACCCGAGGTAAACACTGTGCTTTTCATTACGAATACAAGGAAAATAAAAATAAAAACATTCAATTAACAAATGAAGATCCGACCACGGAAGACCGCTTTCCCGCCTATTTTGCTTTTTTTTCTGTGGCCAGCCAGCTATTCAGCCATTACCTATTTTTCATTCTCATCATCGAAAAAATGGTAAATATTTTGCCCAAATCTATCTTTATTTTAAAGAAATAGTTGAAACTTAATTATAATAAAGTTATTTAAAAAATATATATTTTCTAATTAATACTTAATTGTATGTTATTTCAATTTTACATCGTGGCTGTATAGAAAGTTGGATCATGGTTCAATAGAAAAATGAACATTTTTTTTAAAATAATTTGGCAGCTGTCAGTTGAAAACGATTCTCCCTAGGGCTGAAAAGTATTACTTTCAACCCGCTCCTCAGGCAACTTTAGACCTACTTTCCGAGTATGAGTAATGAAAAAGTTATTATTGTTCCGGACATTTTTATTCACTGAATGATTTTATCTGAATTCAAATGATCGGGTTTACAATTAGTGAAACAAGATTATTTTGGTATAAATGAGAAAGGAAATGTTATTGTTATTGTCCACCTATAGATGGCGTTAGCGGTTACGTTTGAACATAATATGTTCTTTATTTTTTTATGGGATTCCCACAAGACTGATAAAATGCGCTGTTTCTAATTCCTCCTTACATTAGTGGCGGTAACTTCATACAAGCCTGAAAGCTTGGCTTGTCCTTGGAATCTTCTACTCTTCATGATGTTAGGGCTTCTGAACAGTCTGCTTGTCTTATGGGCTTCCCGTATTGTTGGCCCCTATGCATGCCTTATAGTAAGTCTATTAAAAAGTGTGTGTTATGCTTACCCCGCCACACAGAATTCGGCGTTAAGTGGACACTGCGTGTTGTGACAGCGCGGTCCACCGGTCTGTGGGATACGAGTCACGCTCGTCACTGTCACGCCAGATCGGAAGAATTTCTGCAAACAACACAGTTCATTTGTTAGAATCAGAGTTACTTAGGATCAAAGAAACTGCTAAATATTGAAATTCTCTGATCAAGAGAATGGGCTAATTGATTTAGTCCTTAGATTCGTATCACGACTGTTATTTTTTGTCAGTTTTATATGAAATGGCTGTAACACAATACGGTAAATTGATCGAATGATGGATTTTGTGAATTTGTTAAACAAAACTATTGATTTCTCTAGTGAAATCTTCAAGTTTTTCTAATTCGACAAGGGGCAAGCAGATGGGACAGGGTCTGACTTAAGTGAGAGTCGGTTTGAAAAGGTGAAGTCAAGGGGATGTGATGTGAGATTTTTCTGATAGGTATATAGCAGTTGTTGTTTCTCACCTGCAGCTTACAAGCATGCACGTATCTCCGGCAGTACTTGGCGACGGCGCGGGCGGAGAGGCGCGCGGCGCCGGCGGCGGCGTGCGGCGGCAGCGACAGCCACGCGCCCGGCGACAGCGTGCGCACGCCCGGCGGGAACGAGTGCCACGCGCCGCCCGGCGGGCCCCGCCCTAGCACTATGTGATCTATCTGGGGGGGAGGGGGTACATAATGAATGTTGGAACTTTCACTTTTGATGTGAAACGTCAATAGGCGCGGGTAAAACCAAAAAATGGCGTGACGACGCGTCGCCAACTGTCAAGTTGTCAACCCGGCCCACACAATCCTGAATATTACCGACCTGTTGAAGCAGCCTAAGATCTACATATTCGCGACTGTTTACAACAAGCCAGCTAGCTGGTCTCGGGGCACAGCGCTGGATTACAATCTCGTGACTTCGAGTTCGATCCCAGCATAAGGATTTTTTTTTTGTGAATCGAGTCATTTTGTTTTTATTTTATTTTGTGTTTGTTTTTATATTGACTTTTTTTTTAGGATATTACTTGTACAAAATAATTTCGATGTTTCGCATCTGCTAGGCGTCCCGTGACGGCTTAATTTTTTTCTTGTTCGTGTCACTTCTTCGGGGGACGCAGGGTAATTGAGTATAAAGTTAGAAGTTCTGTTTCTGTGTGTCACTGGCATAACAAAATTTTGAATGATGTCGGCCACTTCCAACGTCGGTTGAAGCGCACTTTGCAAGTATTCAGGCACATGTGGAAATTGTGGACTGTGTAACTGGGTTGTGGAGGTCAGATAGGCAGTCGCTCCATGTAAAATACTGGTATTCAGCTGCATCCGGTTAGACTGGAAGCCGAGCCCAACATAGTTGGGAAAAGGCTAGGCAGATGAAAAGATGATGTGGAAATTTGAAAGATGATTGGAATATAGTTTCAACTCAGCTCCACATCCGAAATTGGATTTTACAGAGACTTTTTCAAAGAAACGCGTTGGACTTTGAATCGTGTTTGTATGTTATGAATCATCTATAAGGTTTTTCAGTTATTGCACGAAATAATGTACAATTGCTTAACATTTTAGATTTATGTTTTATCAATTCTATGAAATCTTTAAAGACACTTTGGATGATAACAGTTTACTTTACTGAAGTAAGATAATAGTTTACTTAGGTAATAATACGATGATAAGCGTACACCAGTCAGAGGTACGGCCGAATGTTCCACCTATGAGTCTCCCCTGTTCCCATCTCATGGTAATAGCAGGAACCAACAACAACAGCTCATAACGTCCACTGCTGCACATAAGCCTCTCCCATGAATTTGCCGTAATCTCCACGCTTGGCAGGCGGATTGTAGATCGCAGTGATGAAAGACTAACAGAAAACGCTGACATTAGTCGCCTTATACGACACCCGTGAGTGTAATGGGTTGGTTCTATTCTACTCTGCCGGATACCACACGGCTGCAGGAACCGTGGGGTTGTAATCTATGGGAGTCCAACACAACCCTTCGTTCTCCCCAGAAGGATAGCATTCATGCTGATTACCCAACACCAAAAAATAAAGGTATACATACAGAGACTGTTAGTTACCTGTTTCTCTACGTCATACTTCCACTCGATGAGAGAGTCAGCCTGGATACCCATATCTGCACAGGGTCTTAGCAAATTGTCCATCTGGAAAGAAGAGACAACAAATGTTTAGTTTAACTGCAGAGTTGCAGACATTTTAATTTATTTAAACTTCATGTACAATAGTTGTACATAGGCGGACTTAATGCCACAAGGCATTCTCTACCAGTCAACTTTTAGGTCAAATAGGAAAACATAGTGATAGGGTACAAAAAATATCCAAAAAACTACAAAAATTATAATATAACCAGACCAGTTTTTCAGTCGGTATGGACCGGAATTAGTTTGGAATCCAGAATTCAATTTGTGAGTTTAAATGTTTGTAAACGCATCCACGATACTGGAGAAATTAATAGTGTGGAGCAGTAATTGGATAAAAAAATATTAGTCACTAAGCATCAAAATTGGTTTACCAGGAACAAACTAAATAGCTAGGTTATAGCGAGTTATTATTTGCTTGGAACAATATAAAACTGTAATTAGGTACTTAGATACTTCAACAAGAGTATTAGAGCACGTTCCGTGACGAAAGCTATTGTCTTATTATTATTTGAATGGCCCGTAATTTTGTATTTTTTATGACTAAATAATTTTAACTATGATCATTAATTTTTATGTGCCTTCATAAGTAACTTATTGCTACTATCTGTTTCTTTGTACATAGTTGTTTCAACGTGACCAATAGGCGAGACGACAAAAGAAATCTAATTAGTCCGTCAGATACTTAGATTTCCAAAAAATAATGGACACATATTTTTTCTTTTGTTACGTAAACAAAAATTGACAAATATGTGACGCTTTTAAAATTCTCAATACATCACGCCTAGGTATAAGTTTTTGCTAGTTCTGACGTTACTACGAGCCCCCACTCCCGAGTTTTGGTGCGTTTTATCTTTGTCAATATTCATTGATTTGAAAACAAAAAATAAGTGTCCATTATTTTCCAATACTCTAACTGACGGACCAAATAGATTTGCAATTTTTTGATACTGTCGTCATGCCTATTGTCTATGTTACAACTGAGCTCATACACTTATAGGCAGCAGCACCACCCCACTTAGTTTTTACCTTCCTATCCCGATCCTATGCTATATGCTATAAATGAGTGTTGCAGTATGGAGGTTTCATAAAAAATCTTGAACGGTTCAAGTTATGTCTGTCTCTGTTACTTTAGCCTAACTTTACCGTTCAAGGTTGTATCGGTGAATTTCCTTGTTTTAATAAAAAGTGGCGACATTTCTTCCTGTTCTGTGGTCGTGGCGGATTGAGGAAGTTGGCAGCTTTAGCTGGACGGAAGTCAATTGTATTTTAAATTGACAGATGAATTTTAAAATGAATAAAGATTTGTTCTCAATGACAAAGCATAATAGAGCTGCCGTGTATAAATGAATAAGCTAGTAGGTGAATTCCATTAAAAACATTGTAGCACTTCAATACCCGCAATTACAGACACAATTAAAATAACAATGCACCGTGCCTCTGGAGGCACGGCCGGGAGCATACAGGTTAAAACACAAATTTGGAAAAAACTGTGTCATAATTTATAAGAATAAATCGACCCGCTAGTTGCAACAATAGATGGAACAGTCACAAATTAGTTGAATTGAAATAAGTTACACTAAAGCTTATGTCAACATTTTGAAAATCGTTGCAGAAATAGGAAATTAAACGACGGTCACTTGCCTAGACCCTCAGATCATGATGGCCATGGAAGAAACAGGAGTATTTATGAAACGCACGTTCCCACGTGAGTCCATGCACTAGTGTAGAACGCTGGACTATTTTCTATCTAGGAACGTTTTGCTCGCATCTTGGCGACATCTCTGATGAGTACTAATTGACTAATGACCACCAATCAACAGCTGCCCACATGCTCGGAACGTGCCACGTGTATGTTACTTTTACATTGTAAAACTTACTAATTAGAAACAGTTGCTACATTAACCATTACTAATATCTCGGTTATCTTTAGAGTCTGTCTAATTTTAGTTAGATTATCTAGCTCTACTACACTACTACACTACATCAGCCCATAAAGTCCACTGCTGGACGTAAGCCTCTCCCATGAAGGGAGGAATTTGCCGTAATCTCCACGCTTGGCAGGCGGATTGGAGATCGCAGTGATGAAAGAGTAACAGAAAACGCTGCTGCCCATTCTCTGGTCTACGGAGGCGCAAGGTGTTCTGCCTCAGACATTAGTCGCCTTATACGACACCCGTGAGTGTAATGGGTTGGTTCTATTCTACTCTGCCGGATACCACACGGCTACATACCTAGGCTAGATACCTACGTATCTAGCTCTACTTAACTTAAATTTTTGGTTCGGTGAGCAACGAAAGATGGATAGATACCACTTACGTTAATTTCGTGTTTCATCATCATCATCATCATCATCTTCCTGTTCTTGTTCCATTCTATTTGGGGTCGTCGCAACACGTTTTCCTCTTCCATTCTCCTCTGTCAGACGTCACGGCATCATTTACTCCTTCCTATTTCATATCAGTCTTCACACAATCCATCCATCTTTTCTTTAGCCTTCCTCTCCCTCTCCATCCATCTACATCCATGTTCATGACTCTTTTAGGCACATGCGTTTCATCCCTTCTCATTACGGTTCGTCGGACAATCCTTACTAATTATAAAACTGGAGAGGTAGTCTGTCTTCCTGTCTTTCTGTTTCCACATCATCGCGTCTAGGTAGTATAACCTAAGCCTAGATATTTCGAACCGATTCTATTTCACGTTTTTTTTCTAAAAATAGCAACTTATTATCGAACAGGTCTTTCTAATTGATTATTCAAAGTGTGAGTAGGTACACAATTTTCATACAATTACAATGCGGTGTCATGTAGAGTTCACCTTACTGGAAAATTATGGATTTTCAATGAATAATGGTTCTTCACATAACATGTATTCTAAGGCGGCTCCCCGAGCAAATGACCTTGAGCGAGCAGTTTTTCGGAGCCTTCTCCTCTTTATCCAAAAGAAATACCAACTAATAAAAAATACATTAAATTACTACATATCCTTGACTCCAAAATTGTTGTTTCATTTTTTTTTTTAAGTTGCTTAATGTTTAATAAATCCCCTCACAACGAAACCATAGAAATGAGAAATAATGATTTATAAAATGCTACTCCTCGTAAAGTAACCATTATTTTGATTTGCTACTTATACTAATGGATAGGCAATTTAATAATGAATATAATTGTCGTTTTATTTTTTCCAAAAGACGTAAGTTTGATTTTATAAAGAATAAAAACCACTCATTTCGCACAATTCGGCCTGCAGTGACTGACGTAACGACCAATTCGTAGTGCAAGCTGATTAGAACTTTATTCTAACAGTATTTCAAGCGAAGTTTGAACCACCACAAATAGAGTTGCTAATTTTGCTCGGGGTACCGCCTTAATAATGAAATTAAATGTAAGAAAAGTGTTTAAAAAGGACATGAAGTAATTGGTACTTATGTTAAAGTTACTGAAGAATCTAATCGAAGTCTAGCCGCAAATTTTGACCACTCAATCATGTACATCTCACGCCTAGCCTTTTCCCAACTATGTCTGGGTCGGCTTCCAGTCAAACTGGATGCAGCTGAATACTAGTACTTTACATGGAGCGACTGCCACTGACTACCTGTAACGACTGTCAAAGATCTACAAATGACAGCCCGGACGTACTAACTTAAACGCACATTGGTTTAAATCTCTAAAAACTACACAATTTTGTTATCCTTCCAACAGGTACTTACCTGCCTACTACTCAATTCTGTTGACTTAACCTAACGACAGGTTGTCGTGACTAATAGACTATTCTACAGACAAATTACGAGTTATTTCAGTAATGGCGGGCTCCTGAACGGCGGCGCATGTGATTGACTTATAATGACAGCTTGCTATTGCTATTGTAGTGGTATTTTGAATATTAAAGCCGTGACTCAGGGATTTTTGTGTTTATTGGTGAATCAGCTAACGATTAGTGACTGGATTTTAATGGCTGTACTTTTACTTCTTGTTTAATTGACTTTATTGCCTTAATTATAACAATCTCTTAACTTAATTCTCAAGGGTGTCGTATAAGGCGACTAATGTCTGAGGCAGAACACCTTGCTCTTCCGTAGACCTGAGAATGGGCAGCAGCGTTTTCTGTTAGTCTTTCATCACTGCGATCTCCAATCCACCTGCCAAGCGGCTTATGTCCAGCAGGTCCACTGCTGGACATAAGCCTCTCCCATGATGGGAGGAAATTGCCGTAATCTCCACGCTTGGCAGGTGGATTGGAGGTCGCAGTGATGTAAGATTAACAGAAAACGCTTACCATTTATGGGCTGTTGTTGTATAACTTAATTCGCGGCCAGACTATGAGTATTTGCATTTGCACCGATTCGCAACGCAAAATAGCTCTTTCAAATTTTACTTGTAGGTATCTATTTCATAACATCACGCCTGTAATTCTTGAAGGGTTAGGCAGAGGTGTACTTAATTAATAGAACACCCAAATTTCGCCAGTTATATTTAAGTCCCATGTAATAGACGAGCCTATTACCATCAACCTGCGAAACTCCTGATGGAAACCCAATAACACTTTTATCGACGCGGGACGCGGAGTGACGAAACGTAACTTTTAAAACCGATCTAACAGTAATTTTTAACTACATAAATATTTACTGGAGAGTATATATTTACACACGAGCTAATACTCGTAAAGCCGGCTCAGGCAATACATCGACCTCTTATCGCGCACAAGTTCAGTATCGAACTGTCGAAGGCCGTCGGAGATATAACAGGTTTAGCCGCTACTAAGCGGATTAATATGGACTGATTTACTACTACGACTATTTACGTTGTGCTACTAATAGCTAGAAAATACACTAACCGGTTGTCGGGGTCAGTCCATGGATGACCGTCCTTACAAACAAAAACCGAGGCGGAAAGCACGTCAAGCCGTTGGTCCTGGCTCACTCCCAGACTTTTGATTACCCGTAACGACTGTCAAAGATATCTTTGACAACTAGTCTGACCACATGTCTTACCAACCAAAGGGGTGTGTTACCCAGTAATAGGTCTGTGAAGTTCAGATAGGTTGTTACCTCATGTGAAATATTGGAATTCAGCTGCATTCGGTGAGACTGGAAGGCGACCACAACATAGTTAAGAAGTAGCTAGGCAGATGATGTACGTTACATGATTGAGTGGTAAAGAAGCGGATCCCAAAATAGTTGGAAAAAAGCCAATAGTTGGAGAAATAGTTAAGTCTTTGTAAAAAATCGTTATCGTTAGCCGTGTGGTATCCGGCAGAGTAGAATAGAACCAACCCATTACACTGACGGGTGTCGTATAAGGCGACTAATGTCTGAGGCAGAACACCTTGCGCCTCCGTAGACCAGAGAATGGGTAGCAGCGTTTTCTGTTAGTCTTTCATCACTGCGATCTCCAATCCGCCTGCCAAGCGTGGAGATTACGGCAAATTCCGCCTATCATGGGAGAGGCTTATGTCCAGCAGTGGACGTTATGGGCTGTTGTTGTTGTTGTTGTTGTAAAAAATCTATCATTTGCGCTTCGGCACAAAAATTAGGCAGCGCGAGACCCTAAATTCAGACGTAACTATTTTGCTGAAGTGTTTGTGATTTTTAAGGAGACCTTGAAACCATTATGTTTTATGGTAAACAGGTGTTTATGGCCTCCTTATTTCCTAAGTATTTTGTAATTCATAAGACTGACTTTACAACAAAACATGTTAAGCTGTGGTAGACTGGTGAGCAGGCCCTGACAGCCTAAGCGACTGATGTTAAAATCAACAACAGCCAAAGTCAACAACAGACGGTACCGCGAATCGCGATCGATACTACTTAGCTCGCTTCCAACCTACTACATACTACGTACGTATAACAGTTCCGTAGAAATGGAAGTTTGTCGTGGAAATAATAAGAACTCGTATATCTACCCTGGCTAGTTGCCAAAGAAAATTATAAGTTATTGACATACTTTTAAGAAGAAAAGTGTAATGAACTCAATAACTCATGTACTGTATTACACACATGACATTATTTAGTCAAATTATTCATAAAATATTATCATTGCTCTGGGGATTCTAATATCAATCAGTTTGTGGAATCTGGAATAAATAGTAATTTTGATCCTATCAAGATCGGAGACACTCGAAGTTGTAGACGATTATGTGTACCTGGGACAAACGGTCCAGTTAGGTAGGTCTAACTTCGAGAAAGAGGTCAATCGTCGAATCCGACTCGGCTGGGCAGCTTTCGGGAAGTTGCGCGGTATCTTCTCGTCCAACCTACCGCAGTGTCTCAAGACGAAAGTCTATGACCAGTGTGTGTTGCCAGTGATTACATACGGGACCGAAACGTGGTCGCTTACAATGGGCCTCATCAGAAGGCTTAAAGTCACCCAAAGGGCAATGGAGAGGGCTATGCTCGGAGTTTCCTTGCGCGATCGAATTAGAAATGAAGACATCCGCAAGAGAACCAAGGTTACCGACGTAGCCCGAAGAATTGCCAAACTTAAGAAGCAGTGGGCAGGGCACATTGCTCGCAGAAGGGATGGCCGATAAGTTCTGGAGTGGCGACCGCGAACCGGAAGACGTTGCGTTAGAAGGCCTCCCACAAGGTGGACCGATGACCTGGTGAAGGTTGCGGGAATCCGCTGGATGCGAGTCGCACGGGACCGTTCAATGTGGCGACACTTGGGGGAGGCCTATGTCCAGCAGTGGACGACTTTCAGCTGAAATGATGATGATGATGAGTAATTTTGCCTTGTAAATGTTTTGACAGCCACATCTAGAAAACTCTTCGCTGCAAAAGCCCCGGTCGAGTCACTTGGACTGAACACAATTAACGAAAATAAGATTCCTAACTATGGATCCCTGTTCCCAATTCCTGATCCTTGAAACCCCAATTCTTGATCTCGAGCGATGCGACATGCACCACGTTTCCTTCGCGTATTATTCATGCATATTGCTAGTAATTGTTTATTAATGATTGTTGTACAATTTCTACATGTTAAATTTCCAAGTTTATTTCTTTTAATTTGATTAAAAGTTAGTTTTTTGTTTTGTATTTTTTTTTTCTGTTTTATTTAATACCATAGTTTATTACTATCATTTAAATACAGTACGAAACCATGAAAAAAGAAGAAACTGTTGAATTTCCGCTTTTTTTAATTTATATTTACATGTTAGCCTAGTACTTTTTCTAAGGTAACTTATAACAATTTGTTTGAATTAAAAATTCTTAAAAAAAATATTGTTATAATCTTGTCGTCCTAACTGTAGGTACCTATCGTTGATAAAGTTTAAAGTTCCACACAAAAAGAAACGTGGGACGAGTTGCACAACGAAAATATTATTTATTTTGATTTTCATCAACTCGTCCCAAATGGGCCATAGGCTTGTGGGACGAGTTGCTGAACGACTCGTTTTCGGTTGGTTTAGTTTGTACTTTTGCTGTGGTCTGCAACACTAGTCAGGGATACGTTTTTAATTTGTTTTTCTCGCAGTTGCTGTCGAAAGCCATGTATCGCTTAAGCTTGTACCTCACAGCCAAGAGATTTTTTTTTTGTCGTTTGTTTGGTCAGACAGCTTTATGTCTTTGCCACACCATAAAGCATTACCATAAAAAACGTAGATAAAAAAGATACAATATTCATGTTTTGTGTAGTCAGACATTAAATAAATTATAAGCTTTGAATACAAAGGTTGATGATAAATTACCTCCATGATGTATTGCTATTGGTGATGGTCCAATCGCTTTCGCGTTTTGTGTACTTTGTAAATGATTAGTTATTGTTGTTTGTAGTCCGAAAATAAAACTGCAAAATGTTTATAGGACATCGTTCATCATCATCATCATTTCATTTTTTTCAAAGTCGTCCACAGCTGAACATAGGCCTCCCCCAAAGGGGGGTTTTTGCTATAATCGCCACGCTTGGTAGGCGGGTTGGCGATCGCAGTACGGTTGTTACATAAAAGCACAGAGAACGCTGCTGCCCATTCTCTGGTAAGTCCCTTAGTCGCCTCTTACGTCACACACACATCGTTCATGTAAAACATATTATCACGCCTGTTATTCCCGAATGGTTGGGCAGATATTGATGATGATGATGATGATGATGCCATCTAGCCGATTTCGGCCACAGCGACTGCATTCGATGGCTTTCTAGTGTGGTTATAGAGAGCTTTTTGGTGTATGCAGATATTATGTATCTATAATTCTATAGTAAAACCACATTTTAAATAATGTGTTAACGCATGTAATATTGCCAAGACCTGGGTAAAGCTCCTGAAAGAAATAAACCCTATAACTGCAGTGTGCCAGACCTGGGAAACGAACCTAAGACCTTATGGTCACCCGTAGCGACCATCAGACCGACGAGGCAGTCCGCTATTCGCATGGAATAATAGTTGTGTAAAGTTACGGCACACGTAAGTAAACACACGTAGACCGAACGCATATCAATAATATCTATACTAATATTATAAAGAGGTAACATTTGTTTGTAAGTTTGTATGTAGGGGGGTAATCTCCGGAAGTAATGAACCAATTTTAAAAATTGTTTCACTGGTAGAAAGCTACATTATTCGTGAGTGCTTTAAGCTATGTTTTATTCCCGTACTCCCACGGGAACGGGAACTACGCGGGTGAAACCGCGGGACGTCAGCTAGTCAATAATATCTTTGTTTATCAATAGATATCAATTCATTTTCTCATCATTCGATCATTTTCTATTAATAGGACTACTTAAAAATGATATAATTATATTAAGTGATTGCAATCTCTGTGAGTGAGATAAAATCAGTAATTATAACATATATATAATTAAGCCGTAATCAGCCGGTCATCTGAGAGGCATGACGAGGCGAATTTGTTGTTAAATGCGCAATACATGATGATTAGGACTTGAATATGTTAATGTATTATCGTTGTAATTGAATTTACATTGAATTAAAAAAAAAACGGAATCGGATCAGTAGTTCTGAAGTTTACCTCCTACATACAAACTTACAAATTTACCTCTTTATAATATTAGTGTAGATCAAAGGCTCAAGCCTGTAAGGCTGTAAGTAAAGGGTAAGGCTGTAGCTTATCACATTTTGCAAGTTATGCTTAAGTCCCATATAATAGGGGGCCAGCCTATTACCATCAACCGGGCACAAATCCAGAAATTCCTCATGGGAAAATCGACATGGGAATTCAACCCAGTATCTCAGCTCAGCATTTTGCTTGTGACGACTAAACCAACGTGGCAGTCTATACCATCGTTATGTATTTACTGTTCTTATGTTTACATAATATTAAATAATAAACCATAACGAGCTAAATGCATACAGTGACCGTGAAAATCGTGCAACGGGCTGTCGCGTCTGTGACATGGCGAAGATAATTGATTAACTACGATTGTACAGTCAGTAAAAGTGATTGGATCTACATGTATTTCAGGCAACTGCCTAATACAACTTCGAACTACAGAAAAATAACTAATTTTGAAAATATTGCTGGCGTAGAGGCTCTGCAGTAGAACATTGCTAAGCTACGCACATGTAGTAGCTTCGATTTGTATGAATATTATCTTTTTCCCGCGGTTTCGCTTACATTATGGAAATTACCACACGAGAACGTTTTAAATACAGCATATGACACTCGGGAATAATATAGCTTTCCATTAGTGAAAGAATTTGCGGAATCGAATCAGTAGTTCCGGATCTCCCTACATACAAACGTTTTTACCTCTTCAAAACATTAGTATAAAGGGTGTAAAAGACCTCTTAGCGAAGCCGAAAGTCACTTGTTCTCCCCGTCATTGCAATCATTTTTAGGGTTCCGTACCCAAAGGGTAAAAACGGAACCCTATTACTAAGACTTCGCTGTCTGTCCGTCTGTCTGTCACCAGGCTGTATCTCATGAACCGTGACAGCTAGACAGTTGAAATTTTCACAGATGATGTATTTCTGTTGCCGCTATAACAACAAATACTAAAAACCAAATAAAATTAATATTTAAGGGGGGCTCCCATACAACAAACGTGATTTTGTTATAATAATTGGTACGGAACCCTACGTGCGCGAGTCCGACTCGCACTTGGCCGGTTTTTTGTTCTACACCATACCTGGGAACCTTCTAGTTACGGAGACATTGGGGGTCAAAGTACCAACTTTTTAACAAGTTTTTTTTTTTAAATACAAGTTAATATTGTATGATTTTTACTATTAAATCCATCCATCAGCACAATGTTTTGCGTGCGTTACATTGAGTTCTACCACAAAACATGATTTTTCACCCCAAAAAAAAAAGTCGTATCCCAGCAATAATTTTTGCGTAAAGTTACTTAGTTTGATGTTTGTTTGTTTGCTTGGTTGACGGCTTCGTGATGAGGTTGTTTACACCCGTAGATAAAACGGCATCGTCCACTAAGACCCAAGGTCATGTTAAATGCAGGGATGCCGTACATATTATGTATGACAGAGGGATGGTTGTCCTAGGTCTCATTTCTTGTCTGCACACCAACCTCTTTTGATGACTGTACAGATGAACAAACAGTCTGGCTCTGATTTTATTTAAATGGCTGTGTTAAAAACATGAAGTGTGAAATATAACAAGCATGTAAACACGCATGATTGCTACAATTGACGGTCACGTCGGCGTCGACACCATAGCGAATTGATTATGTAAGTACTTATCAATGTATTACATAACACAGTGTACATAAGTATGGCTAGACTATATATTATTAAACCCGTCTTTATTTACTTAACAGAATGACAAAAGGACTGGATTGAGGGGACATTATAAATTCATGAAAAAGCTCGTATTCGTGTATAGCATTAGAAATTAAATATGAATGAAACAGACTTCATAATGTAATTAAATAATCGTACCCTTGACATTTCGACTTTCTTCAACCCTTAGAATATTATGAAATTGTGTGAAATGAATAAAATATTTGAAAGCTACCTATTACTAAAATTAAATTCTGTTTGACGTCAAAAGCATACATTAATTGATATTGGTGTCGATTTCTTTTCCATCTAATTTTCTTAGTTAAAATGTGTAAATTAATTTACTTTTTACTTAAAATTAATGCTTCCATCTTTATTAAAAGAACCATACAAGTTGGCAATCCATACTAATATTTGAAATATGAAAGCTACTCTTTCTGTTACTTTTCTCGCCTAAAACGCTGGACGGTTTTAATAGCTATTTATTCACCAAGGGGAGTAAGGCACAGATTACTAATCGAGTGTGCATTTGAGGCCCGACGCGAAGTGGAGGCCCGTGAACCACACAAGTTTAGTAATCTGTACTTACCCTCGAGTGATATATACTGCTTTATACTACACTTGCACTTTTAAGCACAAACAAATAAAGACAAAATAGCAAAAAAAGCATTTTATTAAAAAGTTATGTTGACAAACTTTACCAAGAAAATTGTCTCTACAAAATACGTCAACCAACAATAAGTTTTTTTATTAATTTTAGCGCGTCAAACAGTTTTCGCGCCAGAAGACGTTAGAGAAGGTAAAAACGCCCCGAATGGTAAAATTAAATCGTTTGATTGCAATGATATTCAATTAAACAGATAAGAGCGCGCAATCGTGAAGACTCGAGAACGCGCCAATTGGCCTGTTTTGCCTTTATTCTGCGTCACTGCGTGTATGTGAGCTGGCTCTCCCCCGCGGCACACACAAAACGCGATAGTAATGCATTACTACCCTGATTTTCAGGGCAGTAATGAAATTCCATACAATATAACTGCCTAGATTTTTGAGA
Source organism: Xestia xanthographa (assembly GCA_905147715.2). NCBI lineage: Eukaryota > Metazoa > Arthropoda > Insecta > Lepidoptera > Noctuidae > Xestia > Xestia xanthographa. The sequence continues at coordinate 32,498,617 of LR990644.1, forward strand.
AGGTTTAATGAACAGTTTTCAAGCCTTTTAGTGGGGTAGTATTGGTACACTTACTAAGCAAGTGTAGTATAAATAATATTGGCGTACGAATAGATCGTGATCTAGGTTAGGTCATAGGATATTTTTTATCCGTTAAAACATTCAAGTACGATAATTTCCGACTATGCATTCCGGGCAAAAGCTTCATAGATCTCTTAGTAGAACCACAATAGTTGGCAACATTACTTAGTATAATATTTATACGCCATACCATATGCGTATGATAAAGCTCATAACACACTTGTAACCACTGCCCCGGATCGATGTCTTCCATCATTGTTTTACTAGCTGATCCCGACCCAAGGAGATGCCTCCTTGTGCGTTCAAGCTGAGGCCAGGCTGGATTTTTAAAAATAGAATGTGTTATTTTATTGAATGTTCTATTTTAAGACATTCTATTTTTCAAAATAGGAAATGGAACAAACGGAATGTTATAGAACTAATGAATCTTGAATTTTGCATCGACCGCCACGCTTATAACTGTACGTTGACCTTATATACGTAATTTAACGTTCTTTTTATATAAAACGCAATGGACCGTGAACCGTCTGACATAATCATTATTTACCATGAACTTCAGACCAAGGTTATGTAAATAAATGCTAATAATTTTAGACGAAAATGGTGACAAGTTTGGCATCATTTGTTTATTATTTCGGTAGACACGAAAACAGTTCGTGTTTAGAGATAATTTTATTAAAATGGCCAACACGAATCGAGGGGTGACATCAAAAATGTATCTACGGCGCACCTTGCACCCTAGGCACAGGACAGTCAACCTCGAGGTCAAGCGTAAACTTTTTAAAACATATGTCATTTGTTTTACGACTCGACATAGCGGGAATCAACATTATAGAGGGAAAGATTCCCGTATTGGCTAATATTTTCCACAGCATGAGCTATTTAAAATGGAAATTCTTTTCTAAGATTTTTTGCAAATTACCGGTCAGTGACAGGCTGTATGTTGAACAAAATATTTTTTTACTTAAACTAAGCTGAGAATAAGGGGTCAGGGGTCTAAAATGGCCGCTTTAACGTATCATATGAATCATGAAACTAAAAAAAAAATATTAAAAAAAAAAAAACTTAAAATTAATTATCATTAAGTTTATAAATTTAAATTATTAAAATTTAAAAATGTCCAGTCCATTTTAAGATTTTTTTTTTTAACGATAATGATTTCTAAACCATAACCATAAAAACCATTTTAAGAATTTTAAATTTTTAACGTGTTTCATAATTATGATTCTGCTAAAGCGGCCGTTTTAGGCCCGCAGGACTTCTCGAACGTCAAAATTGCATCGGATAGGCCTCTAAACTCACTCTTCGCCACTTCCTAGTATTTTATTTGAAATGAAATGTGTAATAACAGATTCGATTGTCCTGAAATGACTAATAACTTATGTTACATTGTACCTAGAACTGTGATGCGCCGAGAGGCGCGCGTGCCCCGGCTGTTCCACACTGCAAGGTGTAGAACTCACGCTGGCGCACGGGCGGGGCGCCTCTCCGACGCATCGTAGATACGTATAACACACATTTTATCGAACTTGATATTTTCGCGCTCACACACTTTAAGTTCAAAAGCATGGCTATTGAATCCTTAAAGTAGCCATCTGATACTTACTATTATACTATCCCTAAATTACAAATGAGTTCGTACTTAATTTTCTGTATTAATAATGCACGCATTTAACTATTATTTCGCGGATATTGGTGTGGGTTACACGTTTATTTAGTTATAAACTTATTTTGTCATACTTTTATTGTAATGCGTAACTGTTAAATGTCCCAATAAAGTAAAATAAAAAAATAAAAAAAATGAAGTGGTGCAACTAACTCCCCATTGCTCCCCAGCAACACATCTGTCTTTATTATTGAAAATATTCGTGTAAATTCGTAAAAAAGAAGAAGATTATGACGATTACTGAAAATAGATCAGTTTCAACATACACCTAGCATTCTTTAACTTCACGCCTGCTTTCTTATGAGGTGGGCAGTCCTACACCTACAGTTCCCTGATGACGGCATGGCATGCAAGTGGTGAGATTAGCCAAGCGCCATTTTTTGGGCACATTGCCAATATTTGTCTAGTACTGTCAAATAAACAGATGAGTGTAACAGGCACTCGGTAAGTATAAGTTCTTTTAAATCATTATGTTTTGGGCTTCGCTAGTTCAAAGTTAATGAAAAGTACACAGTAGGAGGATGACTGTGTTCAAATCTTTTTTGCTAACTGTACTTTGGGCTTTTTTAGGCGTTATTTTTACCGACTGGCTACACAAATAATAAATATCAAGGTCTGTGCATTCGTGCGTTCGTTGAATTATGAATTCGGTCATAGTAGGCCTTTTTCATGGACTTGCGCATCGAATGGTTTTAGCTCTATCAAGGCTGCCAACAGCTCTACGCAACTAGGGCACCTTCTTACTTTATGGTTAATGCCCTACGCTATAGAAGACTGATTGGGACAAGCCCACCACACTATTCCCAAACCACTAAAATTCCTGAAAACCAGAATCAACAGTGGCCTGATCAGAAAAGCGCCGAGACAATGAAGTACGATGAAGTCCCGGAGAAACAATTTAACTGTCTTAGATTCCGCAACGATATTAATCAGAAAAGATTGCAGAGTAGGAAAAACATAATATCTACTTTCCTCCGTATCAGCAGGAGACAGAAGAAAACAAGGCCAATAGGCACAAAGACACACAACAGATTCAGGCAGCATATACCGAACGGTACACGATGCAGAAGACTGCATAACTTGGAGAGGCGTCATGTGTTCGCGGTCCTGATTATTTAAGGAACAACGACGAAGAAGCCTACGCTTTCGCTGTTTCCATAAACCGTTTGAGGATCTTAATCCAAGTAATCACAGAAATCTAAAAAAGAGGAGAAGTGGTAAGGGGGCGTGTCGGTGGCCGCGCGACATGTCCAGTCGGCCATGTCATAGGCAAATGGCCGTCTCCGCGAACTAGTGTACTTTCGACCGCGATCATGACAAATTATAGCAATTCCGTGTTGTTCAGGGGTTTTTTGTAAAAACCGAAGCATAAACCTAAACTTTGTTGATCACGGAATTACTTATCATATATAAGTGCAAGTATTTTACTATATTTGTCTTTAAAATCAAGAAAAACAACAAATCGTAAAATATTTGTTGCTTTTACTATGTTATGTTTGTTTTCAAATATCACAGCGAGTGTACTATTTTTGCAATAAATACATTACTCCTTAACCACTACCTAAGTTTGTCGCTAAGTGACTGAACAAGCAATGTAAAAATCACAAAACGATATTTCACTAAGCGGATGAATCACGTAGTACGGCCGCTCCTTCTCGCGACGAGTTAATGATGGGCTTGTGCAGATCCACTAATGTAGGCTATCGACAATGTCGATTGACGAATTAAATATTACTATTTTAGTTTTATTTTTCAATTTGTCAACCGTTTTAACCCGGTTGGAAGATCGATGTCAAATAATGTTTTTTTATGTATTTTGATTATTTTACAGCATAGTAGAGAAATGCGTAACCAACTTTCATAAAATAAGTTAATTAAATTTCAGGTTTAATCGGTGGAGTGTTTTTGGCTTTGAATTATCGTATATTATGCCTTATCCTAGTGCTACTAACTACTGTTTCACTAGGCCATGACAGCCTAAACCAACGTACCCGGATATTTTATTGTTTTAATTTACTTCATAATATATTTTTTAGCAACATATTGTTTATTTTTATTATAATATTATATTCTGGACATTATTTTTATTTCATTATTTTCAGGACCACAAAAAAAAATTACACAATAATAAATGAAAGATTCGATAACTTTCCGATTTAGTCAATCACTAGCGTACTTATGCTTTTACACAACACAACGATAGCGAGTGATGTTTTTGTGTGGGTAAGTTGTACGGTGCATGGTAAATACACGCTGTGTTTGATGTCATAAGGTTTATAATGGATTGTGTAGTACGTTCAGTTGTAAGAAATGCGGGTGTGTGCGCAACTGCGTATCTATTACTTTTCGTGAACTGCATGTGTAGTAGTTGCCGTGTGGTAGGGGCAAAGTGAAGACACAGGGTTCCGATACATTTTCGTCTTGCGTAGCATATCTCCTTCTTTTATTAAATCAGTGCAAGTAATACAATCGATCGTCTTAAATCTCTTTTACGAACTAAATCGTTGTAGCAATATAATTCTCTTGTAATGCGATAAGAGCCGCCCAGTCGACAATTTTCCACATAGTCGTAGTTTTATAGTCTCGTGACGAATATGAAATGTTTTCATATCGTAAGCAAACATTCAAAAAAGCGTACACAATGAATTTCAGTGGGTAGCAACTCCAATATTTATTTATTAAATTTGTGAGTGCCTGGAGTGTAAGGCCTCCATCCAGCCAGTGCATATTTGACTCTTTCAACAAATTTGTCAAAAATTTGAAATAAGTTTGCGTACTTTACCAACTATCTATAGTCTTTAGTTCAAAGACTTACTAGTTACTTTAAACGCTTCACGACACGTATCAGCATCATACACATGCCAGCAACGTCAACTGAGATAAATTAGTACCTATCATCTTGTATTTATTTCGACCGTCCGTCCGCCTATCTGTCAATTTTAATTGTGGCAGACAAAACTAACAAGCAGCTCTCAAAACATTAAAGTATCTTTAATTTAAAGATTTTTCTGATTGAAGAAAGCACGCAAAGTCGGTTGTTTACGTTATTATTATATCTGACGGAGTGAAGGCCAATTCTAGTCATTAAAAACGTTCACAATCTACAATTTCAGCTCAGCTTCAATTTAAGGTGAACGCAGACTTAGCTGCGCCGCAGTCGCCGCATTCGGCTTCTTCGTATAAAGTTCTATGCAATCTGTGTTTGTGTGCAATCTGTGTCTATGTCTGTGTGCGAGATTGCATAGAAAAATTCGAATGCGGCGACTGCGGTGCGGCTAAGTCTGCGTTCACCTTTAATGTGACTAAAAGAGTGATGAATATAAATGGGTGGAGAGGGAGAGGAAGAACAAGGAAACGATGGATGGATTGTGTGAGGAGTGATATGAAAGGAAAAGGAGTTATTGATTGCGTGACGATTGACAGCGGCGAATGGAAGAAAAAAACGTGTTGCGCCGACCACAAGTAACATGGGATAATAGCAGGAAGATGATGATAAGATTAGAATGTAACCGTTCTTAGAAATACTGGACCCTTTTGGTTTAAAAGCGTCCCAATCGTGAGAAGAGAGAGTAGAGTGTGTAGTGTTGTGTTGTTGTTGGTTGAGTTTGAAGTGCGTTTGTTATTGTTGATAGTTATTAGACAAAGACTATCTTCCAAATTGTGTTCAACTGTGTTTGTAACAGCCTGTTTAGCAAAACGCTATAATATTTGTAAATACTGCATTTGCTTAGTCTGTCGCAGAAACTTGATTTATGAATGGAATGTTCCAGCTTAACTATAATTGTTCCGCGATTTTACTACAGGGTGTCTAAAATGGCCGTTTTAGGCCTAAAACTGCGTTAAGCGGACGCCCGCGCGGTACCATACAAAAGTGCACAGTTGCGGGGCCCCGCGCGGGTGTACGTTGCGGGGAGGGGGGCCACACATACATGGTTTACGTATACTGTTTACAGTTTTTAGGACACGCGACGGTTGCTCATCGCGGGCACCCGCTTAACGCAGTTTCAGGCCTTAGCAGAATCATAATGTGAAACACGGAAACAAAAATCATAAAATGGCCTTTATGTTCATAACCATAAAGTCCAACAACAACAGCCCATAACGTCCACTGCTGGACATAAGCCTCACCCATGATGGGAGGAATTTGCCGTAATCTCCACGCTTGGCAGGCGGATTGGAGATCGCAGTGATGAAAGACTAACAGAAAACGCTGCTGCCCATTCTCTGGTCTACGGAGGCGCAAGGTGTTCTGCCTCAGACATTAGTCGCCTTATACGACACCCGTGAGTGTAATGGGTTGGTTCTATTCTACTCTGCCGGATACCACACGGATAAATTTTTTAACGTGATTCATATTACGCTTCTGGTAAAGCGGCCATTTTAGACCCTCTGTGGTGATTTTCCATTAAATTTTCAGTTTTGTGGAAGAGTCAATCTGCAGGCAAATTATACTTATATAACATCACGCCTGTAATCCCTGAAGGGTAGGCAGAGGTGTACCTAATAGTACACCCACATTTTACACGTTATGTTTAAGTTCCATGTAATAGGGGCGAGCCTATTGCCATCAACATGGTACAAATCCAGACTCCGTGGCTGCTACTGAGAAATTCCTGATGGAAAAACCCAATAACACTTTGCCCGACCCGGGAATCGAACCCAGGACCACATGCTCAGCAGTCGCGCTTGCGACCACTAGACCAACGAGGCAGTGGCAACTATAGTTGGTGCCAGACTGCCAGTTAAGATGAGAATAGCGGTCATTGACACACCTACATTTATTAAAGTTCTTTGAAAACCAAAAATAATCCTGTTCAAGTCTGGAATCGTCATCTATCGTGATCTTCAAAAATTTTTGTAATGAAAAACGATGCATGGTTTATTTGTTTAGGTTCGTACGAAGAGATATAAGGGAAAGGGCAATGACCGCTATTCTCATCTTAACTGGCACCAACTATAGGCAACGTGAGGTGTGAGTGGTTAAACAAAAGCCAATCGACAGTTGATTTGCCAAAAGGGCCTCAATATAAAGGTACCTATATGATATATTTATAGAACCCCGGAAGCTTATGTATCGTGTTTCTAACACATAAGCAGAGCATATGGTTTATGTATATTACGGTATCGTACAGACAACCGCACATCATAAAATTTGGCCAGCGATAATCGTCCTTATATCTACGGAATACAGGCGTTGCTATGTCAGTGTGGTTGATTGTCATCATCATCAGCCTATTAATGTTCCTACTGCTGGGACACAGGCCTCCTCTCTATGAGAGGGAATGGGCTATAATCCACCACGCAGGCCCAGTGCGGATTGGTAGATGTCACATGTCTTTGAATTTTTTGGTTCTAGGACATGCAGGTTTCCTCACGATGTTTTCCTTCACCGTTTTGAGAGCAGCGGTGATGAAATAAATTACACAAAGTAATGCGCCTGCCTGGGTTCGTACCCACGACTTACTGTTCGTAAGTCGAGACCGCCACTACCGGCCCGGGCCACCGCTGCTCACCGCTATACGAAGTATTATATTATCTGTGCCGCTATGGTTGGGTATGGGGCATTTACGAGGGCGTATCGTATCGAGCGATACGGCAAGTAATTCTATTGGTGTAAAGTAATCCTTATAAGTTTGTAATTCTTGCGAATATTTACTTAATTTTATAAGCTCTGATTACGATAGCGAAAGAATTCACGAGATTTCCTTTGTTTATCGTTTTTCATGATGACGTGAAAAATGTTTTGATTCTTCGATAAATATTTCAGCGTAATTGAAAACTTAATATTGATTCAATTTGGTTCAGAAAAGTTACTCAGACTGAAGATGTTTGTTAGAAGTATTGAAACATTTTCGTTAAACAAAAAGTTGATAGTGTATTGTGGTTTGAGTATCCTTTCAAAAGTATTTAGCTGTGATATTAGAATGTTTTCATTTATTCACAACATAACATCACGCCTGTAATGCCGGAAGGGTAGGCAGAGGTGTACCTAATAGTACACCCACATTTCACCAGTTATGTTTATATCTTATGTAATAGGGGTCGAGCCTATTGCCATCAACCGGGCACAAATCCAGACCTCGTGGCTACTAAGAAATTTCTGATGGAAAATCCCATTAACAATTTGCCCGACCCGGGAATCGAACCCAGGACCTCATTCATGCTCAGCAGTCGCGAATGCCCAACTAAAATCAACAAAAAAATCTGAGCGTATTATCATCGCTACTGACCCCAGATAGCACATGGTAAAATACCACTTTTTAGCAAACAAGTCAATAATTCTGTATTATTATTATAATAACACCATGTTCAAGTCACGTTGGTTATCATGAGGTATAAGTAGGTGTCTAAGTAGCTATGCGTTTTTTATGTAATTATATCTGACTAGCGGACGTCCCGCGGTTTCACCCGCGTAGTTCCCGTTCCCGTGGGAGTACGGGGATAAAATATAGCCTATGTTACTCGTGGATAATGTAGCTTTCGAATGGTGCAAGAAATTTTTAAATCGGTCCTGTAGTTTTTGAGCCTATTCATTACAAACAAACAAACAAAGTTTTCCTCTTTATAATATTAGTATAGATTACATGCAGTGTTGTGGACGTTATTAGCATAATTTTATTATCATCGGGAACACATCGCAGTGGGTCGTCAGACAAATAAGGTTCCATCACAAATGTTTTAGTGATACTTTTGATAAAAGTATAGATCAAAATATTAGACCTATGTCCGTGTGAAATTATTACAAAAAAATTACTTTCTTATTTGAATTGGATTTTGTTATGAATTCAACAGTTACATCCCTCTCAGCCGTTGGTCCCGGCTGTCATTTGTAGATCTTTGACAGTCGTTACAGGTAGTAAAGTCAGTGGACCAAAAATCCTGACAACCAGTCTTAGCAAGGGGTATCGTATTACCCAGTACTAACTGGGTTGTGGAGGTCAGATAGGTAGTCGCTCCATGTAAAATACTGATATTCAGCTGCATCCGGTTAGACTGGAAGCCGACCCCGACATAGTTGGGAAAAGGCTAGGCAGATGATGATGGTTATATACCTCTCAAATTATTCTCTCTTTTCTATTTACCCCAATTTACCCGGTATCTAACACAAGTGCTTGTACATAAATCTATACTTCTATACTAATATTATAAAGAGGAAAACTTTGTTTGTTTGTAATGAATAGGCTCAAAAACTACTGGACCGATTTAAAAAATTCATTCACCATTCGAAAGCTACATTATCCACGAGTAACATAGGCTATATTTTATCCCCGTAATCCCACGGGAACGGGAACTACGCGGGTGGAACCGCGGGACGTCCGCTAGTATTATATAAACGTCGTAAAAGAAAAGATATGTGATGTAATAGTACTCACCAGCAGTGGTATGGGGTTCTGGCTTCTTCCCTCAAGTCCTTCAGCTAGTTCTATGAGGTCTGTCTCGTACAAACTCTGTCCGCGCGGCAGGTTTGATAGTCTACAACAGAACATAGCTAGTGAGTCACAGCATATAGTAGTAATTATAACGATTGGTATAGTCTCAACAAGGGGTATTGTATTGCCCAGTGCTAACTGGGTCGTGGTGGTTAGATAGGCAGTCGCTCCATGTAAGATACTGACATTCAGCTGCATCCGGTTGGACTGGAAGCCGACCCCGACATAGTTGGGAAAAGGCTAGGCAGAAAGGTAACTAAGTTTTCCACTATAAAGGGTGTAAAACACGTCTTAACGAAGCCGAAAGGCACTTGTTCTCTCCGTCATTGCGATCATTTTTTAGTTCTACACCATACCTGGGTACCTTCTAGTTACGGAGATATTAGGGGTCAAAGTTCCAACTTTTTGACAAGCTTTTTTTGAATACAAGTTTTTATTGTAAGATTTTTACTTTAAACACCTCCACGACCCCCCGTACTATTCAATCCAGCCATCAGCACAATGTTTTGAGTGCGTTACATTGAGTCACACAGCCACAAAACATGATTTTTCACCCAAAAAAAAAAGTCGTTTCCCAGCAATAATTTTCACGTAAAGTTACTTAGTTTGATGTACAGAATGCTTGGTTGACGGCTTCGTGGTGAGGTGGTTTACACCCTGTACAGACGATGCGAAGTGTATGTGGCCACAGTAACGCTTTCGCCCAGACTGCTGGCCCAGAGAGCTGGGGGACGTAAAGACCTCCCCCAGTCTTTCCAAGCTCTTGACCCCAGCGACTTCGAACCAGCCCTCGCGGTATTCGTCCAGGTCCTCGATCATGTACGTATAATAGTGAGGCTGTTATATTTACCTGGCTCTAAGCATTTCATCGATGGGCAAATCATCTGGTATCTCTTTCAGGTATGGCACGTTCCCTGCGAGCATGAACGATGTCACCAAACCACTCGGTCCATTACCTGGGGGAGAAGGAGGATTTTAAAAAGAGGTACACCATTTATGGAGCTGAAGAATAAATACATCACGCCTGTAATCTCCGGAGGATTAGACAGAGGTGTATCTAATAGCCGTATTAGCCGTGTGGTATCCGGCAGAGTAGAATAGAACCAACCCATTACACTCACGGGTGTCGTATAAGGCGACTAATGTCTGAGGCAGAACACCTTGCGCCTCCGTAGACCAGAGAATGGGCAGCAGCGTTTTCTGTTAGTCTTTCATCACTGCGATCTCCAATCCGCCTGCCAAGCGTGGAGATTACGGCAAATTCCTCCCATCATGGGAGAGGCTTATGTCCAGCAGTGGACGTTATGGGCTGTTGTAGTTGTTGTTGTAGTTAAAAAAAATGTGATTATTTATTTTTCCGATAGCAGTGATAGCTTGTGTGAATGTCGGACTGCCAAGTCATAGGTCTCGTCTCGAGTTTGTACCAAGAACCTCTGATTTTTAGGGTTCCGTACCCAAAGGGTAAAAACGGAACCCTATTACTAAGACTTCGCTGTCTGTCCGTCTGTCTGTCACCAGGCTGTATCTCATGAACCGTGACAGCTAGACAGTTGAAATTTTCACAGATGATGTATTTCTGTTGCCGCTATAACAACAAATACTAAAAACAGAATTAAATCAATATTTAAGGGGGGCTCCCATACAACAAACGTGATTTTTTTGCAGTTTTGTCTAATGTTTTTAAATAATGGTACGGAACCCTTCGTGCGCGAGTCCGACTCGCACTTGGCCGGTTTTTTCGGATTCATGTGCGTATTGTATAATTATCATTTGCTTTTATGAATGAAAATATCGTGGGGAAACCAGCATGTGTGAGAGATATATACGTATAATTCTTGAAGTTATTTTCCACAAAGAAAAACGTTTATAATTTTTGAACGTTTTTCAATATGAGAGGAATAAAGGAAATAAAGCGACTAGCTGCGTATTTAGTATTATTGAAGTTTATGCAGAATAACCGTATAACAATTACTTAAAACAATAGGAAGTCATTAACTGGATATCTATTGGAATTGCTATTGCTATGTATTGTTGTATTTATTACTTTACATGGTCTATGATAATAATTAATAGGAAACACGCATAAATAAATGGGCATGATACAAATTGCAATGTGTTTTCCTGTTTTTTTTAATTAATCATTGATTATGTATTAAAATAATGCTTTTAAATGATAAATGATGTTTATTTTGCAAGTATAGGTTATTACAAACACTTTTACACGTCATTTTTTAAAACTAGATGGGGCCGGACGTGTTTCGTACCTGACTACTCTGAGAAGAAACAGCCGAAACAAACTCAGAGGTCTCTTTTAAAGTCCAGACATGATCTTGCTCAATTCACATGAGGACTATGCAGATTAGTGCCTGAGATGGTCTTTTGAAGAAAGAACCACACAGATTTGAGTGGACCTGTCCAGTCAGTGCAAGCGTTTGTCAGTTATCGTGTAGCTCGACTTATAACTCAAGGAGCTCAACGAAACGACGAACAATACCAAAGAAATGACATTTGGGTAGGTTGCTTATAGTACTCAGTTGTGGAAAAAAACAAACAAAAAAAAATGTTTTGATATCAGATGTAAGGAACTTGCAATTAATTTATCATTCCAACCTTTACCTATACCCTAAATACCTGGACCAAAATAGCCAGAAATTCAAGTGCCTACATTCTGAATTTATAGTCTGCCTAGCTTTTTCCCAAATAAGTTATGACTGCATGAATCACCTATGTAAGCGAATGTCGGGTTATGTCTAAAAAGAGACCTTCACTATCACTTACATATTATATAAAACAAAGTCTTCCACCGCGTCTGTCTGTCTGTTGAAGTCTGTTCGCGATAAACTCAAAAACTACTGTACCGATTTTCATGCTGTTTTCACCAATGGATAGAGTGGTTCTCGAGGAAGGTTTTAGTATATAATTTGTCAAGTTTTTGTATACATTGGCTAAAATATAATGATATTTGTTGGAGGGTGAAAGAAAGTTTCATGATTACTTTTGGTCGCGATAACCGACATCCACACGGGCGAAGCCGGAATCATCAGCTAGTATATTATAACCATAAGGTCCTAATCAGTATAGCACTCAGCAAGGATGTCATGTGGGGTATTAATTGTTGAACTACGCCAAGTTTTCCCAAGGTTCCCGAATTTTCCGTACCACACAGTGAAAAGACGAATTTCAATGGCCACTTAATTTCTACAAAAGATTTATACTCATCATCTCAATGATATTATAAGTAAAAAGGTGTAGATACGTTACCTAAACGACATTCTATCTTCAAAAACGGCACACCGCACACATAAATAACTAAAAATATTGCAATAACACACTACATTACAATTAGTCGTCAAAATAGGATGGCATGATTCAAGTATCGCGAGTGAAAAAGAGACAAATATATTTCGCGACAGTGCGTCGTCAAGTGTACTAGAAACGATGTAGAATTAATAAATCAGATATGACATTACCTTACACCGTGAATTATGCCTAAAAATGCGATTCACTCAAGAGTTCATGTAGTAAAAGTAATGTAATAAAAATGCATTGAAAGTAGGTAAATAAAAATGTTTAATTAGTTTTTAAAAATGATAAGTAAAGGTAAAAACAAATAGTTGGTATCAAATCAAAATAAAATAAAAATCTACATTTAACAATAAATAATGTGGCACCATTTGCACTGTAAGTCAACTGACTTGTCTGTTTCGTACATATAATTTTACTCTATGATCGGTAATGACGTCTATCTCTATCGCACTTGTTGATAGAGAAATTGTTGTTGCACTCTTTCTTTTCGGACGCCATTATTTTAAAAACGTAATGTTTGTTTTGTGAAAATATTAAGATAAATAGTATACTTACGAATGATATGTGATTCCTTGACTTTTAGAAGTTTTGCTAGTATAATTTGTACAATATCTCATGACACACGACGGCATTTTCGGTAGTTTTGGGTCACTTTCACTTTTAATGCACTGTGTTTACGTGAAGTGCGTCTGTCAACGCCGGCAACGTCACACTGAGGTCAAGGTTTGCTAATTAGCCACATTTTAACGTACCGCTTGCTGAGCGCTTATAACGCATCTACACCTTTTTACTTATAATATCATTGCATCATCTGCGTAGCCTTTTCCCAACTATGTTGGGGTCGGCTTCCAGTCTAACCGGATGCAGCTGAATACCAGTATTTTACAAGGAGCGACTGCCTATCAGACCTCCACAACCCAGTTAGTACCGGGTAATACGATACCCCTTGGTAAGACTGGTTGTCAGACATTTTGGGCAACTGACTACATAACGACTGTCAAAGATCTACAACACAGCCGGGTCCAACGGCTTGACGTGTTTTCGGAGGCACAGAGGAAACTAGGTATGTAATGAGTGGTCACCCATCCACAGACCAACCTAGCCAAGCACGGCTTAACCTAAAGATCGACCTGAGCGGCTGTTATTATTTAGACACGAGCCGTAAGCTTTACTACTCAATAAAAAACAATGCAAAACTGGGTCATCTCTAATAATGAATACTTGAAGGCCGACCAATAATTTGAGTAAGATCCTCCATAAGCTGGCACGCGTCCAATTCCTAATTGGAAGCCATTTAGTGTCAATTTTATTGAGCACTAACTAAATAATGTCATCTACTTCGCTTGAAGAGAGATTATGATAGACTATAGCTTGATCCCGCGGCTTCACTCAAGTGGATTGGTGATCGGAGATTGTCCTAAAGGAACTTAATATAGGGATAAGAAGTATCCTAAGCCTATCGTAATTTCCATAGTTACGCCAAATTTCATTGCTCAACCGTTAGGGTGTAAAAAGGTGACAAACAGAAATTACTTTTACATTTTTAATATTAAAGTATGAATAGATGGATCTGTAAAATACTATTTAGTAGTATTTAGTGAAAAAACTTGTACCTGACCGTAAATATGACATATCGAGTGTCATCAAGTCCCGTCAAAATCGGACCGGCCGTTTCGGAGATTAGCCGGAACAAACAGACAGACAAAAAAAAACTTTATGCTATACTTTTAAATGCATTCAGTAAAAAGCTGTTATTTTAAAATTACAAGATAGATTTATATTTTTTTTTGACGTAGAGTGGGGGTGTCAAAAGTAGAGGTGGTAAAATTAAAAAAAAAACATCTCTACAACAAAACCCTAGTAAACAATAATATAAATAAAGAAAATAAACAAAAGTGAGTGATTAACTGAAACTAACATTGATAAGTAAACAAGAAGAAGGTATTTCCTAAACCATCATGTCTCGTATAGCATAACAATGGTTGGACATTAGTGAGTGTTACTACCGATTCGAAAAGAATTTAAAGAAAGATGACGCAAATGTTTTTTTAGAAAAACTGAAGAGAAAGAGCCTGTTTTAAAATATTAGCTTAGAGAAAGATTGACGATCATTGTAAGACAGCAAACAATCCAGAAAAAAAAAAAAATCGGAGCCGTCTTTGGGGGGACTGCCGATAGAAGTGAAAACAAAAAGTACACAGGCCCCGCCCCAGTCGTAGCACTGGTAATGCCCCGCGCATGCCTATGTGGTGCTACGCCGTAGCGGATGCCACGATTGCTACGAACGGCTACGAAGCGTGACCGCACATTACGTTACGTGACGATGAGTTCAATGTTTTTCCTTCACCAAAAAAGTGCAACGCGCCTAAAGAAGTTTTCACTTCAATAAAACACGGGGATAGATCATGTACCTACGTATTCAAGGCTTCAGGAAAATGGGTCAGACAGGCTATTTTTCGCTTTAAAAATAGAAGTAAACATTCGTCAGTCACGATTCCCCTTGGTCACCAAATCGTGACGGTCACGGATAATTGTGGAACGCGGCGAAATGGAGCGGGATGGGGAAGGACGTCACGCCACTGTAAACAAACAAGGCTACAGAGACCCTAGCATGAACGTCTGACGTAAACGTAACGTAAATTGGAAAAAGTCTTGAAACTCTACCCTCTCGTTTCGCACGTAATATTTAGTTCAAATACAAAGAACAAATAAATCATCATC
Organism: Xestia xanthographa; assembly: GCA_905147715.2. Taxonomy (NCBI): domain Eukaryota; kingdom Metazoa; phylum Arthropoda; class Insecta; order Lepidoptera; family Noctuidae; genus Xestia; species Xestia xanthographa. The sequence goes on from LR990644.1 coordinate 32,513,800, forward strand.
ATCATCTGCCTAGCCTTTTCCCAACTATGTTGGGGTCGGCTTCCAGTTTTACCGGATGCAGCTGAATACCAGTATTTTACATGGAGCGACTGCTTATCTGACCTCCACAACCCAGTTAGTACCGGGTAATACGATACCCCTTGGTAAGACTGGATGTCAGACTTTTTGGGCCTCTGACTACCTAACGACTGTCAAAGATCTACAAATGACAGCCGGGACCAACGGCTTAACGTGCTTTCCGAGGCACGGAGGAAACTCGGTATGTATTGGGTGGTCACCCATCCACAGACCAACCAAGGCAAGGATGGCTTAACCTAACGATCAACCCGAGCGGCTGTTATTATTTAGCCACGAGCTCCTCAAGAAAGAAATAATAAATAATAGAGTTAAGTAATACGTTTCTATATAATTTTTTTGCGGGCGATTTTTGACTAGCATATTTTTCTGCGCGTATAAGCTCGTATCGGCTCATACGTGCGCCACATTTTGCGCTTCAAAAAGTCAAACGCGCTTATTCCAGCGAGCGTGCGCTCGAATCGGTGGGTTCATTCAGTAGAAATATTATCTTAGTATCTGCCGCGGCTCGCGCTTTAAAGAGCTCCCACAAGTATCGCGTTTGGCAAAAGGTGCGCGTATCCAAAAACGAGCTTACACGCGCCGAAAATACACTTAGATATCTGAAACGGTCCTCAAAAACCTTATGTTTTCACTGGCAACTTATAGACACGAAGTTTATGCGGAATAACCCGATTTTACGTTACATTATGTTACGCCGCGCGTTCGTGCTAGGCCCACAGATGTAACAAGCCAACCGTGAAACTGCGGTGTGTCGGTCATGGCCGCGACGCCAGATTAACGATAAACACAGCATTGCGTATTGTTTTAGCTAATCCTAAACAAACAGATTTTCGCGTCTTTGAATAACGCGCGAGTTTAATTAAACATCTTCTATTTTGATCCAGGGACAATGGGCCAGTTAGACGTTTACTATCTTTGATTAAACATTCCCAGGGGGTTACCAGATGAAAAAATCAAAAGTCCGGATTTCGCACGCACCGCCCCTCGCCACGCACATAAGTACTGATTTTAATTGTGCAATTATTACCATAGGAAGATTATTTTTAGTTTGTTTAACTTTGTATTAAAGAGATCTTTAAAATGTAAGCTGTATTTTATTGAAAATTCAAAAAATCCTGAGATTTCATGAGATTTGCAAAATCCAGCCGCAATCCTGAGAAGAGTCCAAAAATCCTGAAATCTCAGGACAAATCCTGAGATATGGTAACCCTACCAAGGTAACCCTTATGATTGACGATAAACCGCTAAAAGTGGGCGACTGTTGAGCATGCGAGCCTTGGGTTAGTTTCCCAGGTCGGGCAAAATGTTGATTGATGACCGTTGATGAAGGCTCGGCAACTGTTATGTCATTTTTGACGTTTAAAAAGTACCTACTGATTCACGGTGTAATTTTAAACTTTGTACTTATCAAAACGAGTGCAAACTAATCTACTTTGAAAACGATAAGTACATGATATACAAAGTTGCTTCACCGCGAGGTGGAGGGTCAATTGATTCGTCTGATCGCATATCGTCTAGTCACTCCAGTGACTCTAGCGGTGTCGCCGACTCGCCCGGGTCGGGGTGACGGAAATATTCCGCTCATTCGCGTGTAGTATCAACGGACCTGATTGATGGCAAAGAGGGCCAAGTGGCCTAAATAGACGGAATAATGTGGATGGAAAATTCTTTCATTTTTTCGGCGTGAATATCTGACTGAGTTCTCCCAAAATGAGCCAATCCAATCCACTATTTCTTTTGTATTCTTATAGAAATACGTCATACAATCCAGTAAAATCAGTATATTATACATCCAAAGCGTACGATTAGCTTTTATACAATATCGTTAGAATTACTTCGGTATACAGGTGGTACAAATTAATGTAGTATGGTACATTTTGGGAGAACTAAGCTCATTATAAAAAACAGAGCAGTCTTTGGGGACTGCCGATAGAAGTGAAAACAAAAAGTACACAGGCCCCGCCCCAGTCGTAGCACTGGTTATGCTCTGCGCATGCCTATGTGGTGCTACGCCGTAGCGGATGCTACGAGTGCTACGAACGGCTACGAAGCGTCACGGCACGTTACGTGACGATGAGTTCAATGTTTTTCCTTCACCCAAAAAGTGCTCAACGCGCCTAAAGAAGTTTTCACTTCAAAAAAAGAATGCAGTTTTATAACTGAAAATGTAATATTTACTTACCAATAACAACAACTTCTTTGTACACGACGTCCTCTGATAACGCGTGCTGGCAGGATTTCATACTGTCCTTCATTTTACTGTCCGATTTTATCGCATACAGCCTCCTGCGATCCAGCCTTTTTCCTTTGTCGTCACTTGCTTCTATATTATCTATGTCCTTAGTCTATAGCTAGTTCTATTCGAATGGCGGATTTTTTAAATAGCGAATTCTAAATTCTAAATGCAGTCACAATAAATACTTTTTTTGTTAAATAAAATTAATATCACAAGCAGTTTTGAGTCTTACGGACTTTTTTAGTCTATTTTTTCTTCGTCGTAATTTTTTGGATCTGTGGTAGGTTACTGATGCGTACAGCGTGCTAGCTTGATTTATGTGCTATCGTGATTGGTGCTATCTGAAACAAGAAGGAGAAATTGGTTAGATAGGCCAGTCGCTCCATGTAAAATGCTGGTACCTGTATCCGGTTAGACTGGAAGCTGACACTAGGGTTGCCAACCATACTTTATAATAACGTATCCTACTTTATTTTTGGTAATTATACTTTATACTTTTGCATACAAATAAAGTATATGAAAATACTTTATTTCCAACCTTTACTGTGATGCTTAAAACAAAACACTCATAATGGGTACTTACTACTTACCTATTTAACGGTACACATAAGTTAAAACGGACGATGAAAACGATTTATTCATAATTACTGAACGAAATGTTGGATCATGGTCGACATTCTGACATTTGCCACAGATGTCTGTCACTATCGAAATTGTCAGTTGGTTCGTTTATAATTATTTTTTTATTAAAGAATCCATTTTAAAGTAAATATTAATACTTAAAATCACGAGTAATTCTGACAGTGATACACCATCACCAGTGTCCCCCCTAAAAAAAATAAAAAGGACCAAAGTCATACAAAAGTAAAACCTGAGTGGAAAAATAGATAGGTACCTAAAAAATAAAAAACCACAAAAATACGTTTTTATGGCAACAAAAATATAAAATTTGAAAAATACTTTTTTTTCTTCCAAATACTTTATTTTCTTCCAAATACTTTATTTTCTTCCTGTTCAAACCATTTTATACGTTTTTTTTGTCAAAAAGAGTTGGCAACCCTAGCTGACACCAACACAGTTGGGAAAAGGCTAGGCAGATGATGACTGTGTTTTTAGTACATGGTGTTTAAAGAATATTGTTTATTTTATCAGCCAGTCATTCTCGTTTATTGGATGCTATTGATAAGTGACTGGCACTATAACTATAATTTTCCACGTTTTTATTTTTATTCCCATATCGCAATGATTGCCATAACTTCAGACAAAAATACAAGTAAAGGCTATCAGTTTTAAAATAACAATTGACACCAATTATAACATGAAAAATATGTAAATAAAGTGTCCATTCAATGTAATTGTTTACTTATCATAACATGACGCTTGTAAACCTCGAAGGGTTAGGCAGAGAAGTTTCTAATAGGAAATATGATTCCTCTGACGTTTGTCACAACGCTTCAGTATATATCAATAGATGGCGCTGATCAGTCTTAGGAATATTTTTTAAGCGATGTTCTAGTAAAATCCAATAAAAAAAGAATTTACAACGTATTATAAAGGGTGTATAATACCTCTTAACGAAGCCGAAAGGCACTTGTTCTCCTCGTCATTGCGATCATTTTTATGATCTACGCCATACCTTCTACTTGCTTTGACTTGCTTTGACGACCCGAATGGCGCAGTGGTAGTGAGACTGCCTTACGTTCTTAGGGTCCCGGGTTCGAATCCCGGTTGGAGCAAATGTTTGTGTGATGAGCATGGACATTTGTTTCCAAGTCATGGATGTTTATATGTATAATAAGTATGTATTTACAAACAAAAAGTATCTATGTAGTATATCAACAGCTATCTAGTGTCCACGACACAAGCCTCGTTGCTTAGTGTGGTGCTAGATGGCGCTGTGTGTTAATGTCCAGCGATATTTATTATTATTTATTTATTCTAGTTACGGAGATATTGGGGATCAAAGTTCCAACTTTTTGACAAGTTTTAAAAAAAAATACAAGTTTTAAATACAAGATTTTTACTTTAAACACCTCCACGACTCCCGTACTATTCAATCCATCCATCAGCACAATGTTTTGAGTGCATTACGTTGAGTTCTACCACAAAACTTGATTTTTCACCCCAAAAAAAAGTCGTTTCCCAGCAATATTTTTTGCGTAAAGTTACATAATTTGATGTACAGAATGCTTGGTTGACGGCTTCGTGATGAGGTCTTTTACACCCTGTATTATAGCTCAATGGTAAAATCTTTTAGCAGGGCAAAACAAAACTCTCCTAGACATATTATGTCAACCTCATTGTACTTATCTATACTAATATTATAAAGAGGAAACCTTTGTATTTTTGTATGTTTGTATTGAATAGGCTCAAAAACTACTGGACCGATTTCAAAATTTCTTTTACCATTACCTAGAGGGATTCTTCCGAATCCGTATAGGCTATATTTTATCACCGTACTCCCACGGGAACGGGAACTACGCGGGTGAAACCGCGTGACGTCCGCTAGTAGTAAATGTTCTGCCTCAGACATTAGTCGCCTTATACGACACCCGTAGTGTAATGGGTTGGTTCTATTCTACTCTGCCGGATACCACACGGCACAAACACCTAAAAAGTATAAACACACACATTACAATGTGTGTGTTTATAACACTAACTACACATTATTATAATTAAAAACGATTAAATAAACCAAAATAACTAACCTAACAAGTACTAACAACAAACTACAAAAGGGCACCAAAAAACTCCTCCTCAACGTTGTCAACTGGTAATGTGCCCAAGAGACTGGCCACGTTGCCAAGTTGTAAGGCAAAACTTAACCTCAGGCCAAGGTAACACCGGGGTTGCGAGACTGTACGAAAGAGATACCGTGGCCCCGGAACACAAAGGGCGATGAAGGAACATGGATGGGTTTTAGTCAGTAAAAGTCTGACACTCCCTCCTGCTCCGCCCAGAGCGGGAAGAGTCATTTGATGATTTCCTATCCGAAAAAAAGGCCAAGGTAACAGCCAACCATTGAGTCACGGGAAGCATTAACCAGGTCTCTATAAACCTTACAAAGGCTGTGAGCACTCGGGCCCCAGATGTAGGGATAGGCAGAAACACCACGTTCATATAGGTCGCGGCAAGTAACTCTAGCGCTGAACGAAACGGAGGGGATTGCTGCGCATGTTCTACGACTGGAGAGCCAATCGGCGCAACGCACGCCCCAAGACATTCTTATTTTTTACTTCTTCGCAATAACGGTCAGCGCTAGAGTTACGTGCCGCGACCTGTACATCTTGGCATACACGCACGCCGGCTGCGAGTACTACTCAAGTACTCACCTGAAGAACATCTCCAATAAGCCAATGTTGATAAGCTTGACAATGACATATTGCCCAAGTCCGAAGTCCACTAGTAACTAGGCAAATGGAAACATTGACTGCCCACGAATCAATAGTTCCTATTGATCAAGTACCGAATACAGCGAATGTATTGACTGCAAACAAACGTTGTACAGACGGCGATACATCAAACTATACATATCCAGTATAACCCGACTTCGTTTTGTATGAGCTTCCCTTACAACGATAGATCAGGTTAATTTTATTTTTGCATTGCTTGATTGGTTGTTGTGCGTACGCGCATAAATCATAAACGATTACTTTCAGTCGTAAATATGATAAGTTGGTATTGCCTGATAAGGAGACGAAGGGGGTTTGATAAAGACAATATTGATTTATGAGTTGGTTTTACATAATTTGTGTTGGAGATTGGAAGAGTCATTAGCCTAGCCTTGGTTATTGAGAGGCTAATCGGTTTATGTTTCCAAAGTCAAAGTCAAACCATTTATTTCAATTAGGCTTGAATGGAAACTATCGGATGAGGGATGGAACCGTGAATGTCACTTACGGGAAATCTTCCGTGATTATTGTTTATTTTTGAGCTCACGAGCACCAATGTGTATACACTTTCCTGAATTTAAATGCAATTTCCGTCAGAAATAACGATTGTAACTTAGAGATAGGATCTTTTTCATAAAAATATTAGTTCCAGAATACTATGTTCGTAACGACATGAAATTTTAATCAGAACAGAAGACGGAAAACACTTTTAAAAGTTGTCAAGTGTTTACATATTGGTGCTCGTGACCTCTAAGTTCATTTTAATCCGATTTAATGACTATTTTGATGAAAGAGTTATGAAAGAGAGGGAATTTCACGGGCTACAATGGCGCTTCCACTTTAAAGACACTTTTAAATAACCAACTGTTTAATCTGACTAACCAAAAACATAACATTTGATCCCGTAATTGCACCTGGTTTCAAAAAACCAGGAGACCAGGACTCAAATCGTACTGCCAGTCGACTATCAACAATCGATGAATAACTTCTGACCGACGACGTAACGCAAATATTTGGGGATATCGATACCCCAAGGTTACGTAGGTTATCAATATTTTGGACCACTCATGCTAACACAGAAAACACATCAAAGTCAATTTCGTTTGATATCGGATATCATCAGTAAACACCTACTGTTGGTCTGATAACTTTATCTTTTAATTATCTTTATCTACGAAAATAAACCTTACCTTATCATGATAAGAAATATAATCAAATACAACGTGTCATAACAGGCTAAAACAATTAGGGTGTAAATGACATCATGTATGCGTCATTGTCATTCATATAGACGTGGCTCTGGCTGATGAAATGATTTGGCATATTTTGTTGACTTATTGTGATGATTATGCTATTATTTATTTCGATGCAGTTCTAGAAACAGCTGGTTATTTTTATGCCCAAAATATTATATTACAACCTTTTATATTATAATAGAAACACCAAATATTTCATAGGACAGACATACAATCACAAAAAAAACTGTTTTCCTATTAGTAGCTAGAGGAAAAACCTGCCCGAATTACTTACAACAAAAAATAATGAGTAGTTGTTTATGAACTAACTACCTACAGTTAAAACATCCGAAAATACTACAAACAAGACAGGCGTTTAATATTAAGTTTGTTCTGTACATCTTATTTTGAGTAAAACCGCTAAATCACACTGTGCCTACGCAATGAAATAACACTTCGCAGTCCACTGAACATTATCAGAGTGACAGACATGGCATGTGTCACAAATTATCTTAGCTTGAGGGAATGTACAAAATCCATGAAATATGTTTTCCCCATGGTATTCTATTGTAATGAGTAGTTTAGTTGTCGACATAGCTCACAGAATAAGTAAGCTGAAGTGGCAATGAACCGGTCATATTAGCCGTAGAACCGATGAACGTCGTGTTCTTGAGTAGAGACCGCGAATTGGCAAACGTAAGGTGGGACGCCGCGCCCTCAGGCTTGGTGGAGTGACGATCTTCGCAGGGTGGCTGGTAGCAACTGGATGAGAGTTGCTGAGAATTGAATTGAGTGGCGTGCGATAGAGGAGGCCTATGTCCAGCAGTGGACTGCTGTAGGCTGATGATGATGAAGCAGTTTAGGTATGAGGACACATCAGCGAGCGGAGTCCGCATAGCTCAATTTCTTAGGTAGCCTTAGCTTACTTTAGTTTGTATCGTTTACCGTCTCAATTAATTTCAGTGGACTGCTGTAGGCTGATGATCAGTGATAGGAATAGGTAGTGCTTATTAGCCTAAACTTCGAAGAAGAACAGAGAAAATAATCGGAGACTTCCTTAGACTATATTTTATTATGCGACCACGACGAGTTTTTTTTTTGTAAATTCTAAGAGTGCGTACTTAAGAGAGCGTATCATAGTTTTATGATGAAGAAGTCTTTTCCAAAATGTTCTTAAAAAGAAAACTTTCAGAAATTTTGATGGTTGTAACGACTGTGTTATGTTATGTCTAGTCGCAAACTACTATTGGTCTATGTTTACCTAAGTAAACATAGACCAATTACTTATTCCAAATAACATTAATTTTTGATGTACCTAAGTACTTACGTGATGTCCCGGAAAAAAATATAGTCTAAGGAAGTCTCTGATTCTTGTCTCTGTTCTTCGAAGTTTAGGCTAATAAGCACTACCTATTCCTATCACTGCTGATGATGATGAAGCAGTTTAGGTATGATGACTATGCATCAGCGAGCGGAGTTCGCATAGCTGAATTTCTTAGGTAGCCTTAGCTTACTTTAGTTTGTATCGTTTACCATCTCAATTAATTTCAGTAGACTGCTGTAGGCTGATGATGATGAAGCAGTTTAGGTCTTATGACTATGCATCAGCGAGCGGAGTTCGCATAGTTGAATTTCTAAGGTAGCCTTAGCTTACTTTAGTTTGTATCGTTTACCGTCTCAATTAATTTATGTAGCAAGTTCGATGATGGTCCAAGTTTGATGGGTAAAACCATAAGCTGAGGTTTGTTAAGCGTCATGTTCCGACGTCAGAGCTTCAACTTAGCCTATTGCAGTCCACAGGTTGCACCACAGCACCTTGTCCTCTACCTCTCATATCCACTCCATCCTAGCCATTTTTTGAAGGTCGCCAGTCCATCGTCGCGACGATGGACTGGCGGTCGGTCTGGGACTCTCGTGTCTGATAATGTCAAAGATTTCAAAATCAAACAAATAAGCGCTGGCAATAATATTTAGGGCGAATATGCGGAAAGCATTACTACTACTATTTGGCAGCCGCTCAGTCGGCTAAAGATATAATTAGTGTGTTTGACTTCCATTCTTTACGATGTCTCTTGTACTAGGGGTGACCGGGGCACAGTTGTAAGGGATTGACATTGAGGTATTTTGTTAAAGCTTCATGCGTGTTGCTACAGTAACTGCGGGTAAAACCGGTTGTACTCAAACACCCCCAAAGAGTCTGACCCCGCGGTAGTGGATGGGCTTTCTTTTTGAAGTGTGAAACTTCTATATAGACGGGGTATTACGAAGTAGATTTTAACTTGAGTACTTTGAAACCTGCCCTGGGGGGGAGGGGGGCAAACTAATTGTTTGTACTGGACGGGCATTATTTGAGTCCATCGACACGTAAAGAAGAAGATGAAGAATTGATTCCCATGTTAATGTATTGTGGAAGCTGCAGAAGATTGTAAAAATATACTTGCATTGTATAGATTCCAGTTCTTAGTATTATATAATTGCATAGCACATGTGTGAGTACTTTGTACTGTTCAGCCACCATTTACATTTATTTATCTTTCATTGACTTGAATATGCCTTGGTGACTGAGAGAATGTCATGCTCACTTAAATGTCTCGCTGATGGTGGCGGGTGTGTCGGGTCATTTAGTTCCCTTCAATATGGTTGAGTTGAATGGCGCCGGTACATGCGTCATGTCTGTGAACGGGCGCTGTCAGTTGGGACTGGTCATCTCTTAGCTGCCAAGGTTCATTTTAATTACTTTATTCATACATTTTTAATCTAATCTTTCACTCTGGATGCTCTTAGTGTGCACGTCTTTCTACATCGTTCTCACATTTATGTATAATCTCAAAATTAATGATGTAACCAAGATTTTGTAACAATATTTTGATTTTAAAAGAGTGTCCATGGAGTTTCTTGCCCATTCTTCTCCATAGAGATCTACGCTAGGGAATGGGCAACTACAGTACTTTCTCAAGTTATTATGCCTTGTGACTGGGACTGTAGCTTTGATTTTCTTTTTTGTATTTTTTTTGTATTTTTGACTTTCAAAAGTGCCGTAATGGTCTAATTGAAATAAATGCTTTGAGTTTGAGTTTGAGTTTGAGTTTGAGTTTGCCCGTAAAACTTAAGGTGGTAGGTTGGTCTGTAAGGTATTTATCTATGGGCCAAAGTAGCTTGAAAATAAAGGATTTATTATTATTATTAAAACTTCAAGTTAAAATTTTGTTGCGATTCGTTTTTCCACTTGACCGTTGCGATTCGTTTTTTCACTTGTCCGTTGAAGTTGCACTTCTACTATGTGTCCCAGCACACATTTCTTTTTTTGTCTGCCCCTGAATTTATGTAAGTTTAAAAATGGCGGCCAAAAATATTACCATAAAATAGTCAGGACATCAATTTTAACATTTTTTAGTTTCGGGGGCAGGTAGTAACATTTTTTCCACCTGCTACCATTTTTAAAGTATAAATTCGGGGGCGGACGGGAAAAATCCTATACACCACCGCGGGGCTGAACATTCGGGGGTAGGTATGGGAAAAACCGGGAAAAATAAGAGAATTCCACGAGTTAGTACTGCGATGCGACGACGTACTCACGCAAGGGAAATAAATGACTGACACGAGAGTCGCTTGACACAAGCATGTCCCCGTTATACTTTCGTTACGTTACGAAATAGAAAACAACGGACGGACGTGGAAAATTCATCGCCGTTCGTTGTTTTATCTTATCTGTTAAAATCTAGTTCAAAGAATCATATAATGATTGCAACGAAAATTCTTGGAATAACTTTTTTTGAGAATATAGAACAAATTATTCAGTAAGATTTAAAGAAGGATACTACTTGCTAGTTTGTAAGTGAGGTTTCATCTGACCTAATATTTTACGCAAAGCTTAGTTCTTGGCAAGGAAACGAACCCCATGTATTTAGAGGCTTACAACTTGGTATCCATGCCAATTTTTGTAGAAAATAAATGTTTTGGAGATTTTAGCAAGCAAATTTCTCAATAAAAGCGAAGTTTTTTTACCGAGAAATGAGCAATAAACAAAATAAATTATGTAAGTTCAAATTAGCCAGAGAATCTCTTGAATACTGATTTATAATGTGCAAATGTTAAAACACACATTTATAATTTATCTTAAAAGAAATAATTTGCACCCACTTAGCAGTAAATTAGCACAGCTGTCAAAATGGCAAACACAGAATTTAAGATTTTAAAAAGTTTGCGTTTTTAAAGAGGAAACCAAATTCTGGCACCATACAGGACGACGAAAATGGCATTTTAAGAATTTTAACGCAATTCATATTTTATCCTTTGATTCTGCTGCTTTTATTTTTTTGAAGAGGTAATTTTAGCCCCCCCCGATATTAGTACTTACACTGAAATTATTTTGACTGATCAAAATTGGCGGGGTTCTCCAAAATCATTTTTTATATTTTTTAACGAGGAAACAAACAAAATACCTACTGATACCGTTCTGATCATTATTTAAACCATTTAGAAAGGGTATCATTTAAGCTATCACCAATTTAATTAGTTTTGCGTTCCTTAAATAACAGGGTTTGCCCTCAAAATAGTAGATTTGTCACCAAAATGTAGTCACCAAACAATATAAAATCAATTCCACAATAAATCACCTAAAATCATGAAGATATAGGGTCTAGTACCAAATAAATGTTTTTGTATGTAATATAAAAGGTTTTTTCTAATAAGTATTTAAGCAAACTAATTTAAAGAGATCACCATTTATCGTGAAATTAAAACCAATTTTTTTTTTTTACCACCAGAATTTGAACTGTTATGCTCTTGCATCCAAGTCGAGGAAGACCCAGTCGACGGAGCCCCGCTACGCGGGGCTCCTATTTCTGAATGGTTTATAAAAAAATAACCACGAAGGGTATGGCGGGGTCTATTCGCTCGCTTCGCTCGCTCATTCGACCCCGCCATACCCTTCTAACCTAATCTATCCGTGTCGGGGTGCCCCAAGTCGGCCTAGGCAAAACTAGTTTGTCATCAACCACCTCATTAAAATTATAAATTGATGTATTACATTGGTAACGAATACTATTATTGGCGCAGCGGTAGTGAGGCTGCCTTACGTTCTTAGGGTCCCGGGTTCGAATCCCGGTCGGAGCAAATGTTTGTGTGATGAGCACGGACATTTGTTTCCGAGTCATGGATGTTTGTATGTATACTAAGTATGTATTTACAAAACAAAAAGTATCTATGTAGTATATCAACTATCTGGTGTCCACGACACAAGCGTTGCTTAGTGTGGCACTAGATGGCGCTGTGTGTAATGTCCAGCAATATTTATTTATTTATTTATTATTTTAATAACTGAACAAAATAAAATGTAATACTGTATTGGTGACAAAATAACAAATAAAAACGAGTCGCAGTCAGGGATCGATAATCGATTTATTTGGTGACAGATCTACCATTCTGAGCACAAAGCTATTATTTAAGTAATAAAACTATTATTATAAGAACGAAGTTTATATTCATGTAATGCACTACAATGTTATTGGTAATCCATCTCTTATTTTACACATATATTAACATTAATTTGATAATTGGAACCTGGGAACACTTTTTGTTTATCTGAGAACGAACATATTTCGTGGCGATAGATCTATTTATTAGGTGGTACAACTTGATGACAAATATAAATTTTGGTGACAAGAAATATAGTCCCCATTTAGAAACCATTTTAATTTTTTGACAGATCAAGTTCGGCGGGATTCTCCAAAGACAATTTATTTTTATTTTCCTCAAGTTGCTGTGTTGCCTGCTACAAACAGGTAGTAAAGTATTGAATTACATTTTCCTCAATAAAAAAGATGAATGAAAAGCTTTGTAAAATAATATTGTGAATGACTGTTTTTACTTAAATTAGTCAAAAGAATACAATGGGGAATGATTCACATTTAGTATTGTATAAATAAATTAATAAATCTAGGCAAATAATATTGTGTCTGGACATGTCATGTTCTGTGGTTTTTCCTATGCAATGATGCACCATCATGTTTTCCTGTTTCCCGTCTTATAAATGAAGTTGGTATACTTTTAATATCCTATAATGACAGCATAAATAAGGTAATAATAGGTATTACGACCTATTTAGCCTATAGGGTTCTTCCTAGCTGACTTGACCAGGCTGAAGTGCACAAAGACAGGTAAAAGATTTTTCCTTGAGTAGGTATACGGTACGGGTAGGTACCTAACTGGTTTCATTCAAGTGAAAATTGTGTCATTGAGGAAAAGAAAATATAAGGAAGGTAAGTATTGAATTTTATTTTAGGCACGTAAGGTAAGAATGATGCATTTCCAGTTAGTTTTTTAGTCGGAGGAAGCTCTACTAAATGAAAATCACTGCTTCATCCGACATATTTTTTACGAAAAACAACCGTTACACACGTTCGAAATCTAAAATTTTAATTTATTAAAAACTGTCAAATGCTTCGAAATGGATTAATCCCAAAAAAAACCCTACGCATTCCATTTTTAAATGCGTCGTTTTCAATGCAAAGACAAATTACTTATTCAGCCTGTCACCAGCTGTTGAATATGTCAATTTTTGGAAACTTCCATAGATTTATATCTGACGTCAAAACTTGTTGGTTTTCCGGTGGTTAACCGTTATCTTTTATCATTTATTACAAACAGCATAATTAACTTGCTGTGAAAGTTACGGTTCGGTGTGGAAAATGGGCCAGTGGCCCTTATCATGCCAACTGTCAGAACAAAAAGAAAGCATCGTTGTAACTCTGATTAAAAACACGTGGTATTCTCATCTTCGAATGCAGTTTGGGGTTTTCAGAAAAAATTGCATAATAGTCGTACATTCGTGTTGAAATGAAAAACATGGCATTGTAAGTATTAACAGGTTTTTTCTAGGACAACTTTTTGAAAAACTATCCAAGCTCGATACAAATGTGTGCTTATACAAAGCAGCGGGTCATTATCATCTACGTATAGCCTAGCCTAGTCTTTGTTTAACTGCGGTTGGCTTTCAGAAGAACTCGCTACAGTTCAATACGGGTCTTTTACATGGAACCACGACCTCCCAAACCTTTATTCGGATGGGAAATCATCAAATGACTCCTCCCGCTCTGGGCGGAGGGAGTGTCAGACTTTTACTGACTAAAACCCATCCATGTTCCTTCATCGCCCTTTGTGTTCCGGGGCCACGGTATCTCTTTCGAATAGTCCCACAACCCCGGCACGACCTCCCAAGCCTTCGATGTGATACGTGTTAGGGTCAGTTCACACCAAAACGCGACGCGACGCGACGCTGCGCGCAGAGTGACTCAAAATATAACTTTATTTACTACACGAAAAGATACACATTTCAATGTCGAGGCGCAGTGCTTCATGGTGCAGCGTATTCTGAATTCTCACAATGAAATGTGTATCTTTTCGTGTAGTAAATAAAGTTCTATTTTGAGTAGCTCTGCGCGCAGCGTCACGTCGCGTCGCGTCTCGGTGTGAGCTGACCCTTATTTAACACGTTTCTACCATTTTTTTTTTAAGAATTCCGCCTCACTACCTAGCCAGTCGTCTTCAAGGTATCGTGCTCCTAGGCAGGCATACATCTAGCCATCATGTTGCAGGATTCAAAACCCTGTAACAAACGTCAGATTCAAAGCTACAATCGTTAGACGGCGCTCAGACTTCCCGACGTAGGTTCAAGGATGCTAGCCATGTGGCACAATGCCAGAAGACAAGATCTTATCTCCTGTAATATTATTATTTATCTGTACCAACTCTTATTTTGTTAGTCATAGCTAAGTCATAGCTATTAGTCCCCGCTGAGTCACTTTTACAAAAGTAATATTGTTTTTGGAAAATGTTTGTCGGAATTTTCTTTGACGTTCTTCTTTTGAAATTTTTTGCTGTTGGCAAGACATTATTTTTAGTAAATAGTGTAAAACGATTAGTCAGCATTATTATTTTAACTTGGTGATGGGCGAGTTACAATTAATTTTCTTGAGAAGAATTCGCCGGTTTTATATGTTTTGGTTTCATATTATTATTATAACGAACAAAACTCGTGGGCTTTTCAATCAGACGCCCGAAAGTCTAACAACCAGTCTTACGAGTACTAAGAAAGAGGTATCGTATTACCCAGTAATTGGTTTGTGGAGGTCAGATAGGCAGTCGCTCCATGTAAAATACTGGTATTCAGCCACATCCGGTTAGACTCGAAGCCGAAACCAACAGAGTTGGTAAAAGGCTAAATGGATGATGTTAACGCACGATTCTTTGGATGGCTCTTATTTACTACAGTTATTTACTTTCAAGCCATTCTTCTCTCAAAGTAAACAATAGTTCTTGTGTTATTTGCACTGACTAAATAAAATAAACACGCTGATCAAATAAGAATTGCACAGCACAATAGTAACGTTAAATACACATAAACAAAATGAATTAGAAATAGTGCGTATTGCATCATGTTTATTGAAGAATCCTTATTGACTAACCAATCATGTTAAAACATTGAGAAAGGGAGGTATTTCATGAAGCACACCCAGACGAAGCACACCCGTGGGTGGGCTTCAAATAAAAAATTAAAATAATTAATTTCCTATTCCACGAAGCACACCTACGAATATCACTCGCATAATGCGGGGACTAAGAAATTATATTCGTAGGTGTGCTTCGTGGAATAGGAAATTAATTATTTTAAATTTTTATTTGAAGCCCACCTACGGGTGTGCTAAGTGGAATAATTTAGGTGTGCTTCGTCTGGGTGTGCTTCGTTTGGGTGTGCTTCATGGAATACCTCGAGAAAGGTTCAAATAACGTTTAGAAACATGAATGCGTAGGATTTTTCTCTCATATCCACAAAAGAATTATGAATTGCAAAATCAACCATTGCCACAGCTGGGCTTTCTCTCTGTAAGAGGGAACTGGCCATCATTCACCACGCGGGCCCATTGCAGGTTGGTGGTGTTAGATACCTTCGATTTTTCAGTTCTAAGACGTTCAACGGTCATGTTTCCCGCAATGCTTTCCAATTTGCCATGGTATACAAACAAAAGATTAGCCCCAGACCCCCAGACAGATAAAGTTAAGAGGGCCTTTCCCGGCCCGTCTATCGTCAACACGAGCATGGTCGAAAAGCTTGTTGTTGCATCCAGAGCCATCAGCGATGGTTTTCTTTCAACTCCCCTGTCTTACCTAGCCCCGACCCCGCACTACTCGTCAGCCGCGCACCTCTTACCGCCTAAAGCGAGGACATTGAACGAAAAATAGTGTTCGAAAATTTATAATCACGCACGAGTGTTAGTCAAAATTCTCGCGAAAAGTATGGCGGGTTGGCCGCTCTTAAGAAACCTGACAGTTCAGGTAGCGTGGTACGTGTTCCTTATTCGTGGAGGATTTTTAATGCACTCCCAGTGTAGGGCCTCAAACAAAATGATAAGGAATGCGTTATTTACGGTCAAATCGGGCATTATTAATCAGTAGGGATTTTTTTTTACCATCAGGTAGATTTTTCCTAAACTATACATATTTTAATTTTTAATCTGAGGAGCTCGTGGCTAAATAATAACAGCCGCTCGGGTCGATCGTTAGGTTAAGCCGTGCTTGCCTAGTTTGGTCTGTGGATGGGTGACCACCCATTACATACCGAGTTTCCTCCGTGCCTCAGAAAGCACGTTAAGCCTTTGGTCCCGGCTGTCATTTGTAGATCTTTGACAGTCGTTAGGTAGTCAGGGGCCCAAAAAGTCTGACAACCAGTATTACCAAGGGGCATCGTATTACCCAGTACACTAACTGGGTTGTGGAGGTCAGATAGGCAGTCGCTCCATGTAAAATACTGGTATTCAGCTGCATCCGGTAAAACTGGAAGCCGACCCCAACATAGTTGGCTAGGCTAGGCAAGGGTGACATATTTTAATGCTATGTTTTACGTTACATAACGTCTTGTTTTAACATTCATCTTGCATTGCTGTATAAATGAATGCTAACCAAATTAATTAGCATACAAGATTATCTAGCATGATTCTAGCAGTGTTTATCGAAGAATTCATGATAGGAAAGACGATGCGTTTTTCATAGATACTTATTTCATCATCATTATCTGCCTAGCCTTTTCCCAACTATGTTGGGGTCGGCTTCCAGTCTAACCAATATTACTAATACTAGTATTTTACATGTAGCTGACCTGCACTCCACAACACAGTTAGTACTTATCAAAGATCTAATAGGGATGGTCTAAGTGTTTGGGTACTTTTTCATTGACAAAGGTGTGAATTTAAGTACGTACTTTACTTACATAATAATTATGTAAAACCACCATTAACTGTTTAATATATGGAAACCCATTTATTTCTGATAAGGGGCTCAGGTAATCGTAATGATTATCCGTTGGGTTTATTAGCACATATGGTGAGCAAGAATGTTTTGTTTGAAAACAATTAACTTTCTTTGTTATGCGTATCATTTCGTCTAATTCATAGATTATGTGGTTAAATATTTAATCTAATCTATGCCGATGATAAAATTTAGAAAAACAATTTTATTTTTAGTCATATAAAATACCAAAAATAAGCTAACGTGTAACAGGGTGATTTTATTACGTTTTATTCGATAATATTTTTCCTAATTCATTACAAATAATAACACTATATCGGTATACGAGTAAATAAAAAAAAACAAACTGCTCAAATTCTTTCATCAAAAATGTTTCTCATTTTTTTCAGCACCATTTTTATTAAGAGGTCCTTGACTCTGCCGACGTCAGTCCCACAACCGGCTTGAATATAACTATGTATGTTAATTTATGCTGCGGTATCAGTTACCTACATTTAAAATGTAAATCAAACTGAATAACTGATTGTCAGGTTTTTAAAATAGGGCCCGGCACTTTTTTTTTAATTGTAGAATCTAGAAATGATCTAGTCTAGAATATCCAAGTTTAAGTTAACTTATTTCATCGTCAATAAGAATCTCTCAAAATGATAAAATACTTCATGGGGCTTGTTTTTATCTTTATCTTTCGGTTTAGTACTGAATTCAAACATATTATTATGATTTTGTTTTATTATAATATTTATATTAAATAATAATTAATATATAAAATTATTATTATTTTATAGTTAGCTGTTGCTCGCGACTTGATTCGTTTGGAAATTTTGTATTGTGTGAGACTAAAAAATAGCCTACGACCAAAGATACAAAAAAAAAAACCATAAAAATCGGTCAAGCCGTTTCGGAAGAGTTCGATAGCAAACATTATGACACGAGTTTTTTTTAAATATTTTAGAAGATTTCTATGTCCGAACAGCTAAGAATAATAAATAAACGATAATAATTCAGATAGTATTTCAACAATATATTAAACGAACATTACAAATGCAAATTTTTATTATTTCACAATATCAACAACTCTTTCGATATCGACTGGCTATTTTATTATTTAAAAAACTAGATAATTTTCAACACGATATTAAATAGTAAAGTTACTTAAAATAATTATCTATACGTATTTGGGTCATTTCAAAAGAATTTAAATTCAGGTTAGCAAACTAGGTAATACCTAGTAATTTCAATCACATAAAGTCAACAATAAAAGTTTTTAATAGTATTCAGAAAATAATTAATCAATTTAAATAAAAATGATCCGGAAAAGTAATTTTCAGTTGAATGAACCGTATGACTTGGATATTACACAATAAAAGATTACAAAACAAAAAATACATACCCAGTAAAACTAATAAAATCTACACTAAAGAAAACACACACACAACACTATTATATAGTTTTTTATGAAAAACGATTTTTAATTTTAAAACAAATCTTTATTATTTAAGTAATATATCGCGAAAGGCCTGATAAAGCGCCTGGCAAGACGTGCGCACTCGACCGTGTTTCGATGCCGACTGAACTTAATACAGACACAACTGACATTGATATCCGATTCTTAATTTGAATTGTATCGCTGCGGCAAAGAGTACCGGCCGGCGCGGCGCAAACACGTGTTTCGCACACTTCATGTTTTTCATGCGTTGTCAGTCATATGTGGGTGATCTGATGTTCATTAATTTTATATGAATTAGCTATGTCATTGTCATCTATTCGATTGGTGTAGTTCAGGGATGTTACGGTGGTTTTATCGGAACTGAAGTCGGAGTCGGAGTCGGAACCGGAACCGCAGTCGGAGTCGAAGAAAGATGTGTTCAAGCAATCAAAGACAGAACGTAGCACACGTTCTGTCTTTGATTGCCTGAACACATCTTTCCCATCGTTCCCCGGGCTTCATGCATAAACCTGTTCGTACACGTTAACCGCAGCCGCCACCCGCCGCTATCTGCTATGCTTCGACATCGGATTTAAAAGTATCGGAACCGGAGGTGTAAGATCAATCGGAAGTTCCGACATATCGGAGTCGGAGTCGAAGCTTCGTAACATCCCTGGTGTAGTTTACTTGGTTCGCTCGCTTACTAGTCCCAGCATTGAATTTTCAGGGAAGCCAAAGAGATTTAAAATACTTCTAAAGAGCAGATATTGGAAATATTTTCAGACAAAAAATATCATTCCGATCATTTTCGATTTTGACACACGAATGAAAAAACTAGACAAGCGGCCGTATGCTTAGACAGACGGCTTTTTCATTTTCATTTTAGAAAAAAAAAGATTAAAAAATAAATTAGGACAGTAATTTTACTTTCTGAAGTCGGTGGCAAAAATTCATCACCACCCTGCCCGTGTCATTTGGGGTCTTGTCTTATGTCATTTGGGGTCAGCGCAACACGTGTGTATTCTTCCATTTCCCTTGTCCATCGTCACGCTATCATTTACTCCTTTTTCCTTCACATCATTTCTCACACAATCATTCTTCTACTCCCTCTCCATCCATCAACATTTATGTTCATCACTATTTTAGTCACATGCAATTCGTCCCTCGTCCTCACATGCAAAAAATGGCAAAAAAGTTGATGAACAAGTCATAGAGTTCCGAAAGTAAAGTTATTTTCCAGTTTTTATTCTATCCATTTTTTAGTTGTGTTGTCTCACACAAATCCTTGTCAAGTATCAATTTTACATTGTAAGTAAGTTATTAGCAGATCATCCACATAGACGAAGAAGAAACAATGCTTTTTATAGAGGATACTTACTTACCTCATAAAGTACCGAAGCAAAGTTAATCAAATTTATATGGGCTCCCCTCTCGAGCTTCTTCTACCAAATGACAAAATAATCACCCAGTAATTGTGGTATCGAGGACACTCCCGCCTGATCACAACTAAGCTAATTTTTGCTTGCACTCGCAACATAGAAACGCTCTCTAGCCCCGTCCCGTTGACTTTGTATAGAAATTAATAAATAAAAGACAATACCGATCGGCCGAGCGCACTGACGACGCACGCCAAACAAGAGTTATTGTTATTTTGCGCGCCAAATTGACGCTTTCCTAATAGGCCTTAACTTTAAGAGGGCGTGGCTCGGCGCCTCCGCATGATTTAAGCAAAAAAAAAAAAACTGATCAGGCGGAAAAGACCACGACTGTACGTGATAAAAATTGAGAAGCTGGTGGAATAGATACCCTCCTCCATTTTTAGAAGTCACTTAAAAATCACCACGCGGACCGAGTCCGATAACTGATCAAAATCATTTTAGGCAAGAAATACCTAAAACCTTATCAGCCTGATTCGCCTCTCAACGACTATAGGTTTCCGCCATGTCATTCTCATCAAGCAACAGTCAAGTGTCACGTGTCAGCAACACGTTCGAAGTCATGTGCGCCTGGTACTCCCGAGTGAAGTGGCTTGCAGAGTGTATAATAATTAATAACTCGTTACTTTAAGCGATTGTCTATCTATGCACTTGGGTGTCATAGCCTGTAATTAGATTCTGTTTACCACTTCATTTATAGACTAATGGCCTGTTTTTCTGACTGCAAACATTTTATTAGGTACTACTTACTTATATCTCAGAGGGCCTAGGCAATGGTCCTTTCAAAGTGTTTTATATTCCAACAACGAGGGTTCAATCCCATACACTTTTTACTTTCCATTTATTAATTTTCTTCCTTACTTTTAGCCGTGGGCCGTATCGAGGGGCCTTCTGAATTTGGCCCTGGATCCAATCGCCTAAGAAGAGCCACGAAATATGAATTTCTAAATTTAAAGACCGCAAGGATATTGTCAGCCTATCTGTTGAGCGAACAGTTGAAATAGCCTGTATAGAATTGGAGCAGTTTATTATATTAAGTGTGTATAGACCTCCTTCAGGGTTGTATGATTGTTTTGAAAAGGTAATGGATGAAGTGTTGAATAAAATCTGTAGTTCTAAGAAGTCAATAATCATTTGTGGTGATTTCAATATTAATTTGTTAGAAAATTCTGGGTTAAGTACTAAAATTATAAGCCTCTTTCAGTCATACAATCTTGAAAACAAATTTCTCGAGCCCACCAGAATAACCCCAACTAGTGCTACTTGCCTAGATAATATTTACACTGATATTATACCCACCCAAAAAGCAATTATTAACTTAATAGATTCAGATCATTGTGGGCAATTGATCACAATTCCAAATGTAAGCAAGAAAGTAACTAAAAAGGATATCATCGTTAATCCAAAAAGTAAAAATGGCCTGGAAACTTTTAAAACTAAACTTTTATCCAAACTACCACTTTTGTCAGATAATGATGATCCAAATCAACAATATAACGATTTTTTCAGTATGTATTGCACACAATTTGAAAACACATTTGTCCCTAAGACAATATCTGTAAATAGTAACGCTTCTTTCAACGACTGGGCCACCATTGGTATTCATAAGAGTCGAAAACGACTTTATGAGCTGTATGAAGAGCGGACTTATGTAAAAACTGTAGAATTTAATTTGTATGTTAAGAATTATTCAAAATTATTTAAAAAAGTTTGTTTTATAGCAAAGTCACGTTACTTGAGTTCAAAAATTAAAAATAGTAGTAATGTGGTTAAAATGACATGGAACATTATTAATAGCGAAACGGGAAGGTCTTGCAACCGAAATAGTGACTACAGCCTTGCTATTGGCGATAATGTTTTAAATTCAGATACTCAAGTTGCCACAGCTTTTGAAAATTTCTTTTCGGATATTCCCGTATCGACTACTAAATCGCTAAACTCGTCACCTACTGCTGCCGAGTCTTTACTAAGGGAAAACGTTTCAGTCTGTGAATCCGAATTTAATTTTCAATATGTTACCTGTAAAGATATAATTAAAACTTTTCACACCATAAATGTTAAAAAGACCGCCGATCTATGGGGTCATTCTGTAGACGTTGCTAAATCCATTATAAACATTGTAGCTCCTTCATTAGCTGTAATATTTAACGATTGTATTGACCGTGGTGAGTTTCCTGATCTGATGAAATATAGTAAAATAATACCATTGTTTAAATCGGGTAGTACATCAGACCCCACTAATTATAGACCCATTTCAGTACTACCCACCTTTAGTAAAATTTTTGAAAAATTAATTTTGGCACAAATGCAAAGTTTTTTCAATAAACATAAGTTATTGCATAAAAAAACAGTTCGGGTTCACAAGGGGTCGTTCAACTACTGATGCCGGTGTTGAACTTTTAGGACACATTTATAATGCCTGGGAGGACAAATGCGATGCTTTAGGCATTTTTTGCGATTTATCTAAAGCTTTCGATTGCGTTCTTCATGAAACATTAATCAGGAAACTCCACCACTACGGAATCCGTAACGCCTCTCTGGATCTTCTTATTTCATATTTGAGTAATAGGATTCAGAGAGTTGATGTTAACGGGAAGAGATCTCCCGGATCCGTAGTAAGAATGGGGGTACCACAGGGCTCAATTCTTGGTCCATTTTTGTTTCTTATTTACATAAATGACTTGCCTCACCTCATAAAGGATAATCATGACATAGTATTGTTTGCAGACGACACTTCTCTTTTATTTAAACTCAAACGTCAGCAGTTAGTTACGGATGATGTTAATAGCGCCCTGGCAAAAGTCGTTAATTGGTTTAATGTTAATAACCTACTCCTAAATGAGAAAAAACTAAATGTATTAAGTTTACGATACCCCATGTAAGACAAGTGGAAACTACTGTACTAATTAAGGATGAAGAGTTGAAACCGGAAGATAGCACAGTGTTCCTAGGCATAACTTTGGATGCCAAGCTTCAGTGGGGCCCGCATATAGACAAATTGTCAAAAAAACTTAGCTCTGCAGCATACGCCGTTAGAAGAATTCGTGAGTTAACTGATTTAGAGACAGCCCGTTTAGTTTACTTTAGTTATTTCCATAGCGTGATGTCGTACGGTATTCTCTTGTGGGGCAATGCCGCCGATATTCAGACAATATTTGTTTTGCAAAAAAGGGCAATTCGTTCAATTTATAAATTAAGTCCCAGATACTCCCTCAGAGAAAAATTTAAAGAGATTAATGTTCTTACTGTCCCTTCTCAGTTTATTTATGAAAACCTTTTGTACGCACACAAAAATATTAATTTGTTTAAGAAATACAGTGATATCCACAACATAAATACGAGGAACAAACACAAATTTGTTGTTCCTGCAGCGAGGCTCAAAAAAATAGGGGGTACGTTTAGATGCCAATGTATACGTTTTTACAATAAACTTCCGAGCCAAATTCAAGCACTAAGCCTAAATAAATTCAAATCGTTTATAAAACGGAAGCTGTGCCTGAAAGCCTACTATCATGTTAATCACTATCTCGAAGATAAAAAGGCTTGGGATTAAGCTGCTCCAATGAAATTTGCTCTGTGAATGTCGAAGCTTCGGACTTCGCTTGTTTATTATTTATTCCTTTCTTTTCCTTTTTTTATTTTTTCTTTTCCTTTTTTTTATACACTCTGACATTTAATGTTTTGACATGTATCTTATTATTTTTTATACACTCTGACATTTAATGTTTTGACATGTATTTTATTATTTTTTACTCTATTATTTTTTTATTTGACATTTACTGATTTGACATGAATACTTATTTTGTTAAGTATTTTACTTTTTTTTTATCATCATTTTGCCTTTTAATGATTTTTGTGATTTTTATTTACATTCTTTTTTAATAGAACTTGTTATGAATTTTATATGATTATTGTGAATGTGGGGACCATGTGGGTCACATTTATTTTTTTTGTTTATTTTTTCCCACAACTGTCTGACAGTTTGAGTACTCTAAGCGACCTACCCAAATGTCCTTTCTTTGGTATTGTTCGTCGTTTCGTTGAGCTCCTTGAGTTATAAGTCGAGCTACACGTTAACTGACAAATGCTTGCACTGACTGGACAGGTCCACTCAAATCTGTATGGTTCTTTCTTCAAAAGACCATCTCAGACACTAATCTGCATAGTCCTCATGTGAATTGAGCAAGATTGTCTGGACTTTAAAAGAGACTATAACCTCTGAGTTTGTTTCGGCTGTTTCTTCTCAGAGTAGTCAGGTACGAAACACCGGCCCCATCTAGTTTTAAAAAATGACGTGTAAAAGTGTTTGTAAAAACCTACTTGCAAAATAAACATCATTTATCATTTATCATCATATTATTGTTTTCGCTGATAGAATAAGTCTTGTCTAAGGGTTCTGATGGATAGTGGAGTATTGCGCTACTTTGACAATATTTTGCTTAAAAATGTTCATTGCTTTGATGGATTTAGTCAAGATGAATTTCTCCAGACCTGATTATGATGGGTTAGGAGTTTTCTTAAAAATCATTCAGATTGTGATAGAAGGTGCATTGATACTTACCTTCCGTATCTGTTATTTTCAATTTGACCTAATCATTGCTAGATTAAAACACTTGAAGTTTCTACGTAAGCAATTCAGATTCGATCCTTGATATGTTATTTAACTGAAAAGTCAATTGGTTTTCCGTTCAGAATGTGGCAATTTTGTCAACTACAGGTGTTTCAGGGAGTCATTACAAAGCTTGTTATCTTCGTTTTCCAATTAATGGTTTTCTAGAACGTTTTACACAATTGTGTGAAACGCGGTGATGACAAACAGCAGACAATCATGTTTTATCTTCCATTCAAGATGGCGCGGGAAAACAAGCTTCCTTTCTATGTCAACCATTGGCTAGTGCGAGTTTAAACATGGTCATCGATAAAGACCTGATTCATAATCTGATTACTGAATAATATATTATTAATTATGATATTATGGCTATAAGAGGCAGTCAAAATAACAAGGAGGTATTGTGTGAAAGGTGTTATGAATAAGAAGCAGGTGAGTAAGTAGATGATGTACATATAGAATAAGAAAATATGCTTCATCGGAAACAAATTTAATAGGACAGGAGGAGGATAATGATGATGCTTGAGATATGTTTATGAGTATTTGAAAAACAAGGTTAATTGACTGACCCAATACTAGGAAGGAAAATAATATAATGATGATAACATATATAAAGGATGACATGGCAAGAAAGGAGGTGTCTGATGATATGACGAGTAAAAGAAGTATAAATATAGTAGCTGTTTGGAAGAAGAAGACATGCTACGCCGACCTAAAATAAATTGGTATAGGGGCAAGATAACGATGATGATCAGTGATAGGAATAGGTAGTGCTTATTAGCCTAAACTTCGAAGAAGAACAGAGAAAAGAATCGGAGACTTCCTTAGACTATATTATAGGAAGTCTCCGATTCTTGTCTCTGTTCTTCGAAGTTTAGGCTAATAAGCACTACCTATTCCTATCACTGATGATGATAAACACAACAACAACAACAGCCCATAACGTTGGGAGGAATTTGCCGTAATCTCCACACTTGGCAGGCGGATTGGAGATCGCAGTGATGAAAGACTAACAGAAAACGCTGCTGCCCATTCTCAGGTCTACGGAGGCGCAAGGTGTTTTGCCTCAGACATTAGTCGCCTTATACGACGCCCGTGAGTGTAATGGGTTGGTTCTATTCTACTCTGCCGGATACCACACGGATAAACACAACGTAAATGTCAATCAATCAAAAGGAGGAAAGAGTTTGAGTAATGCCAAAATGACGACTGCCGTTCTGATTGTCGAATGAATCGAGAACTATCCACAACTGCAGTACGAATGACCTTTTAAAACGTCAGAATGCTCATTAATAACTTACAAATTCCTACCTGAATGTACGAATTATTGACTTTCGAAGTTAAATTAAGTTTCGAAAGTGTCTCCCGACTCTAGTTACGTTCAAGGTTTTCTTACTACGTCTAGAGTATAATAATCATTCTTGAAACTTCTCGTTGTGAATGACGATAAAGATAAAGTTGTCTGTAACGCAGTAACCCGGTGTATATCTGAGGTTAGTTATCTGCGTGCCCTTTTGTAGACTGCGACGTGTATTGGTGATATATTGGGAGACTGGAATGTCGCATTGGTTTTGTTACGAGTCTGGGAATCTTGGGAGGATGTGGGATATCTGCAAGTGTAATGTTTTACTTTTACCTAAGAGGGTTAATTTATTCGTTGGGATACTTCATAGGGGGTCATCAACACTGAAGTAATTACACAAATAGATCATCTCTAGTTTCCAAAAAGGCTTTTCCCAACTATGTTGGGGTCGGCTTTCGTCTAACTGAATGCAGCTGAATACCAATATTTTACGTGGAGCGACTGCCGATCTGACCCCCACAACCCAGATGATACCCCTTGCTATCATCTGGGCTGGGCACGTTGTCAGACTTTCGGGTTCTGACTACCCGTTCACCTGTAGATCGGAATAAGAAAGGACTATGCGCAAGTCTAAGCAGCGATCAGGTCAGCGAACAGGTCGAATTTGTGTCAAGAGTTTACAGTGGTGTTTCAGTCAGAGAGAGAAAGAGTTTTTCTACCAGTTTCAACATAAAACTCTCAATAGAAGAGCCTATATTTGTTTATCAACAGTACGTTCCGAATTTGCGACGCAATATCTTGCAACTGTTGCTACAATCATCCCATCTGACGGGTACCATTCGGGCAGAACTAATGACCAACGTCTGTTCAGTGCGAGCGCTAGACGACAACTGAAATAGACCGTGACGCATCACCGTTTGGAACTTTGAAATTAAACAAACTGCATGGATTGTCGTGTCTGGAATGGAGAATAGAGTTATTTGCAATGGCCGATTTTGTTGGTGTCGAAAATGGTGACGTCTAGGTGGACGAAAAGACTGGCTTGCCTGAAAGCTAGTTAGGCCAAATCATGGTGGGTATTTCCGCAAATATACACATACATACATACTTAAACTCACGCGTTTTTCCAAAATATCTAGTGAAAACCCTTGGCGTCAGAGTCTAGGCGAAGGAACTGATGGTTTGGGTCTGGCAAAACCAGTAGGTAGATACAGTAACTTCATCCATCATCATTTGCCCTTAACCTTAACCCATGTGTAAATGAAACATGCGTGGAAAAATGGAATACTGAATTTATTGCAATTCACAGTATTTTTACAGAAAAATAGACTTGCCGGTCCGTCTGAGAAGAAAAAACAAACAGAGAGAGCAAAATGTCTAGAAAAGCTGCTAGCCATAAATAATATGTGTTGCATTTAATTGTTAAATGTTACTAAAACGAGTAACTATTTCGGAATCGAATTAAACTGATAAAAAATGTTTATTATTATCAAGGGTGTAAAACACCTCTTCACGAAGCCGAAAGGCACTTGTTCTCCCCGTCATTGCGATCATTTTTTTGTTCTACACCATACCTGGGAACCTTCTAGTTACGGAGATATTGGGGGTCAAAGTTCCAACTTTTTGACAAGTTTTTTTTAAATACCTACAAGTTTTTAATGTAAGTTTTTTACTCTAAACACCTCCACGACTGCCGTACTATTCAATCCATCCATCAGCACAATGTTTTGAGTGCGTTACATTGAGTTCTACCACAAAACATGATTTTTCACCCCAAAAAAAAAGTCGTTTCCCAGCATTAATTTTTGCGTAAAGTTACTTAGTTTGATGTACAGAATGCTTGGTTGACGGCTTCGTGATGAGGTCTTTTACACCCTGTATGTGTTGAATTTACTTTAACAACCTAAGTTACAAGAGTTCTCTGGAAGCCGAGAGTTCTATCCAAGGAGTTAGTTTTATGCCTCTTCTAATTACCATTTCCTCTGCAATTTATTTTGTTGCAAAGTATTCCCTTCTTACAAAAAGAACAGTGTTTGCAATAAGACAACAATATGAAGTCATAGAACATAATCCTGCGATAAAAAGCCGCAATCACATTTTTTCATATAACACGTGCACATTGAAATGCCGAAACTGCCTCGTCACTCCTTGGTAACACTGTACGAGTGTACGTGTACACGAAAAGTGATGTCAGAGTCAGGACATGTTTGTTCTTGTATCTTTAACAAACTCAGGGCTGTTCACACGTTGGCCTGTGGACGGAGAGCTATGGGCTAGCTCGCAGTCCGTCCGTCTCATGACGACAGGCCGTATCGACGGCGCGTTCGTGTTCCACGCGCGCCTCAAACAGAGTCAGCAAAAGGGAAGGGGTCCGCAAGGACCGATGCCTGCCGGGGTTGCGGGACTGTTCGAAAGAGATACGGTGGCCCCGGAACACAAAGGGCGATGAAGGATCATGGATGGGTTTTAGTCAGTAAAAGTCTGACACTCCCTCCTGCTCCGCCAAGAGCGGGAGGAGTCATTTGATGATTTTCCATCCGAAAAAAAGGGGGCTGTTCACAAATTACATTATACGCTAAGGTGAATGCTCCAACCACCTCGCGAAATTCAAATTTTCTTACGTTTTTTGCAATTTGCAGGCCAGTGCTAGGTTGTATGTTGATTAAAATATTATTTGCGGCTGTAAGACGTATGTAGTTACAGAATTATAATCATCAGAACCATCAATACCTCCAAGTTCTTAAAGGTGTAGGAACCAAACAAAACAGAAAAAGTCATTTCTACACCTTTATGAACTTGGAGGGTTGTATTGATGATTTTGATGGGGAGGAAGAGAGGGGTATCACTCGAATATTAATTATCTGTGGCAAGGACGAAGGTTACCTTAAAAAAAACATGATATTCGTGAGACGTATCTAAGGGATGATGATAACAGCTATGATATGATATAAGAAATATTTCGAGCAATTTGCTATCTTATTTATCGTTTTAAAGTTATGACTATTACCAATATTATGGATTACCTATCTTCTGATAAATGTTGTAACGCAAATATCTACGATAAAATTGTAGGTGTGGAATATTTTGCTGAAAAACTGCGCGATTTGTTTTATTTCCTGTTTTGATCGCCATTTGTTGCGTGTTTTATTGCTATCAATCAATTTTGGCGAATGCCAGTGATAGGCTGATTTTAGGCTTATCACAATAGATAGACTTCTCCGTAATAAGAACGTTGTTCACAGATTATACAATTGTTTTTACAACAACAACAACATCAATTTATTTCAGGCTACAATGGCAAATACCTTTTATAATAACATAAATATAAAGTTTATTTTCAGTAATATTTACATTATTTACATAATAACTCTATAATAGAAATAAAAATATTTACAAGTATCAAAAAGGGTTAAATATAAAGTAAATACAAGACTTGTGTTAATAAATAAGACTTGAAAACTATATTAGTACTAGTAGCACTTAGTCACACTTTACTTGACCGTCCGTTTTTACCCTTTGGGTACGGAACCCTAAAAACACTTTTCTACTACAAACAAAACGTCACCCACTTTTTTACAACTATGTGGATTCATTTATGTCATTCGAAATCTGCACTTCTGCAGTCTGTTTCCCTAAGACACAATCGAATAATTGCAATGGCTTTTATTTTGACAGTTTACCAATGTTCTATATTCATTGCACTTTGAAACACCAATGAACTGTCGAAACGAAAGCCATTGCAATTATTCGATTGTGTCGTTAATAATTATGTCACACAAAGGATCGCTTATAAAATGGCTTTCTACAAATTCACAAAAATAAACTTCGAAAGTAAGTAATAAGTTTAAAAAGAAAACAACAACGAGTAATTTGTTTCCGAGTCATGGATGTTTATATGTATAATAAGTATGTATTTACAAACAAAAAGTATCTATGTAGTATATCAACTATCTGGTGTCCACGACACAAGCCTCGTTGCTTAGTGTGGCACTAGATGGCGCTGTGTGTAATGTCCAGCGATATTTATTTATTTTATTTTATTTATTTGTTGAACAAAAAACAAAACAAAAACGAATAAAGTCGAGTCCAAAATCAAGGATATTATGGTATTTATAAACAGTGTTTCCCAGGCAGCACAAACCTTCTGAGTAAGTTTTGTTTAACAGCAGTCCTCTAGAAACTAATTGCTGAATAAGACTACCATAATTAGCTGATTTGGCGCTTACTCAGACGTTATTCAAGCAATTTGGGCACAAAATTATTCTGCTAATAGCTGTGTAATAGCAACGTAACTGATGAATAAGTTTTGAATAATTATACGACAAGCTGAGTATCGTCTGGATAAAAGCATTTCGTTCTTTTATACAAGTATTACAGCTCTGTTAGCCAGATGATGAATGAACGATGAATGAACTTTATGCTTATGTCCTTCAAAGCTCTGATATTCAGATGATACACAGCATTTAGCTTATTTCAGTATATTTTTATCAAGTACTATTCAAATTAAAATTAAATTGACAAATACCGAACAATTAAGTTAGGACTGTGACAGCAGAAGTCAAGCTTTGGCCAAATTATTGTACCGATCGGTAAGTAAATAATTTTACCCTTATTTAATGCCTATAGAAATAAATTGTAGGTGCGCATGCAACTTTACCGTGTATTTACATATACATTTCGTGTAAAATTTTCACGCGCCACCTGATAAGCTGGGTTTTTGAGAAATAAACAACATTTCGTCAATTGGTTTGTTTTTGCGAGTGAAATATTTTTTATGAATTATGCAATTTAAGGGTTAAAAAATAACTTTGTAATAATTTTAAAAGAATATTATAACGATTTCGTTATTGAAATTAAGTATTTGAGTATAAAATTCCACTTATTTAATAGGTTATGTTATTAATTATTATGGCGACTCTCATTCTGACTAAAATCTGCTTGCACAGCGGCTTCTCGTCTTATGTCTGCATAAAAGACCTTATGTATCCACTTAATAAGCTGTTCTCTGGTTAAAAGTGATCTTCACACAACATATTTGCGATAACTGTTCTATAATCACACTCATTCGTACTGTAAATCAAACTATTAGGATTCAGCCATTAATACTGAAAACCCTTATTGATATTGATGTTTTTTATATTTTTTTATTATTGATATTTTTCAGAAAACATGCCGTTTAAAATTGTGTCAACTCGTCGAAGAGGCAAGGTAGAACTATGTACTGTTCCGGAAACATGGGAAGTCAAAGGAATATTGCGTTGGCCTAAGATGTACGGTGATATACTCGCCAAAAATGATAGTACCCAGCCCCAGTCAGATTGGTTGACCTATAATTGTGTAGTGAAAAGAAGAAACTACCGTACATACGAAGAAGCAGAGGATGAATTAACAAAAATGTTAGACAGAACTATTATACATATATTACTAGAGAAATATTTTTATTTATGGCCCATTGTTTTAAGTTATTACGAAATATTAAATTCTTTTCATATTCCGTTTCACTTTTTACAAAATTATTGGAACTCTCATCACTATCTTCAGACGCCTGAATTGATTTATAATCTTCAAACAAAGTAGATTCATAGTCATTTCTTACGGAACCCGTTTCTATCGATTGTGGTCGCACTAGATTTGTACTTGGATCAAATGAACTGGAAGAACTTATTGTCTCAGTCGTTTGTTTGGCACAAATAGAGTTTTTTATGTTTTCATAGTCCCGCAAGCACTTTCTTCGTATGCCTCCTGTTCTTTTTCTATTTTTCCATGAACTGGAGTACTTTTAAGCAATTTTTTTTAAAGGGAGAATTTTTCACAAGCCCTCAATTGCAGCGCCGAACTCAGTCATATGTCACTACTAGCCGGTAAATGCTTACTAATGTTGCAGAATAGTTCTTCTAGCTTTAAAAACGTCTTCTTTTCGTGAATACCCAGCAAACTTCTGCATAAGAATCTGTTACTATTGCTTTTACCACAATTAGCTACACATGAAGGTAATTTCGTACTTAAAGCGGTATAAAGTAGTTATAACAGCTATCATAATTTCTGTTAAGTTACTAAATGCTTCATAACAGAAACAACACCAACTTTATACTGCAGCTGAATAACTGTCAAAATGTGATGTGTAATACAGCTAAAAGAGAACAGAACCAAATTATCCAGTATCATGCTTGATAATGGAATTTTATACCAGTGTTATACAAAAGGTTGCACACACTCTTGAGTAACAGGTCTGTTTATGATGACTATTCAGCTTTAAGAAATAAAATCGGCATATTACATAACTAACTCATCTAAAAGCATTATTATAGCAAAAAAAAACTTTAATACAGAACTTGGCAATACACTCAGCTTGTATACATTTATAATAAAGCTTAAGCCTGCATAAGGTTAAATTGTTGGCCAATTATCTGACTTGTGTGCTGCCTGGGTTCCTTATGCATAGGCAAAAACAGGACACAGAGCCCGTCCAGATTGTTATCATGTAATATTACATCGCCAAAACGACAAAGAGATAAAAACCATGTGCTTTGCCATAACAAGGGAACTTGCTATGGCTAAAAAGGGGAAGCAAAAAAGTCTTGAAAATTGTTGTCTTCCATGAAAATGTATTAGATGTGTGACCTTCAAACTGGATGTTATCACCAGAATCAGCTCGTAAGTCCATACTGACGAACTACAGACATATACGTCTGCTACTTAGTATAATCACACTAAAATCCCTCTGTTGAGAGACTGGCTTCCATTCTTTGTTTAGAATTTGTCTGAAATGGGAGGCTGCTAGGCTAAAATTGGTTTAGGCGGGTCACATTAGCCGCATGCACGATGATCGCTGGGCAAAAGCCTCCACACGATAGTTGCCGGAAGACGGCCGGCGAAGCTGAGGCCGGCCCAGAAAGAAGTGACGAGACGACCAGCTCGCTTAGCATGAACGCCGTAGACACGAAAGAGAAACAACAAATCTTTTGTTCATCTGTCATTGAATCGACAAAATGACAGATGAACAAACGACTCTTTCGTGTCGACGGCTGGACGCGTACCGTGAGGGTTGGTTCGAGGAGGCACGGGAAAAGAGCATATGGGAGGAATTGGCGAGGCCGAAAAAACCAGACAAACTCCTCTAGTTTGTTTGTCCTTCTTTAAAGTTCCTGGCCAAACAGTTAAGTGTTAACGAGTTCAAGGAAATGTAGAACAAAACCTTGAGAAGGAAAATAAAATTGCGCGTCTGGGAAAACCCGAGGCTAAGTGAATCCTTCACTTCGCCTCGGGGATTTTATTTTCATGTTGAGAGTTGATGCCGGCGCCACAGCCACTACGCGTCTCATTGTTTTAAAATTGTTATGTCCGTAATTACTAACTCTAAGTGACATCGGAGTGAATATGTTAATAAAAGCGCAGTTGGAATTTCAACGGTCACCGAAAGGGTGAGAGTTTGTGTCACATTCCAATTTCCAACGGAGCAATAACATACAGCCATAGGTGTTTTATGAACAGCAGATGTTTTAATAAACCTATTACATTATAACAATTCCATGATATTTATAAAATGATCCGCCGGCTATTATTTGTAATGCGATTGAAAATATTATCATTATCACACACTCACGCTTGCCGGTTCATGAATCTCACTATTCACCGTATGTCCTGTTATTCAAATAATATCCAGTATCAACGGAAATGAAGATAAACCTCATTGTCTTTTCTGTATTCTTCTTCTTCCTAGCATGTCGGTGTCAATTTAGAATGAGTCGTCGATCGGTCCAGAACTTCAACAACGAGTTTGACGTAATGGCGGTACTTTCGTACAAGGCTAAAAGCTTGGCTTGCTCTTATAACCTTCTACTCTTCATGATGTTAGAATTTCTGAACAGTCTGCTAGTCTCATGGGCTTGTCGTATTGTTGACCCCTAGGCACGTCACTGGTGACGCATTTTCGATCATACTACACTCAGACCCGTTATAGCTTCATTTTAAACACTGTTTTAAGCTTTCACGGTTCATAACTATTCTACAAATGTCACTTACGGGATATCTTCCGTGATAATTGTTTATTTTTGAGCTCCCGATATTTCGACGCTGTTGCAAGCGCCATGATCGCGGGTGAACTGGAAAATGCGGGTGGCTGGAAAAAAATTGTTAGGAGCAGACAAATGTCTACCTAATTATATATTTTTTTTTAATTTCAATCGAGAGGATGGCTTCAAATTGTCAAGTACGTGGAATCCAGTATTGAATATGCTCAAAAGTAGCAGCCAGCAACAACAAGGACTCCACAAAACCTAGTGATACTGTGAGTGTTTTTTGCCGTGACTTAGTGTCGAGTTCCAGTAGTGCGCGTAGCAAAAGACAAAGAAAAAGGGTAGACAGATTTGTCTGCTCCTAACAATTTTTTTCCAGCTACTCGCATTCTCCAGTTAACCCGCGATCATGGCGCTTGCAACAGCGTCGAAATATCGGGAGCTCAAAAATAAACAATTATCACGGAAGATATCCCGTAAGTGACATTTGTAGTATAGCTTCATTTTGTTCTCAATTATTATCAGTATAAAAATAGCCCATTCCGTTGTAAAAAGATAAGTCAGTCTGCATGCGGTAGCCAAAATAAATAACGAGCTGAAGAGCCTACTAAAGGAAGCGCTTAAGGCCCGGACTCAACCAAGGTGGAGACGGCGGAAGGACATTCAAGCAACTCAAACAAGGTGGAGAGGACATTCAAGCAATCACCACTCGTAAAGGCTTCTTAAATGAACTCAGAAAGTGTTCAAAAGATTAGTTCCGATCGAAACTGTGAACCTAAGTGCCAAACTAAATCGGTTATCCACCAGACGGCATTCATCGAACCAGACCAGACGGCATAGCAACCGTAAATGATAAGATAGTTTTAATTTACGCCACAACACCCGCGAATACCCCTCTCATCTGATAAAAAGTCAATGAACTTGTTAGCTTTATCTGATTGATGCAGAATCAAAGGTTTATAATGTGTTTAACTCCTTTGTGTTGCCACGTGGGCGAATTCTGCAGTTTTTAAAATTCAAAGCATTCATTTTAAATATACCAGTTACAGGTAGTTTTAGATAATCACAAACAAGAAGATTTATCTACCTACAGTCCAGCCACAGTCTGCCACAGGCATCACAACGTTGAAAGGGCTGTAGTTACCTAATCAAAAGCGTAGATCTCTTCAATAATTTATGTAAGTAACTTGACGTTAATTTTCCAGCTTAGTTGGTTATCAGTTGAGTTCCTCAGAGATGATTATTTAGTCTGCTGGGGTGATTACGGGGAAAGTAAATTTGCCCCCGGAATCCCAACCGGAAGTGACGACGTAAAAAATAATGATTGTAATGTTCAATTGCGTTTCAAAATTCTAATTCAAGGAAAAATAGCAAGCTCACTCCATCACTGAAGTTGGAAGAAGTGTTTTAAAATAAGTAGTTGGTAGAGGAAGATGTAGAAAAAGATGGTAACCTAGTTATAGACCAAGAATGACGAGCGGGTGCGGTGGCGCCACAACAAAATTACAGATAGAAAATATTTTTACTAAACTATAAACATTAATTGTCTCACCACAATATTTAATTAACCATATCGTAAAACGTAATTGTTCTCTCGTTTAATTACAAACAATTCACTTTCATTGAAGACAAAGACGATAAATTATCATCAATAAGTTTTTCTACAAATAGATACAGTTTATATAATAGTAGACGGTCAATTGACCCTCAGGTTATCGAAACTACGCAGTGCTTACATGGTGGTCAGAGTGGAGATAAATCTAATGATAATATGTCAGTGGTAGATTGACCCCTGGCTAATTAAGAAACTATAGAGAACTTGTGTAAAGTGTGAATTTGAAGCTATCGAAGGGTCAAATGGAGAGAGGGAACGTGGACATTCAAACAAAGCATGGGAACTCAACTAGTTGGACAGATTACTTTGGAAAGGCGTCTGAGATGGATTGGGCTTAAGAGAAAAAGAAACAGAAGTCATAGACAAAGAGACATTCTATCAGCAGCGATACCAACATTGGAAACGCTACCGAAAAGCTTGTGTGTCCATCATGTCGAAAAGTGTTGCTGAAATACTAAACGTTTTGAAAGTAATTGCCACTTGGATAGGCCATCATGACTTGATGTTGTGGGACAACTGAAGAAAGGCCTTATATTCAGCAGTAGATTGTTATATAAAGGTGAGTTTACTGGTTGGACCGCAAGACAATGAAGAACTGAATATGCCAAATTTACTTCATGACTTGGGCGAGATCAAAGATTGTCACATTTCTGTTTTGTTTCACGAGTGTTGAAATTAACTTATCTCACTGATACA
Organism: Xestia xanthographa; assembly: GCA_905147715.2. Taxonomy (NCBI): domain Eukaryota; kingdom Metazoa; phylum Arthropoda; class Insecta; order Lepidoptera; family Noctuidae; genus Xestia; species Xestia xanthographa. The sequence continues at coordinate 32,550,143 of LR990644.1, forward strand.
TGGGTATGCGCGACCTGAGTGGTCACATCTAAACCTTTACGTGCGACTATTTCCCCGGTTTTTATTTTCGAACATACCTACGTACGAGCAATTAACACATTACCACGACTTGTCTAGACATCCGCCTGTCTCTCACTTGGTTTAATATCAAACGTGTATAGATTCTTTATCTAGTCTGAATGTTCAGACCGTTCTAATTTAATTTTAGTTGGCAGTTACGTTCTCTCGTAGCAGTCTGTTGCTGATAGAAGATCTCCAGTGAAGCTAGGCCCGTTACCTTTGCGTTAATGTATCGTAAATTAAGCTGTAATTAAAAAAAGGCTGAGCGACCAGGCTTTACGTAAAATGCTCTAATTCTTTCCACACATACACTAGTAGAAATACTAGTAACACTCGAACAGTGAAATTAAAAGTAATTTATAAGGCTCAGAATGATCACTTTTCAACGACAAAATTACAAAAATCCCCGCACTTCACCACTTCCTACTGTTTTTGGTCGTGGAGAAGTAGTAGTTCCAACTTCCTCAGCAATAAATCTGCGTTATAAAAGAATTGGTTCAACAGAAACCACGCTACTTTTCCGAAATCACAGCCTGATATGACAGTTTAGTAGTAGGTACCTACAGTACTCACATGCGGTCAAATGTGGAGGCACACATGTTCGGTCATGGAAGCTTATCATTTCGGCTGATAACGAGTAGATACCTACTCTATTATTACCTACAACACTAAACAAACGATACTAAAACATTGTATCCACTGAACCCGTGCGCAGATCTTATCAAATTACTCCAATTAACCTTTAGGGGGTTAATTGTCCAACCAGACAAAGCAATTGAACTTTTTAATGAAAATTTTAGTCTGGTTGGCAACACTGCAAGCCACATGTGTTTTATTTAGCCAGCATACATAGCTCTAATATCTAAGTGTAGAATGACATGAAGTACGGACGTGTCTGTCTGAAAACGGATAAAGCTTTGATAATGTTATACTTGGTTGATATGAATGAGGATCACACTATTTATATTTTCATTGTTTTGTTAAAATATAAAGAAGATCGGCTAAATGGGGCTCTCTTAATTTCAGAAGCGTTGATCAATGAAAGTAAGTATGTAAATTATAATGAAGCAATTAAGGTGAATGCTCCAGGGTAGCCCGCGCAATTTAAATTTTCTTACGGTTTTTGCAACTTGCAGGCCAGTGCTATAGGTTGTATGTTGATTAAAATATTATTCGCGGCTGTAAGATGTGTGTAGTTACCAAATTATATTCATCAAAATCATCAGTATAACCCTCCAAGTTCATAAGCGGGCTGGTTGGAGCATTCACGTTAAGGCTTTTCTTTCCATGTAACATCTTTTTTTTTATTAAACTGCACAAAGTATATATCACAGAACATATAAAGGAGGTTAGAAAGGAAATAGATCCTGATTTGTATCAGAACGCGTGTCGCCGCTTGACTCCTACTCCTTAACTTCACTACAAGCAAGAGACCAATGCCTACGCGGATTACGCACACAAATAAACAACACGCACTAAGATCGTGAGTTTGCTATTGGTTGTCACACTAACGCAGTCACTGCGTTTGACGTACACTCATACACGCGTAAAAACTCATGTATGCTAGGGCGACTAAAAGGTCGATTGTAGATATCGATAAAATTAATGTAATCTTGCTTCTAACTTTGCAAGTATTGTGGACTATGCGGACTTCTGTAATGCATGTTGTGAACACTATTCATGCGAATATAATAATAGTATTCCACAACTATCACACAACGCCATCTAGTCCCAAGCTAAGCAGAGCTTGTGTTATGGGTACTAGACAACTGATAAACATACTTATATTTCTAAATACATACATATTATAGATAAATTACACCAATATAAAAACAAATAAAAAATACGTAACTGAATTTTAAAACCAATTTTATTATAAACATTAGGATTTAACATGGAATGTTTACCGTGTTTATTGTTTGTTCATTAGAGAAAGTCGGTTGCCTCTCAACCTTACATTTCCGGGGCTTATCACCAGTTCAAAAAGAAAACTATGTCAGTTTCAACATTGAAAAATTATACATAAAACTTATAGTACCTACCTACTAATACAAAAAATATACAAAAACCTCACTCAAAATCTATATTAACAATCGGTCGTAATAAATAATATTATTTTAGTTATAAAGTGTACTATTGACAATAATCCATTGTATCATAGTTATTATCGACATTCTTTACAAATTGGCACAGCACTATCGATGTGCCTAGAGTTCGTGGAATTACACCTTTGGTTCGGCAGTCGGGACTCTCGCAGTGAACGTAATACATTGTGCGATCGATCACGTAATGCAAAATGTATAGTCCATCTATTGCAAGCAATGTATTACTATTCGTCTGCTTGCGATTATTTCGTTTTTGTCTACAAACTTCATAATGCTAATGTTATAATTACAAATATCACAAGTATTTTAATGTTTTTGGACTTACCGGTGGAAAGAAATCCCTTCTCGTGCTACACTACACACCTGGCTTCTTTTCCGACACGTTATAATAGCGCAAGACGGCATAATTTAATATTTTTTGCGGAGCTTACGTCGCTGTCAAAACAAGAGAGCGATTGCTGGCCGGTAAATTAAATTTCGGTTGATATTGAGCATTTGCTCATAACCGCGGCGCGCGTGCCCCGCCCACAAGGCCTTTCTAACCTCCTTTATATGTTCTGTGGTATATATATAGTGCTAATAACACTCCTTTTTTGGGGCAGTCGTGTAAAAAACCTTCTCCATAGAGATCTACGCTTTGTAATGTGCAGTGCAACTAGTCCCTTTTATCGTTATTATGCCTTGTGACTGGGACTACAGCTTCATCTTTTGGTTTTTGAGTGATACGTAAAGTGCATGACATGTATTCTTTTTTAAATAAAAGCTTACAGCAGTCATTGATGGTGGACATAGGCCTGTTCAATCACACGCCATTCAAATCAATTCACTACAACTCTAATCCAGTTGCCCCAGCCATCCTTTGAAGATCGTCGCTCCACGGAGCCTGAGGGCGTTCCACCTTATAATCATGTAAACGGGTATTTATCGCGAATTTTACCTTTAATATTTATAAGCCCGACGACTACAGGACTACAGCCACCTTACGCTTGCCGATTCGCGGTTTCCGCTCAAAAACACGTGTACTCCAACGGTCATCGATTCTACGCAATGACGTATTATCATTGATTCTACGGCTATTAATATCGCCAGTACCATCCACATACACAATATTTATTTAGTTTCAACAAGTAATTTAATTCCGTCTCAAAAATTAAAAACGGTGGTCATTCGCGACCACAAGATGACCAGACACAGTCATCGTAAAATCGTAAATCAATCTCACTTTATGCTTATCATCAACAATCTATGATCAATAAACACAAACCACTTGGTTTAGAGAGGAGCTTCACGTGTTGGACAATAAAGCCCAGCGCACACCGGGGCACGGCAGGGCATTTTATCTTTAGACAACGTAAACTCATACGTGCTCGTAGCTACTGTAGCCAGAGGTAACAAGATACAAATTCCAATGTTTAGAGATCGACCTCAAGGCATCAAAGGGATTTTTTAACTAAATTGGTCCTGTACAAGGACAAAAGGCTGTCGCAGCATAGTGCTGTAACATTTAAAAACGAATGTCACAGCGCTGGCATTCTGATAGGACCTTAAGTGATGCCACGGTCAGATACGGATATAAAAAATAAAGTGTATTGGTCCTACGCCTGAGGCCCTACTCTCTAACGCTCCGTCCGTATATTTGGATCTATCCGTCTTTCTCACTCGCACTCATTTGCAGACGTGCGCTAGAGAGACGGATAGATCCTAATATACGGACGGAGCGTTAGAGTAGGGCCTCTGTGCTGTCTCTGCGGTCGTTTCGGATTGCCGACGCTTCGGATTAGGTGAGTTAAAGAAGATTACATTACACATGTGTTTGTTTACGCACACATTTGTGCACTATAAAAATAAAATAAAATCTCCTCGCCGATGCCTAATCCATAATCAAAAACGGTCAGGTCTATTATCATTATTTTCTACGCGATCGATAAAGGTTATACGTAGTTGCCTATTCCTATGCGTAGATCTCCACGGAGTTTCTTACCCATTCTTCTTCATAGAAAAATGGGTAAGAAACTCCATGGACACTCTTTTGTAGGTTATATCAATCGACATAATAATCAGATTTAGTTGCCCGTCTTCGCCAAATCATGTCGGACATGTGTGTAACCATTCTTTACAGACTTTTTTACCAGTCAGTTTTAGTTTTTATTTGTATTCAGTAACCATGGCGAGTCATGACTACGCAGAAAGCGAAGGTCGAAGCAATGACTTGCCTTCATATACAAATACTAGTAAGTACTATGCTAGTCATTATGCTATATGTTAAAAAAAAAGTTTAATGCGATGTAGTATTGCGTTGTATATTACATACATACTTACGTATTGATACAAAGGTTCATGTAGAATATTTTGTAATAATACTAGCTGACGACCCGCAGTTTCACCTGCGTAGTTCCCGTTCCCGTGGGAGTAAAGGGATAAAATATAGCCTACGGAACTACGCAGGTGAAACCGCGTTACGTCTGCTAGTATTTTATAATTGTCATGTACTTACATACATAATAACATCAGGCATGTAATCCCTGAAGGGTTAGGCAGAAGTATATCTAAATGTGCAGCCACTTTAAGCTCATAGGGTGTAAAACACCTCTTAACGAAGCCGAAAGGCACTTGATCTCCTCGTTATTGCGATCATTTTTTTGTTCTACCATAGAATATACCTGGAAACCTTCTAGTTATGGAGATATTGGGGGTCAAAGTTCCAACTTTTAGACAAGTTTTTTTTTTTTAATACAAGTTTTTATTGTAAGATTTTTACTTTAAACACCTTCACGACCCCCGTACTATTCATTCCATCCATCAGCACAATGTTTTGAGTGCGTTACATTGAGTTCTACCTCAAAACATAATTTTTCACCCCAAAAAGAAGTCGTTTCCCAGCAATAATTTTGCGTAAAGTTACTTAGTATGATGTACAGAATGCTTGGTTGACGGCTTCGTGAAGAGGTCTTTTACACCGTATATGTTTAAGTCCCATGTAAGGCAAGCCTATTGTCATTAAATCCAGACTACGTGGCTGCTACTGAGTCCCGGGAGAGAGAAAAAGGAGAGACCTGGGAATCTAACCCAGGACCAGCATAGTGTGATGCCCCCAGCCAGATGGACTGGTGACCTTCAAAAAGTGGCTGGGATGGAGTGGATATGAAATGTGGAGGACAGGGTGTTGTGCTACAGGTCAGGGAGGGTTTATGTCCAGCGGTGGACTGTTGGTGACTTGGTTTATTAAGTAATTTTATTGTCGAAGCAGCAGATTGATTAATTGACCTATTGCAAATGTTATTCGCAACGTGTTTCTAATTCTTTTATCGTTAATTTACTATTACTTAATACTACTACTACTACAACAGCCCATAACGTCCACTGCTGGAAATAAGCCTTTCCCATGATGAGAGGAATTTGACGTAATCTCCACGCTTGGCAGGCGGATTGGAGATCGCAGTGATGAAAGACTAACAGAAAACGCTGTGCTGCCCATTCTCTGGTCTACGGAGGCGCAAGGTGTTCTGCCTCAGACATTAGTCGCCTATTACTTAGTACTTATTATTTTTTTATAGATAAAACACATTTCTAATGTAGTATCTACACTTCGCAGTTTTTCCAGATTGTACAAAAATCTATTTAAATATTTTGTACTATCTTCAAACTCAAACAAAAGAAATCTTCTAGATATCGCATTCGCAACATATTCACGGATAATATTGATGCCAGTAACAGTAACTCTTTCATGAAACAGGGATAATAAGCGATGATAGCAGGCAGGTAAAACTATCTAGGTACTCAAATAAGATAAAATTATCTTATCTGCTGGACAATCCTATAGACTTAGTACTGTATCTATTACATGCGCAGTGGGTTATGAAATCCGAATATTTGTTCTACATATCGCAATAGATGCACACTCACAGATAATAAGAAAAGAAGGTAGGTACGGGGAAATTGAAAGTGTCGATTGATTTTGCTTTCAAATAGTTCCATATTAATTACCCAATGAGGTCGGTCAACCTGAGAGCCGAGACAAACCGACTTATAACGATGGTGGAGCAGCCAAACATGTATTAGGCAGAGGTGTAACCTAATAGTACAGCCACACTTGCCATTTATGTTTAACTCCCATGTATACATGTAATACACAAACATGTACAACAAATTTCGTTGAGCTCCTTGAGTTATAAGTCGAGCTACACGATAACTGACAAATGCTTGCACTGACTGGACAGGTCCACTCAAATCTGTGTGGATCTTTCTTCAAAAGACCATCTCAGACACTAATCTGCATAGTCTGCAATATTATGTCTGGACTTCAAAAGCGACTATGACCTTTTTTTTTTTTTTTTTTTCGGATGGGAAATCATCAAATAACTCCTCCCGCTCTGGTCGGAGCAGGAGGGAGTGTCAGACTTTTACTGACTAAAACCCATCCATGTTCCTTCATCGCCCTTTGTGTTCCGGGGCCACGGAACAGTCCCGCAACCCCGGAAGCGACTATGACCTCAGAGTTTGTTTCGGCTGTTTCTTCTCAAGAGTAGTCAGGTAGGTACGAAACACCGGCCCCATCTAGATTTTAAAAAATGACGTGTAAAAGTGTTTGTAAAAACCTACTTGCAAAAATCAACATTATTTCATTTCATTGTATTGGATTGAAATAATCAACCCAAAAATGTATATCAATCCTGATAAAAGTCGACGTAAAAAAGAAATAAGTAACGCATTCAAAGAAATTGCCACTATAGTCTAAAGTCTACTGGTGAAGTGGAACGTGCGACTATCGGATTGGCCTCCAGTTAATTTCAATCTAATCATATCAATCACACTGAATTTACTTCTGACTACAAAAAAGGTAAAACCAATCAGTCACTATAAAGAGAAATACAATTAATCAAAGTGATAATCAGTGCCAAAAGATAAATGGAAGTGATTGAACCAAAGTTTGGCATGAAGAGATATGCTGATTTATGGCTGATTAAATAACATCAGCACATGTCGAGGATTTTAAGTAAGTCCAAGAATTATCTTTTCAATTAGTCTAGGAGTCATACTCTCTAACCTTTTCGCAACTATTTTGGGGTCGGCTTCCAGTCTAACCGGATGCAGCTCAATACCAGTATTTTACATGGAGCGACTGCCTATCTGACCTTTACAACCCAGTTAGTACTGAGAGGATACGATACCCCTTGGTAAGACTAGTTGTCAGAATTTGGGGCCACTGACTACCTGTAACCGTTCCGAAAGAGTGGGTCTTAAAATGAACATGGACAAAACCAAGGTCATGTTGAATACCCTTGTAACACGTGGGTGTTACAAGGGCATTCAACATGGAGGAGTGTGAAGAGTGATCCTATGAAGATCGGAGCCACTACACTTGAAGTTGTAGACGATTACGTGTACCTGGGACAAACGGTCCAGTTAGGTAGGTCTAACTTCGAGAAAGAGGTCAATCGTCGAATCCGACTCGGCTGGGCAGCGTTCGGGAAGTTGCGCGGTATCTTCTTGTCCAACTTGCCGCAGTGTCTCAAGACGAAAGTCTATGACCAGTGTGTGTTGCCAGTTTTACATACGGGACCGAAACGTGGTCGCTCACAATGGGCCTTATCAGAAGGCTTAAAGTCACCCAAAGGGCAATGGAGAGGGCTTTGCTCGGAGTTTCCTTGCGCGATCGAATCAGAAATGAAGACATCCACGGAATCAAGGTTACCGAGGTAGCCCGAAGAATTGCCAAACTTAAGTGGCAGTGGGCAGGGCACATGCTCGCAGAACGGATGGCTGATGGGGCCGAAAAGTTCTTTAGTTGCGACCGCGAAGCGGAAGACGTTGCGTTGGAAGACCTCCACTAGGTGGACCGATATAGGTGAAGGTTGTGGGAATCCGTTGGATGCGACTCGTACGGGACCGTTCAATGTGACGACACTTGGGGAAGCAAATGTCCAGCAGTGGACGTCTTTCGGCTGAAATGATGATGATAGTGTTACTTAGTTTGATGTACGAATGCTTGGTTGAGGGCTTCGAAGGGTCCGTTGACGCCTTGTATAGTTAAGAAAAGGCTAGGCAGATAATGATGACACAGGGACTAACATACAAGTAACAAAAACAGTCGTAAGTCGAGAACTTCTGAACTTGTCTTGTCATGCAAAGACCTGCAGGATTACAGCATCGGTCATCGACCAATACCAGACTTCCTCAATAAAAAAAATACTTCAAACTATAAACAGACACACACACTTATTGATCAAACACATAAATAGCACTTCTGATAACTGCTACGTATATATTTATGTACATAAGTTTGTTTGCAAGTGCGTCATTCGCGCCACGCCTCCTGAACATTTTGTTTATGTGTGTGAGTAGTGTGGTTATGTGTGTGTAATATGTACTTGAAATATTCTGCTGTGTCATGGTTTGAGGTAATTTATGTAATGATTGGTGTTCGGGTGGGTGGTTTTATTTAACTTCAGTGACGTGTGGTTTCCAGTAGCAACAATAAAAGATAGATTCGGCCCACTCAAAATCAAATCAAAAATCAAAATCAAAATCAAATCATTTATTTCAAGTAGGCCAGTTGCAGGCACTTTTGAATTGTCGAAACAAAGATGAAAATTAAATGTAACTAGCTACAGTCCCAGTCACAAGACATAAAAACTGTGAAAGTACTGTAGTTGCCCATTCCCTAGCGTAGATCTCTATAGAGAAGAACGGGCAAGAAACTCCATGGACACTCTTTTAAATCATAAAATTGTTACAAAATCTTGGTAACATCATTCGTGTTGAGATGGTATATTATGTGAGAACAATGTAGCAAGATGTGCACGTTAAAAGTGTCCATAGTAAAAACAAAAAATACAATTAAAAAATAAACATTAAAATAAGCCACGGCAACTAAGAGATGACCAGTCACAACTGACAGCGCCCGTTCACGAACATGACGCATGGATCAGCACCATTTAACTCAACCATTTTGTAGGGAACCAAATGATCGGACACACGCGCCACCATCAGCGAGACATTAGAGTGAGCATGACATACTCTCAACTGCCTGGGCACATTCAAGTCAAGAAAAGACGTAGGATTCCAGTGAATGATAGCTTTACATAGTACTCACACAATATGGGCTATGCGATTATATAATACTAGAGATTGAATCTATACAATGCAAAGATAGTACAATCTTCAGCAGCTCCAACAATTATATGTAATGCTATCTAATTTATGCGCCCCTGTCCATGTGGAGCAGGACCAGCATTGAGCCACGCATTTTTATCAGCGATATAATCGCCCAACTTGTAATAAGCTTGCTTACATAGTGTGCGTTTGATGCATGTTTTAAATTTCGTCTCATTCAGTTCAAGAATACTTTGTGGTATTTTATTATAGCATCTCAAACAGTACCCCATGAAAGATGAGTCTACTTTAGCGAGTCTGAAGCCTGGCTGAACTAGTTGGTCCCTATTTCTAGTACTGTAATTATGTCTGTCACCTCTTTTACCAAAAAGATGCAGATTTTTTCTGACGTACATTATGTTTTCGTAGATATACTGACAATGTACCGTCATGATGCCAATATCTTTAAACAGTTCCCTTAGAGAATCGCGCCTACGAAGATTATATATAGCTCTGATGGCTCTTTTTTGCAGAATAAATATAGACTCAATATCTGCAGCCCGTCCCCATAGCAAAATGCCATAAGACATTATACTATGAAAGTAACTAAAATAGACCAGTCTAGCGGTATCTACATCAGTAAATTGACGGATTTTTCTAATAGCGTATGCTGCTGAACTTAGCCGCCCCGCAAGGGATGTTAAATGTGAACCCCATTGTAGCCTTGAATCAAGCGTAATCCCCAGGAAAACCGTTTTATCTACGAATTCAAGTTTCTCTTTATTCAATATTATTTCACAATCACTAATCTTAACATTGGGTAAAGCAAATCTTATGCATTTAGTTTTTTTTTCATTTAATACCAAATTGTTTGCTGTGAACCAATTATGGACCTGAAGTAGGGCATTATTCAGGTCATCTAGATTTTGGGCCCGTCTATTTATCTTAAAAATTAGGGAAGTGTCATCAGCAAACAACACCATATTTTGAGGTTGGTTTTTCAATAAATAGGGTAAATCATTTATATACACGAGAAAGAGGAAAGGACCCAATATTGAGCCTTGCGGAACCCCCATTTTTACTTTTAAACCCTTTGAATTAATACCATTTATTTGAACAAGTTGTTGTCTATCACTCAAATATGATTTTACCAAACTAAGTGCAAGTTGACCTAGTCCGTAATGCTCAAGTTTCAAAAGTAATGTGTCGTGATTTACGCAATCAAATGCTTTGGAAAGGTCACAAAATATTCCTATGGCGTCTTGAGACTCTTCCCACGCAGTAAATATGTGCTTTAATAAGGTAACACCGGCGTCAGTCGTACAACGTCCCTTGGTGAAACCATACTGTTGATCGTGTAAAATTTTGTTGGTGTTGAAATGATTGAGCATTTGATTAAGCATTACTTTTTCAAACACCTTGCTAAAAACTGGCAACACGGATACAGGTCTATAATTATTAGTATCTTTACTGTCCCCGGATTTGAAAAGAGGTATCACTTTACTGTATTTCATTAGATCAAGGAAAACTCCTTGGTCTACACACAAATTAAAAATTAAAGCTAAGTATGGGGCTATAGTCTCAAGTATGGATGTACACACTTTGAGAGACATTCCCCATAGATCTTCGGTTAGTTTGATTTTTATTTGCCGGAAAGCTTTAATAACTATCATTGGGTTTATGTGTTTAAATTTAAATTCAGCCGTGCAGCCACATACATTCGCCTTTAATAATCCAATTGAGACTTCAGGTGAGGAATTAAGAGCCTCCGTAGTTTTTAATGGTATATCGGTAAAGAAATTTACAAATTCTTGAGCTACTTCCAGATTAGAGCTTTTAGGACCACATGCTGAATCTAACGTGTATCTAGTGTTACGTATCTTCTTCCTGTTAGTTTCATTATTTATGACTTTCCAAACTGTCTTTATTTTGTTTTCTGCTGTTTTGATCTTGTTGCTAATGTGCAGGGCTTTAGCAACCTTGCATGTATTTCTAAAGATTTTTGAATACTTAGCAACATACTTGTTAAAAGTTTCAGTGTTTATAAAAGGCTTAAGGCCATATAGCTCAAATAGTCTTTCCCTACTTTTTCTGATCTATCTATCGATCTAGTTGCCCAATCACTAAATATAAATTTGGGGCAAATACTTTTTGTCTTCTGTTCAAAAGTTTTGTTGAATTCCGTGTGAACTATTGAAAAGAAACGATCATACAATTGATTTACATTAATATCGTCATGGCTCATAACATCTAACTTGTTCTGTAGGGAAATATTATATCTATTTAATTTGCTAGAAGTTATAGGTCGAAATTTAATCTGGACTTTTTGCAATGGTGTATTACACCTAAAAGTTACAGTTTGTCCGCTATGGTCAGACGGCAGACAATTTAATATAGCTTTATCTAAGTAATCACAATCGCAGAAAACATTATCTATACAAGTAGCAGAAGATGGAGTGACTCTAGTAGGTTCTATAAAAGTGTTGGTCAAGTCAAATGACTTAAAAAGATTTAATAACCGACTGCTATTTGAACTTTCTTCTAAAATATTGATATTGAAATCACCACAAATAATTGTAGATTTATTACTGGCTGTAAGTTTTGCCAGGACATCTTCCATTATTGATTCAAAAGGAAAAGTTTTGATAGTTTGGGGGTCTGTACACACATACAATTACATGCTTATCTAGCTCAACACAGGACAGTTCGACGCAATGTTCAACCGAGAGACCTACTATGTCATTACGTTGCTTATATTTAAAACATTTTTTTATTAATATTAGGGGACCTCCACGAAGCATAGTTCTACGGTTAAAGCAGCTACCCACCATATAGTTTTCATAATTAATAAGCATTTGGTAATCCTTTAGCCAATGTTCAGTAAAACAAATAATGTCAAACTTACTATTTTCTAAAAACAATTCAATTTCTAATAATTTGGAAGAAATGCCTTGGATATTTTGGTGGAATAATTTTAAGGTGTTCTGCTGAGGCCCTTTTTTACTAACTAACTGAGTGCAAGAAGATACCTTGCTGTTGGAAGGATTAACAATATTGTTAATGGTACCTTCTGTTGTCTCACTTCCTAGTTTAAATTAATATTCATATTTGGAGTGAGGCCGGAGACTCCCGTGCCATCCTCAGACAACAAGACCCTATCACTAATAGAGCCTAATTGAGGATTTTCCACGGTGACGCATGGATCCTCCTCAGAATGTTTGTAAACATCTATAGCACTAATGCTATCTTCATTTAAAGTCACCTGTATATTAGTATTATTACTAATAGTCGCAGTGTTAATAATATAACTAAACTTAGACATACTAATTATGTCTGTGTGAATATTATAAGCTAATAGCCGAGCTATTTTGTGTCTACAACTAATAGGTAGATACACTTTACCCCGAGTCGATCTAAGTTTATCAACAAAAGTGTTGATATCAAGATATACAAGTTTGTCACTATAATGACCTGCTAAAAAATATAAATGTTTATTTAACATGTGAATAAAATTGTTTTTCCTGGTACATAAACTTTCAAAATATGGAAAAGAACACAATATTATTTTACTACACTTTAACTTCAACAACTCTGAAACACAGTCAGTAATGTCTTCCTTTTTAATCTTTGAACTATTACCAACACATATACTAATGGTGGTATTATGATCACAAACAGTCTTTGATACTGATGCCATAATCTGTTTGTAGGTTGACCCTGGCATACAATTGTTTTGGGTACAGTAACTCAGGTTATTACTAATTAATTTACCTAGCCCTCTACCTATACTGTCAGAGAACATAACTGAATGAACACAATCACGACTACTAGGAGAAACAAAATTACCAGTCTCAGGCAAACTATCATACAACTCAGGCTGTACCACGTGTAAATAATATAGTGTTAAATTAGTTGATTGTTGGTTCAATAAGCTGTCCTGAGACAAATTCTCAACCTGGTATGGGTCCTCCATTACCTTAGGCTGGATAGTATCATCGTTAGTAACTGTCTGGCAACTACATTGACCCAATACCAACTCATTTGCTGCAGAATCAAGCTCAATCTTAGAGAGAGGTGTCCCAGCAGTGATTTACCTATGATTATGCTAGCAAAAACAATTCTGCGTAATAATATTAAAGCTTGGTCAGAGTCGATATAAAAACAGTAATCTGATTAGTGAATCTTCTACTAAATCTCGTGTTTGCTGTGTGATTAAAAACAACAGATTAAATTAAATAGGCTTTAGGATTAAATTCCCAGGCTTAGAGGTAGATCAGTGCTTAGTAACTTGTAAACATCGTAACATCACGTCTGCTATTCCTGAAGGGCTTATTATGAGACCCTAACTCACATTTCACCTACCTATATTTGTTGTCTCACGTTTAGGAGGCGAACCCATTTCCGTCACCCAGCACAAATCCATGTTCCGGGCTGCTAATTGAAAAGTTCATGAAGGTCAATCCGACGTAGAAATTGAACCTAGGATCCGATACTCGATAGTTGCGCTTACAACCACTAGGCAAACGAGGCACTCGGCTATCTTGGTACTTACCTAACAATATAATTTGTTTTACAATAAGCTAGATACGATTCAGTATGGGTATAAGCCCATGAGGTTAACCATTATATTTCTACAGGAACTTTCAGTAGGATTAACACAAGCTTACTCTTATATTGCTGTCCCAATACATCTTTGATTTCTTCATCAAGGTTATCGCTGATAAAATGTCACATCGTGTAGACCTTCTGGATTCAAGTATGTATGCTCAACTAGCGGAAACAGCTGTGTTTTCCCAGGTGGAGTCCGTCCTTCAAAACTAACCGTAGCAATAGAACTTACTGTTCAAGCTAAGGTCATACGTCAGGCACATTATGTGGGAGAAGTTACTAGTATTATGTACACAAAGAAAGCTCTAATGAACACTCCTTGGTTGGTTTAGAAAGTATACTGTACTTGGTTTGTCGAGCACCCTAATTGCGTAATACGGAATGTCATTATCTGTCATTTTGACAACACAACCCATTGACACAACCAATAATTTTGGGACTGTCATTGAGAGTGTTACGTTTATGGTTTCGGGATAACTACAGCTCCCCACTGAGGGCTATCGTTATTGAGGTCACCAGATGGCACCACCAGTGGTCTCGAACGTCATAGAGCGAGATCGGTAGAATTTACAGCTAAAATCGGTATATTTGTACCCAAAATCGGTATTTGACCAAAAAATACAAATATTCAATCAAATTCGTTTACTTATTTATTAAAAAAAAAAACTTACGACTAATTTATAACAATCATACCTACATAAACTGTATAATTATTTTTATACCAATATTCTTTGGCCATAGCCGCGGTCATCTTCGAATTAATTTCAAAATCATAACAATTACCTGTATTAGAGAGTTGTTTTGCATGTAATAGACCAGTGATTGATTCTGTAGACAGCCTATTTCGCTGTTTTGTTTTCAAAAGATTAATAAATGTGAAAATATGCGTTCAACGTTAACGGATGAAAGGGGAAGTGAGATGAATTTAGACAACAAAGGAAACATTTAATAAATCGGTAGAAAAATCGGGAGAACTTCCATGTATACTCTGAAATCGTAGAAAAATCGTTGTTTCGGTATTTCGGTAGAACAGAGCCCATATCGGTAGAAATACCGAAAAATCGGTAGGTTCGAGACCACTGGGCACCACTGGTGAGTCTGGTGGTCCTACGATACATATTTACAATATTGACCCTAGAATAAGCAAGCATGAAACATTTAAAAATCATTCTACTTCCAAGGACTAACAAATAAAATCCTACGTTGCTTCTAAAAATCTTTAAGTCACAATTAATCAGGAAAGCACAATCTAGACCACAATCGTGAATATTAGTAAAAATACGTGATAAAAACCGGCCAAGAGCGTGTCGGCCCACGCTCAGTGTAGGGTTCCGTAGTTTCCCGTCCGTCACAATAAGTGTTCCCACTTATGAGTTTAAAAGGTGGGTATCCATTATGTAAAATTGCTTGCATATACGAATATACTACAAACTTAGTCCAGAAATTATTTTGTACAACTTTTTGTCTTTTTTGTACAAAAACTGTTGTTTCCATCAAGTTCAAAATGATTTTCCTAGAAAGTCCTTATAAAGTTCTACTTTTCAGTTTTTTTTCATATTTTCGGGGGGGGGGACACACATTGTTTTTTTACTTTTGGAGCGATTATTTCCGAAATTATTGACATTATCAAAAAATGATTTTAGGAAACCCCTATTCATTTTTAAATACCTTTCCAACAATATATCACACGTTAGGGTTGAAATTAAAAAAAAAATAACTTCCCACTTTACATATAGGGGGGCCCTAATAAAACATTTTTTTCCAATTTTATTTTACCACTTTGTCGGCGTGATTGATATACATATTGGTACCAAATTTCAGCTTTCTAGTGCTAACGGTCACAGAGATTAAGCGAGGACGGACGGACGGACAGACATGGCGAAACTATAAGGGTTCCTAGTTGACTACGGAACCCCAAAAAGCACGCAATGCGCGAACATCCGACATTTCGGACACCTCGCGCTACACTAGCACCTCTGGCGGCGAATTCATACGCGATAGCCCCCATTGCGTACACACTTCTCTATCGCACTCTGAAGGATTTAGTAGAAATTCGTCTTCTATTCGTCTGACTGATTGGGTGTTCGAATGTTGTTGAATTATCATATAAGACACATTCCGTAGGTCTTTTCACAACTGTCAAAAGTTCAAAATTATATCATCCCTAAGCGGAAAATCAATGCAGTTCGCGTTGAAGTTGTTTACACAACATTCAACGATCTGTTACATAACAGTTATTGAATCAGTGCCAAGTTCAACGGGCACAACCATATTGTGTTACATTATGAGTTTTATATATGCATGGGGTTTTCGACCCTTAGCGTGTGAGTCATAGAGCAGTTAATAGCTTGTGTCGTTTTGACAAGACCTGCACCACATGTTTCTTCATGTGTGAGCTATTTGCATTCTTATTGTGCTTGTTACAGGAATGAATATACATTGTATGTTTCCAGCGATTGTATGTCAACATAGTTGCGTTTCGTCGCATTTATATTTCTAATTTAATCTGATTTTCTATTGTTAGTTCGGCGGTCGGGTTACTCAGGTGAAAACTGAGCGCCCTCGCCTATTTTTAGGTTTGTTGTCGCAGGAATTTTCCGAGCAGTTTCGACATTCAAGAAAGAAATAGTGCATTTATGTCGTGATTTTGACGGCAAACCCGTATCAGTAATACCGCATTTATCTAAATGTTGATGTGTAATGTATGTGTAGTATACAATGATATATAAACTATAGATACGTTGTCCGCACTCTAAAATGACAACATGAAATGAAGCCAATTGGCCACATCGCGCTTAGTTACGCACCAACCTGTCGCGCGACGCTACGTATAATGTGCTCATGTAATTTGACTATTACTTATCCTGTGACGTGACTGAAGATGTATATTTATCTCCCTCTCGCAACAGGCATCCCGCCGTTCAGTGTCATATTTTCTTTCTCTTTCTTCACGCTTATAAGTAGTTCTAGTATTTTCGCCGTTTTTAAGCGCCGCGATGTTGGTTCATGACGTGTCTATATATAATACGTCATTGGTAGTATAGTGACAAATTGGCATGTTTCATCTTCTTAGCTTCACTTCGGCTCGGCGCAACACGTTTTTCTTCCATTTTCTCCCGTCAATCACGCTATCATTGACCCCTTTTACTTTCCTCTCATTCCTCACACAATCCATCCATCTTTTCTTTAGTCTTCCTCTGCCTCTCCATCCATCAACATTTTTATTTATCACTCTTCTAGTCACATCTCCTTAGCGTGGAGAATTTTATAACCACATTAAAAACTACTTCAACGTGAAAGCTGCAGGCTACACAGTTGCTTGCCCCAGGTCAAGAAAAAACGCCGGTTTTGAAAGTCATGTCGGACTAATGAGGACGGGATGGGACGCCGTCACCTCCTGCGAAGCAGTAATGCTAGACGAGGTGGCGAAACGTGAGAGGAAGATAACCTCACATCGTCCCGGCCGGAATGAGGGAGGCTCTTCCCCAGCATAGGGACAGTAAGGGGAAGTATTATATTATCTGTGGTTTAGGCTGCTAACGTTTAGGTAAAGGATTCTACTTCTTAAACGCAATAGCAGGACGGCCTACTCACAATAAGTACACCATATTTGTACGCCTCCTGGCATAACTTAGCGTTCTCTGTTCATCAAACCTATGATCTGTACTTTTTTTTTACCTATGTTAACAAATTGATTATGGTTTGATTTGAATAACGTCACTTTCCTTGTTCTAACCTTCCCTCATTTATTGGAACGTAGTTTTTTAAATCGAATTGCTATGAAAACCTCCAGTATTAATAATCATTAATCAAATACCTACGTACGTGCGGCATTTTGCTATTCATCATGCATAGTATTTTACAAGGAAAGTTTGAAACTAAACGTGATGCCTACTAAGCAGACCGCGAGGTGTTGCAAAATATTATGCAAGAAACACCTACGAGGGACGTTTATAAAGTAAACATACGAAGTAGTGCATTCTTATTCTTTTTTTAAACTAGTTTTTATGTAAGATTTTGTGTTACAAGGCAGAAACTGAAAGTCATGATGATATTGTGGGCTATCAGTGAATGTTTAATCTCCAGGAAAACGTTTAAATCCGTGTCTTGATACCCTTGATTGATTGACAAGTTTTTGCGCGCAATTTCGATCGGATTGATCTGGTTTTATCAAGAGATTTTTTAACCGACTTCTAAAAAAGGAGGTTTCTCAATTCGACCGAATATATGTTTTTTTTTTTTATGAGTGTTCGCGGATAACTTCGTCGTTTATGAACCGATTTAAGTAGATGATTCTTTTTTTTGTTGGAAAGGAGATATCCTAAGGATGGTACCAGCCTAAAAGAATACTCCAATCCTATGCTTCCACCAGCCCCACTAAGTCTAACAATGTCAGTGTGAGCCATAACATTATAATTGGGCTGTAGTTTTGTCGGAGAAATGTCATGATGAGGAAGATTATGTTGCTGTAGCGGGTTGTTGTATGTTGGAAATGATAGTGATCCAGTTTCTAAATATTGCAAGCTTAATATTATCGCTATCTACAGATTGTCGTAGCTTCATCAGTTAGTTGCATCACGTGTAGGTGATTATGTGCACTACAGTCTTGTCTCACATATTATTTTATCTTACCTCCGACAGCAGCAAGCAAATAACCACCTTATTTTAACGAGATAAAGATACGTTTGATTTTGACTGTGTCGCAATCGCAAAGTCAAAGGGAAATAACGGTGAAAAGACTGGAAGTGAATTACGTTTTCCGATGTATTTCTTTCTTACGCGGAACGTATCTTTGATAGGTAATTGTTCGTTTCTGAATAGCTATACCAATGTTGCACACCAAACGGCCTTAACACTTAACAAGTGACAAGCGCTTCCAAACCGTTACCAAAGCGACTGTCAACAGGATCAACTTAAAGCTTTTCTTTACCCAATGTCATTACAATTTCGTCAGCTCACGTCATTCCAACACATTTCGTTAGCTTATCTCATTCCAATATATTTTCGTTAGCTTATGTCATTCCAATAGGTATATTTTCGTTAGCTTATTTCATTCCAATACATTTTCGTTAGCTTATGTCATTCCAATACATTTTCGTTAGCTTATGTCATCCCAATACATTTTCGTTAGCTTATGTCATTCCAATACATTTTGGTTAGCTTATGTCATTCCAATACATTTTCGTTAGCTTATGTCATTCCAATACATTTTCGTTAGCTTATGTCATTCCAATACATTTTCGTTAGCTTATGTCATTCCAGTACATTTTCGTTAGCTTATGTCATTCCAATTAATTTTCGTTAGTTCACGATTTGTATGTTTATTATCATTTTTTGTTTGTCTTTTCTATCATCGTTTTGGCTGATAGAAATATAGAATGTTAATTTCCCTCTGCCCTGATCCGTTACTTTGTAGTTATCATCCGGAAGGCGTAGTGGCCTTGCAAGGCCCTGTTTAGAATCAGATAATGTGTACGTAATCCATCATTGCATGTTACGAGATGTTTCATGTATGGCGAACGGTATAGTTTTGGCAACGAAACATTTTACGTGCGAACTGTGTGTAAATATTGACTATAGTGACGCAATTTCATTGTTCTTTCACTCCTTGAATCTCAGATTAAGGTTCTGTACCGAAAACCCAAGTCTAGAATCGCGTTGGTTGAAAGATAACGTCTAAACACCTGGATGAGGAAGTCACGAAACTGAGAAGAAAGACTGGGTACCTAATTCCGAGCTGAAGATGATGATGCTGGCCCAAAGTCTTTAAGGGTGCCAACGAAACTTTTGTTCGTTACACTACTAATCGCGAATTCGCGCGACGACGATCGCCACGACCTTGTACTAGCGTACGTCGTCTGTCATAGGGCTGTTTCTTCTAAACCGCAATAGTTTGACAGTTGACATTTTCAGTAAATAAGGGTTTATCTTATCTCTATCTCAATTCTTTTCTTTATCTAATCTCGAAGGATAATCTTAATCACAAGACGAGATGTCTAGGCTGGAACATTTGATTGCGATAATGTCTCAAAGATGATCTTGATAAATGTGTCAGTGAAACGCATATTCTGTGTTTATAAGCGCGGAAATACGGCGAAATTTGAACCCTAACTGTATTGTATAACAATCAGAATAACAATTCGCTTCATGTTTTATAATACCCAGAGCCAAATCTATTGTTTCATTTTCTTTATAAGTTTCTTCTTTCGAAAGCAAAAGTAATGCAAAGAATATCGGTGTATTGACGTAATTTTACGGATTTGGCACACATCAGGTAGGTAGATCATGATCTGGATTAGGACATTACGGATACTCTTTAATCACAGTACTAAGTATTTTTCTTATGGTATCATTTAATCCGAATGGCACAGCGGTAGTGAGGCTGCCTTACGTTCTTAGAGTCCCGGGTTCGACTCCCGGTAGGAGCAAATGTTTGAGTGATGAGCATGGACATTTGTTTCCGAGTCATGGATGTTTATATCTATAATAAGTATGTATTTACAAACAAAAAAGTATCTATGTAGTATATCAACTATCTGGAGTCCACGACACAAGCCTCGTTGCTTAGTGTGGCACTAGATGGCGCTGTGTGTAATGTCCAGCGACATTTATTTACATATTTTTAATTTCCGACACGCAAGGGGGACGCCGCGGGAAAAAGCTTGTACCTAAATATTTGATATCATCCTTGGCTAGTACTAGCTCGCGGCTTCGCTCCCGTTCTGTAAGGAAAAAAACTAGAGATGCAACGGATAGTTGTTTGGCCGGATACCGAATAACGGATATTCGGCGAACTGCGAGGCCAGATGGCCGGATATCCGGCCGCCGGAGCTAAGTAAGTAGTTCTCTGAGGCAAGTAGTGACATGTTCAGCGTCGTACAGCTGCAGGCAACGCGATTAGATCATTTCGGGCGGTTTCGGATCTCATCGGGATTGATCGTGCCACTTGTCGATTATTTAATTTTTAACTTGTTAAAAAAAAAACTTGTTTTAGCTCAGCGACAGAATTCGAAATACCACAATACGCTCAAGAACCGGAATCGCTGATGTGGGCAACAAGACTGCTGGGCTAAAGTGGGAGTGGGCGGGCCATGTCTGTCGAATGCATCAGGACCGATGGGCCAGAGTCGTCACACAGTGGGTGCCAGAAGACGGGTGTCGTCACCGAGGAAGGCCTAGAAAACGCTGGAGTGACGACTTAGAGAAGTTTGTGAAAGATTGGCCTTAAAAAGCCGCACGGAGAGAGGAGTGGAAGGCTATGGGGGAGGCCTTTGCCCAGCAGTGGGACAATATAGGCAAATAAAAAAAATAAAAAAAAAGTGCGGTGCGATGAGTTAGAGACGTTAGAGTACATACATGTAGCTTTTAATAGAACTTATCATAATTGCTAGCTGTTGTCTTATTTCATGTCGGTTTTAAAGGATTTTTTTAGCAAATTTATAAATATCCGGTATCCGCCGGATAATGAGATACTATCCGGTATCCGGCCGGATAGTGAAATTGGGGCCGGATAGTCCGGATGCCGAATAGTTACCGTATTTCCGTTGCAGCTCTAAAAAAAACCCACGGGAACCTTTTAAATGTAGTCTATGGCCCAGCGCACACCGCTGGAGGCGCAGCGGAGCGCATTTGAAGACAACAATTTAATATAAACCTTAACAACCTTGATATACGGTCGCGCGCATTCTCTTGTAGTAGCTTGAGGGCACTCCGAGTACCCCGTGCGAATTTATTCTTATATTGACCGCATATCAAGGTAGTTAAGGTTTATATTAAATTGTTATATTCAAATGCGCTCCACTGCGCCCCCAGCGGTGTGCGCTGGGCCTATAGATAACATTGTTATAGCTTCTCATTAGTGAGAATTTTTGGAATCAGAGTTCCGTACTTACTTAAAAACTTACAAAATAATGCTACTTAAATCTTTTTTACTATTAGTATGGATTTGACTAAGCAAGCAGTAAATATCGGGAATATTAAATGAACTAATATGATGTAACAACTAGTGGTTCAAAAGTTGGCCGTGACCCATCGGCTCAAATTCAGTAGGTACCTACCTATTTACGACGTTTGTTATGTAATATTTATTTACCGATTTAGGTATGTGCATTCATGTTTTATCAGCAGAGTCTACTTTTATTGTGTGTGTAGCATTGTTTATATTGTGAATGGTCAAGAATTCAAGATACAGAACGAAATAACCGAATTCGCAAGCATTTTTATGAGATTTTCCAATTTGTTTCGAATTCCATCGAAATAATTGGCAATGAGCAACAGTTTCGATTGCCATTTCATTCAGTAAAATTTCGTTTACTTACGTAAATAAAACTTGGTGAAACCAATATGTCAGCGTTTTGTGGTCAACATCTAGCTGTCACACCGACGACTAGAGATAAATTTAGTTGAATTCAAAGCCATTGACTTTACCTAGTGCGTTACCCCGCGCCCTAACCAAAGCGAACGATCGCACGAGTACGCAATAATCGTGTTCCCTGTTATTTATTTGTGTCGCGAAATCCATAGAAATAAATACCATTGAAGTGATTATGTTATGTTTGTGATTTCAAAATAACAGTTTTAGTGAATGCATGTATGTTGCATGTACGGTAATAATTTTTGTCTGTCTGTTTGTTCCGGCTAATCTCCGAAACGGCTAGACCGATTTTGACGGAGCTTTTACTGTCAGATAGCTGATGTTATCATCATCATCATTTCAGCCGAAAGACGTCCACTGCTGGACATAGGCCTCCCCCAAGTGTCACCACATTGACCTGTCCCGTGCAACTCTCATCCAACGGAATCCCGCAACCTTCACCAGGTCATCGCTGATGTCATACGGGTGTAAAAGACCTTATCACGAAGCCGTCAACCAAGCAATCTGTACATCAAACTAAGTAACTTTACGCAAAAATTATTGCTGGGAAACAACCTTTTTCTTTTGGGGTGCAAAATCATGTTTTGTGGAAGAACTCAATGTAATGTGCTCAAAACATTGTGCTGATGGTTGGATTGAATAGTACGGGGGTCGTGGAGGTGTTTAAAGTAAAAATCTTACATTAAAATCTTGTATTTAAATAAAAACTTGTCAAAAAGTTGGAACTTTGACCCCAAATATCTCCGTAACTAGAAGGTTCCCAGGTATGGTGTAGAACAAAAAAATGATCGCAATGACGAGGAGAACAAGTGCTTTTCAGCTTTTTTAAGAGGTGTTCCACACCCTTTATGTTGTTTTAATTAGTAAAAGGATTAGGGTTCCGTGCAAAAAAATAAAACCCCTAAAATTTCATAAAACAACAAAATCCGATTCAATTACGGAAGAAAGTAATAGACCGGTATTATTATTAATATAATTGACCGCGGACGAAAGTCGCGGGCAACATCTAGTCACGAAATAAGTGTACAGCCCGCGTAGCATGACCACCGTAGAAACGAAAGAGAATCGACAAATCTTTTGTTCATCTGTCATTTTGAAGATTCAATGACAGATGAACAAAAGATTAGTGCCGTGTGGTATCCGGCAGAGTAGAATAGAACCAACCCATTACAGTCACGGGTGTCGTATAAGGCGACTAATGTCTGAGGCAGAACACCTTGCGCCTCCGTAGACCAGAGAATGGGCAGCAGCGTTTTCTGTTAGTCTTTCATCACTGCGATCTCCAATCCGCCTGCCAAGCGTAGAGATTACGGCAAATTCCTCCCATCATGGGAGAGGCGGAGGCTTATGTCCAGCAGTGGACGTTATGGGCTGTTGTTGTTGTTGAACAAAAGAATTGTCGATTCTCTTTCGTGTCTACGGTAAGCGGGCTGGTTCACGTGACGAGTTCGTGTTCGGAACTCAAAATCATCCATCCATCGGTTTTCCTTATGAGTTTTTACGTTCAGAAAAAACTATATTGCGTAATTCGCCATGTTTTATAAGCATGACGAATCAATAGGTATGATTTATTATGTTACCGATTATAATTTTTTTATGGTAATAAATTCTGCCGCGTCGATTGTAACGGTAAAAAACTGTGTTTAAATATTAATGTATTATTTTGTCCGGCTTGTCCTTGATTCCAGATAATCATGTTTAGTTAATTAGCCTGTAACGAATATTAACATAGGTAGGTAATAGGGATGATTCTTGACAAAAAATATGATTCTGTTTAGTCCGTCAGTTAGATTATCGAAAAATATTAAATCAAATCAAATCAATCTTTATTTGTGAACATAAGTACAAAAAGGTGTTATTTATACATTTTAGCTGATCTGTATGTTCGGCCAATAATCTGCATACAAATATAATATTACAACAACAACAACAACAACAACAACAGCCCATAACGTCCACTGCTGGACATAAGCCTCTCCCATTATGGGAGGAATTTGCCATAATCTCCACGCTTGGCAGGCGGATTGGAGATCGCAGTGATGAAAGACTAACAGAAAATGCTGCTGCCCATTCTCTGGTCTACGGAGGCGCAAGGTGTTCTGCCTCAGACATTAGTCGCCTTATACGACACCCGTGAGTGTAATGGGTTGGTTCTATTCTATATAATATTAGTAAGCAGGTTATTTTTACTATCGGTTTTTTTATTGGATACGAGTTTTTTGTTTTTATCAAATTAATAAAATTGACGAAGATAAGACGCGTCAAAGATCATGAATGGGGGCTTGTGACGTCACTTTCCGGTAAAAAATACACTCATAATATAATTATGTGATGTCACACGAGTTTTCGACGCACTGTATATCGTCTTATTTTTTTGTCGTGAAAAAATGTGTGCAATTTCTTTAGAAATCTATCTGACGGACTAATTTACGTAGTTTTTTTTGTCATGTACCCTAATAACATTGGCGAATCAGAATTATTGTGAAGACATCGGTCCAGCGAACAGCATGCAGCAGACCGACAAACAAATACTTTTTTGTTATAGGTAACTAGGTATCTTCCTCTGAGAACTACCTTCATCATCCCATGTTACTTGTGGTCGGCGCAACACGTTTTTTCTTCCATTCTCCCCTGTCAACCGTCACACAATCATTTACACCTTTTTCCTTCATATCATTCCTCACACAATCCATCATCCATCGTTTCCTTGGTATATCTCTCGCTCTCCATCCATTCACATTTATATTCATCACTCTTTTAGTCACATGCGATTCTTCCCTCCTCATCACATGTCCATACCAAGACAGTCGATTCCCTTTCAACTTTTCTGTAACTGGCGCAACTTTCAAACTTCCTCTAACATACTCATTCCTTATTTTATCCATTCTTGTCACACCACACATCCACCTCAACATTCTCCTCTCCGCTACATGCAATCTTTTTTCATCCATCTTCTTCACAGCCCAACATTCCGATCCATACAGTACGACAGGTCTAATCACGGACTTGTATATTTTCCCCTTTAACTTGAGGGGCATCCGTGGGTCGCAAGTTGTTCCAGTGACCTGTCGCCATTTCATCCATCCTGAGTTGATCCGGTGCGTTACGTCACGGTCTACTTCACCATCCCCTTGGACAAGCGACCCGAGGTACCGGAAATCGGAACAGGTCGGTATGGGCGTTCCGGCAAGAGTTATGGGCGTAGGACTGGAGAGACCGCCGAAATCACAGAATAAGTATTCTGTTTTGGACCTATTTAATTTCAGGCCAACATTCTCCAATCTTTGCCACCACACCTCCAATCTGCTCTGGACCTCTTGGCTACCTACCTTATTCCTACTATACAGGGTTAGTTTTCAATAACCGGCCAAATTTTCAGAAATTGTTTAGAATCGAAAATATTTTCGATATAGGTATATATTGAAAAAAAAAAACATTTTTTTTTAAATAAAATGACATTCCTGTCCACCACTAAAAATCAAAAGTGTGGATATTACAACAGCACAATTCAGTCACAGTAATATTATGAATTACCGTGATTCAGTTCAACAGCCTAGATAGGTAGCAGTTAGCACACACATACATTTGGCGGTGCATGCACGCATAACAAGTGCATGATCCCACTAGGTTTATGATTTATGAAATTTTTAGGACACTCAAATGAATGCTATGGTATTTTTCGACAACAATTTTTTAAATGCACTTTTGGTTTGTTATCTAGATCTTAATTTTAAATTTTGGCTGATCATTGAAAACTAACCCTGTATATGTATACTTTCCTACGCATTCAGTAAAAAGCAGTTATTATAAATTAAAAACAGACATCTACTTATTTTATTTATTTGCAAGTTTATAAACAAATACATTCACTGGATTCACTGATATGTCGCCCAGTCTTAGTGAGAACATTCCTAAGTGTGTTTGTTACACAATCAGGGAACTGCACTATGCTTCTGGAAGTGTCTCGAGGCGGCGTGACCGCGTGACATCGAGGCCGGCCTAACGAGGGCAATGATAGCGCCATGGAAAACTTTACTGTCCAATGAACGCGGTAATCAAGGGATTTTTGGTGAAGGGAAATACGCGTCGGAATAAACATTTATGTTTACTACAGGTCACAAAGTGACAAACGAAGATACATTTGAAATCTTACTCTCCTTTCTGGGGCGGTCGGGTAAAAACGCGTAATACTTAAGAATGTGAAAATGGTAAAGAGTAGATCTTCTTTGCTTTCAAGATCGATCAAGAGTTTCGAATTTTGACAGATGAAACCGAATCAGTGAAAATCATGGGCGAACAATGCGAAGCAAAACTATTTTGCTTTTGACGAATATCTAGGAAGACCATGGTAAGCTAAGCGGTCTGAACTCGTCTGCCGCGTTGGTCTAGTGGACGCAAGCGCAGAGTGGGTTCCTTTGTTTGATCCCCAGGGCGGCCTGTACGTTAATTAGAGATGAAACGGATAGTTGTTTGGCCGGATACCGAATAACGGATATTCGGCGAACTGCGTGGCCGGACGGCCAGCTATCCGGCCGCCGGGGCTCCGGCGGAGTAAGTAGTTCTTGAGCCTATGCATGTTGGCCTACTATTCACCTCTTGATACATTATAACCTCCTGAATACAAATTCAGGTATCGCAACCTCCGCCGCGGGAGACGCCCCGGGCGTCGGGGGCCACCGTAGGCGCGGGCCTGTGGACGGTGGGCTAGCTCGCCGTCCGTCCGTCTCATGACAACAGAGGCTCTACTCTCTAACGCCCGTCCGTCCATCCGTCTCTATCCGTCTCTCTCGCGCACGTCTGCAGATGAGTGCGAATGAGAGAGACGGATAGAAACGGACGGACGGAAGTTAGAGAGTAGGGCCCCTGGCCGTGTCGACGGCGCATGCGTGTTCCACGCGAGCCTCAAAGAGAGTCAGCAATAGGAAGGGGTCCGCAAGGGCCGATGCTTGCCGGGGTTGCGGGACATTTCTATTCGAAAGAGATACCGTGGCCCCGGAACACAAAGGGCGATGAAGGAACATGGATGGGTTTTAGTCAGTAAAAGTCTGACACTCCCTCCTGCTCCGCCCAGAGCGGGAGGAGTCATTTGATGATCCGAAAAAAAAAAAGATATCGCAACCTAAAATCGACTGCCGGATGTTCCCCTAATCCATAGATTATTATCATTATCGAGATATCTTTGGCGATAAAGCGAAAGGTTTATTGGAGGCTGTCAGTCGGAAATAAAGTGGAACGGAATATGCCCTTGGGAATAACAAATTGTTGTCGACTATGGAATTTTGGAGAGTGGTGGAGCAGTTGTAACTACCCTGTCTTACATGTTGTAGCTCATAGGTTCGAATCAAGACAGCATTATCTGCCTAGCCTTTTCCCAACTATGTTGGGGTTGGCTTCCAGTCTAACCAGATGCAGCTGAATACCAGTATACAGTATAAGTATTTTACATGGAGCGACTGCCTATCTGACCTCCACAACTCAGTTAGTACTGGGTAATACGATATCCTTTCGTAAGACTGGTTGTCAGACTTATTGGGCCACTGACTACCTGTAAGACTGTCAAAGATCTACAAATGACAGCCGGGACCAACAGCTTACCGTGCTTTCCGAGGCACGAAGGAAACTCGGTATGTAATGGGTGGTCACCCATCCACAGACCAACCCGATCGACCGATCGTCGATAAAGATCGACACGAGAGGCTGTTATTATTTAGCCACAAGCTCCTCAGGTTCGAATCAAGACAGGCACTTTATAATAAATTTTATGTAAGATCATAAAGTCACAGGGAGAGGCTTTAGCCCAGCTGTGGGATGAAGCAGGCTAACAGTATCAGTATAAAGAACGAAAAAATGTCCACAAAACATTCTTACCATCAACATCCTACAATTTCTTTTAACCACAAGGCTACAGGGCAGCACATTGTATCCTAAATAATTGTTTTACTATCTAAGTACATCTAACAATAAGACATTATACAACCTATCCATCATGTTTTGACAACAACCTAGAATAATATCATTGTTCAAGTTTACAATGTGTTGACATATGACCTACTTGTACATTGTTGTAAATAGAATGTGTTTACTTTTAATGAGGGATTTTCTTTTTAGCTCTTCCCTAGTCGCTGGATAGATGGCGCTAGGAGTAAGTATGATAATGCAAGGAACGGAACCTAAAAAAACTGATTTTAACAAAGCGCGAGAAATGTTGGTTATATTCGGAAGGTTAAGCAAATGAAAGTGTCAGTCAACGAGAGTATGTGACGTGACACAATGTATTTTTTTTCACGCGTTTTGGCTTTGGCATAGTAACTTCAACGCCATCTATAGAGTTCTTGGAAACTAAGTTTTTTTTTAAAACCTCAAAAGGAAAACCTCTCATTCAATGGTTTGATTTAGTTTTTGACTGGTTTTCTATTCCATATTTAAAATGTGACTGGCTGGAATGTTTTTTAATAATAATAATATCATAATGAATAGCAATGTTGGATTGTTTTTTCTTTTTTAGTTGTATATCAGAAACAATGACATTACATAGAAGTACCTACCTTCTGAATTCAAAATGTAACTAGGAATGAAAAGCGTCAGGAATAATTTGTATTGCCTTGCCAGTATGCCAGTAGATGTGTGTTAATGGTCTTTGATTAAAATATTTTATTTATTATACTTAGAGAAAGAAATCCCGAGTTAAATGACCTGAATATAGAGTCAAAGAGTTCAGAATAATAAAACTTGCATAACTTTCTGCATAGGCTGTAAAATCAATGAAAAAACTAGGTCACTATACTACTGAAGTTAGCGGCAATTTATGACATGTTTATGATATTGAAGATAATATTCTAACAAAAAATGATGGATGAACTGTGCGAAAGATGATGAGAGGTGGTGTCTACTAAGATGGAAGCTAATAGAGAAATGTGCAAGAAAAAATGGAGACCCATAGAAGATGATTTTTCGATTCCCTTGTAAGTTTATAACATAAGTATGTCACATATACAGATACAATTCTACTTGCAGTTGATAGATTCCAGTTAGAATCTTTTAAAAATATTCTTAGTTTTAGCTTTTGCTAGACCATTGAGAATGTAGGTATTTTATGATCTACAAATTGCATAAAACAATCACTTAATTTCATTTAAGTAAGTACTTTTAATATCAGCCACTAAAACTTCAATTTGATTATTACAGATCCTTCTTTGTTGCCATAATTAATGAAGAAAAGAGGTTGATTCACGAGAAAGAGGTTGTCTACTACAAATACTGGCCAGAAACACGCGTCGCGTGCTGTGAAGCCACAATGTGTTCAGAGAATCGGGAACGGTTACCGGCTGTTCGGACGCATACAAATCATAACAAAAGTCATGATAATTGTTTTCCACGAGACTGACGTCCTATCGCATTACCTAAAACACCTCCGTGCTACACTCTGACATTCAAATAAAAAGACAACTTGCACTTACAGATCGATATAACACCACACGACAAACGTAAATAAATGTTATGAATCCACACTTGGTCGTATTGATTTGACCTGCATGTACGAATAAATTAATCGATTTTCACCCTCTAAGCTCAAGTTACTGCCGTGAATATTTGTCTTTTTTCATAATTAGTTCTTAAAATGCTGTTAACGATACAGAAATAATGAATTACTTACCAAAGAATGGAGCGGAGCTGCAATGGTGTCTGGAGTTATGCACTGAATTATTAATATGCACTCTACGACTTACGTAACGATTATCTAATGCAGTTTGATAATTTTATGAATATGGGTTCAACGGTCTTAATTTGTAAACAGATTAAAGTACGGAAATCGCATGAATAACTATTTAAAACGTGTAATAACCTTCCGCAAAGTGTTTCAGTTTCGCGATGATTTTTCTACGGGATCGGTTCTATTTGCTATAGCCAGAGGGCGCTTTTGTTGCCAATTGACATTTCAGTAACAGATGCGTTCAATTCTGTTTTGAATAATAATATGTTCGTATTCACATGATTGTTCTTCGTAGCTTTATTTCGTAGTATATAATCAAGCGCAAGGGGTAAAGGTTTCAAGGGTTCGCAAGGGGTTTCAAATAATGTCATAATTTTATATTAGATGTGGATAAATAAAAAGGGTATAGAAAAAACAAAATAATACCATAATACCATTTCAAAATCTTGCTGCGTTCACTAAAAACATTATGCAGACAAAAAAAAATGAATACGATTTGACATTGACAATTTGACATAATTAAATAAATGTCAGTCGTCGTCGTCGAACTCGTCGAAAACCGTGGTGTTGTGTTTGTCAGTTGTCTTGTTGTTGTTTTACGAAGTCGCCAAAAGTCGTTATTTTTTAATCAAACATCATGATACCCAGTGCTCGAACAGCGCGTTTAGCCAGAGAAGTAAAGAACTTCGAAACAAAACCTCCTTGGGGTATAGTTTGCCATCCGAGAGAAGAAGACATCTACGATGTTTTGAACTTCACTTTGCAAGGCCCTAAAGGCTCACCATATGAGAACGGATCATTTAAATTAACCGTTACTATACCACAAAAGTATCCCTTTGAACCACCACTCGTGAAGTTCTCCACTCCTGTATACCATCCCAACATTGATAAAGGTAACACTAGTACAATTTTTTTTTTTTTAAACAGTTCTTTCCATCGCCGAAGACGCTCTGACTCCAACCAAATTGGGATAAGTAAGATGCCATTGGCACTTTATTCCTTACTAGCTGACGTCCCGCGGTTTCACCCGCGTAGTTCCCATTCCCGTGGGAGTACGGGAATAAAATATAGCCTATAGCACTCACGAATAATGTAGCTTTCTACCAGTGAAACAATTTTTAAAATTGGTTCATTACTTCCGGAGATTACCCCCTACATACAAACTTACAAACAAATGTTACCTCTTTATAATATTATAGTACTAGCTGACGTCCCGCGGTTTCACCCGCGTAGTTCCCGTTCTCGTGGGAGTACGGGAATAAAATATAGCCTATAGCACTCACGAATAATGTAGCTTTCTACCAGTGAAACAATTTTTAAAATTGGTTCATTACTTCCGGAGATTACTCCTCTCTCCTCTCACTACATACAAACTTACAAACAAATGTTACCTCTTTATAATATTATAGTATATAGTATAGATGAGGATGACAATGCTCAAGACAGAGGGTCGTCTTAGATTTTAATGGATTAATTATTGAGATTTGTCTTGGGTTGCTAATAAAGCATTTTCCCTAATCTCATGTTACTTAGCATTAGGTCAGCACAACATATTTTCTCCTTCTCTTAAATTTCCATTATAAGCACATTTTTAGCGTTACAATAACTACTTACTTCTTTCCATTTACAGGTGGTAGAATATGCATGGACATGTTAAAAATGCCACCCAAAGGTGCATGGCTACCCACCATCACCCTGGAGACTCTCCTCGTGTCTATCCAGACACTGATGGCTAACCCCAACCCTGATGACCCGCTCATGATGGACGTAGCCAATGAATATAAGTACAGCATAGAAAAATACCTGGAGAATGCTAAGAAACATACGGAGAAATATGCTAAAATAAATAAATAAAATAATAAATAGAAATATAAGATACTGATAGAAATATAAGATACTGATTATGTTGTATGTTTTTATAATTTTTTAGGATTAGATTATGTAGGTTACACTAATAGGGTATACCTATGCATAAATTTTCTTTTTATTTCCATACGGAATGTTAAAGTACTATAAAAAGAATGACTATAAGTGAACACTTATAACCATTTAGACTTGTTTCTATCTCTTTCTAGATAAACGGAATTTAGTATGCGTTTTGTACGTCGTTGCAGCGAATGACGTCATTCGCTCTTTCGGGTTTAGCTGTTTAATCAGTAGTTAGTATTATTATTGTAGCTTAGTATTTTTTATAGAAATTAAAAAATATTTACATTGCTATTTTTGAAGTTAAATACGCTTTGTTTATAGTGATAAAAAAAATCATGCATATACCCTATTAGGATCTAAGTACTAATTGCTTGTTAAATCAACAGGAGCCTTTCTTCAGTTAAGTTGATTAAGATTTTGATTATTAATTTTATGGAAATGCAAGCCTGCATAACCAGTGTGATCAAGGGGCCTGACACCTAAAGCCTACACTAGGTCACATAGGCAGTCACTTCATATAAAATATGGTTCTTTCTCCATAAACTTGCACAGTGAACTTGCATGTCAGTAATTAAAACTAATCCATAACATGTATAAAATAAGAGACTGTTAAATACTATTTTGAATAAACATTTCTTTATTAGTTATTGTTTTATTTACATGATTACAAACTGTAGATTATGGTGTCGATTCTGTTGTGCACAAACTAAACTTAATAGGCTCTTGCTATCTTTTACTAAAAGGCAGTGCGAGAAAAGGACGGCTATAGCTATGAACTAAGTTAGAGTTGTCAAACTAGTTTATGCCTTGCGCTTTACCGTGTTTTTAATCGACATGTTTTTACATGCACCCGTCATTTGTATAGAAATATTAGTTCCAACTAAATTTGACAGCTCTAAATTACGTCCGTCTCTTTCTCGTTTTATTAGAGAGAAAAAGATAGCAACAGCCTAAATTAAGTTTGTGCACAACAGAATCGACACCATTACTTCTTTCTTTTTTATATTATACTTTTTTAGATATTACTGATTGATTATTATATTTTTATATTGTCGAGCCCACCAGACATAACACCCGTCTGGTCGGAGGATCCTCCCTTTTCTACGGGGGATGAAGAGCTTTACATCCTGTTCTTCATACGCCCAAATTTTACATGTTTAAAAGCATAAAACGTATTATAATCTGCGCCAGCTAAGTAGGAATTAAAGGTCATTGCTCTTTCCTTAATTTCTCTGCGTAGGTACCCCGTCACCCCGACAATACATTATGAATTGTTTTTATTACTTACTAGACAAATTCAAGGATCACGATAAAGACCGTTTCGGGACAAGTTGTTGTTGTGTCTGTTTTCGGAATTGTGTATTGTAATGTATGTGGGTTAATGACCCTTATTTCCTACTACCTGACGTCCCGCGGTTTCACCCGCGTAGTTTCCGTTCCCGTAGGAGTACGGGAATAAAATATAGCCTATAGCTAGGGTTGCCATACGTCCCGTATATACGGGACTGTCACCGTATTTGATCATCCCGTCCCGTATTACTACTTGTCCCGTATTTGTCCCGTATTTCGACAAAATACGAAACAGGTTGTCGGTAGAGACCATTGAATCCATATTGATTTGTCATTACAATTTTAAAATGACATGCGCCCAGTTCTATGATTATATAAAAAAAGAATTTATTGCAAAAGTAAAATCAACTTCAAAATATGCCTGGGCAAAAAAATAAATACCTGAGTAATTTTATGGTAATTAAAAAAATTGTTTACTTAAGACTTTGAATAAAAAGTATGATTCAATAATTTTTGTTTAATTTATTTTACAGTTTAGATAAGTTTGAGATCAGAGGGAATCTGTTAGAAAATACACTTGTTTGTTTCTTCTCGCTATGTAGGAAGGTACACATGCGTGCTATGATAAGTAGGTATGGTGTAGTTGAAAAACCCCGTGTCGGTGTTGAATGTGTTATGTACGATTATGAGTTTTGGGTATCGGAAGAAAAAACGTCCCGTATTGGTTCCCAGAAGTTATGGCAACGCTACCTATAGCACTCACGAATAATGTAGCTTTCTACCAGTGAAACAATTTTTAAAATTGGTTCATTACTTCCGGAGATTACCCCTACATACAAACTTACAAACAAATGTTATCTCTTTATAGTACTAGTCTATACTTATCTGGCGCAGATTATTGGTTATAGTGCATTCATTTATTGAAACTATGAAGACTTGAATTAAATATATCCAACTGCAAACAGATGTTGGATTGTTGGAGTAATTAATACTCTAGCTTTTATGTGATGGAGTTCTCTGGACATTATCCTTGCGACAGTGTGCCTAAACCTAGTGAGGTAAACTCAGCCAACCATCACAGTTGACATCCCACAGATAACCACAGATCAAAATCACACTATCATTAATGCATCGATTAAGGATATATCAGCGCTATATGGAGCAGCGGTGGCCCAGTGGTGGCGGCCGCGACTTACGAACAGTAAGTCGTGGGTTCGAACCCAGGTAAGTGCATTACTTTGTGTAATTTATTTCATCACCGCTGCTCTCAAAACGGTGAAGGAAACCTAGAACATGTACCTATAGGCATCTCCTAGAACCAAAAATTCGAAGACATGTGACATTTACCAATCCGCACTGGGCCCGCGTGGTGGATTATAGCCCATTCCCTCTCATAGTCCCAGCAGTGGGAACATTAACAGGCTGATGATGATAAGGATATAAGATTAAAATTGATATTGGGTGAAAGCGACATTTACATACAAACCAGTGCCACATATTCAGTACCTACTTACATCAGTTGAAAGTTCCAAACCAACACAGAAACTTTCAAAAACAAAATCAGCTGTTCCGTACATTTTGTCCATGTAGTAATGAACTTTTGTAAGACACAGGTGTTATTTTTAATTATCAATTTAAAATGTTTATGTGGTGGGGTTCCTTTCGGAATGATGTGTTGCGGGGACTGCGGACCTAAAATGGCCGCTTTAGCAGAATCATATGAATCACGTTAAAAAAATAAAATTCTTAAAATGGACTTTATTGTCATAATTATAAAGTCTATTTTTTCTGCTAAAGCGGCCATTTAAGACCCCCTGAGCACGTGGTAATTATCTGTACGTTGATGTCCCTTCCAACGTGTATAGTTCTTAAAATATTATTGTAATCATTCATCATCATTAAATGACATTAAACTTAAATTAACTTAAAAATATTACTTTGTGAGAAATTGAGTAAAGTAAGCCACACAGCAAAATGTCAATTATTACGACGCGTTAAATAACTAGGCATTAAGCAAAACCTAGTGACTAGTAATACTATATAATGCAATATTGGTATCAACTTGATATCTGAAAAGGTTAAGGCGAAAATGTCATGACATCCCACGAAACTCAAATGAAAATGGAGTTATAATGATGGATCACAATTCCCAAATGTGTATAACCTGATCATCTGTAAACATAAGAAAATTTTAATTTTAGTTACCATAGCACATCCCCCTTATGGATTTATGAGTGTAAGGGGATTGGCTACATTTATCTTAAAGTCATATATTCAGGAATGATAGGTCTTTAAACTAACTAACCAACTCAACATACTGGGTTAGGTCTTCTGTAGGTCCGCACCAATCATGCTATATATATAACACCAGTATAAGCAGATCTCTCATAGTAAAATCTGTACAGAGCAAGGACATGTTATACTGGAAATGTAAAGCTTGATGTATTGATGTGTGTACTCAAATTAAATATGAAGATGTAATTGAGTGTGATGTCATGAATCTCAAGTTATTACATACACTAGCTTTAGTGAAATCAGTGATGAAATAGCACTTCCAATATGCTGTAAGCTGAATAAAATATTATCTTACTACAGTGCATATTAGTAATATTCAACCAGTATCTGTGTCACTATCATCACCAGAACTTGCACTCTCAGTCTCCGAAGAACTACTATTCCGTTTAACTTTTCTACCAACAGTTTTAAAATTTTCCACACTGGCAACACTAGATTCTTTATTATTATTACTTTCATCACTGGTCTGATCTTTTTTCTTGGATTTCTTGCCAGTTTCACTTGTGGTAGGTTTTAGAGTCTCTGTTGACACGGTGGCAACCATTTTGGATTCTGGTCTGGTGTCCGAGGGTTTGAAGTCTTCGTCATCATCTTCTTCAGCAGGTCTTCTGTTTGCTATTGATGCTGCTACTGCTGTTTTGTAAGCTTCTGGGTACTGGGTGCTGGAAAGAATACATAAGGCAATTAGGATAGGATTGTACAAGGCAATTTAACTTTTAGCAGGCTGGCTAGATGGCAGACATTCTGCAATATGATAAGTCTAATTTTGATAAGGTGTTAAGGTTTGTTTTTGACCTATCAAGCTTCAACTAATGAGACAGGTTAAACCACACCACAGCAAAGATAGCTATATGAAAAGATCTGCCTTGATAAAGCAATCTGGAATCCATAGGTTCATGACAAAACACATTTTCTATTGAATTTTTTATATAGTTACTTATAATTCAGGTTTTCCTCATCAACTGAAAAATGAAGCTTAATTAACTTAATATTGGTGTCAATTCTGTTGTGCACAAACTAAGCTTAATTTAGGTTATTGCTATCTTTTTCTCTCGAATTAAACGAGAAAGAGACGGACGTAATTTAGAGGGGTCAAATTTAGTTGGAACTAATATAATACAAATGAAGGGTGCACGTAAAAACATGTCGACTAAAAACACGGTGAAGCAAGTTCATAGCTATAGCCGTCCTTTTCTCGCACTGCCTTTTAGTAAAAGATAGCAATAGCCTAAATTAAGATTAGTTTGTGCACAACAGAATCGACACCATTGTCTACTAACCTTAGCTTAGTCTTGATGGCTCTAATTTTCTTGAATATAAACTCTAGGTCCTTCCTCATTTCCAGAAGCAGTTGGGTGTGCTTCTTGAACTCTGTGGAGGCAGCTCGCAGGCGGCTGGCGGACAGCTGGTTGCAGTTTGTCAGCATCTCGGTTGTCTTCTCAAAACGTTGTAGCCTGGAATTGACAGCATGTTGATTTCAATTAAAACTGGTAAGTACTGTTCAATTAACCTTCCTAACCTCGCCCATTGGTCTGTGAGACTGATAAAACAGTTTTTCGTGATTTTTTCTTTTACAATCAATGATGGCATATCATTTTTACGATACTTCTTGGTATATCCCTAGAAAACAAAATATCCCCGGTATAAGTTATTTGAAAAAAAATACCCCTTAATGGAGTTCTTACGCTAATAAAGGTGTTATAAAATTTAGCGCGAGTGGAGGAAGGTTACAAGCATTATGGGTACTGATGGATGTATTTTCCAATGCATAAGCCATGTTCATGATGGTTAGTGGGTCAATAACATAGAGGTACGCCCTTGCTTTAAAGGTGGAAAGCAGCCTTTATATTTTGATGGGAATACAGTACCGAGCGGAGATTGAAAACGACGTAGGTATATTGACGAGTCTTGTAAGCTTGCCCCGTATTGACATGGAACCTATACTTACCTGGCAAAATGAGGTTTTACTATAGGAACACTTTCGCCTAATCTTACAGGAATCACAGGCATGATGTTATGATAAACAATACTTAACACTCACATATTTTTCTGTGCCCTAATAACAGTTTCCACATCGTTTTGATTCACCATTCCCGCCAGGCCCTGGACGAAAACTTCCGGGGCGGAGTAGTTTTGGAAGCATTCTATCGAAAAGTCACTTTCTGGTGTATCGTTAGCCATTTTAACACCCTTTTATAAAAATTGGGTGCAAAATTAATCAATATTCGTTGATGACCCTGCGAATAGCGCAAAGTGGAGTACTACTACGGCAAGATAACGAATGTCAGTTTGACATTGACATTCGACAGCTGTGTGGTGCGTTCGATTTACTCATTGATTTACTGTTCATTTAAGGTGAATGCTTCGACGAAAAAATCGTTTCGAAAAAATCGTTTCTCGACCTTTATGAACTTGGAGGGTTGTATTGATGGTTTTGATGATTATAATTCTGTAACTACATACGTCTTACAATCGCGTCCAATATTTTAATCAACATACAACCTAGCACTGGCCTGCAATTTGCCAAAAACGTAAGAAAATTTGAATTTTGCGGGCTACCCTGGAGCATCAGCCTTAACACAGCTCGTCGACCATTGTCGTCGACGAACAAAGCATACTTGGTTATCAGTCTTTCCTTTTTAGCTTCTCACACTCAACTCAACTCAAATATTTTAATAGCGAAATATCCGTTTTTAACACTGTTTTTCAAGGTCTACATTTTTTTGAGTCTGGTTTTTAAGTTAATTAAACTGACTTGTTGATCCTAGTCAATATACCGTCTATAAATACTAGGGCCTACAGTACGATTCAAACTTAATAGCGGCTCGGAACATCGTACGTGCCGCTGCGCAGATCGCAATTTTTAGGTATCAGCGGGACGTAGAGGGGCGTGCCGGCGGGGCACATCCCCGCGCGCTCTCTCTCTCACCCGCACTCGCCCTACGCGTCATCGCTTTAATGTGTGAGTTACGTCTGTATTCTGGACGTAACTCACACACGCGCGCGAATTTCTGCATAAGTACAGTCGAGCTCATAATAATTTGTTGTTGTTTGTTTACTGTTTTGTTTGTATTTGTTATTGTTTTGTTATTTTTTTTTTGTTATTGTTTCGTTCGTTGTTCGTTATTTACGTAAAGTTTTAAGACTGTTTTTGGTTGTGCGGAAAATACTTTGGTATTTATTTGTAAAATGCCTCACGGACGATACAACGTTTTACGCAGACAAGCGAGAAAAATGATTTATAATGTCATCCAATTTCATAACTCTTTCTTCTTTCTTTCTCAACTCTGAATCTGAAAAGGAATCAAGATTCAAGTGAAGACGAAGGAAGTTCCATGGAAGTTCCTTCCACAAGTAAACAAGTTTTTATGGAGGGTGTTCAGTTGTGTATTTTTCATAAAACCTATTTTAATTTTCCTTGAACCCTCTCTGTACTTGACAAACTAACAAATAAATAAATAAATAAATATTGCTGGACATTACACACAGCGCTATCTGATGCCACACTAAGCAACGAGGCTTGTGTCGTGGACACCAGATAGTTGATATACTACATAGATACTTTTTGTTTGTAAATACATACTTATTATACATATAAACATCCATGACTCGGAAACAAATGTCCATGCTCATCACACAAACATTTGCTCTAAAACATTCACACAAGTTTCAGTTATAAAAATAATTAAACGAGCTTAGATGATTTTCGACTTGACTGTACATGCGCGAACCTGCACTAGCAGCTAACTTCCGAGCCGCCATTAAGTTTGAATCGTACTGTACCTTGTAAGACTGATGACATTGTAGATTCAGGTTGAGCTATATGTACCTACAATTTACAAGGTACAAGCGTATTCTATCAAGAAATTCTCAGTGCTAATCAACAACAGTAGCAATCAGCAAAAATTTCAACTGTATAATTATTCCAGTTACAATACCTAGAGCGTGTAAACAGACTCATTACGACGAAGCCGTCAACCAAGCATTCTGTACAAATCATAGGTACTATGGTGTAACTTTACGCAAAAAATATTGCTGGGAAATTACTTTTTTTATTGGGGTGAAAAATCACGTTTTACGGTAAAACTCAATGTAACGCATTCAACACATTGTGCTGATGTAGTAGTAAACAGGTCATGGAGGTATATAATAAAGTTAAAACATTAAAAACGTGTATATTATTTAAAAAAAAAAAATATGTGAAATAGTTGAAACTTTTACCCCCAATATCTAAGTAACTACAGAAGGTTCCCAGGGTATGGTCTAGAAGTAGAACCAAAAAATGATCGCAAAGATTGGGAGAACAAGTAACTTTCGGCTTAGTTAAGAGTCTTTTTACACCCTTTATACAGTACACAGTATTCATCATAGATAGACTAATATGTACAGTACAGCCTAGTGACACACAGACAGACAGCGAAGGCTAGGCGCGTGACAAATACAAGAGGCGTCGGTTAGAGGTGAGGCGCGGGCGCGGCGCATCTTCTTTGAAATTTCATACAAAATGTTTTTTTTGTTTTTTTGGGACAAGCCCGCCACACTATTCCCCAAACCACTGTAACTCCTGAAAGCCAGAATCAACAGTGGAGACCACCAGAAAAACGCCAAGACAATGAAGCTCGACGAAATTCCAGAGAATGAATTTAACTGTCTTGGATCCCGCAACGAAATTAATCAGAAAAGTATAGCGGAGGAGTAGGAAAAAAACCGTAATTTCCACGTCCCTCCATATCAGCAGGAGACAGAAAGAAACCGGGCCAATAGGCACAAAGGGACGTTTACAACTGGGATAAGCCCAGTTGCCTAGCACCACGGATAAAAATATTAACATTAATGGGTCCTAAGTTGCAAGCTGATATATTTGATTCCAATAATAGGTATGGCAAAAACGCCTGAACGCATGGAAATTTCTTCTAGTCAACACAAGGTCCGTATAGTGAATATCTCCGGATGTAACCTGCACACTATCCAATATTACGTTCATTCTGCCAAAGACTGCACTCCCATCCCATAAAATGTGATGTGCTGATTGTTCATATTCGCAGTCAGATGTGGAACATTGACAAAAAGGCGAGTCAACAAGCTTGAAGAAAAATAATTTACTCTTAAAGTTACCATGACCGGTGAGAAATTGGGCAACACAGTGATCAACCTCCAGCCATGTCCTGGCCAGCCGTTCACGAACTGATGGAAAGAACTGGTGGAGGTGTCTGCCCTTGAAGGAATTATCCCACCTACATTGCCATTCAGACAAAAGTTCCTCCCAGACGTCCGTCGGTCTGTGGTTTAAATAATCTAGAAATCTTAACACGGTCACGTAGGGTCAAAAAGTGTGCGTCCGTGGTCTCACGCGCGTTATAGTACACTAGCTGTTGCCCGCGGCTTCGCTCGCGTGAAGTTCGTTAACTGTCCCACACTGGATCATACTAAAGGGACAATACTGTCCTAAATGTTAATCCAGCTTATAAACTATCTATGTGCCAAATTTCATAATCATCACAATTATTATCATCACTATCACAACCACCATCATTATCAGTTATCACAATCACCATCACTATCACAACCACCATAATTACCACAATCACCATCACACTCACCATCACAATCACTATCACTATCATAATCACCATCACAATCCCCATAACTATCGCTATCACAATCACAATCACCATCGCTATCACCATCACAATCACCGCCACTTTCACAATCTCCATCACAATCACCATCACCATCACAATCACCATCAAAATCACTGTCACAATCACCATCATCGTTATCACAATCATTATCATCGTAATTACAATCATTATCATCTTAATCACAATCATCATCATAACAATCTCCATCCTCGTTATCACAACCATCGCTATCACAATCACCATCACCATCACCATCATAATCACCATGACAATCACTATCACAATCACTATCCTCGTTATCACAATCATTATCATAGTAATCACCATCATCTTCATCATTATCACAATCACCATCATCTTCATCATTATCACAATCACCATCACCATCACAATCACTATCACAATCACTATCCTCGTTATCACAATCATTATCATAGTAATCACAATCATCTTCATCATTATCACAATCACCATCACTTTCACAATCACAATCACCATCACCATCACCATCACCATCACAATCACGATCATAATCACTATCACAATCACAATCCTCGTTATCACAATCATTATCATAGTAATCACAACCATCTTCATCATCATCACAATCACCATCACTTTCACAATCACAATCACCATCACCATCGCTATCACCATCACAATCACCGAAACTTTCACAATCACCATCACCATCACAATCACCATCAAAATCACTAACACAATCACCATCATCGTTATCACAATCGTTATCATCACTATCACAATCACCATCACTATATCAATCACCATCACAATCACCATCACAATCACCATCACAATCACCATCACAATCACTATCACAATCACCATCACAATCACCATCACAATCACAATCATCATCATCGTAATCACAATCATTATCATCGTAATAAAAATCATCATCATCACAATCATTGGTGAATAAAGAAAGTTTAAATTCTAAATTCAATGCGGTTGCTTAGGCCAATTAGATTTGGTAACATCTAAGATGAAATATTACTGGTTAAAAAGTCTGAGTTAGATCCCGAGGGATGCGGAGATAAAGAAACCCAAAATTGTACGCTGTTTGATGGAAAGCAAGTCACATAAATAAAAGTCTTAAAGCAAAGACCTACCTCAAATCCCAACTCGTCTCGGTCGCGTGGCGGCACAAGGCAGAAGTCCTGGATGGGACCCAAGACGTCACAGGAAGCCAGTCAGAAGTCCGTAATGATCACAAGGGCGGGAGCAATCGCGGCACGCGGGTTTTTGCAAGATTCAAAGATTTGTGCGGAAGCGTCACGCGTCTGTCTCTGATTTGCGTGTATCGTAGACTGCTGAAGATAACCCCCTAGCGTGGGGTATGCGAACCTTTTTCTCGTCGGTCATTTCAATAGGCAATTGCAATAAGACATTCTTGGATATGTGAAATACCAACCAAAAAACAGCGTATGTTACAAATATTTATATTGTTCAGAAACGAGCGTAACCATTTCCCCCAGCTTGAAAGTTCCTACTTTCGAAACACAGAAGAAAGAGGATAAGAATATGAAATTGAAAACTAAGGATAATAATAATCCTGAACGGAAACAGGCAAACTAAACCTAGTTGCATATCATCATGAACTCTATTCTAAAGTCACGAACATGCTCTTGTTCTACTAATAGAGGAACTAAGAATTTCTAAACCTAATTAACCCTACAGTCTGTACAGCGATGCGATGTAAGACCTTAATCTTAAACTAAGTACAAAATAAAACTAGCTGCTAGAACCTTACTGAGTTGGCAGAGGGCACAACTTCACAACCGGTCGACTTTGCAAAATCCCACTTTTAGTTTTTACAGAAGCCACTCGAACTACCCCGGTTTTGTCCGGAAAGATGTCTGTAACTACACCTAAAGGCCAATGCAGCGGCAGAACATTATCCTGCATGGAAACAACTACCATGCCTAATTTTATGGGATTAGCTGGTGTGTTCCATTTCTGTCTGGATTGTAAGGTGTGCAAATATTCTTTACGCCACCGATTCCAAAAAGAGTGGACAAGTTTATCTGTCAATTCATATCGCGAAATAAGATGTAAGCGATTTTCATTAACTTCGCGAGTGGGGAGAAACACAAGTGGTTTCGAATGCAAGAAGTGCGCCGGCGTCAGTGCAGACGGTTCCGAAGGGTCGGAGCTTAGTGCATAAAGGGGTCTTGAATTCAACAAGGCCTCCACTTGAGCCAACACGGTGTTAAGCTCGTCAAAGGTGAGGATTTGTTGACCGATCACCTTGAAGAGATGCGTTTTGACGCTCTTGACTTCACTCTCCCAACATCCGCCAAAGTGGGGAGCTCGGCAAGGTATATTTTTAAGCGTTATGCGATGATGGGCCAGTTCTCGTTCCCATAAGGGCTGATACTCATTTGCCAAGAACTGATAGAGTTCGCGGAGGTATGACCTAGCACCAATAAAGTTAGTACCATTATCAGTGTATAGACACTCCACCGGGCCTCTCCGCGATATAAACCGCTTGAATGCCAACAAGAAACTTGCCGTACTAAGATCAGAGGCGACCTCAAGATGGAGCGCTCTTGTAGTCATACAAGTAAAGAGGCAAATGTATGCCTTGCGAGATCTTTGGCCTCTACCACGAACTGACGTGATGTGTAGAGGTCCCGCAAAGTCGCAACCCGTGTGAGAGAAAGCTTTAGGAGCAGTCTCTACACGAGAGCGTGGGAGATCAGCCATTACCGGGAAAATGGGACGCGGTTTTGCTCTAAAGCAAGTGTTACAATTAAAAGTAACGTGACGTGCGATTCGTCGAGCAGACATGATCCAATAGCGCTGTCGTAACAGAGACACGAGCAAGCTGGGGCCTGTGTGAAAGTTGGTGGTATGATAATGCGAAACCAACAGCTCTACAGTACGATCTTGACGTGGAAGAAGAATTTGATGCCGAGAATCAAAATCCAATTCCGAATTTGCTAGGCGACCTCCGACTTGAATGAGTCCCTTGTGAAGAAACGGGCTCAATTTTTGAATTGGTTTTGAACACAATTGCTTGCGAGACAGTCGATCCAGGTCGGGTTCGAAATGTATTTTCTGGACGGTAAGCCAAACCCTATTTTCTGCGAAAGTTAGATCCGAAGCGGTAATAGGTCCCTTGGGGAGCCGTTTCAAAAATTTATAAATAAAGCATATTGTTTTCAAATATTTTAACCAATTAGAAATTCTAGAGGCCAGGTCATGCAAGATATTACACGAAAGAGAAGAGTTCAAATCATCCTGGGTGACTACCGGAAGCGCAATTGATTTCATTTCCGGAAGTTCTTCAGACTCACCAGAACGAAACGGTTTGACGGGCCATTCGGATCGCGGCAACCTAAGCCAGGGTGGCCCGGTTAGCCACAACGGATGATCCCGTA
Source organism: Xestia xanthographa (assembly GCA_905147715.2). Taxonomy (NCBI): domain Eukaryota; kingdom Metazoa; phylum Arthropoda; class Insecta; order Lepidoptera; family Noctuidae; genus Xestia; species Xestia xanthographa. Next base: position 32,594,656 of record LR990644.1, read on the forward strand.
GTTGAGCTGGCGTCAAGCCACGCGAGAGACAGTCACTCGGATTTTCTAAACCCTTGACATGGTAAAACGATTCAGCCGAAAGGTTTTCGTGAATCTTGGCAATGCGGTTGGCCACAAAGGTGTGCCAGCGGTGCGGTTCAGAATGTATCCAACTCAATGTTACTGTTGAGTCAGAGAAAGCTACGACAGCCTCAATGGCATGGCGAGCTGCGTACAAGGAATAAACTCGCCTAATCAGAGTCGATAAGAGGAGTGCGGCGCATAATTCAAGACGGGCTAGTGAAATAACCTTTAGGGGTGCGACCTTTGATTTCGCACACACCAGCGATACGACGATATCCCCGTGGGGTCTGACCACGTGGGCGTAGACTGCTCCACCGTAGGCCTTCTCGCTCGCGTCTGCGAAGCCCACTAGGGTGATCTTACAGCGATCTACGACACCGACGTGTCGTGCGAATTTCATTTCTGAAATTAGAGGCAGCTCGGCCTGAAATTGTTCCCAGGCGCGAACAATGCGGGTTGGCGGGACATCATCCCAGCCAAGTTTTACTAGCCAAAGCTCCTTTATGAGCAGCTTGGCGTAAAGAATCATAGGGGCAACAAGGCCTAAAACGTCAAAAAGACGTGCGATGGACGATAAAATATTTCGCTTCGTGCACGGGCGGTTATCCGGATTTACCTGGAATCCGAAATAATCCTCATCTGGATACCAACGAAGGCCTAGTATTTTCGGTGTTAGATCACTGCTAAAATCTAAGCTGTGCGCGAGTCGCAATGACTCCGGGATCGCCTGAAGCACCTGAGAACTATTACTCAACCATTTAGTCAGCTGGAAGTTGCCAAGCGAAAATATTTTAATCAGCTGATGAGCGGATTCGATGGCCAGCTCGGTGCTCGGAATTGAGCTGACTATGTCGTCCATGTAAATATCCCGCTGTAATATTTCGCCAGCCAGAGGAAAAGGCTGACCCTCGTTGAGACACAGCTGTTGAACCGTGCGAATAGCGATGAACGGACAGCACTTCAAGCCGAATGGTAGTACTGAGAACTCATAGGTTTGGAGCTCTTCGTCCTCGTGAAAGCGATATAAAATGCGTAGAAGCGAGCGATCGCTCTGGCGTATACCTATGCGAAGGTACATAGCCTTTACATCTGCTGACACAGCGACACTGAAAAGTCTAAAATTCAACAAGATGTTGAAAAGGTCAGCTTGAAGCACTGGACCTGCGTATAGGATGTCGTTGAGTGAAACCCCATTGTCTGTACTCGCGCTGGCATCTAATACTACGCGTAACTTGGTAGTCGTTTTATCCTCGCGAATGACTGCGTGGTGGGGAATATAATAGGCGACCTGTCGCTCAGGCACCTCCCGTGTATGCGACACATTCTGAAGATTATCGTTCTTCAGAAGCGAAATATAATTGTTAGCTAAATAATCCTTGATAACGTCATCGTACAAGAGCTTAACGTTGGGTAGCTTCTTAAGTCTACGCTCTAGGCTATAAAACCTCCGACGTGTAATGTCGACAGAACTTCCCAATGCCGACGCGTCAGTTTTGAACGGCAAGGCAGCTACATACTTGCCATCCGGAGTGCGAGTGATGGTGGACCGGTAGAACTCCTCACACTGTTTATCGTCTATGTCTACGACCGTAGAGGCTGAGATCTCCTCAATCTCCCAAAATTTGCGCAGGTCGTAACCATCAAAGCATGAAGTTGAGAAGAACGAGAACGTGTCGGTAGGGGGGTCCAATATCGGTGCATCTCCCATAAAAATGTAGCCTAACACGGTCTCTAAAGCGTCCGGGTACCCGGGTGTACTGGTCACGCAACCTGGTCGCAACAACTTAGCGAACAGTTTTACGCCGAGTAAAACGTCGATATTACCAGGCACTCCCCAAGTATCGTCAGCGATTAATTTTGGATCAATCTGATTTAATTCAGCTACATTTATACCGCACAGCGGAAGTTCGCCAGTGATTTGATCCAATACCAACGCGTCGACGTGGTACTTGGGTAATGAACGAAGCCGCGAGCTAAAAGTGAGATCGACTGAACCTCGAACAGGTTGAGATGTACCGCCGATACCTTTAACTGTACTTATAGACTCCGCGCGAATAGGTAACCCTAACATGCGACAACAACGCGTAGTGATATAATTTTTCTGCGAACCGGGATCTAGCAAACATCTTATCATTACATCCCTACCCTTTTTGTTCACTGCTACTACCTTAGCGGTAGCCAAAACCTCGGTAGTCCGTTTGGTCCCTTGTACCGCTGAATGTGTACATAAAGCGACCCGCTCTGGGGCAACTGAAGAAACTTCAACAGGGCCCGCGGAAGGATTAGATGGGGGCGTAACATCAGGGGGTACAGGGGCAGAAACCGTCGCGGTGGTTTGCAAGCGCGGCGATTGTTCAAAATGAAGCAAGGTATGATGCTTGCCATTATTGGGTTATTGTACATTCGTCACAAAGTTAATTCGCCACGAAAAAAAGTATGTGTAAACTCGCCACAACTCTATTTTCATGAAGGAAAATCCGCCATATTGTTTATTTCCGTACAGATAGCAGAAAAATCAAACAATAAGTAGATTATAACGTTATTTAATTATTTTCAATAATCACAGAAATTCACATATAAATCACAGTTCTACTTACAGCTAAAATATACGCTAATATTGTCTGGTTTTGTTCTATTTTAAGGCCGCGTTGTCAAGGACAGCGTGACACGCCTAATCCTAAATAAACATGTATTGCAAGTGGCTGATTTGCTTACAACATTACAATTATAAAAAAAAAAACAATATTTTTTATTTTACAAATTACTTAAACATTTATTTGTATTCAGTAAGTATGGACATTACTTACAATTTACAAATCTAATAAAATAAACTAACTAACTTAAACTAAAAACTTAAAAAATGGCGTCAAAAAACTCCTCAACACTGTCAACTGGTAATGTCCCCAAGAGACTGGCGGCTGAATTCAAATAAATGTTTAAGTAATTTGTAAAATAAAAAATAAACTGCTGGTAAAAAAAAAGAAAAATAATAGAGAGATAATTAAATCACAATTATACAATAATCACGTTTTTTTAATGTTAATATTTACGTCTACAAAAAAAATCACAGTTTTACTTACAATTAAATATATATTTATTGCAAAATGTTGATTTGACTTCAGCTTCTAATCGACTTGTATCTTTACTACTTAACTATCAAAAATGTTTCCACTACTAACCTCTACGAACCCGCCTTAGTCAATATTCTAACGTTTGTAGTAATCGTATCCATCTTCAAACAGACTTTATCCAGTAAATATCGCACCGAAATAAGTTTGACTCAACTCGAATATTTTCTTTTAAATACTATAAAAAAATCTTCCACTACTAACCTCTCCGAACCTCCCCCAGTCAAGTCTATCGCTAGTAGTAATAGTACAGGCTTTGAAACAGTATTTACGTCATAAAAATCGTTTTCAAACAGTATAATCCACTTCTAACGTTTATCTATGATAAACGGCCGAAAAAACAGATTTTTCGAATTTTGCGGAATGAAACGGAAGGACCTGATTGCCTGGGGTGCGATGTCAGAAGTCCTCCACGTGTTTCTGGTGGCTGCTGGTCCCTCTCGATACGTCTGGAGGGAAGAGCAGCTGCTGGGCCGGTGCACCCTGGACGCGGCGGTATCCTTCTCCGGGGAATGAGAGGAAATGAGAGTTTCCTTTTATCCCCCGGGGAATGTGACCGCCGCGGCTAATGATTCTGACAAGGGTAGGGTCCATTCAGGACCAACGGTGCGTTCCTCTGCGTGACCCTCTGCAAGGCAGAGGGCACAGCAGAGGAATGAGGGCGGGCTCGGTGTGCACTCACCCTGCCTCCGAGCAGACAGAGAAGGATGGGTCCTCCTCTGTCACCGCCAATCTCGTAATCCCAGATCTCGTAATCCCAGATCTCGTAATCTTAATCGTAATCTCGTAATCGTAATCGTAATTAAGCTCCGCCCAGAGCGGGAGGAGTTATTTGATGATTTCCCATCCGAAAAAAAAAAAAAAAAAAAAGGTCCTGATTGCCTCGTATATTGCCAACAGCTCTCGATCGTACGGGCTGTATTTCCTCTGCGAAGGGCTGTTCCTCGAAAAGAATGGCAGTGCCTGCCTTTCCGCCTTACTCCGCTGCTGCAGTACGGCTAGAAAAAGATAGATACAGCGAGCGAGCGAGCGTGTGATAGCATGTGCAGGAGCGCAGTAGAAAAGAAAGATTTTACAAATCATTTTCATTACGAGCGCTAAAAACCAATAACTTTGTTTGCTACCAGTAAATTATGTACCTATGAAGACTTGTGACGAATTTACACATAGTTTTTATGCATGTGACGAATATACTTTCAATGTATGGAGTTTACAAAAATGTGACGAATTAACTTTGTGACGAATGTACAATAACCCCATTTTTTGCAACCGGTTTTCGATTGGCATTTCCGGGTGGTGTGCTGCTGACTTAAACAATTGACACACATTTTGTGGTCTTTAATAAATTTAAATCGGTCAGAGGCCTGCAATTTTTGGAACCCAGAGCATTTGAATAGATGATCATGGGTATTGCTACACAGAGAGCATTTATTAGCGACGCCTACGTAGGCCTGCGACACCTTTGTAGAAGGGGAGGAGGAGCTACTGACTGCGGGAGCGCGCGCGGGCGCTGTAGTGCGGTATATAATTTTAATTTGTTCGCGTACAAATTTTACGAAATAGTCGTAGTCAACGACATCTTGATCCTTTTCATTCCGCAAGGACATTTCGTAATGTTTTGCTACATCTGAATCGATTAATTTAAGGCCCAGATGGGTAAAAATAAAATCATCAAGATTTTCTATTTTTAATTGCTTGATTCCTGCGACAATTGCCGTAAATTTATCAAACACCTTTTCCAAGTTAGCGGGCGAAGATGTACCAGCTGACTTTAAAGCAAACAGCTGATTTAAGTAATTAACCGCGAGCGCGCGAGTATCTGAATATTTTGCGATAAGCGCATCCCAAACGACTCGATAATTTTCCGCAGAAGGGCACAAACCTGCCGACACATTCCTTGCCTTGCCTTTGAGGCAGTTTAACAAATAATGTATGCGATCCGAATCCGATAGGTCGGAGTTTGTGTGGATCACCCTTTTAAAGGTTTCATAAAAGAACGGAAAACTTTGTATGTCACCGTCAAACGTGGGAAGTTCGATTTTTGGTACCTTAATATGGTAGGCACTCTTGCCACCCGAGTTCATGGTTGCCGAGGGCGCTGATACAGGCAGTGGTTCTAATAACGCGCTTAATGCGTCCTTGATTTCGCAGACCAAGTCATCAAATGAGTTCAAGCTATTGTAGCTGACTTCGTAGTTGGCGTCCAGTTTCATAGATAGAATATTGACCCCATCTAGGATTTCTTGGAACTCGCCGCGCAACACATCCATTTGCTTGGCCTGCGCAATAAATGATTTACGGGCGCGCTCGGTTGTCAGCACCTTCGATGACTCATAAATGGCCTGAACGCGAGCGAAACATGCGTCGCGTTTTCCGAGATGAAGCTTTAATTGAATTTCATCTCCCATGTTTTATGGAATTACAAAAAAAAAAAAAACAAACCCCAAAATTCAAGCGGAACTCTAATTTGACGGGTAAAGAAGGCGCGTTATTTTTCCGATAAATTAACAGCAAATAAATTATAAATCTCAAAAAAGTTGCGAAACAAATATAAAAGAAAAGAGTAAATAACTTTGTGTAGACAGGTCGGACAGGTACTATCACCGAGCGAGGCACCCACCTAGGTATATTGTTACCAACCTATTTATCACAATAACATAAAATATGTGCGATGCGAGAAAAATATCACGAAGTGTAAGAGTGAACAAGGTTCATGCGATCCGTAACAAGCGAGTAAATAAATACCTACCTATACCAAAGGCAGTTAAGGAGGTACCTACATAAAAAATGCGGATAAATAATGAGCGATAGTCGAACCTTTCGTTCGTAATAACTTAAAACTGTAGGCAAGGTACCTAACCTTAGAAACAAATTAGCCTCCAGATAAGTACCCACTCACTACCGCTACCACCTAGAGATAAAAAGCGGTAGGCAAGTATTTATTTTATACCAATTAAAATTACGGTTAAATCACGTATTAAGATTAAGTGAACATCCAATACGAAAATAAGTTTATGCTAAGTTTCCTATCATTAAATTCCTGTCAAAAAATCAAGGTAGTTTCAACGTACTAGAAAATAACATAAACTAATATGCGGCGTAAGATGAGTGAATTATAATATTATCAATTCACTCAAATGCGAGATAAGATTACAATGCGATGCGAGCGCATTGAGGAAGCCCTATAATTAACGATACGGGCAGGTAACGAAGTAAACAACGTCAGATGAATGGATTAAAGATATCTACCTACTATAACTCATTCAAATACAATGCAATGCGAACGTGTTAATTAATACGTTTAATGATTAAATTTTATATATTTAATCAAAATGCGGTTGGAGTCTACGATTTTAATTAAATGCCTCGTATAACAATAGGCTACTCTGACGAGACGACAAAATATAGATTATGCCTAACTACTAAGTCACACCCAGTTACAATAAGTTCCTAGGTAGTTAACTTATTCGAATAACCTTTCAAGGTTAGCGTGAGGTGTGTGGACTTCCGACAGTTCGTAATACCCTCCGTCCTGCACTTGTGCAGAAATGATAATGTAATTTAGCGAAATACAAATGATTTTAAAACAATAACTTATTTTGCGATATATATTAACTATTCCTTCCTTGGAAATAAACAACTTGTTACGAAAAAATGCGAATTAGCGATGATAGAAAGTTATTTTTTCTTTTTTTCTTTTTTTTCTTTTTTTCCTCTGCCGGTAGGTACTGATGGATACACACGAAAATAGACCTTAACTACTATGCAATAGAGGTAAGAATTGCGTGACAATATGCAACAATGAAGTTAATTATTAGTTTAAATTCCTACAATTTAGGCTTTTAGGACCCAAATTCAGACCTAAATCCGGCTCGAAGGACCAAAATGGTGAATAAAGAAAGTTTAAATTCTAAATTCAATGCGGTTGCTTAGGCCAATTAGATTTGGTAACATCTAAGATGAAATATTACTGGTTCAAAGTCTGAGTTAGATCCCGAGGGATGCGGAGATAAAGAAACCCAAAATTGTACGCTGTTTGATGGAAAGCAAGTCACATAAATAAAAGTCTTAAAGCAAAGACCTACCTCAAATCCCAACTCGTCTCGGTCGCGTGGCGGCACAAGGCAGAAGTCCTGGATGGGACCCAAGACGTCACAGGAAGCCAGTCAGAAGTCCGTAATGATCACAAGGGCGGGAGCAATCGCGGCACGCGGGTTTTTGCAAGATTCAAAGATTTGTGCGGAAGCGTCACGCGTCTGTCTCTGATTTGCGTGTATCGTAGACTGCCGGTCCACACAAGATAACCCCCTAGCGTGGGGTATGCGAACCTTTTTCTCGTCGGTCATTTCAATAGGCAATTGCAATAAGACATTCTTGGATATGTGAAATACCAACCAAAAAACAGCGTATGTTACAAATATTTATATTGTTCAGAAACGAGCGTAACCAATCATCGTCATCGTTATCACAATCATCATCATCGTAATCACTATCGTTATCATCTGGATCTCAAAATAAATGCCATTTTCGTAATCAGCACCCCTGATAATCTCGGTATCGACACCCATATTGATTTTTAGACATTTCAACCCCATCGCACCCCAACAGGGAATGGTAGTATTTCAGGTCTGCCACATTAAATCTTAAAATCGTTGTTTTTGTAATACACCCGACCCAATTCACCATAAAAAACAATACCTATGTTGAATTTCAGGCTTTGTTACCCCATTTCCCCCTTTAGGGGTTGAATTCTGAAAAAACCTGAAACACAAATGTTAACTCATTTACCGATGGGAGTACTCCCGTTAAGTTTCGAATAAAGTAGTCTAACTAATCCTATTTCCCCATGTAATCTTTGGACCTGGGGATCCAAAGTTCAACCCCTTAGGGGGTGATTTTTGAAAAATCCTTTCTTAATGCACCCCTAAAACTCATAAAGAATCTATAAGCCAAATTTGGAATCTCTAGATTCAGCGGTTTGGGCTGTGCATTGATTTTTATACTTTTCCACCCCATTTCCCCCTCTTAGGGGTTGAATTCTAAAAAAAACCTGAAACCCGTTTCTACTCATTTATCCATAGGAGCACTCCTGTGAAATTTCGAATAAAATAGTCTAACTAATCTTGTTTCCCCATCCAAACTTTGGATCCCCGTTTAACCCCCTTAAGGGGTGATTTTTGGAAAATCCATTCTTAATGCACCCTTAGAGCACATGTGGAACCATTGTGCCTAATTTGGAATCTCTAGACTTAGCGGTTTGGGCTGTGCATTGATTTTTAGACTTTGTCACCCCATTTCCCCCTCTTAGGGGTTGAATTCTGAAAAAACCTGAAACACAAATGTTAACTCATTTACCGATGGGAGTACTCCCGTTAAGTTTCGAATAAAGTAGTCTAACTAATCCTATTTCCCCATGTAATCTTTGGACCTGGGGATCCAAAGTTCAACCCCTTAGGGGGTGATTTTTGAAAAATCCTTTCTTAATGCACCCCTAAAACTCATAAAGAATCTATAAGCCAAATTTGGAATCTCTAGATTCAGCGGTTTGGGCTGTGCATTGATTTTTATACTTTTCCACCCCATTTCCCCCTCTTAGGGGTTGAATTCTAAAAAAAACCTGAAACCCGTTTCTACTCATTTATCCATAGGAGCACTCCTGTGAAATTTCGAATAAAATAGTCTAACTAATCTTGTTTCCCCATCCAAACTTTGGATCCCCGTTTAACCCCCTTAAGGGGTGATTTTTGGAAAATCCATTCTTAATGCACCCTTAGAGCACATGTGGAACCATTGTGCCTAATTTGGAATCTCTAGACTCAGCGGTTTGGGCTGTGCATTGATTTTTAGACTTTGTCACCCCATTTCCCCCTCTTAGGGGTTGAATTCTGAAAAAACCTGAAACCCGTTACTACTCATTTATTAATAGGAGCACTCCTGTGAAGTTTCGAATAAAATAGTCTAACTAATCTTGTTTCCCCATACAAACTTTGGAGTCCCGTTTAACCCCCTTAGGGGGTGAATTATGAAAAATCCTTTCTTAGTGCACCCCTAGACCACTTAAAGAACCTACTTGCCAAATTTGGAATCTGTAGACCCAGCGGTTTGGGCTGTGCGTTGATAGATGAGTCAGTCAGTCAGTCAGTTTCTTCTTTTATATATTTAGACTAGCTGTTGCCCGCGGCTTCGCCCGCGTGCAGTTCGTTAACTGTCCCACTGAATCATACTAAAGGGATAAATAGTGTCCTACATGTTAATCCAGTTTATAAACTATCTATGTGCCAAATTTCATAATCATCACAATTTATTATTATCATCACAATAACCATCACTATCACAACCACCATGTTTATTACAATCACCATAATTATCACAATCACCATCACTATCACAACCACCATCATATTCACAATCATTATCACAATCACCATCACAATAACAATCACCATCACAATCACCATCACAATCACCATCACAATCGCCATCACAATCACAATCACCATCACCATCACAAACACAATCACAATCATTATCATCATAATCACAATCATTATCATCTTAATCACAATCACCATGATGACAATCGCCATCACTATCACAACCACAATCATTACTACAATCACCATCACAATCACCATCACCATTACAATCACCATCACAATCACCATCACAATCACCATCACAATCACCATCACAATCACTATCACAATCACTATCCTCGTTATCACAATCATTTTCATCATAATCACAATAGTCTTCATCATTATCACAATCACCATTACTGTCACAATCACAATCACTATCACCATCACAATCACCGTCACTATCACAATCACTATCACAATCACCAACACAATCACCATCACAATCACCATCACAATCACCATCACAATCACAATCACAATCGCCATCACAAACACAATCACAATCATTATCATTGTAATCACAATCATTATCATCGTAATCACAACATTATCATCTTAATCACAATTAACATGATCACAATTGCCATCACTATCACAACCACAATCATTATCACCATCACCATCAATATCACAATCACTATCCTCGTTATCACAATCATTTTCATCGTAATCACAATCATCCTCATCATTATCACAATCACCATCACTGTCACAATCACAATCACATCGCTATCACCATCACAATCACCGTCACTATCACAATCACAATCACCATCACAATCGCCATCACAATCGCAATCACAATCACCATCACAATTGCCATCACAATCACAATCACCATCACAAACACAACCACAATCATTATCATCGTAATCACAATCTTATCATCGTAATCACAATCATTATCATCAATCAAAATCAAAATCAAATCATTTATTTCAAGTAGGCCAGTTGCAGGCACTTTTGAATTGTCGAAACAAAGATGAAAATTAAATGTAGCTACAGTCCCAGTCACAAGACATAAAAACTGTGAAAGTACTGTAGTTGCCCGTTCCCTAGCGTAGATCTCTATGGAGAAGAACGGGCAAGAAACTCCATGGACACTCTTTTAAATCATAAAATTGTTACAAAATCTTGATTACATCATTCGTGTTGAGATGGTATATTATGTGAGAACAATGTAGCAAGATGTGCACGTTAAAAGTGTCCATAGTAAAAACAAAAAAATACAATTAAAAAATAACATTAAAATAAGCCACGGCAACTAAGAGATTACCAGTCACAACTGACAGCGCCCGTTCACGAACATGACGCATGGATCAGCACCATTTAACTCAACCATTTTGTAGGGATCCAAATGATCGGACACACGCGCCACCATCAGCGAGACATTAGAGTGAGCATGACATACTCTCAACTGCCTGGGCACATTCAAGTCAAGAAAAGACGTAGGATTCCAGTGAATGATAGCTTTTTACATAGTACTCACACAATATGGGCTATGCGATTATATAATACTAGAGATTGAATCTATACAATGCAAAGATAGTTGTACAATCTTCAGCAGCTCCAACAATTATATGTAATGATATCTAATTTATGCGCCCCTGTCCATGTGGAGCAGGACCAGCATTGAGCCACGCATTTTTATCAGCGATATAATCGCCCAACTTGTAATAAGCTTGCTTACATAGTGTGCGTTTGATGCATGTTTTAAATTTCGTCTCATTCAGTTCAAGAATATTTTGTGGAATTTTATTATAGCATCTCAAACAGTACCCCATGAAAGATGAGTCTACTTTAGCGAGTCTGAAGCCTGGCTGAACTAGTTGGTCCCTATTTCTAGTACTGTAATTATGTCTGTCACCTCTTTTACCAAAAAGATGCAGATTTTTTCTGACGTACATTATGTTTTCGTAGATATACTGACAATGTACCGTCATGATGCCAATATCTTTAAACAGTTCCCTTAGAGAATCGCGCCTACGAAGATTATATATGGCTCTGATGGCTCTTTTTTGCAGAATAAATATAGACTCAATATCTGCAGCCCGTCCCCATAGCAAAATGCCATAAGACATTATACTATGAAAGTAACTAAAATACACCAGTCTAGCGGTATCTACATCAGTAAATTGACGGATTTTTCTAATAGCGTATGCTGCTGAACTTAGCCGCCCCGCAAGGGATGTTAAATGTGAACCCCATTGTAGCCTTGAATCAAGCGTAATCCCCAGGAAAACCGTTTTATCTACGAATTCAAGTTTCTCTTTATTCAATACTAGCTGTTGCCCGCGGCTTCGCCCGCGTGAAGTTTGGTCCAACTGAATTATACTAAAGGGATAAATAGTGTCCGACATGTAAATCCAAGTTATAAAGTATCTATGTGCCAAATTTCATAATCATCACAATTTATTATTTATATCACAATCACCATCACTATCACAACCACCATCACTATCACATCCACCATCATTATCACAATCACTATCACTATCGCAACCACCATCATTATCACAATCACCATCAACATCACAATCACTATCACCATCACCATTACAATTACCATCAAAATCACTATTACAATCACCCTCATCGTTTTCACAATCATTATCATCGTAATCACAATCGTTATCACAATCACCATCATAATCACCCTCACAATCACCATCACAATCACCATCACAATTACTATCACAATCACCATCACAATCGCCATTACAATTACTATCACAATCACCATCACAATCACCATCAAGAACACAATCACCCTCACAAACACAATCACAATCATTATCATCTTAATCACAATTACCATGATCACAATCGCCATCACTATCACAACCACAATCATTATCACAATCACTATTCTCGTTATCACAATCATTTTCATCGTAATCACAATTATCTTCATCAATATCACAATCACCATCACTGTCACAATCACAATCACATCGCTATCACCATCACAAACACCGTCACTATCACAATCACTATCACTATAATCATCACAATCACGCATCACAATCATTGTGATGGTTCACAATCGCCATCATAATTACTATCACAAAATAATACAATCATTATCATCGTAATCACAATCATTATCATCTTAATCACAATCAACATGATCACAATCGCTATCACTATCACAACCAAAATCATTATCACGATCACCATCACCACCACAATCACCATCACAATCACTATCACTATCACAATCACTATCCTCGTTATCACAATCATTTTCATCGTAATCATAATCACCGTCACTGTCACAATCACAATCACCATCACCATCGCTATCAGAATCACCGTCACTATCACAATCACCATCACCATCACAATCACCATCAAAATCACTATCACAATTACCATAATCGTTATCACAATCATTATCATCGTCATCACAATCATTATCATCTTAATCACTATCATCATCATCACCATCGCCATCCTCGTTATCATAACCATTGCTATCACAATCACAATCACCGTCACAATCACCATCACTGTGACAATCCCAATCACAATAACTATCATCGTTATCGCACTCATTATCATTGTAATCACAATGATTATCATCGTAATCAAAATCATCATCATCATTATCACAATCATTATCATCGTAATCACAAGCAATATCATCGTAATCACAATCATCATCATCACAATCATCATGATTACTATCACAATCATCGTCATCATTATCACAATCACCATCACTGTCACAATCATAATCACAATCACCATCGCTATCACCATCACAATCACCTTCACTATCACAATCACCATCAAAATCACTATCACAATCTCCATGATCGTTATCACAATCATTATCATCGCAATCACAACCATTATCATCTTAATCGCAATCACCATCATCGCAATCACTATCACAAACACAATCACCATCACTATCATCATTATCACAATCATTATATTATCATCGTAATCACAACCATTATCAACGTAATCACAATCGTTATCGTCGTTATCTTAATTATCATTATCACAATCATCATTATCACAATCATCATCATCGTAATCACAATCATTATCATCATAATCAAAATCATCATCATCACAATCATAATCATCATTATCACAATCATCATCATAATTATCACAATCATCACAATAAATCAACAATACATAAGCAACCCTGTACAGAAGTCGAATCTGCCATCTTCTGGATCTCAAAATAAATGCCATTTTCGTAATCAGTACCCCTGATAATCTCGGTATCGAGACCAATATTGATTTTTAGACATTTCAACCCAATCGCACCCCAAGACCCCAACAGGGAATGATGGTATTTCAGGTCCGCCGCATTAAATCTTAAAATCGTTGTTTTTGTAATACACCTGACCCAATTCACCATACAAACAATACCTATGTTGAATTTCAGGCTTTGTTACCCCATTTCCCCCTTTAGGGGTTGAGTTCTTAAAAAAAACCTGAAACTCGTTTCTACTCATTTCTTAGTACCCCTGTGAAGTTTCGAATAAAATTGTCTAACTAATCTTGTTTCCCCATTCAAACTTTAGAGCCCCGTTTCACCCCCTTAGGGGGTGAGTTTTGAAAAATCCATTCTTAGTGCACCCCTAGACCACATAAGGAACCTACTTGCCAAATTTGGAATCTGTAGACCCAGCGGTTTGGGCTATGCATTGATTTTTATACTTTGCCACCCCATTTCCCCCTCTTAGGGGTTGAATTCTGAAAATACCTGAAACCCGTTTCTACTCACTTATCAATAGGAGCACTCCTGTGAAGTTTCGAATAAAAGAGTCTAACTAATTTTGTTTCCCCATTCCTTTGGAGCCCCGTTTAACCCCCTTAGGGGGTGAATTTTGAAAAATCCTTTCTTAGTGCACCTCTAGACCACATAATGAACCAATGTGCCAAATTTGTAATTTCTAGACTCAGCAGTTTGGGCTGTACATTGATTTTTATACTTTGCCACCCCATTTCCCCCTCTTAGGGGTTGAATTCTGAAAAACCCTGAAACCCGTTTCTACTCATTTATCAATAGGAGCACTCCTGTGAAGTTTCGAATAAAATAGTCTAACTAATCTTGTTTCCCCATACAAACTTTGGAGCCCCGTTTAACCCCCTTAGGGGGTGAATTTTGAAAAATCCTTTCTTAGTGCACCCCTAGACCACATAAGAAACCTACTCGCCAAATTTGGAATCTGTAGACCCAGCGGTTTGGGCTGTGCGTTGATAGATGAGTCAGTCAGTCAGTCAGTCAGTCAGTCAGTCAGTCAGTCAGTTTCTTCTTTTATATATTTAGATTGCAGCCCGTCACTGCACTTCAATATCGACTGGAAGTACACCTGCAAGTACCGGTTAGGCTTCAGTACAGGCATAAGAATATCAAAGCCAAACGCTGGCTTTGAAGCAATTTACGTCGTACCGCTCCTATGGCGGCTCTATCGGCCCAAACAGGTGCCCCGTAGCACATACACTCCATACAAAATATGAAAGGGTGAGGCGCGAGACATACTGATACGGAACACTAGAACATTTGAACATTAGAATGTCCCAAATGCATCCCTGTGTTCGCCCGCGCCTCGCCTTTCTGACACCGTTAGCGCGCCTCTTCATGCGCTGCACCGGGGCGCCGCGCCCGCACTTATTACACCATATTTGTTCCGCGCCTTAATAGTTATTAGAATTTCACTGACGATAGATTTTTGTTAGTGTGAAAAACTACGTTTTAAGGTAAGACTCAATGTAAAGCACTTAAAACATTGTGAATGATGGGGAGAACAATGTCTTTCGGCTCTCGGTCTGTCGTTCGGGTATTTTGGCAGTATGAGGCAGGTGTTCAATCTTTACGAAAACTGCTGTCATTGGTACAAATTGTTTATTACTGAGATGCGGTCGTTTGTCCCATCTAACAGAATCTTACGGAACAAAATAAAACAACTTAAAAGTCAATATTATAAATATTATCAAGGGTTAACTTGACCCAACCCTTCGACCTCCAGGTGGAACGGAACGCCTACATCTTGTCCAGTATTACGGCGAAAAAGTTTTGGGTTGCGGACTTTAACCCTATTTGCATTCTGCAGCCTTGTAATAGGAAGCGACGATTTCGATTGTTTTTTAACGGGTTCTATGTTGCGACTCCCATAAGATCTAACTACCTCGTTAAGTAACCATTGTGGAACGTACACATTATTATTGTTCTCACTATGCGCTATAATTTGCGTATTTGCTCTACCTGCGTCGACATCTTGTTGAAGATCATATATTCCTTGTTTCACATGGTCTTCAACTAAGTTTTCATATTCTGCGTACTCGTCATATGACCGTTCACTGTCCTGTGAAACTAAGTGTTTGATTTGTCTTGCTACAGCAGCACCATTTTCTACTTGTGTTAAATCTAAAACTACGGCTTCTACGTTGGAATTTTCACCAACATTGCTTTTGCTGTTGAGAAGATTTTGTAAATCTACATTTTGGAGCAAAACATTCTTATTAGATCTTAGTTTGTTTGTACGTGTTTTGGATTTTGGTGCATAGGGTGCATTCAATTTAGATAGCAAATGGTCAACATCCGAGAGGCCGAGAACAACAGCATCTAATTCATCGTTAATTTTAATTTTCTGTGCTGGCTGACTGGCTCTGTGTGGCTTTGAGTCGTATTTTAGATCGCTGTCATTTGCATCAGTTTTGCTTCTGGCACAAGTCTTCCCCTTGCAGCGTAAACGATTATTATTGTTGACAGCTCTGTTGGTTCGTGCACGATTCTTCCCATTATTTCGTAGGTCATCTCTGGCGTTGTAGCTATCATCATCTTTGTCGTCACGAACCACAATTATTTCGTCATCTAAGTTGTTAAAATAGTCCGGGTTATAATATTGAGGTTTCTTTCTAACAATATTTTCAACAAGTTGCATGACTCCATCTTTTCCCTGAACCAGCACAGCGTCTGGTTGGTCATTATTTGCACCAACTGATAACTTCTTAGCCTTTAAATTATTACCCTCACCAATAACTTTATAAGTTTCAACATCAGAGGGATTTTTCTGTAAATTACTAAGTAAAGCTAAAGCTTCGTTGATATTATCGCTTTCATCACTAGATTTCAATGGTTGATAGTTATTGTTACGGTCGAGCGATAGTAAATCTTCAAGCAAATTTTGTGCATTGTTATGACCTGGCTTGTCCCCGTTCTGTGTCAAAAATTGGTTGATTATCTGTAAACTGTTGTCGTTCGGTTTATCTTCGCCTGAATTTTCGTAGGATTTATAATACTGTTGAGGATTAGCTTTGTCTTTTTGGTAATATACTTTACGTGGTTTCTCATTGTACCATGATGCGCCAGCTCTGTTTTCTTGATAACTGTTTGGTACGTCTACTCCGTAATACAATTGCCTGTCGTTCGAGCCTTGATTAGCCAGTGAAAGCAATAACTGTTGAAGCTCAAATTCGTTTCTCACTTTATATGAATCTTCTCTGGCAGTCCTTGACGATTTCCCTAAAGCAATACTTATAATTCCAAATGTAATAAAATATGAGATCGTTGCCACCATTTTTCAAAATTTGTGTCGTTGCATGCTAGGTTTAATACTAACTAATAATAATAAAAACTTTATTATAGGTTTGGTTAAAACAATTGATTAAAAAAGTAGTTATAGGTAACGGTATCGGCGAGTAATCGAGCGTGAGATTGGAAAGCTATGATTAGTTACGTCACAGTGCGGTGTGCTATGAGTTCCACGCGATTCATTAATTTTATTTGAGTATAGACATGCGTCATGGGCTCATGGCGTCTCTATGAGCTACAAGCTCACACTCGTGTTGAGTCAGCGAAGTGCTTGGAGCAGGGCTGCTCAACTCCAGCCCCGCGAGCTACAATGTGGCCCGCCAACGCATTTTTTTGGCCCACCAGCAGATATCGGTTGATTTCAAACCTGATCGAAGAATTATTTTGTATTTATGAACCCATTCTCACTTCTTAGCCATAAGAAGCTAGAAAGTACAGAATCCAACAACACACAGCTTTGAAACTGGTTATTACTAAAACTGGATATCTTCACAACCTAGTAAATAGTAGGTAGTCTTGATAAATTGCTTGGAAGATTTTTGTATGAAGTCTGGCCAGCCTAAGTTTCACCATTTTTTTTTTTCAAATTTTGCGGCCACGTGTAAAACTTACATTAATCGATAGCTGGTATCAATACAAACAAGTTTTGTATAATATAAGACAAAATGTTCTGAAGTGTCACGTTTCCAAGATATGATCTATCAAAGAAGTCCATTCACTGATCATCTTCAGCACAACTTTGATTTGATCAGACACGCATAAAACGTGTATCAATTATCGATAGCTCTGACACAGAATGTTCTAAAGTGTGTGTAGGTACCATGTAATATGTTATGTTTTATTTATGTTCACGGTCTATATTGTGGATCGATTTTGAAAATTGTTTTTTGGTTAAAAATGTACCTATACTCCCACCCAAGTTGGTCCCATAGAAATATTTGTTGTGTGTGTTTCAGCTTCGCTCGGGCGATAAAATAATCCACTTTTTTAATATATTTTTTTAGTATTGTTTTAAAATAAAGAAAACCGGCTAAGTGGGAGTCGGGCTCGCGCATGAAGGATTCCGTACCATCGTGTAGGAGAGCCCCCTTTAATTTTAATTATTCTTATTATTTGTTGTTGTATGAAATACATCATATTCTGTGAAAATTTCAACTGCCTAGCTATCACGATTCATGAGATACAGCCTGGTGACAGACAGACGGACAGTGGAGTCTTAGTAATAGGGTCCCGTTTCTACCCTTTGGGTACGGACCCTAAAAAAAAAGAATCAAAATACTGTTATACTTAGTATTATTATTGGCTACTACAGTATGAAACCATTCATTTGAAACAGCCTGATGCGGGAAATGCTATATTATTGTAGAATCTTAGAATGTTCAATTAAAAAAACAAAGTAATAAAGTACCAATAGCCACCAGTACCAGTACCAACAAGCAGCAGTGTACCATTAGCAACTCATCATCATCATCAGGCTATTAATGTTCCCACTGCTGGGACACAGGCCTCCTCTCTATGAGAGGGAATGGGCTATAATCCAGCACGCGGGCCCAGTGCGGATTGGTAGATGTCACATGTCTTCGAATTTTTTTGGTTCTAGGACATGCCGGTTTCCTTACGATGTTTTCCTTCACCGTTTTGAGAGCAGTGGTGATGAAATAAATTACACAAAGTAATGCGCCTGTAAGTAGTGTGCCATCAACTAATTCAGATTTAATAAATTTCGTCTGCATCGATGACGCTGATCAAATGTTTGTCTAGGTACTCAGATGTTTATGTGGTGAATGTGGTGATTCTAGCATTCTATTCTAGTAGGGATCTATTTTAAATTCTGTCATATATTATTTTATAGAATAAATTGTCTGTGCTGTTTATATTTTCTCTATGGTTTAGTTCCATTTCTGACTATCACTATAGTCTTCTGACGCCAGTATCATCATCATCATCATCATCTCTATTAGTTCTGCATCCATCTCCAAAACAACCAAGGTACTCTCTTCCGTCTGTGTTGTCTCTGTCTTTATCATAACTTCCTCTATGGCTTCTGCCTCTACACTTGTCACCCACACAACCCAAGAACAGTCGGTACATACCATTCCCTGCCAACAGTTTTTCGAGATTGTCCAGAAAATTAACTGTGCCAGTGTCTCGTTTATTGTCACCACCAGATCTCAGACCGCAATCCGGAAAACGTGGCTTTTCAAATGGTGAGCAATTTTTTTTACATTCTACATGTTTGGGTGTTTTTCTACACATTCTCAGGCTTTCGCTTCTCATTATTTCGTTTGCTTCATCACTGTCTTCGTCACGAGTTCTTGCAACTGGCTTTGCTTTTGTTTTTTCCGTTAAAATATTAAACTTCTGTGTATTGAATATATTGTAAGGATTTGCCTGTGCCCGGCGGTCACCGTCCTCGTTATATTCAAGAATATGCCAACTCGGATGTTTTTCTTTGTACTTTTTCGGCAAACTCGCGACTCCTTCAATATTGGCGAAGTTTAGACCATGCTTCGCTCTTAGCCCTGACAGTTTGTCTATTAAGCCCACAGATTTTAGTTTGTAATAATCGAGCCTTCCATTTGTAACTGCTATGACGGCAAGTAGAAATAAACACGACACCTCAGAAACCATACTTCAATTTTATCCTTGCCTTGTTCATCCGCTTGCTCAATCTCCAATAAAACTTACTCGTATAATTCATTGACATTGACTTGGTTGAATGAAACTTTATTATTGAGAATTATAATAAAATTGATTGCGCATATAGCAAAGAGTTTTTGACGCAAATTGCGAAATTGAAAATCCAAATGAGTTGAAGCCGCAATGTTACGTGTAGCATAATTTAGCATAATAATCAGCTTAAAACGGCCCTACTGCTGGGACACGCCTCCTCTCTGTATTATGGGTTTCTCTATGTGTCTTGTGTGTAAGGAGGATATCCGTTTTATTACTGGCAGTTACAGCAGCATCACGGTCAAGCATAGCATAATCAACCTATGATGTTCTTACCTTACTGCTGGGACACAGGCCTCCTCTGTATGAGTGGCCTATAATAAAGGATGTAAAACACCTTTATGAAGTTGAAATGCACTTGTTCTCCTCGTCATGACGATCATTTTTTTGTTCTACACCATACCTATTGGGGGTCAAAGTTCCTACTTTTTGACAAGTTTTTTTTTAATACAAGTTTTTAATGTAAGATTTTTAGTTGAAACACCTCCACGACCCCCGTACTATTCAATCCATCCATCAGCACAATATTTTGAGTGCGTTACATTGAGTTCTACCACAAAACATGATTTTTCACCCCCAAAAAAAAAAGTCGTTTCCCAGCAATAATTTTTGCGTAAAGTTACTTAGTTTGATGTACAGACTGCTTGGTTGACGGCTTCGTGATGAGGTCTTTTACACCCTGTATATATAATTTCATGTAGTTAAGTTACAATTACTGTTACAACTTTAGGAGAGAATTAAACAATTTTATTTTGAATAATTAAAAAAGATTAAATATAACCTACCGAAAAGCTGACCGTTGTAGAAATACAAAACGCTTAGAAAGTGACTACTATAACCTATCTATCTAGACCCTCTGGTCATCTCTGTTTCGACAATATTACTCAAATTATAATAAAAATATTGGGATATTTATAATCAAAAGTTTATTGCACAATTGGAAAATGCATTAAACATTTATATTTTCAACCGCCCTGTATGAAATTCTACTGTTTCGTTTGTATTCGTGTTGGTTCGTCTGTACTTCTAAGTAATTCATCTATACGTTTATATTGCTGTTTGGTAAACCAAGTTTTAGAAATCTGTCCACCATCGCTCTCATTGCCTCTCGATACCCTCCGACCTTTCGGTCCTGAATTTCATCAGAAACTCCACTCCTTCCACATCTGTCCCCAACACACCGCAAATTATAACCGCCTTCTCTGTCATTCCCTCTGACGTATCTGTCATCATTTCTGTCGCTTGCGTCATCATTTCTGTCGTTTGCGTAATCATTTCTGTCGTCTTCGATTATGATAGCATAATCACCATTTCTGTTCCTACTGCAGCTTTTACCGTTACAACGTAGATGATCTAAGTTGTCATCATCATCATCATTTCTGTTCCTACTGCAGCTTTTACCGTTACAACGTAAGTTATCTCTGTTGTCATCATCATCATCATCATCATCATCATCATCATTTCTGTTTCTACTGCAGCCTTTACCGTTACAACGTAAGTTATCTCTGTTGTCATCATCATCATCATCATTATTTCTGTTTCTACTGCAGCTTTTACCGTTACAACGTAGATGATCTAAGTTGTCATCATTATCATCATTTCTGTTCCTATTGCAGCTTTTACCGTTACAACGTAAGTTATCTCTGTTGTCATCATCATCATCATTATTTCTGTTTCTACTGCAGCTTTTACCGTTACAACGTAGACGATCTAAGTTGTCATCATCATCATCATTCCTGTTTCTACTGCAGCTTTTACCATTACAACGTAGATGATCTAAGCTGTCATCATCATCATCATTTCTGTTTCTACTGCAGCTTTTACCGTTACAACGTAGATGATCTAAGTTGTCATCATCATCATCATTTCTGTTCCGACTGCAGCTTTTACCGTTACAACGTAAGTTATCTCTGTTGTCATCATCATCATCATCATCATTTCTGTTCCGACTGCAGCTTTTACCAGTACAACGTGAGTTATCTCTGCCGTCATTATAATCATCATCATCATCTCTGTTTATACTACAGCTTTTACCAGTACAACGTACAGAATAAATGCTGTTGTTATCATCATCATTATCGTCATCATCACTGATTCTACTGCACCGGTCTCCAAGACAACGCAAAGTTACAATGCCATAGTCATCATTCCTGAGTCTATCGAAGCTTTTACCTTTAAAACGTAAATGATCTATGCCAACATAATCACCATCATCTGCGATTATACTACAGCTCCTACCATTGCAACGTAAAGTATATATCTCGTTATTATAATCATCATCATCAGCTACAGCTCTGGTGGCACCACATCGGTTTCCAACGCAACGCAAGGTGTCTAAGCCGTTGCTATCATCATTATCATCATCTCTGTTAATGCCGCAGTTCTTTCCAGCACAACGCAAAATCTTTGAAATATCTATGTTATCGTATCTGTCATCTGCGTCATTGTCATTTGCTTTTCTGCTGCATCTGTTTCCGTAGCATCGCAGACTATCTCCATAATTTATATCGTCGTCTCCGTCTACGCTGCATCTCATACCCTTGCAGCGCAGGTGACTGTCATAGTTGTTGATGTTCTGATTGTATTCGTAGGAATCATCTTTGTCATTGTTACTAACTTTATCTCTGCTTGCGTCACATCTGTCTCCATAGCAACGCAGCTCCAAGTCGTTACGTCCGTTTAATTTTAATTGTTGATCAAGCTCATTAAGGAATGTCGTAACTTCATCATCAGCTTTACCTAAAACTTTTGCTTTGTTATTATTTGTTTCTACGTTTCTATCGTGCTTCTTTTTAAGGAATACATTCAAATTTTGTATGCTTGTTAGCTTTGGATGATAATTGTAGTGTAAGAGTTTGTCGGTAGTACCTTGGTACGATTCTGCAGCACGGTATTTTTGTGCATTATTATAGGGAGAATTTGATTTACCACCATTATAACTTATTTTAGCAGTATCCTCGTGATGATTTTCCGGGTGATCTTCGTGGTGATTTAATATAACATCGTATTTACCTTGTTTCGAAAGTTCCTCGATTAACGCATTGAGGTCATATTGAGATCCGTCGAGATCATGAGTCGAATCTGGTTTGTAGGCAGGGTTCCCATTTGTGAAGATTATTATTTCGAAAAGAATTAAAAATGTGATCTTGGATACCATTGTTCTTTGCATGGTACCGTACTGGTATCTACTCAAAATAATAATGGCAGTATCTTCATTGTCTCCTTTGGTTATCATCAATTATTCTGCATAATTCATTGTGAAATTAGATAGAAGATGGAAAATTTGCACTACATAACTAAGCATGAGATTGGAAATTAAAAACCTATCATATGTGCGTGTAATCTATTTAGTAATTAATTGTTTTCATAAATTAGGCGCAGTAGAACGTGCTTGATGTATGAAAATCGAACTAAGGAGTTTATCTCTAGAATAAAACGCCTATCCGAAGATAGTAAGCTAGCATAACATCACGCTTGTAATGCCCGAGGGGTTAAACAGAGGTGTACCCTGTAGTACACCGACACTTCGCCAGTTATATTCAAGTTCCATGGGTAACTGTCACAGAGATTCGAGGCGGAAAAACCCATACCCAAATACACTTTGCACTAACCGGGTATCGAACCCCAAACCTCATACACAGTAGTACAACTTGCTACCGCTAGACTAACGAAGCAATCCACGGAAGCATAAAATTGATTGGAAAACTTGTAATAAAGATGAAACTGCCGAGTGACGTATTATGCTCCGTGAGATTGCTTTCATACATGTTATATGTCATTGCGAGGCGGCTGTGATTAGTTTGTCAGAGTTGATTAGTTGACGGTATTTAATCCTTGATCAGCATCCTCTCATTTTATGTTGACATGATATTTTCAAAGCTTAATAATAACAGCCGCTCGGGTCGATTACGTTGGTCTGTGGATGGGTGACTACCCATTCCTCCGTGCCTCGGAAAGTGGCCCAAAGTCTGACAACAAGTCTTACCAAGGGGTATCGTATTACCTAGTACTAACTGGGTTGTGGACTTGTGATGGTCAGACAGCCAGTCGCTATAAGTGAAATACTGGTATTCAGCTGCATCCGGTTAGATTGGAAGCTGAGCCCAACATAGTTGGGAAAAGGCTAGGTAGATGATGATATGTTGCGTTATACTTCAAACTTATTCCCATCACAATCGGAATATCACTATTATGTAGAGACTAGACTGTCTTATGACGCGAGATGCGAGTTTGTTCGCAATCCGCACACCTTTGCGTCATTTAGCAAAAAATCTAACACCCTATTCTCCGATAAAATCCGATTCAAATAGGAAAGTAGGTAATATTTTTCTAATAATTTCACGCGGATGAAGCCCGCAGCCATTCTAGTTCCTAATAAATAACACTTACTAATGGCCATAGTCATCGGTTTTAAAGCGTTTCGTATTTACAACCGGCAACATGGTCCATATAAGCTTTTTGGTAGCTCTATCTGTCAAATACTTCTTTGACAGTTCCAGTTTGTAAAAAAAGTGTATGTATAGACTGAGTGTGAAAATGAGAGCACAAAATTGTATTGTCTGCCTATAAACTGCTGCGCAGTTTGGCAGAGTGTTACTAATGTAAATTTTGGATAACTTGCAATGAATAAATCATTTACATACATACATCACCGCTATCGCCGATAATCGTAGAACATCAGGTCTTACTGTGTAAACTACTTGTTAAGCTAATGGCAAACTAGATTAAATAAAACTGTCACAGAGTTCAAATTTTATTTCTAACACTTCTTTTTTTAAATCATGTCGTAACTGCCTTTTTTGCCTTATCTGAAAGTAGATCTTTCAACGGAGCCCTCAAAAACCCATCAACTTTCATTACAATGGGAACAACGTTTTGCATAAGCACTTCACCTTCATGATTATCATCTGGGTCATTCCTTCTGCCAGGCTTAGGAATATTCTTTGCAAAGAGCTTTAAATTTTCTTGAAACTCTAAGTCTAACATATCATCGCCTCCAGCTCGTCCAATCTTGGGTAGATTGTCAGGGTCGTACGCGAAATCTACTTCATCAGCTCTGCGTGTATCGGGACGTTTCTGCAGGAGTACGTCTAGGAATGCCGTATTGTCGTTTTGTAGGTATCTCCTGGTGTCAGCATCGGATCCTACTCCTTCATCATCGTCAACTAGAGGAGTATCATACTTCTGTGCTCTCATCATCGACGATATGTCGAACCGATCGTTGTTGTCGTTAAAACTCATGTCGGGTTTGAGCGAATCCATGAATTGCGCTAGTGTGGTGTGAGTCAGTAGGATGAGGCTGAGAATTGTGTAAATCTGGAAGATAAAGCATATATTTTGATTCGGGTAAAGATAAATTCAATTCGTGGCTAAATAAAAACAGCCGCTCGGGTCAATCTTTAGGTTAAGCCGTGCTTGCCTAGGTTGGTCTGTGGATGGGTGACCACCCATAATATACCGAGTTTCCCCCGTGCCTCGGAAAGCACATTAAGCAGTTGGTCCTGGCTGTCATTTGTGATCTTTGACAGTCGTTACAGGTAGTCAGTTGGCCTAAAAAGTCTGACAACCAGTCTTACCAAGGGGTATCGTATTACCCAGTACCAACTGTTGTGGAGGTCAGATAGGCAGTCGCTCCATGTAAAATACTGGTATTTAGACTGGAAACCGACCCCAATAAAACTTGGGGAAAGGCTAGGATAAATTCACGCTTCTTTCTCGTGAGGGTTATCAGAAACTACAGAACGCAATCTGCTACGATTCTTATATACTTTTTTTTATTCGACTCCCTTCATTCCCTACTCGTTTTATCTACTTTGGTATTTTGTCATCTCGACTATCATTAAACATCTTATTACCTAAAATAAATAAGGAGAAATATTACTCACCATTTTGTTCATTTCAATTACAAATAATGTTTCCTACAGTTCTTTTCTCCATTTTTTTAGGTACCTACTTCAAGAGTCAGCTTCAATTTTACGGTTTTGGTTTCGATTAATTTTTAGATAACTTTAAAGGCAGGCCGTTATTTGCTGGTTTTTAGTTTATATAATAACTTGTGCATGATTTTTTACCATAATAATATCTAGGTACTAATCTACTAATAGAGCAATCAGTACCTTCCCACTGCTGGGACAAAGGCCACCTCTCAATAGGAGGGAGTACTGGGAGTATTTATTTAAATAAGAACGCCAACAGTACAACATTTAACAATAAAAATATGTATTCTTTATTGCATGACTAAAAAAAGAATCATTTTCTAAGAGATATTTCAGAGTCGACTTCACATTATCTTGGAGAAAATAAACATTATGAAATAAGCTATATTAAACTCCTTCATGAAACGTAATTTGATGCAAATTGAAAATTAGAACAAAATGGTAAGATTTTCTTTATCGAACACACTTTGCACACTACCACACACTAGTATTGACTTTATTTTTTATCAAGGTCCAAATACCTAAATGCTTACGTTTACTAATGTTTGAATGATTTTAGTACTCACCCACAGACTCGTCATCCTAAGAGTTATGGTACATAGTTAAACGGTTTTTTTAAATTATCATGAACAGCATTTTTATCCTAATCCTTTTTCCTTTCCAGATTTACACAATTCTCAGCCTCATCCTACTGACTCACAACACACTAGCGCAATTCATGGATTCCCTCAAACCCGACATGAGTTTTAATGACAACAACGATCGGTTCGACATATCGTCGATGATGAGAGCACAGAAGTACGATACTCGTCTAGTTGACGATGATGAAGGAGTAGCATCCGATGCTGACACCAGGAGACACGTACAAAACGACGTTACCAAGTTCCTAGACGTACTCCTGCAGAAACGTCCCGATGCACGCAGAGCTGATAAAATATACTTTGCGTACGACCCTGACAATCTACCCAAGATCAGACGAGCTGGAAACGATGAAATGTCAGACTTAGAGTTTCAAGAAAATTTAAAGCTCTTTGCAAAGAATATTGCTAAGCCTGACAGAAGGAATGCCCCAGATGATGATCATAGAGGAGAAGTACTTATGCCAAACATTGAACACAAACCCCAGGAAAAAGATCCTCTTCAGATTGATGATACTGGTTTCGCAGTAGACGATACATTAAACAGCTTTGAAGGTGGAACATTGTCAGAATTTGAAGAAAATTTAAAAAAGTTTGTTACTACTAAACGTCCAACCGAAAGCACACTGAATGATGTTGAAGAAATTACTGAAAATTCTTAGGAAGTCTTTTGCAAAATGCTCCTACTGTAGTGAATGTTGATGGCTATTCGAAGCATCCGTTGGAATAACTAATCAATCAATGAAATCAGCCTATCACAGTCCACTTCTGAACATAAGCCACCTCTTATGGCTAAATGGGCACAGATGCAGTTAATATTGTAATGTAATTCATAATAAATTACTATCCTATAATGATCTGCTAAAGAGGCTATAGCCCCCTGTCCTCGGCATTCCGCATCCAGTCTGACTCACCTTAAGTTTAGGAATAACGAATGTCATTTTGATTTGAAAATGTTTTCACTATTTAGTAGGCAGCTAATTTTATTGTATAAAGCCAAATTAACAACGACAATACAAATAAATCCCTCTATCATAGATATTCTAAGTACATAAGTATTTCAATAATATAATTCGTATGTACGAACATACAACGCTTAACACTAACGCACCCCGCAAACGCGCGGTTGGCGGGAAAAAAATGCAAATGGCCGCGTTCGTGACGTCACGTAGCGTAGGTACCGGCTGGCGCGCGCGTGTGCCCGCTTGATGGCGTTTTAATTACACGACATTGGTGTTTTATTGGCGAGCTGTGCTGATTTCGATGCTGATCACAAACAGAGAAAAATGTGAAGGGAAACTAAGGCTTGTAAACTGGCAAAGCTATTCAAATTAGCCATACGGTTAATGTCTTGGTTTATAGTTTGTTTCATACAAAAAGAGAACGACAGTATACTAATCTAGTATGAAACCATCAAGGTTAACAAAGGAAAGATAAACTTCTCTCTGCGGGATCAAAGCATAGATAAAGAAGGTACTAGGTGGTTGGGGCTGCGGGACTGTTCGAAAGAGATACCGTGGCCCCGGAACACAAAGGGCGATGAAGGAACATAGATGGGTTTTAGTCAGTAAAAGTTGACACTCCCTCCCGCTGGAGGAGTCATTTAATGAATTCCCATACGAAAAAAAAACTAGTTGGTTTAGAGAAGAAAAAGGCAAAGGCACAAGACTTCTTGGGACTAGTCATTGTGAAGTAAGATGAACCATCAATTGAAGTCGTTTAGACATTATCAGCCCTATCTGTTCTGCGAGGAATCTAACTCGTTACCAACTACCCATAAGTCCGATAAGTCTGATAACCAAGGTAATCCGTTCTGCACAACAGCATGCTTAATTTTACGTCGGACTTTGTCGGTCACCTTGGTTCGCTTGCGTATCTTCTCATTTCTGTTTCGATCACGCAGAGAAACTCCAGCCAAAGCCCTTCTTTTGCCCTTTTGGGTGAAACATTGGGATACTTTGTAATTGACTCAACAAATCCAGCATTGAAAATTAATTACAGACCATTCCGAAAAAAAAAACTTTAATAAGTAAATATTTGATGGCAACATAAAAAAGGTGGAAATCCATAGACAAAGGTAAACAGTACTTATAGAGTTAATAGTTTATGAGCAACGATGAGTGATTTCTATCAGCTAGCGATACACCCCTTCTGGGTTTACCTATACGTTTAAAAATGTAGTTAATACGTTTAAAATTGCTTGTGATGGAAGTGAAATATTAACATTTGTGGCCTACAGTGACAATCGATTTAGTCTACAATTTTGAAACGGCATAAGTTCTGTATCATTTCACAAACTGGCAGAACACATTCAGGCAGGCTATTACTGTAGAAAGGATTCTCCTAACATGTTGTATAAACATTGCAAAGCTAAAATCTATCTAAGTCTCAGCAACGGCGTTTTAGGAACAACAGCAAGAAAACGTTAGTTGAAAAAAAAACAGTAAAACTTTGTGGGTATTAACTTCCAGACAAAGCAAACAAAAATCCAAAAACTGATCTTTATAAAGTGTGTAATGAAAAACATTATATCACAATATAGTTCTTGTAACCAACTGTGAAAACAGCAGAACATACATAGCGCTGGCACGTGCGCCCCTCTTCGCGGCCGCCGCGCAACTGATCAAATATAATTAGAAATAACGTTCAATTCGCAACGGAACAGGTGGACAGTCACTAAGCTGGAGTCTATGGTCTGTGACTATTGTTATGATGATGAGGTTAAGGCGAATATGTTTGTGGGTGTTGAGAAAGGTGGTAAGACAAAAGAGTCAAAAATGGGTGTGAAAATTCGATGTTAAAGCATAAAAAATAAAATCAGCAGCTTGCATCGTTTTCACTGTTTGGCTACAAGCCTCCTTCTCTATGAGAGAGAGCGAGCCGCCAGTAAAAGTCCCCCCAAAATCAGTGCAGCCGTTTCGGAGATTAGCCGGAATAGACAGACAGACGGACAGAGAGTCAAAAATAAAAAAAATGTTTTTTGTAAAAAGCAGTAGTGTAGTACAAAGCTGTTTTTTTCAAAATTACGAACACATGGCTTAAAACCGTGAGCTGCCCGAGGCATAGCTTAGCTCTTTCAAATGTCCCGTTCTGGGCAAAAACCTCCGTCATACTTTTCTATTTCTCTTTATCTGTACCTTTTCCGATCAATCGGCCGCCACCCATCATCATTCTCTTGCCCTTATCCGTTTTCAGGAATATCAGGAGGTCTAACTAGGTGCTGTAAATAGGTCGGTGCCACCGGTGCCCAGGCACAGGGCGTAGACTCTGGGGGGCGCAAGAATGGCCAGACCAGGCAGGACTATTATTTTATTATTATTTTTTCGGTTAGCTCCTGATAAGTTCCCGCTGCGCCCCTTTTTTTTTCGGATGGGAAATCATCAAATGACTCCTCCCGCTCTGGGCGGAGCCGGAGGGAGTGTCAGACTTTTACTGACTAAAACCCATCCATGTTCCTTCATCGCCCTTTGTGTTCCGGAGCTACGGTATCTCTTTCGAACAGTCCCGCGGGGGGCAGGTATCGGTCCTTGCGGACCCCTTCCTTTTGCTGACTCTCATTGAGGCGCGCATGGTACACGAACGCGCCGTCGACACGGCCTGTCGTCATGAGACGGACGGACGGCGAGCTAGCCCATAGCCCACCGTCCACAGGCCCGCGCCTATGGTGGCCGGGGGCACGTGGTGGCCCCCGACGCCTGGGGCGTCTCCCGCGGCGGCCGGGACGCTGAGAGGTTCTCTCCCTCTCACGTTCCGCCACCTCCTTCTCTAGCATTACTGCTTCGCAGAAGGAGGTGAAGGCGTCCCATTCCGTCTCGCTCCGGACCATGCCTTGCACCACTTGCCGCGAGAGGTAGCCGCCGCCAATCGCCACTTCGAGGACACGGCGGTGTTCCGCCCACGCGGGGCACACCTCCACCGTGTGCTCCACCGCGTCCTCCAGTCGATCCTCACAGTGGAAACACCCGGGCGTTTCCTCCCGCCAGATACGCTGCACGAATCTCCCAAAACAACCGTGTCCGGTGAGGACCTGCGTCAGGCAGAAGGTGAGGACGCCGTGGCGTCTCTCAAGCCACTCCTCAAAGAGGGGACTTATCGCCACTGTCATGGCGTGCCCTGCACGGGGTTGCGACAGTCGCCCTCTCCATGTCGCCATGAGATCCCGCCGGAAGTCTGTCCGCTGAGCGACAATTTGCCGCGGCAGCGGAGTTTCCCCCCGGCGTAGCGCCTCCGCGGGCCATTCATGCAGGCGCGCGAGGACTATCGCCTCCAGGCCCCTTATTCACAACGCTTCGATTCGATTTTCGATTCGGTGAGTCAAAATCAAAATCAAAATCAAATCATTTATTTCAAGTAGGCCAGTTGCAGGCACTTTTGAATTGTCGAAACAAAGATGAAAATTAAATGTAGCTACAGTCCCAGTCACAAGACATAAAAACTGTGAAAGTACTGTAGTTGCCCGTTCCCTAGCGTAGATCTCTATGGAGAAGAACGGGCAAGAAACTCCATGGACACTCTTTTAAATCATAAAATTGTTACAAAATCTTGGTTACATCATTCGTGTTGAGATGGTATACTATGTGAGAACAATGTAGCAAGATGTGCACGTTAAAAGTGTCCAAGGTAAGGTGTGTGTAAGGTAGTTTTCTATATTATGAATGTGGGTAGACTTAATTATGAATAAACAGTTAGTATCCTACCTCTGTGTTTGACTGAACGTTCCACTGGCGACGAGTCGAATTTACGCGTAATTCCGTACGTAAATAGAAACAAAGTGCATTAAAATGCCAATTGGTAAACTGGAACCGTTCGACCTCAGTTCCAAGCAATGGCCCGCCTATATTCGTCGTGTAAAACAGTATATTGTGTTGAACGAGATCAAGGAGGGACTTCGTGTGCCGTTGTTGATAACTGTGGTCGGAGAAGCGACGTATGCACTTATGTGTGATTTGTGCTCCCCGGCACATCCAGAAACAAAAACTTTTGAAGAGTTAGAAAAACTGGTAACCGATCACTTGGAGCCGCAAAGATCCGAGATTGCCGAGCGACATGTTTTTCGTCTACGCCGGCAAAATGGCGGCGAATCTCTCACGGAGTATTTACAACAACTTAAACATCTCGCCACCACTTGTAACTTTGGAGCGACTTTAGAGGAAAACCTTCGCGACCAGTTCGTGTCGGGACTAGCAAACGAGATGATGCGGTCGCGAATTTTTGCCGAGAGGAACATTAAGTATAAGGAGGCGGTGGAACTGGCTCTGGCGCTGGAGGCTGCCGAGCGTCACGCAGAGGTCAGCGGCGCCACGGCGGCGGCGGCGGCCGACAGCGTGGCGGCTGTGGGCGGCGGCGGCGCGGCAGGCGAAGGCTTGCATCAGGCGAACGTGAGGCGTGGGAGCGGCGGCAGCGGCGGCGGCGGCGGCCCCGCGCGCCCGGGACAAGGCGGTGCCGCGACCTCTCGCGGCGCTGCTGGCCCAGCCGCGCGTTGTTGGCGATGCGGCAAGGCGCATCGGGCTGATAGGTGTCGGTTCGCACAGTATAATTGTGATGTGTGTGGTGTGCGTGGCCACTTAAAGGTGATGTGTAAAAAGGGACGTGCAGGTGCCCGTCAGAATTACGTGAGCGACGACGAGAGCGAGGACTTCTTCAACATCCAAGTGGACGGTACAGGTGATCGACCTTATCTTATTAAGGTATCGGTAGATCGTCGGCCTGTCGAGTTCGAAGTCGACACGGGCAGCCGAATTTCAACCATCAACGAGGACTTTTATCGACGGAATTTTTCAAATAAAAATATTCAGCCTGACCATTTGAATTTGAGAAGTTACGTTGGTTCAAAAATGGAATCGCTCGGGGTCATTCAGGTCGATTTAGTTCTCGGAAATGTGTCGGCACTTGGGTGCAAGCTTCATGTAATTCGGGATGGGGGTCGTCCGTTATTGGGAAGAGAGTGGGTGCGCGCTCTAAGAATAAAAAATATCACGATAGATTTACATGAGATTAACGATCAAGCCAGCGATCCATTTGTGAATCGGCTAATAGCAGAATTCCCTAAAGTGTTTACGGATAAGTTAGGTACATGTAAGAAATCCATCCAGTTGCATGTAACAGATGATAAGCCGGTTTATGTGCGTGCGCGGCCGGTGCCGCTGGCGCTGCGCGCGCGTGTCGAGTGCGAGCTGCGCCGGCTGGAGGCCGAGGGCACTATCTATCGCGTTGAGTCTTCGGACTACGGGACGCCAATCGTGCCTGTCATTAAGGAATGTGGTGATATACGAATCTGTGGGGATTACAAAATAACTATAAATCCGAAACTTAAACGCGATCCTTACCCTCTTCCTCGTATTGAAGAATTATTTGCGACTTTAAGTGGGGGAGAGGAATATTCAAAGATTGATTTAAAACATAGTTACCAACAATTACTGTTAACAGATAACTCCCAACCGTATACAACCATAACTACGCATGTAGGTACGTTCGTGTATAGGCGCACTCCGTTTGGTTTATCTTGCATACCGGAGAAATTTCAAAAGATCATGGAGGAAACCCTGCGTGGTATACCGAATACCGTGGTATTTCTCGACGATATTTGTGTAACAGGTCCCACGAGACAAGATCATTTAAACAATTTGGGCTCTGTTTTAGAAAGATTAAATGACATGGGTTTTACAGTAAATAAAATGAAAAATTTGTCGCGTAGTTATGTTTACTGGCCCCGCCTCGACCAAGATATTGAACAATTGTGTAGAACGTGTGCCGCGTGCCGGGCCGTGCGGGACGCGCCCCCGCACGCGTCCTTACATCCATGGGAGTTTCCCCTAAAGCCTTGGCATCGCATTCACGCTGATTTTGCAGAGTGTGGAGGTAAGAAATATTTCATTTTAGTAGATGCATTTTCAAAATGGATCGAAGTAATAACGATGAATAAAACAGATGCTCAATCCACAATTTCAGTATTGCGATCAATATTTGCTAGGTTCGGCCTGCCATCGCAACTGGTTACAGATAATGGCCCCCCGTTCCTATCTATAGATTTTAAGAATTACTGTAAAACAAATATTATTAAACATGTAACATCGGCACCGTACAGGCCACAGGGCAACGGGGCGGCAGAAAATGCCGTTAAAACTATTAAAAAAGTTATCAAACGTGCAATTCACGAGGGCGAAAACGTACCCAAAGCTTTGTGTAAATTTTTATTTCAATATAGGAACGTTGAACACGCGACAACGAACGTAGCGCCGGCCGTGGCGTTGCTAGGCCACCGCCTGCGCGGCCGCCTGGACGCGCTGCGGCCGGACGTGGCGGCCGGCGTGCGCGCCGCGCAACAGCGGCAGGTCGTTAACAAGGGAGGGCAGGACCGGGACATAAGGGTTGGAGATTCGGTGCTCGTTCGTGGTTATTCGGATAAAGGGCGGAAATGGGTCGAAGGCAACATAGTCGAAAAAACGGGGCCTGTGTCTTATAGAGTTAGTACAGGGGGTGGCTTGCAATGGCGCAGACACCAAGATCAAGTAATTCCTTTAGAACCGAATCGTAAGAGCAGGTATTCTCTGTCGCGACCTAAATTGAACTTGTCACAAGATCCCGCCCGGGTGGACAGCGATGCCGATGATACATTTGAGGATGCTGCGGGGGAGGAGTCGGAAGTAGTGGTTAGTCCTGAGCGGCAGCTTCCAGAGCCGCCGGCCGGCCCCGCGGCCCCGTCGGACTCGCGCGCTGCGCACTCTCCGACGCCTCCGCCGCAGGGGGCTTCAGCTCGTGCGCTGCGAGCTTACAACCGAGCTAGACATGAGTAGAATAGCATGTAGAAACCAGTGTTAATATTATGTTAAGTATTTTATAATTATAGTAGTTTCCATTTTATTTAGAATACCAATCTTAGGTTTAAAGGGGGGAAAAATGTAAGGTAGTTTTCTATATTATGAATGTGGGTAGACTTAATTATGAATAAACAGTTAGTATCCTACCTCTGTGTTTGACTGAACGTTCCAGTAAAAACAAAAAATACAATTAAAAAAATAACATTAAAATAAGCCACGGCAACTAAGAGATGACCAGTCACAACTGACAGCGCCCGTTCACGAACATGACGCATGGATCAGCACCATTTAACTCAACCATTTTGTAGGGAACCAAATGATCGGACACACGCGCCACCATCAGCGAGGCATTAGAGTGAGCATGACATACTCTCAACTGCCTGGGCACATTCAAGTCAAGAAAAGACGTAGGATTCCAGTGAATGATAGCTTTACATAGTACTCACACAATATGGGCTATGCGATTATATAATACTAGAGATTGAATCTATACAATGCAAAGATAGTTGTACAATCTTCAGCAGCTCCAACAATTATATGTAATGCTACCTAATTTATGCGCCCCTGTCCATGTGGAGCAGGACCAGCATTGAGCCACGCATTTTTATCAGCGATATAATCGCCCAACTTGTAATAAGCTTGCTTACATAGTGTGCGTTTGATGCATGTTTTAAATTTCGTCTCATTCAGTTCAAGAATACTTTGTGGAATTTTATTATAGCATCTCAAACAGTACCCCATGAAAGATGAGTCTACTTTAGCGAGTCTGAAGCCTGGCTGAACTAGTTCGTCCCTATTTCTAGTACTGTAATTATGTCTGTCACCTCTTTTACCAAAAAGATGCAGATTTTTTCTGACGTACATTATGTTTTCGTAGATATACTGACAATGTACCGTCATGATACCAATATCTTTAAACAGTTCCCTTAGAGAATCGCGCCTACGAAGATTATATATGGCTCTGATGGCTCTTTTTTGCAGAATAAATATAGACTCAATATCTGCAGCCCGTCCCCATAGCAAAATGCCATAAGACATTATACTATGAAAGTAACTAAAATACACCAGTCTAGCGGTATCTACATCAGTAAATTGACGGATTTTTCTAATAGCATATGCTGCTGAACTTAGCCGCCCCGCAAGGGATGTTAAATGTGAACCCCATTGTAGCCTTGAATCAAGCGTAATCCCCAGGAAAACCGTTTTATCTACGAATTCAAGTTTCTCTTTATTCAATATTATTTCACAATCACTACTCTTAACATTGGGTAAAGCAAATCTTATGCATTTAGTTTTTTTTTCATTTAATACCAAATTGTTTGCTGTGAACCAATTTTGGACCTGAAGTAGGGCATTAATCAGGTCATCTAGATTTTGGGCCCGTCTATTTATCTTAAAAATTAGGGAAGTGTCATCAGCAAACAACACCGTATTTTGAGGTTGGTTTTTCAATAAATAGGGTAGATCATTTATATACACGAGAAAGAGGAAAGGACCCAATATTGAGCCTTGCGGAACCCCCATTTTTACTTTTAAACCCTTTGAATTAACACCATTTATTTGAACAAGTTGTTGTCTATCACTCAAATATGATTTCACCAAACTAAGTGCAAGTTGACCTAGTCCGTAATGCTCAAGTTTCAAAAATAATGTGTCGTGATTTACGCAATCAAATGCTTTGGAAAGGTCACAAAATATTCAAGTCGTATGTCTATCTTTTTTTGACATTACGAAATCGAGCGAGATAGACATACGACTTTCCGAATCGAAAATTGAATCGAAGGGTTGTGAACAGCTATGCTGATCCCATGGCGGCAATCCAGCAAGGAGGCTCGCCGCCTCGCGGGCAATTGTGCGGTAGCCCCGGGCCAACCTTACGGCTACCACCTTTTGGGGTACGTTCAGGTACTGGGTGGCTTGCCGCCTCAATGAACGCGCCCTCCCGCTGCGCCCTTAGAGCTCGATTCCAACACATACATACATTCTTTAAAAAATTGATTTTTCTTCCAAATTTGTTAGATAGGTCACCCTATCACCCTGAATGAAATAAAGTAGGCCTATCAGCCTACTTGGGCTTTGGGCTTAGGCCTTCTATTGCTCTAGAAAACAAAGGCACAGTTGTAGAGGCAGAAAAGGCAATCTACGACACTGCTACCTCAAAACCGTAAAGAAAAACAAGACAAGTGTAATTCAACTCTAACCTTGCAGACTTATCGCCAACATAACAATAATTCGGTGACAACAAACTTTATAGTTATCTCTCAGCACAGCCAACATGACAAACTCGTAAAATGCAACGATCGAACTTAAAGCATCATAAACTTAGGTTTAGGCACATCGCTGCCGCAAGCTGTTAATGCTATTTGCAAGCTAATACGACACCTGCGCACATACGATACAACACTCGCCTAAAAATTACTACTTATAGCTTATTGATGTAGCTTTTAGGTGTTTAGTTTTTATTATTTAAGTTTGCTGATTTTGATGAGTGTTCGCAGTGTTTGGAAGGGTTATTATTTAGAAACCTTGCAGTATATACCTACCTATATATTTTTATCACTTTCCAAAAATAAATGTGTATATTAGGTGAACGGAGTAGAAGCTTATGGCATACCTACCTAGTTTTTTTTCTATTTCATCAAAAATCGCTACAAATTTCAAGTAAACTTTTCATAATAGAACAAAGCAAGAGAAATTAAAAAAAAAAAAATTAAATATCCAATTTTTTTGATGTTTTTTTTCGCAAAAAAAAAAAAGATATGCCATTTGTTTCTACTCCGTTCACCTATTATACCCATTTTTTTGGAAAGTGATTAAAAAGTCATTCTGTATAGATTGATAATGAAAAAATGCCTTTTACAAGCATACACAAACGTTGATCTTTTTAGAATTAAATGATTCGTTAGCGTCTTGAACATTATAGTCTCTACTCTCTAATTATATTTAGTATTCGCAAGGGCGACTCCGGAGCATGAGCCTGGGTTCGATTCCCAGGTCGGGCAAAGTGTTATTAGGTTTTTCCATCAGGAATTTCTCAGTAGCAGCCATCGGAGTCTGGATTTGTACCATGTTGATGGCAATAGGCTCGCCCCTATTACATGGGACTTAAACATAACTGGTGAAATGTGAGTGTAACATAACATCTGAAGACAAAATGAAGACATCCGCAAGAGAACAAAGGTTACCGACGCAGCCCGAAGAATTGCCAAACTTAAGTGGCAGTGGGCAGGGCACATTGCTCGCAGAACGGATGGCCGATGGGGCCGAAAAGTTCTGGAGTGGCGACCGCGAACCGGAAGACGTTGCGTTGGAAGGCCTCCCACTAGGTGGTCCGATGACCTGGTGAAGGTTGCAGGAATCCGCTGGATGCG
Organism: Xestia xanthographa; assembly: GCA_905147715.2. Lineage (NCBI taxonomy): Eukaryota > Metazoa > Arthropoda > Insecta > Lepidoptera > Noctuidae > Xestia > Xestia xanthographa. The sequence continues at coordinate 32,632,328 of LR990644.1, forward strand.
AGACGCACGGGACCGGTCAATGTGGCGACACTTGGGGGAGGCCTATGTCCAGCAGTGGACGTCTTTCGGCTGAAATGATGATGATGATGATGAACATAACATCTGAGCATCTGCCTAACCCTTATGGAATTACAGGCGTGATGTTATAATTGTTTTTATAATCATACGCCATTAATTACATAATTACCGAACATAAGCTCATGGGTTCGATTCCCAGGCTTGGTAAAGTATTGATGGTTTCACAAGTAGTCGTAGTATTCTATAAGTATGATGTTTTTGTGGGTAACAACTGCATTATTTTTACGTGTGTCTGTCTGTGTGTGTGTCTTGAAACTTCCATTATAGCTAAATGTTAACTGGCTTAAACCAAGTTGAAATAGCATAAGAACAATCAGCCCATAATCTCCACAGGACTCCTCTCTATGAGAGGGAATTGGCTATAATCCACCACGCGGGCCCAGTGCGGGTTAGTAGATGTCTTAAAGTTTTCTTACCTTATTTTCCTTCACCGTTTTGAGAGCAGTGGTGATGAAATAAATTACACAAAGTAATGCGCCTGGTCTGGGTTTGAACCCACGACTTACAGCTCGTAAGTCTGGGCCGCCACCATTGGGCCACCGCTGCTGCTCTCAGTTGAAATACCTACTCTATAGCTAAAACGTACCCGATTAGTGCCTATAATACGTATATGTATACTACCTATATGTCATCATAATCTGCTTAGCCTTTTTGCCAACTATGTTGGGGTCGGCTTCCAGTCTAACCGAATGCAGCTGAATACCAGTATTTTACATGGAGCGACTGCCTATCTGACCTCCACAATCCAGTTAGTACTGGGTAATACGATACCCCTTGGTAAGACTGGATGTTAGACTTTTTGGGCCACTGACTACCTGTAACGACTGTCAAAGATCAGAGACAGCCGAAACCAACAGCATAACGTGCTTTCCGAGGCACGGAGGAAACTCGGTATATAAGGGTGGTCACCCATCCACAGACCAACCTAGGCAAGCACGGCTTAACTTAAAGATCTACCCGAGCGGCTGTTATTATTTAGCCACAAGCTCCTCTACTATAAACGGTGTAAAAAACCTCTTAACGAAGCCGAAAGGCACTTGTTCTCCTCGTCATTGGCGATCATTTTTTTGTTCTACACCATACCTGGGAACCTTTTAGTTACGGAGATATTGGGGGTCAAACTTCCAACTTTTTGACAAGTTTTTTTTTAAATACAAGTTTTTAATGTAAGATTTTTACTTTAAGTACCTCCACGAACCTCGGACTATTTAATCCATCCATCAGCACAATATTTTGAGTGCGTTACATTGAGTTCTACCACAAACCATGGTTTTTCACCCCAAAAAAAAAAGTCGTTTCCCAGCAATATTTTTTGCGTAAAGTTACTTAGTTTGATGTACAGAATGCTTGGTTGATGGCTTCGTGATGAGGTTGTTTATACCCTGTATACTATTTATATGTATCATCATCATCATCATCATCACCAGCCTATTCATGTTCCCACTGCTGGGACACAGGCCTCTCTATGAGAGGGAATGGACTATAATCCACCACGCGGGCCCAGTGCGGATTGGTAGATGTCACATGTCTTCGAATTTTTGGTTCTAGGACATGCCGGTTTCCTCACGATGTTTTCCTTCACCGTTTTGAGAGCAGTGGTGATGAAATAAATTACACAAAGTAATGCGCCTGCCTGGGTTCGAACCCACGACTTACTGTTCGTAAGTCGGGGCCGCCACCACTGGGCCACCGCTGCTCTATGCCCTATATGTATGCATTGATAATCTTTGAATACAAAAACCGGCCAAGTGCGAGTCGGACTCGCGCACGAAGGGTTCCGTACCATTTTTTAAAAACATTAGACAAAACTGCAAAAAAATCACATTTGTTGTATGGGAGCCCCCCTTAAATATTGATTTAATTCTGTTTTTAGTATTTGTTGTTATAGCGGCAACAGAAATACATCATCTGTGAAAATTTCAACTGTCTAGCTGTCACGGTTCATGAGATACAGCCTGGTGACAGACAGACGGACAGATGGACAGACGGACAGACAGCGAAGTCTTAGTAATAGGGTTCCGTTTTTACCCTTTGGGTACGGAACCCTAAAAACGACGACGTTGGGTGGTAGAAAGGGTGGTGGAAGAAAAATTCTAGGTCAAGTCAACATATTAGGTGAAAGTTTGTTTAGTTCTTTATATAGGTAGGTAGACATTATTTGTCTAGAGTGAATACCTAATGTGCTGAAAACACGCAAAGGTAAAACCTTTTATCATTGGCTCTAGCTTTTTCTTCGTCTGCGTGTATTTTGTATGTCACCATGACTCATATTAAAAATAAAACCGACCAAGTGCGAGTCGGACTCGCGCACGAAGGGTTCCGTACCATTATCTATACATTAGACAAAACGGCTAAAAATCACGTTTGTTGTATGGGAGCCCCCCTTAAATATTAATTTTATTCTGTTTTTAGTGTTTGTTGTTATAGCGGCAACAGAAATACATCATCTGTGAAAATTTCAACTGTCTAGCTGTCACGGTTCATGAGATACAGCCTGGTGACAGACAGACGGACAGACAGCGAAGTCTTAGTAATAGGGTTCCGTTTTTACCCTTCGGGTACGGAACCCTAACAAGCTTTTATTAAAATAGAAAGAAAAAAAATTGGTTTACAAAGTTTCATGGCCGTACTATTAACTGTTGAGGCAATCCTGGCTACAGGATCAAGACATTTCTACACTAATATTATACAACAGCAACAGCCCATAACGTCCACTGCTGGACATAAGCCTCTCCTCTCATGCCTCCCATGGTGGGAGGAATTTGCCGTAATCTCCACGCTTGGCAGGCGGATTGGAGATCGCAGTGATGAAAGACTAACAGAAAACGCTGCTGCCCATTCTCTGGTCTACGGAGGCGCAAGGTGTTCTGCCTCAGACATTAGTCGCTTTATACGATACCCGTGAGTGTAATGGGTTGGTTCTATTCTACTCTGCCGGATACCACACGGCTAATATTATAAAGAGGAAAGATTTGTATTTTCTAACCATGTTGTTGTGTGTGTGTATGTTTGCAATGAATAAACCCAAAAACTACTGCGCCGATTTAAAAAATTCTTTCACAATTACAAAACTACATTCACCCTGAGTAACATGGGCTATATTTTATGCTACTTCAACGGGAACGGGAACTACGCGGGTGAAACCGCGTGAAGTCCGCTAGTCTGGTAAGACTAGTGACTTTCGGGCCACTGAGTTCCTGTAACGACTGTCAAAGATCTACAAATGACAGCCGGAACCAACAGCTTAACGTGCTTTCTGAGGCCATCCGGGACCAACGGCTTATAGGTGCGTGACTTTAACAATTTCGTCTTCATATTTAGGCGTGAAAATGTAACAGACGCAGGCGCGGATCCAGGATTTCCTTTAAGGGGGGGCAATTTTAGGAAAATTCTTTAAAAAAGAAAGGTAATCTTTTGATAATAAATGGTATCAGGCGTTACTTTACAGAAATCCGTGATATGCAAGATACAAGGGGGCCGCCAGCTTTTGGGCCAGGGGTGGGGGAGCGTAGCGAGAAATTCTTACGACACCTTGCCTCGGACAGGTTAGAATGGTTTCGAACGTTCATATAGGAGTTACTTGGTCGAGCTTTAGATAAATTCAAGAGAAAGTAGTCTAGAGCGAGCGAAGCGAGCTTGAAAATTTTAACACTTTTCCTACCGACCTACTGGAGTTCCCTAGGCCTCTTATAAACAAAGTTAAAACTCATGAAAAACTTTTTTTACAACATTGCCTCTGACAATTATGCTATAATTGCATATACGTATATATCTCGGGGCAAGGGGCTTCTAATTTATTTCTGTCTATTGTATATATCGATCATGCAAAAATCCAATAGGAGTGCCAATCCAGAGGTAGAAAAAAGGACCCTTTTTGATAAATGTTTTTTCGCAGGGTTATACAATATCTTAATTTGAGTGATTCCATTTTACGCTACAATTTATTACGTGCTATGGCATCAGGCAGGAATAGCTATAATTAAAAAAAAATCCTGAGCCTCTAGGGGCAGCTGCCTCCTCCTAGCGACGCCCATGACAAAATATACGACTAGAATATTTAGTTTGAATTCCGTCAAACTAGTTCAAGCTTGGCTAATGACGTATTTGGTCTGGTTCAGGGGGGGGCAATTGCACCCATTGCCCCCCCCCCTGTATCCGCGCCTGAACAGACGTAGACAGTATACGCATTTAGTTTTGATTTGTAGGTATCTATATAGAAAATAAATACCAGGCAATACGTATTCCTTTTAAAACCGGCCAAGGGCGAGTCGGTCGGTCTCGCACACTGAGGTTTCCGTACAAACCTTGTAAAGGACAAACTTAACTTTCCTCTTGGATCCCATGAAACGACTATTGCACCAACCGCAAATAATAAGTTTGTAATAGTAAAATCGCTTTTTTTTGTTGTTAATAAACGACATATTTACGGTTTTCAGAATTTACGCTTTAGTGCTGTAAGACATTGCTTCTCGCCAAATTTCGTGATTCTAGGTCAACGGGAACTACCATAATATAGGTTTTCGACCCAAAACCTATAGGGTACTTCAGGGTGACCTAGAATTGTCAATTTTGGTTAAAAGCAAAGTCTTACAGCACAAGTAAAAAGAAAATTAAAAATAAATAAAAACGTTGAAAATTAAGGTAAATTTTGGTAAGTACTTACAAGTTTTCGTGAAAATCTAAATTTGCCCATATCTTTTCATCGTGTTGACTCAGGATTCATTTTTATACACCTAATAGGGACTATAGACCTCAGTACCTGGTATAAATTTCAACTTGCTAGGATCACCTGATAAAGATAAAGATAAAGATAAAGATGCATTTATTTGTTTAAACATGTGTGACATGATACATAAATATGCACATATGGATGGAGAACGAAAGATTGCTGGTTCAACATGTTTTGCCATATTCGGCGTACAAAATAGTTTACAATACCTACTTTACTAGAAATGAAGAAATAATTAAATTGGATAATAGTCAAAATTCAATCAATTCAATTACATAATTACATTCAATACAAAAATTATAGTCATAAAATAATAATTAAAACAATAATAAAATTAAAAATACTTATTAAATCATCTAAATTCAAAATTTGTCATTCAAAAACTCCGTAACATTATAATATCCCTTACTGATAAGCATTTTTTTTAGCTCTCTCTTGAATGAATTAATAGTCAATATCTTAATGGAATTAGGAATTTTATTGTATATTAATGGGAAAACCCCTGTTCCCCCCTGTTTCTGAGAAAACCGGTGGTGACAGACGGACGGACAGACGGACAAGAGATTGATCTTATAAGGGTTCCTTTTTTACCTTTTGAGAGGTACGGAACCCTAAAAACTATTTCAAAACAAACGTTTCCCAAATTAAATCGTTGGTAACGTTTTTATTATCAATTTCAGCCCATATTCGTAGAATTTAGTTTCAGGACTAATGGTTTCCCTGTAAAGGTGTAACTACGATTGAATTATCAGAAATAGGGAGGTACATAGGGGCTAGGGGTAGGTACATTTCAAATTACTAGGGTAAAATATTAAAACCCGAAGTTTTAATATTATACCCGAGTAATTTAAAATGTTATAAACTTATAATAATTTGATTTTCCTGATTTATTTTCTGTTAACGACTTGTTGCGAGCTTTTAATTCTTTTTTTTTTTCTTAGCTTGTCGTCGTGTCCCACTGCTGGGCAAGGGCCTCCCTTTTCTCCTTTCAAACCTCTCTATCTTAAGCGATATCTGGCCATGTTCGCCCCGCAAATAAGATCAGGAGATCAGGTCGTCACACCACCTTCACCGCGATATACCTCGTCGGCGATTTCCTCCGTCAGGCGTCCAGTGAGTGACGATCTTTGCCCACCTCTTCTTTTCCAGCTTTTAAATAAATAATTTAAAAACCGGCCAAGTGCGAGTTGGACTCGCGCACGAAGGGTTCCGTACCATTATTATCAAAAAACGGCAAAAAAATCACGTTTGTTGTATGGGAGCCCCCCTTAAATATTAATTTTATTCTGTTTTTAGTATGTGTTGTTATAGCGGCAACAGAAATACATCATCTGTGAAAATTTCAACTGTCTAGCTGTCACGGTTCATGAGATACAGCCTGGTGACAGACAGACGGACAGACGGACAGACGGACAGACGGACAGACAGACGGCCAGACAGCGAAGTCTTAGTAATAGGGTTCCGTTTTTACCCTTTGGGTACGGAACCCTAAAAACCGGCTCAGGGCGAATTCAGAATCTCACACAAAGGGTTCCGTTCCGTAGCACCTAACTAATATGTTACCAATATAATATTTACCTACCAACCAATATGACGACAATATTTTTGACGTTCATTCATGTCAATTTACACTCAACAGCAAAACTAAACTTGTTGTTAGTTTCATAGTACCTACGGTCAACCAAGCTAAGTATTTGGTTCGGGATCCTGCCGTTTTGCCGAAAAGATTTTGACAAAATTTCATTACCCAAACAAATTTTAGCAACGTTTTTTTATACCATTGCAATCTTTCGAATGATTTTAGTACGCATATTTTTATTTGGTCAAATTTTTACTTGGCAAAATATTACCAAGTATAAAGTCATTATGGCATTTGGTCTTTAATCAAATGATTTATTACAGCAAACAATCTTTAGACAATAAACGTTTGGTGAAAAGATTTGTTAAGACAAAAAAAATATAGGCAAAAATAAGATTTTTTGGGAATTATTTAATTAAAAAATGCAATTTTATTTTAATAATTATAATCATTTGTTTAATGCAAAATATTTTTACATTAAGCACAATTTTATTTTTTTTGCAATGGACATTAGCAATTTTATTTCGGAGTATCCAAACGGGCGAGTGCCAGACACGACTTGCATTAATAGAAAAAAAGATATTGTTTTTAGTAGGTTACCCGGAACTCAACTATTTAGATTAGGTTAATTTCTTCTTTAAACAAAATGGGTAGGTTAGGTTAGGTTAAAACTGTGACCTCCTACGCACGAGCCGAGCGAGCGAAGCGAGCGGTGCCGCGGCAGCGGCCGGCGAGTGCCAGAAACGACTCGCATTAATAGAAAAAAGATATTTTTTTTAGTAGGTTACCCGGAACTGAACTACATATTTAGATTAGTTAATTTCTTCTTTAAACAAAATGGGTAGGTTAGGTTAGGTTAAAACTGTGACCTACTACGCACGAGCCGAGCGAGCGAAGCGAGCGGTGCCGCGGCAGCGGCCGGCGAGTGCCAGAAACGACTTGCATTAATAGAAAATAGATATTGTTTTTAGTAGGTTACCCGGAACTGAACTATTTAGAATAGGATAATTACTTATTTAATAAAAATGGTTAGGTTAGGTTAAAACTGTAACCTCGAGATATTTGGTGCCACTTTAAAGACTGAATAGGAAAGGAAGAATTCAAAACTGACGATACCTACTAAATATTTGGCTTATTTGATTTTGCGTAAAAACTGTTATTCCAACTGAAATATTTGACTAAATAAAAAATGTTAAAAGTATAGTACTTTTAACATTTTTTATTTGGTAAACAAGTTATAGTTTAAACGTTCATTTCCCAAACATTAGGTTTGCGTTACAATTTTTTGTGAATAGATTTTTTGCTTAGTAATCATTTGGCAAATGAAATTATGCGAAACATTTTTTGGGAAGTGAAAATTTGTCAAATTCCTTTCGGTCAAACAAGGGAGACCCATTTGGTTCACATTTTGCTATGGAATTTGCACGTTAAAATGTAAACCAAACAGCTTGGTCGACCTTACATACTTATGTTAATGATAAACAAAGTTGTTGCTGCAGTCATAAAAAAGTCCCAAAAGCTAAATATCAAATTTTTGTCAAACCAGTTTTCGTTGAAAGTTCTAGATTCTCACATTCTATAAACCCACATTTTTTCTGAATTTCCCTACTCTTTAAAAACTAAAGGGTGAGATAATCACCAAAATTAAAGGGGTGGGCCCTTTAATTTTGGTGATTATCTCATCAACAATTTTAAGCTGTCGATAGACAAGATTTTTTTTCATAATTTCACATCACTTTTATGTTCATTGAAGACACCTATTCTTCACATTTCAATGGTGTGGTGCCAACAGTTTCGGAGAAACTGGGTGTGACATACGGGCGGACAGACAGAAAGCCGGACTTAACAAACCTATAAGGGTACCTACCGTTTTTTGCCATTTGGCAACGGAACCCTACTTACGTATACCTTTATGGCTTGCTTTAAAAATAGATTGTAACACTGCACTTAAACTTTACTTTTATTATAACTACTTCTGTAATCAAACCTTTACCAGGTACGTAAATTCATGAGTTTCAAAATCATCATCACTACCTTACTTATTTACCTTTTCCAATTATGTTTGGTCAGCTTCCAGTTTCTGTTCTAACTTCAAAATAAGTGTTTCTATTTGTAGCAAGTAAAGCAGTACTTTCATGGTTTAGGATTACAAAGTGTTTCTTAAAAGCATGATACAAAAACAAATATGCATACCACTAAAAACAAAGTAGCAAAATCTGCACTACAAAATATCCACTTTTCCACATAACCAAACGGCCAGCGAATTAGCAATCCACTTTGAATGTGAAAAACAGACGCAGAATGTTTGGTGCCCAACAGCTGAACAGTTTTCGTTGAAAAAAAAAAGCGATTTCCCAGCAATGGCGGCTTAGACGCAGGCGTTCCCGCCCTCAGTGCTTATCCAAGCGCGGAGAGAACAACACGCGTCATTTTCCCGCGCTTACGACCATAGATCGCGGCGGAAAAATAAAATAAAATATCATCTCGAAAGTTTATTTTATTTATTTAATCCTAATATTTGATCTATCTAGTTTCAATTTGTTTTTTTAGTGAATATTTTGGCTGGAAATAAAGTGATTTATTACAATAGTGCGTGTTACTGTGGGAGACTGCAATAAAAAGCGAGGGAAAGCTGTTTGCTGTCACTGTCAGCTGTCAAAAAGGTTGAGGTGAGCGATGAATTATAATTTATTATCGAGTTATAAATTAGACTAATAACGTCCGATATTTTTTTTCTTGTAAACTTGATGTTACATTTACTACTATAGGATACAGAATATAATTAAATATGTATGTATGTTGCTTTCCGGTGTCAAATTAATAATTATTTATGTGAAAGTTTTAAGAGATAAAATATATGTAATTCCTATTTGCAGTTTCACAAAAAGCTCTGCGTTGAGCTTTCGGAAGCCGCAATAGAATAATACTCGAATGTAGTGTTGTTTATTTAGGTATAAGGAACGTTTGTGTAAGTATAATTTATGATAATGCAGAGCAACAGTGGTGTATTGCATCTAGCAACGATAATAATACCTAGGTACTTTCTAAAACGTAGTGAGAATTGGATTCGGGAATTGCATGCAATGTGAATAATTACTTTTTAAGTCTGGGATGTAGGAGAATAAACTTGCCATCTACTAATATTTATAATAATGAACGTCTACCACTGATGGATAAGTTATAGTAAAATTAATAAATGTCTTTTCCCTGTGCCCTTTTAAAAGGGAAGTAAATAAAAAAAAAACATAAGTAGCGACATGGGGTTTCGCTAATACACATTATATTCATGCCTTTGAGTGTTCTATATAGAGGGGACATCCCAAAACCTCATCTAAAACAAGTTTTGGGCTATTTCTCCAAAATAGTGATTCGTAATCATAAAGCAAATTAATTATCAATTTCTTACATTTTATATTCATTTGTCTACGTCTTCTTCCATTAAATCTGTTTTGTAAATATCTAGCCTATCAGCCTATTGCTTGTTGTGCTAGTATTGCTCGTATATCGAAATTAGAAATAAGTTTGATTACCAGAAAAATAATCAAGTCTCCACGAAATCTACATCTATCTACACTAATATTATAAAGAGGAAAGATTTGTATTTTTGTGTGTGTGTGTGTGTATGTTTGTGATGAATAAACTCAAAAACTACTGCGCCGATTTCAAAAATTCTTAACCATTAGAAAGCCACGTCTTTACTGAGTAACATAGGCTATATTTTATCCCCGTAATCCCACAGGAACGGGAACTACGCGGGTGAAACCGCGTGACGTCCGCTATTTGTCAATAAGTTCGCAAAATTAGGAGATTCAACGGTCTATGTTCATAGACCATTGAGAATCTCCTAATTTTGCGAACTTGATGTTATGAAATACCCGATAACTATTAATTTCTTTTCCTTTCTCCTCGATTTCCCATCTACAGTGTGTAAAACCTAAAATGAAACCCTTAAAAGTTGTTAACAGAACGCGGCTGTAATTGTTACAAAGTGGTAGAAACCATCAAAACTTTTAGAAATCTTCCAAAACCGATCGATTCCCTTAGCAAACACAATGGTTCACATAAAACTCTGCCATTACTCAAAGCGCACGTCGCAGGGAATAAATAAAACGTTATTAGTTTTCATAAAGAGAGGCACCTGTGTACTGCATCAGCTGCTCCTTTCAATATGGCGAGCATTAAGTTGAGCGCGGCATGGAGGACCATACGCGAAGCTTTCGGCAGAACAGGATATTTTTTTATAATAGGGAAGAAATTTCTTCTTTCTCTTATTGAAGGCAAATCTAAATTGATTGGGAACTGCGGGTAAGTACCTAGATGTTGGCTAGAAACCCAGCCTGCTAGCGTTATGGTTGCCAGTCTTTACAAGGGTCTTAGGCACAACTTTGAAACCAGGATTATCCATAAGTTTTTCGGTAGCTTATATGAATAACTGTTTTAACTTTTAAAATAATCGTAATCACTGCTAGTATGTCACTTTGCCTAGACCGTCAGACTTTCTAGTGTACTGCATAAGCTGGTGCTTGTAATAATGGGGTAAGGGACATTTCGCCCACTTAAAAACTGGCCTGCGGGCCAGGGTAATAATATGGCGAGCATTAAGGGAAGCGCGGAGCTGACGACCATACGCGCAGCTTTGGGCCGAAATACAGACTTTTTGAAAGGAAAGATGTGGGAACTTAGTGTGAAGATAAGCCCCGCTCAGTCTGTGACAAGTGGAAGGAAGAAGCAACTAAATTAAACGAAAGTCCCATCAAAACTTTAAACAGCCTCACACTCTCAAAACATTGTGCTGATAGATGAATTAAATAGTATAGAGGTCACCAAGGTTTTGAAGGTAAAGTTAGGTTTTAAAAAGAAACTTTGACCAAATTTTCAATATCTCCGTAGCTAGAAGGTTCCCGGGTATGGTTTTGATTTCTAGAACAAATCGCAATGACGGAATAGCAAATGCCTCTCAGCTTTGAAACACCCTTAACTCAGATAAAAGCATAAGCAATCAAAACTCGTATTATATAACAAGTAGGTCCTTTGCCATTGTAACTAAAACCAAAGGTTTTTACTAGTGGTGTGCATCAGCTGGTCGTTCCAATATAGCGATCATTAAATGTGGCTCGGCGCCTCGTGCCATGTGCGTTCTGTGGATGTGGACGCTGTGGTACGCCGTACGCGTTACTGGGTTGGGTAGGGAAATATAGATTTTGAAATAGGTTTCGACAATCTGTAGGATTTAGTTGTACTGTTTTTGGACAAATTAAGGCGACTATAGGAGCTAAATTAGTAACTCTATTTGTGGTGATTCAAACTTTACTTGAAATACTGTTAGAATAAAGTTCTAATCAGCTTGCACTACAAAGTGGTTGTAACGACCGTCAGTCACTGCGGGCCGAATCTAATATGTTGCTTGTAGAATTATTTGACAAAAATCAGAAAGATCGCATGTATTTGAGTATGGTTTTTACTCATTAAAAGATTTTTTTTGAGATAAGTTCGTGATTTTTTTGTATCGAGTAAAATTAGTTGTATTATGTTTTCAAAACACTATCATACTAGCATATATCCTGAAGAATATCATATATTTTTCTGGTTTTGTTTATTGCAGTGAATCAAATGCTTTTTTGCATTATAAAACTCGCGTTTAGCTCATAATACGTTAGAGGTGGGTGGTACTTTCATACAAACTTATAAGCTTCATCAAATTCATGGTATCAGCCCGGAATCACCCACTGCTGGGTCATATCCTACTACTCTTCATAATGTTAGGGCTTCTAAAGAGTCTGCTGGCCTTTTGAGCTTGCCGTATTGTTGGCCCCTAGGTACGCCACTGATACTTAGCCCTTATACTCAGCTCTATAAAGTTCAAATTTCCTACTGCTAGGACACAGCCCTCCTGACAGTGGGGGGGTACGCGAATAATCCACCACACGAGCCGAGTACGGGTTGGTAGATGACACAGGTCTTCGAATTTTGGGTTCCAGGACATGTTGGTTTCCTCATTACGTTTTCCTTCACGGTTTTCAGAGCTTTTATGCAAAATGAAAGTATTACTAAGAAGCTAATAAATGAAGCTCGTCAACGTTATAACTATACGGAAAATACGTCTTATCTATGTTCAATAAGCACATGCAATCGACTTCCCTTCAAAACTATTTGGTAATGAAGTGCATCCATTTCTCCCGTCTATTAATATCTCAAAGTATACAAGGAATTTATTTTTAAACACAAAAGTTTACTTTACACCACGCGCCAGTACCCTTTGCATCCTGTTTAAAAAAAAAACAACAGCATTTTTTGTATGGCAACTTTTGTTAAAAGAATTTCTAAGCTTTTTAGTAATCATATTTTTCTGGAATATTCTCGTTTAGGTTTCGTATTTTCCTCAAAACACCAATTTTCATTTTACGTTCTCGAATAGAGGAATTTTGTTTTGTAACCAGGCTTTTATAATATAATTAATATTCTTTGAAGGCAAGCTTTAAAATAATGAAACGAACACATGGCGGTGAGTTTTCTAGCATTTGAAGTATTTTTCAATAACCGTAATGAGGCCTGTTGGAGTGGAAAATGGTTTCAGGTTATCTGGCTCGTTGTCTATTCGGTTATAGTTAATTATTAAGGGGTTGACAACACCTTATTGATGTTAATTAATCAGTTTTTTTAGTACTTTTTTTTTTTTTAAGAGAAGAGCTCGTGGCTAAATAATAACAGCCGCTCGGGTCGATCGTTAGGTTAAGCCGTGCTTGCCTAGGTTGGTCTGTGGATGGGTGACCGCCCATTACATACCGAGTTTCCTCCGTGCCTCGGAAAGCACGTTAAGCCGTTGGTCCCGGCTGTCATTTGTAGATCTTTGACAGTCGTTAGGTAGTCAGAGGCCGAAAAGTCTGACAACCAGTCTTACCAAGGGGTATCGTATTACCCGGTACTAACTGGGTTGTGGAGGTCAGATAGGCAGTCGCTCCATGTAAAATACTGGTATTCAGCTGCATCCGGTAAAACTGGAAGCCGACCCCAACATAGTTGGGTAAAGGCTAGGCAGATGATGTAATCAGTTTTTTTAAGAAAAACCTAGCAAATCAAAAAAATATAGGTATGTTAATATTCATCATATTTCAAAGACCATGAATGAACTCGATACATAATTGGGCGAAATCGGCTTTATAGAAAATAATTGCAAAGAGTGGGCTCAAAATCATCATTAAACAGTTCTGTCTTTATTTTTTGACTTATGGGTCTGCAAATAAAAACATGAAGTACCTAAACTAAAACATAACTAAACTAAAACATACCTAAACCGCTAACGAGTCATATTTCACAAGCAATCCACACTTTTTAGGGTTCCGTACCCAAAGGGTAAAAACGGAACCCTATTACTAAGACTTCGCTGTCTGTCCGTCTGTCCGTCTGTCTGTCACCAGGCTGTATCTCATGAACCGTGACAGCTAGACAGTTGAAATTTTCACAGATGATGTATTTCTGTTGCCGCTATAACAACAAATACTAAAAACAGAATAAAATTAATATTTAAGGGGGGCTCCCATACAACAAACGTGATTTTTTTATAATAATTGGTACGGAACCCTTCGTGCGCGAGTCCGACTCGCACTTGGCCGGTTTTTTTATTTCAATATTTGTTCAATATTACTATTATTATTATTTTCTTCTAAAACCTGGCCGCCCAGTAACTCTCTCGCTCTCGTTTACTCCGATACAAAATAGACAGTGTGCGCGCATTTTGTGTTGACATCCCCATAGGTTAATTTAATTAAGATAAACATTTTTGAAACAAACATCCAGTTATTAATGGAAAAGCAGATTACTGGTGACCACATTTGTACTACGAAGCTTGGAAAGCTATTCATCATTCTCTGTTCCTTATTCCAATTTAATTCTGGTCGGCGCAGTAAGTATTCTGTCTCCTAATTTTGTTTATCGTTTACACCCCGAACAAGTTGTATGACTACTTTTTTACAAGACTGTGTATAATGTCTGCCGTATGTCCGACGCGCTGTATATGTATGTAGAATAACCACGATGTGGAGCCTTGACACAGTCAGAAGGCGACGTGGTAAACCTTTGAGTTCCTTGAGTTATAAGTCGAGCTACACGATAACTGAAAAATGCTTGTCCACTTAAATCTGTGTGGTTCTTTCTTCAAAAGATCATACTACTACTACACCAGCAGTGGACGTTATGGGCTGTTGTACAGCCCATAACGTCCACTGCTGGACATAAGCCTCTCCCATGATGGGAGGAATTTGCCGTAATATCCACGCTTGGCAGGCGGATTGGAGATCGCAGTGATGAAAGACTAACAGAAAACGCTGCTGCCCATTCTCTGGTCTACGGAGGCGCAAGGTGTTCTGCCTCAGACATTAGTCGCCTTATACGACACCCGTGAGTGTAATGGGTTGGTTCAATGATATTTAATTAAACAGATATGTTATGAGCGCGCAATCGTGAAGACTCGAAAACGTGTCAATTGGCCTGTTTTTCCTTTATTCTGCGTCACTGCGTGTATGTGAGCTGGCTCTCCCCCACGGCACACTTTTTTCGGTGGTTTTGTAGGTGTATAACATATCTGTTTGTTAGAATATCATTGGGTTGGTTCTATTCTACTCTGCCGGATACCACATGCCTTAAAGACCATCTTAGACACTAATCTGCATGGTCCTCATGTGAATTAAGCAAGATTATGTCTGGACTTCAAAAGAGACTACGACCTCTGAGTTTGTTTCGGCTGTTTCTTCTTAGAGTAGTCTATTCAGGTACGAAACACCGGCCCCATCTAGTTTTAAAAAAATGCGTGTAAAAGTGTTTGCAAAAACCTACTTGCAAAATAATAGTTATTTATGCAACTGTTATATAATGAGGGGTATTAAAACACGAATGTGGGTTTATCACACGAGGCGAAGCCGAGTGTGATAATAGTATCACATCAAATCACATGAGTGTTTTAATACCTAATTATGTACAGTTGCATACAAGACTTTATCTACATCCATGAAATGAATCCTCCATAAAAGGTTCTGAAACCTTTTGTAGTGTTGTAAGAAGTCTATGTAAATTCATGGAAAGTTTAATTGCTGAGTATTTATTACAAAGAAACCATGTATAGGTAATAATATAATTATTTACATGTTGGATTGTACTATTATTAAAATGCACAAAGCTTGTATCACTCATTTTTGTAAACAACAAAGTACATAATGCAATATTAGTATCCAAATATCGAACAAAAATGGCGGGATACGACGTGAATTCGAATTAACTTAAGTTTTTTTTTAATTACGGCGCTATGGTAGTGAATCGCACGTTCTAGACAATGTTCTTTTTTTAAAACGAGTTGCATAATGAAATTCAGTACAACATTTTATCACCCGTTTGGGTGTTATAATGGTTATTATGACACTGGCTGTTTTAATGTTGGCCATAAGCTAACTGTTTCAGATACTTTTATAGAGGATTTATAGCATGGGTGTAGATAAACATCATTTATCATCTATCTCGCGGCGGGACAAGCTGGACAGAACCAACGACTAGTGGTCCACATTGACCCTGGATCGAAGGATTTGGAGGTCATGGGAAGAGGCCTTTGCCCAGAAGTGGTATGACGTAGACTTACAGTATGTAGAATGTAAAAAATTACAAAAAAGCTGAAAAAATAGTTAACAATCCATTTCTGAAACGACGTCACTACTTGCACCTAGATGTAGAACAAGAGAAATAGTTAAAAAAACTGTAACCCAACTACGGAAAAATGTAGCCTATGTTACGGGGCATACTAACGAATCGATTGACAACTTATTCATCAAAATTGGAAGAATAATTTAGGGGCTACGGAGGAACATACATACATAGACAATGCTTTCAGGATACTGTTATGGCTTCCGCGGTTTTGTAGTGCTTCGACTATGTTTGCTGAGGCGCGGACCGATGATTTTTTCGCGATCATGAGGAAGCGGAGCGCTTCACTATCAAATCGCCTACGAAGCAGCTCGAACAGTCTCCTGAGGGTTTTGTCCGACCGGTGGGACCTGTCCCTGATACAGAGGTGGATGCAGCTTCATGTTAGCGCCTCTCCTCGTTTTAGTTGACATGCGTGTGTGACTTTATATAATTGAAAATAAATGGATGAAAAAATGGTATAATGGATGATAATGGATGATTTGTTTAATTTTATTGTTGATTGATTGTTTTAATGTGTACCTACTATTAATTTACATTTAATTTTCTTCAATTGTATGTGTAATTTTATTTTTATTGATTATTTTAATTAATGTACTTTACTTTTATGTGTTTTTATTTTTTTTATATTCTGGAACTATGGAATACCTATGTCTGAAATAAATGCATTTATTATTTATTATTATTATATTTTCCCCAATACAAACATACATAGTCTGTTAAAATAATAACCCTTCCTTCGCTTCCTTGGCTTCGCTGTAGTCGGGTAAAAATAGATAAGCAGGTACCTCCATGTCACCTCGACCACAATCCACTTTAGTCCGACCACCATACACACAGACACACAGACAGATGTACTCATATGAATCACTTACCCGTATGCTACAGTCTCAATGCTGCCCTTATTGAGGTCACCTTAGACCCGCATGACGCATCAGCTACCCCTGTTGGGTCGCGTTCAATTAAAGTATACTGTTGTAAATCAAGTGCTGTTTGTACTTGTTGTATTTATCGGGGTTTGTGAAGAAAGAGCTTATCGAGTGCGGGTGGGTGATGTGTTGCTTTAAATTGGTTAATTGTACATGAATAGGACACAACTGGGTTCTACAGGGTGTAAAAGACCTCATCACGAAGCCGTCAACCAAGCATTCTGTACATCAAACTAAGTAACTTTATGCAAAAATTGTTGCTGGGAAACGACTTTTTTTTTGGGTGGAAATTCATGTTTTGTGGTAAAACTTAATGTAACGTACTCAAACCATTGTGCTGATGGATGGATTGAATAGTACGGGGCTACGGGGGTCGTGGAGGTGTTTAAAGTAAAAATCTTAATTTCAAAACTTGTATTAAAAAAAAAACTTGTCAAAAAGTTGGAACTTTGACCCTCAATATCTCCGTAACTAGAAGGTTGGTGTAGAACAAAAAAATGATCGCAATGACAAGGAGAACAAGTGCCTTTCGGCTTCGTTAGGAGGTGTTTTACACCCTTTATGTATGTAACTCTATGAAAACGCTTTAATTATGTCATTATAAGCCTCTATAGATGTGCTTTATAGTCTCACTGCAGCGCAAAGGCCTCCCTTCCATCCTTCCACTTCTCGCGATCTAGTGCGATTGTAGGTCAATCCTTTGAGAAAGAGTCGTTGTCGTTTCAAAGACTGAAGCAATTTGTAAATAGTGCTGATGTGGCGACGATGATGGAGTCTACGTTAGTGTCAGAACACACGCTACCGTTCGTGTTCATAGGCAGATCATCAGCATCATCAGCCTGTTAATGTTCCCACTGCTGGGACGCAGACCACCTCTCTATGAGAGAGAATGGGCTATAATCCACCACGCGGGCCCAGTGCGGATTGGTAGATGTCACATGTCTTCGAATTTTTTGGTTCTAGGACATGCCGGTTTCCTCACGATGTTTTCCTTCACCGTTTTGAGAGCAGTGGTGATGGAATGAATTACACATAGTAATGCGCCTGTCTGGGTTCGAATCCACGACGGCTGCAGAAGATTGTAAAAATATACTTGCATTGTATAGATTCCAGTTCTTAGTATTATATAATTGCATAGCACATGTGTGAGTACTTTGTACTGTTCAGCCACCATTTACATTTATTTATCTTTCATTGACTTGAATATGCCTTGGTGACTGAGAGAATGTCATGCTCACTTAAATGTCTCGCTGATGGTGGCGGGTGTGTCGGGTCATTTAGTTCCCTTCAATATGGTTGAGTTGAATGGCGCCGGTACATGCGTCATGTCTGTGAACGGGCGCTGTCAGTTGGGACTGGTCATCTCTTAGCTGCCAAGGTTCATTTTAATTACTTTATTAAGGAAAAGAAATGAGTAAGCTTTTGACATAAATTCCAATTTAAATATTTCTAGACACCATAGCGTTGACATTTTTCATTGGTTGTGTTTTATTGTTAGAATGTATGAAACAGCAGATTTTTTTCTTAACCGAATCTATGGCAAACGTTTGTGTCACGCTGCCTCGAGATCTTTTCCACCATATTTAGACTATATTAATAAAACTTCTTCGAAATACCCTGTGCCAATTCTACAAAAATGACGGGCACTTGTGACTTTTTAGTATTTATTGCACGAATGGACATTAATTTTGAAAACATACTTCATCTTGGTATGATTGTCTCATCATCATCTGCCTAGCGTTTTCCCAACTACTACTTTGGGATCGGCTTCGGCGACTTAGTCTAACCGGATGCAGCTGAGTACCAGTATTTACATGGAGCGACTGCCTATCTGACCTCCACAACCCAGTTCATACTGGGTAATACGATACCCCTTTGGTAAGACTGGTTGTCAGACTTTTTTGGGCCACTCACTACCTGTAACGACTGTCAAAGATGGACAAATGACAGCCGGGACCAACAGCTTAACGTGCTTTCCGAGGCACGGAGAAAACTCGGTATGTAAGAGTGGTCACCCATCCACAGACCAACCTAGCCAAGCACGGCTTAACCTAAAGATCAATCCGAGTGGCTGTTATTATAAAGCCACGAGCTCCTCCATCTGATTGTCTATACAACTTATAACACGCTTTTGTCCGTTTCCGATTGTCCATCTAAGTTCAATCTAATCTCCTAAACAGCTAAGTGGATTCTGGTGCAGTTTCCACCACCACTCAAGAGTTTTTCGAGCAATGTTCGAGCTCCGGCATTAATTCTAGGTGCGGAGCCGCCATTGAAAGATAAACATCACATCAGCTGTGTTCGTTCCCGCGCTCAAACTGACGCGAGTTTGGCTATGACTCGTTTGACGTATCGCATGAGAAGGACAGAAGATCTTCTCTTAATGTTGAGTGAAAGGGACACCCAATAAGAGCATTTTTCTTGTAGTATTCTGAGGCTGTCCCTAGTTTCCGTAACTTTAATGCACTGCATTTTGGATAGTAGTCACAATTTGCCGATCTTTTAATGACAATGAAACCTGCTAAAAATAAAGCATATTAAGCTTAAATTCTAATCAACCTATAATATGACACAGCCTCCCCTCTGCGAGGCCGTAATCCACCACGCGGGCCCAATGCGTGTTGGTGGATGGCACATTTCTTTGAACTATTAGATAAAAGACATGTCGGTTCCCGCACTTTGTTTTTCCTTTAAATGTTGAGTGCAGTCTACATTCTTTTGCCCTTACGCCAATTTATTTGGGATCGGCGCAACATGTTTTGTTCTTTCATACACGTTCTTCTCTATAACTCGTCATCCTACAGACACCTCCTTCCTAGCAGTATCATCCTTCACATCGTCTATCCATCGTTTCTTTCATCTTCCTCTACTCTTGTCTCCAGTGGCGATGAAATAATTTACATACCTAAACCCATAAGTTGTCCACTGGGTCAACACTGCGATCATAATTATCGCAAACATCGTGTATCTTGAATAGTGTTACTTCTGCGTGAAGTTATCTTTTGTGTGTTAATCCCGTTGCTATGGTTACTTCCGATAGAATACCAGCTCGTGACGTCATACGGAGAATGAAATATTGTTCTAATGCGTGACCCAGCTGAATTACCGGTGATAGTTCCAACAGTATAGTTCCAGGTATTTTGAAACACCAATGTTTAAAATTTGTTCGATTGATGAAAATAATATCTCTGACTGACTTAATAGTTGTGATACAATAATTTAAATACAGTAAAACATCACGCAACATTATGGAGTAATAGTTACTGCAGGTGTCGTACTGACAATTCGCCATAGTGCGTGAGTCAAGGTCCCTTTGTAATGCAAGCCCTTTGTCACAAAAAAGGACATCAATTAATTAATTTACAATCAATCAACAATTTTTTTTGATTAAGTAAAGGAGGTGTGCGAAAATCTGGTAATGTTTCTGCTCAGCAATGATCTGGTAATTTTTAACTTTAATCCGTAAGATCTTATAATAATCGCATTTGTTTTATATTTCCCCAGATTCTTGCATCGATATTCATCCCGATCTAGCTTCCCACCCCCGCAAGAAACGACACACTCCCCACCTATCAAAAATAAAGCCTCCAGTATAGAATTAGAACAAGGAATTCAGAACAAAGCTCCGGCACATCTAGTAGAGCACATCTGTGTCAACAATAAGGCATAAGGCAGCATCTGTGGGCCACAGGTGTAGCTTTACGTATAAATTGTAACAGGGAAATTCCAATAACGTAGGGCTCCGTGGAGATTTAGTGGGTACGACACGCTGCGGTGCGGTGATGGATCGGGATTGAGACTGGGTTATGGAGAAATCGTTGTTGAAACTCTGGTTATTTTACTAATAGTGTGGATTTGACAATAGGTTCGTCAAATCAAAAACAAATATCTCACAATTTAGGACCCATTTAAGATAATATTTTCCTGTGTCCTAGACAACTGGGTTTATCCCAATTGTTATCGTCCCTTTGACTTTGTGACTATCGTCCTTGTTTTGTTCTGTCTCCTGCTGATATGGAAATTATATGTTTTTCCTACTCCTGCGATATTCTTTTCTGATTAATTTTGTTGCGGAATCCAAGACAGTTAAATTGTTTCTCTGGGACTTCGTCGAGCTTCATTGTCTCGGCGCTTTACTGATGGTTGCCACTGCTGATTCTGGCTTTCAGGAGTTGCAGTGGTTTGGGAATAGTGAGGAGGGCTTGTCCCAAAAATAGGTTCCTCACCTGTTCTAGGGTATCTGGCATTAACACCTCTTTGATCTTGGTCTTCAGCTTTCAGATTTGATATTATCTAAGTATTTACCCATGTTTCAAGCATTTGGTAACGGTTTTTCTTAAGAGTCTAGGAGGCTATTTGGTACAGGCTAAGTTTTGACCTCCATAATTCATAAAATATAGTTTTGGGCCTTTTTGGTTCTGGGTCGTGTGAATGAATTAGAGATTTTTTTTTCAGAGATCTACTTCACTTCAGTAGAATTTCCCAAAAGTGCAGCAAGAAGCATAGTCTTCGGAGTCAAGCAGACTCGGAACTAAGTAATTAAGTAAATTACGGCGGACATGTGTGTATAGTGATAATTCATATGTAACTTACTTTTTATTTGAGCAAATGTAAGGTATACGTCGCTGCCGAAAAGCTGTCAAAAATATCAAACAAATATTGACTCGCGATCCATCGCCGGACAAATGCATTTACTGAGGAAATCAGACGTCATTTGTTTGAGCAATTGTTAATTAATTACATTTCGTTTCAACTGTTACGTCACATTTTTTTTTAAGAACTCATTTAGTATTTTATCTTACCTTAACGTTTAGTTGACACTTCCCGTGACCCTAGGGCTGGCTTTTACCTTGGCCAAAGGCTTAGCTATGCCATACAGCGTGGTAACCCCGCCAGTCTCTTGGGGACATTACCAGTTGACAGTGTTGAGGAGGAGTTTTTTATACAATTACTAAATAAAGATTAGCTTGTGGTATTTTATCTGCAAAGTTAAATAAATAAGTTGCTGTATTCACCTGGGACCAATGACGTATTATATATAGACACGTCATGAACCAACATCGCGGCGCTTAAAAACGGCGAAAATACTAGAACTACTTATAAGCGTGAAGAAAGAGAAAGAAAATATGACACCGAACGGCGGGATGCCTGTTGCGAGAGGGAGATAAATACACATCTTCAGTCACGTCACAGGATTTATTAAATTATAAACAAACGTAGCGTCGCGCGACAGGTTGGTGCGTAACTAAGCGCGATGTGGCCAATTGGCTTCATTTCATGTTGTCATTTTAGAGTGCGGACAACGTATCTATAGTTTATATATCATTGCCTGGGACCGTTTAGTCGAATTTATAAGTGTTTTGGGTGGAGACCGCGTTACCCATTAAAATTAAATCAAAATAATCAAAGGATTTGGAAAATTTGGGTGATTAACTTCTCAGTTACGGACAGACAGATGATCTGACTAAAGACCGAAAAATATTCTATAATATGCAAAATAATTAATAATATAGGCATAATAAGCAGGGTGATGTAACTTTCAATTCAAATTGTTTAATTCCGCAAAAAACCAAATGGGTACTTTAAAAAACTTGCAATTGTAATTTCATAAGATAAAACCTGCATCAATTTTTTTTTTTTTGGCGTCTCGCAGGTCAACCTAAGAGGTTGTCGTCTGCTTAACCGGGCTATCCTGTGGGGTGCCTTGAGTGTAAGGCCTCCACCCAGGGACAACCCGGCCGCAACCTCTACGGAGTCTTTTCAAATAATTAACATTTCAATGCGTAATACGTCCGGGAAAACATATGTGACGTTTAATTAATCTTTACGCCTATGACCAGCAGTAGATGTCTTTCGGCTGAAAATGATAATGATTATGCGTAGGCGTATTAAGCCAACACATTTCTACCTCTGCAAGGGACCGGTCAATGTGGCGACACTTGGGGGAGGCCTATGTCCAGCAGTGGACGTCTTTCGGCTGAAGTGATGATGATGATGATGATTTCTACCTAACTCCGTTTTTATTTCAGCCCTCGCTACGTCCCCGGGTCGTGTCGCAGTCGTGCCGGACAGCTAGAGAGCCATCAATAATATAAAGGGTTACATTCCGTGAATAGACTGTCGAGTTATTAGATTTTTTCCTACAGAAGTTATGGCAATCGTATTTTCTTCACTTCAATTATACTGATGTAGGTCTATCGAATTGTCCCTTCGCGTGATTTAATATTACTTTTGTGTTTCCATCCTGGGCATTAAGGATCTAAGATTTCTAAGCTAATATTTACTCGAAAATACAAAACATATACTTATTGCAGAATATTGAGTTCCAGGAATAAAAAATATAGAATTATTTAAACACATTGTGTTAAAATGCGGTTCGAAGTTTTCTAAATTTAATTAAAATGCACAGAATAGTTATTTATATCTGTGCTGTTATGAAGTAGGTAATCGCATAGATTTAGACATTAATTCTATTCTATAAGTAAACCTATAGATACAGCAGGCCACACGTCAGTCGCTCTGAGCAGGTTCACCAGCCTAGCTGCAGCACTAAGACTATAGTCGAAACTGTTGTCGGACTGTACAAAGAAGGAAGACTAATACAGGATATGTTGTTAACATTCGTAAAGTTAAATACACAATCCTCTTGATTCGCAAAGAAATAAACAAAAATATTCTTATAAATACTTAATTCATCTATTTCGACATCAGGAACAGTGTACTACAGGCAGAATATATAGAAAAAATAATATTTTACATAAATTATGCTTGCAGCCTAATAAAAAAAAAAAAGGTGGGTTAGGTTGTACATAAGTACTACATACACACATCAAAAAAAGTTTGTGATCACTAGCGTAAGCTGATATAATTTTTTAAATTTAACTTTATCAAGAAAAAATCTTTGAATGTCTTTGATGTGTGTGTTTTTTTTACTGTTTTATATTCTAAATCTATATTTTTAAATAAATAATCTAAAAAGAAAAATAAATCATAATATAATCTACCGTATCAATTTTTTTTTATGTGTGTACTTATAAACGAAGACAAAAAAATAAAATCAAAATTTAAATAAAATTACAGTTTAAACTTAATTCAGCTGATGATCAAATCTGATTTTTTTAGCTGCTCCTATAAATAGCTGTCAAAGGAACAGCATACCCAGCAACAGTGACAGACCAGAACTATACTGTAGTGACGTCACCAGGCGTTCGGTTACATTGTTTTTGGCGAAATGGCGGTAACACCTGTGTCAACCGCGGCGCGTGCGACGCCGGCGCCGGCGCAGGGGCCCCGGTGTGTGGCTCACGATCTTTACTGTTTAACGTGTATATTTGTGGTAGATTTTTTACAATTTCGTTAATTTAATGTTCTTAAAAAAAAAATGATAAAACTTTTTTCGGTATTTTGTAGGAAGACAGATAAGAGCCTATACTACCTCAAATTAGCAACTCTATTTGTGGTGGTTCAAACTTCGTTTGAAATACTGTTAAAATAAAGTTCTAATCAGCTTGCACTACAAAGTGGTTGTTAGTGTTGTTACGTCAGTCACTCGGGCCGAATAGTGCGAAATGAGTGGTTTTTGTGATTTACAAAAAATCTATTGATTAGACTAAAAAAATAAATAACATGAGACCTGCTTTATAGTTACTTCATTTAGTATAAAAAGTTTCATGTTCTAATTTGAAGTATTTTATGATTGCCAGCGGTTTATTGTTCAGTTTAGAGGTAGGTAACTGGGATTTTTTTCTATCGAGAAAATTTTATGGAATCGTGTTTTCGCCAAACATACTTCACATTAATCCTCAACTTTACCATATATTTATTTCAAAATTAATGCTGCAGTATTTTAGGCGTAACGGAGGATCATGCTAAGCCATTTGAGGTATTCCTCCAAGGTTTTACAAAAAAGCTACTAGTAGCAATCTTTCTAACAGGTGTCATGTAAATTATCAAACCAATAGAGCTCAGAGTAAATGATGCCAAATCTGAGAAACCCACACCATCTCTGTTTACCATTGTTTATGGTTAGCGGTTGAGGTGTCGCTGTTGTTGGGAAACGTGTAGAGTTCAACCAGATTCTCTACTTAAACTGGTTAAGGTTTGCAGTTAAAGATGCGGTAGTTTAAACTACCATCCTTCCTTGTTAAAAGCAGCATCAGTGTCACATCCTGGTCCTTTTTACACCCACCAAGTCTTCAACAACAACAACAACAGCCCATAACGTCCACTGCTGGACATAAGCCTCTCCCATGGTGGGAGGAATTTGCCGTAATCTCCACGCTTGGCAGGCGGATTGGAGATCGCAGTGATGAAAGACTAACAGAAAACGCTGCTGCCCATTCTCTGGTCTATTGGAGGCGCAAGGTGTTCCGCCTCAGACATTAGTCGCCTTATACGACACCCGTGACTGTAATCGGTTGGTTCTATTCTACTCTACCGGATACCACACGGCTAATCACACCAAGTCTACAAACAGGGTTAAATGGCTGCGAAAAAGACCATGATTCTTTCACCATACAAGCCATATTTATCGCCATGAACCGTGATAGAATGTTCCTGACAACAGACATTTGGTTTAATATTGTTTTTGGCGGAAACATCTGCGCAAACACTCGGCGCGTGCGGCGGCTGCGTCCGCGCACTCGTGCACTGTCGCCAGTTTTGATGATTTCTGTTATTTGTTCTACTTGCTTGTTAATTTAGGAGTTTTACATAAACATGTAATTTAAACTCGAAAATTAACATGCTCTAGAAGCATCTTAAGTTTTTTCTTTCCCAAGTAAGATGCCATGAACAACGATACCATATTAGATTAATTATTCCTGGAACGAAAACTGAACTACGTATATATAAACGGAGTTGCTATCCTATGTGAATTCAGATTCATATTATAACAAGATTCCTAACCAAATTAAAGAACTACCAATGCTCCGCTTAGCCGTGTGGTATCCGGCAGAGTAGAATAGAACCAACCCATTACACTCATGGGTGTCGTATAAGGCGACTAATGTCCGAGGCAGAACACCTTGCGCCTCCGTAGACCTGAGAATGGGCAGCAGCGTTTTCTGTTAGTCTTTCATCACTGCTATCTGCAATCCGCCTGCCAAGCATGGAGATTACGGCAAATTCCTCCCATCATGGGAGAGGCTTATGTCCAGCAGTGGACGTTATGGGCTGTTGTAGTAGTAGTAGTAATGCTCCGCTTTACACAGATGGTTAATTGAGAATCCCTTCTATAATATAAAAGAATTCATTCGGTTTCAATTTAAATAATCTAATTGTAGGTAACAAAAATTTGCATGTCATTATGTTATGATTAAATATGTTAAGCTACTATACCATTGTAAGAACTTCTGTAACCATATTTATTGGCAAATAAATCTTTGACTTTGACTTTTGAACGTGAACCATTGATAAATAGTAAAAATCAATGCTTAATGGTTGGTTGTTTATGGTGGTGGTGTTTCATGGTCCAGTAAGGAGACGCTAAATAAAATGATGTCTAGCGACAGCCAAGAATTGGGCCGACACAGCTATGGACTACCGCGAAATTCGACGAGTTGTGATTCTGACAAATACAATTCAGATTGACAATGACATAAAGTATCGAAAGTCTTATGTCAATCCTGTCAATCACGTAACTAAGTAAGAATAGAATCCCAAATAGAATAATAAAAAAAAATTGTTGGAAGCCGTTGTAAAAATACAAAACGTGTCGAAATATAAAGGGTGTAAAACATCTCTTAACGAAGTCGAAAGGCATTTGTTCTCCCCGTCATTGCGATCATTTTTTTGTTCTACACCATACCTGGGAACCTTCTAGTTACGGAGATATTGGGGGTCAAAGAACCAACTTTTTCACAAGTTTTTTTTTAATACAAGTTTTTAAAGTAAGATTTTTTACTATTCAATCCATCCATCAGCACAATGTTTTGAGTGCGTTACATTGAGTTCTACCACAAAACATGATTTTTCACCCCAAAAAAAAAGTCTTTTCCCAGCAATATTTTTTGCGCAAAATTACTTAGTTTTATGTGCAGAATGCTTGGTCTTGGTTGACGGCTTCGTGATGTGGTCTTTTACACCATGTATTGTCACTTGCAAGTTGCACGTTAAGTTTCGACTTCAATCCCAGCTTTTAACTCACCTACTATCCTTCTAATCTATTTCCCTACATCATTCATCTCACCTCAACAACTACACTTGTAATCTGTTACCTATCCACCCCCACACCTGGTTTTTATTTAAAGCCCGCTGGCCGTTGAGTCTGGCGCGAAAGAGATGCATTTAGCCGCGTCGTCAACACGGCGCACGGCACACGGCTGTGCACAGCTGGGCTCTTAGCGTTATTTATACAATGGCGGATTGCGCTGTTAGTATGTTAGTCTGTTACCAGCACCGATGGCAGCTGTAATGGGCTCTGACGTAGGTATAACGTAGCCTGAAGTTGTTGGTGGTTATAGCTTATGAGGATATATTTATAATTGTTTAAGTTGCGAAATGACAAAACATGATGTATTTGTAAATGCGGAAACAAAGACCAACTTAATCATGGAAATTTAAGTGAAGATAATGTTCTAATTATGAAGGTCAAATTCCAATAAATCAGGAGTACAGGGATGGATAGCTCCCTTAGGGGTCCGCAAGGGCCGATGCCTGCCGAGGCTGCGGGACTGTTCGAAAGAGATACCGTGGCCCCGAAACACAAAGGGCGATGAAGGGACATGGATGGGTTTTAGTCAATAAAAGTCTGAATCTCTCTCCTGCTCCGCCCAGAGCGGGAGAAGTCATTTGATGATTTCCCATCCGAAAAAAACAAAGGGATGGAAAGCCTGCCAGCCCACGTTGGGCGCCAATAAATATTCTGGACTGCTAAGTAAAACCTTAGGTAAACATCTCAATGTGGTCAAATATGTAGCTCTTCTATTGCTTTCATTTCGCGAGATGTCTTACCAAGCTTTTCATAAAATAAAAATCCTAGCTGTAATTGTTTCTTATTTATTTCTCGGCAAAACTCGCCATTTACCTTTTATGTAGGTATCACCATTGACCACTTAATAGTACATTTTGATACAAGTGGAGAAAGTTTGTTATTGTAATCGAGGCGGAATTATAACTCCCGAGCCGCAGGCGAGGGTGTTTTTAAGCCGAGAATTGCAATAACAAATGTCCACGTGTATCAAACGACGTTTTTCAATACACTTTTGAAGAAATAAAATAAAATAACGAATAAAATTTTTGTCACGAACTATGAAACTATGATTTAAATTTTCTTTTTTTTCGCGCTTTGGTCTCGCCAGGTTGAAAGAGAGGCAATGGTATGAAGCCGTTAAACAGCCTAATATAAAAAATAGATTTATTTTATATTTTTGAATTCAGAACACAAACAAATGTTAATTTGTGTATAAAAGTAACTATTCGTTTTAAATAATCATGTTTATCTAGGATATTCTATTTATAAACACAATTTGAATATTCAAAAAATATTAATGCCGTAAAGACGCGTAGTGCTTTGCAAAAATAAAAATAAACATTCACCTCAGGCTATAGGCATTGAACCAATTTGGACTAAGTATAGGTATAGTTTATCTGTGGCAATTTTCATTCCCGCACACGTGCGGGAAAGTGGTAAAAATCGCACGCGTGTGAAATACATTGCATGTTGTACCTAATCGTAGTGCGTTATGGACCAGTTTTCGAGGAAGTGTATTGAAAAACATTTTACAGAATACCTACTTACCTAGTCCAATGTTGTCACCAACAACTTCAATACTTATTTCTACCTAAAACCTCACTACCCTCAAGCCCCGCGCAGTGCACACCGCTGTTCCGCATCAGCATCATTAGGTCCTCTCGTTAGGGTGCGCGTAATGGCGCGATTAGGAGCTCTCAGCTGAGCTCAGCACCTGTCGCACTAATTATACGATGATTTAAACGTTTGCCTTACAAGAGTTATCTGCGGAAGGAATGGGCAACTTGCTTATATACTGAGACCCATTCCTTGTCTCGTAAACTCTGAGGGTCCCAACTGTTGGTAGATCTTCGGCAGTCGTTATGGATAGTCTGAAGTCAACCAGACTTGCTTAGGAGTATTATTACCCATTACCTGGATTGTGAAGGTCAGATATGCAGTCACTCCATGAAAAGTACAGGTCTTCAACTGCATTCGGTTAGAATGGAAGCCGAACCCGACATAGTTAGGAAAAGAGAAAGCAATTGATGAGATTTTGTAACTAACTTCACTTTTAAGGGCCTCAAATGGCTTATCATGATCCTCCGTTACGCCTAAAATACTGCAGCATTATTTTGAAATAAATATATAATGGTAAAGTTGAGGATTAATGTTAAGTCTTATGTTTGGCGAAAACACCATTCCATAAACTTTTCTCTATAGAAAAAAAATCCAAAGTTACCTCCAAATCGAACAATAAACTGCTGGTATTCAAAAAATACTTCAAATTAGATCGTGAAACTTTGCATACTAACAGAACTATCTATAAAGCAGGTCTTATGTGTTTTATTTTTTTAGTCCAATCACGAGATTTTTTGTAAATCGCAAAAATCCACTCATTTCGCACTATTAACACTAACAACCACTTTGTAGTGCAAGCTGATTAGAACTTTATTCTAACAGTATTTCAAACAAACTTTGAATCACCACAAATAGAGTTACTAATTTGAGGTAGTATAGGCTCTTAATGCAACATGCATTTTGCAAGTCAGTCTCAAACGCTTCAGATCATAGACTACAAGTTGTCGTCACTTCAACAAGTCGACGTCACGCCGGCGTGGTAAGTCGGTGACAAATTTATCAAGCTCGCACCACGCCAGAGCAAACGGACTACAATCGTGCCGTAAGCTGCTCTATGGCCACTCTGCTGCTAAACGCTTATGACCATAGACTACAAGTCATCGTTACTTATCTACTAACCCTCACGCCGGCGTGGTGAGTCGGTGACAATTTATCACGCGCACCACGCCACTGCAAACGGACTC
The DNA here is from genome assembly GCA_905147715.2 of Xestia xanthographa. Classification (NCBI taxonomy): domain Eukaryota; kingdom Metazoa; phylum Arthropoda; class Insecta; order Lepidoptera; family Noctuidae; genus Xestia; species Xestia xanthographa. Next base: position 32,662,323 of record LR990644.1, read on the forward strand.
CAATCGAGCCCGTATGCGGGACGGAGCAGTACCGATGGCAAATTATAGCTCAACATAAAAGAGTAGAAATTAAATATTTGGGAACTAAAATTTTTCATTTTCTGGCAACATCTAAAATTAGTACTTGAGCTGTCAATTCTTCTCGATCGGTTTCTTTTTTCATTAGAATTTTGGTTTTTGTGTGTTATTTCTGAGTGTGGACAGGAAAACAGCGACATATCATGAATAAGGTAATTCGTGGAGGTGCCCGTGAAATAATGTTTAAGTTTTCATGCGGTGTTTGACCGAATTACAAGCTGGGAAGCTGCTATCCTACTTCGAAGATGTTTGCCATCGTACAGCAGATTTTACTGGTAAGTAACTATTGAAAGTTGCAGTAAACGTTAATTACAAACGATTATTACATTCAGGGAGCAAAATTTTCGATCTAAATAGTATTTACAAATTAGTTGGCTACCATTTTTGAGGTTATGCTAAGATAAACAAATACCCTTGTAGTTATAGCGCGACTTAACAACATTGATAGTAAGGCAACAACATTTAATGTAATTAATTGCGTATTACCAAATACGTTTTTTGCTATACCATATTTGTTGAAGCAACCGACTAATGGAAAGAAACAATTTTAAAATATTTTCACGTTATGAACATATTTGCGCGGGACTTTTTTCGTCGGACTGACAGCAGTTATATTATATATGAAGATAGAGCACTAATTTAAAGTTGTATCTATAAGCTTATGTTAATAACATGCTTTGTTTGTTTTAGGTGTTTCTGTAAGCACAGTGCGCAGAATTGTGCAAAACGGCGGGAAATTCTGGACTCCAGCTATACACAGAAAGGGTCGCCCCTCATAATATATATTTGAGTGAACTTGTAGTTTTATTACTATTACGTACCAAATCTATTTATTATCTATGAGGAACTTATTGAAAGCAATGAATTAATAAACATACTTATTTAAAATAATTATTTTCTCATTATTTATAGCTATTAGACCAATAATACTATTCAAGTATCAAGATCAGCTAGGTCGTACTAACTGGTTTGCCACCTGAGCGATCGCAGCGCCCTCATTTAATTTCTACTCTTTTGTGTTGCACTATAGTTGAATTATTTTGGGGTTACATTGCTATTGGGAGAAAATTTTAAGAACAATGGGTGATTTAATGGTAAGTTTTTAGTGTTCCTGATCTAATCAAAATAAATCCAATGTACCAGTCAAAGAAACAACTGTTATTCCCGGTCAAGATTTTTACTAATAGCATTGCTAAGAATAATAGATGTGAATATTCCTTTCATTCCGTAGTTACTCAGAAGATGGCTAGCTCAAAGAGGAAGAATACTAATAATAATAAAACCCCTTCAGGCATGAACTCGTTATTTAACTACCCATCCTGCCTCGCATGGCGCCACCTAAGGGGTGAAAATCCTATCTTTCAAGCTGGGAATAACCATACACAATTACACATCCAAAATTTCATTGAAATCCGTTGGGTTATACCTACGTGATTTTTATACCGGATGACTTTTTATCACTTTCCAAAAAAATGGGTATATTAGGTGAACAGAGTAGAAGCTTGTGGCATACCTAGTATTTTTTTTATTTTTTCCAAAGCTTAGAAAAAAATTGATCCATCACCAAAAAACGCTACCAATTTCAAGTAAACTTTTCATATTAGAACAAAGAAAGAGAAATTTTGAAAAAAAAAATGGAATTTCAAATCATACGCGTATGATTTGAATTTCGATTATTTAAAAACAAATAAGTATGCCATTTGCTTCTACTATTAGCCGTGTGGTATCCGGTAGAGTAGAATAGAATCAACCCATTACACTCACGGGTGTCGTATAAGGCGACTAATGTCTGAGGCAGAACACCTTGCGCCTCCGTAGACCAGAGAATGGGCAGCAGCGTTTTCTGTTAGTCTTTCATCACTGCGATCTCCAATCCGCCTGCCAAGCGTGGAGATTACGGCAAATTCTTCCCATCATGGGAAAGGCTTATGTCCAGCAGTGGACGTTATGGGCTGTTGTTGTTGTTGCTTCTACTTCGTTCACCTATTATTATACTCAATTTTTTTGGAAAGTGATAAAAATGTCATCCTGTATAATAAGAATTCCGATTTGGTGACAAATCTCACTATGTGGGTTGAAATAATCACAACAGGAAAAAAAAAACATCATCAGTTTCAATCTTCGTTATAACCAAGCGCTTTCTTACTTTGAGATATCAGCAATGTGGTGTTCACTAGAAACACACTCACACACTCACTAGGTTTAGAATAAAACCACCGAGTTATCAGTAAGTAGATGAACCAGTTCAGGTCGTTTTAATTAACAAGAAAAGTAAAAATACAAATAAATACTAGTCTTTGCGATTTTGTCTGCGGACGCTCCTCCGGCCCGGCCCGCATGTCTGTGATAGGCGCACAACTCTCGATCATGGGGGACAGTTTTATCTCGCCGGGACTGTTTACAGTAATCTACATTTAATTGCTCGCCATGCTGTGGGACTGGGCTCCGGGCTCAGGGTACAGGGGTACAGGGGGGTATGGTGCAGGTTGATTGTGAAGAATGAAAGATTAGGTGTGTACAGAGGTGTGATAATGATACACAAGTGTATCTACGTAGAGTCGCAACCTATACGAATATATAAAACTAGCGGACGTCACGCGGTTTCACCCGCGTAGTTCCCGTTCCTGTGGGAGGACGGGGATAATATATAACCTATGTTACTCAGGCTGAATGTAGCTTTCTAATGGTGAAAGATTTTTTCTAATCGGCGCAGTAGTTTTTGAGTTTATTCGTTACAAACATACACACACACAAAAATACAGATCTTTCCTCTTTATAATATTAGTGTAGATGTAGATTGAAGTGTCTGTTTGTAATTAAAAAATAAACAGTACTTAAAACAAAAAATGTCTTGATGTACGTTTATTCCGGATAATGTCCGAAATGGCTGGACCGATTTTAACGGGACTTTTATTGGCAGATAGCTGATGTTGTAAAGAATAACTTAGGGGTAAGTACTTTTATTTTAGAAAAAAGATTAGGGGTTAGGAAGTAACATTTTTATAATAACTTCGGGCGAACAAACATCATTGAGCAAAGCTAGTAATCAATATTTTCTAATACCTAGTATGTATACGTACATATTAATTAAAAACTATGCAATGAACTAACAACAAACTATAAAAGGGCATTGAAAAACTTCTCCTTAACGCTGTCAGCTGGTAATGTGCCCAAGAGACTGGCGGCGTTGCCACGTTGTATGGCAACACTTAGCATCTGGCCAACGTTACAGACAGCCCTTGGACCACGGGAAGCGTCAACTAGGCGTTTAGAAATTTCTTAATCTACCTATACAAGAGTTATGAAAAAAATACGTTTTCTATATACATTTTAAATTCCTCATATCTCGTCTTTATATCATTGTCCTTTCAAAATATATGTTTGGTTGTTTGGTATATTCTGTAATCCGATCGAAACATATTTTTGATTTACAAATTATTTTGGTATTACGTTTGTATGAACTAAGCATGCTCCACCGGCCTCTTAATATTTTTTATCTTGTCAAATGGGGGGGGGGGGAATGACTGAATTTTATGAAGGCGATGATTAGCTTCAGTACCCGTTTCGTTAAGTTAGTTATTTTATTGGGAGGTTTCATAATAGACCTCGATACCTCAATAGAAAAGTAAGTGTTCTACATAGCTCCACATGTGGGCATGCCCGCAGCGTTGAGTCTGATAAACGACTTGTATATTATGTAATGCGTCACACGTTCTATCACTCTTTACTTTATTTCTACATAAACAAAATATAACCTAAATATGTGGACAAAAGATTGTCCTGTCGCCAAGTTGGTTGAAAACGCTTCGTAGACTCTCTTAACTTTTCTTTTAGTTAAATAATTAGGGTTTATAAATAATTTGGATTGATTATTAAGTATACCAATTACGAATGTCAATTACCTATGGGTACAAATACTTACCTATACACAAATAAAAACTGCGCTATTAGCTAAAACCATAACTATCTGTACTAATAGTTTTATCCGCAGAGATATCATAAAGCATTTCCCTAATAAAACAATGCTGTCTATAATATAGAAGTAAATAACAATATTCGTCTCGACTCCAATACTAACAAGCATGCGGGGGTTATCGACACAAGCACATAGATTGCGTCATCACACAAACAAAAGTCGTTCCGAAACGACCTTCTATCCGTATCGACCAATCACGGCGGTCCCCCCGCAGTCGTCGCCCCGCAGTCGTCTGGCACCCCAGTTACTGCGCAAAGCCCGCACAGAAAACACGCGCCATGAAAAAAGATAGAATGTCCGAACGGCTGTCAGAATTACAAGTGTTCGAATTAGTAAAAATATACAAAGAATATGAGTGTCTATGGGATGTTACCAACGAGAATTATAAGAATAGACAAGTTAGAGACAATGCTTATAAAGAAATCTTGGAGAAATTGAACATTCCCAGGTTGAAAGTGTCCGATATACCGCAGAAAATCAAGAATTTAAGAACGTCGTATTATACGGAGTTGAAGAAGATTGAGAATAGTGTAAGAGCAGGAGGGAAGGTGTATAAACCTAAAGTAGCATGGTTCTCGATGGCTGACGAAATGTTGAGGAATATCTCGAGCAGCGCACTGTTGTGGAACCCAAATGAAGACAAAAATGTTGAAACTGTGAGTAGCAATCATCGATTTTGTAGTAAGGAGCCATCCTCTAATCACGTGAGGTTTTGCAGGTCAGTTTTTCACCCCCCCCTTCCCCCTTGGTACATCGTGAGGTTTCGCAGCATCACGTGTATTTCTTATTACCGAAAAGATCTGTAGAGTTTGAGAAACATGTTTATTAAAAAGAAAATGCATTGTCATTGACACAAATTCGCTCGCTCGTGTTTCTACAATCCGGTATTGGTAAGAAATATTTTATATGTCACACATTGTTTTTGTAACACGAAATAATACATGTGATTGTCATTCAATCCCATTCCCCCCATAGTAATTATTCGTGATTTTTTTGCTGACCCCCTCCCCCCTTTTCAAACTCCACGTGATTAAAGGACGACCCCTAAACAAATATCTTTGTGGGTATGGTGCGGGTATTTTAAATTTGTGTGTATATTTTTTATTTATGTGTACAATAAAGAATAAAAATATGATGGTATGTTACCTTTCGTTAAGGCAATAATAAGCTTATATAGTATAATGGTGGTGGGGTTCGAACCCAGATAGGCGTTTTACTTTGTGTAATTTATTTCATCACCACTGCTCTCAAAACGGTGAAGGAAAACATCGTGAGGAAACCGGCATGTCCTAGAACCAAAAATTCTAAGATATATATGTGACATATTGCCCATTCCCTCTCATTGAGAGGAGGCCTGTGTCCCAGCAGTGGGAACATTAATAGGCTGATGATGATGATGATGATAGTATAATGTAAAAAACCTGTCTCTTAATACAGAACGTCACTCAATACTCAAGCATTACTTAAAACTAGTTTCAACCAATCAAGTGGCTCGAATCTAGTTTCAAGTAATGCTTGAGTATTGAGTGACGTATACTGATATACGGGCCTAAGGCTAAGATCTATGGAGCGAAGTTAGACTCAGCTCAGCGTTTCATCCGAAAATAAACCGTATTGGTATAGACTTAATGTGCATATTCCTGCAAGCAACTGTAATCTAGCGTATCAAACGAATACGAACATTAAATTTACAGTTATAAGGTTCATTTTCCGATGAAGTGTACTAAGCTAAGTCTGGGTTCGTTCTATAGATATGCTTAAAAGTGTCACTGTTATCGTGACATTTCATGGTTTTCGAAAAAGTCTGACACATTTGGGTGCGCCTCATTTAAAAAATCCTATGTACTATCACATCCTGTACGTATTTTTTTTTTTTTTTTTTTTTTTTTTAGCCTGTGCTGTCCCACTGCTGGGCAAAGGCCTCCCCCAATTCCCTCAATTCCTGTACGTATACGGGGTGTAAAAGACCTCATCACGAAGCCATCAACCAAGCATCTGTACATCAAACTAAGTAACTTTACGCAAAAATTATTGCTGCGAAACGAAATTTTTTTTTGGTGTGAAAAATCATGTTTTGTGGAAGAACTCAATGTAACGCATTCAAAACATTGTGCTGATGGATGAATTGAATAGTACCGGGTCGTGGAGGTGTTTAAAGTAAAAATCTTACAATAAAAACTTGTATTCTTGTCAAAAAGTTGGAACTTTGAGCCCCAATATCTCCGTAACTAGAAGGTTCCCAGGTATGGTGCAGAACAAAAAAATGATCGCAATAACGGGGAGGACAAGTGCCTTTCGGCTTCGTTAAGAGGTGTTTTACACCCTTTATAGTGGAATGCGATGCGCTGCGAGTTGTGACCCAAATGCGTCGTTATTATTCTTGAACTTTCCGCTCTCTACGCTGCACGGTCGTGGGTTCGATTCCCATGTGATAAATGATAAATGATGTTTATTTTGCAAGTAGGTTTTTACAAACACTTTTACACGTCATTTTTTTAAACTAGATGGGGCCGGTGTTTCGTACCTGACTACTCTGAGAAGAAACAGCCGAAACAAACTCAGAGGTCATAGTCTCTTTTAAAGTCCAGACAATCTTGCTCAATTCACATGAGGACTATGCAGATTAGTGTCTGAGATGGTCTTTTGAAGAAAGAACCATACAGATTTGAGTGGACCTGTCCAGTCAGTGCAAGCATTTGTCAGTTAACGTGTAGCTCGACTTATAACTCAAGGAGCTCAACGAAACGACGAACAATACCAAAGAAAGGACATTTGGGTAGGTCGCTTAGAGTACTCAAACTGCCAGACAGTTGTGGGAAAAAATAAACAAAAAAATATAAATGTGACCCACATGGTCCCCACATTCACAATAATCATATAAAATTCATAACAAGTTCTATTCAAAAGAATGTAAATAAAAATCACAAAAATCATTAAGTCACAATGATGATAAAAAAAAAAAAAGTAGAATACTTAACAAAAATAAGTATTCATGTCAAATCAGTAAATGTCAAATAAAATAATAAAAAAAGTAAAAAATAATAAAATACATGTCAAAACATTAAATGTCGGAGTGTATAAAAAATAATAAAATACATGTCAAAACATTAAATGTCAGATTGTATAAAAAAGGAAAAAAAAATAAAAAAATATAAAAGGAAAAAAAAAATAAAAAAGGATAAGAAAGGAATAAATAATAAACAAGCGAAGTCCGAAGTTTCGACATTCACAGAGCAAATTTCATTGGAGCAGCTTAATCCCAAGCCTTTTTATCTTCGAGATAGTGATTAACATGATAGTAGGCTTTCAGGCACAGCTTCCGTTTTATAAACGATTTGAATTTATTTAGGCTTAGTGTTTGAATTTGGCTTGGAAGTTTATTGTAAAAACGTATACATTGGCATCTGAACGTACCCCCTATTTTTTTGAGCCTCGTTGCAGGAACAACAAATTTGTGTTTGTTCCTCGTATTTATGTTGTGGATATCACTGTATTTTTTAAACAAATTAATATTTTTGTGTGCGTACAAAAGGTTTTCATAAATAAATTGAGAAGGCACAGTAAGAACATTAATCTCTTTAAATTTTTGTCTGAGGGAGTATCTGGGACTTAATTTATAAATTGAACGAATTGCCCTTTTTTGCAAAACAAATATTGTCTGAATATCGGCGGCATTGCCCCACAAGAGAATACCGTACGACATCACGCTATGGAAATAACTAAAGTAAACTAAACGGGCTGTCTCTAAATCAGTTAACTCACGAATTCTTCTAACGGCGTATGCTGCAGAGCTAAGTTTTTTTGATAATTTGTCTATATGCGGGCCCCACTGAAGCTTGGCATCCAAAGTTATGCCTAGAAACACTGTGCTATCTTCCGGTTTCAACTCTTCATCCTTAATTAGTACAGTAGTTTCCACTTGTCTTACATGGGGTATCGTAAACTTAATACATTTAGTTTTTTTCTCATTTAGGAGTAGGTTATTGACATTAAACCAGTTAACGACTTTTGCCAGGGCGCTATTAACATCATCCGTAACTAACTGCTGACGTTTGAGTTTAAATAAAAGAGAAGTGTCGTCTGCAAACAATACTATGTCATGATTATCCTTTATGAGGTGAGGCAAGTCATTTATGTAAATAAGAAACAAAAATGGACCAAGAATTGAGCCCTGTGGTACCCCCATTCTTACTACGGATCCGGGAGATCTCTTCCCGTTAACATCAACTCTCTGAATCCTATTACTCAAATATGAAATAAGAAGATCCAGAGAGGCGTTACGGATTCCGTAGTGGTGTAGTTTCCTGATTAATGTTTCATGAAGAACGCAATCGAAAGCTTTAGATAAATCGCAAAAAACGCCCAAAGCATCGCATTTGTTCTCCCAGGCATTATAAATGTGTCCTAAAAGTTCAACACCGGCATCAGTAGTTGAACGACCCCTTGTGAAACCGAACTGTTTTGTATGCAATAACTTATGTTTATTGAAAAAACTTTGCATTTGTGCCAAAATTAATTTTTCAAAAATTTTACTAAAGGTGGGTAGTACTGAAATGGGTCTATAATTAGTGGGGTCTGATGTACTACCTGATTTAAACAATGGTATTATTTTACTATATTTCATTAAATCAGGAAACTCACCATGGTCAATACAATCGTTAAATATTACAGCTAATGAAGGAGCTACAATGTTTATAATGGATTTAGCAACGTCCACAGAATGACCCCATAGATCGGCGGTCTTTTTAACATTTAAGGTGTGAAAAGTTTTAATTATATCTTTACAGGTGACATATTGAAAATTAAATTCGGAATCACAGACTGAAACGTTTGCCCTAAGTAAAGACTCGGCAGCAGCAGCTGACGAGTTTAGCGATTTAGTAGTCGATACGGGAATATCCGCAAAGAAATTTTCAAAGGCTGTGGCAACTTGAGTGTCTGAATTCAAAATATTATCGCCAATAGCAAGGCTGTAGTCACTATTTCGGTTGCAAGACTTTCCCGTTTCGCTATTAATAATGTTCCATGTCATTTTAATTACATTACTACTGTTTTTAATTTTTGAACTCAAGTAACGTGACTTTGCTATGAAACAAACTTTTTTAAATAATTTAGAATAATTCTTAACATACAAATTAAATTCTACAGTGTTTTTATAAGTCCGCTCTTCATACAGCTCATAAAGTCGTTTTCGACTCTTATGAATACCAATGGTGGCCCAGTCGTTGAAAGAAGCGTTATTATTTACAGATATTGTCTTAGGGACAAATGTGTTTTCAAATTGTGTGCAATACATACTGAAAAAATCGTTATATTGTTGATTTGGATCATCATTAACTGACAAAAGTGGTAGTTTAGATAAAAGTTTAGTTTTAAAAGTTTCCAGGCGGTTTTTGCTTTTTGGATTAATAATGATATCCTTTTTAGTGACTGTCTTGTTTACATTAGGAATTGTGATCAATTGCCCACAATGATCTGAATCTATTAAGTTAATAATTGCTTTTTGGGTGGGTATAATATCAGTGTAAATATTATCTAGGCAAGTGGCACTAGTTGGGGTTATTCTAGTAGGCTCGAGAAATTTGTTTTCAAGATTGTATGACTGAAAAAGGCTTATAATTTTTGTACATAACCCAGAATTTTCTAACAAATTAATATTAAAATCACCACAAATGATTATGTAACCAAGATTGTTTTCTATTTTAAAGGGACAGGTTTTAATGTTATTATGTTTGACCGACTATCATTATTCAATTGTCTCTTTTTACAGGAATCAGAACCAGAACCACTTATTACGAAAACCATAAAGACGCATTCACCACAAAAAATAATCGGAACTTTAAATAAAATAGCTACAGGAACTCCACAGACCACATCTTCCCAAAGAAATGAACCACAGATTAAATATTATGAAGACGATGAATTTGACGTTTACGGCAAATACATAGCAATGAGTCTACGATCTATGCCTGAGGAAATGTCAATTATAGCAAGAATGGAGGTACAAAAAACTATGGCCGATATTCAATTAAAGGTTTTAAGGCAAAAAAAACGAGATACAAATCCACATGAAGATGGTCCTTCCACTTCTAAAATGGAAGAAGATCCTTTAGAAGACACCGTAGATAATGCAGTGGAAATGGAGCCGGATTTCACGTTAAATGTCAAAGTGGAAGAAGACGGAGATTTATAAAGGGAAGATGAGGACTTTTATAATACGTACGGTGATACAGTTCCTTCACAGTTAGTAACCCAATAAACACCTTTAGGTAATGAAAATAAAGTTTACAGTTATTTGACAGATTTGTCAGTGGCAGGAAGGGGACAGTAACGGTTATAAAGATCACAGTCAAAATGACACTGATCCCCAATTAAGAAGTAAACTAACCGTGATTGAAAAGAACTTTAGATGTGGTAGTATCGATCAATTTCTTAAACGCAACTTAATTTAAAGAGGTTGTTAAGATTATTGCGCAAATTGTACTTTAAGCTACCTTGTTAAAATTTAAAATAAATGAATAAGATTGATTTTAAATGTAGGTAAATTATCTATTATTTTATAACCCACGTTGTTGGAAGAACATGACTGTATACTTCTGTCAACGTAGAGTTAGACAGTAGTTGAGCATTAGCATTCTGTCTTGTGCGTTACAGGTCGCGACTTCGATTCCCGTCAAAAATTTCCGTGCCATTACAATACGTAACACAAGTTCTAGTATTGGGTAACGTCATTAAAAAGAACGAAATATGTAGTAGGTAATAAGTCATAGCTTGTTACCCAATTTCATGATTCTAGGTCAACGGGAAATACCTATATACCCTATAGGTTTTGAAATCGCAAAATATGCAACATAAACGGTCATCTCTTTTGATAACGTTGACTTACAATTTTGTTTTATTGAACATTTACTCTGAAGTACCAAGTTTGACAGCTTACCTCGCTGCGCTGCCATCTTTACGTGGGCTTAGTAGATATAGGACCTATTCGTAAAATGGCTTACGGCGAAAAAAAGGACACGTTCTCGGAATGGCCTATTCTTCAAATGACTTGTTCTCATAATACCTCATTCTGTAAAAGACCTATTCGTTTAATACCTTATTCGTGTAACGACCTATTCTAGAAAGGACTCAAGCTTATTACACTTCATTTATAAAATACGCGGAGAGTCCAAGCATTTTGATGTCATAATTAGAAAAAGCTTCATTGAAAACCAACGGCGAAACAGAAAAAACAAAGATATATTATTTGATAAAAAATATAAAAAAATATTGAAGAAATTACAGACACACGAAATTACTGTGGGGCAATTCTTCAAAGAAATTATATATTTGCAACTTTTAATGTAAAAAATCTACTATTTAATAAGCAGATTTCAATTTACGCATGCCAATAATTGATATAATTCTTAAATTTGTACCTTTCCTTTAAATTTTGTTGATTTTTATTAAAAAGATAGTAAATGAAAGGTTTTTTGTTATTTATACTTATACTCGCATCTTTCATTTAAATACGAATCATTTCACCTTTATGAAATACTCTGAATTACTGTTATTCACAGTTTCATTAACGAACATCATCATCCTCCTGCCCTTATCACAATTCGTTTGTGGTCGGCGCAGCATATCTTCTATCTTCCATACTTCTCTATTACTCGTCATCTCATCAGACATTTATTTTCTTCCCATATCATTCTTTATATAGTACATACATCGTTTCTATGGCCTTTCTCTACTCATATACCCATCCACATTTATACTCAAAACTTTCCTCACGACATTTTCCTCATCCCTCCGCATCACATGCCCATACCACTATAATCGACTACTACACAACTTTTCATTCACCAGCGCCACTTTCAAACTTCCACTCCACTCATTTCTAATTTTATCCATTCACGTAACACCACACATCCTATCATTAACGAACTCTTAGAAAAAAAATAGGGCATACCGAGAATAGGCCTTTTTAAGAACAAGTCTTTCTGCGAATGAGTCCAAAGTAGAATAGGTTATTTCACGAATAGGGCATTTTCAGAATGAGGCATATTGCGAATAAGTCCAAAAACGACTGCAGGTCATTTTGCGAATAAGTCCAATGTCTACTAAGCCTTTACGTGACACTAACCAATTATGACATCGGCTCAATTTCCAAAGAGGAGAAAAAAAACCTATGCCGGTCTCTACCCACCCATCAAACCAAAGCAACCTCAGGTGTAACAGTATTGTCATTGAATTAGCGAGTCCATACGGGGCCCGCATGTTGTCGCCGGTCGCTATTGCAGAGTAACAGATAAACTTGTAGCGAGGATATGGGGGTACCGTACCGTGCCCCTGTGCGGTTTGTACTATACTTCTTTAACCTTGCTTAAGGTGGTCAGATGAGTAAAAAGGGGGACCTTAATATTTGTTGTGACGGCGCGGCGACTCGAATAGGAAACAAATCTATACTAATATTAGAAAGAGGTATACGAGTATTACACGAAGGAAACAAGTGACGAGCGCGTGACTGAACCAGCGAACATTCATATTGTAAAGAAAGTAAATTTAAAAATCCCACGTTGATCTCTACCAAACCTTACAAAAATTTGTCATGTTTTGTTTTATTTATGATTGTCTTGCGTCTAGAGAGTCACTTAACGCAAGACAGGCAATAATGTGACCTATTTAATAATATACCTAGGTAGGTATTTGGTGATACTAGGTCTTTAGAGTTGATAATATTCACATTATTCACCATGACATTACCTCACTGACCCATCTAATGAAAGAATATTCAGAATTCCATGCACACCGGATCAAGAAACACCAAAACACGAACATAAACATGTTTGTTAATATTGAGGGTAGTTCCATGCTCTAAGTGGGTGCGCGGCAGGGCGGGGGTGGGGGTACAATTAATCGCTGGCAGGCATTAATCATGCGGCACACCTGACAGTGCTCGTCTCCGCGTGAATGAGAAGAATTGCATTCGAATTAAATTAGGTCATTGTTAGATTGTGACGTAGATCGTATAGCTGTTTAGAAAACCGTTGTTTTCTGGTTTCTACTTCGTTGTCTAATAATCATGAATTGTGGTACCTACGGTGTCCGGAAATACTAAGAAATGTACATAGTTGTGTAAACTCACAGTGAAAAATGTATGAAAATTAAAGAGTAGAACAAATTAATTTAATAGAGCATGGGGTTGCAAATCAAATAGCCATTATATAAATCAACAGTCAGTTCAATAAAAAACCCTTGAATTTTGCATAAAAATAACACTGCTTCATTCATTTTCTAGTTGCAGAACATGAAAATATTAAATTAAAAAACAAAACACGTCCACAACACTTGAAACCAACAAACCAATTCTCAATTTGAAAATCAAAACACCTGACTTTGTTATCTGGCCTCCGCTTAGCTGATTGGTTCGGTTTTAATCAAACTTTTGCGCGGGAACCGCTGCCGCTGACAGCTCGATTATGGCGCCAAACGGGATTGCGCTTAAACATACTCGATTATGACCAAAAACTGTGTCGGCCATGTCACATGCATGCTTTCTTTGTTCTTTGTGGTTTTTATTTTGTTGTTTAAATGTGGCCGATTTTTGTAACGTCTCCTGTTTTTACAGAAAAATAAACAAAGGTAGACGCACAGGGCCTGTTAGTTGTCTATTTATTGAATTTAATTTTATAGTCTTTCAAGTCTTTGTCTATTTTTCGGATTCAGGAAGACTAAGGGTACCTAGTCCTACCTAACATAACTCGATTTTGGAAAAAAAAACTGTGTCGGCCATGTCACCTGCTGTCTATGTTCTCTATAATTCGTTGTTGTTTTTTTGGGTTCCGTACCCAAAGGGTAAAAACGGAACCCTATTACTAAGACTTGGCTGTCTGTCCGTCTGTCCGTCTGTCCGTCTGTCCGTCTGTCTGTCACCAGGCTGTATCTCGTGAACCGTGACAGCTAGAGAGTTGAAATTTTCACAGATGATGTATTTCTGTTGCTGCTATAACAACAAATACTAAAAACAGAAAAAAAATAATATTAAAGGGGGGCTCCCATACAACAAACGTGATTTTTTTGCACTTTTTTGATAATAATGGTACGGAACCCTTCGTGCGCGAGTCCGACTCGCACTTGGCCGGTTTTTTTATTTTAATTATTTTGAGGTTTTAATGTGGCGTCTTCAATTTATTTAGTCTTTGTATAATGTCTACCCCATAGAATCTACGGGGTGGATAGGACACCCGACGCGAAAACGGTTACCACGTATTATATACCTACTTATTATAAATGATAATGATAAATGATGTTTATTTTGCAAGTAGGTTTTTCAATCACTTTTACACGTCATTTTTAGGGTTCCGTACCCAAAGGGTAAAAACGGAACCCTATTACTAAGACTTCGCTGTCTGTCCGTCTGTCTGTCCGTCTGTCCGTCTGTCTGTCACCAGGCTGTATCTCATGAACCGTGACAGCTAGACAGTTGAAATTTTCACAGATGATGTATTTCTGTGGCCGCTATAACAACAAATACTAAAAACAGAATAAAATTAATATTTAAGGGGGGCTCCCATACAACAAACGTGATTTTTTTATAATAATTGGTACGGAACCCTTCGTGCGCGAGTCCGACTCGCACTTGGCTGGTTTTTTTTAAAACTAGATGAGGCGGTGTTTCGTACCTGACTACTCTGAGAAGAAACAGCCGAAACACAGTAGGTACCTACATATAACAGTACCTATACATAATTCTGAGCCCCCCCCTCCCCCTCCACATAGAAACTGTTCAGCTTGCTCTTTGCGTTTTATACAATAGTCAATCAAATCACCTGATACGTACGACACTGACAAAATATTATAAGCAGACTTTTCAGAGAACCCTGGTTGTGCAGCCTTCATCATCAGTGTTCAGTCATTTACAGGGTTCTTTGTGTTGGTTTACTTTGATATATATGTTATAGTCAAAGGCAGAGCGCTCTCTCTGAGGAAAGGCGAATATTAATGTGTTTGAGACCTTTAGACACGATTGGAAATCTAGACTTATAGTTTGCCGCTTTTGTCATTTTCCAAAAAATCTGCTTTAGACAGTGCCACATTGGCCGTAGGGTCGCTTTTCTAATTGTGTCTAAAGCAGATTTTTTTGGAAAATGACAAAAGCGGCAAACTGTCAGTCTAGATTTCGTTTGTAAAACAATAAATTGACAGTTTTCATAGATTACCTACCTTCACATCAGCAGCTGTCATTCCTCCAAATAATCTACCGTATTTATTTCTCCCCTGTTTACGTTCTTCTTCTTCTAGCGTGTAAGTATCGATGGTAAAAAGTTCAAATGTACTTGGACAAAATACAGCTACGAGAACTTCGCTCGCCGTATAAGCGTTTGAGATCGAGCCGTCCATGAACCCCCATCTATACGTTAACGAAAGATGGTAACACTGACCTCTAAATTAAAAATAAGACCAAGAAGTAGCACATTTTCAGAACCTGCTATTACAAAATTAACATTTTTATTCTGCTAAGTTAATTATCATAACATATCTGTTGGATGTTGATTTGAAAATGGAAGAATAACAGACAGCTGGCGATTTTCCCGCGCTTCGGAGCCGTTGCTATGGTAACGTTAAACAGTTTGTTATTGTTCGAGTTAGCTACTTTTTGTGGTGATCTAGTTTTCGTTGTTCTTAATAAATATATTCCAAGTTAAATGCACGTTTTGTTCCTAACGGCAAAAAATTTACAATCGACTTTGCAATCACGATTATTAATCCTTACTTTTGATTTTCCTTCAGAGCAAAAGCAATGCCTAGCTCCTTTAAAAATGTAGGTGCCACGGTATCACTTGTTTGTGCAGCTTACTTCCATTAAAAAATAAAAAGCTATAAACAAACCCACGCTTTACATCAACAACAAAATGTCTGTGGCAAAGACAACCTTCCATACAGCCAGTCCCACTTTTAACAAGGAGGTATAGTACGAAACAGGTACGATGTATAAGCTATAATCCTTGCTTAGGCCGCTCCAAGTGTTGAGCCGATGGTCTGCCAGTGACAGCTCGATTACGCCCCCCGCCGCCCCCACCCCGCCGTACCGCCCCGCAACCGCACCACTCCGCAACTTCAGGCTGAATGTTTGCATTCGGTGTTTTGGGTTGAAAAAAAAAACTAAAATATGGGGTGGAATAGGTCAGGCTGGGCAGTGAAGGGTGTTTTGGGATAATAGGTAAAATGATAGATTGGTTTATTGATGGTTTATGTTTGGTCAACAGAGAATTGGCTAGGTGTGCTACCTATAAGAAAATTTAAAATACATTCATTGTCATTATAAAACGAAAGTTCTGTAACAAATATTTTGTTACTTACCATCTGGTAAATATAATCTTCTATATTTTAAGGCTTTTCCGTTATTTCCCACGGGTATTATTTAAGGCGAATAAATAAGAATGTTAACTGGGCCTTCGTTAATGTAGCAATAATGATCACATTATTGCTACATTAACGAGTAGGTACTCAGTTTCTTTATATCACCAGTTGAGCTCTTGGAACGGTAGATAATGTTCCATTTGCGATTGATACTGACCAAAAGTACAATACATACTAAAATATTCAAAAAAAAAAAAATAGCTTCAAATTTCAATCTTAAATTTCAAGCACCATAATTTTGGGGTCAGAGCCCATTCGTCCCCTAAGATTCGCACCCTGTGCCCACTCGTCCCCTTGAACTTTTGAGGGGCCCATTCGTCCCCTGAAGAATATTTATTTTTATTCATTCTTCTAATATAAGTACAAGTATATGTGTATACTGCAGCTTGGTAGTCCTGGTACAGTCGCGCAGAAAAGGGAAAAATAAAAAATATAGTAATTCGGTAGATATCATTTTTATTTTAAATAAGATTAAGTTTAATAAAAATGCCTCTAGGCTCTAGGCATTAAGTCAGTCTTCAAAATAATCAACTTTTGGTTTCTTGTACATTTGTAAATATTTAGCAAAATATATGATAACTATAATATCTTTATGCAGTAAAATAAAACTGTGTAACTATTTAAATAAAATCCCAGTAATAACTGAATTTTAGATTAATTTACATCCAGTGTACAAACAAATAACCAAATATCAATACCAATATAACAAAAATAACAATTAATTGTTAGTACTTTGTAAAGTCAAAGAGATCTACAAAATAATGCAATATCACAATAACTTTGTATAAAAGTAATATAAAAAGTAAAATCAGTCTTTATCAACTATGTAAAACCAACATTTTTACTAACTACAAATACACAATGTCACAATGTCACAATGTCCTAGAAACTAACAATATACAACTCTTTTACAAAAATCAGCCTTGATTGACCATCATTTAAATCAACATTAAATATAAAATATGCAAAAAAATAGTCACAACACATATACATATTATTATAGTCAGTCAGAACATATATCAATAGTAAATAATCACTTCTTAATTTTTTTGTATATTTACCAACTACATACATGCAAAATCATAATAACTTAAATCTAAAAAATTATAACAGTACAAAAAAAAAAATACTAAAATCACAGTAATTATTGAAGACTAGATAAATCAACATATTTTTTTTGTATATTAACCAACTACATGCAAAATCGTAATAACTTACATATAATAAACTATAACTAGAAGTACCTACATAAAAATTGGCTACATGCAACATCATAATAACTTAAATCTAACAAACTATAACTACAATAACAAAAAATGACTAAAATCACAATAATTATTGAAGATTAAACAAATCAACATTATTTTAGTATAAAACTAATCTTATATTTGTTTTTTCATTTTAAATTTAAAAATTCTATAATAAATAATAAAGTGTAAATTCTATAATTCTGTGAATTACCATCAATAATAATACTAATCATATTCCAGGATTCAAATGAGATAATTCGATTCAATTATGTTAAAAATAATATTATTATAATATTAACAGTATTGTTTATTTCGTTAGGCGAACTTCATTTAATAAAAGACCAAAGACACATTGAACAGTCTCGTATTCGCAGTCACTTTCAAGAACCAATATGTCACCGAGGCAGCCATAACATACAAACAAAACACCGTATCTATTTTGTAACCCGTTTTTTTAACAAGCGATTCGTGAGACGAGAGACAATATTACATCGTAAGCCTATCGTCAGGTTATATTATTATCATGACGGATTATCATTGATCATAGCTCTTTTTTCAATGATCTGTTATGATTTATTAAATTAATTCCGTTAATAAACTGTTCACAAGTGTACTATGTTAACCGTTTCTTATGTAAAATATAGCTAATTTTATCTCAGGAGACCAATAGGAACCTGAATAGGTGCCGAATCTTTAACTTATATTGCATATATATTAGAGGGGACGAATGGGTACCTTAAAAATAATATTTTTTGTTAAAATATTAATTGGTCCCCTACCAGGAGACCAATGGGCACCTATATAGGGGCCGAATCCACAACTTTTATGCTGGGGGACGAATTTTAGGGGACGAATGGGCTCTGACCCTAATTTTGGTTTCAATAAATTAAAGCTAAGTCTAGAAAACATAAAATAATCCTGTACGATTGTCCAATTCGAAACAGCTTTTCATTTGCCACAACTTACTGCAATCAACCGCAGTATCTTGCCTTAGTATTAAAACTGCCAAGAACCCTCACCATTTGCAATTCCACCCATCAAAAACAATGGCGACACCTGAATCTTCGACTGTAGTTAATCAAACGTGTTGTAGGGGGCGAAAATTAGGCGGGACGTCGGGGGTGTAAGGGGGTGAGACGTCAGCTGTCGCCGTCAGAGCCAGCCGGCACCGCACTCTTAAACTTTTACATACACCCGATGCTTTGGTTCATATCTTGGGAGATTCAATGATGTTGAAAAAATTGGTGAGTTTGGAGCCAAAAATTGGCTTTTGGAAGTCGGACAGGCTGCCTATCAGAATTATGGCTTACCATGTTACATTGTAGGTTGTGGAGGTCATATATAGGCAGTCGCTCCATGTAAAATACTGGTATTCAGTTGCATTCGGTTAGACTGGAAGCCGACCCCAACATAGTCAAGAAAAGGCGAGGCAGATTGATTATGATCATTTTTTTTTCATAATATTTAAAGTATGGACTCAAAAATACTATTAAAATCATCACTTTTGCTTTACCGATTCTGATTTTTTATAGTTTTGATATTATGTATTTTAAGGCATGGGTTTCCCATTTTAAATATCATGTCATCACAGAGTTGGTGCCATATTGGTCCTTGGTGTTTGTAAGTTTGTATGTAGGGGGTCATCTCCGGAAGTAATGAACCAATTTTAAAAATTGCTTCACTGGTTGAAAGTTACATTATTCGTGAGTGCTATAGGCTATATTTTATTCCCGTACTCCCACGGGAACGGGAAATACGCGGGTGAAACCGCGGGACGTCAGCTAGTATAACATAATATGGAACTAAAAAAATAACTTTCGAAACAACGGTATGAAAGGTACACCTCTGCGTAACCGAGGCGTGCAATACAAGCGTGGTGTTACGTTATCGAAAAACAATAACAAGGCGTCAAACAGTTTTAAATAAAAAACGACTTCACAAAGCATAACAAAAAAAGTCCGTTGCGGTTAAAATATCATAAAATTGTTCAAAGAAAATCCTTTATAGCCTGAAGTTTCGATAGCAAGTCAATCGCACGCTCACTCCATTACAGAGCTACAGTTACTGCATATATACTCTGTGCCGTAACTTTAACTTATTTTAATAACTGAGCCAGCTGACGGCTAGCCTCCCCTTTAGTTTGCATTCAGTCATAAATCATTGTTTACTTTGATTTGTGAATTATTGGCAACTGGTAAAAAACTGCTTGATAGTTAGTAGCTTAGCTAATTAATTGTTTAAATCTATATAGAAAATGTTTAATTCAATAGAAGGGAAAGCTACATATTATATTTATTCAATAGAAAAGAAATTTGTATTTTTTGTCTTTACATTGATTCACAGAGCCTTAAACAGACTTAGTATGAAAACTAGCACAAGGTAATATTTTAAGTCCCTTAAGACATCCTAATTTGTGCATAACTAGTATACTTGTTCATGTTTTACCTTGATAATAAACAATAGTTTTTTTTTATGTAAATCTCTCCAACAGTTAAAAAAGCTTATGTTTTCTTTTGTTTTTATTTTTTAGTGTCCTATTACTTAATTTCAAGACAAAGGAGGTGTAAATGATTGTCACTCACATTGCCCAACCTGAAACCTCAAGGGTACTTATCGCCGCCACCCGCATTAAGCTAATCAACTAAACACAAAAGATATTAAAATAATATCAAAAAACTCGCCCCCATTTTTTCCGTAACATCGATAATTGTAATCCTTTCCCCCGGGGCGGGTTGTGGGGGTGGACGGGGGTGTTTGGGGGTGGTAACATCTGCGCCGCCATCCCTAGCAGGCGGCTGTCAACCGCAGCGGGGCCAAACCGTTTATTTATTTGAAGACCCCTAAATTGATTCGTTGATACGAGTATGTTCTGCTCATAATACTGGAGCTTTGATGCTGTTGTGGTGGTCGCAACAGTTATTGAAGGAGTCTTTATCATATCAGACGAAAGACGTCCACTGCTAGACATAGGCCTCCCACAAGGGGGGGTTTTGCCATAATCGCCACGCTTGGCAGGCGGGTTGGCGATCGCAGTGCGGTTGTTACAAAAGCACAGAGAGCGCTGCTGCCCATTATCTGGTAAGTCCCTTAGTTGCCTCTTACGACACCCACGGGAAGATATGGGATGGTGCTATTCTTTATGTCCGACACCATACTGACTTTATCGTGTGGTTAGTGCTTAATCTGGTGTCAGAGGTTTCATGCCGCCCATGGGCCTCTGACTTGGCATTACATGCCGTCGAGAAATATCTCTCAGGCATGCTGTGTGCTAAGTGCGAGTTTTTTACTAAAATTCAAGTAATGTGTCGACCGCGTAAACCGAGTTTACGTTACCATTTACGTCGTCGGTAATGACAATAGAATGCCTCTATGAAAATGACGTCCGTTTGGAGCAAATCGCTAACGTTTGCATGCTATCGCGAGTGCAAGTTACAATTTTGACAGTTTTGACAGCTCGAATACGAAACGCGAGCGTGAAAAGTTTTCACTTAAGATTTTGTGGTGAGAGCATCATGAGAGTGGTGAAATAACAAAGTAATTTAATTTAATTTCGTATTGTGTATGAAACTTACCATGGAATCTCGTATTATTTCGTTTGGACAATGTTTGAGACCGCAAAAGCACAAGATAAGCGTAATATAACGCCACAAAAAAGTAAACACGGTTACGTAAACAACAATAGAAACACCACCACAAACCACTCCGGCATTATTAGATCAATTGCTTAGATCTCCTCTAGATGCCTAAAAAGTAACAAACTTAGTTTTACAAACTTCACAGATGGATCAAGGTCACTCACTACACACCAAAATATATAAATCACACTAACTGCTCCATTTATGTCACCAGCATTTCAAATTGGGACGGGCTATAGTCTTTATTTTTAACAATAATATTCAAAACTAACACAAACTTTCGTAAACACAAACAAAAGTAATGACCATTGACCACAGATAAGTAATGTCGTCTAACTTCGTTCTATAACCACCACTAATTGAATGGGCAGTCGCTTAAATTATGAACACAAAATACGAATGTCAACTTATTTTGGCCGGTTATTAATGTACGCAACACAAGTTACGGTGAATTAACGCGAAAACGAATGAATGTATTCTAGGATCTCACACTCGCAAGTTAACGATTGTCGATGCGGCACTCGCACTACCTAGTTCTGACATATTACGCTAGATGGCGCTACCCCAGCGCCATACAAATTTGCCTAAACGTTAACGCGCTCGAATGTGGTGAACGAAAATAACAAATCTCACACTAAGCCCACTGGTTTCTTCACGTAATTTTCCTTCACCGAAGCAAGTGATAATTATACAATACGCACATGAATTCGATTGCAGTTCGACGGTTACACCGCAAGGCTATTACTGCAGCTATTGAAGGTGTTTTAAAGTTGTATTGATGACATCCAATACATACGTATTTGCACTATTAGCAAAATCATTGACAGTCATCATCATCGTGTAGTTAGTAATTATAATGAACGTTACCGTACCGTTACCTTGTTCATAAGAATTTCGCACGTGTCAAAGTTTTCAGATACAAATGGTTGAAACATAAGTGTACTTAGGACGGGACTCACGTTCACCTGATACTTTCTCCATGCGGGTATCGAGTCTGCAACCCTTATAATAGTCAAAAGTTAATCAATTTTATTCACTCACTTTGTTCATAAAGCAATCATCATCTGCCTAGCCTTCTAATAAGTTGAGGTCGACTTCCAGTTTAACCGGAAGCAGCTGAATTTGAAACATAGAGCGACTGCCTATTTGACCAATAAATCAACAAAAACCTTAAACACACTCTGAATCGCCATCTTTGAACTCAGCCCACCCCAAGAATCCCTCTAATTTCTTCTCTAAACTTATTCTCAATAAGCCAGCAACATGTCGCGCTGGTCGGCGACATATTTTTAAAGTCGCGCATAAAAATTCGCATTAGCGTTAAGCCTGACGATGTTATACGTTTTCCTAAATGAAATCCCGTATAACACGCCTCTCGCAGGCACATGGCGACCTACGCGGATGTAGGGGATGCTGGATGGGGTAAGAGCGTGGTGCAGTGCGTAGGGCGAGCGTAGTGGGCAATGAGGTCTGTAGCAGCTTTAAAACATCTCAAAGACGTATTTAAAAAGAAACGCATTTTTATAATCACTTCATTGGTCGTCTGTAAATCTGTTTGTGAGCGTGCATCGGCAGGTCAACGCCTTTGAAGAGAGAAGCAGGTGGCAGTTAGATTTAAAGTGTGATGACCTTAAAGCTAGGCCACCTCTCAGTTATATATCCTACAATGTCGTCAATGGTGTTCTGACATGTCTGTGTCGTCAAATGATGTTTATTAGTAGTGGTTCTTACAAACACTTTTACACGTCATTTTTTTAAAACTAGATGGGGCCGGTGTTTCGTACCTGACTACTCTGAGAAGAAACAGCCGAAACAAACTCAGAGGTCATAGTCTCTTTTGAAGTCCAGAGTACACATATAATCTTGCTCAATTCTCATGAGGACTATGCAGATTAGTGTCTGAGATGGTCTTTTGAAGAAAGAACCACACAGCCATATGCTAGCCATTTGAGAGCACATGAAAGAGGAGCTCACCAAAAGTCTCCACAACCACCCTAGAAAGCCACCGAATGCAGTCGCTGCTGTGGTCGAAATCGGCTAAATGGTATCATCATCATAGTAAAGTAATGTCATACTGTGTACATTAACCTGGGTCAAATGCTTTTTCTAATTTATTTTATTCTGTCATTAACAGAACCACATCTAGCGACACAAACTCAGTGTCGACATTCATTAAAATTTGCCAAACCCGCGGCGCCGTCGGCCGCACCTGACGTCGTCGACCCGCTCAGCTTGTGCCATATACATCGCCGCTTTAGCCAACAGCAGCCAACCGACGCACTGTACCAGTCCGCAATGTATGGCGTGTGCTGCAATAGCTAGCAACGTAAATATTGGCTCGATAAGGAGGCGAATTTTCGATACATTTCCATTGATTTTCTTTTCAGTTATGGTCGTAGTGGAGGTTTGAAGTTTTTTGGAAAGGTAGTGTGAACGATGGTAATTAAGGAAAGGTGTTGGTTGATTGGTGGGATGGTCATGTCTTTTTTTTTATTGGGACAAGCCCGCCACACTATTCCCAAACCACTGTAACTCCTGAAAGCCAGAATCAACAGTGGCAACCACCAGAAAAGCGCCGAGACAATGAAGCTCGACGAAGTCCCAGAGAATGAATTAACTGTCTTGGATACCGCAACGAAATTAATCAGAAAAGTATAGCGGAAGAGTAGGAAAAAAACCGTAATTTCCACGTCCCTCCATATCAGCAGGAGACAGAACGAAACAAGGCCAATAGGCACAAAGGGACGTTTACAACTGGGATAAGCCCAGTTGCCTAGCACCACGGATAAAAATATTAACATTAATGGGTCTAAGTTGTGAGCTGTTATATTTGATTCCAATAATAGGTATGGCAAAAACGCTTGAACACACGGAAATTTGTTCTAGTTTCTACAAGGTCTGTGTAGTAGGTAGGTAGTGGTCATGTCTGCCGTAGTCACGATGTGGAGCCCTGACACTGCCAGAAGGCGTCGCGGCAGACCTTGCAGGAGATGGCTGGTCGAGCTGGACAGAACCAGCGACCAGTGGTCCACATTAGCCCTTGATCGAAAGATTTCGAAGTCATGGGGAGGCCCTTGCCCAGCAGTGGGATGAGATTACTACTACAACAGCCCATAACGTCCACTGCTGGACACAAGCCTCTCCCATGATGGGAGGAATTTGCCGTAATCTCCTCGCTTGGCAGGCGGATTGGAGATCGCAGTGATGAAAGACTAACAGAAAACGCTGCTGCCCATTCTCTGGTCTACGGAGGCGCAAGGTGTTCTGCCTCAGACATTAGTCGCCTTATACGACACCCGTGAGTGTAATGGGTTGGTTCTATTCTACTCTGCCGGATACCACACGGCTATAGGATGAGACTGGCTAACAGTAATAGTTGCTTCATTGCCCTGTTTTTTATTACCCAGTAACACAAAGTTATCCTTTTTTATAAGAGAAACAAACATCGTGAAGTCTGTAGAGTAGTGATAGATACTGAACGATTCCCACAATACTTTCACACTTAGTGAAAAAAAATTACCTCTGATATTCGCGTTATAATAAGATTGGCTGCGTTGCTTACTACTGCCGAAAAGTCTGTCAAACTTATTGTGATCGTTATTTACATTTCAATAGAGTTGCTGTTAAGTTGCTGCAACTCGCAACATTGATCTTTAAAATTCGGTTTTTCCATTACAAACAATTAATATCACTCATTAACTAATACTAAGAAACCTGTCTATTTTAGAATCACTCCTCAGAACGGTCGTAGCATTAGGGTTCAGTGCGCGGGAACCGCCAGCTGACTGCCTGTGTTGATGTTACATTACCACATCGTAATGAACGCGGTTCCGTACATAGATAGCCACCTAACATTATTATACAACGTGTAACAGAAAGGGTGTAGTCATACTTAAGGGTGATTACTTTTTCGCGATTACGATGTTGGTCCCATGAAGAAAGCCGTTCAGTTTGATGGTCTGCTCTATACCACACCCTTAACGTTTTGACCGGCAGAGCATAAACGCACGCGCTTTCATGCCAAGTCACAATTTATTTCTACCCTTTTTGTCACATATTTGTGTCGTTTGGCTTACAGGGCACGCGCTTGCTACGTGTATCTATATATACAGGAAGTTTTTTTATCACTTTCCGAAAAAATGGGTATGATATAATATGTGAACGGAGTAGAAGCAAATGGCATACTTAGTTTCTTTTTTTGGGAAAAAAAAAAAAAAAACAATCGAAATTCAAATCATACACATAATGTGTATGATTTGAAATTCGATATTTTAATTTATTTTTTCAAAATTTCTTCAGTCTTTGTTCTAAATATGAAAATTTTACTTGAAATTTGTAGCGTTTTTTGATGATGGATCAATTTTTTTCTAAGCTGTAGAAAAATGAAACTAAAAACTAGTTATGCCATAAGCTTCTATTCAGTTCACAACATATAATAAAAACTAGTTATGCCATAAGCTTCTATTCCGTTCACAACATATTATAATAAAAACTAGTTATGCCATAAGCTTCTATTCCGTTCACAACAAATAATAAAAACTAGTTATGCCATAAGCTTTTATTCCGTTCACAACATATAATAAAAACCGGCCAAGTGCGAGTTGGACTCGCGCACGAAGGGTTCCGTACCATTATTATCAAAAAAAAGGGCAAAAAAATCACGTTTGTTGTATGGGAGCCCCCCTTAAATATTAATTTTATTCTGTTTTTCGTATTTGTTGTTATAGCGGCAACAGAAATACATCATCTGTGAAAATTTCAACTGTCTAGCTGTCACGGTTCATGAGATACAGCCTGGTGACAGACAGACGGACAGACAGCGAAGTCTTAGTAATAGGGTTCCGTTTTTACCCTTTGGGTACGGAACCCTAAAAACTAGTTATGCCATAAGCTTGTATTCCGTTCACAACATACAATATACCTACCCATTTTTTTTGGAAAGTGATAAACAAGTCATCCGGTATATGACTACGGCGGTTAAAAGGTTAATTATGACTAAACCTTTAAATAAGAAAGTGAAAAATTCCTGATGCAAATACCCAAAAACACTTTGCTCGACCTGGGAATCGAACCCAGGACCTCATGCTCATCAGTCGCACTTACGACCACTAAACCAACGAGGCTTTAAACTAAAGCTTTTAGGAATTAGTGCTATGCAATTGTTTTGAGCTTTCAACTGGAAAGCGCTTTTTATGTAAAAGAACAAAGCTACACTTACAGTCACTAATGGGTTGTGGGGGCGTTTCCAAACACAATTTTAACATGCATAAACAAGCAATGCCATAAACTATTATTTTCTCTATTATTGTACACCCGAGAGGTATGTTTTAAAGGGGTCTCCCTTGTTTGACCGAAAGGAATTTGACAAATTTTCACTTCCCAAAAAATGTTTCGCATAATTTCATTTGCCAAATGATTACTAAGCAAAAAATCTATTCACAAAAAATTGTAACGCAAACCTAATGTTTGGGAAATGAACGTTTAAACTATAACTTGTTTACCAAATAGTACTTATAACATTTTTTATTTATAATAACAGTTTTTACGCAAAATCAAATAAGCCAAATATTTAGTATCTTCCTTTCCTATTCAGTATTTAAAGTGGCACCAAATATCTCGAGGTTACAGTTTTAACCTAACCTAACCATTTTTTATTAAATAAGTAATTATCCTATTCTAAATAGTTCAGTTCCGGGTAACCTACTAAAAACAATATCTTTTTTCTATTAATGCAAGTCGTTTCTGGCAGTCGCCGGCCGCTGCCGTGGCACCGCTCGCTTCGCTCGGTCGGCTCGTGCGTAGTAGGTCACAGTTTTAACCTAACCTAACCTACCCATTTTGTTTAAAGAAGAAACTAACCTAATCTAAATAGTTCAGTTCCGGGTAACCTACTAAAAACAATATCTTTTTTCTATTAATGCGAGTCGTTTCTGGCACTCGCCGGCCGCTGCCACGGCACCGCTCGCTTCGCTCGCTCGGCTCGTGCGTAGGAGGTCACAGTTTTAACCTAACCTAACCTACCCATTTTGTTTAAAGAAGAAATTAACCTAATCTAAATAGTTGAGTTCCGGGTAACCTACTAAAAACAATAGGTCACAGTTTTAACCTAACCTAACCTACCCATTTTGTTTAAAGAAGAAACTAACCTAATCTAAATAGTTCAGTTCCGGGTAACCTACTAAAAACAATATCTTTTTTCTATTAATGCGAGTCGTTTCTGGCACTCGCCGGCCGCTGCCGCGGCACCGCTCGCTTCGCTCGCTCGGCTCGTGCGTAGGAGGTCACAGTTTTAACCTAACCTAACCTACCCATTTTGTTTAAAGAAGAAATTAACCTAATCTAAATAGTTGAGTTCCGGGTAACCTACTAAAAACAATATCTTTTTTTCTATTAATGCAAGTCGTGTCTGGCACTCGCCCGTTTGGATACTCCGAAATAAAATTGCTAATGTCCATTGCAAAAAAAATAAAATTGTACTTAATGTAAAAATATTTTGCATTAAACAAATGATTATATTAAAATAAAATTGCATTTTTTAATTAAATAATTCCCATAAAATCTTATTTTTGCCTATATTTTTTTTTGTCTTAACAAATCATTTCACCAAACGTTTATTGTCTAAAGATTGTTTGCTGTAATAAATCATTTGATTAAAGACCAAATGCCATAATGACTTTATACTTGGTAATATTTTACCAAGTAAAAATTTGACCAAATAAAAATATGCGTACTAAAATCATTCGAAAGATTGCAATGGTATAAAAAAAAGTTGCTAAAATTTGTTTGGGTAATGAAATTTTGTCAAAATCTTTTCGGCAAAACGGCAGGATCCCGTTTTAAAGATACTAACAAATAAATGCTTGCACTAGCTGGACAGGTCCACTCAAATCTGTGTGGTTCGTTCTTTTGAGTACTGGGTGATACTAAATAAACCCCTTTTTTTTTTTTTTTTCAGATGGGAAATCATCAAATAAATCCTCCCGCTCTAGGCGGAGCAGGAGGGAGTGTCAGACTTTTACTGACTAAAACCCATCCATGTTCCTTCATCGCCCTTTGTGTTCCGGGGCCACGGTATCTCTTTCGAACAGTCCCGCAACCCCGGCAGGCATCGGTCCTTACGGACCCCTTTTCCTATACTAAATATACCCCTTGGTAAGACTAGTTGTTAGGCTTTTGGAGCCACTGACTATCTGTAACGACTGTCAAAGATCGATAAAAGCCAGCCGGGATCAACCCGAGACACGGAGGAAACTCAGTATGTAATGGGTGGTCACCCATCCACGGACCAACCTAGGCTAGCGTGGCTTAACCTGAAGATTGACCCGAGTGGCTGTTATTTATAGCCAAGAGTTTTAATCACTAGCTGGTGCCCGCGGCTTCGCCCGCGACAAATTATATACTAAAACCTTTTTTTTTTCGGATTGGAAATCAACAAATGACTCCTCCCACTCTGGGTGGAGCAGGAGGGAGTGTCAGACTTTTACTGACTAAAACCCATCCATGTTCCTTCATCGCCCTTTGTGTTCCGGGGCCACGGTATCTCTTTCGAACAGTCCCGCAACCCCGGATATACATAAAACCTTCCTCTTGAATCACTCTATCTATTAAAAAAACCCGCATCAAAATCCGTTGCGTAGTTTTATAGATCTAAGCATACATAGGGACATTTTCGTAGATGGAATTACCTTCTTTAATTTATGTTAGCCTAGTACTTTTTCTAAGGTAACTTATCAATTTGTTTGAATTAGTAATTCTATAAAAAAATATTGTTATAATCTTGTCGTCGTGAACTCGTCCCAAATGAGCCGTGGGCTTGTGGGACGAGTTGATGAAAAATAGTACATTTTGATACAAGTAGAGTTTTTTGTTTTTGTTTTTCTAATATCCGATCTTTAAAATAAATTAATGTTATTGTTGATCACAATATTATTTCAGCTTACTGTACTCTGACTTTTGTTTTCTTGTGGTCCCAAAATACCACTCAAAAATATTTAAGGGGTATCCGGGACCGCGGTCCTGGTCCCGAAAGCCCCCCGACCCGGACAGACAGACGCGGCGGAGAACTTTGTTAAATAATTAAAAAACGATGAAAATAAACTAAAATAAATAAACTAACAACAAACTATAAAAGGGCATTGAAACTCCTTAACGCTGTCAGCTGGTAATGTGCCCAAGAGACTGGCGGCGTTGCCAAGTTGTATGGCAACACTTAGCCTCCGGCCAAGGTAAAAGCCAGCCCTTGGTCACGAGATTGATATACCTAGATAAATAAATACCCGCCCTGAAATTGCCAAATTTACCACTACAAATCAACGTTGAAACCCCTGACTATTCCTCTTATCAACCATCTGCAGTGCAAGTACGTAGCACTCGATTCGATACGATTCGATAAATCTGACAGTTATTCTCGATAAAACGAGTTTTTAACCAATCGAAAAGCCGGATTTATCGAATCGTATCGATTCGATCGTTATCGATTGCTACGTACTTGCAGTGCTGATTAGATTACCTAGCTCATAGGTTGCTAGCACACTCAGACCTTTTCAATCACACTCCACACCACTGTTCCCTTTATCTCCTCCACCCGTATATTATAAACAACATGCTCCCAGCACAATGCGTGCGTGTGACGGAACCAGCTGAGCTGTATTTTTCATCCCCTTTCACCCCCACCCCCTTGCACTGCAGCCCCAGTGTTCACCCCCTATATCAATATGGGAACACAATGTTTTAGAACGAGTTGACCAGAGAGTGTTGTAATGATCAATTGTTTGTGGTTTTAATGGTGTTTTGGATAGTGTAGATGTTTAGCTTTATTACATAGCTTTAAACGCGAGTATTATAATGCATAAAAGCATATGATTCAATGCAATAAACAAAACCAAAATATATATGATATTCTTCAGGATTTATGCTAGTTCCATAGTGTTTTGAAAACATAATACAACAAACTTTATTTGATAGAAAAAAATCACGAACTTATCTCTAAAAATTTCTTTAAAAGAGTAAAAACCATAACAAATAACCATGGCAAATAATTTTACAAGCAACATACTAGTATCTTAGTGTTTTACTTTTTTAGTCCAATCAATAGATTTTTTGTAAATTACAAAAAACCACTGATTTCGCACTATTCGGCCGCAGTGACTGACGTAACAACCACTTTGTAGTGCAAGCTGATAAGAATATTATTCTAACAGTATTTCAAACGAAGTTTGAACCACCACAAATAGAGTTGCTAATTTAGCTCATGTTAATGGAAAGTATTTTCATGTTATCTGTGGACCTATAGCAAAATCTAGATCGCATATCTATACTAATATTATAAAGCTGAAGAGTTTGTTTGTTTGTTTGAACGCCCTAATCTCAGGAACTACTGGTTGGAATTGAAAAATTATTTTTGTGTTGGATAGTCCATTTATTGAGGAAGGTTATAGGCTATATAACATCACGCTACGACCAAAAGGAGCGGAGCATAAATGAAAGATGTTGCAAAAACGGGGAAAATGTATTCCTTTTGTTAGCTTTTTCTCTCTTATGTGACGCAGACGAAGTTGCGTGGGTCAGCTAGTACTGATATAAACAAACTGTCTACATACCCTATTGATGGCAACAGGCTTGCCCCTTATTACATGGAATTTAAAATATAACAGTTGAAATGTGTGTACTATTCGGTACTCCACTGCCCAACTCTTAGGGGATTACTTGTCTGCTTACCTTATTAAGAAACTTGTGGCTACAATTTCTATTATTTTAGTATTCTTTCGTATAGTCTACCGCAGTGTATTTCAACCTGTGTGTCGCGACCCCCTGGGAGGTCGCGAAGCCTCTAAGGGGTCGCAAGAGGTCGCGAAAACTACTTCAATAAACAAAACAATAAAGCCTAGAAAGATAGAAATAATAAGAAAATGTTAACTAAAGGATATAAACATTTGTATGTTCATACAAATTAGCAAAATAAAAACCTAATAATACTCATCCATCTTATTGAGGTTACGCTTGTTTGTCATTAACTAATATTTTTTCATACTATGGGGGTCGTGTCATGAAAAAGGTTGAAAAACACTGGTTTAGCGAATAGCTCATGCCTTGTAGTTATTAGCCTGCCAGCAGGGTGGTAGCAAGGTTGATTGCCCAGTAAGCAATGGACAAACCTTAAAGTATCTTTTTATGAACAAGTCGTGTGCCTGATGAGGATTCAAATCAACAATAATGACGAATTTCGATCCCTTATTCAACCCTTTCATGGGGTGAATTTTCAAAGACCAGTTCTTAGCAATTTCTGTTGCCGCTATAACAACAAATAATAAATTAAAAATTAAACGGAACTCCCCTTACTACGATAGTACAGAACCCTTCATGCGTGAGTCCGACTCGCACTTCGCCGGTTTATTTTAGACTTCATCAGTGGTTTCGTTTGTCACATTGTCAGTCAGTGATGGAATGATATTATTTATTGTATTTATTTTAGTGCCCACCTAGTATTTCAGGAAATCGCCAAACGGTTGATCGACTCTTCACTTGACCAGAGGGCGGGCCTAGTTTTTGGCCAAAGGATCAGCATTGCCATCCAACGTGGCAATGCTGCCAGCCTTCTGGGCACTTTTCCTGTTGACAGCGAGGTGGACGAATTTTTCGACGCCCTGTGACCCTTTTTGATACTTGTAAATAATTTTATTTCTATTATAGAGTCAGTATGTAAATTATGTAAATATTATTAGTTTGTGTTTAATAAAAATTGTGTTTGTGGCAAAAGTTAACACAAATTAAAAATATCTACAATCAATTTAAAACCCAATTCCTCACCAAACAAATTCCTCTAACTCTCTCACCCGTACATGTATATTCAATCTCCAATAACAGAAGGGTCTGGCAGCAGCCCAGCTGCCGGTTCCCATGGCGCATGCTAATGCCTCGTTCCTAAGTGGCGGCCTGGGGGCTGTTGTCTTAGGACCAGGGGTAGGTATAGGGGCTCCACATTAGCGATTACTGGGCCGTGGTGCGTGGGTGTAGTTACATGTGTAGGTAGTTGGAGGAAAATAAACTGAGGAATATTAATATTGAAATTCTTGGGAATATGTGTCTGTTAGGTAATTACGTATCAACCGCTAACCCGATTGCAACGAAACATGATCGGGGAAAGATATTATGACTTTATCAAAGCCCTTGTACTACGCTTCGTACCTGAAGTCACTCAAAATCTTGCATAGCGCAAGCAGAGTTATCGGCTACCAGATACAACACTGTAGCCGTGTGGTATCCGGCAGAGTAGAATAGAACCAACCCATTACACTCACGGGTGTCGTATAAGGCAAATAATGTCTGAGGCAGAACACCTTGCGCCTCCGTAGACCAGAGAATGGGCAGCAGCGTTTTCTGTTAGTCTTTCATCACTGCGATCTCCAATCCGCCTGCCAAGCGTGGAGATTACGGCAAATTCTTCCCATCATGGGAGAGGCTTATGTCCAGCAGTGGACGGTATGGGCTGATGTAGTAGTAGTCACACAGTCTCATTATCTGATCAGATAACCTTTTCTTTTCATCGTGTGATTAGTGCGTAACCTAGTGTCAGAGATTCTATGCCGTCCATGGGCCTCTGACTTGGCTTAACATGCCGTCGAGAAATGTCACTCAGGCATGCTACTCGCGATGTTTTCCTTCACCGAAGCAAGTGATAATTATACAATACGCACATGAATCCGTCAAATCAGAGGTCCGTGTCTTGGGTTTGAACTAGAGACCTATGACTTGGGAGTCCGACGGTGACACAACTAGGGTACCACTGCTATCAATAGAAGAAAGGATCTTTCTACCTCGTTTCTCATCCTCTGTAATTACCATCTCTCTTTTGCGACAAATAGGTAAGTTTTCAAAGAAGAACTATTAATAAGAACTACTCTACTACTACTACTGATTACTATTGGAATTATTAATGATTAGAACACGACCAAAGTGGGCTAAGCCTCTGATTTTTACATAATATCTCAAGAAGTACCAAACAAAAGTTCAAAATTTCAAAAATTACACCAATATTAAATCCAAAAGTGGTGATAATATAATACATCTGTCACCAACGCTAAAAAAAACGGCTTCGTTTGTAATACTAATTGCAACTCATAAATTATAAAAACAAAACAATATTACAATATTAATAAGTTACGAGGCTCGTAGCACATGCGTAGCGGTGTAGCCTGCAACATTCCGTAGCAAATTGCTACGGGCTACGCCAGTTCTACGCGCGTAGGCCTGCAGCTGCGCAATAGTTTCATTTCTATTTTATTTTGTTTGCATGTATTGCAGAAATATCATGATTTGTTTTTTTTTTAGAAAGACATTTTTGACGTGACAACGTCTTATAAATTGGTTTGCCGGGTGACACTTCAAGAAACTGCGTTACGCTCCGCTCACGTTATGCGCTCACAATGAGAGCGAGTGAGAGCCCGCCTAAGAGCGAGAGAGACAGACATAAAAAGTTTATTTTACCACTCAAAGTCGTTGTCACGTAAAACTTTCGCCCGTATACCGACTTTACAGGCAACCAATTTTTTGAAAGTTTTTTTTTGTTAGCAGGCATGGCAATCATTATCAAATCTTTAGTAGAGTTTCGTTTGTAATTTCGTAGGTAATTTTTAGCTTAAAATTGCACCTATAGTTTTTCAGTGACACAACAAGGGCTTAAGTCCCTTCCAATCAAAAATAGAAAAAAAATCTTGATGGTAAAATTCAGTAGCACTTTGCCCATCCTGGGAATCGAACATTAGCACCAATAAAAATACATTAGATTGTAACTCATGAGGATATAAAATAATTTGTAACAAAGCTCCAATTTAGAGGCGTGGATTCACCAATCTTGATATTTTTGCCACTTTGCAAAAGTATACGTAGAACAATTAGTATTGATCATACTACCAAATTGTTTTCACACTGATGACCTTTTTTTAACGTATAACTTTATAGGATACTAGCTGACGTCCCGCAGTTTCACCCGCGTAGTTCCCGTTCCCGTGGGAGTACGGGGATAAAATATAGCCTATGTCACTCAGGGTAAATGTAGCTTTCGAATGCTGAAAGAATTTTTGAAATCGGTTCATTACTTCCGGAGATTACCCCCTACAAACAAACTTACAAACAAATGTTAACTCTTTATAATATTAGTATAGATATAGATCAACAGCCTCGCCCCTATTACATGGGACTTCAAAAAACTAAACTGGCGTAAGTACACAATTAGGTACACCTTTGGGATTACAGTCGTGATGTTATGTTACGTAACATTCTAGTTCAAAGCTCTAACCTAACTACAATCCGCACCTAAACCCAGCATAGATCACCTAAATCCGTACAAACGTTATACTGCAGCGAAAATCCCAAATGATCCTGACACATACATATATAAATGTTTGTTTGTCCGTCCGTGTGTTTGGACAACGCGCGGCGAGCGAGCCGAGCAGATGGTGCGCGCGATTTATATGTTTGCACTTTTCAATCCTATGTTGTGGGGCTGTTAAAGAGTTGCGTATTAGGGGGCTAATGGCTAAATGGTTTCGAACGATGTTGTTCGGACAAACTGTAACGTAAACATTTCGGACTAGCTGCGGACATTGGCAGATACTTAAGTACATTATCTGTCAGTTTCTGTGTCCACAGATATAGATTTTACTTCGTGGCAATCTTTCAAATAATTATTATAACTTGGTAGTATTTCTAATCTACGTTACTTTCACACCGCGATTTTTAGAGAATTAAAAAAAGAATATTTTTTAAGAATTGCAACATTCGTATGCTGTCTGAGTGTCAAGGCTGAATGTCAAGTCGCGAACTGTCACTTTTCTTTTCCGCGCCATATCGACACCGCAAGAAAAAATCTTTCTCGTCAAATTATTCATTTAAAACTAAGTTTACATTACATTTTACCAAAATAACAAAATGTCGAGTGACAGGAAGTGTACTAAGTGCATCTTTAGTGAAAATCGTAAACCCGAAACAGAAATCCGAGCATTTACAAATAACGCTCGCTACCGGGACGTAAATTGGAAGGACATTATTTATCAGAAGACATCAGAGATGAAGCAGGAAAAGTGTATTCCTGACAACAACTTGGATGCCCGACTTTAAATGACCCCCGGATACGCGATATCCACAGTGCTCATTGAAGCACTAAGGGAGTTGTAAGCTCGTTAAAGCCTTTTTCCTCCAGTGGGTACGCGATACCTCAGTAACACTACTACTGGTTACTAGCTGGATGGTAAGCTATCAGTGGAGATACGAGATATCCTTTAGCTGAGTCATTGAACGATGCTAACACTGAAAATCTAATGGCAGGTCCAGCAACAGGTAAGTGCCATTTTCAAGACCAGTAACACCTCATGTTACTAGCTGCATGGTTAACTATCAGTGTGACACGTGGTGTCCAGCTAAATTTATTGAACAATGCTAGCACTGAAAATCTAATTGACATCGTAGCCAAATTGCCGGGCAAAAGGACAGGTATGTCCCATTTTCGTGACCTTGATCAGGTAATTACAAAATTGTGCTATATATCCATGACCATGCAGGTCGTAAGACGACCCTGCTTAACTTAGCACATCCCGTGTGTGTTATAACCTTGCAAATGCATTATACTCTCGCAGTGAATGTGGAACCATTCCTTGCCTGGATTCCCATCAGCGAGTAAAAGTTGCTGGCTGGCTGACATACATTTGTCAGGACCACACATCCTTAAGTACGAGATACTAACAGCATGTTAAACCCATATAATGTGCTTTTAATAATAATAATATATTTATTTTGAGCAACAAGACTCAGTGTTAGTAACAATACACTTACAAACTATGTTAGTAATACATTTACAAACAAAATAAAACAGAAAACAGATTGTGACATCATTGCTGGCTTGAACATCAAGTATAAATTAATGTTACACATACGTTTAACTAATGTAAACACCAGCCCAAAAAGTGTATGTATGCTATTTTGGTGGAAGTTATGCCAGACTATACAGGATATTTATTATGCTACATGCCTAAATACGAGATATTTACAGCATGTTATAATCCACACTATGTGTGTAAGCTTCGACGTCAAGTATGATATTATCGAAAGCACCCTGTGGCTATGCCATAAACTTGTCATTTTGATCTTTCAGTGATGAAGTAATATTTACATTTAAGCATAACACTTTTCATTCAAATAATAGAACAAGATTCTTTGTTTACTTAATACTATGAGAGAACAGCTGATGGAAAATGTTCCAGACACTTATGACAGACTTCTGTTCCACTACTATACATATGGTGAACCAAGGTTATGTGATGTTCATCATCATCATCATCAGCCTATAATGTTCCCACTGCTGGGACACGGCCTCCTCTCTATGAGAGGGAATGGACTATAATCCACCACTCGGGCCCAGTGCGGATTGGTAGATGTCACATGTCTTCGAATTTTTGTACTGTTATCATAGGCAAAGCAACCGATGAATGGCTTGAATGACACTGCATAACACAACCTACAAATGTTCATCAGCACCATGTCAACCTCAAAATTAAATTAATATTATTTAATTTTCTTTAATGAAATGAAACACCAAACCTATAAGGACAATAGTTATATTCTTAGCTTATTATGTATATTTCCAAACAATTAATACATGTAGCCAAAGAGATTTTATCACCAACAACAAGAAAATCAATTAATCTGTTTGTGCCTAGCACAATAAAATTCAAACATCCAAAAAAGTATCCCGTTAACAAGAATCTTTCAAGACTGAACACAGTAATAGATACTGGAGTGCTAAGCCAGTAGCCCCAAAAGAGAACACATCAAGGATGGTACCGGAATGATTTAACCATATTATATACCAGTTGTAAAGTAATGATCTGGGTACTTGGTTTAAGTACAATGGTTCAAGAAACCATTTGTTATCAAAATCTATACACCATAATGTCCTAATACTCAAAACTATTAGTATTGAGAGGAAAAGGGTTATAGACTTACAAAGTTTGGAGGTCTTAACAGCCTGTCAATGTACAAATGACATTAACAACTAAACCTGTTTTAGTTTTAAATCAAATTGCAAATTTAAACCCACCCCCATCTTCGAACAAAGATAATATTCTTATCATCATTATGTATAAGCCCAATCTAAAATAACATGTCCAATAGTAAAATCCATTGCTTTATCTAGCAATCCATAGATACAATATTAAATTATGGGTAGGTATATTAATCATGCAATTCATTTAAGTACCCCTTATGTCCAAGAGTATTTTTGGAAGGGTTCCCATGACAGATAGTTTTTTCCTGCATTGCATTGCATTTTAAAATCACTTAAACCTTACCCATAATAATTAATCACCTTTCTTAATCATATTAGTGCTGACATAAACCTTAAAACTATTAATGAAATGAAATAAAATTATTATGAAGACAGTAGTAAAACATAACTTCATTGCCCTCTGGTTCCGGGCGTTGACCCCTATAATCAGCTGTAGCTTACTAGAAAATGAACCATGCTGAAAACAAATTAATCCCTATCAAATAACAACAGATAATTTGGCATGTCATCTACCTACATTGAACCATAACATAAAATTAAAATCACAATTAAAATACCCGAAAAGATGGATGGGCAGACATTATTGTGAGATTTATACAAACTCATAAAAAGAAATTTTAACTAAGAAATTTCATTTATTTTCAGTTTTCACTACCAATTGGAGTATTGGCTTTAATAGCTAGCTAACAAAAAGGGGGGGGGGGTGCATGGAAGTGCAGATACAACAACAGATAAAATGCCATACATTTCGTATAGAGCTAATAAAATCCAACTAAAATTCATAACAATTGACAGTAGGTACATTGCGGCAATGTTGCCAATTACCTACACAATGTTGACTGAATATGGTCAACACACATCCACCAAATTGCACACTACTAGATGATTAAACCAGGAGTGTTCGAGACACTTGAAAGACATTGTCATGAAAACACTGCTGATTCTTGTAGAAGTACCTAATATTTCAAATAGTTTGGGAAATTACACTAATATAGCAAATATTTATCGTGGAGACCAGACCTCAAGTGTTATACTTTTTCTACTATGAAACCGCAAAAACTTATTGCTCCTTTACAAGGTGCCTGGGAAAACATAATAATAACAATGTTTTTATTTATATTGTTTCTATCATTATAGGAACAATAGGTTAAAAAATGAATTATAAACGATATCATAATGTACAAAATATACCAGACTAAAAGTATTAAGCAGAAATCAGTTTCTAAGACTTAAATACAAACAGTTTTGAGAAAATACCTCAATCGCCCTTTTCGAGCCAATTGACTACATCTCAAATTCTGTTTCACCAGTAAGGAGTGAATCCCTTAACATTCATAATATTTAGTCATAAGACTATCAGACCATTAGCAAAATTTTGAGCTTTATTTATACTATGTACTATTAGGTACTAATTAATAATAAAAACAGTTTAATCCACACTGTAATAAAGAGGTTTCTCTTTCTTTTCTGATTAATTGTATGTAATTATATTAATTGGTGATGATAGAGTGAATACTTTAATATCCATAATATTTGATCTAGGATCTACCTAGACCCTTAAAAAATGACTGA
The DNA here is from genome assembly GCA_905147715.2 of Xestia xanthographa. Classification (NCBI taxonomy): domain Eukaryota; kingdom Metazoa; phylum Arthropoda; class Insecta; order Lepidoptera; family Noctuidae; genus Xestia; species Xestia xanthographa. Next base: position 32,701,293 of record LR990644.1, read on the forward strand.
GCCTTATTGATAGGAAATACTTCAGTTTAATTCTCACGACAATAAAGTGAAGAGATTTCTGGATTCTGATTAATTGGTTGTAATATTAATTAAAAACAGTGTTTTGAATGGACTCTGGCTCTTCTACTATTGAACAATAGTTAGACATTGTATGTGATCATAAAATCATTACATTAAATTTTTTATAGTTATACAATCACCTTTTGAGACGATATACCTATGGAGCTCTATACTTGCCTTGGTTGCACTCTTCTGTTGCAAGTATTTTGACAAAAGGCCCTTAAACATTGCCTTGGTTGCACTATTCTGTTGCAAGTATTTTAACAAAAGGCCCTAAGTGAATAAAAATAATGCCAGTGGCATTCCTTGATAGTACTTCCAGACAATTCAACACTAAATAATGGAGTTGATGAGCCTTTTTTATTTGCAGACACATCTATTAAATACTAACACTACAACTGGCTTTCAAATGATAAAATTACTTACTGAGAGATCTGAGGCTATCATTGCCTCAATCTATCAAAAGCATCATTAATTTCGTCATAGTTTGATAATATGAGAAATTTTTGAAAACAAAGACATTGATTGTTCTCCTAGCTCTAACTTTAACCCATTGGAACAACAAAACAGTTATTAAAATACATCAAACCCTAATATTCGTAAGTTTGTCAGATTTCAATTGAAAGGGGTATCTAAACTCCAGAATTAAACTCTCACTATACAACCAAAACAACAGCTCAAATTAGAGCTGGCATCAACGAAGTCAGACATAATGTTGATTACATGGTTATCAAAGTTATTTTTATAAAATGTAATATATTTATTGTAAAGTATCCTTGAAGCTTTAATATTCTTACAGAAGAAGGTCCAATGTAATTATCACAAATCAACACTCAGAATTACTTGCATTTTAATCAGTTAATAAATTAATTATTGCAGCCAACTCTGAACATCTACCAAGTTATAATAATTATTTGAAAGATTGCCACGAAGTAAAATTGGGAATCAAACGAGCTTACCTGTTAAGCGAAGTCTTGATTCTAATTTTATGAGTGGCAATCTGAAAAATAATTACCCACCCGCCGCTATAATATAGTTAACACTAACAGCCCCAAAGCTGCAATAATTAGTCTACCTAATTCAATTTTAACCTTTCAGGAAAACATAGTGAATGTGGGTATTTGGAACTACTCTGTACATAAAACAGAGATTGTTCCAATGATAAGATCTCTAAAATAAGTGACAGTTCGCGACTTGACATTCAGCCTTGACACTCAGACAGCATACGAATGTTGCAATTCTTAAAAAATATTCTTTTTTTAATTCTCTAAAAATCGCGGTGTGAAAGTAACGTAGATTAGAAATACTACCAAGTTATAATAATTATTTTTCAGATTGCCACTCATAAAATTAGAATCAAGACTTCGCTTAACAGGTAAGCTCGTTTGATTCCCAATTATACCTAGACAGTATCACGACCCGTATGAAAACCAAGCGTGCCATTCTTTGTCTACCTACCTACCTTTGTCGCTGGCAAACTTGTGGGTAGTTTATTTATTTTTTGGACAAGCTCACCACAATTTTCCCAACCACTGCAACTCCTGAAGGCTCAAATTAACACTGGACAGCAACAGAAATGCGATGAACCTTGGCGCAAAAAGAACTCCTGTGTCTTAGATCTCTCAGCGAAATTATTGATCAGAAATAATCAGCATAAGAATTAGAATTACCCTCCTTTGCGACGCGCAGTCGGGTAAAAAGATTTCCGACCCGATTGGCGAAGCGGTAGTGAGGCTGACGTTCTTAGGGTCCCGGGTTCGAATCCCGGTCGGAGCAAATGTTTTTGTGCATGGACATTTGTTTCCGAGTCATGGATGTTTATATGTATAATAAGTACATACTTACTACATACTTTTTGTTTGTTAATACATATTTACAAACAAAAAGTATGTAGTATGTAGATGTAGTATATCAACTATCTGGTGTCCACGACACAAGCATCGTTGCTTAGTGTGGCACTAGATGGCGCTGTGTGTAATGTCCAGCAATATTTATTGGGTATCATTTAAGCTATCACCAATTTAATTAGTTTTTGCGTTCCTTAAATAATAGGGGTTGCCCTCAAAATAGTAGATTTGTCACCAAAATGTAGTCACCAAACATTATAAAATCAATTCCACAATAAATCACCTAAAATCATGAAGATATAGGGTCTAGTACCAAATAAATGTTTTTGTATGTAATATAAAAGGTTTGTCCTAATAAGTATTTAAGCAAACTAATTTAAAGAGATCACCAAGAGATGACCTACTTCTGAATGGTTTATAAAAAAATAACCACGAAGGGTATGGCGGGGTCTATTCGCTCGCTTCGCTCGCTCATTCGACCCCGCCATACCCTTCTAACCTAATCTATCCGTGTTGGGGTGCCCCAAGTCGGCCTAGGCAAAACTAGTTTGTCATCAACCACCTCATTAAAATTATAAATTGGTGACAGATCTACCATTCTGAGCACAAAGCTATTATTTAAGTAATAAAACTATTATTATAAGAACGAAGTTTATATTCATGTAATGCACTACAATGTTATTGGTAATCCATCTCTTATTTTACACATATATTAACATTAATTTGATAATTGGAACCTGGGAACACTTTTTGTTTAACTGAGAACGAACATATTTCGTGGCGATAGATCTATTTATTAGGTGATACAACTTGATGACAAATATAAATTTTGGTGACAAGAAATATAGTCCCCATATTTATTTTATTTTTTACATTTTTGCTCTTTACCATATTTATTTATTTATTTAATTATTTACATGAGTATTTGATATCAGGAGACAGAACAAAGCTAAACCAATAAACATAAAGAGACATTTACAAGTGGGATCTGTATTTATCAAAACAGTATCTAACATTACCCCGCTACCCTCCGGTTCAAACATGGCGGATTACCGTACAAATTGAAAGCAGTGCTGCCATCTGGTGGCGCTGAATCTTTTTTATATTAATGTCGGCGACAGCTGCGTTCCGCGCGTATTGTGTCCGACGATAATTGTGAAGTTAGTACATAAATAGATGTCTGATTGTTAAGGGAATGGCTTGATTGTTTGTGTAGTTTAAACAACGCATGAACAGCAATAAGTATACCATGAATGTGAGTGTTATAAAAAAGTCACTAGAATAGCATAGCACTGTTCTTGTAATCGTCACAGAATCGGGGACCGAACAATCAGGATAAAATGTTAACCGGTTAGGCCTGTTACCCATATGTTTGATTAACCATTTTACTGTAGGTATCATCATCTGCCTAGCCTTTTCCCAACTATGTTGGGGTCGGCTTCCAGTTTTACCGGATGCAGCTGAATACCAGTATTTTACATGGAGCGACTGCCTATCTGACCTCCACAACCCAGTTAGTACTGCGTAATACGATACCCCTTGGTAAGACTGGTTGATTTTACTGTAGGTATACATCATGCATTTGTAAGTTGATTTTTAGAAAATCTGTAATTTAATTATTTTTATTTTACATTTGTAATTTGATACTTTAAAGAATTCTTGATTTAGGACTTATTTTGTTCTTGACATTGGAATTTAATTATTTTGTTAAATTAGAATAATTTTATTTTAGCCGTGTGGTATCCGGCAGAGTAGAATAGAACCAAGCCATTACACTCATGGGTGTCGTATAAGGTGACTAATGTCTGAGACAGAACACCTTGCGCCTCCGAAGGCCAGAGAATGGGCCGCAGCGTTTTCTGTTAGTCTTTCATCACTGCGATCTCCAATCCGCCTGCCAAGCGTGAAGATTACGGCAAATTCCTCCCATCATGGGAGAGGCATTTATGTCCAGCAGTGGACGTTATGGGCTGTTGTAGTGGTGTAGTAGAATCATTTTTATTGTCACAAAAACATAGTTGGCGGAATATGAAGAACTATTGTTTAATTGTTTTAAAATCTGTAAAATACCATATTTCAGGCAAATAAATAAATCTATCTATCTACGAGTTTACCCATACAATATAATGGGATAGCCAGACTGAAAGTGAAAAACCACCGAGCGCGGGCTAACTCTGCCACTTTCTTGCATTTTTTTATATGTATATTCAAATGTGTGTAAGCCGGCTGATTAACCCTATAATTCGGGTTAACCTTTACTCTAGGTTTTTTTAAATAGCCCTAAAAAGTAATTCGGTCAAAACCTCTGTAGCGTAACCTTTTAGGTCCCTGCCCTGAGGATCTCAAAACTCTGTGTCAACAACACACTCAAATTATAAATCGTGTCGATTCTGTTGTGCACAAACTAAACTTAATTTAGGCTATTGCTATCTTTTACTAAAAGGCAGTGCGAGAAAAGAACGGCTATAGCTATGAACTAAGTTAGAGACGTCAAATTAGTTTATGCCTTGCGCTTCACCGTGTCTTTAGTCGACATGTTTTTACGTGCACCCTTCATTTGTATAGAAATATTAGTTCCAACTAAATTTGACAGCTCTGAAATGACGTCTGTCTCTTTCTCGTTTTATTAGAGAGAAAAAGATAGCAATAGCCTAAATTAAGTTTAGTTTGTGCACAACAGAATCGACACCAATATGTACCTTAAATAGGTCTGCATCGGTATTACTATGGTATACGATACAACATGTCTATCTCTTTCCCACTGCTGGATATAGGCCTCTCTGCTTACCTCAATCTACATGCTCCTGTGTCAATCCTACACAGGTGCCAAAGTAAAATGAGCTATATACTGTAACAATCAAGAGAAATAATAGCATGTAAAGCAGTGTCTGTAAAACTATTCATCAAATGCATCTGTGAGTTGCGGAAATTGCTTCAGTGTTCGCGCGTACTGCGAACCTAGACACAAGACTATATTGAGAAGAAATAACTATGTGGATGTGTTTGTCACTGGTGCTAGCTAACAGTAATCGGAAGAGAATTGTGTACCAGTTTGCATCGTGTTATCCACGGTGTTATTTCATTATCCTTTTTGAACGGATCCTTCTTTATTTCATAAAGTAAGGACAATAGGCTTGTGTCCTGAAAAAATCGAATTAGTCCGTCAGTTAGATTATCAAAAAATATTTGACACGTATTTTTTCTTTTGTTACGTAAACCAACATTGACGAAGATACGACGCTTTTAAAATTCTGAATACGTCACGCCGTGCTATAATTTTTAGTGCGTTGTGACGTCACGAGCCCCCACTCCCGAGTTTTGTTGCGTTTTATCTTTGTCAATATTCATTGATTTACAAAAACAAAAAATACGTGTCTCTTATTTTCCAATATTCTAACTTACGGACTAAATAGATTTGCAATTTATTGATGGTGTAAACTAGCCTATTACATTGTGATTTGAATGCTTAGAAGATTCATTCATTCTTTCAAGATGCATTCTTTTGTTTCTTTAGGACCAAACTCGGATCCAGTTTAAAAAGCCGGCCAGGTGCGAGTTGGACTCGCGCACCAAGATGGTTCCGTATAAACTTGTAGGTATTTTGTTACTAAACTACGTTTTTTCGGTTTTCACATTTTCCCCGTAGGTACTTTGTAATATAAGATACTAGCGGACGTCCCGCGGTTTCACCCGCGTAGTTCCTGTTCCCGTGGGAGTACGGGGATAAAATATAGCGTATGTTACTCAGGGTGAATGTAGCTTTCTAATGGTGAAAGAATTTTTGAAATCGGTTCATTACTTCCGGGATTACCCCTACATACTAACATACAAACAAATGTTACCTCTTTATAATATTAGTATAGATTACTTGCCAAATTTCATAATTCTAGGTCAAAGGTAATTTTGATTCCCTTGAGAGTGTCGAAATTCATTCCGTTTTTTCTTTTGAGGTACGAAACCCTAAAAATAAACATGCCAAGCCCATACCATAACCGTTTGCAACGTCAGTCAACAACAAACATAGTTTTACGGTTTCAGAGCTCATGGTTGAAAATAGCTTGACACTTCACTCAACACCCAACTTATTACCACATGTTAGCTTACCTTATGAACCCATAGTAATTTATCCCCTCATCTAGTAGCTTTCAAAACTGAAAACAACGCATTTAAAAGCAAAACCGACACTAATGTTACCATTTCCGCCATTAGTTACAAAATATTATTTCCCTCTCTCATCATATTCAATTAGACCAATGCCACTGACCTTTCCCTCCGCTCCACTATACACCAGCATGGCTACAACCGTGCACACAGTGGCGCGTGCCCGCCACACATCCGTCCAGCTGTGTGTTACGTCACGGCCATCTGGTCGGACAAGCACCGCTCGAAGGAAACACCACACTACTTTTAGTAGCACAAGGAGCAAGAAAATGTTTAGAATACCTGTATTTTCAGATTGTTTTAGTTGTTGCAATTTAAACCTTCGGTAAAGTCACATGGACCGATTTCTTGCTTTGACTTAAGGTATTATGTAACTGTAAGTAAGACTCAGAACAATAACTAAATATTTTTTCACTTCTCATGCTCTGAAAGTGCTTGTTTGTGCAGGATATAGGCTGCACAAAATAGAATTTTGTGTACAAGGGCATTAATGTATCTACTCATAAATATATCTATATTAAGGCAAAGAAAATGAGCCATACAGCCAAACGCAATAAGAAGTTCATAGGTAGAATTTGTTATTTTATAATATTTACTTTAATTTATTTGCCTTGTGTTTTTTAAGACATAAAAGACATAAAAAATTAAATTCAAGTACCTACGGTAGGTTATTTAATTAATTTAAGAAAATTATTATAAAAAAAAATATTTAATAGTAGGCTGTATAGGTCTAGCAGCCCAAGTCTAATATCAATGTCGTAAGATTTCAAAAAAAGAAAGCGGCGGGAAACGGCTCTTGTTTTTGCGTGTTTATTAATTTCTTCAATTTATACTACCTACTGTTTTATTTCCTCGCAATCGAAGTGAAAAGCAGAGTTTATAACTCTTCTACAAAACCATTTTTATACTCGACATTACTATCAGGATAAAAATGGTTCGTTTTGTGCACTTGTTGTAAAATCTACTATTTTTGACATAACTTTTCCCGGAAAAACTCAGCGATAACGATGATGGAAAAGTCATACATCAGGGTGTAAAAGACTTATTACGAAGCCGTCAACCAAGCATTCTGTACATCAAACTAAGTAACTTTACGCAAAAATTATTGCTGGGAAACGATTCGACTTTTTTTTGGGGTGAAAAATCATGTTTTGTGGTAGAACTCAATGTAACGCACTCAAAACATTGTGCTGATGGATGGATTGGGTGGTGGAGGTGTTTAAAGTAAAAAAGTTGAAACTTTGACCCCTAATATCCCCGCCCGTAACTAGAAGGTTCCCAGGTATGGTGTAAAACAAATAATGATCGCAATGACGAGGAAAACAAGGGACCCTTTATAATATTGGATTGACATAAGCTATCGAAAACTTTATGGCAAAATTTTAAATGTTGTAGATATACAAAACGCTTTGGAAGCGTCACCTTCTTGCAGATGCAGAATCACCTTTCCTCTACCTGCTCTACGTGAGTTTGAAAGGGTATACCCTAAATCAGTGTTTTTCAACCTTTTTCATGACACGACCCCCTTAGTATGAAAAAATATTTGGCGACCCCCTTCGCTTTTTTTTCATGTATTTTATTATGTTACAAATAATAAATCTATACAAAGTTTTATATTTATAAATGTTTAAACATATTTTTAAAATTTGGAATGCGATTTAATTTTCAAATTCTCAATGTAGCAAAAACGGATCCACGATGGGAGAAATCAATAAGATGGATACTTATCATAGTAAGTACTAAGTAGTAGGTTTTTATTTTGTTAATTTGTATGAACATACAAATGTTTATATCCTTTAGTTAACATTTTCCTATTAAATCTATTTTTCTAGGCTTTATTGTTTTGTTTATTGAGGTAGTTTTCGCTACCTCTTGCGACCCCCCTATAGAGGCTTTACGACCCCCCAGGGGGTCGCGACCCCCAGGTTGAAAAACACTGCCCTAAATGATCGAAAATGTATCGATCGTCTAAGAGAAGCTCGTAGCTAAATAAATACACGTTTCGATCTTCAAAGTTAAGCCGCGTTTGCCAAGGTTGGTCCGTGGATGGGTGACCATCTATTTCATACCGAGTTTATTCCGTGCCTCGAAAAACACATTTAGCCGCTCATCCCGGCTGTCATTTGCAAATCTTTGACAGTCGTTACAGGTAGTCAGTGGCCCGAAAGTCTAACAACCAGTCTTACCAAAAGGGTATCGTATTACTCAGTAGTACTAACTGGGTTGTAGAGATCAATAGGCAGACGCTCCATGTAAAATACAGGTATTCAGCTGCATTCGGTTAGACTGGAAGCCGATCCCGTCATGTTAGGAAAAGGCTAGCCAGATGATGATCTACCGTTTAAATAGTCGAACGATCATTATTTTATCTAATAATGATGTCGATTCTGTTGTGCACAAACTAAACTTAATTTAGGCTATTGCTATCTTTTTCTCTCTAATAAAACGAGAAAGAGACGGACGTAAGTAATTAAGAGCTGTCAAATTTAGTTGGAACTAATATTTCTATACAAATGAAGGGTGCACGTAAAAACATGTCGACTAAAAACACGGTGAAACGCAAGGCATAAACTAGTTTGACATCTCTAACTTAAATCATAGCTATAGCCGTCCTTTTCTCGCACTGCCTTTTAGTAAAAGATAGCAATAGCCAAAATTAAGTTTAGTTTGTGCACAACAGAATCGACACTAATAACTTGGTTGCAGCATCGGCGCCCTAATCTTGTATGTGTTGGTGCACTCTCTATTTCGTACCGTATATTTAGATTTCGTAGCTCAGTGTCGCTCACAGATGTTTGTGACGTAACCATCTCACTCGTATGTCTATAACAAGTTCATTTCCATCGTTTTGCAGAGAAAAAGCTCCTACCTGCTTGAACACCTAACACTAGAATAACATCATCATCTGCCTAGCCTTTTCCCAAGTTTTTTATTGGGGTCGGCTTCCAGTCTAACCGGATGCAGCTGAATACCAGTATTTTACATGGAGCGACTGCCTATCTGACCTCCACAACCCAGTTAGTACTAGGGAATACGATACCTCTTGGTAAGACTGGTTGTCAGACTTTTTGGGCCACTGACTACCTGTAACGACTGTCAAAGGTCACAAATGACAGCCGGGACCAACTGCATAACGTGCTTTCCGAAGCACGGAGGAAGCTCGGCATGTAATGGGTGGTCACCCATCCACAGACCAACCAAGGCAAGCGCGGCTTAACCTAAAGATCGACCCGAGCTGCTGTTATTATTTAGCCACGAGCTCCTCTAGCACTGTAGTAAAACCATTATGACATTTTAGGATTACCTCGTAGGCCCAGTGGTCGCCAGCACTACTGCTGAATGGTCTGGGGTTAGATTGCCAGGTCGCACAAAGTGATATATGGTTTTTCCATCAGGAACTTCCCACGTATATGTAGCCCGTTCCATAACTCTAAAAGAAGGTGCAATATAATTTTAATGTTACGGTAGGGTTGCGCCTCATCTAGCAGCTGGGAATCGCATCCATGCTCCTATTTCCTTTTCCGTCGCTCAGACCCATCATTTGCTAGAGCAAGATACAGAGCGGGAATACTATCGCACGCGGCATCATCGACGACGTTCGGCAGCACGATCTGATTAAAAAAAGGATAGGAAAGGATAGGCGTGCTGCTGCATGAGGCGCAACCCTAAGATGTTACTTCGGAAACATCAAAATAATACTGATATTGTATGAGGAAGTAACTCCCCTTACCCTGGTTACTGAGTAACACCATTGCATACTCCCTGGTAAGACTTGTTGTCACACTTTCGAGTATTCAGCAATCAGACTGCCTCCTCAAATCTGTCTAGGCTCGTGACTCCCAGATGGTCGTGACGCGCTGCTGTAAACACGCGCACGTGCGGCATACAGCACGCATATGTTCCGGGGGCGTGCGCGCTATTCCTGCGCGCACGGAGTAGTGTATGGTACAGAGACTGAGCTTCGCACAAACTCTCCAGACCCCACAGAAACTCACTTTGTCGGTTTTTTGGGGTCCTTGTTTAGATAGTATTGAACTATTTAAACGAATAATTTCTACACTCGGTTTAGAATCATGTGCTGAGTTTATGGTAACAGTTTGGTCTGGTTTTTCGAGTTGAGTCTCATACCAATATATTTTTCACATAGACAATAACAAATTTAAACAAATTTAACAAATTTTTTTTATTCAAATAGGGCATAGAATCAGCACTTTTTGACCGTCAAAAATTATATGAGACAGTCCCTGAAAATGCTTGTCCTACAACAATTTTTAAGCCTTTTAGCTGGAGAGAAATGGCTTAACAAACTCCCCAGCAACACATTTATCTGACAATCATAGCGCTCTTGTAGGTATGTTTTTTATATTGCCATTCGCAATTCAACTCTATTAGGTTGCAATACTGCTCAACTGGACTATCCTCTATTGATCTCAAATGCATTTAAGGCCCCCAGTCAGTCTCCCTTTTGTTTGCAGTGAGGTCTCTGTCTTATATATCTACTCCCGCACTATCAGCGCACCGCGGCGCCGCCTGCGTTATGCAGCCATTACACTGGACAGCCTGTAATAACAGTTTGTGTTACCATCAATCTAGTTTTATGTGGCCTTAATAGTGCTTCTGAGTCTTCGCGTTTGGTGGTTGATTTGATTCGATTCTTGTGTACTTGGGTTCTCTTAACGTTTAGATAAACAATCAGATTCGAAGCGAATGGAAAGTGAATACCACTTAAAGCTACTTGTGAATATCGGTAAAATGAATGGTATAATGTGGTACTGATCGTTGAGACATGGGATTCTGACAGGAATGGACCATAGTGCGAATACTGTAGTCTTTGAATGTCTTATAAATTTAATAACTGTTTTGGCATATGATCAAAAACCATACAATTACCACAAAATGTGTGCCAATTGGTTTTAGATTCGGAACCTTGATTACTTCCACCTTGTCGATTTACTTTTCAGAAACTTATTTTGCATCAAACCCTCGTAACAGTCTTTTCATGGTAATTTTACCAGTGACCTTTATCGCCCTTACAATAAGGGTGCGGTTGGGTTGGTTCAAACGTAAAATATCTTAAGCACATTAAGCTACTACAATCTGTCAAAATTCTTTAAGGCGACTACAGGAGCTAAATTAGCAACTCTATTTGTGGTGGTTCAAACTTCGTTTGAAAAACTGTTAGAATAAAGTTCTAATCAGCTTGCACTAAAAAGTGGTTGTTACGTCAGTCACTGCGGCCGAATAGTGCGAAATTAGTGTTTTTTTGCGATTTGCAAAAAATGTATTAATTGGACTAAAAAAGTAAAACACTATGATGCTAACATGTTGCTTGTAGAATTATTTGCCAAAAAATCAGAATGATCGCATGTATTTTAGTATGGATTTTACTCGTTAAAAGAAATTTTTAGAGTTATGTGATTTTTTTTTATCAAATATAATTAGTGTATGCTTTCAAACCACTATCGTACTAGCATATATCCTGAAGAATATCATATAGTTTTCTGGTTTTGTTTATTGCAGTGAATCATATGCTTTTTTGCATATAAAACTCGCGTTTAGCTCCTGTAGTCGCCTTAATAGATTTATTTTCAACTTAATCGCTACAGCGTTAGGTTCAAGATTGATTGAGAAAATTTGACAGTTTCAATCAAACTGCCCGAAAGAAGAAGAAGGAAATGAAAGGAAAGAAGGAGAAGGTAAATAATACAGACGAGTAGAACCTTAGTTCTACTCGTCGGTATTGTTTACCTTCTCATTGTAACGTTACCTGTCGCTGAAAGTCCAGTGCCGATGACGTGCGCCCACAGCACACGGGCTGCGGACATGGTGCGGGGGTGTGGACTTGGTCCCGTGCCTTTATCATATCACACAGGGTATTGTGGCAAATTACTAAATAATAAAATATTTTAATAAATTTAATATTTAAATTTAATATTTATTTTTATTTGAATTTTATAAATTAAATTTTCAGTTAATTATTAAAATCATCAACCCCTTTAGCTAACTCTACCCTCTAACATGACTTTTTCATGAAATAGACATTTGGGATTGTATGCCTGTATGTCCCCAGACGTACCCGATCGGGTACGGTGCATTGTTATTTTAATTGTATCTGTAATTGCGGGTATTGAAGAGCTACATGAACTTTATACGGTTGTACTGATTGATGATTTTAATGAAAATTACTCTGTAAAGCCATATTTGTTACGGCCGCGAATCATAAACGCAAGAAAATTTTCATTCCGCGGGCTACCCTTACGGCAGTGGCGTAGCATGGGTGTTGCGGAGGGGGCGGCCCGCCCCGGGCGGCAACTCGCGGGGGCGTCAAAATGTCGCCGGTGAAGCGGGTTGAGATCTGATCTACGATTCATTCATTACATGTGTTTTATCTAAAATCGCACTGCGGCAGTGCTCCTTAGTGCATCGTGAAGTACCGTTACGCAATCACGCATTATTCGTATGTTTGTTTCGCGAGAGTTTCGGATACGGAACGAAAGTCATTTTGATTGTGTTTCGATCTTTTAAATACTGTTGAATCTTCTAAAATTAAACATTTCGATTTTTACCCAATCTTTGAAGTTGAACTAGTTTTTGATTAAAATGAAAAGAGTCAAAGAAAGTGGTGCGAAATTCCGCAAAAAAAAAGGCTAAGAAAGAAGCAGATGCGAAGAAGTCTCATGGTGCATTACTGAAATACTTCAGTTCCAGTTCTGGTTCGAAAGCCACGTTAACGTCTTCGGTAGCATCCTGCAGCAGCGGAAGTGATTCCAGTGTAAGTAGGTATATGATTCCTCCATCTAGAATCGTGCGTGGCGTAGAATTACTCCAGTTATTTTAGACATTACATGTATGGGCTGGGTCGCTCGCAATAAATTGCATGGTTCTCTATCTTCATCGTTAAAGGAGTCCGAAAAAGTATAAAAACTTCGATCAACAATAAGTACCAACTAGATATCGGGTCAGCTGTCAAGATGCTTAAAAATAAGTCTGAGGTAGTTCCTGAGGTACTGGAACAATTAACAGATTCATCTCAAACTTCCGAAACAAGGTCGGGAGCCAGTCTTCTCCTGACAGCCATGCAGTCATTTAACTTGTTAACTTTTCTTGGCTTTTGGGCCGCAGTGCTACCTGAAGTAGATGATGCACAGATTTACCTGCAGCAACGAGGACTAAGTGTGGATAAGTGTGCTCAAAAACTCTGCGCTTTGAAAACCCTCTTAGTGGAAAGTAGAGACCGTTTCGTGCAAGAAGCAATTGATTTTGCTAAGACTCTATGCGAAAAACTCGGAATCGAACTCAAAACGAGAAGAATTCGCAGGAAAAAGCGCATGCATGGCGATGAATCTTCTGAAGATGCAGCCTTGTCTCACGAGCAGGAAATCCGTCGAGAGCTGTTCGCATCATTCGACAAGATCATTCAATAAATGACGACTCGATTCCAGCAAATTCAAGAAATATCGGACAAGTTCGGATTTTTGATGCCAGCAAAACTTTTGGACAGTAAGTTCGAGTGTGATCTTTCCAATGTATTAGAAGACATCGACAAGGACGAGTTTCAGATGGAACGGAAGCGTCTCCAGCAATTTGTTGCCTGTTCTGAATCAGAAGGAGATATAAGTGGTAAAGGACCATTAGAGCTCCTCCAGTTCATTCAAAAACTGAATCTCGGAATTTCGGTTCCAAATATAGTCATCTTGATTCGTATATATTTGACTTTGGCGATTAGTGTTGCAAGTTGTGAGAGAAGTTTTTCGAAGTTGAAGCTAATAAAAAATTATCTCAGATCTACTATGAGCTCCGCTAGACTATCAAACTTGGCTATATTGTCGATTGAACAAGAATTGGCTGCTAATATTGATTTTGACAAAGTTATTTCTGACTTCGCTGCTCATAAGGCCCGTACAATCCGCTTGTAAAACCGCTCATCTTATTTTACCTTCAATAAAATCTACCTCATTGCCTGTGAAATTTAATTTTAATTAAGCACCTATAGAATGGGGGCGGCAAAGTGGGTCTTCCGCCCCAGGCGCCGAGATGGCACGCTACGCCACTGCCTTACGGTTTACCCTTGATGCTTGGTGCAATTGCGATGGTGTCACCAGACACATTAACATTAGTTTGCGATGCGACGGTACACTCGAGATGGAACCAGTGAAGTTGCATAGCCTCAGGTCGAACTGATGCGTACCTCCAATAAGTGGTATGCAAGGTTTCAAAACTCCTACTGCCCGCTTAGTATGAACGCCGTAGACACGAAAGAGAAACGACAAATCTTTTGTTCATCTGTCATTTTGTCGATTCAATGACAGATGACTAAAAGATTTGTCGTTTCTCTTTCGTGTCTACGGCGCGGGCGTTGGAAAAAAAGCGAGTTCTAAAACCGACACTTCCATCTTTCACTCACTCGAAAACTACATTAAACATCCAAACCGAGCTTTCATCCAGTTAATAATAAATATTTATCACAAAACAGACGCGTCTAGAGCACACAGCCGCCTTGATTGCAGTCTACATTCTTACCTGTAATTCTAGACTGAAATGTAGAAACAGACAAAACATTCGATAAACTCAATACGAGTTTATTTTAAAGAGTATAAATATTAGTATTTTGTATTGCATGGTTTATTTCTGGTCTGTCTATGCAGACGGAATTGCAATGAGTGACTCATGGACGGGGTTTTTTTCTTTTGAGGGTTCTGTTCCTCATTCTAGTTATAAGTGACATTGACGAAGATCTCAAAACTCCTTGGCCCCAAATAATGGGCCCAGAAGGCCTAGCAAGTGGGATTCGCTTTCATAATGTTTCGTAATGTCAATAGAATCCAGCTATGCTTTTCAGTACGCGTATACACGCTTTGGATATGGGTGGGCACCAACCAGATACACAATACAATCTTTTCGGTAGTTTATTTATTAAAACTATAAGCACAAGTGAAACTGTACAAACGCGGGCATAATGCCTTGCGCTTATCTAAGTGCAATACATTTATCACTTTTCGTTCATCGTTATAGCATTTAGAATGTCACTTCACACACAGATTTAAAAAAAACTGGCTAAGTGCGAGTCGGACTCGCACACGAAGGGTTCCGTAGCATTGACTATATTTAGTATTTGTTGTTATAGCGGCAACAGAAATACATCATAAAATTTCAACTGTCTAGCTGTCACGGTTCATGAGATACAGCCTGGTGACAGACAGACGGACACACGGACAGGCGGACAGACGGACAGACAGCGAAGTCTTAGTAATAGGGTTCCGCTTTTACCCTTTTGGTACGGAACCCTAAAAATGAGTACGAAAAGCACAGTTTTGAATGAGAGGTTTTCCTTTTGAGGTTTTAAAAAAAAACTTAGTTTCCAAGAACTCTATAGATGGCGTTGAACTTACTATGCCAAAGCCAAAACGCTTGAAAAAAAAAACATTGTGTTACGTCACATACTCTCGTTGACTGACACTTTCATTTGCTTAACCTTCCGAATATAACCAACATTTATCGCGCTTTGTTAAAATCAGTTTTTTTAGGTTCCGTTCCTTGCATTATCATACTTACTCCTAGCGCCATCTATCCAGCGACTAGGGAAGAGCTAAAAAGAAAATCCCTCATTCTCCTAATAGACCATTGACCCATTTTCTCTAAACTCCCCATGTGAACTCCTGTAACCTAACATTTCCAGTTCTAAAATCTAATTGATCACCTAGTTTCAAACCTTATTCAATATCCCAACTATGTTGGTATTCTGGAATCGATTTCCAGCCTAACCAGATGTGGCCCAGGGATATAAAAAGCATGGTTGTATTCGGTAAAGTGTTGGCAATCAATAATTTAATAAATACTTGTGTAAATCACGGTTGTAAGCCGCTGGTGTGCTCAACAGTTGTGGGGGGAGAGGAATATGATATTTTTCAACGCCACGCACCTGTGTGTTGGCCGCTACCTCTGTTTCTACTCGATCGGAAGGCAAGGCAAGTGAGTTACGATCTTGCGATAAACGACGCTAAAAAGAGGAAATGAAAAATTAAATTAATTAAAATTGTGTAAGCCAACTTTTATTTAATTTATAATGTGCTTATTTTCAACTTTTCATATTTTTGTACCACAGTCCGGTTTTTAGATTCTTTTAAAACTTTTCTTTATTTCCATTTTTTTTTGTTTAATTAATGTGAAAAATACGGGGGATTTAAGTTTTTCTTATTCGATTGTTTCACTTTTCACACGATTTGTCATTACGAATTACTTCTAAACATTAAGATCTTTATATTTTGTCATCACCTTTTATAAATTTCAATTTAGATACCTCATTCGATGGAATTGAAAGAACACAAATATCGAATCTCACAAGGGCGCCTGTTGTCGGTTGTCTAGGACCTTGGCCAACACTGTGTTATTAATACAGCATGGGCAACTACAGTACGCAGCCTGAAAGTGAAAGAGTTGAATATACTAATCTTAAAAATACTAAAAGCTTACACGTGTCAGCTTCACGGTGTGTTACCCCCCTTGAAAGCACCTACGTTCGAACCAGAGGTACTGGGGTACCCAATTGATGCAGCCCATTGTATATGTACGAAATCCTTCTTTTGTTCTATAATTAGTTTTTCAAAACTTTGAAATTTCACTTCAAAAACGTACTCCAATAAATCCTCCAGTATTGAACTCATAGTAGGTCCCGTGGGGAGGGTAATGCGGCCACCCCTGCCCGCCACCCCAGCACAGGTGCGCTCCCGGCGCAGGTGTCGCCAAATCCAATACAATCTTTACTTTCGCACGTAGGTAATTGGAATACTACCACTTGTACCTACTGTTTTACTGAGAAACTTTATGGTATTATGGTCTTTAGTATATTAGAGTGGCGATAACATAATAAAGTGCTAAGAAACGGTACGAAAGTACCACAAAAGAGTGTCCATGGAGTTTCTTGCCCGTTCTTCTCCATAGAGATCTACTCTAGGGAATGGGCAACTACAATACTTTCTCGAGTTATTATGGCTTGTGACTGGGACTGTAGCTTCGCTTTTGTTTTGACATTCAAAAGTGCCTGAAATGGTCTAATTGTAATAAATGCTTTGAGTTTGACAAGACGATTTTATACAAGAACCATTTAGTCATCACCCGTGCAAAGATTCAAGCTTTGGGATAATCATCGTCATTTTTGTCTATTACTATCGTTCTCTTTATAATATTATGTGCAATAATAATGGGTGTAAAAGATCTCTTAACGAAATCGAAAGGCACTTGCTCTCCCCGTCATCGTTATTGCGATCATTTTTCTGTTCTAGACCATACCTTCTAGAGGTCAAACTTCCAACTTTTTCATAAGTTTTTTTGAAGCACAATATTTTTATTTATTTATCCAAACTTCATGTACAATAGTGGTACATAGGCGGACTTAATGCCACAAGGCATTCTCATATTTTAATGTGTTATAACTTTACTTTTAAACCCTACATCACAACCCATGTACTATTCAATGCATTCATTAGCACAATGTTTTAAGTGCC
This sequence comes from Xestia xanthographa, assembly GCA_905147715.2. Classification (NCBI taxonomy): domain Eukaryota; kingdom Metazoa; phylum Arthropoda; class Insecta; order Lepidoptera; family Noctuidae; genus Xestia; species Xestia xanthographa. The sequence goes on from LR990644.1 coordinate 32,718,862, forward strand.
TTGTATTGAGTCTTACTGTAAAACGGGATTTTGCATCCCACAAAAAAGTAATTTCCCAGCAGAAAATGTACAGAATGCTTGGTTGTCAGCTTCGTTCACACCTTGAATAACTCGAAATTAGACAACCATCATCATCATCTTAAGTGCCCATGAGACTCCTAACAAATAAAACTAGTTTAAAAGAATCCTAGGCATCTCTTACACAAACATCAGACGGGAAATGCCGCTCTATATCAATTACCCTCCCAACACACACACACACATCAATAACAGCCACTGTAGTTCTGCAACAGTGACGCACGCCGCACGGACGCGTCATCATAAGCTCTATGTGAGAAAGAAAGAAAAGAAACGTAGTTCCATTCCGGATGACTAAAGGTAGAGCGGATAAACTATGAATATTTTTTTAGTATTTACGCAAATAATATGTTTCTGGTATGGTGAGTGTGTGACTGTGACCGAGTGGCGTCCAAGGAATGGAAAGAGTGTTGGTCGGATGATTTTGTTGCCATTGCGGGAATATCCTGGATGAAGTTGGCACAAGAGCGTGGAGCTTGGTACAAACAAAGATAGGCCAATACCCAGCAGTGGGTGACTTCGGGAGCTGTGGATGATGATGATGATGATGTATCACGCACATAAAAGTTGTATTTGAATAAGAATGGGGAAAGCATCTGTAAATCTAATGGCGCTAGCAGCATCAAGCATCGTCATTGGTTGAAAATCTGTCAATGTCATTTTGTATTCCAAATTAGCTTGACCTCATTGGTCAGATTGAGACTAAGCTATGCACGCCATCTACAATTAGCTACCTTGACCTACCTTCCCCATTCTGCCAGCAGTATAGTATTGTTTGAGGATAAGCAATCTCTGTGCGCATATTCTTGAAAAAATGCTTTGACATTCCTATGAAAATGCTTGGTTCTTTACAATAAAAATATTTCTATTGAGATTAGAGCAGAACGATGATTGATGGTGACATTTGCTTCGATGAGTGAGGCTTCTGAAAACAATCTCAGCAAGATGAGTTCGGTCTAAGTCCGCTAGATGGTGCTAAACTAAATTTTTCAGGCGGATGTTGTGATTACGGATGACGCGGAACATTGTGCAGACCAACAGACGTGGGCTTGAGCAGTGTACACACTGGCCGACTTGTGACTAAAACTGTTAACAAATAATTATAAATAACAGTAATCAAAACTTGTGGATAGGCAGAACAGGCTACGCAAAGCTATGAATTTTAATTTAAAATTGTATAAAGAAACAACAAGTAAACATCGGTTGATCTTCGATCTGCAGTGTGGAGTCTCAGTACAATCTATGTTTTCCTATGTCAGTGGTTTACAATACGAAAATATTTGCAAGCGCTTTGAAATATTTGACAATGAAATGCAATGACTTTCATCAGGATTTACTTAAGCTTAGTGTCAATGCAACACATTTTTGAGTTTTCCATTATTGTTATCACTGGAAGAAATTCACATTGTCTCCGACCTGTACGATGGTCGCTTGTGGTTCAAGCTTAGGGTGGTCAGTATGGCAATAGTATCTGAACTAACAATACTAGTCTATATCATACCAGTCAAATGATCCAACTGCTATTTTCAAACTGACATGGTCACTAATATTATCATTGACACTGAAAACGGTAAACATGGTAAATATCCTGTTTTCAGTGTTAGTGATAACACCTGCTATACTCCTTACATAGGTACTCGTTTTGCCTCGTCCACGTTCATACACCTGCACCCCTAGCCAAGTTACAAACGTTTCGTATCGATTCTCTTTCTTCAATCGTAAACGCATCGGCGTAAGCGATTGTAGAAAGCGCTAAATTGGTAGCCAAGTTGACACGACTGAGTCGATCGCTCGTTGTCTAATGTCTGTAGAAAAAATCCTACTCTTTAGGTATGGTGAGCGTTCCTACCAAAGAGTTTAGCGATCAACATTGTAGAAACGATAACATTCTATTCTATCATTTTGAACGATGTCTACGAATTTTCTATTCGTTTGTGTTGATCACGTGATTTAACGTTGAGATGATGTCATTCCCATTCATTTGAATAGTTTTCTACTAGCGTTAACGATTGTAGATTTTCAACTTGGCTAGGGGTGATGGCATCACTCGCACGCCGGTAGCGAGTACTACGCACCTGACCCTTATGAAGAACATCACCAATAAGGTCAGGCGATCACACCTTGACCTAACCAACTGACCTTGTCTATTGGAATGCATCAACTATAGTTCGGAACAGTGTGCAAGCTCCCTAAGCCACAGTAAGCAGGTGTAGCATCGGAATCCAGCTGGGCTGCGTCAGTGAGACACAAGCCAGGCACGCGCGTGCGACATACAATAACCAACTATTATAATATAACACATAGGAGTTTGGTAGTCTAGCGCTGGATCTAGATTTTGAAGTTTTAGTGCCATTGCGGAGTATTGGGTTTTCAAATCGCTAAGATTATTGAGTGACAATAAGCTATCTTCGGGTAGTGTACTAATCTAAACTATTTTTGTTGTGTAACCGTCGCTTCGCTAATGTATCCTGTAAAAAATAGTATTTACACATAATTATAAGTGAATGTAATTAAATAAAGTTCTTAAACCCTAATAACCTAATTTTATTGAGTGACTAGCGGACTTCCCGCGGTTTCACCCGCGTAGTTCCCGTTCCCGTAAGAGTATGGGAATAAAATATAGCCTATGTTACTCGTGGATAATGTAGCTTTCGAATGGTGAAAGAATTTTTTAAATCGGTCCAGTAGTTTTTGAGCCTATTCATTACAAACAAACAAACAAACAAAGTTTTCCTCTTTATAATATTAGTATAGATTATAATTATGATACTTATTTTGGAGCTCGTCGGCTACATACCCGGTTTCCTCCGTGCCTCAGAACGCACGTTAAGCCGTTGGTACCGGCTGTCAATTGTAGATCTTTGACAGTCAGGAAGTCAGTGGCCCGAAAGTCTGTTTTACCAAGCAGTATTGTATTTAATACAGTACAAACTGGGTGGTGGAGGTCAGATAGGAGTCGCTCCATGTAAAATACTGGTGTTCAGATGCTTCCGGTATGACTGGAAGCCGACCCCAACATAGTTGGGAAAATGCTAGGCAGAACCTGATGATGCATATTTACACAATGGGGTAGATATCACAGCAATCAATTGAGATACTTTTTAAGAGCTGTCAAAACGCGATTGTCTCATAGATTTTGTATGACAATAGCAAACTGTGATGTCACTGTTTATTCAACTCAATGACGCAACTATTTATTGATTTCAAAGCAACTAAAAATCGAATTTGGCAATTAATTGAAAATAAATGTAGCCGTGTGGTATCCGGCAGAGTAGAATAGAACCAACCTATTACACTGACGGGTGTCGTATAAGGCGACTAATGTCTGAGGTAGAACAACTTGCGCCTCCGTAGACCAGAGAATGGGCAGCAGCGTTTTCTGTTAGTCTTGCATCACTGCGATCTCCAATCCGCCTGCCAAGCGTGGAGATTACGGCAATTCCTCCCATCATGGGAGAGGCTTATGTCCAGCAGTGGACGTTATGGGCTGATGTAGTAAATCGGGTTTTCAGGTCCAAAACAAAGGGTTTTTTTTAGAGATTGGTGTCTTGGAATTATTGTTTTAAGGAGTCATCTACCTTCTTTAGAACAAATTGTAGAATGTATTATTTTCCACTTTTGTTTGTATGAGTCATATAGTATCACAGACTAGAAGTCCGTAATGAACGCTCGTTTGTTATTTTTATGAATGACGTCATTATTCTCCCCCTTATCCGTCGGTGCAGCATGTCATCTCCCACACTTCTCTATTATTCGTCATATCAACAGTCACCTCCTTTCTCTCCATTATCATCCTTCACACAGTCCCTCGATCGTTTGTATGGTCTTCCTCTACTGTTAAGGTGAACTGTGACTTAGCCGCACCGAAGTCGCCGCATTCCAATTCTTCGTATGCAATCTGTGTTTGTGTGCAATCTGTGTCTATGTCTGTATGCGAGATTCATCATCATCATCATCATTTCAGCCGAAAGACGTCCACTGCTGGACATAGGCCTCCCCCAAGTGTCGCCACATTGACCGGTTCCCCACTACGCATCCAGCGGGTCTCCGCAACCTTCACCAGGTCACGGTCCACCTAGTGGGAGGCCAACGCATCTTCCGGACAGATGTCTTGACAGCTAAAACCCCCCCTGGGTTTTGCCATAATCACCACGCTTGGCAGGCGGGTTGGCGATCGCAGTGCGGTTGTTACAAAAGCACATAGAACGCCATTTGCGAGATTGCATAGAAAAATTTGAATTTGGTGCGGCTAAGTCTGCGTTCACCTTTATTCTTCTTTTTTATGAATACGTATATAAAAGCCTAATTTAGTAGGTAGTAATTAAACAGATATTTCTGTATTGTTTCAGATGGAGGCCAAAGTAAAGGAGGAGGTGCCCGACAAAGATTACACACAGCCGACCACGACAGAGAGGAGGAAATGTAAGTCAAGAGGAATTTGTTATTTTACGAACCATCATCAGCTGAGCGTGACCTAAAGTTTCCGATCTTTCGGTGGTTCATTTTTTAATTGGCAGATACACGGAGAAAATTAATATTTACATTTAGTGGTCGGCTTAAATACTAATAGGTTAAAGGTCATTTTTACACAACACAACACAACATAACAACGCCGAAGGGTTAGGCAGAAGTGTACCTAATAGTACACACACATTTCTCCAGTTATGTTCAAGTTCCATGTAATGGGGGCAAGCCTATTGCCATCAATCTGGCGCAAATCCAGGTTGCAAAGCTGCTACTGAGACATTCCTGATGGATAAACCCAATATCACTTTGCCCAACCTAGGAATCGAATTCAGGACCTGATGCTCAGCAGTCACGCTTGCGACAACTAGACTAACGACGCAGTCAAGTGCCTTTTTGTCATAGTTAAATACACGGTTACGGTCACCTACAGTGTTACCTATAGAAGGTTTATTCCAGAAATCCCCACCGACAAATCCCTACCAGTGGGGATCGTTACTTTTTTTTCCAGAAATCCCCACTAGTTAAATAATCTCAGCCTGGTGGGGATTTTCGGATAAATAAACAACAATCCCCACCAAATGTTGTCGGTTAAATGCAGGGGTGTTGAGTAATCCCACGCTGGGCGCCAGCAACGCCGATCATTGTCAACCAGATGTTTTCCGCTTATCATAAAATTAGTCAGTAGCTATAATAATCTCCATCATAAGTTATGTAAAATTATGATACGTATTTCTCAGTATAGTACATGCCCCCACTATAAGAATTTCCTCGTAGGTACAAACTCCAAACAATAGAGAAAAAACAAGTACGAAGTTGAATTTCTACATCTAAATAACATGACAAACACAACCTTTCTACTACATTCAGAATATCTATATCAAAGTACCTACACATTTACAGTAATAACTAGGTCCTACCCAGTATACACAACAAAAACGCATTATTCTATCAGCACGTGATGTGGGAACGACCAACTGTTCCCGATCATAATCTAGCGACGCCGGCGCGAAGCACGGAGCCCATCCAGTGTACAACGAGGTATAGTGGCTAGAAGTGGCATTATGGCTAAATGTGTGGTGATTAGAACTGGCAGGAACTGATGAGCGTTGGTATAGGACAAACGCAACGTGTACCGTAATCACAACAGTCATTTTGTTGGAGACATTTACATAAGACAGTCCCTCAAAATGCAATAACGAAGACGTTGCGTTGGAAGGCCTCCCACTAGGTGGACCGTAACCTGGTGAAGGTTTCAGAGACCCGCTGGATGCAAGTGGCACGGGATCGGTCAATGCGGCGACACTTGGGGGAGGCCTATGTCCAGTAGTGGACGTCTTTCAGCTGAAATGATTAAGATGACATCTATCTGTATCTAAAAGAACTGAATCTGAAAGTCTAATCAATGCGAAAAAACAGTTAACAGGCAGTTTAAGATTTTAATACGTGATACCTATGTTTCTATTACATTTTAAAACAATAATCACAGAACGACGAAGCAACAAATGCGAGTATTTCATGTAGCTGTACCTACGTACCGTGGGAGAGCAGGCACCTGTGCAATGATCATAATCTAGCGATGGAGGTTCGCGGCACGAACCGAATACACTGATGGATGCACGGATTTAGGGGGACTAGATAGAGTTCTACACTACTCTGAAATAATTTCGCTTTGGTGATATTATGAAAAGCTTTAGGCATTTGTCGCAAGACCGACTATATTTAAGATAATACTGCTTATCAGTAGCAACTACATATTAACTTCTCTAAAGAAAGAAATAAAGGGTTTTGCGCCACCACTGTGAAAAGTCAGCGATCAACTAAGTATTATCAATATATCTAACTGTCTATGTCATAGACAATTAAATATAGGTACTTAGTTCCGTTATCATAGACTCTATGGAAACGGAACTAAGTACCTAAGTTTTTTAAGTGAGAAGAAAACAGTTTAGCCTTGAGTCTTGAATTGCCAAAATTAAAATAGAAGTCAGAATCAGCGTGGCCACGTTAAAAAGTAGAACTGATGGTGACGGGGCAGAGTTTCCATTAGATTTTTTAAATATATATTAGATTTCCACCTAGGTATTTAAAGGGAAATGCCCATTCTTGGCCACGTTTTGCCCACCAATGTGTAAAGTACAAAAAATATACCGATTTTTTAACTAAAATATTGCTATAACTTATTTGCAATGAAACCTCCAGAATTATAAGCCGAATTAATCAAGAAACTCAATCGTTTATTGCCGCATCTAACACTTCCAGCCGTTGTAAATCCTAAAGAAAACAAAAAAAAAGTCCAGCTGAGTTCTATGTACAAAATAGTGTTTGTTTCTTCATCTGTGATGTCAACCCTAACATATTTAATTGGTTTCTTTCGTTGGCGTCACTTGGCCAAAACCTCTTCATCAAATAGACGTTTCCCTTTAACACTTTTTAAAAGTGTTTTAGTGTTAAGACAGATCCTTCAATAAATGTGAATATGACAGTTTCTTCAATTATTACGTAAGTATTTAGTAGCCACATCCAGCCCGTCTACATCGGTGTCGGTAACGGCTGGTGTAAAAGCATTGTATTTGCTGAGTCCCAAAACGTTTAAATTCGAACATTTGCACCGACCGCTTGTGATTTCTAAGTATTTTTCACTGAACTGTTTATTATTTACCCTGTTCTTACTTAGATGTTTATGTTTTTAAAAACCTTTTACTGAAAAGACTGATCAAATAATTTCTATGGAAAATAGAACGGGATTTATTCAGAAAAATAAGGCTTTGCTAAAATAGTGCTTGTGAAAGGCTTGTCCGTGAAAATATTTTTACCTATTATTAAGTTTTGCAATAAAGCAGTGTTGACGTGTTTAAAAGTTTAATAGAAGCTGATTAATATAGGAGAAGAAGAGTGTGTTTTTTCACCCCAATAAAAAGACATCCCAGCAATAATTTTCGTAGAGTTACTTAATATTTGGTGTGTGTGTATGTATGTTTGTGTGTGATTTGTTTTTGTGTGTTATTTGCTTGGTTGACGGCTTCGTGAAGGGTACGTTTACACCCTGTATAGTTCCCACTGCTGGGACACAAGCCTCCTCTCTAATAGATGGAGATGGACGTAATCAACTATACGAGCCCAGTGCGTCATGCCACATGTGCTAGCATGTTTAGTTCTAGGACACGTTTGTTGGTCACCAACTCCTACAAAACCCGTCTACTTAGTAACGCATTGTGGTAAAAACGCGAGGGATGGGCACGCCAGCCACTGCGCACCTGGGACACCTGCGGGCTCCCACGTTACTCATTCATGCTGTTTACCGGCCCGCCCACCCGCGGTCATCGGTTAGCAGAACTGATTGTCCTAGAATTATAGGCAGGGATGGACTGAGATAGGCAGACGACATAGTTGCCGTTGGGGGAAAAACCTGGATGAGGCTGGCACAGGGACGTGGAGATTGGCACACGAATAGAGAGGCCTATTCCCAGCAGTAGGTGAGTTCGGGCTGTGGATGATGATGATGGAACTGATAACAATAAGTAGGTAACATGTAACAGTATCTTGCTAGACGGGAGATGGCCGATAGAGTAACGTTCTGACCGAATGGTGGCCAAGGTTGGGCCTAAGAAACCAGGGCCGCACAAAAGTGCGTTGGGTTGACCATATCGTCACGGGAAACGGATGGATAAGGGACGTACAGAACAGAGAAGAGTGGCAGAAGGGGAGGCCTATTCCCAACAGTGGGTGATACCGAGCTGATGATATACCGACACAAAACCAAACCCTTGGCTGAACCCGCAGGCCAGTTTTTAAGTGGGCGAGATATCCCTTAACCCAAAAAATCATTATGGAAAAACCCAGGAACAATTTGCCTGTCCTGGGAAAAATCCAATTTTTTCTAACCTTTCACTGAGTGGTGGTCACATTTACGTCAGATGGTTAAGTATTTTATTATTGTTCCGTACTACTTCAAATCCTGGTTCTCGTGAAAGAGTCACCACAATTTCCAACAAAACTCCAATAAATTCGAACTACCAATTTTACCCATTTTATTCAAAAAAGCAAAAATCTTCGAATTCTGCTTTCTGCTGTACAAGTTTCAGTCAATTTAAATACATATATATTTCGGTTCAAACTTAATGGCGGCTCGGAAGTTAGCTGCGAGTGACGGTCTGCGCAGGAATAACGCTTTAAACTTTATGGCGATTCGGAACATCTTATGTAAAGCTGCGCAGACAACAATTTTTGTCTGTATAATGTGCAAACCGTTACTTGCAGCTAACTTCCGAGCCGCCTTTAAGTTTGAACCGAACTCTTGCTTTGCTTTAGAGCACGCCAAGTCCGGTCACCATGCTGTCAATCGTCGCGACTCATAATTGATGAAGAGGCCGGCCCGCCCCGCCCCGCGCCTCCCCCTGTCTAGGAGTAAGGAGTAGGCTTCACTGCTGCGTCTATTATTATCGCCAACGAGCCTACACTGACTGTCATTTGTGCTACATTTTTCATAATGTGACTTTGCTTTGTTTGAATAGTTGATGTTATAAAGATTGTGATTTATGTTCCTTTTAAAATGTAGTTATTGTTTCTAAGAATTAACTTTAGGAAAGGAACGTCTGACAACAGACCCAAACTATCTATTATTTTAACACTTATCAAAACATCACGGCTATAATCCTCGAAGGGATAGGCAGAGGTACCACCCGGAGAAATTCCTAATGGAAAAACCCAATAACAATTTACCCGACCCGGCAATCGAACCCAGGACCCATCAGCAGCGTTGTCTGTTATTGACTTGATTTCTATCAAGTTTATTTCCTAGATTAAGGTAGATTAAAAGTATCAAGATGATTATCGGCATTCCAGTCTTCAATCCAGTTCATACATATATCCACTCCCGTATATGCAGATGATCCGGATAGCCGGTGACAGCATGATCAGTGGCCCTCGGCGGCGTGTCGAGGGCTCTCCACTCGAGTGACGGGCAGTGGAGCCCTATCCATGATTTGTGGACAAGGATTTATTGGGGTCTCGTGTGCGTAGGTACCTTGTTCATGTTGACTTGTTTGGTATCAATTGATGTAGTTAGCATTGATAGACAATAGACAAATCTTTATTATGAACTTTACAAGTGCATCTTTCAGGTGAGACTCTGACCTCCAGACTAGTATGATACTGTCTGTACTATCCTACAACCCCCCCCCCCCCCCCCTAACACTACGACTAAGAAAGAGGGTAGACAGATTTGTCTGCTCATAATAATAATTTTCGCCTCACCCGCATACCTCTTCAGTATTCCCGCGATCATGATGCTTGCAACAGCGTCGAAATATCGGGAGCTCATCAACATGGAAAACCACGGATATTATCCCGTAAGTACTTTGAGTGTAGGTGAAACACGTCCTGATTTTAATATCTTAAATAAAGTAACAATAAAAATATTAGAAAAGTAGTAATAAACAAAAATGTGTGTGTGTTTCTGTGTGTGTGAGTGAGTGTATGTGTGTGAGTGAGTGTGTGTGTGTGTGTATGTGTGTGCGCATGTGTGTGAATTATACCGTTATAACAAATAGTGACTCTAGAAAGGAGTGGGTGCTATCCTCAGGGTGTTGAGAGGATTAAAACTATTAAAACGCGGTGACTTGATATAGTGGACTGTATATTAAGATTTCACAAAGGAAAACAAACGGTTACATTAATTTGAATAGGCGAGAAAAATAAAGCGTAATGAATCGCTCGGTGGACGATGACGCAGTGCTGTGCCGGCCGGCGCGGGCTCGCTGGTCGAGCGCCCCCTCCGCGGCCTTAGCTCCCCGCCCGCGGTCGCCCGGCGGCGTCCGCGCGGCGTGATATTCTCAACATGCTCCCGGCGTTGAAGACTTGTCTTCAATTGTTAGACTGGAAGAGGACAGATGGTGTTGTAAGCACGTCGGACTATTCCCCTCTTCGTTCTTACGTCTGCGACTCTGCTTATTCATTCCCTCCCAGGTATGAGACGTACGATACGACCGAGTGGCCACATCAGTGGTGGTGATTGTTGCTCTTTGAGCACCACCATGGCTCCCTCTTCAAGCACCCCATCGGAGTCCGTCCATTTGGTTCTCTGTTGGAGGTAAAAGATATACTCGTTAGAGAATCTATTCCAGAACTGTTGCTTCAGGTGCTCAATACGCTGGAAACGTTTCAGGCTGGAGATGTTCTGGTTGGTGACTTGCGGATGCGGCAGGGATGTGAGAGATCTCCCAATAAGGAAATGGGCAGGAGTTAAGGGGTATAGGTCTGATGGATCAGTGGAAAGAGGAGTGAGAGGACGAGAGTTTAGAATTGCCTCAACCTGAATCAGACACGTAGACATCTCTTCGTAAGTGAGATGTGCGAGGCCTAATATACGCCTAAGGTGATGTTTTACTGATTTCACGGCAGACTCCCATAAGCCACCGAAGTGTGGGGTGTATGCCGGAATAAAGTGGAAATTAATACCTGTATCTGCCATTTCTGAAGAAAAGTCCTGTTGTAATATGGCAGCTATTTCGTTACAAGTGCCAATAAAGGTTGTACCATTGTCTGAGTAGATGGTCTTTGGTTTACCACGACGAGCAATAAACCTATTCAGTGCTGCAATAAAGGCATGTTTCGTTAGGTCTGAGACAAGCTCCAGATGAACCGCCCTGGTGGCTAGACAAACAAAAACACATATGTATGATTTTACTAATCTACATCCTCTACCTTTGCGGTCAGCTAGGAGGATGGGTCCGGCATAGTCTGTGCCAGTCTCTAGGAAGGGAAACTCTAGTTGAACCCGTTCCTTAGGCAAGTTACCCATGATGGGTTGAACAGTTCTACCATTGAATCTCTGGCACTTTACGCACTTATGAACGGTTGATTTGGCAAGGTTTCTACCACCCAAAGGCCAATATTCATGTCTTATTGTGGCTAAGAGTAACTGTGGACCAGCATGGAATAGGCGTAAGTGATAGGTACTAAAAATAAGCTTAGTTAAGTTATGTTTGCTGCAGATAATGATTGGGTGCCTGACGTTATAATCGTAGCAAGAATTATCTAATCTGCCCCCGACTCGTATAATACCAGACTCGATAAATGGGGATAATTTCTTAAGGCGATTTTTATTGGGTAATGGTTTACCTGATGAAAGTAGTTCGTACTCTTCAGGAAACATTTCCCTTTGTACTGTTTTCATTATGAAATCAGCGCTGTAGGACAACTCTGAATTAGTAAGGGTAAGACTATGAGTATGTACTCCTTTTTTTTTTTTTTTTTTTTTTTTTTTTTTTTTCGGATGGGAAATCATCAAATAACCCCTCCCGCTCTGGGCGGAGCAGGAGGGAGTGTCAGACTTTTACTGACTAAAACCCATCCATGTTCCTTCATCGCCCTTTGTGTTCCGGGGCCACGGTATCTCTTTCGAATAGTCCCGCAACCCCGGCAGGCATCGGTCCTTACGGACCCCTTCCTTTTTGCTGACTCTCTTTGAGGCGCGCGTGGAACACGAACGCGCCGTCGACACGGCCTGTCGTCATGTTATGAGACGGACGGACGGCGAGCTAGCCCATAGCTCACCGTCCACAGGCTCGCGCCTACGGTGGCCGGGGGCTACGTGGTGGTGGCCCCCGACGCCCGGGGCGTCTCCCACGGCGGCCGGGACGTTGAGAGGCTCTCTCCCTCTCACGTTCCGCCACCTCCTTCTCTAGCATTACTGCTTCGCAGAAGGAGGTGACGGCGTCCCATTCCGTCTCGCTCCGGACCATTGCTTGCACCAGGGCCGGACGCGAGAGGTCGCCGCCGCCGATCGCCGCTTCGAGGACACGGCGGTGCTCCGCCCACGCGGGGCACACCTCCACCGTGTGTTCCACCGTGTCCTCCGGTCGATCCTCACAATGGAAGCACCCGGGCGTTTCCTCCCGCCCGATTCGGTGCAGGAACCTCCCGAACACTCCGTGTCCGGTGAGGACCTGCGTCAGGCGGAAGGTGAGGACGCCGTGGCGTCTCTCAAGCCACTCCTCAAAGAGGGGACTTATCGCCACTATTGTGGCGTGCCCTGCACGGGGTTGCGACAGTCGCTCTCTCCATGTCGCCATGAGATCCCGCCGGAAGTCTGTCCGCTGAGCGACAATTTGTCGCTGCAGCGGAGTTTCCCCCCGGCGTAGCGCCTCCGCGCGCCATTCATGCAGGCGCGCGAGGACTATCGCCTCCAGATCCCATGGCGGCAATCCGGCAAGGAGGCTTGCCGCCTCGCGGGCAATCGTGCGGTAGCCCCGGGCCAGCCTTACGGCTACTACCTTTTGGGGCGCGTTCAGGTAGTGGGCGGCACGCCGCCTCAAAGAACGCGCCCACACCGGGGCCCCGTAAAGGGCCATGGACCGCACGACTCCCGCGTAGAGCCTCCGGCAGGAGGCGTTCGGCCCCCCCAGGTTGGGCAGGAGCCGCCTGAAGGCAGCCCCAGTCCGTTCCAGTTTGGGGGCCAAACGTCGGAAGTGCTCCACGAAGTTCCACCGGCTGTCGAGGACGAGTCCTAGGTACTTCAAAGTCGACTCGACACCGATGGATACCCCTCCTACCGTGAGTAAGGATCCCGGAGGTGGCGCATTCCGAGGCCCATGAAAGCACATGGCCTCGGACTTGTGCAATGCCACCTCGAGACCCAGTTGCCGGATCCTCTCAACGACTGTCGCAACCCCGCGTGTCATCACTTCGGCCGCCGCCTCGTGCGACCTCCCCTGGGCCAGCACCAGCGTGTCGTCAGCGTAGCAAACTACGCTGACACCACTAGGGAGGTCGGCGCGCAGCACCCAGTCGTAACCGATGTTCCACAAGGACGGCCCTAGGACCGATCCCTGCGGAACACCGCACGACATCTCTCGCCGGTTCCATTCTCCGCTGCGACCGGGGTAGATGACGGCTCTGTCCGTCAGATAGTCCCCGACCACTCGACGGAGGTAGGTCGGCACCCGGTGATACCGGAGTGCCTCCCTAATGCAGCTCCAGGGCATGGAGTTGAAGGCGTTGGCGATGTCGAGAGACACCGCCAAGACAACCCCACCCCTGGACACCGCATCCCCCGTCGTGAGGGCTCTCACGCGCATGATGGCGTCCACCGTAGAGCGCCCCTTGCGGAAACCAAACTGGTGTTCCGCAAGGTCCGGCCCAGTCCCCGCAAGGTGCTCGGCGAGGCGGTTTGCAATGACTCTTTCAAAGAGCTTGCCCACCTCGTCGAGCAGCACCACGGGCCGGTATGCGGACGGAGAGTCCGCAGGGCGCCCCGGCTTCCGGATGAGGACCAGCTTCCCCGTCTTCCAACGAAGCGGGAACTGGCCTCTCTCCAAGCATGCGCTTAGGAGCCCCTCCAGTCGGGGCCCGAGAGCCTCCAAGGCCAGGACCCAGGCTTTGCCAGGCAAGCCGTCGGGTCCCGGGGCGGTATTTTTGGCACTGAGCCTGCGTACCGCCACTCTCAGGTCTACCCCAGTCACCTCCGGAGTGTCGTCGTCGTCGTCCTGATGATCCGCTTCCAGCACCGCAGGCGGCGGAGCCATAGGCGGGGGTGGGTGTTCCCCTCGCGAAGGGAACAGAGTGCTCACCACGTCCTCCACGAGCTCAGGCCGGAGACTCTGCGTCAGTGGGGGCGCCCAGGGGCGGAGTTTGTCCCGCACCAACTTGTAAGGGCGCCCCCACGGATCTCTGTCGAGAGTCCCCAGCAACTCCTCGCGGGCCTGATCCCTGGCCCGCAGGACCGCTTCGCGGAGGGCGGTCTTCGCCGCTCTGTACCCCTCATAGAGCTCCGCCTCAATGGTTGCCGCATCCGGTGGGCGGATGCGGAGCCTGCGATGCCTGGCGTACAGGTGTCGTGCAGCCACGCACGCCTTGCGCAGAGATGTCAGCTCACGCGACCACCAGTACACCTGACGCCGGGCGCTTCTTGGCCGAACACGGGGCATTGCCACGTCACAGATGTCAGACATGGCCTCCTGGAACCACCCTGCCTCATTGTTAACGTCGGCAGGCCTGTCCGGTGATGTCACCCAGGCCTGCACGATCGAGGCTTCCAGGAGGAGCTCCCGGTCCAGCTGCTTCAGCGCCCAGCGCGGACCACTCGGGGCCTGTTGGACCGGCGCGCTTGAGTTCTGGGTGGAGACGTCGAACCGGATGTACCGGTGGTCGGAATAGGTCTCCACCCCCTCCATGACACGCCAGTCAACGACACGCGGCGACAGAGCGGGGCTAGCGAACGAAATGTCCACCACCGACTCGCCCCGCATCCGCACACACGTGGGGACAGAACCCCGATTTAGGACACCCAGGCCCTTCTCCAGGGCCCAGTCTTCCACCATCCTTCCCCGCACGTCTGTGCAACGAGAACCCCAAGCCAAGTTCTTGGCATTGAAGTCCCCGAGGACAACCACGGGGAGGGAATGGTTCCCAACGACGACACTCAACTCTGCGAGAGAGTTGTGGAACTCGGCGAGAGTTCGGCTCGGGGAGAAGTAGACTCCCACCACTACGATCTCCCCAAACCGGGCTGCTACGCACCCCCGACCCCTCCTGACACCTTCAAGGGTCGGGGTACCGGCGGCGGCCGACGACACTATGGTCACTGAGCCGCTAAGGTCCGCCACCCAGTCTTCCCTGGGCAGGACAAAATACGGCTCAGCGACCACAGCGATGTTAATCGACCACTGCGCCATGCTCTGGAGCAACAGATCCTGAGCACAGGCGCAGTGGTTGATATTCGCTTGGAGGAAGCGTAATGGGGCCGTTATTGGCACTCCATTACCGCTTCCTCCTCCCTGGCCCCCTGTGAGGGCCCCTCTGTGGCGGTGACAGCGGCAGTGGCGGCAGCGGCGGCGACAGCGGCAGTGGCGGCAGCGGCGGCAGTTGCGGCTGCGGCGGTGGCGACGGTGGTGGTGGTGGCGGAGGGCCTTCCCCTGCCTCTGGTGGCCTTGGTGGGCGGAGAGGGCGGAGCGCAGGCCTTGCTCCCAGCCCGGTGGTCGGCCGGCTTGCCAGCCGCCGCACATGCACTGCAGTGCGGCGTGGCGCAGCAAGCTGCGGACACGTGCCCGGGCTGACTGCAGCGGAAACAAAGGCCGCTGCGGTCGACCTCCGAGGCGCACTGAACTGACACGTGGTGTCCCACGTGGCAGCGATAACACCTCAGAGGTCTGGGCTCCAGCAGTTTCACCTGCGCTGAAACCCAGCCCACCAGAAGCCTTCGGCCCTCCACTATATTTTTAGCCGCCGTCACTGGGCAGCATACCGTAACGGTATGCATACCCGTGGAGTCCGGGCGAAGGGCGCCTGCCCTGACCTGATCGGCAGGGCACCCTCCGGACCTGGCGACGGCGGCTACCACCTCCTCCTCGGTAACCGAGTCGTCCAGACCCAGGATGCGCAGGTCTGCGCATCTGACGGGCCTGGACACTCGGGCCTCGTCCGCGTTTAGGGACGCTCTGAGCTTTTCAGCCAGAGCGTCGGCGGACGAGCCGCTGGTTTCGCCGGGGATCTCCAGCAATCGAGCCCCTGTCGCGGTGACTTTAAGCCGGAGGCCCCCGGTGATCCCAAGCTCACCGAGGTTCACCGCCTCATGAGTATGTACTCCTTTAGCACGATTAATGAATCTAAATACGTATGCTAATAGGCGTTGTAAATGTGAGTAATTAGATGAATTATTGATTAAAGTTTAAAATAAATTATTGTGTATAGTAGGATTAGTGATAGTTAATGATTGAATATTAATGGTAATGGATTGTGATTTTAATAGTTCTGGTAGGATTGTGTTCACGTCTGTGTTAGGCATTGAAGGCCAAAGAGATGGGTCTGTAAGTAAGAATGAAGGCCCTGACCACCACATGGAAGATTGACCTATAAGATCAGCGCTCAGACCACGGGAGACAAGATCTGCAGGGTTGTCCTTGGAGGGCACATAGCGCCAGGTATAAGCACCAAAGCCTTCCCGTATCTCCGAAACTCGATTCCTGACAAACGGCTTGAGCGTGCCAGGTGAAGCAGACAGCCAACCTAAGACAATCATCGAATCACACCAGAATATGCATTTGTTAGGTTTAAGTGTTAACGATTCTAGTACTTTTGCACACAACCTTGTCCCTAATAAGGCTCCGCAAAGCTCTAGCCTTGGGATTGTGGTCGACTTTATCGGTGCAACCTTACTTTTGGACGTGAGCAGATGAACATGAACGGTGCCACTACTAGCTACGGAACGAATGTAGATGCAAGCTCCGTATGCTTTTTCCGACGCATCTGTAAAAATGTGGATTTCCACAGATAAAGGGCTATCACATACCACCCAGCGTGGTATGGTGAGAAGATTAAGCTGTGGTAAAGTCTGTGTGAACTTCAGCCATAACTTTTTAATATCCACATTAACCTCGTCGTCCCATGCACACTTGTCTATCCATAATCTCTGCATTATGACCTTGACCTCGATGATACACGGACAGACAAGACCTAGAGGATCGAATACTTGCGCTATTGTGGAAAGTATGTGTCGTTTTGTGATAATAGCATCTGTATGTTCAGGTATGTGAATGGAGAATGTAAGACAGTCAGTTTGACAACGCCAATTAAGACCGAGGGTTTTGCTTGGTTCGTCAATGCTCAAGCTGACTGTGTTAGGTGTGTCTGTGTGTGTTGGTGTGGATGTGGTATGAGTGGATGAATCAAGTGTGTTAGTAGTGACTGCCTGAAGTATTTGTGTATTGTTAGACTGCCACTTGCGAAGATTGAGTTGTGCAGTCTTAAGTATGCTCGTGACATCTCTACAAAGCGCAATAGTGCTCTCTATAGAGTCACTTCCAGACAGATAATCGTCGACGTAAAAATCGTGTTGTATTGACTGTTGTGTGTGTGTGTTGTTTGCTTCCTTTGCCAATTGAGACAAACATCGTGTACTAATGAACGGAGCTGATGCTGTCCCGTAAGTAACGGTGTTTAATGTGTAGGTTTTAAGTGGTAATGATGGATCAGAGCGCCACAATATCTGTTGTAGATGTCGCTGCGATTCCTCAACTACGATTTGCTGCCGAAACCTCAACAATATGGATATTAAGTCATCCTGTACTGTGGGTCCTATGCCTTGAATGTCGTTGAACGACTTACCAGAAGTTGTGACGGCTGATGCGTCGAAGACAACTCGAAGCTTGGTCGTTGTACTGGACTCTCTGAAAACACCATGATGTGGAAGGTAATATGCGTGAGTTGAAGAAGGCTGAGGTACTTCGCTCATGTGACCTAATGCTTCATACTCCTGCAAGAATTCTACGTAGCGATGCTTAAGTATTGGATCTCTCTCAAGTCTACGCTCTAACGACAGAAAGCGACGTTTAGCCATCTCAAACGAGTTTCCTAATGCTTCAAGAGGTTGCTTTAAGGGTATGGTGACTATGAAACGACCATCTGCATCGCGCCTAGTAGTTTTTATGTAGTTCTTTCTCTTCACATGCTCGCTCTTCGGCTGTGAAATTGAACTTAGGTGGGATAGAGTCAAGTTCCCAAAATCTTGACAGATCCATGGGCTCCTGTACGTGTGTGCTTGTCATGCGAGAACATGCACACTGATGAATGAGCTATGTTAGGTTGAGGCATAGTGCCTGATATGAGCCATCCGAGCTTAGTCTCGAAGAGCGTCGGCATATGTCTACCTAGCTGTATACGATTTCGACCAATCACACCCCAAAAGATGTCGGCTCCAACAAGTATGTCGATGGAAGAAGGGACATTGAAAGATGGATCAGCCAGACTTACACCTGCTGGTAGTTGCAAGTCAGTTAAGTCTATGTATGTATGAGGTATATGAGTGGTTATATTGGGCAAGACAAAACAATCAATGTCAATGTGATATGACCCATCGCATGACTGTTAATGTAAAGAACAAGATTGCGTAATGGTAGACACTTGACTGTTTATGCCTGCAACGTGTGAGCTTACACTACGAATAGGTAAATGTAGCTTACCACAAAGGTCCTTGGTAACAAAGTTTGCCGTGCTTCCATTGTCAAGTAAGACTCTGGCGCTATGCGGCATCCCGGAATGGTCCGTGACTCTGACCAAAGCTGTGGAAAGCAATACATGACGAGTTGAAAATTCATGATTAGTGCCAGTTAAAGTTATATGCTCCTTACTAGAGCTTGGATCATCATCATGAGAATGCAACATTGTATTATGCCTTTTTGTGCAGTACTTGCAGTGACCAAGTGGACAAGTATCCTCCAAATGACCTGGTCGTAAACAATTTAAACAAAGGTTAAAGTCTTTCACCTTTGATAGGCGTGCAGCGACTGAGAGCGCCTTAAATTGATCACAACTAAATATGTAGTGACTTTGTTTACATAGGGGACATGAAATATTAAATTTTCCCTTACTTGTTGTGACAGAAAAACTTTTTGGCTTACTGTGCGATGACTCTGGCTTCGATTTTAAACTCTGAGCCTCCTCAAGCGTTTCTAAAAGATTGCAGCGGTTAGATATAAATTTTGTGAACATATCTAAGGATGGATATTCAGTCAGAGTGTTCCTATACTCTTCCCACTGTCTGCTAGAAACCGGGTCTAACTTTGATGCCATTAAATGTATGACCATGTCACCCCAATGCTGTACGAACCGCCCTAGCGTTGCTAGTGACCGCAGGTTTTTGTTGGTTACATCAACGATCTGACGTAAACCCTGGCTACTTTCTTTTTGAAGTGGTTCCACATTAAATAAAGCTTGAAGATGATTATTTATTAATAATTGCTTATTATCGTACCTTTCACATAACAATTGCCATGCATTGTCATAGTTGTCCCCTCTGAAATCTAAACTTTTAATAACTAGTGCTGCGCTGCCATTAAGTGACGAACGTAAGTAGTGAAATTTGTTGATGTTATCTATACTTTTCTCTTCGTGAATCAATGACATATAAATATCTTTAAACTCCAACCAATCCTTATAACCGCCGCTAAAGTGAGGTAGATTTATTTTAGGAAGTCTAACATTATTATGTCTAGTAACCATCGAAAGTTGTTCATTGGAGCTTACCTTAGATGCCAGTTGAGCGCGATGCTGTGACAGAAGCGCGCGAGCAGATGCAAGTTGCTTGTAGTAGTTGCACTCGAATTTCTCACGTTCGGAAAATTGCTCGTCGGGTTGTGCAGACAGGTACTCCAATTGACTCTGTAACTGATCATAGGTGGCATATAAGGAAACTATTTTCTCAATTCTTATCTATAACTCGACAAGTTGTTCCTCGCGAAGCTGTTCGCAAGACTTAGTGGTAGTTATAAAAGTTGTGAATTGAGTAAGCTGCGATTTTACTGAGGCACGTTTTTTTGAAAGCTCTTTAATCTTCATTTCTTCAGCCATGGCTAAATACGTAGGTAGCTGTTAGCGCTAAAGGATAGCAAGTAGGCAAGAAAAACTTGAAAATGGAATTGAATTTAAGAATAGATGCTAAAAGCACTGAAATATACACTATAATGCGCCTGTAGAACAACAAAGAGCAAACAGCTGATCGAAGAAAGCGTTGCTATTCAAAACCAGTAGGTGGTTGGAAAAAAAATTGTTTGAATATTAACTGTCAAACAGTGAAGAGAAAAAAAAACGGTGAAGGTGAACTTATGGCACTATCTTACAATCTAATGATAAACTAGATTAATAAGCACTTATTACTAATTATTAATGGGTGTTATTCTACATAAATGGGACAAATCTACTTGAATGACTTGAAATATGACACTAAACTACAAGGAAAAAAACAATAAGGACTGAAAGTGTATGATGAATTCTACAAGTTAAACAAGTAAATAACTAGTAGTATGTGATGGGTAATACTCACTACGACGAAAAGGTACTACTAATGTATGATTCACTGGTCTAATGCACTAACTAATACTCTAGTGGGAATGAAAGTTAGTTTATGAGTTATGTACAAATGTTAGTAAGAATATGGAAAGATCTCACGAAATCCGTTGACTGCTTGTCCAAACCAAACGTTTTCTTGCTTCAAATGGATTGCGAAGTTCTCGGGCTCTGCTTGGGCTGCTACGCTGCGATGACCCAGCTACGATGACCACTGAAGAACTGCTTGCTCCACCAAATACGCCTCTTCTCAAGGCGCCGTAGATGATGACCGAAGACTGGAACCAGATTCGCACGAAGGGGCGAGAAGTCGTCTTGATCTCGAAGTCCAATTTTCTAACGGCCGTTTTCAAAATTTTGCAAATCCGCTTGTCACTCCCAGTAACTGGTCAATAACACGTAGAAGGACCATAGATCCATAGGTCGCTGGTTCACATCCGGCTCGAAGGACCATAGAAAGGAGTGGGTGCTATCCTCAGGGTGTTGAGAGGATTAAAACTATTAAAACGCGGTGACTTGATATAGTGGACTGTATATTAAGATTTCACAAAGGAAAACAAACGGTTACATTAATTTGAATAGGCGAGAAAAATAAAGCGTAATGAATCGCTCGGTGGACGATGACGCAGTGCTGTGCCGGCCGGCGCGGGCTCGCTGGTCGAGCGCCCCCTCCGCGGCCTCAGCTCCCCGCCCGCGGTCGCCCGGCGGCGTCCGCGCGGCGTGATATTCTCAACAGACTCGATGCTCTATAGTCCATGCCATTCAACCATGCAACAATTTTAATTTTTGCTTGGTTGTTTTTGAGCGATCTGATGTTTTGAATAGTGTCGGATATTTTATTATATAGGCGTGGTGCTAGAAAGTTGTAATGTTTATTAGCAAATTTTGTGTTTGATCTAGGCACTGGACATGGCACTTTTCTTTTGCTGGATTTGGGTAATGTAGGAATAACGAGTCTATTGGTATCTGCGTAAAACCTCATAAACAAAGAGTTTACGAACACTCATGACATTTATCTCATCATAAAGGTCTTTGGTGGGGTAGCGGTAGGGAAATTAAATTTAAAAGCAACGGTTTCAACTGAATTTTTTGTCAATGGTTTTTCAGGATCAAAAACATATTATTGAATGTTGACTGAAGTCACTATGCCAATAACAACTGCAATTTCCCAAAGGTCACGTAACTTTTTCAACCTTCTTAGTTACGTATTATTTTATTGTGCTGGACTGGGACATTAGATGAAGATGAGTATTTTAAAGATCCCCGGTGACTGCTGAGATGGCGAGAAATAGAGAAGTATGAAAGAAAAAGACATGATGACCGACCACAATAAATTGGGAATATGATGATGATTTCCTAGGTGATGGTGAATGAAATGGTGTTTGATTGGAACTTTATCCACACTCGTGGACTTCAAACGTAAACACAACTACAAAGTTGGAGAAAAAACAAATATACTCTGACTCGAGAATCTGGGTGCTTCACTACTTCTGAATTCCAATGTCTTCTATAAAACATGATTGTACATATTTACTAAAGTAAAATCATAGAAAAACTTGCTAGTCTACTTATAGTTTATTTCATGTTTCCTATTTGCTTGGGTCAGTTTTGAGTTTTGACTGATCAAAAGCATGACTAAAAGCCTAGGCTTTAAAGGGTGTAAAACACCTCTTAACGAAGCCGAAAGGCACTTGTTCTACTCGTTATTGCGATCATTTTTTTGTTCTACACCATACCTGGGAACCTTCTAGTTACGGAGATATTGGGGGTCAAAGTTCTTACAAGTTTTTAATGTAAGATTTATACTTTTAAACACCTCTACGACCCCTGTACAATCCATCCACCAGCACAATGTTTTGCGTGCGTTACATTGAGTTCTACCACAAAACATGATTTTACAACCCCAAAAAAAACGTCGTTTCCCAGCAATAATGTTCACGTAAAGTTACTTAGTTTGATGTACAGAGTGCTTGGTTGACGGCTTCGTGATGAGGTCTTTTACACCCTGTAGATGGTGCCAGTTAAGATAAGAATAGCGGTCATTGACCTACCTACATTTATTAAGGTTCTTAACTTTGAAAACCAAAAATAAGCCTGTTCAAGTCTTGAATCCATTTATTTATTTATTTATTCATGTACACACAAAATACTTTACAGGACAATATATTTACATAGAAGAGCACAAAGGTAAGGAAGGTCCATCGTGTACTTCAACATTTTTTGTAATGAAAAACGATACATGGTTTATTTATTTTGGTTCGTACGAAGATATATTAGGGAGAGGGCAATGACCGCTATTCTCATCTTAACTGACACCAACTATACTAGCTGTCATTAATTTGAATCTATTCTCTTATAGACGTGAGCTATCGCTGGCATCTGGGGTAGGTCTCAGGTGTGCTCACTCCATCTATAATATTGTACACATTACCAGCGATTAATAATAAGAGGAACGAGGTATACAAGATGTATACGTGGATATCAATCTATACTAATATTATAAAGCTGCAGTGTTTGTTTGTTTGAACGCGCTAATCTCTGGAACTACTGGTCCGATTTGAATGATTCTTTCAGTGTTGAGTAGTCCATTTACCGAGGAAGGCTATAAGCTATATAACATCACGCTGCGACGAAAAGGAGCGGAGCATAAATGAAAAATGTTGCAAAAACGGGGAAAAATGTATTCCTTTTGTGAGCTGTTTCTCTTTTATGTGACGCAGACGAAGATGCGTGGGTCAGCTAGTAAGGAATATGCATAATATTTTTTTTTTTTTATTTCGATACGGAATGTCAAAGTAAGTACTATAAAAAAAATATGACAAAAAGCGAAAACAACACATAAATCGGTCAAACAACACAAAAGTTATAACCATGTAAACTTTTGTTTCTGTCTCTTTCTAGATAAACGGAATTTAATGGAGTTTGTACGTCGATGCAGAGAATGACGTCATTCGCTTTATCGGATCTCTCTGTCTAATCAGCAGTTTCAAATGCTTAACTTAGTATTTTTAGGGTTCCGTACCCAAAGGGTAAAAACGGAACCCTATTACTAAGACTTCGCTGTCTGTCCGTCTGTCTGTCCGTCTGTCCGTCTGTCTGTCACCAGGCTGTATCTCATGAACCGTGACAGCTAGACAGTTGAAATTTTCACAGATGATGTATTTCTGTTGCCGCTATAACAACAAATACTAAAAACAGAATAAAATTAATATTTAAGGGGGGCTCCCATACAACAAACGTGATTTTTTTGCCGTTTTGTCTAATGTATAGATACGGAACCCTTCGTGCGCGAGTCCGACTCGCACTTGGCCGGTTTTTTTTTTATAGATATTAAAACAAAAAAAATCACTTAGCTATTTCTGATGTTAATACGCTTTGTTTAGAGTGATAAAAAAATCATGCATATACCCTATTTTCTGCCTCGTTGGTCTAGCGGCGCGACTGCCGAGCATGAAGGCCTGGGTTCGATTCCCGGGCAAATTGTTATTGAGTTTTTCCATCATTGGAATTTCTCAGTTGAGCACACGGGAGTCTGAATTTGTCCCCGATTGATGGCAATAGGCTTGCCCCTTTTACATGGAACCTAAACATAACTAACTAAATGTGGGTGTACTATTAGGTATACCTCTGCCTAACCCTTCGGGAATTACAGGCGTGATGTTATGTGTTTTTTTTTTACTTTAATTCAGCGTATAGGTACGACTCTACCGGGTGTAAAAGACCTCATCACGAAGCCGTCAACCAAGCATTCTGTACATAAAACTAAGTAACTTTACGCAATAAATTATTGCTGGGAAACGACTTTTTTTTTTGAGTGAAAAATTATGTTTTGTGGTAGAACTCAGTGTAACGCACTCAAAACATTGCAATGTTTTGAGTGCGTTACACTGAGTTCTTGTGCTGATGGAATAATTGAATAGTACGGGGGTCGTGGAGTTGTTTAAAGTAAAAATCATACATTAAAAACTCGTATTAAAAAAAACTTGTCAAAAAGTTGGAACTTTGACCCCCATATCTCAGTAACTAGAAGGTTCCCAAGTATGGTGTAGAACAAAAAAATGATCACAATGACGGGGAGAACAAGTACCTTTTGGCTTCGTTAAGAGGTGTTTTACACCCCAGCTGTCTGTTAAGAAATGATGATGATGATGTAAGGAATAAAACTATGTTCACATCACTCTTTTATTAAACTTTTTCGAACTTATGTCTGTCAAATGATTAGTGTTTTTTGGTATGTAGTGGGTAATGCCTGACCGGAGACTGGAACAAGCCTTATTTTTTTCGTTTTTTTTTTCGGATGTGAAATCATGAAATGACTCCTCCCGCTCTGTGCGGAGCAGGAGGGGGGAGTGTCAGACTTTTACTGACTAAAACCCATCCATGTTCCTTCATCGCCCTTCGTGTTCCGGGGCCGCAGTATCTCTTTCGAACAGCCCCGGCGGACATCGGCCCTTGCGGACCCCTTCCTTTTGCTGACTCTCTTTGAGGCGCGCGTGGAACACGAACGCGCCGTCGACACGGCACAGGCCTCAAATGTTGTAAATGAGTGAAATGTTTTCAGCCTTCTGAAAATCTACAGTCTAGATTAAAAAAAAAAGTTTTCCTCAACCCTTTTCAATCCAGTCGCAGCCTCAAAAAACATTCCAAAAAGTTCATTTCTTTTCAGTCCGTTTATAAAATCGTAACTACAAAATAACGAGGCTGCTAGTGGGGGTGGAGGCCCAGTCTCCCACAGTGTTGTAACACAAGTAATGTCGCATCAGATATTAGCCGTAATTGCGTGGCAGCGTGGGATGAAAGCCGCGCCCCGGGCGAGGTGTCGCCTGTCACTGGCAACACGACCTGCTAGGGATGGGACACTGTCGGAGAGGAGAGGGTTTTAGATGTCGATTGTTTTCTAACAAGATCGTACTGCGGTTGGATGGTGTGTGAGGAAGCTTATCGTAAAAAAGTTTCATTGTTACCATCATCCACAGCCCCACTTCTCCCACTGCAAAAGCCTCTCTTTGCTTGTGACAAGCTCCACGTTTCTTACCAGCCTGATTCAAGATATTCCCGCAATGGCAAAAGAGTTTACTTACGACTTACATAAAATTGCGATGATATTATTAGGGACTATGCAATTCTTATGAGCACTTATACCCACTCTTCATAGTTCATTGTTTGCCTGTTCTTGTTGTGAGGATTTTCATGAACATCCCAATGGCTGATTCATCATGCGCATGCATCATTTTTTACACATTTCAAATAAAGCTGACACAAAACCGGGAGTTAGCCGCTGCTCATCATCGTGATATACTTTCAATACCACAATTCCAAATAGTACACCCCAGACTACTTGTAGTAATGTTTCTCCCATATTCTGTAATCCAGGTTGTCCTTAAAAGATTGCTTTTAGCGATAAGACCGCCCATTGTGTCATCCTATGTGAAATGTTTTCTTTTATGGAAATTGATTTTTTGTGGTGCACATATTAAAGAATGTATAGATATTCTATCTATCTATGCCATGCAATATCCACAGAAATAAATAACAACACAATAGGGTTGTGTCCTGAAAAAATCTAATTGTACGTCAGTTAGATTATCAAAAAGTATTTGACACCTTTTTTTTCTTTTGTTACGTAGACCAAAATTGACGAAGATTGACGCTTTTAAAATTATACGTCACGCCGTGCAATAATTTTTAGTGCGTTGTGACGTCACGAGCCCCCACTCCCGAGAGTTGATGCGTTTTATCTTTGTCAATATTCAGTGATTTAAAAAAAATATATAAGTGTCCATTATTTTCCTAAATAGATTTGCGATTTATTGTTGGTGGATACTAGCCTATTCAATTTGCGAGAGTCAAATGTTTATCCAAGTATCGATATCTCATCATTAGTGGCCCCTTTCCTAGCCGTGCAGTGAGAGCGCGTGTCCGTGGCACGCGGGCCGCACTTGGCACACCACTAGCTTTTCACTAAACTTTTATTTATTCTGTCAGTCGCACACAGTCCGCCATTTTTATATTTCTGTATTACTTACGGATTCCTAATATAGCGCTGTGGTTGATAGTATTTATAATTATAGTGTGTAGAATATTTTGAGAAACATTTCTGAAAATTCTTTGTAATCTACAATATTAATGAAAACTTCGGCGCATTTATTGGCGGCCTTATTCCATCCACTGCTCTCCCTCCGCCTCTCCGTCTGGCCTCTAAGGCCTCCTCCCATTTTTGGGGCCTGAAATAATCTTTTCCACCTTAATTGACGCTTCCCGTGGTCCATTGGCTGGCTTTTACCTTGGTCAGAGGCTAAGTATTGCCATACAACTTGGCAATGCCGCCAGTCTCTTGGACACATTACCAGCTGACAGCGTTGAGGAGTTTCTTGCTGCCCTTTATATTTTTTTGATAGTTTCTATATTTTAGTTTTTTTAATCTTGTTTAATTCCACCTTTTCGTTATCGATAAGGCATTTTCTATAGTTAGTTACACTATCGGTAGCGAGGTTGGTGGTTATGCGTGGGATCCCAGGAAAATACTAAAATTCAAATTAAAAGAAAATTACTTTTATAAAAACTTCAACTCATCTTTTAACACGCACGTAGGCAAGTGCACTTCTCTTTAGATTTAACCGAATACCGATTGCAGATTGAAAGTGAATAACATCTTAATTGATTAAAATTATAGCTGTCAAGCTAAGGGGACTTGTGGCATTCGTTATTTCGAAAAAAATACAAATGTTTAAATCTATACGGACAGTATTTTACGCTATGCATGTACCCTATGTAAATATTTGTAATAATTAGAGCCAATTAAAATAAAACTATTATAGTAAAAAACATTGTCTTAATGAAATCATCGGCTTAATTAGGTATGTCGATTGTCGTGGTCGGTGTCGTGGTGTCGTGTAGTGTCATGTGTGTGTGGTATGTTGTGGTGTGTGTCTAGCTGTAATTTTAATCAAGTTAAGTTAAAAGAACAATTGTGAAAAAAATATGGCCACCCGTCTGGGATAGTCAGGTAAATACAAAAACCAAGTTAGTATTGTTATAATTCATAAACAATGTAATTTGGTGTCTGCGCTATAAGTTCAGCCTAAAGCACTTTCAACTAGTATCGGCTAATAGGCTGGCTGCATGTTGGGCTATATTTAAAAGATCGATAGTGTTGGGCCATTAAAACCACGGTTTTATGACTTGCACTAACTTGAGGTAGTGGATAGTGAATACTAAATGATATGCTGAGTCATAGTGAGCTTGCGTGTTTTGCTTAATATACTATACCTCGAAAACAAAAAAAAAAAAAACTTCACAAAAAAGTATATCGGTACTTTAAGTAGGTATACATATTCATATACAATACGTACAGTCGCGGTCTTTTCCGCCTGATCAGTTACATTTTTTTTATTTAAATCATGCGGAGGCGCCGAGCCACGCCCCCTTAAAGTTTAGGGTTCCCTATCCATTTGCATAAAATGTTAAGACCTAATATAACTTGACATACTTTTGTTACTACTAATTATATTTTCGCATAACATTATTTACGCATAACAGCTTACGCATAATTTTTTTAAGCATAATTTATCTAATCATAATAATGATTAAGCATACCATTGTTAGGCATAAATTGATTTACGCATAATGATACTAAAACATAATTTTTATAGGCATAACAAAGAAGCATAATCCTAAAATGTTAGACATACCCTAAGTGGATATACCCGATATACCAATCTATTTTGACGATTGGAAAAATACCATCTCTCCGAAGCAGGTAATACATAACATATTTGTTTTGAGCATAGTTGATTGTGAACATATGTGAGTTTTTTCCCTGTAAGAAGCATGCAAACAAGCATACACCATGCATGCAGCAAACATGCAGCTTGCAAACATTTAAACAAACATACACCATGCATGCAGCAAACATAAAGCAAGCATGGGTGCGGCAAGCATGCAGCAAGCATGCGTTCAGCAAGCATGCAGCATGCAAGCAAGCATGCAGTATGCAACATGCAGCAGGCAAGGTTTCTGTCACGGCTCCGGCGCTGCGGGGCACCGGCGGTCCCACGCGAGCTTATCGTCGCAGGTGTGTTTTACGCTCACCACCGCAGCTGAGGCTGTGGAGCCGAAGCTGTGGTGGTGAGCGTTAAAACCACCTGCTCCTCAACTCGCAGGCCACCTCGCCCCTCCGTGCCTACGCGGGCTTAGATTACACTCTAGGGGTAGGGCAGACAAGACTACGTGGAGTCGGTTTTGCAGCGATTCGTTTCTGTCACTAACTTTTGTAGCACGACTTAATGAATTTTTAATTCAAAATAAATACGTGAAAATAACTCAAATTTGATTCTGGTATTTATATTATTTGTATGCCTAAATACTATTATGCTTATAGTCATTATGCCTAGTAACATTATGCAAAATTCAATTTATGCCAAAACAAATTAGCCTTCAAGATGATTATGCCAACATAAACAGTATGCCAAAAAATAATTTGGCAAAGTATTATTATGGCAAAACAAATTATGCCAAAACAGTTATGCCAAAGTATATTAGGAAAAAGAAGATTATGCAAAAAAAGGGATCCCAAAGTTTAGACCTGTTGGGAAATCGTCAACTTTGGCGCGCAAAATAACAATAACTCTCGTTTGGCGTGCGTCGTCAGTGCGCTCGGCCGATCGGTATCTTTTCATTCATTATTTCTCTAAAAAGTCAACGGGGCGGGGCTAGAGAGCGTTTCTATGTTGTAGGTCCAAGCAAAAATTAGCTTAGTGGTGATCAGGCAGGAGTGTTATCAATAGTACATAAACTCAAACCTTTATTCACAGCAAGCAGAAACTACGGAACGCGCTTACTGCGATCCTTACAATCGTGATACCATCTTGCTACTTTTGTTTGTCCACATTCATACATCTGGTCGGTGGCGAGTTGCAAGTGTTGCAACTAGTAAGCACCTCACAAAACTTTATTTTTTCCTGCAAATACTTTAAAGCAATACCTACTAACAGTAAACAACATGATTTGAGTTTAAAATAAAGGAAAAACACACCTATATAATTTAAAGAACCTTACTGAGAGACCTGATATAAAAAATTACTATTGGTGTCGATTCTGTTGTGCACAAACTAAACTTAATTTAGGCTATTGCTATCTTTTACTGAAAGGCAGTGCGAGAAAAGGATGGCTATAGCTACGATCTAAGTTAGAGTCAAATGTCAAACTAGTTTATGCCAAGCGCTTCACCGTGTTTTTAGTCAACATGTTTTTACGTGCACCCTTCATCTGTATAGAAATATTAGTTCCAACTAAATTTGACAGCTCTAAATTACGTCCGTCTCTTTCTCGTTTTATTAGAGAGAAAAAGATAGCAATAGCCTAAATTAAGTTTAGTTTGTGCACAAGTGCACAACAGAATCGACACCATTACCTACCTATTAAAATGGACGATCCCCACAACATTTTCGCGCCACAATTTTGGCGCGCTCCGCCATGTTGATGGCCGCGCGCTTACCATAGAGTATTGGCGCCTGTGTAAACGCCGTGATGAGCTACGTGCGCGGGCATAGAGCAGCGCTGTTTATTCCGATATTGGATGTAAAATTGAATAAGGTTAGTGGGCTTAAATGACACCTGGTTGGCTGGTTTATTTTGTCAATATTATGAGTTTCGGTTATCGATAACGAGCTCGGTGGTAGTAGAATTAAAAACCGGCCAAGTGCGAGTCGGACTCGCGCACGAAGGGTTCCGTACCAATTATTATTAAAAAAACACGTTTGTTGTATGGGAGCCCCCCTTAAATATTAATTTTATTCTGTTTTTAGTATTTGTTGTTATAGCGGCAACAGAAATACATCATCTGTGAAAATTTCAACTGTCTAGCTGTCACGGTTCATGAGATACAGCCTGGTGACAGACAGACGGACAGACGGACAGACAGCGAAGTCTTAGTAATAGGGTTCCGTTTTTACCCTTTGGGTACGGAACCCTAAAAAGTGTCTAAATAGGTACCGTCATAACAAATCATCATCAAATATTATGGCTGCCATT
Source organism: Xestia xanthographa (assembly GCA_905147715.2). Classification (NCBI taxonomy): domain Eukaryota; kingdom Metazoa; phylum Arthropoda; class Insecta; order Lepidoptera; family Noctuidae; genus Xestia; species Xestia xanthographa. Next base: position 32,749,276 of record LR990644.1, read on the forward strand.
GAAAACTTTTCACAGACATTTTTGAGCCAATTGTTGAACACTATGTTGTAAAGGTTCCCATCCATTTGCATAAAATTTTAAGACCTACATAACTTGGCATACTTTTGTTACTCCTTTATATTTTCGCATAACATTATTTACGTCGCATAACATTATTTAGCTTACGCACAATTTATATAATCATAATAATGATTAAGCATAACATTCTTAGGCATAATTTATTTACGCTTAGTGATATTTAAACATATTTTTATAGGCATAACAAAGAAGCACAATAAAAAAAAAACATATCTCCTGAAGCATGTTATACATAACATATTTGTTTTGAACATAGTTGATAGTAAACATAAAGGGTGTAAAACACCTCTTTACGAAAACGAAAGGCACGTATTCTCCTCGTCATTGCGACCATTTTCTTGTTCTACACCATACCTGGAAACCTTCTAGTTACGAAGATATTGGGGGTCAAAGTTCCAACTTTTTGACAAGTTTTTTTTTTTTAATACAAGTTTTTTATGTTAGATTTTTACTTTTAACACCTCCACGACCCCCGTCAATCCATCCATTAGCACAATGTTTTGAGTACGTTACATTGAGTTCTACCACAAAACATGATTTTTAACCCCAAAAAAAAGTCGTATCCCAGCAATAATTATTCCGTAAAGTTACTTAGTTTGATGTACTACGTTACATTGAGTTCTGCCAAAAAAAACATGATTTTTAACCCCAAAAAAAAGTCGTATCCCAGCAATAATTTTTCCGTAAAGTTACTTAGTTTGATATACAAAGCTTCGTGTTGAGGTCTTTTACACCCTGTATGTGACTTTTTCCCTGTAAGAAGCATGCAAACAAGCATACACCATGCATGCCACAAGCATGCAAGTAAGTATGCAGCAAGCAAGCATGCAGTACGCAACATGCAGCAGGCATGGTTTCTGTCACGGCTCCGGCACTGCAGGGCTCCGCCGGTCCCACGCGAGCTTATCGTCGCAGATGCAGAGTTTTACGCCCACCACTCTTTAAAACCACCTGCTCCTCAGCTTGCGGGCCGCCTCACCCCTCCGCGCCTACGCGGGCTTAGATTACACTCTAGGAGTAGGGCAGACAAGACTACGTAGAATCCGTTTTCACAACTTAATGAATTTTTAATTCAAAATAAATACGTAAAAATAACTCAAATTTGATTCCGGTATTTCTATTAATTGTATGCCTAAATACCTACTATTATGCTAATAGTCATTATGCCTAGTAACATTATGCGAATTCAATTTATGCCAAAACAAATTAGCCTTCAAGATGATTATGCCAACATAAACAGTATGCCAAAAAAATTAGCAACGTATTATTAAGGCAAAACAAATTATAGCAAAAAAGTTATGGCAAAGAAAAGAAAAACAACAACATAATGCAAAAAGACGAGATCCCTGTTGTAAATGGTTGATAAAATTAAGGCAACGGCAATCATCGTTCTGCTGTTATCCTTATTTATTTGGAGTCGGCACAATACATGTCTTCTTCAACCATACTTATTTATCTATCCAACATCGACAATATTTTGACATTTTATTAGACGGTTGTGCTATCGCAAAATAGTTTATAGGGCGGCTTGTCTTTTAAAGAAAACCTGACTTGTTCGTAGGCAATGTTTCGCTATCGCTACAGAAATCATCATGATCATTGGGGAATATGGGGGAACCCATATCCCAAATTATTTGTGGTCGACGCACCATGTCTTTTTCTTCCATACTTCTCTATTACTCGACATCTCATCAGACACCTCTTTTCTATCCATGCTCCAATGGGTTTCTGTGACAAAGGCCACATAAATAAGATGCAGTATATTTTGACTGAATATATGAATGAATTGAGAGCAGCGGTGGCCCAGTGGTGGCGGCCCCGACTTACGAACAGTAAGTCGTGGGTACGAACCCAGGCAGGCGCATTACTTTGTGTAATTTATTTCATCACCACTGCTAACAAAACGGTGAAATGATAAATGATGTTTATTTTGCAAGTAGGTTTTTACAAACACTTTTACACGTCATTTTTTAAAACTAGATTTGGCCGGTGTTTCGTACCTGACTACTCTGAGAAGAAACAGCCGAAACAAACTCAGAGGTCATAGTCTCTTTTAAAGTCCAGACAATCTTGCTCAATTCACATGAGGACTATGCAGATTAGTGTCTGATATGGTCTTTTGAAGAAAGAACCATACAGTTTTGAGTGGACCTGTCCAGTCAGTGCAAGCATTTGTCAGTTAACGTGTAGCTCGACTTATAACTCAAGGAGCTCAACGAAACGACGAACAATACCAAAGAAAGGACATTTGGGTAGGTCGCCTAGAGTACTCAAACTGTCAGACAGTTGTGGGAAAAAATAAACAAAAAATATAAATGTGACCCACATGGTCCCCACATTCACAATAATCATATAAAATTCATAACAAGTTCTATTCAAAAAGAATGTAAATAAAAATCACAAAAATCATTTAAAGTCACAATGATGATAAAAAAAAAAAGTAAAATACTTAACAAAATAAGTATTCATGTCAAATCAGTAAATGTCAAATAAAATAATAAAGTAAAAAATAATAAAATACATGTCAAAACATTAAATGTCAGAATGTATAAAAAATCATAAAATACATGTCAAAACATTAAATGTCAGAGTGTATAAAAAAAAGGAAAAGAAAAAATAAAAAAACCGGCCAAGTGCGAGTCGGACTCGCGCACGAAGGGTTCCGTACCAATTATTATGAAAAAATCACGTTTGTTGTATGGGAGCCCCCCCTTTTTTTTTTTTTTTTTTTTTCGGATGGGAAATCATCAAATAACTCCTCCCGCTCTGGGCGGAGCAGGAGGGAGTGTCAGACTTTTACTGACGGATGGACGGCGAGCTAGCCCATAGCCCACCGTCCACAGACCCGCGCCTACGGTGGCCGGGGGCCACGTGGTGGTGGCCCCCGACGCCCGGGGCGTCTCCCGCGGCGGCCGGGACGTTGAGAGGTTCTCTCCCTCTCACGTTCCACCACCTCCTTCTCTAGCATTACTGCTTCGCAGAAGGAGGTGACGGCGTCCCATTCCGTCTCGCTCCGGACCATGGCTTGCACCAGGGCCGCCGCCGCCGATCGCCGCTACGAGGACACGGCGGTGCTCCGCCCACGCGGGGCACACCTCCACCGTGTGTTCCACCGTGTCCTCCGGTCGATCCTCACAATGGAAGCACCCGGGCGTTTCCTCCCGCCCGATTCGGTGCAGGAACCTCCCGAACTCTCCGTGTCCGGTGAGGACCTGCGTCAGGCGGAAGGTGAGGACGCCGTGGCGTCTCTGAAGCCACTCCTCAAAGAGGGGACTTATCGCCACTATCGTGGCGTGCCCTGCACGGGGTTGCGACAGTCGCTCTCTCCATGTCGCCATGAGATCCCGCCGTAAGTCTGTCCGCTGAGCGACAATTTGTCGCTGCAGCGGAGTTTCCCCCCGGCGTAGCGCCTCCGCACGCCATTCATGTAGGCGCGCGAGGACTATCGCCTCTAGATCCCATGGCGGCAATCCGGCAAGGAGGCTCGCCGCCTCGCGGGAGATCGTACGGTACCCCCGGGCCAGCCTTACGGCTACCACCTTTTGGGGCGCGTTCAAATAGTGGGCGGCTCGCAGCCTCAATGAACGCGCCCACACCGGGGCCCCGTAAAGGGCCATTGACCGCACGACTCCATGGGAGCCCCCCTTAAATATAAATTTTATTCTGTTTTTAGTATTTGTTGTTATAGCGGCAACAGAAATACATCATCTGTGAATATTTCAACTGTCTAGCTGTCACGGTTCATGAGATACAGCCTGGTGACAGACAGACGGACAGACGGACAGACGGACAGACGGACAGACGGACAGACAGCGAAGTCTTAGTAATAGGTTTCCGTTTTTACCCTTTGGGTACGGAACCCTAAAAAAGGAAAAGAAAGGAATAAATAATAAACAAGCGAAGTCCGAAGCTTCGACATTCACAGAGCAAATTTCATTGGAGCAGCTTAATCCCAAGCCTTTTTATCTTCGAGATAGTGATTAACATGATAGTAGGCTTTCAGGCACAGCTTCCGTTTTATAAACGATTTGAATTTATTTAGGCTTAGTGCTTGAATTTGGCTCGGAAGTTTATTGTAAAAACGTATACATTGGCATCTGAACGTACCCCCTATTTTTTTGAGCCTCGTTGCAGGAACAACAAATTTGTGTTTGTTCCTCGTATTTATGTTGTGGATATCACTGTATTTTTTAAACAAATTAATATTTTTGTGTGCGTACAAAAGGTTTTCATAAATAAACTGAGAAGGGACAGTAAGAACATTAATTTCTTTAAATTTTTCTCTGAGTATCTGGGACTTAATTTATAAATTGAATGAATTGCCCTTTTTTGCAAAACAAATATTGTCTGAATATCGGCGGCATTGCCCCACAAGAGAATACCGTACGACATCACGCTATGTAAATAACTAAAGTAAACTAAACGGGCTCTCTCTAAATCAGTAAACTCACGAATCCTTCTAACGGCGTATGCTGCAGAGCTAAGTTTTTTTGACAATTTGTCTATATGCGGGCCCCACTGAAGCTTGGCATCCAAAGTTATGCCTAGGAACACTGTGCTATCTTCCGGTTTCAACTCTTCATCCTTAATTAGTACAGTAGTTTCCACTTGTCTTACATGGGGTATCGTAAACTTAATACATTTAGTTTTTTTCTCATTTAGTAGTAGGTTATTAACATTAAACCAATTAACGACTTTTGCCAGGGCGCTATTAACATCATCCGTAACTAACTGCTGACGTTTGAGTTTAAATAAAAGAGAAGTGTCGTCTGCAAACAATACTATGTCATGATTATCCTTTAAGAGGTGAGGCAAGTCATTTATGTAAATAAGAAACAAAAATGGACAAAGAATTGAGCCCTGTGGTACCCCCATTCTTACTACGGATCCGGGAGATCTCTTCCCGTTAACATCAACTCTCTGAATCCTATTACTCAAATATGAAATAAGAAGAAAACATCGTGAGGGGTTTCCTCACGGCATGTCCTAGAGCCAAAAATTCGAAGACATGTGACATCTACCAATCCGCACTGGGCCCGCGTGGTAGATTATAGCCCATTCCCTCTCATATAGAGAGGAGGCCTGTGTCCCAGCAGTGGGAACATTAAAAGGCTGATGATGATGATGATATTTTGACTATCACACTGTTACTGATACTGTTAACCTGTGTCATCCCACTGCTGGGCAAAGGCCTGACCCTATGACTTTTTCTCTTTCGGTCTAGGGCTATTGGGACCTCTGGTCGTTGGGTTCTGTCCAGCTCAACCCGCCATCTCCTGTGAGGTCTGCCGCGACGCTGCGGCTTTGTCGGGGCTCCACATCGTGGTTATTTTGGGTCACTCCTCGGGCATACGGCAGAAATGGCCAGCAGTCCCACTTCAGCTGAGCGGCTTTTTGAGCTATGTCGTGATTTGTGTTTTGGAGCGCAGTGTAGCGTTGCGAATAATAGGTACGGTCGGTTAGTTTGACGCCTAGGATACTGCGGTCCATTGCACGTTGGCAAACCTTGAGTTTGGACTTTTGAATGTTTGTCAAAGAACAAGTTTTGAGTTGTGATTTTTCGCTTGAATAAAAAAATAAAGATTTCCTTCCTGCTCTTACATGAACCAGTAGTTCTTCCAGGCATTTACGGTTCGTTTTATGAATTCCTTATCTTGCCTGAACTGGAAAGAGACTAGCTGGCCAGATGTATTCGTGGACATATGCAATTCTTCACCAATAGGTAACTCTGGTCCTGTTAAATATATCACACACCACAAAAAATCAGGATTGAGCCCATCGAAAAACCGAAAACAACTTACTGAACATACTAAGCCTAAATACTAAATGGTGTCGATTCTGTTGTGCACAAACTAAACTTAATTTAGGCTATTGCTATCTATAACTAAAAGGCAGTGCGAGAAAAGGACGGCTATAGCTATGAACTAAGTTAGAGATGTCAAACTAGTTTAAGCCTTGCGCTTCACCGTATTTTTAGTCGACATGTTTTTACGTGCACCCTTCATTTGTATGGAAATATTAATTCCAATTAAATTTGACAGCTTTAAATTACGTCCATCTCTTTCTCGTTTTATTAGAGAGAAAAAGATAGAAATAGCCTAAATTAAGTTTGGTTTGTGCACAACAGAATCGACACCATTGATGACATTTGTGATAATGTTAGTGGTCACAAAGTTATTTTTGGTGGTCATTATATTTTCCCTCTTTGTGCTTTGGAGCGTAGTGTGGTGTTGCGTATATAACGGTCGATTATTTTGACGCCTAGGATACAGCGGTCCATTCCACGTTGGCAAACCTTGAGTTTGGACTTTTGAATTTTTGTCAAAAAACAAGTCTGGGATAGGTCAAAATGGGAAGAATGCTCCATGATTTTTCGCTTGATTAAAATAATAAAGATTTCCTTTCATGAAGCTCTAGAACCAGTAGTTATTCCAGGCATTTACGGTTCGTCTTATGAATTCCTTAACTTTCCTGGACTGGAAAGAGACTAGCTGGCCAGATGTATTCGTGGACATATTCCAATTCTTCAACATTCACTACCTATTAAACACACCACAAAAAAATTACGATTGAGCTCATCGAAAAACCGAAAACAACTTAATAAACATACTAAGCCTAAAAACTTAATGCCACTTATCACTCACACTTAAAGTCAAAGTTAAGTTAACTAAGCTAAAACTCAATCCAAACTCCTGCCACTGGCATCGCGGCTAGTCTATCAGCTTGCATCGCACGCAATTGCCCAACATTGCCCGATCAGCTATAAACCGGGCAACTGTACAAACTGCGACTGGCCCCGCGTGACCACGCATACCATTATACGCGTCATGCGCTGTGGGTGTGTGCAGCCAGTGATTGGGCTTTTTTGTTTATGGTGTAAAACTACCAGGCTGATTCAACAAGATTCACGCAACGTGAACTGTATTTTTAGGACCGTTTATGAAGCCTTGTGCACAGTAAGAATAAATGTAAGTCCTATATTTATGCACAATAAATAATTGTGGTGTATTCACACAATATACCTACTTAATTCATACGCACTATTTTTTTTTTTCGGATGGGAAATCATCAAATGACTCCTCCCGCTTTGGGCGGAGCATGAGGGAGTGTCAGACTTTTACTGACTAAAACCCATCCATGTTCCTTCATCGCCCTTTGTGTTCCGGGGCCACGGTATCTCTTTCGAACAGTCCCGCAACCCCGGTAATTCATACGCACTAACATAAACTCGCACCTTTTCAAAAGCTTTTATTTAACTTGCCTTGCTAATTAGTGTGTTAGTATGTATTGGTTAAATCTTGCAACTGAAATCTTTCAAACCAGTGGCCCCCAATCGATTGAGCTGAAATTTTGCACACACCTTTGCCTCTGGTGACAATACATTTTTATGGCAGACATAAGCTAATCCTGAGGAAAGGCCTCCTCACGAGAGAACTCCTCAGCGGTTAATAGCACGGACACGAAACTTTGTATAACGTTCAATGTTGATGGATAAATCTTTGTTGTTTAGATGTTCTTTAATTTTTTAACATAAGTTTTTTTTTGTTTAAATAAAAGTTAAATTTATTTCTTTAAGGCAGACACAACAGCACGCTTCCAACCGAACCCATTCCTTACTCTTCGTCTATCTAATAACATTGATATATTGGGTTTTTAAAACGCCCTGAAGCCGAAAGGCACTGGTTCATCCCGTCATTATGTTTTTTTTTTGTTACGGACTATTTCTGGGAACCTTCTAGTTACGAAAATGAGAATGGCGAGATTGCATGTAATTCGGGACCCAGTGATATGGGTAGCGTACATTGTGGAAACTTATGAATAGTTAAAGAACGACTTAAGACTAACAAAAAAGCAAATGGAAAGTAGGTTATAGAAGTTGGGAGAAAAAAGATATGAAAGGTGGAAGATTATAACCTAACTTAAGGCACGGACTTATTGGTTATTATTTAGTAGTAGAATGGCTTAAAATAGCTTTTATCCGTATTCCACGTAGCCGTTGAACACAAACAAACAATAGAATGATCCGCAGACTATGTCTACAGATGTATTTGACACTTTTCTCAGTTGTAAAAAGTAAATGTCAAACGTTGTGTTCGGAAACTGTACGATGACTTATTTTTATATGAATTAAAATCATTGGTAACTTTTAATTCCCATCATCTAGTAACTCAATATATTTTTTATATAGAACTCTGATAAACTCTACTATAATAATTAATATAAACTAGACCTTGAACGGCGCTCCGTTGATTTTTAAATTACGTGGGTCCAACCTCGCCATTCTCCTTCACTGACTTTCACAGCGAGTTCTACTATACCGAAAAATGTAAAGCCTGAAAATGAGTATCTACACTTAGGCATAAGGTCATCAATACTTGAACGGGTTATGTTATGTTGTCATTCTGTTGTTCCAGCCACCACCACCGCCAAAGAGCACAGGTCTCCCGAACAAGAGGAGCAGCGCTCGTCTCCCACTCCTGGACCGCCCAGCCCGCTCAACAACGGCACTGCTGGTAGGTAACTGTACCTGTTAATTTTTTATAGAATAAATGTATTATTTGAACACGGGTATTTAGTCTGAACGGCCCAAAACGAATGGATCGCGGGCCGTTCGACCGAATACAAAAATTGTCTACTTACGTCCCAACGGCCCGGTGATAGAATGATTTCAAAATAAGTTAAAGGGAAAGTCGCATACAATGTTCAGTTGATGTTGACTAGTGCTTTAAGATCAGTCATACAGAAACACGTTTATTGCCACTAAGAGACATATTATATGGCATAAATTATTTACCTACCCCAAAAAGTACTAGGCTGGCATGACTTTAAGGTGCTATACATGTATTTTAAGAATCGGTGTTCCATTGTCCGTGGCGAAATTCGTCTCAAAATGTGTATGTCTGTTAGTCTTTAGCTGTTTCGTGGGTCTGACCACGAGTTAGGTATATTTCAAACTACACGCGTGTTGTGACAACGACTGCACAAACAAATGAAAGTGGTTGTTAAAAGTAGCAGTTGTCTCTCGCCGAGACACTCAGTCAGTCAGAGCTAGAATACAGCCAAATGAGGAACAACGACGAAGGCAAGACGAGCGCTGATAAACTACGTAGGTGGAAGGGAGACGGACGCACAAACGTTAACCTCATATTTAGTACATCATTCTGAACACCTCCACACGGAAATATAAAAAAAATCTCCTGTTTCATACATTTTGACCGTGTAGATATTACAGTTTTGTAAAGGATACACTCTCGCACTCGCCCTGTCTCCGCAAGGCTGTACAGTAACTATTAGGGCTTTCCATGAGTCACCTCGAGATAACTTGTGGAGAAGAAAACAAGTAAGGCCCCGTTCCCACTATGTCGTGACGATTAATTTATCATTTGTTTTTAGTTGGCAAAAATCGTGGACGACAGTAATCGCGTCGTCCTATTTCACATAATATAGGATTATTGTCGTCCTTGACTCTATATAAATACACAAGCCATGACACTTAAAACTACACCATTACCTATCGTCACGACAAAGTAGGAAAGTGGCCTAAAGCGTGCGCTTTTCGATTGACGGAAATCGTGAATTGCAAGTCGCATCGCCCGAGGCGTAAACCGAGCTTAATACTGAACCTTGAACAAGGGTAACTCCTGAAAATTGGTTCGATTTCTTGGTAGGGTAATAAAGTTACAGAAGCAGTCCAGAGAGGGTGTGATACGTGATTTCGAAAAGTGAAACACCGAAGGTGACGTCCCCGTAAGTTCACGAATACGAAACACCTAACACCGAATGCACGCTACCTCGAAAAACCTAACGCCGTAGCCATGGGATCTCGAATAACTAAATCCCTAATTTCACCTATTCTAAACACTTAACAACGAATGCACACTACCAAGAATAACAGAACACCGTCGCCACGCGTTCTAGAATAACTAAACCTCGAAAAGTCATCGTAAAAGTCTTTAATCATTAGACAATCAACCAACTCAAACATTAACAATCAACCAAAACATGTTATGTTTTTCGAGGTTGCGTGCATTCGGTGTTAGGTGTTTCGTATTCGTGAACTTACGGGGACGTCACCTTCAGTGTTTCACTTTTCGAAATCACGTATCACACCCGTCCAGAGACTAGACGTGCTACTACTTTACTTTCATTAACCTCTCTTTCTCTCCATACAGCAGCCTTGTCATCAACAGAGTCACTATCACCGCCCCTAGCCGAAGGTTCCCGCTCCGCCCCAGCGCTGCAGCGTTTACGAAAGTTCCTGTCAGCGCTGCAGCAGTTCGCTACCGATGTGGGGGCAGACACAGGCGATAGGGTGCGGCAACTAATTCATAACCTTGTAGTAAGTTGTACAGAGTCTATTATTGTCTGTTTGTTAGGTTGTTTAGTCAGCCCCATCGCGACAGAGTGCTAAGAAAACTTTCTATCAGCGCTGCAACAGTGCGCTACCGATGTCGGAACTTGTAGTAAGTGGGAGAGAGTCCATTTGAGGTAATAGAGAATATGCACGTAATTTTTTCTTCACCTGTATCAATAAAATACAGTACCTACTATCAACCCAAGAAAAATATTCAAAGTTAAGTTCAACTACTAGGAGCCTAATCTTAGCTCAAGCAGATAGGAAAGTAGAGAATGTTATTGCAATTGCTAGACTGTACGCCGTAGAGAGTTTTGAGGTGTGCTGCATAAGGGATACCACCACTGGAGTGTATGTATGTTGTGTGTATCGAATCAGAATCAGAATCAGAATGTTTATTTGTAAACATAGGTAGTTACAGTGTGTGAGGTGTTACATTTTTTTTTTTAAGTGCTCTATGTTTTGCCATTTGGCGTACAAATATTATCATCAAATTAAATTAAATTCAGTTAATTACTTGCAAAAATTATAAAAATCAAAGTAAGTCGATCAATAAATATTCTCAGAATGTCAACAATAAAATTTAAGAAATTTCAAATGATAAATGTCAGGTGGATAATAATGTAGATACTAGATAGTGTCAATTATAAAATTTTAAATTAATACATGAATGTCAAATAAATTAATATAAATCAATAAACCATTTCTACAATGTCAACAATAAAATCTAAGGAAGTATATAAATGTTAAATATCAATCAAAGTAAATAGAATAATGTCAACTGATTGCAGTGTCAATTAAATAAATACCAAATAATTACAGAAATGTCAAAACAGATAATGACCTAATGCTTATTGTCTGAAGGAGGTATTATAGAACTGTCATCCAAATAGTCCTTTAGCGAGTAGTAACATTTATTGACTAATATTTTCAGAAGTACACTTTTGAATTTGTCCAGATTTAACGATTTCAATGTCTCAGGCAGCTTGTTAAATATTTTTGTGGCCATACAGAAAGTGCTTTTATTCATTAAAGCTGTTCTGCCATGTATGTTTTCGAGTTCGAACTTATTTTTGTCACGTAGTTTTCTATAGTGACTTTTGAAAGCTACTTTGTACTGCGAGATGTGTATTTTGACAAATATGTTAGTTTCGTAGATGTACAATGACGGTAGGGTAAGAATATTTAGGCTTTTAAAGAACGGCTGACAACTGTCGGTGCTATTTAGGCCACACATAGATCTTATACATTTTTTTTGAGATCTAAATACAAAATCTCTATCGACTGAGTTGCCCCAATACATTATGCCATACCTTAGTGTTGATGCAACATAACCATGATAAGCCGTTAGTACAGATTCTAGATTGACAATCTTTGACAGTTTGTAGAGAACATAGGCGAATTTATTCAATTTTTTACAAATTTCGTCTGTCTGGGATCTCCAGGTCAGATTATTATCTATTACGATTCCAAGGAATTTGGCGACCGTAGCTGGCTCTATTTGAGTTCCTAAATACTGAATTTCGGGAACCTTACTTGGTAGTCTCTGGTAAAAATGCATAATTTTAGTTTTATTAAGATTTATTGCGAGATTATTATTGTCAAACCATGATATAATTGTATTTAATGTCATATTTATTTCATTTTCATAAGTCATATAATCGTCACATTCGACCACTACTGTGCTGTCATCAGCAAACAGTACCATGGGATGGTTTACGTGTCCGGGCAGATCATTAATGTATATTATGAAGAGGGGTGGGCCTAGTACACTGCCTTGGGGTACGCCGTATTTTATGGTTCTACATTTGGATCGATATTTCTTCTCGTAACCGTTATTTGCGCATATTTGTGAGATTTCTACAAATTGTTTTCGATTTACCAAATAGGATTCTAACAGTTTAAGTATATTCCCCCTGATACCATATTTTTCAAGTTTCTTTAGCAGTATTGCGTAATCTACATAGTCGAAAGCCTTGGTCAGATCCATAAAGATCGCACATACAGGATTTCTTTTGTCAACATTTGATAGAACAGGGAGAAGAAGATCATGTATGGCCATATTAATTGTCTTCTGTTTACGAAATCCCTTTTGTTCTTTTACTAATATGTTTGACTTCTCAAGATATGTATATAGGGATTTATAAATTACTTTCTCAAATACCTTTGAGAAGACAGGTATCAAGGCAACAGGTCTGTAATTTGCCATTGTTCGCTTATCCTGTTTTTTATGCAATGGTACAATTATGGAAGTTTTTAGACCTTCGGGAAAAATCCCATTAGAGATACTCATGTTAATGATGTGACTGAGATGTGGAGCTATATATTGAGCGGCTTCTTTTATAACTTTAGTGCAAATCCCGTCGTAACCAACACTATTTGTATTTCTGAGTGAGTTTATATGGTTGATTATGTCCTGGGGTATAGTTGGTTCCATAAATAAAGAACTAGAGCTGTTAGAGTGTATAGGAATTTCTGGCATTGTCTTATATTTAGGTTCGGTAACTTGGTCAACATAAAAATCGTTAGAACTAATGATAAGTATATACGAAACCCTAATGATAAGAATTTTGATATTTTTATGAAGAAAATGGAACTATTGCTTGAGTTTTTATTCAATAAGAAATGCATTATTTGCGGAGATTATAATGTTAACTTGCTTCAGGAAAACAAAAAACGTGCAGAATTTTTGAGTCTGTTGGCATGTTACATACAATTTTAGGTGTCTTTTTGATAGCCCCACATTTATTCGTAACAACTCTTATTCCTGCTTAGACAATATCATAACAAACCTACACGAAGAACAGGTATTAAGAAGTGTAATTGACCACAATGGTTTAGGAGACGGACATGGAGCACAATTGGGTGAATTTTTACTAGAAAATATGTTAGAAAATAAAAATAATCAATATTTAATAATTAATAAAAGAATCTTTAATTGTAGAAATAGTATATCTTTTAAGGCCAGACTATTGAATCAAAATTGGAGTTTAATGGGCATAAATTCATTTTTGAGAAATTTTAATACTAGTTTTCGGAAAAGTTACAAAAAACGGGAAATAAAAATCAAATTGAAAAGGGGATCACAGTTAAAGTGGGTAACTAAAGTAGTAAACACGTCTAGTAAAATGAAAAGAGTTTTATGCACAAATACTGGTAACCACGTTCATGAAAGTGTACTCAATTATAAAAATAAATATATTCGCATATATAGAAGAGTCATGACCAAAGCCAAAAAAATTGCGGTCGCAGAGAAAATTGACAAATCTAAAAATGTAAGTAAAGAAGTTTGGAATGTAATTAATGACCGCACAAACAGATTTAAAAAAGTGCAACAGGAACCACTCTTATTAAAACTTAATGATCAAATCCTAGACTCGCCAACTGCCGTCGCTAACATGTTAGCAAAACAATTCAACCATAATTGTGATTCAGCTGAAATTAAGATGGAAGAAGCTTTATTGCTTCTTCAACATAGTTGTGAAAGGGTTACAAATGATATGTCACTCACGCCTACTACACCCAAAGAAATAACTCAAATAATTAAAACTATGAAAAACAAGCACTCTAGTGGATATGACGAAATTCCTATTGCTATTCTTAAAGAACACATAAAAATATTGGCTGGGCCACTGTCCACATTCATTAACAACTGCCTTGAGCAGGGTATTTTTCCGGAACAATTAAAAATTGCAAAGGTTGTGCCAGTTTATAAAAAGGGTTCAAAATCGGACCCTAAAAATTACAGACCCATTTCGCTTCTACCGACAATTTCAAAAATTTTTGAAAAAATTTTGAAATCTCGGCTATTGACTCATCTTCATATAAATAAAGTTCTACATGATAGACAGTTCGGTTACCAGAAAGGAATTGGCACTGGAGATGCCTTTTACAAACTTTTAGATGATGTGACTTGTAAAATAAATAATAAATTAAGGGTAGCTGGTATTTTTCTGGATTTATCTTCTGCGTTTGATACGATAGATCACAACCTACTTATTGCCAAACTAAATTATTATGGTGTCAGAGGCAGAGCCCTTCAATTATTTACATCGTATTTAAGAAATAGGAAAATGTATGTAGAAACCAGCTCTACAGAACAAAATGGACAACGGAAAACATACCAATCATCCATGATTAATATTACCACGGGCGTACCGCAGGGTTCCATATTGGGTCCAATTCTGTTTATTATTTTCACTAATGATTTTATAAATTATATAAAAATAAAAATTCCAGACATTAACCTCGTAGTCTTTGCAGATGACACTAACGCTGTAGCAGGGGCGAAAAGTATTGGTGAACTGACAGATAAGGTCAATACTACATTAGCAGCATTTCAGTTTTGGTTCAATACAAATAGATTAATAATAAATGTTAAAAAAACGAACATCATGTTGTTTCGGACCACTGCAGGCAATAAGGATAACATGGACATAACTCTCAACAATGAAAAGATTGAATTAGTGAAAGACGTCAAATTTCTGGGTATCCATTTAGATGATTTGCTGAACTGGAAAAAGGAGCTAGCACACATAGACTCCACTATATCATCTGCGTGTTATGCGTTGAGGAAATTGAGAGACGAAATAAATACAGAACAGTTAAAGATGGTATATTATGCTCTTGTCGAATCCAGACTTCGGTACAGTATACAGTTCTAGGGGAAAAGCTACGGTTATAATCCTCAACGAGCCTTCATTCTCCAAAAAAGAGCAATACGTACTATTGTCAGAATTTCACAAAGAGAAAGCTGTCGATCTCATTTTAAGCGTTTAAATATTCTAACAGTGCCCAGCTTATACATACTTGTTTTGTTAGTTAATTTTAAAAAATATGCCCATGAATTCGAGTCTGAGGAAGAAAGAACAGTCAGGGAAAACACTCGTAGGAAGGATTTTAAAAATAAACTAGTACCTAATTTCAACATTGTCAAGCATAGCCCTCATAACCAAGCTGTACAAATATTTAATAGACTGCCAGCGGACTTAAAAATCTTGTTTTACACTAGCTCTTTTAAGGCTAAGCTAAAAGCATTTCTGTTGGATAAAAATTTGTACTCAGTAGACGAACTTTAATTTATAATTCCAATTTTCTATAAAAAAATGCTATTTATTGTTATGGTAATCAGGTATTTTTTGTTTAATCTTGTATGTTTTGTTTTTAATTTTTGCTGCATGTTTTCTGCATGCCACTTTAGAATTTATATATTATTATTATTAATTATGATGTATGTAATGTATCAAACACAATTTAAATTGTTCCTGATAAATAAATAAATAAATACTGCTTGTCGCTTAAAAATAATATTAAACTCCTGCAATTTTCTATGACAGTTCAAACATCCGTAGCTGTCGCGGCCATGATGTGACGTCATTTACAACAATCTGACTTGATATTTTTTTTTGCCCTTAATATAATATTTTTTTTTTAAATTGCAATAACAATATTAAAATAAAATTTTAGTAAAACTTTATGCACTTTTCAAATAAAAGTGTTTTTTCACACAGACTTTGATGTCACTACCGCGATTTTGAGAGTGCGTTCCGTTTCACCAAAAACATGCTACATAAAACAGTAAATTGTAAAATAAGTGATGTATTAGCAACTTAAACAAGTGTACCACAATGTTTTTATGGGCCAATACAAGGCATTTTTAATAAATAAAAAGAGATTTGTATTTCATGCATATTCCGATTCAGACTTATCCGATATTAGCCCGCAGCGAAGCATTTGATGTCATTCAGTTTTCCGTGGTAAGTCTTTATTTAGCGGTAACCCTTCACTACCACTAATCTGTTCTTCTTCTCAACAGTCAGGCACGCTGAACATCGAGGAGTTTCAGGCTGGTGTACAGGAGTGCACCAACTACCCCCTGCGCGCCTCCGTGCCAGGGTTCCTCAGGGCGCTGCTGCCGCTCGCTCAGAGGGACCTGCATGCTAGGGCCAGGAGGGCGAAGCAGGTAAACAAGATCAGATGGATCTTGTAAACTTTTTAAAGTTTGTCCCAGTTGGTGGACAAGTTAATCGCAGCGTCAGTGGTCATTAGGTCATATAAACTCCATATTATACAGGGTGTAAAAGACCTCATCACGAAGCCGTCAACCAAGCAGTCTGTACATCAAACTAAGTAACTTTACGCAACAATTATTGCTGGGAAACGACTTTTTTTTTTGGGGGTGAAAAATCATGTTTTGTGGTAGAACTCAATGTAACGTACTCAAAACATTGTGCTGGTAGAGGGATTGAATAGTACGGGGGTGTTTTAAGTAAAAATCTTACAACAAAAACTTGTATTTAAAAAAAAACTTGTCAAAAAGTTGGAACTTTGACCCCCAATATCTCCGTAACTTGAAAGTTTCCAGGTATGGTGTAGAACAAAAAAATGATCGCAATGACGAGGAGAACAAGTGCCTTTCGGCTTTGTTATGAGGTTTTTTACACCCTTTATGTTCACTTGGAAGTGGATCATGTTCTGGATAAAACGAACCTAAATTACTGACTTTCGATTGAATATACAGTTTTTAGATAACTTTAAAGTCTATTTAAATTACAAGAACTTGCGTTGCTCTTAATTTTTTTCCGTCTTCTAAAAAAAGAAGAGGTGTGATTCGACAAGCAACTTTTTCTTTATGAACGTTCACCTATGACTCCATGATTCTGATTTACGTGATTCTTTATACATTTGGGAGAAGAAGCCCGCGCGGTGGTCCTAATAAATTTTATCAACATTGCTTGAGTAGTTCATGAGTTACCTCCTTTATTACTTACGTATTTTTTCTTCTAGACGACATGATGGTTCCTATACAACTTCTAGTTACAATGTTAAATTAATTCATGACAAGAATTTGTGTGGTATACTACTACAGCTAAAAAGGGTAAAATTAAAAAAAAACAATCGGGGCAGTCTTTGGGGACTGCAGATAGATGTGAAAACAAAAAGTACGTACACAGGCCCCGCCCCAGTCGTAGCACTGGTTATGCCCCGCGCATGCCTATGTGGTGCTACGCCGTAGCGGATCGCCTACGAATGCTACGAACCGGCTACGAAGCGTGACCACACGTTACATCAAGTGACGATGAGTTCAATGTTTTTCCTTCACCCAAAAAGTGTTCAACGCGCCTAAAGAAGTTTTTACTTCAAAAACTTGTTTGAAAAAAGTTTATTTAAATGTATGTAATAAGTTATTGTTTAAGAAAAGATTCATGTACTGACCTATGAAGCTCTAGGTGTTGCTTAAATGCCATGAAAGTCACAGCAGTACAAATTAGCACTAACAAGTATAGGTCATGAGACACACTTATTAGTCATGACCTAAGACCCAAATTCATTTAACATCTAATACGCATCTCTTTCTCACAGACACCACTTCAGTACATCAGATCACACGAGCACCTTATCCTGGAGTCAGGAGGTGACAGCAGCGATATCTTCGCGCCTCAACCGCCCGGGGTGGCAGCAGAGACTGGCGTCAAGCGGCGAGCTAGTGATCCGTAAGTACTCTGCATCATTTTTGTGATGGGCCATCATTCTCTAAACCAAATTATATGAACATAGACTTGATTTGAGGGTTTGAAGTTGAGAACTTGCCAAACTCTACAAGAGCAATAATTTTTAATGGAAGGAAATACTGTTAAAGTAGAGTAAGTCAGATTTTAGACTTTATACAGGGTGTAAAAGACCTCATCACGAAGCCGTCAACCAAGCATTCTGTACATCAAACTAATTAACTTTACGTGAAAATTATTGCTGGGAAACGACTTTTTTTTTTGGGGTGAAAAATCATGTTTTGTGGTAGAACTCAATGTAACGCACTCAAAACATTGTGCTGATGGATGGATTGAATAGGACGGGGGTCATGGAGGTGTTTAAAGTAAAAAAACTTACATTAAAAACTTGTATTTAAAAAAAAAAAAAAACTTGTCAAAAAGCTGGAACTTTGACCCCCAATATCTCCGTAACTAGGTTCCCAGGTATGGTGTAGGTAGAACAAAAAAATGATTGCAATGACGGGGAGACCAAGTGCCTTTCGGCTTCGTTAAGAGGTGTTTTACATCCTTTATACTCTCAATTCAGAAACCGATAGTTAGAAAAGCATTTGTTTGCCAGCGGTCTCATCTCATGTATACCTACGGTAAGCGACGTTGCTGCACAATCAGCTTATTTGTCTAAGGTAAACTCAAACGGCATTACGAAACTAAATAAAATTCTTCTGCCCTTATTTATTGTTTTGGGGTCGGCGCAGTAGGGTTCTTCTCTATAACTCGTCATTTCAGCAATCCCTAGCTTCTTGCTTCTTTTCTTCTTCTAGCCAAATCAGCGTTCACACAATCCATCCATCGTATCTTTGGTCTTCGTCTACTCTTATAGCCATCTCATCTACATTCAAACTCAACATTTTCCTCATTCCTCCGCACCTCAGTCCATAACCACGATAACTGATTACTACACAACAGGAATATTAACAGCATCTTCCAAATTACTTTCTTTCTCGTGGCTTCACCATTTTTGTGAAAACAACTCATAGTCATGTCGTGGTGGAAGATCAACTCAGTTTATAACAACGCTAACTGCTAAGGGTACGTCCCCAAATACTTAAGTTTGGTTACTCGTTGCTTTTGATTGACTGTTTAATGAAAATGTCATTCAATGAACCGATTAAATTCTGTAAATATAGACGTGTTTTGGCTGCGAATCATATTTTGTTCAACATATACAGCCTGACCTGCAAATTGCAAAAAAAAACGTAAAAGAAATTTAATTTCGCGGGCTACCCTGGTTTTTCCCCCCTAATGCAACTAGTAGTATGTATAAAATTAATCTATCACGGCAAATTAATTAACTCCCTGTCAAAATAAACCGAACCACAGACAACCAAATATTAATTCTAACATCACCTGTCAAACGTCATGCCAAAAACTATCAACAATTAATTACAAACAAAATGTGGATATTCCGCTATTCCTGACCAAAAATTGATTAAGTACTAGTGAAAACCGAAACAATATGAATGGTACTATCAATAATGTCCGTCAGATACAGGTGAATGGTGCGGACAGGTAATTTGTACCACCACCGCCCCCTCCACCCCTGCTCCGGTGTGTAGGGTTGCTACATATTAATATGCTTGTTGATAGTGTTGGTATTGCTACGTTTAATTATTGGGAATGTGGGATGCAGGGCTGTGTGACTTTTGGTGGATGTTTTTTTTGATGAGTGTGCCATAATTTGGATCATTCGATAGTTGTAATACACAGTTCTACGGTAGAACTAATGGGAATATTTATTCCCACTAGTATTACGATTTCAGGTGGCACAAAATCGCAGAACTAGTGTAGTTCTACTATTCTATCATTTAGGTGTTGTTGGTAATATTTTTGGTTTGTTTTATGACTCTTGTCGTGACCAGAAGGCTGGCCTATTTCTCGGCCAAAGAATTAGCATTGCCATCACATGGTAATGCTGTCAGCCTTCGGGGCACTTTCTCCTTTGACAGCGATGCGGACGAACTTTTTGACGTCTTTTAATTCTTTTCTGCTTTTAAGACACAGTTTGTACCTACATATTTTTTCTGTACAGTAAATTATGTATATGTCGGGTTGTTAGGAATTTATTTCGCTAGGCTCGAGCTTATGTAGGCAGATGACGGGTTTCGTGCTAAGAAAACACACTGGATGCGATATACTATTTTATTTCACATAGGATTAAAGGTACACGGTTCGGGTTAGTCGTTTCCATGGGCTATGGAGAAGAACCGGCAAGAAACTCCATGGTTACTCTTTTCAAACAGATACATTGAGTAAACTAACAATTACTTGAAATTACACTTTAACACAATATCCACGATGGAAAATGGCTAGAGGTTGTGACTCACGCGCACGTTCTCAGGCAGGTAGACTGCCCCTATTTATTCAATGTACTCTGAAGACTGCCCCACCGCTGTCGGTGTTGTCGCTCACCTCACTCTCACTAATTGTCAAACAATGACCTCACTACCGCCAAACAAATGTTAGAAGTTTCTTAAATCTACGGCTTCCACAGTTCCGCTGCGACCTGCGACATATATTTTAATTCTAAAAAGGAAATTGTTTTTTTTTTCTGCTAATCACTTCTCATTTTCTTTATTAGAAAATTGCACCCGTGCGAAGCCTGGGCGGGTCGCTAATCTATACTAATATTATAAAGCTGAAGAGTTTGTTTGTTTGTTTGAACGCGCTAATCTCAGGGACTACTGGTTGGAATTGGAAAATTATTTTAGTGTTGGATAGTCCATTTCTTGAGGAAGGCTATATAACATCACGCTACGACCAACAGGTGTTGAGCAGCGAGGGTGAAACCGCGGGGAACAGCTATACGCTATATTATGTGACGCAGACGAAGTTGCGCGGGTCAGCTAGTAAATTATAATTTAAAACTAGACGAAGTCGGTGAGTTCAATATGTCTTCCATGTTCTGTCTGCAGTAGATGGAAGACCCTTCTTCGTCTTTCATTGATATGAGACTGCTTTGGGACGAAATTGTGAAAAGAGATTGCCATGTTCATCTATGAATTTCGCAAGTGAATCAGCTTCATTTTGCAAAGCTTTTCCCCTTAGGAACCCGATGAGAAATTCTAAAAAGCCAATTTTTATCGACACTTTATTGCAAAAACACAGCAGAAAACCTGCCACCGTCTAACCACGACCACGGTTGCCATGGTTACGTTGAATTATTATTATTGGACAATTTGGCAGGCTGTTGCGACCGCCAGCTTTAAATACTGCCTACCCCAATTCGTTAGAGCCACGTATGAGCTTTATTTATTGCAAGCAACCCGCGCCTCGTGCGTTTGCCAAGTTGTAAAGTAAATTTTTAGCATACGGTATTGTTTATTAAACGTGTAGCTTAGGCTGTGGCGGTGGCATAACTTAGGAGCCAGATAAACGCAGCACTGGAATGTTATTTCAAGCTAGAAGCTATTTAGCTTAACAAGCTGTTAACGTTAGTTATATATTTGAATTCTGAAGCTGTTGGTGGTTTGAGTTGAACTTAACAGTACCAACCTAATCCAATTAGTGTCAAAACAAGTTTGAATTTAGAATTCTCTGAAAATCGCTTCAATAATACGGTTTTATAACACGTAAAAATAATAATTACATTAACGAGGTAAAACGCCTGCCAGATTAGTGCTAGCAATTTGTGTGATTAGGAGTTTGCTATTACGTTACCAGCAGACGCTCAGCGGTTAATAGCGCGCGCAGATGTGTCTGATCGGCTGTTTCATTATCACAGGTTGTGTGTTATGGAACGGTATTGCTAACGAGGTTTAAGAAGTTCGGTGAAGGGGTGAGCAGAAGTATAAGACTGAAGGACGTATAGTTTCTTCAGTAGGTAAATGCCGAATCGACGCCGAATGCCGAATGCATGGTGTGATGAAAAACCTTACATTTACTTTCTTGGACCGAAACATTATAACTACTCACTTTAATATAAGTAAGAAAAAAAAAATATAAATGTTACTATTCTATACAGGATTTTTTGAATGATAAGAGTTTATAATGTTATATTAATCTATTATATTTTTATTTCTAATTTCAAATTCAGTTGTTATTGTCAGCAAAATAATTAAATTATTGATATTTAGTAGGTACATGCAGGAAAAAAAAAACAATTGTGTGTATCTAGTCCGATCCACACAACTGTTTTTTTTACTGTTTCTATAATAATTGAGTACCTAGATAATAATATAAATGTTATTTTTACTTTTGCATGCTGTAAGGTAGAGTGTGTTGGAACTGCTTTTACAATTTTTACATCTTATTCCGTACCCACATTCATTGCAAATAAATGACTTCTGATTCTGAAGAGAAAACAGCAACAAAAGCTTAAAAATGTAACAAGCAATTTATTTAGTCCCGCCTGTGCACCAGCGACAAAAAGTAGCAGTAACAATAAACAAACAAGCTTGAAAGAAAAAATATTAAATTAATCCCATACTTATTAATAGCTCGTATTCGTATAAACAGCAAGTTTTCAAGTTCAAGCTGGCGCCTGCCAAAATGGCGTTAGCAGCAGCTGGCATAAGTTTGATTGCCGACTAATTGCTAGTAGTAAACAGTCAGGCGTTAGTTCGAGCCGCGCCACGGGAACACATGTTGCGTAGATTAATGATGCTTTTGAACGTCAAAACAAGGACATAGATTCTAGTTTTCTAACTGTCAAATCCTCCTCTTCACAAACACCGAATAAATTAACCCTCCCTCCTATTTTAATTATCGCCTGCCAATTCCGCGTAATGAACATCGCTTATCAGTGCAGTGAATAAAGCCAAAAACTGGTAGGCGTGGGGAATAGATCACTGTAGTGTGCCGCGGACAGTGGCGCGACACGGCCGTGCGAATCAAACGCTGCTGGCTCGACCCCAGGGCGGAGCAAGGTATAGGCGGCAGCGGGCCAGGCAAAGTACTAAAAAGGACCACATTGGTTTTGAATGATTTTACAGGGGGTAAGGTGTACCTATGGACCACAATATGTCAAACTAGTCATAGATAATTAATATGTTTGTGCTGTGAAAGCCAATAGAGTAAAATGGAACGCGCTCAAACAAAAAAAATGTTCAACGACTTTGACGTTTCTTACTTTTCGATAACAAACGATCATTATTTTTTGTGTGTTGTTTGCAGTAAATCCCGGAATATGTCTAAAAACAATCCAGTAAGTATTGTTGTGTATATAAAATCGTATATTTGAGAGTTTTTACACAATCTGAACATATTTTATTTGTTATAAACATTGTTTTTGTTGTAATGTGTAATGTTTGAATTATGTGGTCCATTTATGATCATTGCCCGTTACGCATGTTGATTTGTACTATACATATTGAAACATTTTCTTATTTTTTAGCCCCGGCCAATAAAAAACAAAGATATTGAAGCTTATCTTCAAAGTATGCTGTCATCAGAAGGGATACCGACGATGATGAAAGAAATGTAGATTTTTCTGACAATTTCAACAAAAGACTAGACCAGATACAGAATATCAGTACTGAAAAGCTCCTAGATATACTAGAAGATCCTGTAGCACCATCTCTTCCCTCTGCTGAGCCTGTAATTGAAACAGATGAAGAATATCAACTAGTACAACCCGAGGATCTGGGGATTGAAGCATATAATTCACCAACTGGAATAGTTTCCGATATTCTAGTTGAACCATCATCTGCTGTTAGACCATCATCTGCAGTTCAACCTCAGTCTCCAGTTCAACCATTATCTCCAATTCGACCACCATCTCCTTCAGTAAGTTATACTCTCACTTTTGTAATTTGTAATTATAATTATCATAAGAATTGTTATTTTGCTATTAGTTCAGGGGTCAAAGTACTAATGGGGACCACAATATTTTTATCTCACTGGGCTAGGTACTAATATGGACCACAGGATTTTTTATATGATATAAATAAATAAAAATATGAAAAAAACATGGTTTTATTTCTTCGCTTATATATTAACAAATTAATAATTTTCACAAATATTACTCATTAAAACCCTTGTTGCCTGGTTAAGGGTTAAACGACACGCAACACTCATAGACAATGTTACTGCGTTGAACTTGCCATTTAGTTACTAGTCCTTCATTTGAGCAGTAGTGGTATAATGATATCGGGCGAATTGCGAGTTGTATGTCGTGGGTTCGAACCCAATCATGCACTTTACTTTGTATAACTTATATTACCACTGTTCTTTTAGACTGTGCCGGAAAATTTCGTGAGGAAACCAACAATTCTAAGACATGTCACCAGCATCATAACCTCATACTATAATAAACTCGATTCATAACACTCTCTTCGGAGCGAGAAAAACAAGCGAGAATGCCTTTTGGTCATTGGGGAGGTCGCTACTGTCTACAAACCATTTAATTTTACTGAGACCGCGTGATGGTCAGTGGATTAAATTGGGTATAGGCACTTCTCATAGAGTGGATACCTGTGTCGATTAAGTGGGAACGTATAGGCTGATTGGGTCTTCAGGAAAGGGTCCGTTATTTTGATTTGTTGGTGGTATACAGGGTGTAAAACACCGCATCACGAAGCCGTCAACCAAGCATTTTGTACATCAAACTAAGTAACTTTACGCAAAAATTATTGCTGTGAAACGACTTTTTTTTTGTTGGGGTGAAAAATCATGTCTTGTGGTAAAACTTAATGTAACGCACTCAAAACATTGTGCTGATGGATGGATTGAATAGTACGGGGGTCGTGGAGGTGTTTAAAGTAAAAAAAAAAAACATTAAAACTTGTATTTCAAAAAAAGCTTGTCAAAAAGTTGGAACTTTGACCCCCGATATCTCCGTAACTAGAAGGTTCCCAGGTATGCTGTAGAACAAAAAAATGATCGCAATGACGAGGAGAATAAGTGCCTTTTGGCTTCGTTAAGAGGTGTTTTACACCCTTTATGTATATGTGCCTTAACTGCAGCTTAACTTATTCAAAAGATGTATTGGAAACAGTGGAACTTTACTTATTTTTAGAGACTCAACATCTATACACCAAATTACTGATTGCTTGTTAAGAGGAAGTTCTCCTAGGTTTTAAGTTGGCCCTCAAACTTTCCGGTGTCGCTCCCGCCTTCATCCCGTCTAAATAACGGGTGTTAGCAGGCGTAAGGCAGCAGGCAGCAGGCGGGCCGTCTCTTGTTCGATTATTATTTATTGCGTTCGATTGCACTGTGCGCCTAGTGAGCTTGTTTGCCGTCCGGGGCGTGAGTGGCCCAAGTTATGTGGCAATGGTGGGAGGATTGTTTGAAAGTGTTGAGCGGATTTGTGCCTCTAAATATTTAAATACAATTTAATTTAAATAGAAAATAATCTTAAGAATCGGGTGTATTCGTAGGTTTGCTGTAAGAAAACCCAATTCTGGGTTAAGCACGCAATTGTATAAAGGTAACATTTATTATTGCAATTTGAATGTAAGTACTTATATTTTTTATTTTTTTTGCAATAAAGAATAAAAAAATGTAAAGGTATAAGTAGGTACCATGGTCTACCGACCTCCTTCTCTTAGGATAATGACGACCGGATTTATCAGACTTAAACCATCTGGTGGCTAACCTAATTGTGTAACTGAATTCATAAAAAGGGTCATTCTAGATCGTCAAATAAAAGAAAGAAAGAAAACATGTTCATTTGACGCCAGTTAATAAAGCACACACCAATGATATTCTATTAAACAGATATGTTGTGAGCGCGCAATCGTGAAGACTCAAAAACGGGCCAATTGGGTCGTTTTGCCTTTATTCTGCGTCACTGCGTGTACGTGAGCTGGCTCTGCCCCGCGGAACACTTTTTTCGGTGGTTTTATAGGTGTATAACATATCTGTTTATTAGAATATCATTGGCACACACATAATAATGAAGGAAAATGAAGGAAGGAAGGAACTGGCTTTGTAAGATGTAGTTCTAAATGATGATAAAACTTTAATCAAAATCAAAATCAAAGCATTTATTTCAAGTAAGCCAGTTACAGGCACTTTTGAATCGTCGAAACAAAGATGAAAATTAAATGTAGCTACAGTCCCAGTCACAAGACATAAAAACTGTGAAAGTACTGTAGTTGCCCATTCCCTAGCGTAGATCTCTATGGAGAAGAACGGGCAAGAAACTCCATGGACACTCTTTTAAATCAGAATATTGTTACAAAATCTTGGTTACATCATTCACGTTGAGATGGTATATTATGTGAGAACAATGTAGCAAGATGTGCACGGTAAAAGTGTCCACAGCAAAAACACACAAACAAAAAAAAATACAATTCAAAGTAATTCATTCAAATAAGCCATGGCAACCAAGAGATGACCAGTCACAACTGACAGCGCCCGTTCACGGACATGACGCATGGATCAGCACCATTCAACTCAACCATTTTGAAGGGAACTAAATGATCCGACACATGCGCCACCATCAGCGAGACAATTGAGTGAGCATGACATACTCCAAACCGCCAGGGCACATTCAAGTCAAGAAAAGACGTAGGTTTCCAGTGAATGATAGCTTTCTAGTACATAGTACTCACACAATATGGGCTATGTATTTATATAATACTAAAGAGATTGATTCTATACAATGCAAAGATAGTTGTACAATCTTTAGCAGCTCCAACAATACAATTTAATGCTATCAATTTATGCACCCCTGTCCATGTGGAGCAGGACCAGCATTGAGCCAAGCATTTTTATCAGCGATATAATCGCTCAACTTGTAATATGCTTGCTTACATAGTGTGTGTTTAATGCATGTTTTAAATTTCGTCTCATTCAGTTCAAGAATACTTTGTGGAATTTTATTATAGCATCTCAAACAGTACCCCATGAAAGATGAGTCTACTTTAGCGAGTCTGAAACCTGGCTGAACTAGTTGGTCCCTATTTCTAGTACTGTAATGAGAGGTTTTCCTTTTGAGGTTTTAAAAAAAAACTTAGTTTCCAAGAACTCTATAGATGGCGTTGAACTTACTATGCCAAAGCCAAAACGCTTGAAAAAAAAACATTGTGTCACGTCACATACTCTCGTTGACTGACACTTTCCTTTGCTTAACCTTCCGAATATAACCATCATTTATCGCGCTTTGTTAAAATCTGTTTTTTTAGGTTCCGTTCCTTGCATTATCATACTTCCTCCTAGCGCCATCTATCCAGCGACTAGGGAAGAGCTAAAAAGAAAATCCCTCATTATGTCTGTCACCCCTTTTACCAAAAAGGTGCAGATTTTTTCTGACGTACATTATGTTTTCGTAGATGTATTGACAATGTACCGTCATGATGCCTCTATCCTTAAACAGTTCCCTTAGAGAATCGCGCCTACGAAGATTATATACGGCTCTGATGGCTCTTTTCTGCAGAATAAATATAGACTCAATATCTGCAGCCCGTCCCCACAGCAAAATGCCATAAGACATTATACTATGAAAGTAACTAAAATAAACCAGTCTAGCGGTATCTACATCAGTATACTGACGGATTTTTCTAATGGCATAGGCTGCTGAACTTAGCCGCCCCGCAAGAGATGTCAAATGAGAACCCCATTGTAGCCTTGAATCAAGCGTAATCCCCAGGAAAACCGTTTTATCTACGAATTCAAGTTTCTCTTTATTCAATATTATATCACAATCACTACTTTTAACATTCGGTAAAGCAAATCTTATGCATTTGGTTTTTTTTTCATTTAATACCAAATTGTTTGCTGTGAACCAATTTTGGACCTGAAGTAGGGCATTATTCACGTCATCTAGATTTTGGGCCCGCCTATTTATCTTGAAAATTAGGGAAGTGTCATCAGCAAATAACACCATATTTTGAGGTTGGTTTTTCAGTAAATAGGGTAGATCATTTATATATACTAGAAAAAGGAAAGGACCCAATATTGAGCCTTGTGGAACCCCCATTTTTACTTTTAACCCCTGTGAATTAACACCATTTATTTGAACATGTTGTTGTCTATCATTCAAATAAGATTTTACCAAACTAAGTGCAAGTTTACCCAGTCCGTAATGCTCAAGTTTCAAAAGTAATGTGTCGTGATTTACGCAATCAAACGCTTTGGAGAGGTCTCAAAAAATTCCTATGGCGTCTTGTGACTCTTCCCACGCAGTAAATATGTGCTTTAATAAGGTTACACCGGCGTCAGTTGTACAACGTCCCTTGGTGAAGCCATACTGTTGATCATATAAGATTCTGTTCGTGTTAAAATGATAGAGCATTTGATTAAGCATTACTTTTTCAAAAACTTTGCTAAAAACTGGTAACACGGATACAGGTCTATAATTATTAGTACCACATCAAAAGTGTCTAGGGATCAAGCATTTTTATGCGGATTTCTTGAGATTGAGATGTGGCTTTGTAATAAATTTATGATTTTATAAATTTATATGGATCCTTTTTGGTGCATTTCATAATTTGAATCAGGAACTCTCAATCAAATTCGAGTAAAAGATGAAAATAAGCTGTCAATATTTTCCCTATAAAAACATACAACGCATTGAAGACATTATTAGTGCTACTGTTTCCCTACTACTGATTAAAACCAACGTTATTATGGAGCGGCGACGTCATTTAAGCAGGGAAGAAATGCTCAGAGCCGTGGGAATGATAGAAGCTGGTTCCCGGCAACGTACTGTAGCTTTAGCTCTGAATACAAGTCAGAGTGTTATCAGTCGACTTTGGACACGTTACCGAAGCACTGGTACCGTGGCTGAGCGCCATGGAGGACGGTATCGCTGCACCACACGGAGACAAGACCGATACATTCAAATCTTAACTCGAAGAGCTCCAACAATAACCGCCATGATGTTAGCCGTGAGGCTTCATCACTCTTCAGGGAACTTAATTAGCGACCAAACAGTCAGAAACCGCTTGCATGAAGTGAACCTTCATTCCCGAAGACCGCTACGGGTACCACCTATAGCAATGCACAATCGTAGGATTCGATATCAATGGGCTCTTGAACACAGAAATTGGGCAGAAGAACAATGGCGTTTCGTGTGCTTTTCTGATGAGTCTCGTTTTGGTATGAGACTGGATACAAGACGTATACGACACTGGAGAACCCCTGGACGCCAACAGCGATTAAAATCCTGCCAGGAAGTCCATCCTTATAGTGGTGGAACCATCATGGTATGGGCGGGTATTTGGATCGGCGGAAGAACTGAGTTGATTTGGATCAGAGGCAACCTCAACGCTCAAATTTATGCTGAGACGATTGTATCAGACGTCATCGTTCCTCTACAAGTGCAAATCGGTCCCTTATTTCAGTTAATGCATGATAATGCACGACCGCACACCGCAAGAGTTGTAAGACAGACTCTCGCCGCAGCTAACATCAATGTCCTGCCCTGGCCTGCTCAGTCGCCAGACTTGAACCCGATTGAGCATGCATGGGATATGCTACAGAGAAGAGCTCTGCCGAATATGGAGGGTATCCAGTCGCAAGAAGACCTTTTTTTGTTGTTGCAACGAACATGGGCGGCCATTCCACAGCGTGATTTGGATGAACTCATTTTGAGTATGCCAAACCGATGTTCTTGTGTTGTTAGTGTTCGCGGTAGAAACACGGATTATTAATTGTTTAAGTTACCCAATAAAATTTTAAAGAAAACTGTGTTTTCAGTCATTTTTTCGAACTTTAATGTTAGTGGTTCAAATGTCAAAAATCCCTTTATTAGGAAAATGGCAAATTTCTTTATTAATGCAAAGGTGACTTGGTTTATCGTTACTGTGACAAACGAAAACACTTTATTTGATGAATCCTTAAAGAAAATTTTAATTAATATCAATCAGGAGAAAAGTTATTGCAAAAATATATGTTGATCCCTAGATACTTTTGATGTGTGTATCTTTACTGTCCCCGGATTTGAAAAGAGGTATGACTTTACTGTATTTCATTAAATCAGGAAAAACTCCTTGGTCTACACATAATAATCTTACCATAACCTCATGCGTGTAATCCCCGAGGGGTTAGGCAGAGGTGTCCCTATATACACCCACATATTACAGACTCCGTGGTTGCTACTGAGAAATTCCTGATTGAAAAACCCAATAGCACTTTACCCGACCCAGGAATCAAACCCAGGACCTCATGCTCAGCAGTCGCGCTGGCGAATACTAGACAAACGAGCCGATTATAATCCCACTTTATGTTTTTCTGTCATTATACCAGATCAGCGTATTATAGAAGTCGTATTAATTTCATAATATAAGACTTGACAGTAATGAAATACTACTATGCTTTGTCAAGCTAAAGCTTTTAGCGTACATCTTAGAGAATGTAAAGTTTTCACCATAAAAACTTGAAAACCGCTTCCGCTTGTAACTTGCCCCGTCAACTAATTTATGAACGAGCTCGTTTGTTCCAAGTTTTGTATTGTCTTTATTTTCTAGTTCATTCGCTCGCATTATTAATATTTATTAAAATAGTTTGCGATAATAGTATTGTTCGCTTTCTGGCTCATAGCGATCCCGATACCAACCGTTCCAAGTACTTTCGTAATTAATTTGGTTAAAACAAAGGTTTGATTGTTTAATTTCCTGGAAGTGAGTTTCAATTAATACAAAACATTTATCATATGATTTAGGCTTCTATTGTACGTTATAATGGGAAGATTCTTCGAATCAATATTTGTATGTAATCATCCGTTTAAAGTACACTTTGACAAAGGACAATGAGAGGTTTTCTTTTTGAGGTATAAAAAAAAAACTTAGTTTCCAAGAACTCTATAGAATTGGCGTTGAACTGGGTCGGGGGGCTTTCGGGACCAGGACCGCGGTCCCGGATTCCCCTTAAATATTTTTGAGTGGTATTTTGGGACCACAAGAAAACAAAAGTTAGAGTACAGTAAGCTGAAATAATATTGTGATCAACAATTCTTAGTATGATAGTTGGTGCCAAAGCCAAAACGCTTTATAAAAAAAACATTGTGTCACGTCACATACTCTCGTTGACTGACACCTTTCACCTTTCTCGCGCTTTGTTAAAATAAGTTTTTTAGGTTCCGTTCCTTGCATTATCATACTTACTCCTAGCGCCATCTATCCAGCGACTAGGGAAGAGCTAAAAAGAAAATCCCTCATTATAATTATTTTCATAGGATAACAATTATTATTATTGTCATAAGATAACAATTATTATTATTGTCATAAGATAACATAACATCACGATTGTAACCCTAGAAGGGCACGGCAGATGTGTATCTAATATGACACCTACATTTCGCTGGTGCCATGTAATAGGAAGCGAGTTTTGACGACCCGAATAGCGCAGCGGTAGTGACGCTACTTTACGTTCTTAGGATCCCGGGTTCGAATCCCGGTACGAGCAAATGTTTGTGTAATGAGCATGGATATTTGTTTCCAGTTTCTGTAGTATGTTTATAATTATATATAATACTAGCTGACGTCCCGCGGTTTCACCCGCGTAGTTCCCGTTCCCGTGAGAGTACGGGAATAAAATATAGCCTATAGCACTCCCGAATAATGTAGCTTTCTACCAGTGAAAGAATTTTTGAAATCGGTTCATTACTTCCGGGGATTACCCCCTACATACAAACTTACAAACATACAAACTTACAAACAAATGTTACCTCTTTATAATATTAGTATAGACTACTACTACAACAGCCCATAACGTCCACTGCTGGACATAAGCCTCTCCTATGATGGGAGGAATTTGCCGTAATCTCCACGCTTGGCAGGCGGATTGAAGATCGCAGTGATGAAAGACTAACAGAAAACGCTGCTGCCCATTCTCTGGTCTACGGAGGCGCAAGGTGTTCTGCCTCAGACATTAGTCGCCTTATACGACACCCGTCAGTGTAATGGGTTGGTTCTATTCTACTCTACCGGATACCACACGGCTTCATGTATAATGCATAACATATTGTATGTATTTACAAACAACAAGTACCTATGTAGTATATCAACTATCTGGTGTCCACGACACAAGCTTCGTTGCTTAGTGTGGCACTAGATGGCGCTGTGTGTAATGTCCAGCGATATTTATATATTTTATTTATAGCTTATTACCATAAACCGGGCACAAATCCAGACATCGTGACTGCTACTGAAAAAATCCTGATAGAAAAACCCAATAACACTTAGCTCGACCCGGGAATCGTACCCAGGACCCCATGCACAGACCACTCGACAAACGAGCCAGTATTCCTGAATTTAACTCAGAGTCCCCATTTAATTTAACCAAGAGAGCTAATTCACGTAATTTTATGACGCGCCGATGAAGTTGTGGTGCAGTTGCAGTTAAGGTCAAGTTCGAGTGATAAACGGTATTCTTGTAATCTTTCAACTGCGCGTAAGCTCCGGAAAATATTACTCACTAAATAATCGAATAGAATCGGTAACATATAAATGAATATAACGTTATTAAAATAATACCCCAGAGGGTCTAAAATGGCCAATTTAGCAGAATCCACGCAGAATCTTAGTATGAAACACGTTAATAATTTAAAATTCTTAAAATGAACTTTATTCTTATGAATATAAAGTCCATTTTAAGAATTTTAAATTTTTAACGTGATTCATAATACGATTCTGCTAAAGCGGCCATTTTAGACCCCCAGTACAGATTTTAGTGCTTTTTCTTACTTAGTAGAATACCGATCATCTTGCGTTCCGAAGCACGCACCAAAGACGCGCAACATTAGAATGCCGATATTGCCCTCACGTGAATGACGCGAACTTGACGCGAGCCGGCGAGCGTGTCTGAATACGAAAAGCGTTGTTTTGATCGTTGTTTGTTTGTTGTTTGCATTATAATATTTATTTAGTTTGCATTATTATAACAGCACTTCTTTAGTTACGTGAATTAGCCTACAGTTACGTGAATTAGTACAATGCTGACTGGCAACTGCCTGCACACCAGCGTGGCCAGATTTTTTTTTGCCAAGTCGGGACTTTGGAACTTTTTGAGTGAAAAAAGCGGGATTCTTTCGTCATAAGCGGGAGATATTAAAAAAAAAAACCTATATAACCAGAAGTTTTTAAATTTTTATCTTTTTATTTGAGTTCAAATTACGTTTAGGTGACAATAGATAGGTAGCAAAAAAATCCATAGAAAATAATATTTTAATAAAAATATGATATTTTAAATCAGATTTACCCTATCGTTAAAAAGTTGGGTCTTATTCGTCTTATGAATAAAAAATAAATAAAAACAGAAATCAAAATCAAAAAAGTTTTATTCATAATACCTAGGTACTTCTGTGAAGATTTAACTTCTTTTAAAGTTTCTTTTTTCTCTTAAATAAAGATGACGAACTCTTCACCGGATAGACTGGATGAGTTATTCTGATTTCATTAAATTTACGGAGCATTTATTTATGGCATCCGACCATTTTAAATTCATCTGAGAAAAAGCGCGTTCAGGAAAGCAGTTTGATGTTGGGATACTTAAGAAGGACCGCTCGTACTTCCTCAGCACGCTGCAGCTGCACGCACGGTCGAGTTATCCCCGAAAAGCGGGACTGAGCCTGCTGTCCCGCGCGGGACATTTAATTTTGGTTGAAAAAGCGGGACCGTCCCGCCAAAACCGGGACGTCTGGCATCGCTGCTGCACACCAACACTATAACAAGAACAGGTCCACTAACCCCCACTTCCCCGCAGGTTCTACGACCCCCCTCAAACGAACGGCTCCCACGAAGAATACCCTCCCCAAGCCAAGCGAGCGGCCTCCAGCCTGTTCCTGAACCCGTCGCCGTTCCTGTACCCGTTGCCTAGCAACGCCAGTCTGTTTGACTACGGACACCCGTACCATGCCTACCACGGCAACCAGGAGGGCGGGTATGAGAGAAGAGATGGTGAGTCCCACTTGGATTTTATTTATTTATGTACATAAATATTTAACAGGACAAAATATTTACATAGAAGAACACAAAGGGACTGCTTATTATAATACACATGTAAACGGACTTTGATATAAGCCCGACGTCATGTGGCCCGTATTAATAAACGTCCCTCAACACCGTACTCAAGTGCGTTATCACTTGATACGCCATTATGACGTCATCAGCATCTCAAGATTGTGGCTAATTAATAGACACATAAGTACAGTATCTCAATAGCCAAGATCAGCTCCTCACCTAGCTGTACTTGAGAGATTGACCTCGTGAACGATGACGTCACATTGAACGAAGTTTTGAATGAGACTTCTCGGATTTCATTATTGTTATGTCAAAATATGTAAAACTTTTGATATACTTTTATTTCTTTAAATCTTTAATGAATAGCGCTAATACACGTTCTATAGTTGGTTGCTACCCAAGAAAGTGCTAAATTTTTAAAAAGGTTATGTATTTACTTCCGAATACGACATAGGTAATTGTTTATTAATTAACTCAATGGGCTAAAAAATAACGCAATGTGGTGTTAGTGTCTAAAAAAAGGAACGCCAAACATAAACATCTGTTTGTTTACCAGCTCGAATATCTCCTCGAGGTAGGTATTTTGTGTGCAGAAGGGCTAATAGTTTTGATGCTCTGGATAAGATATTTGAAACCATAGGTTGTGATAAATGTATGTGTGGTCACCACAATCAAGCTGAAATATAAATTAATTAAGTAAGTACCTACGTAAGGTACATTGAATCATATATCAATTAATGGATTTCCGTTCTTATTAGGTTGTTAATTACTTACAACATTACATACTAACCTGAAATGACGCTATTGCATATAAAACCTTAAAGTTAAAAGCTATTTCCGGGGAAATAATAAATAACAATAATAATGAAATTTTTGATTAATGTTACTATACAATACTGACTCTTGAACATCTGAATCGTTTTTTTTTAATTTTCTCTAGGTACTTAAGTCAAAAGGATTTGAAGCATCCCATAAATAAACCTTTGGTAAACGAAATCGCAAAGGCCACAAAATATCGTCTAATTTATTTCATCGTAATAATTAATATCACTCAAAATATTTTCAAATTCCATGCTCCGCGCCACGCTAATCACATCTTAAGTCATGGTCCGTCTGCACTCACGATATAGCATCCTAAGAACCCGTACCCAATGTATACTTAAGTACCGAGTTTCGTTTATTAATCAGTCCATCACTCAGTCGATGACATAAACCTAATCCGCAACTTGAGAACATAAACAATCACGTTTATTAATACGATCAGGATCTCAACATTCATATCAAGTGCGGTCTCTTGGGCTGAGTAACGTTTATTAATACGTACTCGTCAAGTGAAATCATCTCAGTATGCGGACACTGTTAGTGTAGTGTGCTGTCCTAGTGTGAACCGGCCCTAATTAACATTTATGAAGATCAAGTGAGGGTAGTTGAATAAACACCTTCGCTTTGCTGTGGTGGTACCTCCAATACTTCAGTCTTCCCGCGACGACGGCTAGTGCAGTCCGGTCGAAACGTCGGGCTTATATTATAGGAAAAATTCGCGATAAATACCCGTTTATATATAAATACCCGTTATAATCAATCTAAATATATAAAAGAAGAAACTGACTGACTGACTGACTGACTGACTGACTGACTGACTGACTCATCTATCAACGCACAGCCCAAACCGCTGGGTCTACAGATTCCAAATTTGGCATGTAGGTTCCTTAAGTGGTCTAAGGGTGCACTAAGAAAGGATTTTTCAAAATTCACCCCCTAAGGGGGTTAAACGGGGCTCCAAAGTTTGTATGGAGAAACAAGATTAGTTAGATTATTTTATTCGAAATTTCACAGGAGTGCTCCTATTAATAAATGAGTAGAAATGGGTTTCAGGATTTTTCAGAATTCAACCCCTAAGAGGGGGAAATGGGGTGACAAAGTCTAAAAATCAATACACAGCCCAAGCCGCTGAGTCTAGAGATTCCAAATTTGGCACATTGGTTTATTATGTGGTCTAAAGGTGCACTAAGAAAGGATTTTTCAAAATTCATCCCCTAAGGGGGTTAAACGGGGCTCCAAAGTTTGTATGGGGAAACAAGATTAGTTAGACTATTTTATTCGAAACTTCACAGGAGTGCTCCTATCAATAAATGAGTAAAAAAGGGGTTTCAGGTTTTTTCAGAATTCAACCCCTAAGAGGGGGAAATGGGTGGCAAAGTATAAAAATCAATGCACAGCCCAAACCACTGAGTCTATAGATTCCAAATTTGGCACATAGATTTTTTATGGGGTTTAGGGGTGCATTCAGAGGGATTTTTCAAAATTAACCCCCTAAGGGGTTGAAACGGGGGTCCAAAGATTACATGGGGAAATCAGATTAGTTAGACTACTTTATTCGAAACTCAACAGGAGTACTCCTATCGATAAATGAGTTAACAACTGTGTTTCAGGTTTTTTTCAGAATTCAACCCCTAAAGAGGGAAATGGGGTAACAAAGCCTGAAATTCAACATAGGTATTGTTTGTATGGTGAATTGGGTTGGGTGTATTACAAAAACAACGATTTTAAGATTTAATGTGGCGGACCTGAATTACCATCATTCCCTGTTGGGGTTCGATGGGGTTGAAATGTCTAAAAATCAATATGGGTGTCGAAACCGAGATTATCAGGGGTGCTGATGTCGAAAATGGCATCTATTTTGAGATCCAGAAGATGGCGGATTCAACTTCTATTCTGGGTTATTGTTGATTTATTGTGATGATTATGATAACGTTGATGATGATTGTTATAATGATGATGACTGTGATTACGATGATAATGAGTTTGATAACGATGATGGTGATTGTGATAGTGATCGTGATTGTGACAGTGATGGTGATTGTGATAATGATGAAGATGATTGTGATTACGATGATAATGATTGTGATAACGAGGTTAGTGATTGTGATAATGTATGTGATGGTGATTGTAATGGTGATAGTGATTGTGATAGTGATAGTGATAGTAATGGTGATTGTGATAGTGATAATGATGGTAATTGTGATAATGATTGTGGTTGTGATAGTGATGGCGATTGTGATTATGATTATTGTGATTAAGATGATAATGATTGAGATTACGATGATAACGATTGTGGTTACGATGATAATGTTTGTGATGACGAGGATGGAGATTGTGATGAAGATGATTGTGATTACGATGATAGTGGTTGTGATTACGATGATAATGATTGTTAAAATGATGATAGTGATTGTGATCGTGATGGTGATTGTAATGGTGATGGTAAAGGTGATTGTGATGGTGATTGTGATAGTGATGATGAATGTGATAATGATTGTGGTTGTGATAGTGATAGCGATTGTGATCATGATGTTTGTGATTATGAAAATAATTGAGATTACGATGATAATGATTGTGATGACGAGGATGGAGATTGTGTTGATGATGATAGTGATTATGATGATAATGGTTGTTAAAATGATGATAGAGATTGTGATAGTTGTAGTGATTGTGATAGTGATAGTGATAGTGATAGTGATTGTGATAGTGACGGTGATTGTGATGGTGATAGCGATGGTGATGGTGATTGTGATTGTGGCAGTGATGGTGATAATGATGAAGGTGAGTGTGATTACCATGATAATGATTGTGATAGTGATTGTGATTGTGATGGTGATTGTAATGGTGATGGTAAAGGTGATTGTGATGGTGATTGTGATAGTGATGATGAATGTGATAATGATTGTGATTGTGATAGTGATAGCGATTGTGATCATGATGTTTGTGATTATGAAAATAATTGAGATTACGATGATAATGATTGTGATGACGAGGATGGAAATTGTGTTGATGATGATTGTGATTACGATGATAATGATTGTTAAAATGATGATAGAGATTGTGATAGTTGTAGTGATTGTGATAGTGATATTGATAGTGATTGTCATTGTGATAGTGATAGTGATAGTGATTGTGATAGTGATTGTGATGGTGATTGTGATGGTGATTGTGATGGTGATTGTGATGGTGATTGTGATGGTAATTGTGATGGTGATTGTGATGGTGATTGTGATGGTGATGGTGATTGTGATAGTGATGGTGATTGTGATGGTGATTGTGATTACGATGATAATGATTGTGATAACGATGATGGTGATTGTGATAGTGATTTTGATGGTAATTGTGATGGTGATGGTGATTGTGATAGATTTGTGATGGTGATAGCGATGGTGATGGAGATTTTGATGGTGATGGTGATTGTGATGGTGATTGTGATGATGATTGTGATAATGATTGTGATAATGATGGTGGTTGTGATAGTGATGGTGATTGTGATAATGTTGGTGACTGTGATAGTGATCGTGATTGTGATAATGATGGTGGTTTTGATAGTGATGGTGATTGTAATAATGATTGTGATAATGATGGTGGTTGTGATAGTGATGGTGATTGTGATGATAATAATAAATTGTGATGACTATGAAATTTGGCACATAGATAGTTTATAACCTGGATTAACATGTTGGACACTATTTATCCCTTTAGTATGATTCAGTGGGACAGTTACCGAACTGCACGCGGGCGAAGCCGCGGGCAACAGCTAGTGATATTATAAAGAAGATACGCCTTGTTCATACTGAATGGCGTTCAGATATCGTTGCGAGTAATTTAAAACTACGACAGCGATAGATAATACGGAACATATAAGATAGAAAGAGATAGCTAGCTATCAAAGTGCAACAATTGTATCACTTTGTCCTCAACAATTTGTGCGTGCTAGTGCGATATCTACCTCTTTTAACTGTATAATATCATTGGTTATAATGTGTTCTGATCGTGAAAGTTTAAAAAAGACAGACTGCTTATTTACTAAGAAATTTCTTCAGACCTGCGAGAGGAAAGTGGGATTAGAAAATGATGTTGGATTTTCCTACTCTGTCTTATAATAAAACTTCGCGACTGCAGCGATTGCCATCGCTCGTCTTGTGGACCAGTAACCCTAGTTCAGAATAAACTAGCAGCAGTACGCACATCAAAAAGCAATTCTTTATGCAACCAATCTTTGGCTATTTTTTCAGTTTTTGGACCTTCTTAGATACTTTCATATTTTTGCGGAGCGTTTTCAAACAAAGGCCCAAATTATTTTGATCAACTGAAGCTGATCGCAGACCGGGACGGCATGGCAAGAGATTTAAATTTTTGCCAATGGACATTCAAACGTATTGATATAGAAATACGACCGTGTCGCGTCTTACACATAGCTCAATGGTCTTACAATACAAATCCCTTTCGATGCCACGGCATGCCCCAGGATAATTTTAAAGCATAGCAATTCATGTCGTATTTCTATATCAATACGTTTGATTGTCCATTGGTAAAAAAATAAATTCCTTGCCATGCCGTCCCGGTCCTTACTGCTTAGCTTTTAAGGCTTCTTTTCTCCACGTTACCATTTTTTTCACCTAATTTTACCAAACCATTTTTTTTAAACAGGAGGCATAACAGTTCGCGACGTATCCTCAATGAACGCGCCGTTCTCGGAGCCCCGCGGCCTGGGGGCTGCGCCCTCGGGGCTGTTGAAGACGGACGACGAGTGGAAGAACATCAACACCATGCTCAACTGCATCCTCAGCATGGTGGAGAAGACGAAGCGGGCGCTCGCGATACTACAGCAGAGGGGTAAGGATGGTATAATCATAATCATTTATTCATTTGCGAATATGGGTACAAAATAAAAGGTCTTAAATAAACAATAGTGTCCATTAGCCATATCTTATCTTAAGGCATGCAAATTTACATACATTATATAAGTTTGTCCTGTAAATATTCAGTGACAGAGTAATATGCTTTTTTTTGTAACAGTGTTATAACATTGATCATAAATAAATTCATATCATTTATCTTCAGAAATGAGTATTTACATACATTATATATAAGTTTTTCCTGTAAATATTCAGTGACAGAGTAATATGCTTTTTTTTTGTAACAGTGTTTTAACATTGATCATAAATACATTCATATCATTTATCTTCAGGAATGAGTATTTACATACATTATATAAGTTTGTCCTGTAAATATTCAGTGACAGAGTAATATGCTTTTTTTTGTAACAGTGTTTTAACATTGATCATAAATAAATTCATATCATTTATCTTCAGGAATGAGTATTTACATACATTATATATAAGTTTTTCCTGTAAATATTCAGTGACAGAGTAATATGCTTTTTTTTGTAACAGTGTTTTAACATTGATCATAAATAAATTCATATCATTTATCTTCAGGAAAGAGTTTGGTAAATGGTTATTTATGCGTGTGGCGCTATACACAATACACTTTTATTTAATGACGCTGCTTTATTGATTGATCACAACGATGATTATATCACAAAGATTATATCACAATGTTATTGTGTCGATCGCGTTGCACGGTAGTGTGGCGGACAAGTTCAGTCTTTTCTGGGTCAGCTTGTGGAAGTGACCACACTTAATGACGCAGAATTGGCTTTAGCCAGTCAGAATGAGCTTCGAGTCCAGCTT
This sequence comes from Xestia xanthographa, assembly GCA_905147715.2. Classification (NCBI taxonomy): domain Eukaryota; kingdom Metazoa; phylum Arthropoda; class Insecta; order Lepidoptera; family Noctuidae; genus Xestia; species Xestia xanthographa. The sequence continues at coordinate 32,789,624 of LR990644.1, forward strand.
GCGTCACTCCCTTAAAATAAAAGATGATGCATATGAAGGAGTGGTTATTGTGTCCGTGCACAGTGATGAGTAATCGATTTATCATATTTAATAGGAGTAAAGATATCAGAGGTCATGAATGAATGATCTCTTTATTTGCCGAATGAACTTGTTCGAATTCTGAGAACTACAAGATAGTATTAATTTTATTTAGTTATTTCACATAATGTATGTCACGGGCACGGGATAGATTGGTATTTAATGTTATTAAATTTGTAATTGTATTAATTTCGTAAATTGTTGTTATTGAATTTTATTTTGTTATTGTTGTATTATTTTCTATAATTTATTGTTGAATGACGTGTGTCAGTTTTATAATTTTAATGAAAATTAATTTTTTGTTGTTTATACTAATGATTTCAAACACCAATGTGAATTGTTCCTGAATAATTGAAATGAATAGGTAGGTAAGAGTCATCCTACTAATATTATAATTGCGAAAGTTTGTGAGGATGTGTGTTTGTTAAAAACTACTGAACGGATCTGGATGAAATTTTGCACACAAGTGGTTTATAACCTGGATTAAAACATAAGATACCTACTTTTTATCCCGGTAGTAAGATCCCATGGGACAATTATCGAAGTTCACGCGAGCGAAGCCATTGGCAGAAGCTAGTAGATCCAATAGCAAGAAGACAGTGACACACAGTCATAGATCTATCTATATGATTTACTAACAAGTAGGTATGATGTTGATCGTTACCCCAATTATCAGTATTCCTAACACCTCTTGTGTTCCTCTAGGTGTAGAACCGACAGAGAGCAATGATATAAAGCGCGCCGCGAGTGAGATCATGGCGACCGCGGTCCGACAGACTGAAGAGAGAGTGGCCGAGGTGCGGAGACGAGCTGAGGACGCTGTCAACCAGGTAAACTTATACCACCCCTTACCAACCAATGACTGATTTGTAAGAATGTGACGTATTTCCCTCTAATTTGTTCTTTTTGTGTGCTTTATTTTTATGTGTCACGTTTAGTGAAAATAAACATCTATCGTGTTCTTCTTTGTGTCTGGTCAAATCCACGAAGACAGATAAGATTATCCCCCTAGATAATCTTATCTTAGGTTTCTGTTGTTTTAAGAAAAAAACAGAAACTGTTTAAATGATAAATGATGTTTTTTGCAAGTAGGTTTTCACAAACAATTTTACACGTCATTTTTTAAGACTAGATAGGGCCGGTGTTTGGTACCTGACTAGGTACTCTGAGAAGAAACAGCCGAAACAAACTCAGAGGTCTTAGTCTCTTTTGAAGTCCAAACACAATCTTGCTCATTTCACATGAGGACCATGCAGATTAGTCTCTGAGATGGTCTTTTGACTGGACAGGTCCACTCAAATCTGTATGGTGCTTACCATACAGATTTGAGTGGACCTGTCCAGTCAGTGCAAGCATTTGTCAGTTATCGTGTAGCTCGACTTATAACTCAAGGAGCTCAACGAAACGACGAACAGTACCAAAGAAAGGACATTTAGTAGTGGTGTAGTTACTCATGTCTATCCGAAAACTAGCAACAATTATTTAAATCGTTCATCTGTTCATCATCGTCTGCTTTGAGACCCTTGATATTCGCACTTATTGGTCTCGTACAACTTGGTAATTTTAATTAAGCGGTCTTAATTCTTGTTGACTTTTTGTGTTACTTCTCTTCCATAATTATACGCCAGAACTGTTTGTTTTTCTTTACGCTGCCCCCAAAATTCCATTTCAACTCTCAGACCAAATAAAAAACCAAGACATAGGTACAATAAAGTGAAGCCGGTTTCGTAAAAGTGTGTGCTTTTTTTGAGCTTAGTTTAATTGTAGTTTGATGTAGGTAAATGTGTGCGTGTGAGCGTGTATATGCACAGAACGGAGCTTAGTTTTGCGCTGGCTTCACTTTATTGTTCGCAGCGCTATGTCTTGGTTTTTTATTTGGTCTGAGTTTCAACTAAACCCTGCCTTACTTGGTAGGTTAAGCGCCAAGCTCTACTGGAGCTGCAGCGCGCAGTCGGCGCCGCGGAGTCCAAAGCCCTGGAGCTGGTGGCGGCGGAGCGCGGCAAGGCGGAGCGCCGCCACTCGCCGCCGCCCGGCCGCGAGCTCAGCCCTAATGCTAGCTCGCAGCAGAATGTGAGTCGACTTTGTAATATCTAGGTTGGTTTACGTTAACAAATAATTGGGATACTTATTACAAACAAGAGGACTTACTCCTAGACACTTTTCAGAATTTTAAAGTACTGTACTAGTATTTTGATAACTAGGGTTGTACTTTCTGAACCATGCTTTCTTCAAGGAGGGGCAGGTGTTCTAAGCTCAGTCCCTAAATCGCCCACATGGAGAACCTGACATCAAAAGCAATTCACACCAAGACTTGACATTAAGACCTTTGACAGAGAGATTTGACATCAAGAGCCCGTGGTTAAATAATAACAGCCGCTCGGCTCGATCGTTACGTTAAGCCGTACTGGCCTAGGTTGGTCTGTGGATGGGTTTCCTCCGTGCCTCGGAAAGCACGTTAAGCCGTTGGTCCCAGCTGTCAAATGTAGATCTTTGACAGTCGTTACAGGTAGTCACAGTCAGTGGTTCAAAAAAATCTGACAACCAGTCTTACCAAGGGGTATCGTATTATCTAGTACTAACTGGGTTGTGGAGGTCAGATAGGCAGTCGCTTCATGTCATCATCATCATCATCATCATTTCAGCCGAAAGACGTCCACTGCTGGACATAGGCCTCCCCCAAGTGTCGCCACATGCACTGGTCCCGTGCGGTCATCGGTCTACCTAGTGGGAGGCCTTCAAACGCAACGTCTTCCGGTTCGCGGTCGCCACTCCAGAACTTTTCGGCCCCATCGGCCATCCGTTCTGCGAGCAATGTGCCCTGCCCACTGCCACTATTTCTTGCGCTACTCTTTTGCTGAAGCTTGAAACACTTGGGATAAGAGGAGTGCAGCTTCGTCTATTATCTGATTATCTTAGCGATCGACAGCAATGTGTTAAAATTGGTCCGAATACAAGTTCTGATCTTTCTAATACTCGTTTTGGAATACCACAAGGCAGCATATTAGGTCCTACATTATTTTTGATATATATTAATGACCTTTGCAGCCTACCACTCGAAAATGGAGTTGTAATGTCCTATGCGGATGATACTGCCCTGTTGTTTTCAGCTAAATCAAGAGTTGAGGCCTATGAACATGCTCAGAATGGTTTCAACATTGTATCTAATTGGCTCCAGAATAATCTTCTAACACTGAATGCTGACAAAACAAAATACATTTCATTTACAATGAGAAATACTAACACACCGCATACTAACCTAATCATTTACGCGCATACCTGTAGCACGTACGCTGACACTGCATGTTCTTGCCCTACTTTAGAAAGAGCTGACCATTTGAAATATCTTGGTGTCACTATTGACTCGAATCTAAATTTCCGTAAACATATCGAGTTGCTATGTGCTAGAGTGCGCAAACTAATATTTGTTTTTAAGTATTTACGTAATGTATAAATGTGTCGACTATAAATTAATAAAACAGGTTTATTTAGCGTTGTGTCAGTCTATTCTAACCTATTGCATAACGTCCTGGGGGGGGGCGGGAAATTCGATTCTTCTCCCTCTAGAACGTTCTCAAAGAGCAATTCTAAAGGTTGCTACCTTTCGTCCGTTTAGATTTCCTACACACCTGCTCTATAGAGCATGTAATGTGCTCACAGTGCGGCAATTATTTATTCTTCAAATCATACTACAGCAGCACTCTACACTTCCCTATGACCCAGTCCCTGACGATAGGAGAAGGAAGGACCTGGTTTGCACAAAGCCTCAAACTAGACATGCTTTTGCTAGTCGATTTTATGTGTTTTTAGGACCTTTTCTGTATAATAGACTCAACAAGAATCTAAACTTCTACAGTCTTAGTTATAGGAAATGTAGTTTTGTTATATCGGATTATTTAGCGATACTTAATTACACGGACACAGAAAAACTGCTAGAAGTCCTGGTTTGATTATGTTATTCCCGGTATCTAATTGTACATAGGTATTTTACGTAATTTAGTTTTAATGTTTATTGATTTTTGTACCACTTAGATTATTCTTACAGTTTTTAATAGATTTCTTTTATTTTATAACATTTACTGACCTAATTATTTTTGTGCTATGTAAAGTGATGGCCTGAAACACAGGTTTAAATAAACCTAGATCGGGCAGGTCGCTAGCAAACATTTGTGAATTCCACATTATCGTTTCTTGCAACTGTTAAATATATTTTTAGTTATAGTTTACTATTATGCATTAATTATACCATCGTTTTAGAAATAACACTACTGCACATAAATGTACATTTTGTAATACTTTTATAAATAAATTATTCTTATTCTTATTCTTATACTTAAGTTTGGCAATTCTTCGGGCTACGTCGGTAACCTTTGTTCTCTTGCGGATGTCTTCATTTCTGATTCAATCGCGCAAGGAAACTCCGAGCATAGCCCTCTCCATTGCCCTTTGGGTGACTTTAAGCTTTCTGATGAGGCCCATTGTGAGCGACCACGTTTCGGTCCCGTATGTAATCACTGGCAACACACACTGGTCATAGACTTTCGTCTTGAGACACTGCGGTAGGTTGGACGAGAAGATACCGCGCAATTTCCCGAACGCTGCCCAACCGAGTCGGATTCGACGATTGACCTCTTTCTCGAAGTTAGACCTACTTAACTGGACCGTTTGTCCCAGGTACACATAATCGTCTACAACTTCGAGAGTAGAGTCTCCGATCTTGATAGGAGTGGGTGTGACATGGGCATTCAACATGACCTTAGTCTTGTCCATGTTCATTTTTAGACCCACTCTTCCGGAAGCTCTACTGAGGTCATCGAGCATTGTACTGAGGTCCTCCATGGTCTCAGCCATTACCACTATATCATCGGCAAACCGAAGGTGAGTGATGTACTCGCCATTGACGTTGATGCCTAGCCCTCTCCAGTCCAGAACCTTGAAGACATCCTCCAGTGCAGCGGTGAACAGTTTCGGAGATATGACGTCTCCCTGTCTCACACCTCGCTGCAGGAGGATAGGTTTCGAGGCTTGGTCCTGAAGTCGGACTGACATGGTGGCGTTTTTGTACAAACACTTCAACACCTCGATGTACCGATAGTCGATTTGGCACCGTTGGAGAGACTGCAGTACAGCCCAGGTCTCGATCGAATCGAAGGCTTTCTCGTAGTCCACAAACGCTAAACAGAGAGGCAGGTTATACTCTTCGGTCTTCTGTATAACTTGCCGCAGCGTATGTATGTGGTCCACGGTGCTAAAGCCTTTTCGGAAACCGGCTTGTTCGAGTGGCTGGAAATCGTCAAACCTGCGCGCGAGACGATTCGTGATGACTCTAGAAAACAACTTGTAGACATGGCTTAGAAGTGAGATGGGCCTATAATTCTTCAGCCGGGCATTGTCACCCTTTTTGAAGAAGAGCACCACCACACCCCTGCACCATGCCTGTGGCGTTTTTCCCTCAAGTATGACGGAATTAAACAGCTTCTGAAGGGCCTTAAGTACCGGTTTTCCACCCGCCTTCAGGAGTTCGGCCGTAATTCCATCATCACCCGGTGCCTTGTTGTTTTTGAGCTGCTTCAGAGCCATCCTAATCTCGTACAGGCTGACGTCCGGGATGTCTTCGGTATAGTGTCGGGTCAGTCTAGCTCTTGGGTCGTTTGCTAGATCTTCGACGGGTTTACTGGTTGACGTGTACAACTGTCCATAGAAGCTCTCGATCTCCCTCAGAAGCTCCGGTTTGGCGGATAAGATCCTACCATCGTCGGTCTTCAGTTTCGTGAGCTGGCTCTGCCCAATAGCCAGATCCCTTGCAAATACCTTGGAGCCTTTATTCCGCTCAATCGCGTCTTTAATACGCTCGGTATTAAAGCGGCGGAGGTCGCTCTTCAAGGATTTAGAGATCCGTCTATTGAGCTGCCGGTATTTACACGCCTCGTCTGAAGACTGCAGGATCATCTCACGCCGCTCCTTCATGAGCTTGAGAGTGTGATCGGAGAGCCTCTTGTTCTGATCTGTACGACGCGCCTTGAAGAACTTAGACCCGGTCGTATGGACAGTTTCCACGAACCCATCGTTGTATTCGTCCACTGAGCTTCCTAGGCACTCGAAACGGTTCTGGAGTTCAAGCTGAAAGCTCTCGGGGTTTTGGATTTGGATCTGTGCTGGACGGAGCGTAGACTTCATCAGTCGATACCTTTCAAGCTTGATATTGATGTTCAATGTGCCTCTTACCATGCGGTGATCGCTCCCGGTTTTCACCGAATTGATCACAGAGACATCATTGAACATTTGCTTCTTGGTTGACATGATGAAGTCGATCTCATTTCTAGTTGCACCATCAGGGCTCTGCCAGGTCCACTTCCTGTGCTCACGCTTTCTGAAGAAGGAGTTCATCATATAGAGGCCCTCTTTCTCCATAAAACTAGCCAGTTGGTGACCCCGGCGATTCCGATGTCCAACTCCAAATTGCCCCACCTGCAGCTCATCCCCGTCTCGTTTGCCCAGTTTCGCGTTGAAGTCCCCCATGACAACTGTGAAATGAGTTTTGGAACCATGCATGGCTTTAGATATATCCTCATACATGGTCTCCACTTCGTCGTCGGGGTGTGCCGAGGTCGGGGCGTAGACCTGTATGACCTTCAGCGAATATCTTGAGGATATTCTGAGTATCAGGTACGCCACCCTGGTCGACACACTCTCGATCTTCACCACGTTGTTCACAAGGGACTTGTGGACGATAAACCCAACACCACCCTGGGACTGCCGGTCACCCTCTTGGAAATAGAGCAGGTTGCCGGATTTCAGGATTATCGTGTCCTCCCCTCTCTTCGGACTTCAGATAATCCCACAATACTCCATCGCAGCCTACTCAATTCCTCTTCGAGTTCCGCTATCTTCTCGTCGGTCCGGAGTGTGCGCGTGTTATATGTTGCCAGGTCCAGTCGTTGGTATTGGCAGCCGGATCCCTTCCGGAGATTCTTCGCACCCCTTGCCACGCCGTAGCCTCGACCGCTGCCGTAGTCGAGGGTAGACGAGCTGCCGGGCACTAGGGGCCATTTCTTTATTGCGCTATTCATGGGGGGGTTTTGCCATAATCGCCACGCCTGGCAAGCGGATTGGCGATCGCAGTGAGTGCAGTTCTTACATAAGACACAGAGAGCGCTGCTGCCCATTCTCTGGTAAGTCCCTTAGTCGCCTCTTACGACACCCACGGGAAGATATGGGATGGTGTTATTCTTTACGTCCGACACCACACGGACGTCGCTTCATGTAAAATACAGGTATTCAGCTGCATCCATGTACACTGGAAGCCGATCCCAACATGGTTGGGAAAAGGCTAGGCAGATGATGAGTGTGTGATTGAAGAGGTTTATGTCCAGCTGTGAACTGTTGTAGGCTGATAAATAAACGAAATCCTCTCAGTTAAAGACGGCGACATGACCGTACTGTTGTATGCGCAGTGCTGCTGGAACTGCGGCCGCAAGGCGCAGGAAACCTGCTCCGGCTGCAACGCGGCGCGCTACTGCGGCGCCTTCTGCCAGCACAAGGACTGGGAGAACCATCATCAGGTATAAAAATGGAAAACAAGATATGAATAGCAGAAATTCTTAACTCCACTTCATGACTGACAAATCACGAGACGGTTAATGTTGGTAATTTTTTGTTTATTCTTGCCAATAGACACTATACATCTACCTTTTCAAATAAAAAAGTCCAAAGAGAGGCCTGCAGTAAGACTTGAGATTGCCACCAACATAGTTGGTTAACCTAGTTGAAAACACTGAAATATTTATCCCTTATATTTATTTTATCTCCCATATAAAATTATTCTTGATCTGATCTAAGGTGTCATAAGACCTTTAATCACAGAACCTTTATCTTCACATTCAGCGACGAACCCAAATCTCCTACCCACAGGTGTGCAGCGGCCGCGACCAAAAGCCGAACTCCCTGCGAACATCCCCACCAGCGACTCAGCCGCCCCTCCCGAAGCCCCTCCCCCGCTGCAGCACCCCGCTGCCCCCCAGTGCGGCCCCCCCGGCGCCCCCCCTGCCCCTCCCCCTCCCGCTGAGCTCGCTGAGCTCAGACAGGACGGAGAGGATCGCCCTGGCGTCTCTATCCACAGCGCAGGGTATGATCGGTATCGGGAAGAAATGACGCCTGAGCAAGGAACCCTTTGTAAGCAGCGTGAGGTTCCCGAGGAAAGTTCGCCGGTAGACTGTGGTGGTTGCGACTGTCAAATTGGTTCCAGTTCTGCTAAAACAACAATGCTTTAGTTCTCACCTCCACGACCCCCGTACTATTCAAGCCATCCATCAGTACAATGTTTTGAGTGCGTTACATTGAGTTCTACAACAAAACATGATTTTTCACCCCAAAAAAAAAAGTCGTTTCCCAGCAATATTTTTTGCGTAAAGTTACTTAATTTGATGTACTGGGGGTCTAAAATGGCTGCTGTAGCAGAATCCACGCAGAATCTTTGTATGAATCACGTTAAAAAATTTAAATTCTTATGTGTTATGTATATTCTTATGAAAAAGACATAAAGTCCATTTTAGGAATTTTAAATTTTTAACGTGATTCATATTACGATTCTGATAAAGCGGCCATTATAGACCCCCAGAATGCTTGTATATCATTGTATGTTTATCCCAACCACAATCTCGTATAAATCCAGTTAAACACGCCATCATAAATTACTCCAATATTTTAAATGCTATATTATTATTTGTAAAATTGTTTTGTCATAACTGGATCCAATTGATGTTTCTGTAAATTATTTCTTAACCTAACATTTAAAAGCCTTGGCTGTGCTCTACCGTGCATACAAATCTATTAAACAGACAAAATAATTTCCTCTATTTTAAATTGTTTTTATAGTTCCTATTTATAATTTAAAACTTGTTTTATAGATGCAGATATTTTTAACTTGGTTAAGTTTTTTTGTATAATTAGTATCAAATACCAAAGAATAATATAAGGCGTAGAAAAGAATTGTATATCATGTAATTTTTCACACTTTATCCAAAATAGCACTTTTCATCTGTAAAATATCTTGAAAATAAATCTGTTTCTAATTATGGATGGGTTTACCAACAATTACTAAACGAAATATAACGATACGATTAATTATAAGATTTTAAATGTCCTACCTATCACTTTTTTTTAGCTAACTGTGAACAACTTTTACTTTACAGAATGACTCATCCAATTCCCATTGTAAATAAAGTCAGTGTCAATACTTTAATATTAAAAAAATGTGAAGAAACGAAAATAAACATTAAATAGATAGATACATCAACTTTTATTATAAATTTATCTTTTTTTTTTTCATACGTTTTTTAAATACCTATTATAAATATGGATATCTTACTAGTTTGCAATACGGGAATAATTTTAACTATTTAAAATAAGCGAGTTGTGACACTATTGTAACCTATCATTTTACTATGATTGTAAAATTTGTAAATATGTAATAGGTAGGTAGTAATTTATTTATTTTTGTTAAAAATTATTTGTAATTTTTATTTTCAGTGAGACATCATTTAATCAATCATTAAAAGTACAGTCAGCTTCATAAATACATGATCACTTTTTTATAAATTATTAAATCTTCGAATCTTATATAAAATAAAATAATAATATAAGTAAACGATAAGTATACGATGAAAAGATCATGTATTTATTACGTTGAAAAAATAATGTAAATACACGCTCTTCAACGACATTTATAATATTTTAATAATTGCTTGCATAGATGTCTATTCACGTTGAAGTTTGTACATTAAGAAAGTAATTAAGTAATTAATTAGCACTTATCAATAGCTCAGCACAGGTATTTTAATGTTAAATTGCTTGACTATCTCATGATAAGCCCCTGATTTCGAAGCCATTTGTTTTAAATCGTGTATAGAACCACTGTCTTGTTGTATTTTGGTTTAAATTGTCCAACCTCAATTAGTATCACCCATGGATGTGAATAAAGCCCCAAAACTAAGTAAATATTGTTTGAATCGAGTGTTTTCAATTATAAATGCACACGGTAAAACTAGGAACTTTAAAAGGCACTTCAACGTTGAATTACTAAGATAATTATGTTACCCACAAGTACTCTATTTTATTTACTTAATTATTTATAGACCTTTTTAGCAAAATATCACAATACGAGTAATTCAACACAAAACCCACTATCAAAGTTTAATTGTCTCAATTCACCCGGGCTGCGTTTTTATTCACCCCATTTACAGCACTCAAATTTACTTTATTTTTACGTCGCGCGTTCGTGTAAGCGCATATTTTTAACACTGATTGTACTTGCGAGTCTATTTTATAATAAACCCATTATTAAAGATACTTCTATAGTGACCCATTTATGCTATAACTCCCACGAAAACGTGTATTATTAATGTTAATAATTGTATGACATAATAATTATTTTTTCTTTGTGTATTAAAGTGCAATATTAATAATAATCGGTGTATAAAATTTCGAATTTAATAATGGTTAAGATTTAGCAAAATAATGTTTTTAGTTCTAAATAAATACTTAACTGCGTATTTGCGTCGTATTGATGAAATAAAAAAAAGTGTTAGAAATATTTTCTGCTGTTTCCATTCCAATTACCCCCCCTTTTTACAAGCTTTTATTTAGTTTCACCTGTCCCGGTGTTTGTCTGTAATCAAAACTTGCTAGTTAAATTTGATCCACTTCCCGTTTACCGATGGAGCTGAAACTTTGCACGCATATGTATATTGCGGGGCAATGCAATATTATGATAACATGGAGCTGATCTGATGATGGAGCTGGAAGGTGGCCATAAGAACTCTGTAATGAAATGACGCAACCCTATCAAATTTGGATTTGTTTGATTTGTCTTGATGAGTACTTTGTCTTTAGATGGTATCCAGGGCCTGATGATGGAGCTGGAAGGTGGCGAAAGGAACTCGGATATGAAACGACACAACCCAAACAAATTTGGACTCGTTTAATGGGTCTTGATGAGTTTTTTGTCTTTAGATGGTATTCAGGAACTGATGATAGAGCTGGAAGGTGGCCATAGGAACTCTGTTATAAAACGAACTAACCCTATCGAGTTTGGGCTCGTTTGATTTGTCATGATGAGTACTTTGTCTTTAGATCGTATCCAGGGACTGATGATAGAGCTGGAAGGTGGCCATAGGAACTCCGTTATAAAACGAACTAACCCCATCGAGTTTGGACTCGTTTGATTCGTCTTGATGAGTACTTTGTCTTTAGATGGTATCCAGGGTCTGATGATTGAGCTGGAAGGTGGCCATAGGAACTCCGTTATAAAACGACATAACCTTATTGAGTTTGGGCTCGTTTGATTCGTCTTGACGAGTACTTTGTCTCTATTAGGCACACAGGGTCTGATGATGGAGCTGGAAGGTGGCCATAGGAACTCCGTTATAAAACGAACTAACCCCATCGAATTTGGACTCGTTTGATTCGTCTTGATGAGTACTTTGTCTTTAGATGGTATCCAGGGTCTGATGATGGAGCTAGAAGATGGCCATAGGAACTCCGTTATAAAACGACATAACCTTATCGAGTTTGGGCTCGTTTGATTCGTCTCGAAGAGTACTTTGTCTCTATTAGGCACACAGGGTCTGATGATGGAGCTGGAAGGTGGCCATAGGAACTCCGTTATAAAACGAACTAACCCCATCGAATTTGGACTCGTTTGATTCGTCTTGATGAGTACTTTGTCTTTAGATGGTATCCAGGGTCTGATGATGGAGCTAGAAGATGGCCATAGGAACTCCGTTATAGAACGACATAACCTTATCGAGTTTGGGCTCGTTTGATTCGTCTCGAAGAGTACTTTGTCTCTTTAGGGCACCCAGGGTCTGATGATGGAGCTGAAAGGTGGCCATAGGAACTCTGTTATAAAACGACATAACCTTATCGAGTTTGGGCTCGTTTGATTCGTCTCGAAGAGTACTTCGGTCCTAAATGGTAACCAGAGTTTGATGATGTAGCTGGAAGGTGAACATAGGATCTCCGTAATAAAACTACATTACCACATCTAGTTTGGGCTCGTTTGATTCGTCTAGATGGGTACTTTGTCTTTAGATCGTATCCAGGGACTAATGATAGAGCTGGAAGGTGGCTATAGGAACTTCAATATAAAACGACATAACTCCATCGAATTTGGACTCGTTTGATTCGTCTTGATGAGTACTTTGTCTTTAGATAGTATCCAGGGTCTGATGATGGAGCTGGAAGGTGGACATAGGATCTCCGTAATAAAACTACGTTACCACATCGAGTTTGAGCTCGTTTGATTCATCTTGATGAGTACTTTGGCGCTAGATGGTAACCTTGGTCTGATGATGGAGCTGGATGATGGACATAGGAACTCGGTAATTAAACGACACAACCCCATCGAGTTTAGACTCGTTTGATCCGTATTGAAGAGTACTTTGGTGCTAGATAGTAACCAGGGTCTGATGATAGAGCTGGAAGATGGCCATAGGAACTCAGTAATTGAACGACATAACCCCATCGAGTTTGGGCTCGTTTGATTCATCTTGATGAGTACTTTGGTGCTAGATGGTAACAGGGTCTGATGGTGGAGCAGAAAGGTGGCCATAGGAACTCAGTAATTATGCGTCACTACCGTGTCGAGTTTGATTCGTCTTGATGGGTGAATCGTTTTTAATGGGTGGTGAGTGTGAGTGGTGGTGGTTTGGTGGACGTAAATATGCGACACCATCTTCGGGAAAATAAGTTCATTCGTTCGTTCGTTCCGTTTGTTATGAATGTGGATTCTGGTTTTAATTAGATGGATGACCCAATGCCAAGGTGAGCACGTGCAGGGCTAAATGGTATGAGGGTGTATAAATATGTCATATCACTAACGTTGCGCTTGCGCCTCAGGGTATCAGGGTGAACCCTGTTTTACTGAAACACTTATCCCCCTACAACGGACCTCTGGGGGGATGGACCGTTTTTGTTCTATACTCATGGAAACAACATGAACAAAAAAATACTAAAAAGTTAAAAATAAAATTAAAAGAAAAAAAACTTTTTCAAAAACAAGCTTTTATTACTTATTAATAAAAATAACTAAAAAGTTAAAAATAATTTAAACCTTATAAAAAAAATAAAAGCGTGTTACATTTTGATTGCAAAAGAAAAATAATGAAGGTGTATATGCTAAAAAATGTAACACGCTTTTATTTTTTTTATAAGGTGTGCCGGACGGGCGGTATCCGCTGATGGCGTGGATACGTGTACCTGGTGCTCTGCCTATACCCTATTACTACCGGGCGCACGCTTGTACTATACTTCGCCGCCAGACGGCGCTGACGTCCTACACCTAATTAACTATAGCTGTGGCTGATCATTCTTCGCTATCTCAGGGCGTTGACCTAAGGAGGGAGGATAGGGGTTACTGGGAAAATAAGACACTTATTTAACTTTCATGACTGTACAGGAAGCGATTTCAGGATTAATTCGCGCACTACTTTTTCACTGTTTACTTATACATATTTAATTGCCGTACTGATGACTACGATTCTAAGAAAAGTCGAGTTTACTAAGGTACTCCAGAACTTTACTGTAACGAGAACCCTGATTTCGCTTTCTGATTTCGGAAAACTTTAATGAAAATTTGATTATGGAAATGTACAATCTTTCTGCAAATTACAATTTTGAGCTTATGTTTAAACACATTATATACATCGCCACAATTCCACATAACGTTATTTATGTACAGACATAAAAACAACGAAAATCTTTATTAAAACGTGGAAATTATTTCCAAAAAACCAGACAACTTTTCCAAAAGTGTTTGGATGAAGGGTCTTACAGGCTGAATTACACGAAAACTGTTGCTGTGACTGTAAGTATATAATTGCCATATACTAGACGAGTATATAGCCCATCTAAAGCTGTTACTTATTTTTTCGTGTCTGTATCTTTCAGCCTGTAGCGATCCTTCAACTGAAAATCTGTAAGACAATTTTTTTTCTGTTTTTGTCTAATATGGCCGCGCTAGACCGTCATACTCTCGTCTAAGTGGTTCAACTATAAGCTAAGTTATAAAAAAATACTATATCCAGGCCTAGGTCGCAACCTAGGCTCCCTGGACCTCGCCAAAGCGTTAAATTATACTAAAAAACTCCACTTGCGAGCCCATATGTGTCTAGCGCGACTGAAAATTACTATATAACTATTCTAGATTCACTGATGGCACTTTGTTATCTCACTATATTGCCCATACACTGACTCTACACTATTTTTTAACTATTAATCAACACTCTATGTGTTGGATTGGTGACGTTCGTCGCGAACATTTCTCCCGCCGTGTAGTGCAGTGACGACTCGCTGTCATGTCGGCGCGGCGCTACATCATGCCGGCGAGCGACGACCGTAGTCGTGACTCCCGCCGTCACGATGCTCACCGCCTGGTTCCCCGATGTCTGGATCATTTCGGTAGTGGGACGAGTTTCTTCACCGGACGCTTCAAGGTGCCGCCGGAAGTGCGCACCTCAGCTGTCCGGACTTCACCGTCGCCCCCGGGGAAGACAGCTACTATGCGGCCTCGCGGCCACGTGTTTCGTGGCAGCTGGCCGTCGGCTATGAGGACGGGGTCATTGACCTGTAGACCCGGCCCGCGGCTGTGCGGCTCCCGCCGGTACTGTAGCTCTGGCAGGTACTCGCGTACCCAGCGACGCCAGAACATGTCGGCGAGAATCTGTGAGCGCCGCCACATCTTTTTGCTGTCGATGTCTTGTTCGGTGAAGGTGCCAGGGGTTGGCAACCTTGCTGACCCGCCGAGAAGAAAATGGTTGGGCGTGATGGCTTCGTCGTCGTTGCTGTCCACTGATACGTGTGTGAGCGGTCGGCTGTTTACTGTATATTCCGCTTCACACAATAGGGTAGACAACACCTCTTCGTGCGGGTGTCTCTCGTGGAGGACAGCATACAATGCGGTCTTCACGCAGCGGACGAGGCGCTCCCAGGCGCCCCCCATGAAGGGCGCTGAGGGCGTTATAAAGCGCCACACGATTCCACGGCGACTGGCCTCCCATCGGAAGGCGTCTCGGAGCTCCCTGTCGGCACCGTGCATGTTGGTGCCGTTGTCGGAGTGGATCTCGGCTGGGCAGCCTCGGCGCGCAGCGAACCGGCGCAATGCCAGTACTGCGGAGTCTGCGCTGAGGCTGGCGGCTATCTCGAGGTGGTCGGCTCTGGTGGTCAGACATGTAAATAGGGCTACGTACCTTTTTTGGTGTTGTCGACCAACTGTAACTGACAATGGCCCGAAATAATCAAGGCCTGTGTAGGTGAACGGCCTCTGATGATGTGCTAGGCGCGTTCTCGGATGGTCGCCGGTCGCAGGCACGGATGGTTGTGCCTTGCGAATACGACACTGTAGACATTGTGTCAGTATTTTCTTTGTCGTGGGTCGCATTCTGATGACCCAATAATGTTGTCGCACCTCGTTGATGGTGAGCTCTGTGCCGCTGTGCTGTAGGCTCCTGTGAGTCCAGTCTATATATAACTGGGTGATGCGGTGATCACCGTCCAATATGGGTGGTCGCTTCGCATCATCGGCTATTTCTGTGACGGCGGCGATACGACTTTTTAGTCGTATAATTTTATCTGTAAGTTCTATTCGGAGTGGCTTCAGTCGACTGTCTTTTTCCACGGACTTCCCTTGCTGTAGATTCGCTATTTCCTTGGCGAACGACTGTTGTTGTGAGACCTGTATGAGTAATGTCTCTGCTCTTCGGAGAAGTTCCGCTTCTAGGGGATATCCCTCGACTTGAGTGCCGATCATTTTCGCCGTCTTTTTGGGAAGGGTGGTCGCCTTCTTCTGTTTCCTCCAATCCGGATCCTTTTCGGCGTTCTTCTGTGTTCGTTTGTAGAACGTTTTCTCTTTCCTTTTTTGGCAGAGATTTATAAAGCGTAGAACGCAAGCTGTAGCACGGAGTAGTCTTTCCCACTTCGAGAATCGTGTCGGATCCGGAACCACTTCTGTTAGCGCTGGGGTATTGTTGCCCTTGCTTTCGGTGACTGTGTGTGTTCTTTCCTCCCCTGTTTCTGTATTGATTGGAGGTTTTTCTGTTGGCCATGTGGATGGTTCGTTATACAGGAAACCAGGTCCACAAAACCACTCATGACTCGAGTCAAAGTGGTGCGGTACGTCGCGAGTAGCGCTGTCTGCTATGTTCATTTTCGTGGGCACCCATCGCCAGTCTTCGACTTTACTGTTTTCCTCAATGGATGCTATGCGATGGGCTACGAACGGTTTGTATACCCGCGATCCTCTTCGTATCCACGTGAGGGCGGTCTTGCTGTCTGTCCAGTATGTCACTGATGCGGGTTTGATGCTGTGCTCTTTTATGACGGCTGCTGCTACGCGGGTTCCTAACACCGCGGCCTGTAATTCGAGGCGCGGTATTGATTGTAGCTTAATCGGTGCCACCTTCGCCTTTGCCATGACGAGGGTGACATGCTGCTTGCCATCTGCTGTTGTTGATCTCCAATAGACCGCTGTCGCATATGCCATTTCGCTCGCGTCGGTGAATACGTGGACTTCTGTTTCTAGGGCTTCGCTGTATCCTGGATAGCACCTCGGTAGGCTGACGTTTTTCAGCTGTCGTAGATGTTGCACCCAGTTCTTCCACTGGGCGGACAGGTCGGGTTCGAGTACCTGGTCCCAGCTGGTTCCTCGCCTCCATGCCTCCTGAAGTATCTGTTTGGCTCGAATGGTTACTGGGGAGACGAGGCCTACTGGATCGTACAACGACATGACGATCTTGAGTGCTTCTCTCTTCGTTGGCGCTTCTTTATCCAGGATTCCGCTCGGCAATCGTGCGAGCGTAAGGTTGAAGCCCAGCCTGTCTTCACTCGGTTTCCATATTAGTCCGAGTATTTTTTCTGTGTCTGTCTTCCCGATGTTGACTTCTTCAGTCCTGTTCTGTGTCGGGTCTATATTTTCTATCAATTTTGCGCTGTTTGATACCCATTTTTTGAGTTCAAATTTTGCCTGTAGGTGAATGTTCTTCACCGCTGTTGCTGTTTTCGTCGCTTCTTCGACGGTTCTGTAACTGTCTAGGTAGTCATCCATATAGTGACTCTGTATGATGGCTTCCACCGCTTCTGGTTGAGTCTCACTGTGCTTTTTCGCGTTCCAATTCTTCGCGTATATAGCTGTGCATGGTGAGCTTGCAGCGCCGAAAATTATTGACGTCATGCGGTATTCTTCAGGGGCGCCTTCTCGTCTGTCGCCTCTCCAAAGATAACGAAGGGCGTCTCTGTCCTGTTTACGCACCTTCACCTGCATGAACATCTCTGCTATGTCGCCGGCGACTGCTATCGGATGTTGGCGGAATCGCATCATGACGCCGGGCAGCGACTGTAGTAGGTCTGGACCCGTGAGTAGGAAGTCGTTCAATGACATCCCTCTAGATTTGGCTGCGGCGTCGTGAACTGGCGACTATTTCGGTTGAAGCTTCCTGTCTCGCCTCCTCTTCCGTTGTCTTCCTGACGAAGTGCAGCAGTCTATGATGCGTGGCTTTGCACCCCTGTATATCGCATTTCTTGGGCTTGCACTTGTGGTCGCTGCGACGACGTTGCAGACAGCGGAAGCAGAGGCCGTGCTTCTTCGCTAATTCCCATTTGCTGTTGTTGGATGCCTCTCTGAACTTTTTGCAATCAGACTCTTGATGACCTTCTTTTTCACAGATTCGACATTTTGAAGTCGGTTTGTCTGTGGTCGTATGTGCTCTTTGCACAACCCGCTTTCCCGGATTTTCTGTCGAGTGTATGTTCTCAGGTGGAGCGAAGGCACTGCAGTAGCGAGCTTGTTCTGTAATGAACTCGCTGAAAAGTGACAGATCTGGCACTGACTGGTACTTATCTGTGAATGTTCTGTACCAACGTACACGCAGGGAGTTCGGCAGCTTTTCTGTTAGGATTCTCATTAGCTCAGCGTTGACGAGGTAGTAATCCTTTTTTAGTGCTCGCAGAGTCACTATGCCGCTTCTCACCCGGCTGGCAAACGTGCAGATGTCTTTCGGTGCTTCGCTGCAGCGTGGCAATCCTTTCAGCCTCTCTGTTTCGGCCTGTGCTATCGAATCTGGACGGCCGAACTGCAGCTCAAGTTCCCTCATGATGTCATCTGGCCTTGCGTGTCCTATGAGCTCTGAACTTACTGTATCCAATGCTCTTCCATGTAAGCACCTCCTGAGTCTTGCTGTATTCTCGACATCGTTGAAATACGCCCGAGTCGTATCATATATGGCGCGGAATGAAAGCCATTCTGTATGTGACCCACTGAAATTCGGCAGGGTCATGATGATCTTCGACGCCGAGGGTTGATTCGATGTCCCTGTATCTGTTTTTTTGTCGGCTAGCGACGCTATGGCGGACGTAAGTTCCGTAATAAATGGACGTAAATCTCCCCCCCTGTTGTCTTTGATCTTCTTAGTTGGTTCTATATTGCTTTGCACGTTTCTATCTGTAGGAACTGTAGGATGTAACGATGGTGCCTGTCTCTGGTTATCTATATCTGTACTGTTGATGACCGCAGGGGGGGGGTTCTGTATTTCTGTAGGGTTCCCCTCGGCGACGTCATCTTGCGGAATCCGCGCTGCGTCGGGCGCTTCTTCCAACCAGGAACGCACGTATTCATCGTTAGAGTTTCTGTCATCCATGTATTCAGCTTCGGAGTCCTCTTCTTCGGCCCTCTGAAGTGCTATTTGTGCAAGCTCCAACTTAATCTTTAATAAAGCCTCGCGGGCTCGTGAAATTTTTCTGTTTGGTCGCGTCGTCCTGTTTGACGGCGACCGAATCTGTTCGTTACGGGCGTCACCCCGGGTAGTCATCGGTACGGCTCGTGATGATTCCTCATCCTGTATTTTTCGTGCGCTATCTGAAGGCTTGACTGTTCTTTCCGAATTTTCCTTGGACCTGGTTCTCCTGGTAGCAGCTGATGAACCAGGTACGCTTTGAGCCCCCTGTGTAACAGTAGGGCGAATTGCCAGCTGTTCTATAGATGACGGTGATCGTGGCGGCAACTGATGATGAATAGCTGATGCCGACGGTGTCTCTTGGCGTGGCTCAGCGTACGATTTGCCTTGCGATCTTGTTACCGGCATCTTGGTTTCGGAATTAACTCTTGATGTTAACTATTCGCTTCAGTATATAAGTATAATATATGTATATAAGCCTCTCTGTAAACTCTCTGTAAACTCTATTGTATAACCTTCCTGTGTAAATAAACAATCTTTACTCTATATCTTCACTGTATAACTATCAACGTAATATAAGTTTCTCTGTAAATTTCTCTGTATAATCCTTCGGTGTAAATAAACAATCTTAACTCTGTTAGCTTCTTATAAACTTAACTTATGTACTTGTGTTATATACTTTCTTATGTACTTAAGTTATGTACCTGCTTATATACTTTGCTTATATACTTGGCTTATATACTTGGTTATATACTCGCCTTATATACTTGGTTCTATACTCGCCTTATATACTTGGCTTATATACTTGACTTATATACTTGGTTATATACTCGCCTTATATACTTGGTTATATACTTTGCTTATATACTTGACTTATATACTTGACTTATATACTTGTTATATACTTGCTGTTATGTACTTGCTGTTATACATATACTTGCTGTTATATACTTGCTGTTATATATGTACTTGCTGTTATGTACTTGCTGTTATACACTGGCTGTCAAATATATCTGCTTACCTCACTATTTTCTGTCCCTCGTATTATCGTCGTTATATACTTCCACTATTCACTGTCACATAAACTGTTCACTGTTCTTATATGCTGTTATAAACTTTACTGTTGACTGTCACATATGCACTGTTTACTATCACATACGTACTGTTCACTGTATACTGTCACATATGTACTGTTGTTAAACACTTCACTATTTACTATCACTTGTGTACTGTCGTTATATACTTCACTGTTTACTAAAACTTATGTGGTTAAATCGTTATACACGTGACTATTAACTGTAACCTATGTACTTGACTGTGTACATAAGCCTTTTTGTGTATAACGTTGAGGCACTGTTCACATAAGCTTGGTATATAACGTTGACGCACTGTTGACACAAGCTTTGAGTATTTAACTTTGATACACTGTTCTCGTAAGTTTATAACTTCGTCGCACTGCTATTACTTAATTTTTGGAATGTATATAACTTCGATTCACTTTCACATAGGTATCGACACTTCGACGCACTGAGATTCGCGAGAATAATCCGGCTCTGAAGGACCAAAGAATGCCGTTGGCACTATCCGGCTCGCAAGGACCAAAAAATGTGCCGGACGGGCGGTATCCGCTGATGGCGTGGATACGTGTACCTGGTGCTCTGCCTATACCCTATTACTACCGGGCGCACGCTTGTACTATACTTCGCCGCCAGACGGCGCTGACGTCCTACACCTAATTAACTATAGCTGTGGCTGATCATTCTTCGCTATCTCAGGGCGTTGACCTAAGGAGGGAGGATAGGGGTTACTGGGAAAATAAGACACTTATTTAACTTTCATGACTGTACAGGAAGCGATTTCAGGATTAATTCGCGCACTACTTTTTCACTGTTTACTTATACATATTTAATTGCCGTACTGATGACTACGATTCTAAGAAAAGTCGAGTTTACTAAGGTACTCCAGAACTTTACTGTAACGAGAACCCTGATTTCGCTTTCTGATTTCGGAAAACTTTAATGAAAATTTGATTATGGAAATGTACAATCTTTCTGCAAATTACAATTTTGAGCTTATGTTTAAACACATTATATACATCGCCACAATTCCACATAACGTTATTTATGTACAGACATAAAAACAACGAAAATCTTTATTAAAACGTGGAAATTATTTCCAAAAAACCAGACAACTTTTCCAAAAGTGTTTGGATGAAGGGTCTTACAGGCTGAATTACACGAAAACTGTTGCTGTGACTGTAAGTATATAATTGCCATATACTAGACGAGTATATAGCCCATCTAAAGCTGTTACTTATTTTTTCGTGTCTGTATCTTTCAGCCTGTAGCGATCCTTCAACTGAAAATCTGTAAGACAATTTTTTTTCTGTTTTTGTCTAATATGGCCGCGCTAGACCGTCATACTCTCGTCTAAGTGGTTCAACTATAAGCTAAGTTATAAAAAAATACTATATCCAGGCCTAGGTCGCAACCTAGGCTCCCTGGACCTCGCCAAAGCGTTAAATTATACTAAAAAACTCCACTTGCGAGCCCATATGTGTCTAGCGCGACTGAAAATTACTATATAACTATTCTAGATTCACTGATGGCACTTTGTTATCTCACTATATTGCCCATACACTGACTCTACACTATTTTTTAACTATTAATCAACACTCTATGTGTTGGATTGGTGACGTTCGTCGCGAACATAAGGTTTAAATTATTTTTAACTTTTTAGTTATTTTTATTAATAAGTAATAAAAGCTTGTTTTTGAAAAAGTTTTTTTTTCTTTTAATTTTATTTTGTATATTTATGAAGTATGTATTATAAAACTCGCAAGCAAAACAGTGAACAGATTTTTACTACATTTTATATAAAATAATAATAATATTGTGGGTTCAATTCCTGCATCAAATATTGAATGTACAGACAGCTGCAGTTAGGTATCTGTCACGCACAAAGACACTCAATAAAAGGGGTACAGGTCGCAGCACGTAACTCTAGCGCTGAACGAAACGTGGAGGGGATATCTTCGCATGTTGTACGACTGGAGAGCCAATCGGCGCAACGCACGCCCCAAAACATTCTTAAGGCTGATGCTCAAGGGTAGTCCGCGAAATTCAAATTTTCTCACGTTTTTTGCAATTTGCAGGCCAGTGCTAGGTTGTATGTGGATTAAATGTTCGCGACTGAGTCATTTTTACACCTTTATGAACTTTGAGGGTTGTATTGATGATTTTGATGAATATAAATCTGTGACTACATACGTCTTACAACCGCGAATAATATTTTAATCAACATACAACCTAGCACTGGCCTGTAAATTACAAAAAACTTAAGAAAATTTGAATTTCGCGGGCTACCCTGGAGCATTCACCTTAATTTTTACTTCTGCGCAATAACGGTCAACGCTAGAGTTTCGTGCCGCGACTTAAAGCAGCCGTCCGTACGTTACGTCAGTGGTAAACAAAACCAGTAAAATCTGGCTTCTTATTCAATTAAAACCCCTACTATTATGGTTCCGTACACGAAGGGTAACCAATGGGATCCTATTACTAAGCCTCCGCTGTCCATCCGTCCGCTGTCTGTCAGCGGGCTGTATCTCATGATCCGAAATAGGCAGACAATTCAAAATTTCTCAAAATGTGTATTACTGTTGCCGCAAACATTAAATTTAAAATTAAAGGGGGCTCCTCTACTACGATGGTGCGGAACCCTTCATGTGCGAGTCCGATTCGCGCTTGCCCGGTTTTTTAAGACCAGCTTATGGTATGTTGCACTGCACTACAGTGCTTACAGATAATGTGACTACATCAGCACTAGCAGCAGACAAACTAAGGAAAGGTAATACTAGAAATTAAAACTAACACTAATTCACAACTCACAAAGTCACAACCCATAATAAGACAAAGGGCATTTTTACCACCATATTTTTCAGCTCATTATTTAAATAACTTGTTGCTGGTAGTTATTTTATTGTTGTACAAAGGTTATTTAAAGACTTATCAATCACTCATAAAATTTTATATTCAACGAACATAAAAAAGTGTAAAAAAAATATTTTTTTTTTCTGCCAATAATACCTATGTCTACTTGGCATTATTTTCCGATTACCGGGTCTTTATGCCCTAATAAGGAAAAAGTGAAACTAGTAATACTGTACTTACTGTTACTGTAGTTTCTGCGTACGGCGTGAATTTATATACCTACATAAATGTATGTAAGTTTCACCCGCCTGGAATCAGTAAAAGATAGTGAAAGAACGAAAAAATCAACTCAGTGACAAAAATACATGTGAGAAATCTATACTGAGAAATCTATAAGAAATCTGTGAGAAATCTGTAAGTACTGCTACTCAGATGTATCATAATCAGATGATTAAAAAAAAATTAATAAAAAAACAAAAAGTAACAAAAGTAACTTTTGGCCAAAACAGGATAGTCCGGTTAAGCAGTAAAGAGAGTTGCAACTGAGAGTGGTCATTTAAAAAAAAACAAAAAAAAACACTCTCCTGTCAATCGTCACGTCACGCTATCATTTACTCCCTTTTTCTTCATTTATAATGGTATGAAGAAAAAGGGAACAAATCACACAATCCATCCATCTTTTATGTGGCCAGGCTTTGTACCAGAGGTTGTATAAAAGAATACTTAACCCAGGTCATGGTCTACCTTTGTGCCAAATTTCATAGTAATCCATAGAGACTGCATCATTGGTAACTGAATTACTTTCGCATACGTGCAATATTCGTTTGATTATAATAATGTACCTAAGTACCTACGGATAAAAGCTTTGTTAACGAGTGATGTACTCATGTCTGTCTCACGCGTCCAAATAGGTTTTCTGACTAATCATGCCTTTGTTCAGACAAACACCTCAAAAATAATGCATAAAATATACAATTTCCCAACAAATATTGACTATTATAACCGCAGAAAAGGTTAAAATACAATTTATACTACACCTGCTTGGAAAGTACCTTGATACTTTATCAAATTTACGGTAGAAAGTACGTCATAGCATATCGAACAAATATGTAGGGAGAAAACGCATCTGAGCGGGAGAGAAAAGTGTATGAAAATCCATTTCTTACGTGGTTTTTCTTTTTTAATTTTGGGTAAGACTATGCGCCGGTAACCTAAATATCAAAAGCCAAAAAGTTTTTACAGTGCGTTTTTATCTCCAAGTTCGCAAAATGACACTGGCCACTAGCTGTGTGTTGGATGGTGTCGGGCTGGCAGTGCGACCCTGCGGCGGCAGGATAAACAATTTGAAAAAAGAATATTAATGGAAAAAGTGTTACCTTAAGCTTCACTAACTGCAACAATTTCAATATAAATTTCAATTAGTAAAGATTTCTCCACAAGAAACCCCAACGTCGATGGACTTGGTTTTCTCCCGCCGGATTCACAAAAAACGAGATCGATTATTGTTTGTCTTCCAGCAAACAAATAATAAAAAAATGTAGAAGCACTTAATCAAATTAAATTTAGTTCCGATCACCGACCAGTCCGCATTAATGTACGATTTGAAATGAAGATTCACCGTCACAAACTAATACAACGTTCAATAAAACGTTTAGATAAGACCACATTAATCTCGAACAAAGAAGCATTTAATCTAGATATTAAAAATAGTTTTAACCTATTAGAAACAAAATTTTCAAAAGATGCACAAGAACAATATGATAACATAAAACACGTTTTAAAAACCGCTAGTCAAAATATCAAGAGCCATAACAAAAAACAAAACAAACTCACCAATTACACAATTCACCTTATCGAAGAACGACAGACAAAGAATTTTCAGTCTTCAGGTTACAGAGAGCTCGATCGTAAAGTAAAGAGAAGCATACGACATGACATTAGACATTACAATACACAACTCGCTGAGACAGCTCTAACAAACAACCGCTCCCTAAGATCTGCAATGCGCGGTATGGATACTGGCAGGTCTACAATAACACACATAAGGGATAACAATGGTGTGAAGCAAGGAGATAGGACCAAAGTTATTCAAATATGCACTCAGTTCTATAAGTCCTTATACTCTGATAATACCACTCCCCAACTACTAACTAACGAAACCTACACATGCCCTGACAATATTCCAATGATAACTGGTTTAGAAGTTCACAGGGCTCTTAGTGGCATGAAATATAACCGAAGTCCTGGTGAAGACGGCATCACCACTGAATCACTTCGAGTTGGAGAACCATCCATACTACCTTACATTTGCAACCTTTTCAACACTATTCTTAAAACAGGCATCTTCCCTAGTCACTTCTGTCATTCGAACATAATTCTGTTGCACAAAAAAGGTGATAAATCCGATATTGGTAATTACCGCCCCATCAGCTTAGTCTCGCATCTTTACAAAGTTTTTATCAAAATTCTCGAAAACCGCATATCAGGAACATTAGACCTTCATCAACCTCCAGAGCAGGCTGGATTCCGCCGTGGCCTTTCAACTGCTGACCACCTACAGTCTTTAAACCAGATCATTGAAAAACACCAGGAATTCAATCTACCATTGTACCTCGCATTCGTGGATTACTCAAAAGCTTTTGACAGTTTAACGCATACTGCAATATTTTCTGCACTCGGCAAACATAACATAGAACCTACATATATACAGCTGTTGCAAAAAATTTACCAGACCAGCACAGCAGCCATACGCCTAACTACCACCGGGCCCACTTTACCCATTCAGAGAGGACTCAAGCAAGGCGACCCGCTATCTCCAAAACTCTTCACAGCAACGCTGGAAGAGGTTTTTCAAGAGATAAACCCACACTGGCAGGACAAAGGTGTTGTCGTCGGCGAAAAGAGATTAACTAATCTTCGTTTCGCCGAC
Source organism: Xestia xanthographa (assembly GCA_905147715.2). NCBI lineage: Eukaryota > Metazoa > Arthropoda > Insecta > Lepidoptera > Noctuidae > Xestia > Xestia xanthographa. The sequence continues at coordinate 32,815,279 of LR990644.1, forward strand.
GACATTGTCCTTTTTTCTTCCTCAGCAGCTGAGCTAGGCCTAATGCTCGATCAACTGAGCCACGCCAGCCACCAAGTCGGGCTTTCAATGAACATGTCTAAAACAAAACTGATGACGAACAGCACAGAGCGTAACATAGAGGTTGGGGGTGTGGTGATTGAATATGTCCATGAGTATATATACCTCGGCCAGATAGTCTCTTTCCAGGCAAGACAAGATAAAGAAGTTGCTCGACGCACCGAGAATGCCTGGAAGAGCTACTGGTCGATGAAACATCTTATGAAGGGATCTCTCCCTCTCGCACTTAAGCGAAAGCTCATGGACATGTGCATTCTCCCCACCCTCACCTATGGAGCGCAGACGTGGTCGCTTACAAATCGTCAGAAGTCCGCACTTGGGGTCTGCCAACGAGCTATGGAGCGAAGTATACTGGGTGTCAAACTTACGGACCGTGTCAGAAACTCCATGCTTCGCTCCAAAACCCAAATAACTGATGTTGGCCTTACAGCTGCTAGGTTGAAGTGGAACTGGGCTGGTCACATCTGCCGCATGTCGGAGGAGCAATGGGCAAAAATTACCACTCAGTGGATACCAAATAGCAGGAAACGACAACGCGGCAGGCCCAGAAGGAGATGGCGGGATGAGCTGGACTCTTTCGCAAAGGATTGGCCTACAATCGCACTAGATCGCGAAATGTGGAAGGAGGGAAGGGAGGCCTTTGCCCTGCAGTGGGAAAACACAGGCTTATAATAAAGATTTCGTTTTTTATTTTCCTCGTAGGTGTAGTATAAAGCACTATGTATCACTCGAGAGAAAGTGCGATTCCCGATCTCGGGTGTTTTAAAGCCCTCGCCTACGGCTCGGGCTTCAAACGACACCCTCGACGGTAATCGGTCACTTTCTCCTCTCGGTGAACAATGTACTATACCTCACTTTCAAAAAAAGAAAACACAAAAACATTATTATTCAGGTTATAAACCTACCTACCATACCGATTATATACAAAAACATAAATCAGAGAAATGGGACTTATACGGGCCATGACAACATCCATGCAAACTTCAAATTCATTGACGCAACATTTCTACGTACCTATACCTAATTAATTTTTAAGTACCTACTAAATGAGCATACATAAAACATAAAACCTACACTACACCTGTATTTCTCCAAAGGCTTCGAGTTCGGCAGCGTACCTAGAGTGCACCCACATGTCCAACTCCTACGTAACAGGGGGCGAGTGCCATCACTCAGAACGGTGAAGAAAAACATCTTGAGGAAACCGGCATGTCCTAGAACCAAACATTCGAAGACATGTGGCATCTACCAACCCGCACTGGGCCCGCGTGGTGGGCTATAGCCCATTCCTTCTCATAGAGAAGAGGTCATGTATCCCAGCAGTGGGAACATTACAGGCGGACTTTGCTTATGCTATGCTATTGCCATCAACCGGGGACCAAATCAAGAACCTCACCTCTTGCTCGGCAATAGCGGTTGCGAACATTAGACCAACGAGGCGTAGAAGTGACCTACGTTAACAAAAAAAAATAAAATTCATTTATACTACACCTGCTTGGAAAGTACCTTGATACTTTATCAAATTTACGGTAAAGTACGTCATTGCATATCGAACAAATATGCGGGGAGAAAACGCATCTGAGCGGGAGAGAAAAGTGTATGAAAATCCATTTCTTACCTACGTGGTTTTTCTTTTTTAATTTTGGGTAAGACTATGCGCCGGTAACCTAAATATCAAAAGCCAAAAAGTGTTTACAATGAGTTTTTATCTCCAAGTTCGCAAAATGACACTGGCCACTAGCTGTGTGTTGGATGGTGTCGGGCTGGCAGTGCGACCCTGCGGCGGCAGGATAAACAATTTGAAAAAAGAACATGTGAAAATTGCAGACGCCATTGGCGCCATTTCCAATTTGTGTGTTGTTTGAGTTTTTTATTTTCCTCGTAGGTGTAGTATAAAGCACTATGTATCACTCGAGAGAAAGTGCGATTCCCGATCTCGGGTGTTTTAAAGCCCTCGCCAACGGCTCGGCCTTCAAACGACACCCTCGACGGTAATCGGTCACTTTCTCCTCTCGGTGAACAATGTACTATTAATTCAGGCAAGACGCCCTTCGGAAAGTTCAAAAGTAAAAATTCCAGAAAAACAAATTAAATAAAAATGAAGTAAATTTACATTATTATTATCAATTAATTTTATAAAAACAGGTTTAACATATTTAAAATTTTATAATTACAATTGCATTTAAAATCATTAAAAAAAAAATATTTATTAAAATTGTAAGCAGGAATATTGACAGCCATAATAATATCAATGATATTCTAATAAACAGATATGTAATACACCAATGACGTATTATATATAATACACCTACAAAACCACCGAAAAAAGTGTGCCACGGGCCCACGGGGCAGAGCCAGCTCACATACACGCAGTGACGCAGAATAAAGGCAAAACGACCCGATTGGCCCGTTTTCGAGTCTTCACGATTGCGCGCACACAACATAATGAGGGATTTTCTTTTTAGCTCTTCCCTAGTCGCTGGATAGATGGCGCTAGGAGTAAGTATGATAATGCAAGGAACGGAACCTAAAAAAACTGATTTTAACAAAGCACGAGAAATGTTGGTTATATTCGGAAGGTTAAGCAAATGAAAGTGTTAGTCAACGAGAGTATGTGACGTGACACAATGTTTTTTTTTCAAGCGTTTTGGCTTTGGCATAGTAAGTTCAACGCCATCTATAGAGTTCTTGGAAACTAAGTTTTTTTTTAAAACCTCAAAAGGAAAACCTCTCATTATCTGTTTAATATAATATCATTGTAGCCATATACAAAGAAATAATGCAAATTATTGAATACAAATCGCAGTTAATTTAATAGCGTTTGTGAAAATTAGAGGCATTATGGAAATAATGGCATCCATTACATGCCCCGTAACAGGTTTATAATATCGGATAATACGTAGTTCAGCAGCTAGAACCTCTATAATTTGTTAGTCAATGTAATTGGTAGTATTGGAATACGTAATGGTAAGACATTGTTTGCGATGTTCTTACACATAAAATGGCGTAGAATGTTCCCACTGATGAGACACTGGCGTCTTCCTTAGGAAAGGCACTGTGCTATAGACCACCACGGCGCGGCGGCGGCGGCGGCACGGGGCGGGTTTCTCGATTTAGGCCTTCCCAAAGTAATGCTACAGTAATGCTAATGAACTAGTTCGTGTAGCTTATTTAAAATTCATTGATCGACGGTGGAGGAAAATATCGTAAGAGAGAGAGAGAGAAAGAGAAAGAGGGAGAGGGAAGGGAGAGGGAGGGACGGTTCAAGACGGTGAGGAAGGAGGCTTAGTTCCCAGCTGTGAGAATATGACAGGCTGATTAAAGTATCTATTATACAGGTAGGTGTATAACATTGATTGGAGTATTCATTTATAAACTGCCTCAGATTAATTACAAACAACTCAAACTCAAACTCAAAGCATTTATTTCAATTAGACCATTACGGCACTTTTGAAAGTCAAAAATACAAAAAAGAAAATCAAAGCTACAGTCCCAGTCACAAGGCATAATAACTTGAGAAAGTACTGTAGTTGCCCATTCCCTAGCGTAGATCTCTATGGAGAAGAACGGGCAAGAAACTCCATGGACACTCCACTTCAATACCCGCAATTACAGACACAATTAAAATAACAATGCACCGTGCCTCTGGAGGCACGGCCGGGAGCATACGGGTTAAAATCAAATTATTGTTACAAAATCTTGGTTACATCATTAATTTTGAGATTATACATATATGTGAGAACGATGTAGAAAGACGTGCACACTAAGAGCATCCAGAGTGAAAGATTAAATTAAAAATGTATGAATAAAGTAATTAAAATGAACCTTGGCAGCTAAGAGATGACCAGTCCCAACTGACAGCGCCCGTTCACAGACATGACGCATGTACCGGCGCCATTCAACTCAACCATTGAAGGGAACTAAATGACCCGACATACCCGCCACCATCAGCGAGACATTTAAGTGAGCATGACATTCTCTCAGTCACCAAGGCATATTCAAGTCAATGAAAGATAAATAAATGTAAATGGTGGCTGAACAGTACAAAGTACTCACACATGTGCTATGCAATTATATAATACTAAGAACTGGAATCTATACAATGCAGTATATTTTTACAATCTTCTGCAGCTTCCACAATACATTAACATGGGAATCAATTCTTCATCTTCTTCTTTACGTGTCGATGGACTCAAATAATGCCCGACCAGTACAAACAATTAGTTTGCCCCCCCACCTATGGTTGTGGAGCAGGACCAGCATTTAGCCAAGCATTTTTATCATCAATGTAATCCCCCAACTTATAATATGCTTGCCTACATAGTGTGCGTTTTATACAAGTTTTAAATTTCGTCTCATTCAGTTGAAGAATGTGGGGAGGTATTTTATTGTAACATTTCAAACAGTACCCCATGAAAGATGAATCCACTTTAGCAAGCCTGAAACCTGGCTGAACTAGTTGGTCCCTATTTCTAGTGTTATAGTGGTGTCTGTCCCCTCTTACTGAATAAATGCAGATTTTTTCTAACGTACATGATGTTTTCATAGATGTATTGACAAGGTACTGTCATGATATTAATTTCCTTAAACAGTTCTCTTAGAGAATCGCGTCTACGTAATTCATAAATGGCTCTGATGGCTCTTTTCTGCAGAATAAATATAGACTCGATGTCTGCAGCCCGTCCCCATAGTAAAATACCGTATGACATAATACTATGAAAATAACTAAAATAGACCAGCCTCGCGGTATCAACATCAGTAAATTGACGGATTTTTCTAACAGCATATGCTGCTGAGCTTAGCCGTCCTGCAAGAGATGTTAGATGAGGACCCCATTGTAACCTTGAGTCGAGCGTAATTCCCAAGAAAACCGTTTTATCGACAAACTCTAGTTTCTCTTGATTCAATATTATTCAACTAACAAGTAGGTAATAATTTTAAATATCTCTTGTCCTAAATCAGGACGAGAGGCAAACGTAACACAGAAGCGCCTCGGGCAGACGGGCACCCTCCACCAAAGAAACGTCACATCTTAAATACTCCTGAAAACTGACAACTCTTTGATACAAACATTACAAAGCTTGCTCGCCATTACGACATTTGACGCATCTTTGTTGTGTTCACAAAGCAATGGCCAGGAGCAATTTAACTTGTGGAGACGTCCGCTCGTCACGGCGGCTGACAACGTTGTGGCGGTTTTGTTGTTCGAACTTCGCAATTTGAAATACGACGCTCGCCCGCGGCCAATCAGCTTTGAGAACGGTATTACTGTTTCTGTGGTTTTCTTTTGAAATGTTACCGTTTCTTTGCAAATATAAATCAAATCCATTATTATTTTCCTACATTTAGCACTTTGATGTAGCCGTCGTTAGCTTAGCGTTTGGTTAGCCGTGTGGTATCCGGCATAGCCGTGTGGTATCCGGCATAGCCGTGTGGTATCCGGCAGAGTAGAATAGAACCAACCCATTACACTACAGGCGTCGTATAAGGCGACTAACGTCTGAGGCAGAACACCTTGCGCTTCCGTAGACTTCCGACTCCGCTACTGAATGTCGAAGTTTGAAATGTCGACCTAAGTTAGTTCTAAAGTACAGGATCTCGATGTACGCCAGTTCGAAAGTTCACTGGAGCGAAGTATGCAAGGCCGACGTATCGTTAGTTAGAAAGCATACGAGTGCGATGTACGCCAGTTCGAAATTACCCTGTTACGAAGTATGAAATGCCTCCGTACTGTTACTGGTACTCCTACAACATTATAATTAGCAAATTTGTGAAAAGTAAGTAAATGTGTAAAAAGAATGGAGATGATCATTATGTACACAAATTTAACAATATATTTCATCTTCATGAACCAGATTCGAATACTGCTGAAGCAAATACCGTCAGGCACTCATTAAAAAGAAAAGCTGCCGACAGTTTTGATAGGCCTGGGCAAATTATTCAAAAAAGTATACAGGACGTGCCTAGTACGTCATCTCCTTTCATGCCGTCAAAAGAATTCACTCCATTCTTTCTTGTAATTACCGTGGCGCCACAACTCGACGACTTTTTTCTCACGCAATTCCAGTAGAACACATTATCACACTTTTTATTAATCATATATAGAAACCCATCAAGAAACAAAAGATTATTATTTTTATGCGACATAACAAACTCACATTTACTGTTCTCTATTTTTACGAATGAGTTAAAATGATGAAGCGATATCACTGTTGTAGGACAACAAATTAATTAATGACACTTGGAAAAATACTATCTACCCTCACAATTTCTATAATTTTGAAATAAATGTAGTACCTGGTAAACTTAATATTTTTAAAATGCATTGTCTATTTGTAATGTAAAATAGTAAACACAATAGTGTTATTTATCATTGTTGCGTTAAACTTCCGTTTAAATATATTTATCATAATAATAGGTACAAACAATTACTAATATCCGTGCCTGTCTCTATATAAAAAATGAAGTAAATTTATTTTTACACAAATTTGCTAATTATAATGTTGTAGGAGTACCAGTAACAGTACGGAGGCATTTTATACTTCGTAACAGGGTAATTTCGAACTGGCGTACATCGCACTCGTATGCTTTCTAACTAACGATACGTTGCTTCAATCTGTAGCTCATGTCTGAAATTATCAGATGGGTTTCCTACCTATGAAGAGATGAATCATTCCCCCTGCGTTGAGTGCCTTTACGTCGATTTGTGATTTTTCTTGGTTTTGATGCACTGTCTTTTGTTTCGCCTCAACATAGCTGTCACAAAGTATAGTCACATTAAAAACGAAATACGGCTTTCTAATTAATATTTATTTTCCTCATCCGGATAATTAATACATGACACATTTGTCACATATTTTCAACGCTGACTGTACCTACTTTTTCCCTTATCTATAAATTATTTTTATTTATACATTTACAAACTTGGTAGGTTCTACATTCGGCAGACTTGATTCCGTTAAACTTTGTGCCGGTCAAGTGTCAACCTTCGAGTGAAAAATGGAAGGGATTGTAAAGTAAGTAATATTTATTTATTGTCGTATTTTATAAATAAGTACATTTTTTTCTTATTTTCTCCCACACTGCTTTGGTGAAGAAGTAAGTACTTAGGTATCCAAAATTCGGTAATAAACGCAAAACTGGAAGTCTCACAAAGGCTTTCCACGTAGACAGCTAGATCAAGCTCTTTGAGCCTCGCCCCATCGTGCATCGCCTGCCCGTCACGTTGATGAAGTGAACGTGGTAATTAAAGGTTGTCATGGCAACGCGTCCGTCTGACAACCAACAAGCACCATTCGCTGCGATGGAGTTTCATTTATGATGTGCGGTGGCCATGGGTTCAGCGAAATTTTAGGACTCATTTAATTTCCTGAAATCACCATGCGACTTGAGCAAGCATGGCGGTCAATGCTGAATGCTCATGATCTTACGTATGAAAAGACACTTTATTAGCCCTTTTTTTTCGGATGGGAAATCATCAAAAGACTCCTCCCGCTCTGGGCGGAGCAGGAGGAATGTCAGACTTTTACTGACTAAAACCCATCCATGTTCTTTCATCGCCCTTTATGTTCCTGGGCCACGGTATCTCTTTCGAACAGTCCCGCAGCCCCGGCAGGCATCGGCCCTTGCGGACCCCTTCCCTTTGCTGACATTTCTTTGAGGCGCGCGTGGAACACGAACGCGCCGTCGACATAGCCTGTCGTCATGAGACGGACGGACGGCGAGCTAGCCCATAGCCCACCGTCCACAGGCCCGAGAGACTTTACCCTGGGTGGGTTATTAACTAATAGACTGGTATTATTCCTAAACTGCTGTATAATAATGGACTGCCTCGTTGGACGAGTGGTCGCAAGCGCGACAGCTGAGCATGAGGTATTGGGTTCGATTCCCGGGTCGGGCAAAGTGTTATTGGGTTTTTCTATCAGGGATTTATTAGTTGCAGCTACGGAGTCTGGATTTGTGCCCGGTTGATGGAAATAGGCTCGTCCCTTATTGGGGACTACATAATATGGGACTTAAAACGTTCCTGGTGAAATTTTCGTGCCCTATTAGGTACCTACACCTCTGCCTAACCCTTCGGGGATTAAAGGCGTGATGCTATGTATGCATGTATTATTATACTATTTACAAAGTTACAAACGTTTCGTAACGATTTTTATCTTTCTACAATCGTAAACGCCTCGGCGTAAGCGATTGTAGAAAGCGCTAAATTGGTAGCCAAGTTGACACGACTGAGTCGATCGCTCGATCTCTAATGTCTGTAAAAAAACCTACACTTTAGTCTATGGTGAGCGTTCCTACCAAAGAGTTTAGCGATCAACATTGTAGAATCGATAACATTCTATTCTATCATTTTGAACGATGTAAACTTGTCTACGAATTTTCTATTCGTTTGTGTTGATCACGTGATTTAACGTTGAGATGATGTAAGTAATTCCCATTCATTTGGATAGTTTTCTACTAGCGTTAATGATTGTATATTGTTAACTTGGCTAGGGGTGCTGAACACTGAATTACAAGCCAACGAAAGCACGCCAAGTTTTGTAGCAAAATTGTTTTGAACGACCTGACGGTAGTGTCCACGCGACTGTCACCTATAGACCTATTCTGTCAATGAAGCCTTTGCTTTCTTCAACTAGAGGTAGATCGCATAAAGTAATAAACTGAGTGGTCTGGTCTAGGCCAGATACCAAGCTAAAATCTCTCCTTTACCGCTTAAGGGCCTATACTACCTCAAATGGCTTAGCATGATCCTCCGTTACGCCTAAAATACTGCAGCATTAATTTTGAAATAAATATATGGTAAAGTTGAGGATTAATACTAAGTCCTATATTTGGCGAAAACACGATTCCTTAAAATTTTCTCAAAAGAAAAAAATCCCAAAGTTACCTCTAAAGTGAACAATAAACCGCTGGCAATCATAAACTACTTCAAATTAGATCATGAAACTTTTTATACTAACTGAACTAACTATAAAGCACGTCTTATAATATATTTTTTTTTAGTCCAATCAATAGATTTTTTGTAAATCGCAAAAAAACACTAATTTCGCACTATTCGGCCCGCAGTGACTGACGTAACAACCACTTTGTAGTGCAAGCTGATTAGAACTTTATTCTAACAGTATTTCAAACGAAGTTTGAACTACCAAATATAGAGTTGCTATCTGAGGTAGTATAGGCTCTTAATTAAAACATCTACTTATTTCTATTTACCTGCCCTAACATGCATTTTTATGTACAACAGACTCTTGATTCTTCAGTTCAACATTGTCCCCACAACTTCGCTCTCACAGTCGCCCCACTCGTCCGTCGTGTCCACACGGCCCGACAAAAGTCCTCGACATAAAGCGCCCACTCACGGCCCGATTTAATCATAGCACGTCACTACATATCGCGCGCACGATACGTCGACGACTTGTCGCTTGTCGCGCGGAAAAGAGTCGTCAAATTCATGTCAGTCGCAGGGTATTGGATGGTGTTCGATTTTGAGAGGTAATGCAATTTTCGTTAACGTATGTAGGTATGTCCGAGGAGCCGTGTGGTATCCGGCAGAGTAGAATAGAACCAACCCATTACACTCACGGGTGTCGTATAAGGCAACTAATGTCTGAGGCAGAACACCTTGCGCCTCCGTAGACCTGAGAATGGGCAGCAGCGTTTTCTGTTAGTCTTTCATCACTGCGATCTCCAATCCGCCTGCCAAGCGTGGAGATTACGGCAAATCCTCCCATCGTGGGAGAGGCTTATGTCCAGCAGTGGACGTTACGGGCTGTTGTAGTGTAGTATGTAGGTATGTAGTTACGTGGTTTACAGTTTTCATACATGTCATACTATCGCGGATGTAAATGTTTGCAAGTTTTGCCCTGTCCCGGTGTCTTTCTGTTTTCAAATCTTGCAACAGATTTTTTTTAAGCCATTTCCTACCAACCGATTGAGGAGATTTATTTCTTTGCTGCATGGGACACAGGCCTCCTCTCTATGAGAGGGAGAGGGAATGGACCATAAATCCACCACGCAGACCCAGTGGGGGTTGGTACATGTCAGTCACATGTCTTCGAATTTTTGGTTCTAGGACATGGCGGTTTCTTCACGATGTTTTCCTTCACCGTTTTGAGAGCAGTGTTGATGAAATAAATTACATAAAGTAATGCGCCTGCCTGGTTTCGAACCCACGACTTACTGCTCGTAAGGTGCGGCGCCGCCACTGGACCACCGTTGGTTCTCTGCTTTTTTGTTTATTTCTAAGTAAACATTCATCGATGCTATAATGCCAAGATTGGTTTTATTTGTCGAACTATTTTTGGGCTGCCTATGGGTACGGTAAACAGTAGGACTGAGTTTCTTACAATTCTTTATCGTGTGTTTAGTGTAATAACCCGGTATCAGAATTTTATTTATTTATTTATTTAGTACAGTATTTAAAACCATTAACACTAAATTAAACACCTATTCCTTTTACTCAGTCTTCTCGCAGAACCACAAACATTCAAACAATATCGTCTTCCATTCCTCAGCAAACAAGTCCAATCCAGGGTTGGTCTCCACGAGAGCGTTTATGTCGTCCATGGGCCTCTGACTTGGCTTTATGAAGTGTATCATCAGGATAGGTGGCGGATGGAAACAACTGCTCGATCACAAGTTCCTTTTATTAATGCCCAACTATAACATACAATTCTTATTGCTAACTTAAATTACTTAGTTACTAGAATATTATTGCTTTGTTTGCGAAACGTGACATGTTACTCCACCGGCAACCGTCGGATCAGCAAAGGCATATAATATGTCCTTACATTCCGTTGAAAAATATCTCTCAGGCAAGCTGGTTTGGTTCCCTCACGATATTTTCCTTCACCGAAGCAAGTGATAATTATACAATAAGCACATGAATCCAAAAAACCAGAGGTACTATCAGGGTCTTTTCCGCCTGACCATTTTAATTTTTTTTTGGCTTAAATCATGCAGAGGCGCCGAGCTACGCCCCCTTAAAGTTTGGGCCTATTAGGAAAGCGTCAACTTTGGCGCGCAAAATAACAATAACTCTCGTTTGGCGTGCGTCGTCAATGCGCTCGGCCGATTCGGTATCTTTTCATTCATTTTTTCTACACAAAGTCAACGGGGCGGGGCTAGAGAGCGTTTTTATGTTGCGAGTGCAAGCAAAAATGAGCTTAGTGGTGGTCAGGCGGGAGTGTCCTCGATAGTACGTGACTTGGGAGTCCGTAAGTCACACCACAAGTCCAATAAGCTATCACTGCTTCAGTTTTTAAATATGATCGCCTTTCTGAAGTAGGTACCTCTACATACCTGTTTTATGTCTATTGTAGATATTATATAATTGTCTTGCACACTTTCCGGGGGTGTTTTTGACGACCCGATTGGCGCAGTGGTGGTGAGGCTGCCTTATATTCTTAGGGTCCCGGGTTCGAATCCCGGTAGGAGCAAATGTTTGTGTGATGAGCATGGACATTTGTTTCCTGGTCATGGATGTTTATATGTTATAATAAGTATGTATTTACAAACAAAAAGTATCTATGTAGTATATCAACTATCTGGAGTCCACGACACAAGCCTCGTTGCTTAGTGTGGCACTAGATGGCACTGTGGGTAATGTCCAGCGATATTTATTTTTTTAATTTATTTATTATTTCGTAACAACATTGTTAAATTGAAAAATAGGTACCTAATTAATCATTGTCAACATTGGGATGCCGGGAAATCCTGTGCAAAGGTAAAGCAATAAAGGAAATATTCCTTTATTCTATTTCCCATGTATTATGTATATTCTTTGTGTGACGTAGGTAATTCCCTACAGCACATACAACGCGGGAAAACCATATGCTCCAATTATTTGCTTGGAACTCAAAGATGAACCATTTTTAATTATAAAGCCTTTGTTTTACCAATTTACCTTGTATTATAGTTCAACCGCCTATTAGTTCGGTGGTTGGAAACCGCAGCGGCCGAGGTCCTAGGTTCAATGATATGATTCAATGTCAGGACTCAGGATGAGTGACGGTACTTACTATTACCGTAATTCCCAAAGTTTGCCTCATCCTAAATCCTGAACTAGGTACAATTAGTTATCTTCTTGGAAATCTTGGACCAACAAGCGTGAGGTTCGGTCTGCAGACCTAGACAGAGTAATCATCTGCCTAGCCTTTTGCCAACTATGTTAGGGTAGGTTTCCAATCTTACCGGATTCAGATGAATATTAGTATTTTAGTTAGTACAGGGTAAAACGATACCCCTTGGTAAGACTGGTTGTCAGACTTTCGTGCCACTGCCTACCCGTAACAACTGTCAAAGATCTACAAATGACAGCCATTCTGTTGAAAGTTATGGAAGAAATACGAAATTACGAACGTTTTGTAAGCAATTGGCAGTCATCAAGGCCCTACATATCTTCCCGATCTTTTCTACCACAGAAATCAACTCGGCAGACAATTAATTTGTGAAGAACATAAATTATTATGACCTAATTGTGGTAAATTTTGTTATGTACGTACCTAAGAAGGCAACCCAATCAAACATCACTTAGGCTAATATGGTAATTAGTATAAAGAACGTCAATGATTAATTGTTTATTTTATAAATATGAATACTAAGTACCTACCTTTTATACAATTGTTGACGTAACGGTCCCGTATGACGAGAACCTTGTGAAAACCCAGAAAGATACGCAAATCAAGTATCTTGACATAACAGCTTGGCAGCTTGTCTCGACATGATGATGTGGTGTGAACTCAGCAATCATTGTGCCAATAGTCGTGTCAGTCAATGGTTCTACCAATACCTGAGGAGGCTCTCGTTAGGCAGCTGGAGCAAGAATTTGTTTCAAAGTACTTCTGGACAGGGCTCATATTGTTAGGAGCCTAAAAGGTTACTTTCTCTGGAGTCCTGTCCGGTAGGTTGGATCCTGATCCGTGGGGTTACATTTTTATTTTTTAGGTGTTTTTTTTAATGGAAGATTCCACCAGACCAACCACCAGATTTCAAAACGTAGGTAGGTAAACAATTTTATTATTATTGATGTCATCGGCAAATGATTTGCGTTTGGGACTGTAATACTTACATAACTACAGTACTTTCTCAAGTTTTTAATGCCTTGTGACTGGGACTGTAGCAGTAGCTTAGCTTTTTTTGTTGTTTTTTTTGACATTCAAAAGTATATATATATATATATTCATATTTGAAATGAATGCTTTGGGTTTTTTTTTTTAGTTTTGGTCTGAGAATTTCCTGCCTTCCTGACAAAAAACTTAAGTAGGTATGCCACCCAAGTGATGATGAGGTTCTTTGTGAAAATGTTAAGAGAAGAAGCAGCACAGAAGGCTTGCACTAATTATATATTTTGTAGGGTTTTAAAGATTTTATGAATTAGATTTTATTTTTGAGAAATGGCAACACTGCCCAACCGTCGGTGTTGTAGTGGAAGGGGGTATTTTATAAAGCATGGGACTTGGTCGAGAGAGCTCAATTCGCTGGAAGAAACTGTTGTGACTGTATCTCTGAGGAAGTGAATAGAAAAATAAAGTATTGAGTCTACTTTTAGTGAGTTTTTATTACAATTTATTATGTTAATAAGCAGTTTTTGGTAATGCGGGTTAATCGTGGATGAGTCTGGCACTGGGCAAATGTCTCAACACGATGGATGCCTGAGGATGGACGGCGCCGCCGAGGCCGGCCTAGAAAGAGGTGGTGAGATGATCAGACATGCATCACGAAGAGTGCAAGCTTGGCACAAGCACATAATGGCCTATACTCAGCAGTGGGTGAATGCACGATGTCGGTAGCTAAAATCAACAACATGTGATTTTCAAGACGAGGAATATACTTATTATGAAAGCCTAGTCTCTACCATTTGGAATAGTAGAATGGAGTATTGTGTTCAATGAGGCACATTACGTGAGCATAGTTTTGATTATGAATGTAGATGGCTATAAGAATACGGGAACACTAAGGACACGATGTATGAACTGTGTGAAAGATGGGGTGACTGGAAAGGGGGCGCAGTGGCTGAGCAATTGACTGCTGCGCTGCCTGCGTGTCGCGGGTTCGATTCCCGCACAGAACAAAAGAAAAAGTGTTTATCTCGTCAAATGACTAGAGTAGAAAAAATAATGCCAAATTCCAAAAGACAAAACGCTCATTAAATCTGACTGCACACATTGAATGATAAAATTCAAGTCAAGAATGTTGGTCATGAAGAAAACTTATAGTCTGCAACCAACAAACGACCCCAGATCAAACTTTCATGGGTTATCGAACAACCGTAATATTTGTATGGCCTACAGATAGTTGTTCCGGGTCTAGCTATTTGTGTGTGTGAGATTAAATAAATGATTGTAAACGTACCCACGGAGGAGCTTGTGGCTAAATAATAACAGCCGCTCGGGTCGATCTTTAGGTTAAGCCGTGCTTGCCTAGGTTGGTCTGTAGATGGGTGACCACTCCTACATACCGAGTTTCCTCCGTGCCTCGGAAAGCACGTTAAGCTGTTGGTCCCGGCTGTCATTTGTAGATCTTTGACAGTCGTTACAGGTAGTCAGTGGCCCAAAAAGTCTGACAACCAGTCTTACCAAGGTATATCGTATTACCCAGTACTAACTGGGTTGTGGAGGTCAGATAGGCAGTCGCTCCATGTAAAATACTGGTATTCAGCTGCATCCGGTTAGACTGGAAGCCGACCCCAACATAGTTGGGAAAACGGCTAGGCAGATGAAACGTACCCACGGTACAGGAGAACTTTGTGGTGGGTCAACGTTTAAAAAAAATAAATAGAGAAGAGTTATAATAAGAGCAGGAGAATGATTAGTGACGGTAGGAGTATTTAAACCCCAGCTTCCATTACTTCTATCCTGGCCGTTTTAGCCGTATGGTATCCGGCATAGTAGAATAGAACCAACCCATTACAGTCACGGATGTCGTATAAGGCGACTAATGTCTGAGGCAGAACACCTTGCGTCTCCGTAGACCAGAGAATGGGCAGCAGCGTTTTCTGTTAGTCTTTCATCACTGCGATCTCCAATCCGCCTGCCAAGCGTGGAGATTACGGCAAATTCCTCCCATCATGGGAGAGGCTTATGTCCAGCAGTGGACGTTATGGGGTGTTGTAGTTGTTCCATCCTGGAGTGTTGTTTTCTAGTCAGCTCAACTCTTGCAGGTTATCAGTGCAAGGATACAGTGTGTCAGTCGTTTAGCGCGGATGAACACTAACAGTTGGCATTACATGAGCAGTGATTCACGCAAATTAGTGTGAGTCAGGATCTGTGGTGCCCCACCGGCTGCGGCTGGCCACAGAGGAGGAAAATAAGTTGAACAATGTTCACTTGTAAAAAGAATATTGGTGTCGATTCTGTTGTGCACAAACTAAACATAATTTAGGCTATTGCTATCTTTTACTAAAAGGCAGTGCGAGAAAAGGACGGCTACCTATAGCTATGAACTAAGTTAGAGATGTCAAACTAGTTTATGCCTTGCTCTTCACCGTGTTTTTACACGATAACACGACTGCCCAAAAAAAGGAGTGTTATGTTTTTAGTCGACATGTTTTTACGTGCACCCTTCATTTGTATGGAAATATTTGTTCCAACTAAATTTGACAGCTCTAAATTACGTCCGTCTCTTTCTTGTTTTATTACAGAGAAAAAGATAGCAATAGCCTAAATTAAGTTTAGTTTGTGCACAGCAGCATCGACACCATTGTGTCTTTAAAATGTAGATATTTAGATGGACGGTATACTTTCGAAGTCCGTGACCTGAATTTGTGCCTGGTTGATGGTAATCAGGTCGCCTTTATTACCTAGATGGGTCTCAAAAATGACTAAATGTGGTGCAAGTGAGCAACCTACTCGAGTTCACCTCTACCAAATCCTTGAGGAATTATAGCCGTGATGTTGTGTGTTTGTGGCATAGTACTAAGTCTATTAACCAACCTGACTTAGAAGTCTACAACCAGTGTTTTGAGGGTACCCATAAGTTATCTTTTTTAACCGACCTCAAAAAAGAGGAGGTTCTCAATTCAATTGGTTTTTTTTTTTTCTAGTTCTCCTATACATAGGTACAACAACTAGCTTATACCCGCGGCTTCGCCCGCGTCGAGTTCGTTAATTGTCCCACGGGATCATACTACCGGGATATAAAGTATATCCTATGTGTTAATCGAGGTTATAAACTATTATGTGCAAAATTTCATCCAAATCTGTTAAGCTGTTTGGGCGTGAAGAAGTAACAAACATGCACACATACAAACTTTCGCCTTTACAATATTACTAGCTGACGTCCCGCGGCTTCACCCGCGTAGTTCCCGTTCCCGTAGGAGTACGGGGATAAAATATAGCCTATGTTAGTCAGGGTGAATGTAGCTTTCTAATGGTGAAAGAATTTTTGAAATCGGTTCATTACTTCCGGAGATTACTGTAGGGGTACATACAAACTTACAAACAAATGTTAGGTACCTCTTTATAATATTAGTATAGATATAGATATTATAGATTACTATAGATATAGAAGTATAGATTACTGTGACTACCAATTCAGTGAAGCACACTGTAGGTAGGTACATCCAGATGACCAATGCGCAGGAGCACAGATAGAATCATCAAAATTCGTGACAATCATATATTATGATGACTCATTCACCTGTCACAACTGTTTTAAAATCGTGATCTGACACAACAATGTTTTCTAAGAGAAGGTTGGCAGTTGGCACCTAAGATCACGCCTAAATCCGTCAAGATTCGTCTAGCCTAGTTTTTTCTACCAAATACCTACTTAGAATTCAAAAAATGCCAAACGCATTTAGAATTCAAAAAAACCCGTTTCCGACTACATTAGGTATTATTAATGTATTCGGCGCTAAGTATACTGCATTATTTTATTCTGTGGCCGTTATTTTATTTTGAGCTTAGTAAACACAAGCCCAATCAACAGTCTAGAACCGCAGTTCTTTGTAGACAGACGTATCTTTAAAACTAGAATTTATCACAATGAAGTTCACGGTAAGTGATTTATTATAAACAATGTTTTTGTTATTACGTCTGGGAGTTGATTCGTAGAAATAGTGATAATATTAAGTGCGTTTATCAATGTTTGTGGTCTGTTTTTGTGTGATTATAAACTGGTTTCCAAGGCAGAGTACTTATTCAAGGAAGTTTGGTTTACTTTAGCGATCTACATTATTTATTTTGTAATTTATTTTCTTGGAAATTGATAACTTCTATATTCTATCTTCTTTTTTTTGTTGATATGGGTAATTTAGAATCGTATTCTGAGTACCTATTTAAAAAAAATACTAAAATGAAGTAGGTACCGTTTGCCAGCCTGTCTCACAAGCTGTCAATTCCGAAGTAAACAGAATATTATACAGAGAACAAAAGCTCAGTGTTATCTTTTCTCAGTCTTTCTTTTGTTTTGGCAACTTATTATACAAAGAGTCTCGGGGTGTCGTGGTCACAACCCTTACCCAACACTTGGCCGAACTGAGGAATCGATCCCAGGACTTCGTGTTTAGCGGAGCGCTTGTGACGACTAGAAACGAGACACGATATCATGATTACATCTTTTAAAATAATGTGATTCCTAATTCATTTGTGAACACGATAAAATTAATTTGTTTTCTTTTTACGCGTATTTTTGTTTTAAAATTAATGAGTTTCCATATACCTTCGCGTTCGCAGCATCCTAATGACATACATAGGTACTTACATGACATCACGGGGTCCATATTGGCTCACCTAAAGTTCTTTACCCGAAATTGTTCTTCCTAATGATTTGTAATCCGAATGATCACTCTTCCTAAAATTTTTCATCCTAAAGTTTTCATTCATACTATGTATTTGTAGGCCTTGTTCATAACACTCCTGTTTCCGAAAATTGTAATTAATAATGTCATTAATGTGAATATATTTAAACTCCTACTGTTTTTTATCATAACGCTTTTAGCCCTAAACATAATTACCATAATATTTTCACTCATACTCAGAAATAAACATTTACCAAGTGTAATAAAAAACATATGTGTCGAGGGAGACCCGGTCGACGGAGCCCCGCTTTGCGGGGCTCTACTTCTGAATAGTTTATAAAAAAATAACCACGAAGGGTATGGCGGGGTCTATTCGCTCGCTTCGCTCGCTCATTCGACCCCGCCATACCCTTCTAACCTAATCTATCCGTGTCGGGGTGCCCCAAGTCGGCCTAGGCAAAACTAGTTTGTCATCAACCACCTCATTAAAATTTGGTGCTCAATTTACTAAATTTGGTGAACAATTGATATTTTAGGTGATAGATGTTAGTGGTCACAAAGTTAATTTTGGTGGTCATTATATTTTCGCCCCTATTATTTTGTATGGTACTATTATTCTTATATGTTATACCTACATGTTATGTGAAAATAAATTTACACAAAATTAATGTATAGAATACTGATTATTATGAATAAAAAGAAATCTAAACAAAAAAGATATGTCTTTGAATAATAGTGTAAAAGATGGTTATGTTGAGAAAATACAGGAAAACAAATAAAAGTGTAGATGTTTATTGCTACTGAGTAGTTAGGAATTGTGATTGTTAGGATGAAAAATGTTAGGAAGAACTTTTTCGGATTTCCAATTATCGGAATTGAAAATTTAGGTGAACTTTGGCGAACCCGACATCACGCCTGTAATCTTCGAAGGGTTAAGCAGATTACATGTATACACTACACATATATTTCGCTGTTAATGTTTAAGGCTGATGCTCCATGGTAGCCCGCGAAATTCAAATTTTCCTAAGTTTTTTGCAATTTGCAGGCCAGTGCCAGGTTGTATGTTGATTAAAATATTGTTTGCGACTATAAGACGTATGTAGTTACATAATTATAATCATCAAAATCATCAATACAACCCTCCAAGTTCATAAAGGTGCAAGAATGATTTTGACCTTGAAAAAGTATTTTTTTCATTACTCATACTCTGAAAGTAGGTCTGAAGTTGCCTGAGGAGCGGGTTGAAAGTAATACTTTTCAGCCCTAGGGAGAATCGTTTTCAACTGACAACTGTCAAATTATTTAAAAAAAATGGTTAATTTTTCTATTGAACCATGTTCCAACTTTCTATACAGCCACGATGTAAAATTGAAATAAGTTAAAGTTATGTATTAATTAAAGAATATATATATTTTAAATATCTTTATTATAATTAAGTTTCAACTATTTCTTTAAAATAACATAGATTTGGGAAAAATATTTACCATTTTTCGATGATGAAAATGAAAAATAGGTATTGGCTGAATAGCTGGCCGGCCACAGAAAAAAAAAGCAAAATAGGTGGGAAAGCGGCAATAGGGTAGATTGACACCATAAAACAATAATTCCAAGACACCTTTCTCTAAAAAAACACTTTATTTTGGGCCTGAAAACCCGATTTATTTTCAATTAATTGCCAAATTCGATTTTTAGTTTGAAATCAATTAAATAGTCATTGAGTTGAACAAACAGTGACGTCACAGTAGGCTATTGCCATACAAAGTCTATTATAGAACCGCGTTTTGACAGCTCTTAAAAAGTATCTCAATTGATTGGTGTGTCATCTACCCCATTCGAATTCCGATCTTCATTAGTTTTTTTGAGTTGTATGTTTTTTTTTTACTTTCCTTGTATTCGTAATGAAAAGCACAGTGTTTACCTCGGGTTAAAGACTTATTTAGTCCCTCGAACTATTAGCGCCCTCGCTTCGCTCGGGCACCAAACCCCGTCTCGGGACTAAATAAGTTACTTTCACCCCTAGGGTAACAATGTACTATTCCACCTTTATGAACTTTGAGGGTGTATTGATTCATTGCATTCACCTTAAGAGTCCTATTACATTTTTTTTGCAATTTTTCGATTTTTACTCCCTGGATCAAATTTTTTCGATCGGCGTACACCAGTCGATAATAATAGCGATCTCCGGATGATTGTCGATTGTTATTGACGAAAATTAGAGACGAGACTGACATGACACTGAGGAGCGACTTGAATTGACGCAGAATTATAGTACTTCAATTTTATTTATTGTAATTTTGTCTTATTATATTGACAAACGATAAAACGAAAATAGGAAAGAGGGCAACACTGGCTGTGTTTACTTCGGCTCCGTAGTATTTTTCAAGCTAAAAATATATAAAGTGAATAATTACACAATTTAAATGCTAAAATCAGTGCGACAAACTTAAACAATAGTGAATATTATAAAATTTCAAAGAACAGTGCGATAAATAGACAAAATACAAAACATCAAAACAAGAACTGTATGCATTGTGTTAGTACAATTCAGATTAAAGTGGAAATCAAACTATCGTCATCTGAAAAGACCACCCCGTGAAATATTAGTGCAAAGAAAGGAGAAACTAGTGAAAAGTGGGCAAATAAATTAATATAACCTAAAAGTGCAAACCAGCACTGGCACTCAAATATATATTGATGTTCACGCCATCTAGTGACAGCTGACCTAACTAACTAGACGTGCAACAAGCTGCGTATACGCATCAGCTTGACAGTGCCGGAAAACGTCTGCACTTAGATTGTAGTACCACTATTCACCGCTAGAGGACACCACAAATACCAAAACATGGAAAGTGTTATGAAAGTTCTGAAAGAAATTCAAGGCGATCTAAATATTCAAAAACAGGAAATGAAAAACATGCAAGAAAATATTACCAAAGCTATAAACGACAATATCAATCAAAAATTTACAATAATGGAAAATAGAACGAACAATCTAGAAATAAAAATAAATCAACAGCAAAAAACAATAAATTATTTAGAAAGACAGGCTAGAAAGAAAAATCTAATATTCTATGGAGTAGAAGAGACCGAGCATGGATACGTAGAATTACAAAATATACTATTACGTTGCATAGAAAACAACATGAAGATTCACATCGAGAAATTTGAAATAGAACTTGTGAGAAGACTTGGCAAAAAAGGAAATAAGGCAAGACCCCTATTAGTAACATTTACAACAATGGGACGGAAAATTGAAATTCTAAAGAACAAGGGAACATTGAAGGGCTCACTCATTAACATTAAGGAAGACTTCCCACAAGAAGTTGTGTTAAAGCGTAAAGAACTACAAGAAGAAATAGAAAAAGAACGTAAACTCGGGAATAATGTTGTACTACGCTACGACAAAATAGTAACATTACCAGGTAGACCCAAAGATGAAAATTACGTAGGAGACACACGGAAACAAAAACGGAATCTGTCAGAATCCCCTGACCACCAATCCACTGTGGTCAACGAAAGCATTGTCAAACAGATACCAAAGAAAAATAAATCAAACAATATTACCTCCTATATGTACAACGCAACACCAAAAAAGGGGACTGAGTCAAGCTCGACAGAGATACACTCACCGCCAAAAAACGAGTAAGGGAAGCCCCTCTACATCTCCCAATACGGCTTGTCACCGCGGGAGAAAACGACTACAACCCTCCACCTCCACTACAAAATCTCTATATCTGTACCTACAATGCAAGGTCGCTACTATCAGATGAAAGATTACTAGATTTTAAGAGAGCGATTTCAAAAATAAAATACGATATTATTGGCCTTGCGGAAATAAGAAGAACGGGATATAATATTATCGAAGAAAATGAACATATTTTCTGCTATTTCGGGGAAACAAAAGGACAATATGGAGTCGGATTCCTTATAAAAAAGGAATATAAACTAAACATTGAGAGCTTCATTGGAATATCCGAACTAGGGCGTGCAAAACCGGAAGGTCTTCAAAACCGGTTTTGAATTCCGGGTTTAAGGGCCCAAAACCGGAAACCGGTGTTAGCCCCGGTTTCGGCAACATTTTTTTTTTATATACATATCTGAATTTTAACAACAAAACAATATTTTCAGATACACAAATAAAACAAATTGTATCAAACCTCTTTTTAATCAATCATTTATCTACGCCAATACCAACAAGACCCCATTAATAGTTTGGAATATGGATAACATGAACTTAAAATAATATAAAGATTAACTAACTAAGATCAAATCAACTACAAGTAAGTTTGTGGTATCTCTAATCGCATTGTCAGTTTTGGCAGAAACTACAAATCCAAGTGTTACGAGAAATGCGTATTTTGGAAATGTGTACCCACTGTTAACTTACGGTGTTATATTGGGGGAACTCGACAAACGTACAATCCACATTAATTCTCCAAAATAAATGTTTTAAGAAAATATATAACATGCATAGTACCGAATCATTAAGAAATCGAAAAGATTCAAAAAAACGTCTCTATTTTTTTAATCATTACTATTTATTATTATTTAGCTCATTACTTACGAACTACTAACAACATTAAAGGATTCATATTTGACAATAAAACGAGATCAAATCAACTGTGTACCGAACACTAATTTAAATAAACAATAATATTTTTTTCCATGAGACCGCTGTTCTTGATAATTTGTTCATAAGAATAGAAGTGCATCTAACATTTTATCAGATCATAGCGTACTTCTTATTTTTTTGCAAAAGTACCCAGCACTCGAAAAGGCTTTCCCACTCTCAACACTTGTTGGTAGTACACACATCAAATAGTTACGTCATGCTTTCATACATGGCTTGTTCTACCTTGACAAACCATGCAAAGTCGATATAAGACCGATTCTTGGGGGTTTTCCTGCATTTATCCAATTCATTATCAAGCTGCTCTTGAAGAGTTAGCTCATCAGTTACAACTTCAGCGTCAGATGATAACGATAACGATGGCACGGACTACTCGGAGACAACTACGGCGATGGTGTCAGAGTCCTTGAGCTTATATTTTAGCTGCTGCAATAAGTTTGTAATAGTCGCAGATATGTCAGCACCATTGGGTTTGGTAAAAGTTTAAGGTAAGGTTTGAGTTTGGGCAGGCGGGATCGGGTCGCAGGAGTCACTTCGTGGGTGCGGGGGTCGCGGAGGGAGAAGTGTAAGAGGGTGTTGGTTGCGTTCGGATTTATTTGATGACTCTCAATTGAAGATTTCTTAATTAAGTGCGTTCGAAAAAAGTTGATTTAAATCAAAATGTAATTCAATAACGGGAAAAACCGGAGTTAACTCCGGTTTTGACTCTCAAACCCGGTTTTCAAATATCCGTAAATTTAGTCCGGTTTCCGGTTTTTACTAAAACCGGAAAACCGGTTTTGCACGCCCTAATCCGAACGCATCTGCATTTTAAACCTCAACTTCGACAATACAAAACTCACCATTGTACAAGTACATGCGCCAACTGTTGATGCAAGCAACCAAGAAATCAGCAACTTCTACAACCAACTGCAGGATGCACATTATCAATATAAAAACCAGAAAATAATATTAGGTGATTTTAATGCCCGTGTTGGACAGCGAGTCTCAGGCGAAGAAAGAATACTGGGCAAATACTGTTTTGGAAATAGAGACAAAAGAGGTGAAAATTTGCTCCAGTTTTGTTGGGAAAATAAACTCTACATTACAAATAGCTTATTCAAAAAGAATAATAAAACTATGTGGACATGGCTCTCGCCAAAGAAAAGAAAAAGTCAAATTGATTATATACTAACCAATAGAAAGGAGAACATCTCAAACTTGGAAATCATATCAAACCTAACTTTTCCCAGCGACCATCGACTCTTGAGAAGCACACTGCAGTTTGCACCCATAAAGAAAAGTAGAGCGAATTTCAAAAATTATAAAACCAAACTCAGTACTGCAGAAGAAAAAGAACAATTCACACAAACGTTAATCACAAATATAAACGAAATTGAACTAGAAGAAAATGAAAATGTAGAGTCCTTATACAACAAAATTAAAAAACCAATAATCACCAGTTTAAATTCAATTCGACAGAAACCAAAACCAAAACGAGAGACTATCCCTGTTCACATAAAATGTCTTATTACCAGAAGAAGTGAATTGATTCAGAAGAAATATCTAACAAAAGAAGAAAAAGACGAACGTACATACCTCTACAAGAATATCTACAAACTAATGAAGCGGGAACGCACAGAACGCAGAATAAAAGAAATTAAAACACACCTCGAATCAACAGGTAGTTTAAAGAAAGGACTTAAAAATCTTAATACCACTAAACGATGGATACCCTATATAAAGGATGATACTAATGACAAGAAAATATTATCAAGATCTGATATAATAGAAAAGGCAACAACATTTTATAAAAAATTATACTCAAAAAAAGGTACTACTCCGGAAATCGAAACGACAAACCAGGACTCTATTACGCTAGATAGATTTTCTACTTATGAAGTAATAAAGAAAATCGAATCTCTAAAATCCGGCAAAAGCAACGGGCCAGATGGAATCCCAAATGAAGCACTGAAATTGGGGAAAATGATACTAACACCATACATAACAACCTTATTCAATCAAATTCTCAATGACAGAGCGATACCAAAAGAATGGGCGCAATCGGACATAATTTTACTATACAAAAAGGGAGACCCTGCCGATATTGGAAACTACCGACCAATAAGCCTACAACCAAATATGTACAAATTATTTGCTTCATGTCTTGAGGATCGCTTAGCAATGTTCATAGAGAAGTATCAACCGCCGGAACAAGCAGGTTTCAGGAAAAACTTCTCAACAACAGATCACATCCACACTTTAAATTTGATTATAGAGAAATATACAGAACACAATAGACCACTCTACTTGGCATTTATCGACTACGCCAAAGCCTTCGACTCTATATCACATAAGAGCATGTGGAAAGCTCTACATGAATGCGAAGTACCATCGGAGACTATAGATCTTATAAAAGACATCTACTACAAAAGCAAAAGCCGTGTAAAATTAGAGAGACAAGGCCCTGAAATAAACATTTGTAGAGGCGTCAGACAGGGTGACCCCCTATCACCAAAAATTTTTATAGCTGTGCTTCAAAGCATAATGAAGACTCTAAACTGGGAAAAGAAGGGAATTCATATAAATGGGAAACTCCTCAGTAACCTTCGATTTGCGGATGACATTATACTCTTTTCTGAAACAGCATCTCAATTACAGGAAATGATTAATGAGCTAAATGAAGTAAGCAATAAGATTGGCCTACAACTAAATACTAGCAAGACTAAAATCATGACGAACCACCACATTATACCAATACGAGTCAATAACAATACATTAGAATACGTTCAAAGCTATGTTTACCTTGGACAACAAATATCTTTCTCTAAGACAAGACACGAAGATGAGGTTAAAAGACGAGTTAACATAACCTGGAATAAATTCTGGAACAATAAAGAAACCCTAAAATCTAAACTCCCTACTACTCTCAAGAAAAAGGTAATGGACTCATGCTTATTACCCTGCCTTACCTATGGCTGCCAAACATGGATTTACAATAATAATACTAAAAACAGAATACAAGTATGCCAGAGAGCGATGGAAAGGAGCATACTAAACATACAAAGAAAACATAGAAAAAGAAACACCGAAATAAGAAAAACAACAAAAATCATAGATGCTTTGGAACATTCTCAAAAACTTAAATGGAAATGGGCGGGTCACATTGCACGTATGGACAAGGAAAAATGGACACAGATAGTAACTACCTGGCAAGGACCAACAAACAAAAGGAAAAGAGGTAGACCGAAAGAAAAATGGGTTGATGAAATAATAAGAAAAGCCGGTGAAAATTGGATCACAAAGGCAAAAGACAGACAAACGTGGAGCAAAATGGAGGAGGCCTCCACCCGTTGAGGGGTCCATATTGAAATACAAATATAAATGATATCATTAATAATAAATAATATAATATAAATGATAATGATATAATTATGTTACCTAACTGTTTTAAAATAGAATTTATTTAATATTTTAGAAATCCATTTAACAAGGATAAAAATGATCTTATTAATTTAGAAATGATTTGTTAATATGCGATTGCAACTTTATAATTATGATATGAATTGTATTATTTTTTTTTTTTGCATGCACATTTATGTAATAGTAATTTTATGATATATTTGTTTTATAAGTCATTCATTTATTATGGAAATAAAGAGGCTATAATAATAATAATAATAATAAGCTGGCAACACTAGAGTCAACAAGTCGTTGAAATTTCATTCAAAAATTTTTTCGCAATTTATTTACTACAGATATTATTTTAAACAACCAGATACCAGTTCCCTTTTTATAATTATAATAGTCTTCAATACCCATAAAAATTACAACGTGGGATCTGCTTTTTATAACAAGAAACATAAATAAAGAAAATCTGTGACCTATGACATATGTCATATTATGTAAAAATGAAATCGTCAAACCATCAAACCATCCAACAAAATAAGTAACAAAATGAAACAACGCCAATGTTGACAAGATCAGCTGCTGCTCGTCGCGCACGCCTACCGCCTCCGGACTCGTCGCTCAGCTCCGCCTCGCCGCCGCCGGAACCCAGCCCCATCGTGAGCGCTGTGACACCGGCCGTGGCAGTTGCGTCGAGCTCGAGCGACGAGTATTTCTCTCCGCCCACGACTCCACCACCTGCTCGTCGACGGGGAGGACACCGGCCACCGGACGGCTTAGGACCTCGAGGCCCACCGGCCTCTGATAGGGTCCCAGCTCCCGGCGGAAGTGTGCAGCGCATGCGATGGACGCAATCCATCAATGAAAATGTCATGCGCGCATACTATGGGGCTACAGAGGGGGGAAACAACCTGACTGCGTACCGTGTTAGGATGCTCTCTCTGTTTCAGGTGCTTGAGCCAGCTGTCAACGTGTCGGCACAACGACTATCGGATCAGGTGCGGGTCATCCAGCGTAATCGTATGTTGGATGATACCGTACTTGATCGCTTGCGGACTGAAATACAGAGTAACCATGTCATTGTCACGCCGTCGCAGGCTGTGGTTCCACCACAGTCAAGCATAATACCATGCGATAACGACGTGAGTAATGACATGGTTACTAATGTAAGTACCCAGTGCAATGTAGAAATGAGGAGTGCTTTGGAGGGTGCGATTCGGGAATATCGGTTCATGCAACCAGACCTGAGACCACGCATACCTCGTTTGCCCATGCATAACAGAAATAGGGCGCTGGTGGCTGTTCTGGATTCGCAGTTATCAAACTATTTTGATAACTGCGAAGACCTCACCGATGTTCACTCAATCCTGTATTGTGCGGCTGTAGCGGCATGTCGTGTAGCTCATGTCAAATTTCCTTCTGACAGAGCTACACGACCAAAACCAGCCGTACCGGCATGGCAGTACAGGATTGAGCGACGTATTGGTGGGGCCAGAGCACTCATTGGCAAACTGGTCTGCTTCAGGGAGGGCAATACTCGCCCTAGAGTGATGCGTTTTGTGAGGCAGGCGTTCTCGGGGACTGATATCAGTCCTCGAGACTACATGTCCCGTGTCACAGAACGCATCGACTTCCTGAAGCAGAAAGTGTATGCATGGGCAAACCGTATTCGTAGGTATAAGCGGCGGGTGGACCGATACACTCAGAATCGCACATTCCAAAAAGATGAAAGGTGGGTTTATAGGGCTTGGGAGCGACCGGACCAAGGTGTGGCTGACACGCACCTGCCGGATGATGATGCAATGTGTTCGTTCTGGCGCAGCATCTGGTCGGTGCCTGTCAGCCATGCCGAGGGTGAATGGACTCGGGTGATTGAGCGAGCATGCGATCCAATATCAGAAATGGGGGCAATTAATATCAGCCCCCAAGACGTAGCTCGTGCAGTCCGTCCGTTGCCTAACTGGAAATCTCCAGGGCCGGATGGGCTGCACAACTTCTGGATAAAATGGTTCACAAGGTCGCACGCTCGCTTGGCGACCCTGTTCCAGTCAGCCTTAGAGTCTGGGTCGCTGCCAGAGTTCCTGACAACAGGTATAACCCACCTGCTCTATAAATCGGGTAGTACTGCGGAACCCAAAAATTATAGACCGATCACCTGTCTCCCGACAGTCTATAAAGTTCTTACATCCATTTTGAGAACTAAAATTAGCAAACACATAGATGACAATTCTGTCATGTCCGCTTCTCAGAATGGATGTAGGAACGGGTCCCGTGGTACTAAGGAGCTACTCCTCATTGATATGGCCATTAGTCACCAGGTTCGCCGTTCCCGAAAGGATCTGTCGACATGTTGGATAGACTATAAGAAGGCCTATGACTCGGTGCCACATACATGGCTCATGAGGGTGCTCGAGTTGTATAAAGTTGATGCAACTCTGCGCACCTTCCTGATGTCATGTATGGGGCAATGGAGGACAGTCCTTCGCTATCCAGGATGTCGGCAGATTCAGAGGAATAGCGAGCCGATAAGGATAGAGCGAGGTATATTTCAGGGCGATAGTTTGAGTCCACTTTGGTTCTGCTTAGCCTTGAATCCTCTAAGCACACTGCTGGAGGATTCAGGTTTAGGCTATCGGTTGCGGAAAGACGGTCAGGTTATATCTCACCTCCTTTACATGGATGACCTAAAACTGTTTGCCCCCAACGATTTGCGACTGATGGAGTTACTGAAGGTAACTGAAACTTTCAGTAACGCCATCAGGATGGAATTTGGTGTGGACAAATGTGCGGTCATGCATGTAAAACGAGGGGAGATTGTGGAATCTGTGGGAACCCAGCTCTCAGATTCCATAACTCTTCGATCCCTCTCAGCAACCGAAACCTATAAGTATTTGGGTATGTCGGAAGCGCTGGGCGTCAATGTTGCTGACATGAAGCAATCGTTGAAGGAGCGTTTCTTTGGCCGCCTAAAAAAAGTACTTAATAGTCTTTTATCAGGTGGCAATAAGGTGCGTGCCTTCAACGGTTGGGTCATGCCGGTTTTGATGTACTCTTTCGGCATACTCAAATGGACTCAAACAGAACTAGACGCCTTGGATACGAAGGTCCGTAAATTGTTGACGGCGTATCGGATGCATCACCCACGTTCTTCGGTTATGAGACTGTATATCCCGCGGAAGTGTGGGGGTCGAGGCTTTTTAAATGCTAAGACTCTCCACAATCGCGAGATATGCAGCCTCAGGGAATATTTCCTAGGAACCGATGTGGGAATGCATCGAGATGTCGTCACGATGGACAAGGCCTTCACCCCGCTCTCCTTGGCTAAAGAGAACTGGCGCAAACCTCCAGTGCTTGACACTGACGATCGCAGGGAGGTATGGCAGAGTAAGGAGCTTCACGGACGCTTTTTCCGGGCCCTCCATGGGCCCGATGTAGACCTATCAGCGTCCGTAGCCTGGCTACGTTCCGGGGACCTATTCGGAGAAACTGAAGGTTTTGTCTGTGCAATAATGGATGAAGTTATGATGACGAATAACTACCGGAGATTTATTGTGAAGGATGGCACGGTTGACATATGTCGGGCATGCCACCGTCCAGGCGAATCAATCCGTCACATTATCTCCGGGTGTTCTCGTCTAGCTAACGGAGAGTACCTGCATAGACACAACCTTGTAGCCAGGATTATCCATCAGCAACTTGCTCTAAAATACAACCTTGTGGAATCGGAAGTGCCTTACTATAGGTATGTGCCCGACCCAGTTCTCGATAATGGCTGTATCACGTTGTACTGGGATCAATCCATCATCACTGACAGGACTATTGTAGCCAATAAGCCTGATATAGTGGTGGTGGATCGATCAGAGCGGCGCGCAATGATTGTTGACATAACGGTCCCACATGATGAGAACCTCGTGAAAGCCGAGAAAGATAAACAAATCAAGTATCTTGACTTGGCTCGCGAGGTTGTTGACATGTGGGAAGTGGACTCAGCAATCATTGTGCCGATAGTCGTATCAGCCCATGGCTTAATTGCCAAGAGCCTCGATCAATACCTGAGGAGGCTCTCGTTAGGCAGCTGGATCAAGGGCTTGATTCAGAAAGCGGTACTCCTGGACACGGCTCGTATTGTTAGGAGGTTCCTCTCTCTGGAGCCCTGACCGCCGGTAGCTTGGACCCTGTCCCGATACCGGTGGGCTACAATTTTTTATATTTTTAAATGTTTTTTATATATTTTTTAATTAATATTTAAAAATTTAACAAATTTGTTCATAAATGAATAAAGGAAATAATAATAATAATATTGACAAACGAAAACTAATGAAACTTATTCATTGTAGATTGAAGTTTTATATCATAATAATATATTTGATAAAATTTAGTTTATTTGGAATATAATGGACGCTGAATCGAGACATTTATGGCTTAAATTACGCTTTCTTTACGATTTTTTCCGTGAAAATTCAAGGAATTTAAAGAAATTCTAAAACTCCAATAAACAAGTAAAACATTCAGCTTATTTTTCAGTAATTTTAGCTTTTATAAGAATCGCATGTAACAATGTGAATTTGAGCGTCAAAGTTCCATCGCCGACGGTTTTTCTTGTAAACTGATTTCTTATAATATTTATAGTAAATTACACGAAAAGAAAAATGAAAATGTGTAACTCCAACTTACAAGAAAGAGAATGGCACTATTGTTATTCATAAGCAAATAATTAAAATATCTAACTGATGCTGAAAATTACTGCGTCAAAAATCACGAATTTGCGTAAAAAATGTAATAGGACTCGGGGGCGAGCCTATTGCCAACCCCTTAACTATTGCCATCAAACATGTCACAAATCCAGTCATCCAGACTCCGCGAGTGATACTGAGAAATTCCTGTAAAAAAACCCAATAACACAGCCCAACCTGGGATCGAACCCAGGCCTTCATGCTTAGCAGTCGCTTGCGAACACAAGACCAACGAGGCAATCCTCGAGGAATTCTAATGGCTGGATAGATGTTAACCGTCCTAATAAGGTAGAGGACACCATAAAACAATAATTCCAAGACACTTATCTCTAAAAAAAAACATTTTATTTTGGGCCTGAAAACCCGATTTATTTTCAATTTATTGCCTAATTTGATGTTTAGTCGCTTTGAAATAAATAAATAGTTGAGTCATTGAGTTGACCAAACAGTGACGTCACAGTTTGCTGTTGTCATACAAAATGTATGAGAGAACGAGAACCGCGTTTCGACAGCTCTTAAAAAGTATCTCAATGGGGAAGGCTGGTCAAAGCTGATTGTAGATGGCGCGTCCATAGCTTAGACCCAATCTGACCAATGAGGTCAAACTATTTTAAAATATAATATGACATTAACAGATTTTCAACCAATGACGATGTTTGGTACCAGCGATGCTAGCGCCATTAGTTCCGCAGTTGCCATTCCCATTGATTGATGTGTCATCTACCTCATTGTCATGTTCCAGGTATTGCTCGTAGCTGTATACCTGGCTGTCAGCCTGGTATCTGCCGTGCGGAACAACTCGCACGAGCGAGACGTGCTTATCAACCGGCCGAAGATCGACGTGTTCGGGCCGCGGGAGAAGCGCGCCCCCGCCCCCGCCCCCTGGCCGCTGGCGAGAGCTGCCGGGGTGAAGGGAGGGGTGAAGGGGTACAGACCTGTAGCAAGTAAGAACATCATCTGCATACCGTTTTTTCCAACTACGTGGGAGTCGGCTTTATATTCAGTCTAACCGGAATACTAAAATCTTACATGGAGTGACTACCTATCTGACCTCCACAACCCAGTTAGTACTGGGTAAGA
Source organism: Xestia xanthographa (assembly GCA_905147715.2). Taxonomy (NCBI): domain Eukaryota; kingdom Metazoa; phylum Arthropoda; class Insecta; order Lepidoptera; family Noctuidae; genus Xestia; species Xestia xanthographa. The sequence goes on from LR990644.1 coordinate 32,846,930, forward strand.
GCGGATTCGCACTATGTCCAATCCGAATCAGAGGCCCTACTCTCCCGCGCCTCAAAGAGAGCCAGCAATAGGAAGGGGTCCGCAAAGGCCGATGCCTGCCGGGGTTGCGGGACTGTTCGAAAGAGATACCGTGGCCCCGGAACACAAAGGGCGATGAAGGAACATGGATGGGTTTTAGTCAGTAAAAGTCTGACACTTCCCCCTGCTCCGCCCAGAGCGGGAGGAGTCATTTGATGATTTACCATCCGAAAAAAAAAAGGCCCTACTCTCTAACGTCCGTTCGTCTCTCTCGCGCACGTCTTCAGATGAGTGCGAGTGAGAGAGTCGGATAGAGACGGATGGACGGACAGACGTTAAAAAGTAGAGCCCCTGATCCGAACCCGGTCCGGAGTAGTCATAGAACTCTTTCTATGATAGTTTACGCACTAGATCCTTGTTATAGACTTCCGTCATCCTAGATAAGTAGAGGCGGATCCTACATAGAGATAGATAGAGGCTTCCGTCATCCAATTTTGCATTGTAGTGTATTTTCACGGTTACGGATCGGACGAAGTGCGAAAACACTCTACGATACCCCTAGGTAAGACTGGTTGTCGGACTTGCCACTGCAATGACTATATATAGCTAGTTTTACTCGTAATGACAGACCTGTAACAGATGACAGCGGGACTAACGGCTTAATGTGCTTTCCGAGGTACGAAGGACTCTCGGTAAAATACGGAAACTTGGTATGTAATGGATCGTCACCCATACAGGTACCAACCTAGCCTAGGCAAGGGCGGCTTAACCGTGAAGATTGGCCCGTGCGACTATTATAATGTAGCTCCTCCACTACGCATAGTATGCCTAGCTATATGCCTGGCGCTTATCCGTGTGAAATTCGAAAAAGGCTGCCAATGATTCAGTAATGTCATGTCAGAGATCGCTGCTTATCCTCGTGACGTAACAGCCATTGTAGTATTAACCCGTATGCTCCCGGCCGTGCTTCGTGAGGCACAGTGCATTGTTATTTTAATTGTGTCTGTAATTGCGGGTATTGAAGTGCTACCCGTATGCTCCCGGCCGTGCCTCGTGAGGCACAGTACATTGTTATTTTAATTGTGTCTGTAATTGCGGGTATTGAAGTGTTAACATTGTTCCTTTATTGATTACAGCGCCACCTAGTGTCCTCGAAATGAGTTTACGGAAGGGTGAATACGTCTGCGGGAACAAGATCTGCAAGCTGGAGCCAGGAGTAGTGCCAGAAGGATGTAATGGTATCTGTCAATATCCTCTGAGTCTGTAAGAAAAAATAAATAGTTTTAGTTTACAAAAGCTTTTTGTTTATCCTGTTTTCTGGTAAAATATTTTTACTGACATTGCAATATTTAATTAGGGTGGACAAGTTTGTTATTGCATTCGAGGCGGAATTAACACCCGAGCCGTAGAGGCGAGAGTGTAATTGAGCCGAGAACTGCAATAACAAATGTCCACGTGTATCAAACGACGTGTTTCAATACACTTTTGAAGAAATAAAATAAAAGAACGAAAAATATCTTTGTCATTTGTCAATTACTGTGAGACTATTATTTTAATTTCTTTTTTTCCGCGCTTTGCTTACGCCAGGTTGAAGGAGGAGCAAAGGTATGAAGCCGTTAAACAGCCTAATTTTTTTTTAAATGTTTTTTATTTTTGAATTTAGAACACAAATAAATGTTAATTTCATACATGTTCATACTGAGGTACTCTTGTAAAAAGAAAATCCTTCTTTCTACGTGTTAGCTGTTTTAACTTACTCCAAACGAGATGAGCTAATTTTCTTAATTCAGTAATGATTTTTAATTTCCCTATCATGGTTATAAGGTTATAACATGAGTTGTCATATGAAAATTTTGTAAAAGAAAAAGACGTAATTTTGTGTAAATCATTTATTATTGTCCTCTTTCTTCTTCCACATCTGCTCCCACTTCTTCTGCGACAGTTTGAAGGTCTCCACCTCCAGTTTGCCGGCGATCAGGCGGCCGTACGTGGTGCTGTTCAGAAGGTTGCTCTTCTCCGACAACTCCGACATTATCTTGATCTTCTGCTCCGCCGAGGCTACGTGGAAGACTTGCTCGAAAGCGCGGGAACCATATTGGGAGAGAGCTAGTTGTTGGTAGTAGCCCTGGAAGAAAAATGAAGATGATTTCAAATAGGTTTACATTTTGGATTGTCGAAACGTTGAAAATGTGGTGAAAACATAACCTCTTCATATAGCTAGTGGCCGGCCGAAGTTTCGGTTTCGGCCTAAAAATCATGTTTCGGCCAAAGGTTCGGTTTCGACCAAAAAGCAGCCGAAACTTTCGGCTCGATTTTCACTTTTTAGTGCAGTTTAATTTAGACCCAGTCTCACTATGACAATGTTGAAATTTCAATTCGATAAAAGTGTAACGTAGAACCCTGTAATATTAGGCCAGCGAGATGTTGCATTATTCATATATCTGGAAAGAACGGCCGACTGACATTTTATTCAACGTTTTAATCACGTTTATAAAAGGTTCGGTTTTGGCCAAAAATACAATCAAAACCGAACATTCAGTTTCGGTTTCGGCAACAATCACGTTTCTGTGTGAAACTGAACTGGGTCTAAGAGACCACCACATACCTTGAGCCTCCATATCAGCTTGTCTCGCGCCTTCACTCCGACATATTGTCCCTTGCACAGCGCGTCAGCCACGTGGCAGCCCTTGGCGTCGCAGAAGATTATCATCAGCTGGTCAGTAGTCAGTTCTAGAAGACCGTTTACTGCTTTTGCTGGACGCTGGAGGGGAGAAGAACATACTATTTTACTTTTGTATATATTGGTGTCGATTCTGTTGTGCACAAACTAAACTTAATTTAAGCTATTGGTATCATTTACTAAAAGGCAGTACGAGAAAAGGACGGCTATAGCTATGAACTAAGTAGAGATGTCAAACTAGTTTATGCCTTGCGCTTCACCGTGTTTTTAGTCGACATGTTTTTACGTGCACCCTTCATCTGTATGGAAATATTAGTTCCAACTAAATTTGACAGCTCTAAATTAAGTCCGTCTTTTTCTCGTTTTATTAGAGAGAAAACGATAGCAATAGCCTAAATTAAGTTTAGTTTGTGCACAACAGAATCGAGTCCCAAAAAAAATTGCGCTCTATTAATGAATTGAATGAAAAATCATTCAATTTGTGCTACTTAGATATTTAATTTGATGTGAGTAACGAAATTATTAAAACATTCGAAGACATAACAGTCACAGGATAGGTCAGCAAATATGATGTCTCCTACCCAGTAATTGACCAAATTTTCAAAAATGACAATAATTTGAATTTGAACTTGTGAACCATAATAAGTATAATTTCATGTAGCGTGAGACTTACTATTACTCAGTCTACTGGCAGTAGACGACGGTCTACTCGCAGAAGACGTGTATGTAATGTTACTTACTTGAAAGTCAAGCATACACTGCAGTATGACGGAGCCGTGCACGTTAATGAAGTATTCTTTGTCAAGCGTGTTCAGGTCTACTCGGTCTACTGGCAGTAGACGACGGTCTACTCGCAGAAGACATGTATGTAATGTTACTTACTTGAAAGTCAAGTATACACTGCAGTATGACAGAGCCGTGAACGTTAATGAAGTATTCTTTGTCAAGCGTGTTCAGGTCTACTCGGTCTACTGTCAGTAGACGACGGTCTACTCGCAGAAGACGTGTATGTAATGTTACTTACTTGAAAGTCAAGTATACACTGCAGTATGACAGAGCCGTGCACGTTAATGAAGTATTCTTTGTCGAGCGTGTTGAGGTCTACTCGGTCTACTGGCAGTAGACGACGGTCTACTCGCAGAAGACATGTATGTAATGTTACTTACTTGAAAGTCAAGTATACACTGCAGTATGACGGAGCCGTGCACGTTAATGAAGTATTCTTTGTCGAGCGTGTTGAGGTCTACTCGGTCTACTGGCAGTAGACGACGGTCTACTCGCAGAAGACATGTATGTAATGTTACTTACTTGAAAGTCAAGTATACACTGCAGTATGACGGAGCCGTGCACGTTAATGAAGTATTCTTTGTCGAGCGTGTTGAGGTCTACTCGGTCTACTGGCAGTAGACGAAGGCACAGTATTGAGAAGTACTTCTGATGCTCTGGAGAGGTGCATTTTAGGGCCGATTCCAGGCTCTGTAAGTAAATGGCTAATTTATTTATAAGACAGTACACCAAAGTGGGTTTATCAATAATCATCGTAAGGATGACGAAAGTCCGGGGTTGCGGGACAGTTCGAATGAGATACCGTGGCCCCGGAACACAAAGGGCGATGAAGGAACATGGATGGGTTTTTGTTAGTAAAAGTCTGACACTCCCTCCTGCTCCGCCCAGAGCGGGAGGAGTCATTTGATGATTACACATCCAAAAAAAAAAAAAAGGATGACGAAAGTAACAGATAATCTAATCTAATCAAGGAAGGGTTTCTCTCCAGTAAAAAGTTTCTAAAAAAAACCGGCCAAGTGCGAGTCGGACTCGCGCACGAAGGGTTCCGTACCATTATTATCAAAAAAGGGCAAAAAAATCACGTTTGTTGTATGGTAGCCCCCCTTAAATATTAGCGGCAACAGAAATACATCATCTGTGAAAATTTCAACTGTCTAGCTGTCACGGTTCATGAGATACAGCTTGGTGACGGACAGACAGACAGACGGACAGACAGCGAAGTCTTAGTAATAGGGTTCCGTTTTTACCCTTTGGGTACGGAACCCTAAAATGAAAGATAAAAAAAAGGCACTCGATCATTTCGGGGGCCACAAACAAGGAGACACAAACATTTACAGCTTCAAGTATTACCCATTGTGTAGCATATTAAAAAGATCCCTTATTTACTATGAACATAACATGGTGGTAAATAAATACAACAACACATTCCAACTTACATTTTGATACTGCGCCTGTTTAGCCTTCAGCCTGAGACAAGCCTTAGCTAGAGCCACCAGCACGCCGGTGTTGCCACACGCGAGGAGGGCGGGCAACTTGTCTGATAGCTCCTCGAACATTGGCTCGAACTGCAGACATAATAAGTAAAGTATTAGTAGTAAGCCTCTTGTTACCTACTTTGTACAAAAAAGTTAGCTTGTAAATATAGTTATTTTTGTAATTTCTTTTGATCAAGTAAGTGGGCCTAGCAATAGCAAAACGTTACCAAAAATAAAGTTACGTCAGTATTTGATGTAAACTTTGGAATTAAGCAATCAATCGATTCCGATTTTAATTGAAATATTGTTTGACATTTGGCAACATTTAAGTTAGGTTTCGCTGGCGGATGTACTGAGATTAAGTTACATAAACATTTATTACGTTTTCAAAACATTTGCTCAAAAAATGCATTTACGGAGCCTGCATACATTGTTCGAAAGTTAAAAATTACGCAACCTACAACGGAACGTGCGGTTAAATAGGTACTCTCACCTAAGAACCTATTTTACCGCATACCCCGGTGTATAGCACCGTGCGTATTCTTTACGGTTTTTTTTTAATTAGGTCAAAATGAAAATCCAAAATGGCGCCGACGAAAATTTTCGGTATTTTCTTTATGGGTGTCGTTTTCGTGGTTTTTGAGGTCGCTGATAACGAAAATGAGTTCAAAATGAAAATTCAAGATGGCGCCGACGAAATATTTCGGTTTTTTCTTTATGGGTGTCGTTTTCGTGGTTTTTGAGGTCGCTGATAACGAAAATGAGGTCAAAGTGAAAATCCAAGATGGCGCCGACGAAATATTTCGGTTTTTTTTAAATTACATATTGTACTGTTTTCTCGCAAATGTGTTGAAAAACGTTGTATGACACACGTGCAGAAATTGGTATTTACAAACTCGTGACTATGGTAAGCCCTCGACTTCGTCTCGGGCTTACATTTGTCTACTCGTTTGTAAAAACCAACTTACCGCACTAGTATCATAATAGTACATTACGATATTAGTGCGTTAAGATGGTTATAACATGCGAGGCGGAATTTCAGCCCGAGCCGAAGGCGAGGGCGTAATTGAGCCGAGCATGTTATAACCAATACGCACGTATATCGTACGACGTTTTTTAACACATTTGCGAGGAAACAGAAAAAAAAAACATTTCACAATACAAGTACAAAGAAAAGAAAATTTGAGAAAAATGGCGCGAGGATTATTTTCTGCCGTGGCTGCTTGAAAATGTTAGCAAAGACGCTAGAGCATGCAGCCAAGTTTTGAAATTACCGAATAAACTATTTTTTTTTTTTTTTTTTTAATAAACTCAATCTGTGAATGCACAGTCTGTTGCTTTCCCGCCATTTTAACAGCGTGCCAGCGCTGCCTACTGACTGGCGCCGCGCGGCGATTAGTTCGAAATTTGAATAGCATCAGCGCGCTGCTCACTAGCTGGAGTCGTGCGGCGGCGATCAGTTCCATATTTGAAATGGCAAATAATACTGTTATGGAATTTGTATGGACTATAACTTAACTATTTGCTTTGATAACACACGCGTTTTTTATGACCCGCTTTACATATTTAAAACCGGTGGAATTACAACAGCTTTACGAGCAAGGGTGTTAAAAAAAACTATTTTCAAGGCTTGTAAAGTACTTTTCGTATTATACAAGCCTTGGCCACAACTAGGCATTGATGGATTTAGTTTACGTATGCGTGCCTCGGCTTCGCCTCGGCCCACACGTTCGTCCATCAAGTTGCTGGCCGCTGCAGTAATGTACTATTGGATTACCCTACTGATTCAAAGCTATAGTCGGCTAGATTTATCTGTATTACAATTTACTTTGTTAAAAAAAGATTATAATTTTAGTGACTGTCTTATAATAACTTAACTTTCTCTGCAACCTTATTTTTCTTTGATATATTTTTAATTATGATCAGTATTTTCGTGGAGCCCCACAGAGGCTCCACGGATCCCTAGGGGTTCCGAGTAAGGATGATATAATGTAAACTGTTTCTCACCTCTTCCTTGACCTGACAGTTGTCTATCAGCCGCTGCACCGTGTAGTTGAGCATGGGCATGCTCGCCAGCTGTCCGAGCCTGTTGATGAAGCAGCGTGCGTATATCTGAGTGTACGTCTTCTTCTTCGATACGAAGAGGGCTGCTTCTAGTAGTCTGTGTAACAATAAAAAAAATAAAAAAACTATTTATTTGTGAGAGCGTTGACACATCGTTTTGTATTCATAGTACGTGCAGCGTTCGGCGACAACAGTTCGCCCGTAACCACCATAAGCTATAGACGCGCTTGCAACCTAATTAACTACTTCATTGTAATATTTCTTTTTTTGTTTTGTCCGGGTTCGAATCCCGGTCGGAGCAAATGTTTGTGTGATGAGCATGGACATTTGTTTCCGAGTCATGGTTGTCTATATGTATAATAAGTATGTATTTACAAACAAAAAGTATCTGTGTAGTATATCAACTATCTGTTGTCCACGACACAAGCCTCGTTGCTTAGTGTGGCACTAGATGGCGCTGTGTGTAATGTCCAGCAATATTTATTTTATTTATTTATTTGTAAAACGAAGTAAAGAAATATTCCGGTTCCGCAGCATTTTATTTCTCTCCATACACACACACCAAACCCTGGAGTCTATATATGCACACAAAATTGATGACCCTGGAGGTATTCTTGACTTCATGCAGCAAGACAATATTCTGTCAATTAATTATATTCAGTGCAATATTGGAATATGTCAGAAGACAATCAATAAATAGCTGCAGAATTAATGAAGTTTTCAATAATGAAGCAAATTCGTCATACTTGTGGCAGTACCCTGGGTTTTTAACACCAAAAGGCAAAGGATTTTCTAATGTCTATTTTCTGCTGGAGAAAACTACTTTTTTAATTAAAAAAAAAACACTGATTTGCTCACCTCACAGCCGCTTCAGAATCGAACACGGGCGGTAGATTACTTCCTTGAGTTTTATTCCCTTCACCATCATTGTCCTTCACCTCTTTCTTGTCATCGTCTCCATTCGCTACCCAGTCTTCAGGCGCAAAGCTATCATCCAAGAGCTTCCGTAACAAGTCCTTCGTGGCATTCTTATCTACGTTCTTAATAGCATATAACATCACTTGGAGTAAACCTGAGGTTATATTCTTGTAGGGCATGTCCTTGAATTGTTGCCAAGCAGATAAATGGATTACAAAATCTTTTACTATTGCTTTGAATTCTTCTGGAACATTCTTATAAGTGATTTTAGTTGTGTGTGGCGGTATTCCTTTACCATCATCAACCGTTTGCTTGAATATGTTGACTTTGGGTTTTTCTCCAGGCAGTAATGTGATGCCGCTGAGACATTTTAAAGCACTACGTAAGATATGGTTTGCGTAAGAATCCCACACAAATTCTTCCAAATTATTTAAGGCATATTTTGATAGTTTTATGGTGAATTCATGGCATTTCTGTATGTGTTCTTCTGTATATTTTGATTCTGTTTTTGTTTCTATTTTAGCTTTTTTCTTCGGTACTTCATCCTCCGTATCTGAAGAATTATCTTCGCCAGTCTGTAAATGTTCTGTTGCTCGTTCGCACGCTACCCTCAGTAAAGTCTCTACTACGTGACTGGTAAAGTTGTCAGCACAGAGTCTACGTAGATCTGGTGACAGTACTTCTATGTACCGTTCTAAATCCTCAGCTGAAGCAAAGGGTAGTAAAAGTTCTATTACTCGACAGCCAAGCTGGTTGCCAACTACGTTGTGTTCTTCCCCCTTTGTACGTTCTAGTACATTGTTTACTAAGGCATCTGGAAACAGCAAATATTACCACTATTACAAGAGTAGGTACTTATAAGAAGAAAAAGAAGCCACCTAGAATAGACTAGTTGGTAAATAGCCTACTGGGTGGTATCAGTGGTATTACCCATCTATTGCACCAGGAATTTTTTGGTCAAAGATATTTTGACGTGACAACGTCTTATAAATTGGTTTGCCGGGTGACACTTCAAGAAACTGCGTTACGCTCCGCTCACGTTATGCGCTCACAATGAGAGCGAGTGAGAGGCACGCGTCCCTTCCACTCGGGCATGGTTAGCCCGCCTAAGAGCGAGAGAGACAGACATAAAAAGTGAAAGGCACGCGCACTCAAAGTCGTTGTCACGTAAAACTTTCGCCCGGGCCGTATACCGACTTTACAGGCAACCAATATTTTTTTTCCTAAATTCATTATCATCATCATCATCATATCAGTCGAAAGACGTCCACTGCTGGACATAGGCCTCCCCCAAGTGTCGCCACATTGACCGTTCCCGTGCGGCTCGCATTTAGCGGATCCCCGCAACCTTCACCAGGACATCAGTCCCCCTAGTGGGAGGCCTTCCAACGCAACGGCTTACGGTTCACGGTCGCCACTCCAGAACTTTTATAAATTACAGAGTCTAAAGTCTAATTTTAAGCAAGCTTTAACTACTGAATTTGATTAACTTACGTCTCTCTTCTTTGTCCTCAATCCCCTGTTTCATAGCATCCAGGATTCCGACAAAATACTGGTACAACTCATCAGGAATCTTCGTCCCGCGACCCATCTGACCTTTCTTGGCATATTTCTTAGCGTTCGCAAGGAAATTCTTGCGTTTCTTACGCGACCTCTTCTTGTTTGGATCCACGGTTTCTTCACTCATTTTAGATTTAACGATTTAACACAAACTTACCACACTATTATAAACAAAAACACAGGTGGATTTTTTGAGGTTATGTAAACGTCAAAGTCAAACTCATGCGGTTTTGACTTTTAACACATTCCGTTACAATTTTTTAAGATTCTAAGCATGAAATTGCATCTTCATTTGTCTCACTTGGACCCATATCACAATAAAAAAAAAACTAAATTTCCTTCGTTCGGTTATTTTCGAAATAACCGAAGAAGATCATTGATATATAGATTAGTAATTACCGCGTCAAGGCGTTGCCACTGGTGTTCACTGGCCATCTGTCCAGAGACATAAGCAGAGAGACATACCGTCAGTTCAGTGTTTTGATAAATGGGTAAATGCGTAGTGAAAGAGTGCAATTTTATTCAAGATCACAAACACACAATAAATTAACCGGAATTACTTTCCACACGTACGTTAATTGTTTCTGTGTTTATATCAACGTAAAAACACAATTATTTATATAAAATGTTGAATTTCATCAGTGTTACCACTAAAAACTTAGTTTTAGTTTCCACATTTGTGGGAGAGTTTTTAATTTATGGAATAAATGATTTTGAACATTTTTTTAATAATAACAACGCTGTAGGCACCCGCCTAAAGATGCAGAACGCCGTCTTAAGTGGGTGGAAATAATCCGATTGCTGAGAAAAGAGACGGACTGGCTACCTACTAAATCTACTGCCATTTGTTCGAAGCACTTCCGTGATCAAGACAAAATAGGTTCAAAAAACCGGCCAAGTGCGAGTCGGACTCGCGCACGAAGGGTTCCGTACCATTATCTATACATTAGACAAAACGGCATAAAAATCACGTTTGTTGTATGGGAGCCCCCCTTAAATATTAATTTTATTCTGTTTATAATATTTGTTGTTATAGCGGCAACATAAATACATCATCTGTAAAAATTTCAACTGTCTAGCTGTCACGGTTCATGAGATACAGCCTGGTGACAGACAGACGGACAGACGGACAGACAGCGAAGTCTTAGTAATAGGGTTCCGTTTTTACCTTTGGCGGGGTCTGTTCGCTCGCTTTGCTCGCTCACTGGACCCCGCCATCCCCTTCTAACCTAACCTGTTCAAGTCGGAGTGCCCCAACTCTCGAGCTCGCTTCGCTCGCTCTTGGACTTAGTTGCTCAAAGGGCAAAGTCTGTTTTTATGAATCTGACCTTGAGGTCAAGGTCACTGACCACGAGCGTACCCCGTGTCTGCGTCTTTTTTAATTTGACCTTGAACTTGGGGTCAAGGTCATTGACCTTAAGGTCGTCCCCCGGTGTTTCCCCACCCTAGTACTCCCACATCCCACCGGATCCCGAAGGCTTGATTAGGCGTTGTTTTTCGGTGAAATTTTTCGAAGTCTTTTTCATTGCTTTTTCCTCAAAATTTTCGAAGTCCCAGACGCCTTCACAATGAGAGTTAAATTTTGCCTCCTAGCTCAGCAGTCATTGACCTCACAAAAAAAAAATCCCAGGTAAAAGTTGTTTCTTTTGATGTCCTCCATACGATAAAACCATAAAAAGTAATATTTTTCCTCAGTGCCCCGATAAGTACACTCGACTCCAACCAAAATTTTACCCAACTGTTTAAGGCCATAGAAACATATTTTAATACGTTTAAATTGAATTAACTTTCAAATATTTGAATTATGTATTTCTTATTGGAAACTTCTAATACAGAAGTTTACAACTAAGGAAATAATTAAGAAATTTTCTGTTTGAATATTTGTTACCTATTTATTATTAATCATAATCCGCTATGTAAAATTAGTTTTGTATCCAATTGCCTTTTAGACTCTTTTTTAGGGTTCCGTACCCAAAGGGTAAAAACGGAACCCTATTACTAAGACTTCGCTGTCTGTCCGTCTGTCTGTCCGTCTGTCCGTCTGTCCATCTGTCCGTCTGTCCGTCTGTCCGTCTGTCTGTCACCAGGCTGTATCTCATGAACTGTGACAGCTAGACAGTTGAAATTTTCACAGATGATGTTTTTCTGTTGCCGCTATAACAACAAATACTAAAAACAGAATTAAACCAATATTTAAGGGGGGCTCCCATACAACAAACGTGATGTTTTTGCAGTTTTGTCTAATTTTTTTAAATAATTGTACGGAACCCTTCGTGCGCGAGTCCGATTCGCACTTGGCCGGTTTTTTTTTAGTTTGAGTGAATATTTTGCTTTCGTGTTAATGTTATTGTTTATTGTTAGATTATACGTTTATATACGTTTAATTATTATCTGCATTAATATCTGCTACAATTTATGTGTGTGGCCTGTTCTCCAAACAAAAAATATTGTCTCCTTTGCAATCTAACACGTTCTTTAAATATATTTTTAATTATTATATTTTGTGTTTGACCTCTTCGTTTGTTTTTTTTTTTGTTGTAACTTGTACTTTTAGATTGGTCTTGTTTATTTTGCTATACCAATTATTCAGTGTTCTCGGATATGGTAGTAAGTTATTCAATGCAGATCGAACAAATATTTTTAGGATATACGGATTTTTTAGTTCTCTTTTTTTTGAAGGTTTATTTTTTATTTTTTAAGTTTTCCATCGATTGCACTGTTTCTTCATTTAGATGCGATTCGTCTTCTTCACTCAAAATGCGTTTTTTTTAGTTTCTCTATCTATAACATCTTTTAATTTTTTATTTTTTATTTCTAGTCTTTTATTTTTTTGTGATATTTTTTTTATTTTTCCTTAAGCTTCTAGCCGATACATTTTTCAAATGGTGAATTATTTTCCTCATTTTGTGCATTCGGGGCGGTTCAGTTATTTCCTCTATCTCTTCGTCTGTTTCCACAGCATCCATATCCATATTTTCTTCGACTGAAAGCTCCACCTACGCCTCAGAATATCGGTTGTCCTGAAAAATTTACAATTTATTGTAGTAAACAGCTCTTTACAATCTAAAAACCGGCCAAGTGCGAGTCGGACTCGCGCACGAAGGGTTCCGTACCATTATCTATACATTAGACAAAACGGCAAAAAAATCACGTTTGTTGTATGGGAGCCCCCCTTAAATATTAATTTTATTCTGTTTTTAGTATTTGTTGTTATAGCGGCAACAGAAATACATCATCTGTGAAAATTTCAACTGTCTAGCTGTCACGGTTCATGAGATACAGCCTGGTGACAGACAGGCGGGGTCCAGTGAGCGAGCAAAGCGAGCGAACAGACCCCGCCATCCCCTTCTCAAGGTCAAGGTCACTGATCTCGAGCGTACACCGTGTCTGCGTCTTTTTTAATTTGACCTTGACCTTGGGGTCAAGGTCACTGACCTCAAAGCGTACCCCGTGTCTGCGTCTTTTATAATTTGACCTTGACCTTGGGGTCAAGGTCATTGACCTTAAGGTCGTCCCCCGGTATTTGCCCACCCTAGTACTCCCACATCCCACCGGATCCCGAAGACTTGATTACTTAGGCGTTGTTTTTGGGTGAAATTTTTCTAAGTCTTTTTTTCATAGTGCCCCGTTTTGTATACCATGACCCTTGGGCTTGTTGTTCATCATTCATGCCATAGATGGCGTTGTAGTACTTTTTTGTCCAATGTAGCTGTAGTACTTTTTGTAGTGCCGAATTGCCGATGCCGCATGCCGCTACAATTACACTACACTGAATCAGGGCCCTGAATTAAGGGTGGGCGTGGCCCCTAATTAGAGACGTCCGTTATGACACTACACCGATTTTACGCCCTTAGTCTTCGTCTTCGTCTTCGCATCTAATAAGTGCCATAACTGTTCTACGTATTATTACACTGCACGGTGGTAAGCGCACTAACCACCACTAAGCACCACTAACTAAGGGAGTAAGGCGGACAGGGTCCACTCTGACGCCCTAATTAGGGACCCTGATTCAGAGTGTAATTTAATAAGCCTTTTACACCTTTTTTTGAATTTTGACAGATTTTAATGAGGTTGGGTTGAGGTTTGCTGGTTTGCTTCTCTACAGTTTTGAGTTTGGCCGCTGAGAGAATGCGTTCCTGACGTCTGTCAGTTGGTACTTATATTTAGCGCGAAATTATAACATATAATGGCACCTGATTTAATGACATCGTTTTTAATAATATTATTTGTTAATAGGGCAAAAAGGGTACCTAATAATAGGTAAGTTAAATAATTTATATAACATCACCAATAATACAACTCGCGACCTGTCAGGCAGGAACGCATTCTCTCAGCGGCATTGACATAATATTACTGCGTAAGGACTGGGTGGACCGCATGTTACAATGACGCCTCGAACGTGGTCCCAAAATGGTCTTCCCTCTACCGAACTAAACTAGAACGCGTTCGGCTGTCTTCGGGAGCGGTCGTAAATTTTACAAGCAAAAATGCCAAGTTGTGTCGTGAAGGGATGCGTGAACTACGACAAAAAGCACAATAAAATAAATGATAACATTTCTTATCACCGGTAAGTTAAAAAAAAATATTATATCAACTTCTAACATTATTTAAAACAATTTTCTTTCGTATTTTTCTCAACGTTTGGCAAAGACGACGCGAAGCCGCGTAAAAGTTAGACATAACTTTGCAGCGGCGCGCGTTTTAGCCGATGAAATGAAAAGATTTAATAATTCATATCATAAAATTAATTTTATATGTATAAAATAATTTTTATTGTTTATTACAAGCAAATTAAAATGTGTTATATGTACTTACTGGTAAAAATCTATAAGTACAGTGAAAATACGTATTTAATTTGCAGATTTCCTACTGATTCGGTGCGAAATGAAGCTTGGAGTCGTGTCATAAGACAGGAACGTGGTGAACCATATTTTAAGTCAAATAGCTATTTACGTGTTTGTTCCGCACACTTCTTCTTCTTCTTCAAGTCGGTTAAAAATACCCGCTCTTACAAGGTTACGTCTAGGGGCAGACCACGCCGATTGACATCGTAGTTCATAGTAGTTCTAATAGATGGCGTTAGTGTTTCTGTATGGCGACCGCGTTGGGCGAACGTTCGGACGACCGTATCTTTACTATTTAAATCAATACTCAGCGGCCAAACTGTAGTGTATTTAACTCAATGGGGAAGATACTTAGTAAAAAAAGAATTTCAAGACCGGAGTGGCGGCTAGACTTAAAATAAAAACAGACTCATTAATTTAAATTCGAAGGCTGTCATGAAGTTTTAAAATTGGTTTGCTGATTACAAAAATTGTTTGGGAATTGTCTGCAGTGACAGATGCAAACAAGACTGATTCCGAATAGTAACCGCTGTAATAACGCCTATACTACCTCAAATAAGCAACTCGATTTGTGATGGTTCAAACTTCGTTTGTAATACTGTTAGAATAACGTTCTAATCGGCTTGCACTACAAAGTGGTTGTTACGTCAGTCACTGCAGGCTGAATAGTGCGAAATGAGTAAGCTGTAAGGCCTATGGAGCAAATACTTTATTTTATTTTGTTTGCGTCGTTGGGTCTATCTACTGGCCGCAAGCACTTCTGCTGAGCTTGAGGTCCAAGGTTTGATTCCGTTAGATCCACGGATTCGGAAAACGGCCCGGTTAATGTCAATAGGCTCGCACCCCACTAAATCGGACTCAAACGTAACTGACGAAATGTAGGTAAGTACCACTACAAGTAGGTAACTACTATACAGGGTGTAAAAGACCTCATCACGAAGCCGTCAACCAAGCATTCTGTACATCAAACTAAGTAACTTTACGCAAAAAATATTACTGGGAAACGACTTTTTTTTTTGGGCTGAAAAATCATGTTTTGTGGTAAAAACTCAATGTAATGCACTCAAAACATTGAGCTGATGGATGGATTGAATAGTACGGGGGTCGTGGAAGTGTTTAAAGTAAAAATCTGACATTAAAAACTTGTATTTAAAAAAAAAACTCGTCAGAAAGTTAGAACTTTGACTCCCAATATCTCCGTTTGCCGATAAGGTGGTTTTATTGTGAGTGTACGATCAGAAGGTACGGCAAATTAAAAGGCGTGTTCTCAGTTGAAGGTTTACTGAACGACTAACACAAAGATTATATACAGTACAGTGGTTGAGGGCTTAAAGTAAACTTACGAGCTACGTCATACATGACCTAAGACTAAAGATGTATGAGTTATTTGCCTACGCGCTACAATCCTCCCCCCTCAGATTAAACAATAAAATTTTAATGTGTACAAAACAACCCAGAAGAATACAAAATTATCTATGAACTAATTAAAATTACAGACGTTAACAATAAACAAATTGAGTGGCGAACAATGTTTACTTATGCTACAGCGTTCACACTATGCTACTTAGACTAGAGAGTATATTTTCGTCACATGTTTACACTACACTTGAACTTTGAGGTTTGCACTGCACTCGCGATTTGCTTGTAGGTTGAGCGCGCCAATAGCACGTTGTGTGATCGCGCGGTTGATTTTGTCTCGACGGCGGCTTCGATGCGGTGCTTGCATGACACCACCCCACGTAGAGTACAGATAGGGTTACCACTGTGCTGGCTAGGCTGGCTTCATCCAGCAGCGAAGCCTTGTTGCCGGCGGCTGCGGTGTTCTGCGCCACGATAGTCATCTTGCTAGCTGGCTGGTATGAGTGCGGCGATAGTGAGCGTTTGTTGAACAGTGACGTTTATTCATAGAGCTGATAAAGATGTTGACGGAGGCGGCTCACATGTCGAATCTCACGGTCTTCTTAACGACCCGGCCCGATTTCGTTGTAATCGGCGGTGTCGTAGTACTCGGAGTGATGAATGGAGTCTTAACGTTCGCCGGATGAGTGACGGTGTCGGGTGGCGTCGTTGTTTGGGTTTCCTGGCGTGGGACCGACACATTATCAAATTCTAATAGGTAAGCTGGTTTTAGACGATCAAGCGGTACTGTGACTAGCCTACCGTTACAGTCTAATGTGTAAAATTTTGGATGTCGTTTTATTACTTTATAGGGACCTTCGTAAGGTGGTACCAAAGAAGGGGGGAGGATTGTAGCGTTAAGTCTACGGTAGTCTCCGCACGGCCTTATTTCACAATTTTTTTTACTAACGCAAATAAGTGGGTTAGCCCAAGGACTATTCGAAGGTCTACAAATACCTAATTGCATCATTCTTTCGAATTCTGCTTTGGCGACTTTGTATTTCTCCGGATTAAGTGGTCGTACTTTTTCATGGACCGGGGGTCCATTAGTGTAAATGTGGTGTTGAACATCATGTTTAGGATGTGTTTTAAAGTTTTCTAATTTGGTGATGTCGGGATTTTTTTGTAATATGAGATGGTATTCGTCGTTTACATCGATTGATCGAATACTCGATTCAGGGCAATTTGTAATATTTGTGGCGCGCGATATTAAAGTGAGTTTGTCTATTAGTTTTCTACCATGTAAATCTACTATTAGTTTGTTAGCAGCAAGGAAGTCAGCGCCTATTATTGAACGTTGTACATCGGCTAGTATGAACTTCCATTGGAATGGGCGACGTAAACCTAAGTTAACTGTGATGGATTTTTCGCCGTATGTTTTGATTTTTGTGCCGTTGGCTGCATATAATATGTAATCTGATGTGCATGCGTTTTGCCTTTTACCGGCTAAAACCGACACATCAGCACCAGTGTCGATAAGAAATCGTACACCAGTTTTAATATCCGTAACACATAAACGATAGGAATTGTTGACACCGGCGACATTGTGTATTTGACCCGGTGTCATAATTAGTTTTCCGGGTTCCTTTTATTGCAATTTATTGTGTCGCCGCATTTACGCGCATTTGTGCCATATGTGAAGTGGTAGAAACACTGGTAATTCGCATTACCTGGTTTTTCTTTTTGACTTAGGTAATTCTCCCTATTTTTATACGTGATTTCGCGACTTTTAGAGCGTGTCCGGGAAGTTCCACGGCTATAACGATTATCACTTCGCGACTCGCGATTCTGATGTTTAATAGAATCGTTTAATTTAGTGCGTAATTCCGAAATTTCTAATTTAATTTGTCTTATCTCATTTACAATGGTTTCGGGAAGTGTTAGGTCTGCACTCGGAGTTATTTTAGAAACCGGGGCTATTTCACATGGTCTGGTATTTTCCAGAATTTTATCAGCTATTTTAGCCAAACCATCAAGTTTTACTTTGTCATTGTCGCATGCGGTTATGACGGCCCTAATTGAATGTGGAAGACGACCTGTCCACAATAACTTAAGAGTGTCGTCTGGGACTTTATTTTTCCCTAAGTCTCGTATTCGCCGTAATAGTTGTGAAGGCTTTTGGTCTCCGAGTTCGATTTCATTTAAGAGCTGGTTCATTTGTTTTGTTTCAGACTCTTCGTAAACCGAAATTAACCTATTTTTTAAAGTTTCAAATTTATTATTCTCAGGCATGTTTTCTAGAATGTCACTAATATCCGGTAATTCGTCAGGTTTCAGCCTAGCTATTAGAAGTTGACTTTTGTGCAGGTCACTTGCCTTTAGGGGATCCACGATGGCGTTGAATTGGTGAAACCACAGTCTTGGTCGATCTTGCCAGAAGTCCGGTATCCTCGGTGTCATTGAAACTGCCGTCATCTGTTGCGGCTCTGGCTGGTCCTGGGTCGTCATGGCTGCAGGTTGTTGGAGAGCTGCGGCCTGGCCTGGTAGAGTGAGTCGTTCGTTTTTACGCGCGCGCGATGAATGATGTCTTTGTTAAAAACTTGGAACTCGATACGCGCGCGGACACGTCGGGTGTCACCACTTTGCCGATAAGGTGGTTTTATTGTGAGTGTACGATCAGAAGGTACGGCAAATTAAAAGGCGTGTTCTCAGTTGAAGGTTTACTGAACGACTAACACAAAGATTATATACAGTACAGTGGTTGAGGGCTTAAAGTAAACTTACGAGCTACGTCATACATGACCTAAGACTAAAGATGTATGAGTTATTTGCCTACGCGCTACATCCGTAACTAGAAGGTTCCGGTATGGTGTAGAACAAAAAATGATCGCAAAGACGGGGAGAACAAGTGCCTTTCAGCTTCGTTAAGAGGTTTTTTACACCCTTTAGGACATCTCCGCTTAAACCTTCGGGGAAAACAGGCGTGATGTGTGAAGAATAATCTTCGTTTGCTGATACGGGTAAAGATTATGAGGAACTAAGTCACAATACTGATATAGGTACTTAAAATAAGTAGGTGCAGTCAGATGAGTTTCCTCAAATTATGCAGCAGTCTTCTAAGATAACTAGCTGATGCCCGCGGCTTCGCCCGCCCGCAAATTATATAGGTAAGTACTAAAACCTTCCTCTTTAATCAGTCTATCTATTAAAAAACCCGCATCAAAATCCGTTGCGTAGTTTTATAGATCTAAGCATATCCCAGCTAGCAAAATATAATCTTACAAATATCCCAAGACCAAATTTTTTTCAGTCTTAAATCAGACTTATAGACACTTTTAAGTGTGGATTTGGGCGCACTTTATAAGTGTATCCACCCTTGCAGTTGCCTTGTAATAGTTTCGCGAAGTGTATTTTCAAACTTACAAGACTCTTGCTGATGCTTTTATAATAACAAATAAACTTACAAGTGACTTACAATGGCGCGCTGTAAGGGTAAATAACCTTAAAGTCCTCTTACAAATAAAATAAAATACTATTTTAAGTGTAATATCGCTTGTAGTCCTCTTTGTGATCTCGTAATAAGAGTGTTATCACAAACCGCCCTGAGGTTGCGAAGGAATAAAAACACAAGTATTTTATATAAATTTATTACACTTTTCTACAAAACGCTAATGTGTATATTTTCTAATTTCTTACTCATGTATTTGTACACACTACGTATATATGCGATTATTAGGTTGCGAAGTACTTTTTCTCGATTATTTTGAAATTTTAATCACAATATTTTCACGGGCCTTTTCAAAAATGTGTCTTTTACTATATTATGCTCATAATTTTAGGGTTCCTTAATAAGGCAAAGCAAGCCATAGGACGAAGTCGAAGGATTTAACAGAAACTTAATAATAATATGTACTAAATATTAAAATGGTCTATTTCCTGGTTTTATAACAATTTCTGGAGTCAACACAACAAAGAAAATAAATAACCCGTAATAGGGAATTGTTTAAGACACTTGTAGGACTTTTGAAGAGCTACTACTCTTTAATATGTCTTAGGTGAGATAAATCACACTTTTAAAATACTAGTTTTATAGAAGTCTAATGAATCACTTAGTATAGTCACTTCTAAGGTTGACTGTACTTATAAAATGTATTTATAAGTATTAATTAAGAATCAGACTTGTAAAAGGCGCTTATAATGCCACTACTCTTATGAATATTATATAACGTTTTCTTATATACGTCTATAAGAATATGTTACAAGTATGAATGCTCTTAAAATTTAAATAGACTTATAAAAGAGCACTATTAGAGTTCCCGCCTTAATCAGAACACATATAAATCTTATATGAAACCATAGCTCTTATAAGCTTTTGTTTGTAAGGGTATCAAGAGTTTCTGACTTAATCAGAACACGTATAAACCTTCTATGAAACCATAGCTCTTAAAGCTTTTGTTTGTAAGGGTATTTTGCTAGCTGACATAGGGACAGAGGAGCAGTGGTGGCCCGTGGTGGCGGCCCCGACTTACGAACATTAAGTCGTGGGTTCGAACCCAGACAGGCTCATTACTTTGTGTAATTTATTTCATCATCACTGCTCTAGAAACGGTGAAGGAAAACATCGTGAGGAAACCGGCATGTCCTAGAACCAAAAAATTTGAAGACATGTGACATCTACCAATCCGCACTGGGCCCGCGTGGTGGATTATAGCCCATTCCCTCTCATAGAAAGGAGGCCTGTGTCCCAGCAGTGGGAACATTGGTAGGCTGATGATGATAGGGACAGACAGACGTACTACTATGTTGTGATAGATAGTGATAATGATAAATTGGCACACAGCCATGAGCCAGTAAAGTTGTCTGAAAACTTTGTGATCTCTTGCCTACCTACGCCCTGCCTTGCAATTTTACATCTTGACGTGGATTCATTTCATATTCTTGGTTCTACATTGTGGGTAACACTGATCATTTCCACGAGCAAATCCCTTGCTTACTACTACTACAACAGACCATAACGTCCACTGCTGGACATAAGCCTCTCCCATGATGGGAGGAATTTGCCGTAATCTCCACGTTTGGCAGGCGGATTGGAGATCGCAGTGATGAAAGACTAACAGAAAACGCTGCTGCCCATACTCTGGTCTACGGAGGCGCAAGGTGTTCTGCCTCAGACATTAGTCGCCTTATACGACACCCGTGAGTGTAATGGGTTGGTTCTATTCTACTCTGCCGGATACCACACGGCTAATTCCTTGCTCAACACATAGTAAAATTAAAACTAACTTGCAGCATTAGTAGAATATGCATCGTAGCTTCTGCAAAGGGTCGCGGGTTACGGGTTTGATTCCCGGAATGAACATTGATCCTTAAAATCATGAAGGTAACGTGTGGTGGTGGGTGCATCAGAGTTTTTGGGACTTCCAACTTAAATTCATTCCTTCATTCACCTACGATAACATTAACTATTTTAATCACGGACAACTTTACTATTAATAGAAGCATTTCAAGTGCAGTGCCCTTTAATTAACATTTTAAAAATAACTCTCAAATAGTGCACCCATTAATATTCAACTCCTCACTCGACAGACATTTTTAAACGTCATTTACATAAAGTTTTCGACTAGTTTCGATTGTTCTTCACACTCCATCGGCATACAAAAACAGGTCTAGGTATTATTATTCTTCCTATGAATCAGTATCAAAATGATAAGCTTTTTGAGACTTGCAGTGACGTAAGAAAGCTCTAGAGAGAGAGGGAAGATGTCGTCTCTCTCTGGCGCCAGAGAAATGCGGTGCAGCGATGAGAAACCAAGCAAACGAAACTAGTTTGCCGCCGGCGAGCGGGGTGGCAACCGTAGCAAGCGCTCGATACTAACGCCTGCGCGATCGTGAAATAAAACCTGGATTTTCGTCAATAGAAAAGTGTTTTTAAATGACTGAAAAACTAATTAAATTAACATTCTAAAGATGTTGAGAAAAGTGCGTGGAACGCTCTAAAAAAATTCAATTGTTTTTTTGTTTATTTCGGAAAAAGTTTGGAACTGAACTTTTTGGTGCGAAGTTTTGAATGTCAAGATTTATTTGCAGTTTTTGTTGTGGCTGCTGGATTATAATTTAAGGTATAAACTTAGTTTAGATTAGTGTTAAAAAGTTGTGTGACTAGTTGTGAAGGCGTTGACCGATCCTCAACGCACTGTGACACGCGCGCCGTGTTATTTACTTGCCTTACTAGCATAGCTCTGCTAATTACATTTGCATGAAGATGCACGCCACTGTTGTAATAATTTATGCTACGCGTCTTTAGAAAAACCCACTTACAAATCAAGGCAAAATTAAGAAATTATGATGACGAAATGCAGCAAGATTCTAATTAGAAATCATAAGAATTTCCATATTTTGACGGTTTCGAAGTTGCAGTCGATAATGCGATTTTAATGATCGTCAAAATAAATACCTTTCATTTTGCGTCACTTTTTATTTCAGTCATCTTTTAGGACTTCAACACTGATCAAACACTGACCTCAAAAGGCCAAAGTAAAGGCGGGAATGATTACACCGACCTGTCTGTATCGAAAAAAGACAAACCCGATTTATAAAGACCTCCTTTCATATAGGCTGTATGTATGCATGGACTTGTTCATACACGACAAAAAAAAATCTGCATATTTTAAATTCATTCCCCGCCATATTCTTGGAATGTCGCTATTTGCAGGCGTCGGGTAGTTTAATCGATTTTAAACTTAATTTGTTGGTTGGTTAAGTTTATTTTTGATAGATTGTGCCTGTGATTATTCTTTCCACTTTGTGGAATAGCAATGAACTCGATACTAACTTCGATTGTTACCCGTAGATTCCGATAAAGCATTTAACACAACTTGAATACAAAATTTCATAAGATTCCTGTATATTTGACCTTTACATTCTAGGTTTTTTGTTCTATTTATAAAAGGCACTTGCTCTACTAAGTAATTCCACCCAATATTATAGGCCTTTTAACAAGCACTTATGGAAATCGCTTGGCGTTCCCCTGGGAGCTGCCTTTGGCCCGGCTATAAAGGTGAGACTTTGTGCTTTGATGTTGAAATAAGTCAGACGTTTTATGATTCTAAGCTAATTTTAGATACTTAAGTCCAAGCTTTAATAACTTACTGCTCCTATAATTATGACGAGAACCTTCTTCCTTTCAAAGATTATATACAAATTCGTATTTCCCCCTCAAAATACAAAGAAAACTTTATAAGGTTTCATAGTAATTAAAACGTGCGTTTAAACGTTCAGTTACAAAGTAACTCGATGACTGGAACGAATCCCTTCAAAATTGTGTCTAATCGATTTACTGTGTTAAAAACAAAAAGTTTTTAATTAACATCATTGATGTGGTCTTCTCAGAGGTCTCTCTGGCTAGTAACGAAGGAGAATGGTGATGATGTGATGAGGTCTTATTGGCCCCGTGGAGTCATGACTTACTGCCTACTGGATGTAGGACTTAGGTTTAACTTCAAACTAAGACAGGCACTTTGTGTAAATTATTTAATTACCACTGTTTTTAAAAGGGTGATTGGAAACGAGTAAGTTCTAGAAGACATGGGGTAATCGACTGCTTGATGGATTGCCCACTCCATCTCATAGAGAGAATGCCTGTGTCCTAGCAGTGGGAACATCATAGGCTGATTATGCTTTAAATGTTATCTTGATCTTGATGCAGTCAAAAAAAAAATGCTACTCGAAGTGTTTCAAATGAACCTATATAACCTAAGTACCTAAATGGTTTTCCAATAGATCGATTCGCTTCACGTTTCTTACGGAATCAAAGCGAAAGCGTAGTAAATCTATAAACATCTTGACGCCGGAGATGAGAGCTGTAAACTTTATCTGGATTTAAAACTTTCAAAGAACGCTTCTGGCTTCTCAGGATACCTACAACAAAAACAAATACAAAAAAAAATATTACACTATTTAAAGTACCTATGATAATGTTGACAAAATTACTTAGGGTAGTCGTGTTCCGAAACGCTCTTTATCACATTGCTGTGATTGGGCCTTGTTCTTTAATAGGGGAGAACTGGTGGTACAAACTCCTTAACAGATCAGTTTGGTAAGTTTTCTAACTTCCATTTTATTAGCCTCGGACTGCGTAGGAAAACTGATGATGATGATGATGCCATCTAGCCGATTTCGGCCACAGCGCCTGCAATCGATAGCTTTCTAAAATGGTTGTCGAGTGATTTGGTGTATTCTCAAGTGGCTAGCATTACCTATCCAACTTTGGTCGAAAAACTCCGAGCACAATGCGGACATGTCAGAACACCATTGACAAAATTGTAGGGTATAGCTGCAGGTGGCCTAGCTTTAAAGTCATCTAGGAGAACTGCGCACTATGGAAACTTTTTGAAGTGAAAACTTCTTTAGGCGCGTTGAGCACTTTTTGGGTGAAGGAAAAACATTGAACTCATCGTCACGTAACGTAACGTGCGGTCACGCTTCGTAGCCGTTCGTAGCACTCGTAGCATCCGCTACGGCGTAGCACCACATAGGCATGCACGGGGCATAACCAGTGCTACGACTGGGGCGGGACCTGTGTACTTTTTGTTTTCACTTCTATCGGCAGTCCCCAAAAACTGCCCCGATTGTTTTTTTTTCAGGGTTATTATGACCACCAAACATAGCAGGAGTGTAGGCAGAGGCACCTGTAATTCCCTTTTTGCGAATGAAACCGCTCAACGCCACTCAAGCTTTCCTTTAATCTTTTTTATCAGGAGAAGTGATCGTAAATCCGCTGTGGGTGAGTGGGCTACTCACGGCGACCGCCATAGATAACGCTCAGTAACCGATACGGCTAAGGTGACCACTCCTGACAGGGATGCCACCACTCCATATTCTGTGAGGGAAATAAAGGCTTACCAGCGGAAATGATAACGTGGGACCCTGGTTACACAAAATCCTGTTCTATTTAGGATTTTTGAACGACAGTAAAGTTCTTCGTTAATTCGTTATGGTGTCGCATGGTTGTGTTTTGGCGCGTGAAATTAAACGCCTCGGAACCACCGCTGCCATCTTGCTTTTTTAATACAATTAGCAACAACAATTTCATAACTGTTTACTCGACGTCGTGGAAGGTCCAAGCGAACGTGGCGAGATGAATTAAATCGCTTTCTGAAAGACTGGCTTTATGACCGTGAGAAGTGGAAAGAATTGAGGGAGGTCCTTACTCAGTAGGACACTATATTATATGGGCTGATATAATAATAAAATTACCAACAGTGACCTCTTATCAAAGTCATTTGAGAGCCAAAATAAACATGCTACTCTACACCAGGGGTGAAATAATATGGGGAAAAGGTCTAAAAGCTATAAAGACCCTGGATCTACCTACTTGAACTAGACTGCCGACATTTTTAAACGAAAATGAAACTCCTACGTTACGATAGCGAATAAGTTAATTTTGCAGAGAGTTGAATTTTTTATTTTGCTTTATAAAGCAAGTCAAGTACTTATCTGAAATCGTGATATTGGAGAGAAAGTGTTCTCTTATTACTTGTTTTACAACGCTGGTTCACTGTTAAACCAACGATGCCGAAATCGCATTTTTTGTGAGATTAAGTAAGAATGTCGTGACTCAAGTCAAGAAACAGAGCCCGCCCCTCTCAAACTTGACTTAACTGCAATAAATCCAATTCACATTTAAACTAAAACTTTCGGTAGACAACGAGAAAAGCAAATACATTTTCAGATCCTATTAGTTTCCCTAATTACTTTCAAATCGCTCAACCAACGCGTCGCACGCTCAACAAACTTTAACGTATGTTAAATGGAGTGTCCACTGACAGTTTAACACACGTTAAAGTTTATTTAATGTCCCCAAAAAACTCTTCAACACGTAAGCAAGAAAATGAAAGCCTTTACAACGGTAGCTACAACAATATCCCGTTACAAAAGACTGCAGCCCTATCTCCCTACCGGTATGAGTGTACGATTGTATGACGAAACTGACTCGCGCGACACACCGCAGCATCGCAGCATTGTAGCGTGCCTGTAATTATGTCAGATTGCTTTCTTAATTGTTCGGATTAAGGAAATAGGACACCGGGTTTAATTGGCCGTTTGATAGTCATACCATCGTCTGAGGTTATAAATTACTAGCTTGGAGCAGGAGGGCGGAAATTATCCCATAGGAAGTTACTACCACCTATGTTTTAACCCAGGTCATTGTCTACCCGTGTTCCAAGTTCCTACGAAATCCGTTCGGCTGTCAATTGAAGGTGTGAGACCAGAGTTATTTTAAAACATTAGTGGATGGGATGTCATGATGGATACACGTCCCAAAAATCGCCTTTTCTCAATATTGGGGCAGAGAAGACGCGTTTCTTCTTTCCGAAGTTTACCCCCTAGCCCCTTAAATCACGTACAAACTTTACCTCTATGTGTAAATTGGGAAAACTCAGTTCATCGGACACTGGCTCCGCAGTGACCTACTCGTATTTCACTCCATTGACTGATAGGCTGCAACGTGAGCGCTAGATCTAGACTTCCTCATCAGCTTAGCATTTAATCAGGCATTGTATATTCAGGCAGAGAGAATAGCTAATGCGTTGGAGCTGATTAGGAAAAGTTATGTAGATAGTAGCTCCATGTCTGGCATATGTAATGTGGGATAATTGATTACATATGTTATCACGTCTGTTTTGCGTCATCAGCCCAAAAGGGTTAACAGAAATGCATTGCGAAATACAACCCATACCCATATAATAGAGACGAGCGTATGTCCCTATCGGGTCCATAATCAGTCCACTGAGACATTCCTGGTAGAAAAACCCGTGAAACCGTGTTCTTCCTCTCACCGCACTGACTTCATTCACCGTTCATTCTTTGTGCAATCTATTTCTCTGCGGAATGCGCTTCCCCAGGAAATCAGGATGGCAACCAATCGTTTAGCTTTCAAAATTAAAGTTCGAGAGTACATTCGCAAGAAGCTGGCAGTTTCATCACAGCGGTAATGTTTTCTCTATTGTTTGTCTTTTTATTCCGTTATCCGTGTAAATATCTATTTACAGTAATAAATAGTTTGATATATATTTATAGTATTTATATATATTTATAGTAATTTATAGTAATTTATATATCCTTCTATTTTACCTTAGTATTAACTACTTATTTTCAGATGTACACCTACCACTGCTTGTCTCTGCATCACCCAAAGGTTGACTGGTAGAAAATGCCGCCTCTGTACTTTGTGCTTGAAGTGTTAAATAAATAAATAAATAATAAAAACCCAGTAACACTGTGTCCCTGGGTTCAGAACCAAGGCCCAAGTTCAACAGTCTCGCTTGCGACCATCATGATCATCATCCACAGCCCTACTTCGCCCACTGCTGGGTATAAGGCATCTCTTTGCTCTACGCTGGCCCTGTTAGCCTCATCCAGGATATTCCCGCAGTGACAACAATATCTTGTTCCTCAGACTCATCTCTCATCTCGCCGCCAGACGACCAACACTTCTCTTTCCATTCCTTGGACGTCACTCGGTCACAGCTTTACTTCACCTGCCATCACCGCGCCTTGTTAGGTGTCCTGCAGAACTCCATTTGAGTTCCATATCACGATTTCCAATATCGAAGACCTTCGTACGTATCCAGATTTCGTCGTTTGGAACTCGGTCTACTACTTTCATGCTGAGTACTAGTCGAAAAATCAAATGGGTTCAGAACTTGAAAAAGGATAATCGTGCAAATTTTCAGTTTCGTCTATCTACATTAATTGTGTGGTAATTTTGCTCGCGGTAAACTACAGTGAATTTTAGAAAGAGCTATTTTCATTCACCTAATCTTCTAGTATCGTTTAAACAGCCAGAATTCAAAGTCAAAACACAGATTAGTCCACGTCCGCAGCAATGTTTAGAGATGTAAATCAGTGTAAAACAAAGATGTCTTGTTTAATTGCCACTAACTTCGACTATTCGCACGTTACCACTTCGTAATCTTAGTCATTTGCATCTTTATTTTTGTGGAATTACGCACTGGGCAGTTTTAACGTAGCGGCTACTTAATTTAAAAGAAACACATACCAAGGTTTTTATAATTCAATATACTGCAATTAAGCTATTTAATTCAATTAATTTGTGCATTAGCTTAGCATTGACCTGCCGATATGGTTTCAGAACTCCGTAATTATTGATATCAGCTAATTAAATAACACTAACGAACACATATATAAAAAAAAACCCGACTGCGTAAAAAATAAATGAAAGATGAAAGATGAAAAGAAAAAAAGCAAGTTCAAAAAACAGGACATATTGACTGCAACAGTCTGGACCCATATTGGATGTAACAATTTCAGTCTAGATTATTTATTTATGTTATTTAAAGTTATGAGTTATTTTTTACGCAGTAGGGTTTTTTATTTTTTAATTATTTTGTCAGGTACCAAATCGTGCCATGTTATTAGTTATTAGGCACTCAACGCTTGATAGGTTTACTCAAATCTACCATGGATATTAATAACCTAAACACCTACATGAGTAAATGTAATAATTCCCCACTTTAAACAATTCAAGCCGCCTGACGTCAAAGGCAATACCCGCGGCTCTTCTGCAAATAGTTGAGTCAAATAAATACACACTGTACAGCTGGTATGGTTACACTTTACTACAAAGTAGCCATCGTGTTGCTCCAATAGTCCGTTTTGAAACAGTCGCGTCTTAGATGCCTAGTGCGTCAACAGCTGATCTCACGACTAATATTACGTTATTAAAATCTTTTATTTTTTAATTGTATGTGTTTTGGGTAGATTTACTAAACATTTAGCAATGAAGAAATGCTGAGTATTAGTTGAAACTTGTTTACTGTGGTTGCTGCGGAGTGCAGTTCGTTTCCGATGGGAAATCTTGTTAAAAGCGACAAGAACTGGAATTTTATGGTAAACCTTTTTTTTTCGGATGGGAAATCATTAAATGACCTCCCGCTCTGGGCGGAGCAGGACGGAGTGTCAGACTTTTAACTGACAAAAACTCATCCATATTTCTTCATCGCCTTTTGTGTTCCGGGACCACGGTATCTCTTTCGAACAGTCCCGCAACCCCGGCAGGCATCGGCCCTTACGGACCCCTTCCTATTGCTGACTCTCTATGAGGCGCGCGTGGAACACGAACGCGCCGGCGCCGTCGACACGGCCTGTCGTCATGAGACGGATGGACGGCGAGCTAGCCCATAGCTCACCGTCCACAGGCCTTATCAAGTTCCAAGCCACGGTAGACGGCAAAATTCAAATTTTCTTACGGGCTTTGCAATTTGCAGGTCAGTTTCAGATTATTAATACGATTCGCGATTCGTAACAAATATGACTCTAAAGAGCTAAAATCGTAGACTTTTTAGTGAAATAGTCTTTGAATGGGATTAAACGAGCTTAGGGGGTTGTATTGATGATTTTAATGATTATGATTCTGTAACTATGTATGTGCATACGTGGTACACACATGACACAGCCTGATAATGCAAATTGCAAAAATTTTGCCAACTTAGAATTTCGCGGCTTACCTAATCCCCTCAAATAACCAATAAAGAAGTCTGCTTGTTGTATCTTATCCCTTTAAAAAAGAATCATCTTCAGTAACCAATAAAGTAATTAGGAAACAAATTGCCTTTCCTAATTACATTTTCTCTTCAATATCTTATTTCTTTCCTGCTCCTTTTTCTGTTCGCTTTTCCTCATTTCCGGCTTTTCCTGTCCGTTTGTAGGTTTTCGCATCCATTTTCATTTCATAATGTTTACTTACGCTTGGGTCAATTGTAATTCCGTCTGCGTCAATAATGATTGAAAAAAGGGCCTATGATGGTTACCGTAGATAGATACTATACTTCCTTTCTGTGTTTATAAATGTAAGAGAATCTATTCGGTTGAATCTTATGGTATGCTAAATGTTGTTAGATTTACTGTTCGAATTTATACTCTTGGCGTTGAACCGAGCATTGAAAATCCATCAGCACGATTTTGTAGCCATTTATTTAGGTTTGCGAAAACATGCATTAGATGCTTTTTACGACTCCCACTTCCAACTTTTATGAACAAAATCATCAATGGAATCTACGTAAGAGATTGAATCATAAAAGTCGTTGTTTTTACGCACATCACATACCGCTCTGTTTACCGAACGATATTGAATACTTCTATGTAATAAAAGACCTACCTATATTTTATACTAGCTGACGTCCCGCGGTTTCACCCGCGTAGTTCCCGTTCCCGTTCCCGAGTACGGGAATAAAATATAGCCTATAGCACTCACGGATAATGTAGCTTTCTACCAGTGAAACAATTTTTAAAATTGGTTCATTACTTCCAGAGATTACCCCCTACATAAAAACTTACAAACATACAAACTTACAAACAAATGTTACCTCTTTATAATATTAGTATAGATAACCTTCGTTTTATGGAGATCCATCTCAGAGAGGATGATACAACTGGAGCAAATATTTTGCAAGATTTCATGTAGGAAATTACAGGTGTTAAAAAGGTATTGATTGAAAACATGAATGATTACTAGTTAGAAATATAATATTTACTCGGCGCAAATACTTGCAGGTGTAACAACGGAATAAGATGAATAGTTTAGTTTACGTGTTCTCCACAATTTGGCGTACACTTGGCAGTGAGCCGAAACGAAGATATTGTTTTAACGATAAACTAGAACATGGTTTATAGTAAGAAGTATCTATAACTAGTAGCGTTACCTAAGAAGTATTGATGTTGGGTAAGAGGTGGTACAATATCGTCAACGATGCAAATCGTAAGAAGAAACAAGGAAATGAAAAAAATATGTCAGTCGATAGAAAAAAAATGTTGGGAAGAGTCACAAAGTATTGTACAGAACACTGGTCGATTCAGACCTACAAGCATTCAGATCAATTAACTTATTAATTATCAATATATATTTTTCGGAAGAGCTCGTGGCTAAATAATAACAGCCGCTCGGTTCGATCGTTAGGTTAAGCCGTGCTTGCCTAGGTTGGTCTGTGGATGGGTGACCGCCCATTACATACCGAGTTTCCTCCGTGCCTCGTTGGTCCCGGCTGTCGTTTGTAGATCTTTGACAGTCATTAGGTAGTCAGAGGCCCAAAAAGTTTGATAACCAGTCTTACGAAGGGGTATCGTATTACCCGGTACTAACTGGGTTGTGGAGGTCAGATAGGCAGTCGCTCCATGTAAAATACTGGTATTCAGCTGCATCCAGTAAAACTGGAAGCCGACCCCAATATAGTTGGGAAAAGGCTATGCAGATGATGATATATTTTTCGGATTCATGTGTGCGTATTTGTATAATGATCACTTGCTTCGGTGAAGTAAAACATCGTGAGGAAACCAGCATGCCTGAGAGATATTTCTTGACGGCATGCGAAGCAAAGTCAGAGGCATGGGCCTCTCATGGGCGGCATAAAAACTCTGTCACCAGGGTAAGCGATAACCACACGATAATGAGAAGAAATATAGTACCAAGAAAAGAGGGGCCTATCCTAGCAGTGGGTGAATTCGGGCTGTGGGTGATGATGACGATGATGAATCAATATACCAACAGTACATACTACAACAGCCCATAACGTCCACTGCTGGACATAAGCCTCTCCCATGATGGGAGGATTTGCCGTAATCTCCACGCTTGGCAGGCGGATTGGAGATCGCAGTGATGAAAGACTAACAGAAAACGCTGCTGCCCATTCTCTGGTCTACGGAGGCGCAAGGTGTTCTGCCTCAGACATTACGAGCCTTATACGACACCCGTGAGTGTAATGGGTTGGTTCTATTCTACTCTGCCGGATACCACACGGCTAACATTACATAGTTCTTTCGGTATTCAGTGCTGAAGGTTTTAGGTTAGCTATTGCTGAAACTCGCACAGGATATGCGTGTTAAGCACAGTCATTAATTATCTTACATAGTTTCTAGCAAAAACAAACTTGCTCGACAGTTCGACTGTCGAACTGTCGAGCCGCTTATGCGGAATTCAGTTACGACGAAATGCATCGTCGTAACTGAATTCCGCATAAGCGGCTGAATGCATTTGGATGCGCACACGCAGATACCTAGCACCTAGCATTGGGACTTTTGTTTTTAATAAAACAAAAAAAAAATGTAAATTTAATTTTTCGTGATATTTTTTTTTGAAAAATGAATCCCGAGAAATTAAATGTATTTTTTTATTTTTATTGTTTTTGAAAAAAAAAGAAACAGTCCCAGTGTTTCGAGTTCGATAATCGAGTTTATGGCTTTCGGTTCCAAAACGACCTAAAAATAATCAATAACAGCCGCATGGACCACTCTTATAGGTTAAGCAGCACTTGCCAAGGTTGGTCCATAGATGGGTGACCATCCAAAATATAGCGAGTTTTCTCCACGTCTCGGAGCAAGATACGAAACGAAAATCTAGAAATTACCGCAAACAACACGATGTGCATTTTAAAAGCAAGTCTCCAAATGCCAAAACGCCCACTCTTTCCCACTTTCTAAATCTTTCCTAAAAACGATTAAAGAAAAAGTTCTAACATCTCATTATAATAAGTACACATGTAAACGGGTATTTATCGCGAATTTTACCTTTATTATATGCCCGACGTTCTGACATCTCCAAACCTCCTTCAAGAAAAAGCAAACAACTATCTAAGGCCCATCTCTTCTTCGTCCGTTTACCTTCAGTTCCGCCTCATCAGCGCAAGGGGTCGCCACGCTCGACTGGACGCCAGATGAGCTTTCACCACGCCGCGCTGGTGACCAGTCAGTCATGACGCCACACTAGGCGAGATGTTGAATAGGGAACCGTGAGGCGCTGGGACAAGGAGAAAGGTTACTGGTCGGTCGTCGTGATGATATTTTAAAGGTTTTGTGACGCATTGAAAAAGGGCTGTTGCATTAAAATCTTTGATAGATTTAGATTTTTTAATTACGATTAATTTTCCCATGCATATATAAAATAAAATAATAAGTACTTACAATTTATTCAAAAATAAGGAACAACGTTTACAGTTAACTAAACTAACAACAACTAACATAACTAATATGAACATAGAAATTTAAAATTAAATTTTCAAACCAAGGTACCCGCAACCCGAAACCGAAATAACCGTGCACCGTAACGGGTCATTTCCGAAAACTTTACCAGTAAGTTTTGGTTCACATCATCATCATCATCATCATCAGCCTATTAATGTTCCCACTGCTGGGACACAGGCCTCCTCTCTATGAGAGGGAATGGGCTATAATCCACCACGCCCAGTGCGGGTTGGTAGATGTCACATGTCTTCGAATTTTTGGTTCTAGGACATGCCGGTTTCCTCACGATGTTTTTCTTCACCGTTTTGAGAGCAGCGGTGATGAAATAAATTACACAAAGGCGCCTGCCTGGGTTCGAACCCACGACTTACTGTCCGTAAGTCGGGGCCGCCACCACTGGGTCACCGCTGCTCTCGGTTCACATAACTCAAGGAAAAGCTTAAAAAAGAAAACTAATTGTCTAAAAGTTCCGCCTTTGTACCACTCTTGTACGAGTATATGAAGTAAATAAAGTTCCTAGCAAGATTCTGTTTAAAACCGCTCATGAAAACTCAGGTTACGCGTATCTTTGAACATGATCAAATAATTTGCACCAGCATTTCCCAGCGTTACAAAGGAAAGCCATCTAGCTTTAACTCACCCGGTGTCACACATGGGTATCATATTATACGTATATGTTTCTTGGAACTTTCTCACCGTGCGACTGTGAAGTTGGTGTTATTGTTTACGTCGTGTGATCAGTTACATCTGTTAGTAGGTAGGTACTACACTATTACGATATGCATCTACATAAATCTAATACTAGACTGAATCGGTGTTCAAGTGGCCGCAAGCGCAAATGCTGAGCGGTTCTGGATTCGATTTCTGGGTCGGCCAAAAAGTGTTATTGGATTTTTTCATCAGGAACTAGTGTTGCCCAAATGCAAGACCAAGACGAGACCTTAGCCAGTCTTGGTCTTGGTCTTGCGTCAATACACCTGGTCTTGGTCTTGGTCTTGGTATTGCGCTCTCAGTCTTGGTCTTGGTCTTGGTCTTGCAGCAAGAGTCTCGCAAGTCTTGCGAGACTCTACTACTTAGACTAGACTACTTTCAAATACCTATTAGCCTATTGCTATATAATAAACACGTTAGTTTGCATCTTAGAACAACGTAACAGAGTAGGTAAGTACATGCTGAGCTTAAATTGACATAGGCATAGTGAACCACCAAATTAATCAAATTAACTTGAGAATCATTAAAAAAAATTACGCAATTTAGTGCCTAAGCGTAATTATTAACTCTATGTACTATGTATGTAGGTACCTTTAATGATTTTCTGTACGTGTACTGGCTATCCTAAACTCTTCACAAACAGCTAGCGGTTAAAATAATGATCACATATACTTTTCATCTTCGCTGAGGAGCTCGTGGCTAAATAATAACAGCCGCTCGGATCAATCGTTAGGTTAAGCCGTGCTTGCCTAGGTTGGTCTGTGGATGGGTGACCACCCATTACATACCGAGTTTCCTCCGTGCCTCGGAAAGCACGTTAAGCTGTTGGTCCCGGCTGTCATTTGTAGATCTTTGACAGTCGTTAGGTAGTCAGAGACCCAAAAAGCCTGACAACCAGTCTTACCAAGGGGTATCGTATTACCCGGTACTAACTGGGTTGTGGAGGTCAGATAGGCAGTCGCTCCATGTAAAATACTGGTATTCAGCTGCATCCGGTTAGACTGGAAGCCGACCCCAACATAGTTGGGAAAAAGGCTAGGCAGATGATGATATACTTTTCATCTTCATCTGGACTTGATACACTACAAATGTCACTTACGGGATATCTTCCGCGATTATTTATTATTTTGAGCTCCCGATATTTCGACGCTGTTGCAAGCGCGGTTATGAACCGTGAAAGCTTAAAACAGTGTTTGGACTTGATACTTCTAACTAATAAAATTTGTCGTCAGCTAGACTTAATTACCAGCACAAACATCTAAAACATGAATTACATTTTTGATACCTACATTAAAATGTATCAGACATATCATTTTTAGGGTTCCGTAGTCAACTAGGAACCCTTATAGTTTCAATGCGTAGATGTGTAAATGCGTGACGCAAGAGTCTTGCAGGCTTAGTCTTGTTCTTGCTCAAGTCTTGCAGTGTTCAGTCTTGGTCTTGGTCTTGCTACATTAAGTCGGTCTTGGTCTTGGTCTTGCAAAAATGCAAGAACAAGACCAAGACTGAATTTGGGCAACCCTATCAGGAACTAAACATAACTGGTTAAATGTGAGTGTACTTACTAGGTACACCCCTGTTCAAACCTTCGGGGATTACTAGCGTGATATTATGCATATTAAAAAATAAAAAATAAATAAAAATAAATAAATATTGCTGGACATTACACACAGCGCCATCTAGTGCCACACTAAGCAACGAGGCTTGTGTCGTGGACACCAGATAGTTGATATACTACATAGATAATTTTTGTTTGTAAATACATACTTATTATACATATAAACATCCATGACTCGGAAACAAATGTCCATGCTCATCACACAA
This sequence comes from Xestia xanthographa, assembly GCA_905147715.2. NCBI lineage: Eukaryota > Metazoa > Arthropoda > Insecta > Lepidoptera > Noctuidae > Xestia > Xestia xanthographa. The sequence continues at coordinate 32,882,182 of LR990644.1, forward strand.
ACATTTACTCCGACCGGGATTCGAACCCGGGACCCTAAGAACGTATGGCAGTCTCACTACCGCTGCGCCATTCGGGTCGTCATTATATTTAATTTATGTTCTATCGAATGGATACCTAATGGTTAATCACCTTCAGCTTTAGTTTCACTTATCAAAAGCAGCCTATAGCGTTCGCACTGCTGGGACACGGAATGCTGTCTGTGAGAGGGAGTGGGTGATAATCCAATAATCCATAACGCCGGCGAGCTGGTTTCGTCGCGATGTTCACGAGTATGGGTTGAACCTCACCTGGAAGCACCGAATCACACTTTTCCAAGTTCCTGTCTTTTATATGGCGTGCATAACTGTTTGCTAGAGAGAGAAACAGGAGCGGGAATGCTATCGCACTCGGCTATCGGCAGTATCGGTTCTATTTCTCGCTCGAGCAGAAAAAATGCGACAGAAAAGGACAGGAGCATTTAAAAGTACCATTCCATGCTGCTAGATGACGTTCAACCGACGTTTGACGTTTTTAGGGTTCCGTACCCAAAGGGTAAAAACGGAACCCTATTACTAAGACTTCGCTGTCTGTCCGTCTGTCCGTCTGTCTGTCACCAAGCTGTATCTCATGAACCGTGACAGCTAGACAGTTGAAATTTTCACAGATGATGTATTACTGTTGCCGCTATAACAACAAATACTAAAAACAGAATAAAATTAATATTTAAGGGGGGCTCCCATACAACAAACGTGATTTTTTTATAATAATTGGTACGGAACCCTTCGTGCGCGAGTCCGACTCGCACTTGGCCGGTTTTTTTTTTAACATCTCTAAATGTTAAAAAAAACAGAAAGTAACCCACAGTTTCGAACCCACGGCCACGATTAGTAAGTCGACGACCGTCGAGTGACCGTTATCGCTGGGCCACAACTGGCCTGGTGGCCTACCATGACGTCTTAAAGCAGGATTGTTGTAATTTTAATCCAGTGTGGGAAAGAGATGGCGCTAGACGTCGCGTCGTCTACAGCTCCGTCTCTTACCCACACTGGAACAAGATTAAAACGATCCTGCTTTAAGACGTCATGGTAGCCCACCTGTTTCTCTTATCACGCCTTATTGTGACCTGTGCAAATCATTTGTTAGGTACCACAGAGTTCACTGGAGGAACTCGTGGCCAAAATAATAACAGCCTTTGGGTCGAACTTTAGTTTAAGCCGTGCTTGCCTAGGTTGGTATGTGGATGGGTGACCACCTATAACATGCCGAGTTTCCTCCGAGCCTCGGAAAGCACGTTAAGCAGTTGGTCCTGGCTGTCATTCGTGTCATGTCATTACAGGTAGTGGCCCAAAAAGTCTGATAACCAGTCTTACCAAGGGGTAACGTATTACCAGAGCTATTGCACTCCGTGTGTAGGCATGAGATAATTACCTACCGCTTCGCGCATATTGAATATGCAAGCTCTCTAGGGCTGCCGCGCTCCAGCCGTGCGTAACTGCGTACGTATGCTGCGTTAATTTTTCGCGCTCTTTTGACCTGGGGTCGCGTACCTACCTACTCGTACTTCGTGTTTGTTAACTGACTGATGTATTGATCATTAATCATTACTAGTGACAACGACAAGCCGGATAAGCTGTTGCTGTTAATAAGTGTAGAAAAAAGTCTTTTTTGTATAAATTTCACTGCTCCTTCCATCAGAGTTTATTTTAAAATTACCTATTTGTTAGATTTCGCATTTATGCTGCTATTAAATTTAAGTAATCGTACTTTTAGAGAAGGCAAGATATATGTGAGACATTATAATAGAGTAAAACAATTGTAATTATAAAAGTTTTAATTAACATTTAAATAATAATACTTACATTAAAATACAAAAATATTGGTAGTTTTTTATTTTGAGTACTTGAGGCAACCCTACCGACTGACCATTAAGCAGTGAGACGCCGAATAAAATACGCTAACGCGTGGCGTCAAGGCACAATTTAGATCGAGCGGGCCCAGTTTAGGTATTTATAATGTCGGCTTTTTTCAAGATCAAAGGAGTGCAACTTCTGTACGCTAGTACTATTATCTATTCTGTGGTATTACCCAGTACTGGATTGTGGAGGTCAGATAGGCAGTCGCTCCATGTGAAATACTAGTATTCAGCTGCATCCGGTTAGACTGGAAGCCGACCCCAACATTATTGGTAAAAGGCTAGGCAGATGATGATACCAATTTCACTGACGGTCCACCACTTTTCAAGTTAAGGGTGAACTGGCAAACCGTAGGTGAACTCGGTGGTTCAAAATTACAAAACTTTTCTACAGTTCTTATCACAGTTCACCTCCTTAGGCTATCCGAATTGACGTCACCGCTAGGGTTACCATTTCCAAGTTTGAGAGACACCATACCTGATAAAAGCCGAACACTTGCAAAAAGCCCGGTCATTTTAATTAGAAATATGTATTTCTTTATTAGTTAGCAGTGTTATTTAAATTTAAATCCCCTAAGTTTAAAAAGACTTAACAAATGATAATACAAAGTCCCTTGTCCTCCTGTTTTCGGTCACGGCGGCCAATCTCAGCGGAGATGAGCCATCGGTGCGCGAAATAACATAGTGCACAAGTGTGTGCAGAGGCACAGGTGCACTCTCTCTGTTCTCTCACTCTCATAGTCCGATGGGACGGCAATCCGACACGACCGGAGAGATATCAGGCGCAGAACCAAACCGCGCTAAGCAAACAACAAATCTGGGATAAAGTTGGACGGATGGTAGCCCTAGTCACCGCTCATTATCTCTGTTTTTATATTGTAGTGCTGCACGATGCGCGAGAGTCTGCGTCGACTGGCCTCAGACGACGGAGAGGGCATGGAGAGATGCGGGCGCAACGCGGGGAGCCGCCGGGTGAGGGTCGAGCTCATGCTGGGGGAGCACATCACTGTGGATGTTGAAGTAAGGAATAATAGTGTTAAGTGTCCCTAGATATTCCATAGCGAACTAGAAGTTCGGTTATCACCTTTTTAGACTCAACAATTACAAAAAACTTGTATAAAGTCATCTCAAGATTTATCCTCTCATTCACAAACACTTATAGGCTCAAACGGACAGCGTTTATTTTTATACTTCTTTTCAAAGATTTTTAAAAAGCATTCGATAGAGTTGATCATAAAATATTACCGAACAAAATTTAACTCAAAAGCTTAGGCAACTTGCTCCGCTGATTTCAGTCTTGTAGTAACCGCAATCAAACTGTTGAGAGTAACGGGTAATTCTGACACATTCCTTAATTTTTTTATCTCAGTTGTCTCTAAGGGATCAATAATTTGCCCTTTATTGTTTTCAATTTTAAATAAATAGCTGTATGTATGAATCTCATCAGGTAGACTAAGAATTGAAGATTATTTTATGGGACTAAATATTTCGTATGTTGCGATTGAACGTCTAAATCATTATATGTGTATGATGTAAAATTGTACATAGGTATATTATATGGTCCTCAGTTGCGCGTGAGCACTTTATGTGTGTAAAATTAACACAAGGCTTGATGCTTTGAAGACTTGTTTTACGAATTGTGAGTCTGACGGCTATTTTACTACCTACTACTCGTAAAACGCAGATGGAGTTTATGTGTTTCGTACAATTTAACGTTTATTTACTGAATGGAGTGCTGCTGCAGATTGCTCTAAATTGAATGATGATACCAAACGGCCATCGTTTGTACTAAATGGCGTGATTGGTCTTTAAACGGTGTGCTCTTGTCTTGTGTACTGCGTTCTCTGGGTAACTTTATTTTGGAGAAGTGTACTGTTATGGGGAATGCGCCCAAACCCCAAACAATCATAAAGTGCAATAAATAAAGACAACAAAATCTTCAATGGTATGCTGGATTAAATCAGTCAATGTGAGTGTGTTTTATGTATCTACATACCTATGTAAAGGTATACTTCTGTGTATAACCTTCGGTGATTCAGGTGTGATGTGTTGTGTTATTCTTAGGAACGTTGTCTTAACGCTAACTTTGCTTCCAGTGAAGCAGGAAAGCAAAAACGGTATTTTAGTAAACTAGCAATTTTTCTAAGTAAACCAAAAACCATCCATTTTAATCCATCCTAAGATGAACCGTCTTCAATCCAAATCATTCAATTAAGGCCGACGTCCTTCTCCATCACCGCCACTGCCAGACACCGCTGACCTTGCACAAAATCTATTTAATTTACCAACCACGAGCCCATCAATCAAGAATTGAAATGAATGTACTAAATTCATTCAATTTAATTCATGATTGAGGGGCTGGTGGCAGCTGCAAATTTCAATCTCCAAGGTTAAGCAGTGCCAGCCGAGGTCAGTCCATGGATGGGTGACCAACATTACATACCGAGTTCCGTGCCTCGAAAAACAAACAGTTGGTTCCGGCTGTCATTTGTAGATTTTTGACAGTTATTACGAGTAGTCAGTATGTCCGACAACCTGACTTTCCAAGGGTATATAGGTACCGTATTACACAGCAACTGGGTTGTGGAGGTCAGACAGGTAGTCGCTCCATGTAAAATACTGGTATTCAGCTGCATCCGGTTAGATTGGAAGCCAAACACAGGTGGGGGGAAAACATGGCAGATGAAAAACATTCAATTGCACTTATAAATTCAAAGAAATAGTTCAGTGCTGTCTATTTAAATGTAAATAGGTACAATGACATAACACATTTGGCGGATTGTTTCAATGTTTAGTTTGTGAATGTGTCAGAGATGAATGGCTAGTATCTAGTATACCGACTTCTTTGTTTGTGTTGAATGGTATTTGAAGTAGGAACACCTGTGTTGGCTTCTTTCTTAGTATTTCATTGTTACTTGCGAGACTAGCTCGTGTGTTGATATTAATCGAACACGTGCCTCATGTATTATCATCAATTTAGCAGAAGGATCATTTGCGCCTGTAACTCAACCCTAAAATATCCAAGTGTCTTCTTGGTGGTAACTTAGGTAGTGCATCCCCGGAATGACTTTTTCGCAAGTGCGATCAGCCTAATAATATTTCCCACTAAGGGTACGCATACACAGGCTACCGCTCTGTTAGGAGTGGGCTGTAGGTAATACACAACGTGTACCCAGGGCGGCATGGTAAACGTTGTGTATTACCACATGTCTTCAATTTTCGTTAACTCCGCTACTCTATTATCAGACTGTGGTTAGAAAAACTTCAAACACTTCCTCGAAAACTGGCTCTTTTCGCAATACTATTAGGTTCAGTGCTGGATTTACACATTTGCCACCCCAAAGCTATAAACTTTTTGCCGCTCCTATTGACTTCTAAAATTAGATAGGTACACTATTCACTAGGTTCGATTCCGCCTCAGCTGCAATGACAAAGTTTCCCCACTTGCATTAAAATATACTGTCTCTACAATTTTACTGTCAAATGCTATTGTCCCTTTAGTTACTCGTATAATAATAAACCTCTACAGTTAACAATGTTACCTGCAAACGTGTTAAAGTTAACGAGAGGTTAATAAATAATGCAGTCCCGAGCACCACTGGGCAGGTTATTACTTGTTAACTGACATGCGTTCACTACAGTTACTTGTCCCTTTAAGAATGTATGAAGGACGTGTGCGGAATTAAAGTTGAGAATACGACAGTTTTTCGGACAGTTTAATTTATTTACAATGTTAATTAACAAGGTTCAGCAGATACGATAATTTAAATGGCGTAAATTATTTGAGTACCGAACTGTTCATTCACCGTTATCATACCTATCGTCATAATGCAATATAAAGCTCTGGTCAGCCAGGAGAATACTGCGCGGGACTCGCTCATGTCATTTCTGTCAACTGTTCTCGGAGGTCTGTCTGAAAAGAACTGTCAACGAGTGCTGACGGAAAACGTTGTGAAGAAACTATGGGACACTCATCAACAACCCTCACTGGGCCAGCGTGGTGGATAACGCACCACTCCTTCTCAATAAGAGGACGTTGGTGCCCCTGCTGGTACAGTTAGATAATTACAGGCCAAAGATTATATAGAACTTCAATATTAATGTGGGAATGTGTGCTCAGAGTAAAACAACTTGTTTTATCAACTAACTGAATTAATTTTTTTGGTAAAAGGTCTGGCATACGTCTTCGTCTTCTTATAGTTTTACTCCATCTTTTTAACATACTCTCTCTCTCTCTCACTCCAGATATATTCATCTATTTCGCTCACTCTTACATTCCGTTTCCCACATTAACCAACCATTTTACCCCCGATACCACCTGAATTCAACGCAGTCACTCATAAGAACCATCTCCTCGTTCCAGCGTAAAGCTCGTGGAGCCGACCTACTGGACCAGATCTGTGAATCACTGGACCTGCTGGAGAAAGACTACTTCGGGCTGCTGTACACGCAGCGAGGGGACCCTAGGGTCTGGGTCGACCTGAACAGAAGACTGTCCAAGACTTTTAGGAGTAAGTACTGGTGAACCTTTAACTTAAAGGTCTACTACAGTAGGTTGCTGCCCCGTTAGTCTCGTGGTTGCAAGTTCCCAAGACGAGCAATCATCATCTGCCTAGCCTTTTCTCAATTATGTTGAGATCGGCTTCCAGTATAACCGGATGCAGCTGAATATCAGTATTTTTTACTCAGTGAGCACTGAGTGATACGATTTCCCTTGGTAAGACTGGTTGTCAGATTTTCGGGCTACTGACTGCTTAACGACTGTCAAAGATCTTTCCGAAGAACAATTGACAATCGGGGCCAGTATGTAATGGGTGGTGGGTGTTGGTCACCTATGCACGGACCAACCTAGGCAATCGCGGCTTTACCTGAAGATCCACCCGAGCGGCTGTTATTATTAGTTCAGAGGTTAGAAGTTGACGGAGTGATACCCCGGTGTCTCGGAAAGCCGTTGGATCGAGAGATCATGCGAGGAACCAACGGTTCAGGTCGGGAGGTTTTGAGCACTATATGTAGTATATCCGCGTCGATGGATGGTCTCCACTGAGATTGGCCGCCATGACTGAAAACGGTCACGAGGAATTATTCAGTATTTCATTTTAGCACGACGACAATTTATTGCTAGACATATCTGTCAAAATGCTGATATTGTATAATCGCTTTAAATTTAAAAAATCTGTAATTAAGAAATTAACTTTTCCAGACGAGCCATGGGACGTGCGCCTGGCGGTGAAGTTCTACCCCCCGGAGCCGAGTGAGCTGAAGGATGAAGCGACGCGCTACCAGGTAGCCCTCGCCGTTAGGAGAGACCTCATGGAAGGTAAGACATAAGCTCTACATTCTCGCCACCAAGGAAAAACGATTGATATTTTAAATTGTTGCCATGATGCTGCCAACCAACTGTCCCACCTAGGGAGTGACTAAGATTATCGACGCGGAAAGTTGGTCAAATATGCTTCATGTCCATGTAATAAGGGCGAAAATGACGTCATTCGCCCCGTTTCGGTTCAACACCGCGTCTCAAGATCAAGGCATTTTAACATCGAAAAGTGTGAACATCCGAGTTCAATAATACGGAATATGTTATGAAAGGATATGAGATACAACAGCATTTTAAGAGCTGGAGTGTAAACACAAGCCAGTACTCTTCAATTTTCTGGAACCATCTTCTTTTATGTTCTAGGTCGCCTCACCTGCTCCCAGATAACGTACGCGCTCCTGTCCTCGTACGTGCTGCAGGCTGAGCTGGGCGACTTCGAAGTGTCGCACGACATCAACACCGCCCTGCATCAGCACAGAGCAGTTCCCGTCAACGCTATCACTGCAGATCTAGAGGCCAACATTGATGAATTGTATCGGAAACACAAGTGAGTGCTCGTCATTTACAGGATTGGAGGACGGGCACACTGGCAAAATGGTTGGTAAGGCATGCTATGAAGGAATAGGTGGAGTGACAGCATTATAGCTCTCAGTTGACATGAGCGCTTGAACGTAAGTGCTGTGGTTAACCTGTCGCTCCGGAATCCATAGTTGAAAGTACTCGGAAGTGAAAGCAGTATAGACACCAATGAGGCTAGACATTCTCTCTCCTCATCCATTTGCACCGGTCTATTATCCCCACGGCAGCTGACTGACAAAATCGCCCTATCTGCCGCCCAAGGAGGCAGAAATAAAGAAATAAACATTTATTTCAGACCAGGTCCGTTTTTAGGGTTCCGTAGTCAACTAGGAACCCTTATAGTTTCGCCATGTCTGTCCGTCCGTCCGTCCTCGCTTAATCTCTGTGACCGTTAGCACTAGAAAGCTGAAATTTGATACCAATATGTGTATCAATCACGCCGACAAAGTGGTAAAATAAAAATTGGAAAAATATGTTTTATTAGGGTAGCCGCCCTTATTTTTTTTTTTTTTTTCGGATGGGAAATCATCAAATAACTCCTCCCGCTCTGGGCGGAGCAGGAGGGAGTGTCAGACTTTTACTGACTAAAACCCATCCATGTTCCTTCATCGCCCTTTGTGTTCCGGGGCCACGGTATCTCTTTCGAACAGTCCCGCAACCCCGGCAGGCATCGGTCCTTACGGACCCCTTCCCTTTTGCTGACTCTCTTTGAGGCACGCGTGGAACACTCCTGCTTGTCGACACGGCCTGTCGTCATGAGACGGACGGACGGCGAGCTAGCCCATAGCCCACCGTCCACAGGCCCGCGCCTACGGTGGCCGGGGGCCACGTGGTGGTGGCCCCCGACGCCCGGGGCGTCTCCCGCGGCGGCCGGGACGTTGAGAGGTTCTCTTCCTCTCACGTTCCGCCACCTCCTTCTCTAGCATTACTGCTTCGCAGAAGGAGGTGACGGCGTCCCATTCCGTCTCGCTCCGGACCATGGCTTGCACCAGGGCCGGACGCGAGAGGTCGCCGCCGCCGATCGCCGCTTCGAGGACACGGCGGTGCTCCGCCCACGCGGGGCACACCTCCACCGTGTGCTCCACCGTGTTCTCCGGTCGATCCTCACAATGGAAGCACCCGGGCGTTTCCTCCCGCCCGATTCGGTGCAGGAACCTCCCGAACACACCGTGTCCGGTGAGAACCTGCGTCAGGCGGAAGGTGAGGACGCCGTGGCGTCTCTCAAGCCACTCCTCAAAGAGGGGACTTATCGCCACTATCGTGGCGTGCCCTGAGGGTAGCCCCCCTTATGTAAAGTGGGAAGTGATTTTTTTTTTAATTTCAACCCTAACGTGTGATATATTGTTGGAAAGGTATTTAAAAATGAATAAGGGTTTCCTAAAATCATTTTTTGATAATGTCAATAATTTCGGAAATAATCGCTCCAAAAGTAAAAAACAATGTGTCCCCGGGCCCCCTCTAACTTTTGAACCATAAGTTTAGAAAATATGAAAAAAATCTGAAAAGTAGAACTTTATAAGGACTTTCTAGGAAAATCATTTTGAACTTGATGGAAACAACAGTTTTTGTACAAAAAAGACAAACAAAAGTTGTACAAAATAATTTCTGGACTAAGTTTGTAGTATATTAATTCGTATATGCAAGCATTTTTACATAATGGATACCCACCTTTAAACTCATAAGTGGGAACACTTATTGTGACGGACGGGAAACTACGGAACCCTACACTGAGCGTGGCCCGACACGCTCTTGGCCGGTTTTTTGTTAGTAACAATGCAAAGACTAATTTTAGAAATGGCAAACAAAATTTAAATTTACGACATGAAGCCGCACCCACCTTTGCAGCATAGGGGACTAAAACACCCAGTATAGTGTTAGTACTGCCACGAACGCGAATGTGTAGGGAAGCGCATTGTTTACTAAAGATAGCGGCAAAGCCACAAGTCCGATCAATTGTTTGGTTGAAATACTTTTTCCGTTTCTAGAGGTCAGACTCCAGCAGAAGCCGAGCTGAACTACCTGGAGACTGCGAAGCGCCTGTCCTTGTACGGCGCAGAGTTACACGCCGCTACCGACAGCCAGGAGGTGCCCATCGCGCTGGGCGTGTGCCACAGCGGGGTCGCTGTGTATCGGGATGGGTGAGTACAACTATATGTTTACATGAAGACTACGCAGTTTATGATAAATTGTTGATCTAATCTTTTACTCTGGACGCTCTTAATGTGCACGTCTTTCTACATCGTTCTCACATATATGTATAATCTCAAAATTAATGATGTAACCAAGATTTGGAACAATATTTTGATTTTAAAAGAGTGTCCATGGATTTTCTTGCCCATTCTTCTCCATAGTGATGTACGCTAGGGAATGGGCAACTACAGTACTTTCACAAGTTATTATGCCTTGTGACTGGGACTGTAGCTTTGATTTTCTTTTTTGTATTTTTGACATTCAAAAGCGCCGTAATGGTCTAATTGAAATAAATGCTTTGAGTTTTAGTTTGTGAAAAGAAAACAAGTTCCAACTATTCCACACAAAGGCTTAACAGGCAATTACTATCGAAATTATCCTTTGATAATCTACTTCTATGAATATTTTAATGGTCATCAATTTGGTCTCTTCATATAGCTCTGAGTAGAGAACGCGAATCGGCAAACGTAAGGTGAAACGCTCTCAGGCTCTCGGTAGAGCGACGATCTTCACAGGGTGGCTGGTGGCAACTGGATGATCGTTGTCGAGAATCATGTTGAGTGGCGTGCGATTGAGGAGGCGTATGTCCAGCAGTGGACTGCTGTAGTCTGATGATGATATAGTACGAATATTACGTGTTCACATGAATTTACCGACCTCACAAGTTTATTAGAGATATCATCATCTGCCTAGGCTTTTCCCAACTCTGTTCGGGGTCGTCTTCCAGTCTAACCGGATGCAGCTGAATAGCAGTATTTTAAATGGAGCGACTGCCTATCAGACCTCCACAACTCAGTACTGGGTAATACGATACCCATTGGAAAGACTGGTTGTCAGACTTTTTGGGCCTCTGACTACCTAACGACTGTCAAAGATCTACAAATGACAGCCGGGACCAACAGCTTAACGTGCTTTTCGAGGTACGGAGGAAACTCGGTATCTAAGGGTGGTCCTACCTATCCACAGACCAACCTAGGCAAGCATGGCTTAACCTAAAGATCGACCCGAGCGGCTGTTATTATGTAACCACGAGCTCCTCAAGTTTAGCGACATGTGACGGTAAAGGATCAATAACTGCTTAAGTTAAAATCCTAAAATAAAATCCTCATCTCCAGGTTACTGATGAACCGCTTCCCCTGGGCGAAGATCACAAAGATCTGCTACAACAAGAGACAGTTCACGCTGAGGCTGAGGGCGAGTGAGTTCGACGAATACGAGACGATACTGAGCTTCAAGCTGGCGGCCACCAGCGCCTGCAAGAAGCTGTGGAGGTGCAGTGTGGAGCATCACATGTTCTTCAGGTAAAATTATGGGATAATCAGCCTGTAACTACAGGGTGTAAGGGGGGACAGCTCTCCATAGACTGATAGGGTGAATTCAGTATATCATACGAAGATTTTTTTTTTTTTAATCTTTATTTATTTAGAGGCTTTTACCTTACAAAGGTACGTCAGCCTCATCATATCCTAATCTAACTAATTATTACACGTAACTATAATATTATTAATACAAAAGTTGTTGCGTAAGCGAGGGAGATAACGATGCAGCAACCATTTCATAAATCATCTTCGCTTCTCCCGAATTAGGTGTAGATAATATTCTAATGAAAGCCCCAACATCATACGTAATAACATTTAACTCCCGCATCACTATCTCCCTCTCTCTCCTGTTCTTTTCACATTCCACCAGCAAATGTTGGACATCTTCGACTTTATTACGCACTTGGCAATTAGGGGAATCGACTTTTTTCATTAGGTATCCAAATTTCCTGGATGGAAAATGACCAGAACGCAATCTATGTGCCATAACAACATGCGACCTCTTTGTATGACTTTCAGCAAACCAAGGGATTCGAGGAGGCTCACTTTGCATAGTGTTATACCATATGCCTTTTTCTTTCATACGAAGATGATCGTTCCAAGAAATTATTTCAGGAACGTTATCTAAATAATAGCGTATTATTAATACAGATAAAATCGTCGCGTGAAATCAGCCGTTCACATCCTGCCTAGCTACAGAGTTCATCGAACTCGTCGTCGCGCTTGTCGTTACGCTACCTGTGTTTTGCCACGGTAACGATACATTGCGTAAAAGAAAATTAAACAAATCAAATTTATTGGACTCCCATAAAGAAATAGTACATTTTGATACAAGTGGAGAAAGTTTGTTATTGCATTCGAGGCGGAATTATAACACACGAGCCGTAGGCGAGGGTGTTTTTGAGCCGAGAATTGCAATAACAAACATCCACGTGTATCAAACGACGTTTTTCAATACACTTTTGAAGAAATAAAATATAATAACGTAAAATATTTTTGTCACGAAGAAACTATGTTTTTCTTTCTTTTTTTTTTCGCGCTTTGATTTCGCCAGGTTGAAGGAGAGGCAACGGTATGAAGCCGCTAAACAGCCTAATATAAAAAATAGTTTTATTTTATATTTTTTAATTCAGAACGCAAATAAATGTTCATTTGTGTATAAAAGTAACTATTAGTTTTTAATAATCATGTTTATCTATGATATTCTATTTATAAACACAATTTGAATATTCAAAAAATATTTAAGCCGTCAAGACGCGTGGTACTTTGTCGAAATAAAAAAAAAATTCACCTCAGACTATAGGCATTGAACCACTTTGGACTAAGTACAGCTATACTTATCTGTGGCAATTTTTATTGGAAATAATCGCACGCGTGTGAAATACATTGCATGTTGTACCTAATCGTAGTGCGTTATGGACCAGTTTTCGAGGAAGTGTATTGAAAAAAAATAAAAACTATGTAGGTTGGTACCGCGTGTCCAACCTATCCTGGCCGTTATAGCGGATATGTTGGACACGCGGTACATCCAACACTGGGTCAGGACCCATGTGATAAAATAATGGTTTTTTCAATACACTTCCTCGAAAACTGGTCCATAACGCACTACGATTAGGTACAACATGCAATGTATTTCACACACGTGCGTTTTTTTCCATTTTCCCGCACGTGTGCGGGAATGAAAATTACCACAGATAACTATACCTATTCTTAGTCCAAATTGGTTCAATGCCTATAGTCTGAGGTGAATGCTTTTTTTAAATTTCGGCAAAGCACTACGCGTCTTTACAGCATAAATATTTTTTGAATGTTCAAATTGTGTTTATAAATAGAATATCATAGATAAACATGATTATTAAACACTAATAGTTACTTTTATACACAAATTAACATTTATTTGTGTTCTGAATTCAAAAATCAACGGCTTCATACCTTTGCCTCTCCTTCAACCTGGCGAAAGCAAAACGCGAAAAAAAAAAGAAAATTAAAATCATAGTTTCATAATAAATGTGACAAAACTAATTTTTCGTTATTTTATTTTATTTCTTCAAAAGTGTATTGAAAAATGTCGTTTGATACACGTGGACATTTGTTATTGCAGTTCTCGGCTCAAAAACATACAACAGTTATAATTCCACCTCGAATGCAATAATAAACTTTCTCCACTTGTATCAAGTGTACTATTCTATGCATGTCTTGTATTCTTTCATTTTAGTTACTAACACTAGTTGTTTAAGTTTTTCTTACTGTACTAACATTCTATGGATTCTGATGGAATTTGATTTGTTTTATTTTCTTTTACGCAATGTATCGTTACCGTGGCAAAACACAGGTAGCGAACGACAAGCGCGACGACGAGTTTGATGAATTCTGTAGCTAGGCAGGATGTGAACAGCTGATTTCACGCGACGACGATTTTAGCTGTATTAATAATACGCTATTATTTATATAAATGAAGTGTTGCGTACAGATAATGTAATTTTACATTGAAATAAAGGAATAAAATCTGAAAAACGTGAAGATAAAAATTCCGGTGGAATATGATTTAGAATAAGGAGCTGAATGCACCCTGTCAGTTTGTGGAGAACTGACCCTTACATTCCTTTTTAGTGTTTTAGTTCGGTTCAAACTTAATGGCGGCTCGGAAGTTAGCTGCGAGTGACGGTCTGCCCAGGAATAACGCTTTAAACTTTTTGGCTATTCGGAACATCTAAAGTAAAGCTGCGCAGACAACAATTTTAGGCATCAACGGGGCGCAGATGACGCATCGTTTTGTCTGCATAATGCGCAGACCGTCACTTGCAGCTAACTTCCGAGCCGCTATTAAGTTTGAACCGAGCTATACTGCCATTTGGTTAATATTCACGCTATCTTATCATATTTTTCTTGTTCTAAGGTCTAAATTCGTTTTAGTTTTAATTCTGTAGTGAGCCTGATTCTGTGTCCAAAACCTCTGGACTATTTATTATACTTATCCGAAAGCGGTTCTCCTGCAGGGAAATAGACCATTTAAGAAGCTGTTTAATTCACCAATCTTTCAGAACTTAACTTTTATCTCGATATTAGTTAGACCCTGTCAACAATGAAAAACAAAAAAAAAAAAAAAAACAATATTAACAAATAGCATTATGTCTGTGATCTCCGAAGTTTAAGGCATAGGTGTTAATAGTACACACACATTTTGCCAGTTATGTTTAAGTTCCATGTAAAAGGGGCGAGCCTATTGTCATCAACCGAGCACAAAACCAGTTTCCGTGGCTGCTACTGAGAATAGTGTTGCCCAAAATCGGTCTTGGTCTTGCAGTCTTGGTCTTGGTCTTGCAAAAATGCAAGAACAAGACCAAGACTGCAAGACCAAGACCGACTTATTGTAACAAGACCAAGACCAAGACTGAACCCTGCAAGACTTGAGCAAGAACAAGACTAAGTCTGCAAGACTCTTGTGTCTCGCAGTCAAACTGAGATTTTGGCGATATAGTAGGTACCTATTTGGTTTCAATCCCGATTTTGATAGACGTTCGCCGGTATCAAAACCGTATCGTCATAACACTAAAAAGTATTGTATTAATTATTATATATTTCGTAGGTAGCGTGTTACTTACAATTAATATGTTCCCATGTGATAACAATGAACCTAGCATAACTTTCTAGCAAAGTTCATTTCATACCTTGTATGTATATCTACCTATAGTATTATAATGCTTGTATAAGTCTAATGTGCAGATCTAACGTTAGTAGATTGGTAATCATTATGTAGGTACTTTATGTTTCAAAGTTTATATTACTCTACAATTCAGCAAAATTTAAAACTAACAGCGAGTCGAGTAGGTGTAGTACTAGTAGCAGTTTTTAAGCCAGCCAATGTTATGGTACAGACACGAGAGCACATCAAGCTACTACAATCTGCCAAATTTATTTAACAGATTTTCAACTTTATCGCTAAAGCATTAAGGTTCATGGTTGATTGGGAAACTTTACGTTCCGCAAAGTTTGAAATTATAAACATCAATTATTTTATTTCATAAATCAGCAGATTTTTTTTAAAGTGCGATAGATAAATAAATGGTGCTAAAAAATTCCTACAAACAATTTTCGTACGTCACAAGCCACAATAGATATCCAAAAAATGATACCTATGTCTGATACATTTTAGTGTAGGTATCAAAAATTTAATTCATGTTTTAGATGTTTGTGCTGGTAATTAAAAGTCTATTTTATTAGTTAGAAGTATCAAGTCCAGATGAAGATGAAAAGTATGTGATAATTATTTTAACCGCTAGCTGTTTGTCAAGAGTTTAGGATAGTCAGTACACGTACAGAAAATCTTCAAAGGTACCTACATAGAGTTAGTAATTACGCTTAGGTACACACTGCAAACTAGTTCGGTTTGCAGGGCACACTAACAAAGTTATTGGTGTGCGTAAAGTCAACGGCTGTCTGGCTTCGCCTATTTATTAGTGTTTGCGCTTTACAATAACCCGTTGTCCACCCACACACTTGCAATTTCTTGTCACTTGATGTTGCATGGAATATGAAGCATACATTTAGCCAACTTAACAATCTTCTCCGTGGCGCAATGGTCGAGCGTGCCGTAAACAGTATCTTACGCCGCCAGCGCCTAGCGCCGTAAGTTCAAATCCGACTGCCAACACATCGGTGTTTTTGTATGTTTTCTTGAATCGTTTTACATTTGTTTGTTCAATTCATTGCTTAAATATTGGCAAGTCTTCTTTATATTTGAGTTAGAAGGTATTTGAGGTCTACCCTCTAAAAATTACAAATTATGTGTAAGTTAGTAGTTTAAGTTCATCGTCATAATGTTATTGACTATCGGGCTTACGTTACGTTTTTAGACATTATACCCTGCGTGTTTTGAGCAGTGCTTTTATTTGTTAATCATTATGAATCACTTAACTACACTTTTAAGAGCTGAGATTATTATTTTGCGTGAGCAAAACGTTTCAATTAGTGAAATTGCGAGGCGTTTAAAGATATCGGTAAGTAACAAAATGTTATTAATATGTTTAGAAGATTAATAATAATGTTTATATAATCCGCATGTTATTGATTGTTGTTTTTTGTAACAATATTTTATTATTGTTCACAGAGAAGGACTGTGCAATTGTGGGTCCATCGATATGCAGATTCGGGAAGCATTGATCCTTGCCGACCGGGACCGAAGGCTAATCCATAGCATACACAGATGGCAATGCGCGGCACCGTGATATAGTTGCAACACATATCGCTGAGCCCTTCTTCACTACTCGTTTAACGGCGACTAAACATGACGTGAAATTACAAACTGTACGGAACCAATTGCGTGCAGCTGGTGTGAAATGTCGTAGGCCAGCCAAGAAAATATTACTGACCGGGTACGCTTCGCAAGAGAATATTTGGATTTCGATTGGTGCAATAATGTTGTTATATTTAGCGATGAAAAATGTTTTAAGTCGGACAGAGACGGTCGCAAAATATTGTGGCAAAAAGATGGTGAACGCTATATTAAAAAAATATTCTTCCATGCAGGTCTAGTGGCTGCTTTACTTTGGGATTTTGGGGATGAATGTCATCAATGAGTCCTGGTGAATTAGTGCAGGTAGGGGGTCGCAATACCAGTGAAGGTTACTTGAACGTTTTAAATAACCTGATGCTACCAAGTGTGCGCGTTGCATACCGATAGTAAAGGCGCACCAATCGGCTATTAATAAAAATATCAAGGGGTAATTTGTTTTATGTGAGTGATGTTATTGTTAGTGAGATAACAATTTAGGATACCTGTATCTGTATCTTTCTTACTAACATGTTTATTCATATCACTATAATTAAATTACTCTCTTGAATATGAAAAATAACGTTATTTCCTGTCCGACTTAGAATATTTGTCATGCACAAAACTTTATAATTTGTAATTATAATTATTATAAAAACCTAGGCAATAAATATTGTTGATTTCTTATTACAAATTGTTTAATTTTCACTTCCATATTTTTTTCTTATTATCAGTTAAAATAGAAAAATAAAAATTCAACAAAATGACAACAAAAGTTTTTAAAAATGCAAAAAGTCAATGACGGTGGCGGGATTCGATCCTACGACATTTGTTTTACCAGCCCATTGCTTATACACCTATGCCACAAGACCAGTTAGCAACAACGTGAAATTTATTCTTAATATTCTTTGCCTACAAAATAGTCCTAACCGTTTTCAATCACGGCGGCCAATCTTAGCGAAGATTAGCTACACACACGCGTGTTTGCTGACTTATTGTGAGACGTGAGGCGAAGTAATACACCAGTTGACTTTACGCACACCAGCATTATATTGGTGTGCTCTGCAAACCTAACTAATTTGCTGTGTGTACTAAATGGCGTCATTTTTTTTAATTATTGGCAAGTTAATTTTATTAATTTGGTGGTTCACTATGCCTATGTCAATTAAAGCTCAACATGTACCTACTCTGTTACGTTGTTATTATATAGCAATAGGCTAATAGGTATATGAAAGAAGTCTAGTCTAAGTAGTAGAGTCTCGCAACTTGCGAGACTCTTGCTGCAAGACCAAGACCAAGACTGAGAGCGCAATACCAAGACCAAGACTAGGTGTATTGACGTAAGACCAAGACCAACATTGGCTAAGGTCTCGTGATCTCGTCTTGGTCTTGCATTTGGGCAACACTAACTGAGAAGTTCATGGTGGCGAAAAATCCAATAACACTCGGTCTAACCTGGGAATTCAACCCAGGACGTAATGTTCAGTAGTCGCGCTTGCGACCACTAGACCAATGACACGATAAATTTTGATGTCTTTGTTTCCAGACGTGAAGCCCCAGTGGCAGTACAGCGCATCCCGGGCTTCGCGCGCCTGGGCTCGCGCCGCCTGTCGTGTCGCCGCACGCTGCGCCAGCTGCGCGCTGACGCCGAGCACACCCCCACCGCCGCCTGACCCCCCACAGGGCGGAGCGCCCCCCTGGGAGGGCTCACCTGGGGACGACTAGGTACTGATAAAGTGACAAATAACTTATTGTAGCGCCATCTATGAAGCGATATGACACCTACACAAAGCGTCAAGAAGCGCCATTTCTGAGTCAACGTGAGAACTACTCACACGTGACAACGATGGCGTCATTAGATTCTAAATCGCACAAGTACCTAAAGTTTTGACAAAACTAAGGGGGTTAACCAATGTTGAAAATGACGGTATGAAGACAAGGTAGATTCCTTCTCAGAAGACACTTTAAATGGTCTTCTCCAGATTCTCCTACAAAATTGGATAAAGATTACAAACGTTCCGTAATGGCTGCTGTGTGTGAATAATCGGTATTGAATCACAATCAGCTTCATAAGTTCCTACTCAGGCCTCCTCTCTATGGGCCGGAGTGGGCCGTACTCCACCACGCGAGCCCAGTGTGGGGGAAGATGACGCTCCCGTTTTGAGAGCAGTGATGATGAAATAAATGACGTAAAGTAAAGCACCTACCAAACATTGCGATATTGGAAATCTCGTTTCGGAACTCAAATAGAGTTGAGCAGGACACCTACTCACCTAGCAAGGCGCGGTGATGGCAGGTGGAGTAAAGCTGTGGCCGAGTGGCGTCCAAGGAATGGAAAGAGAAGTGTTGGTCGTCCGGCGGCGAGATGAGCAGACGATATTGTTGCCATCGTGGGTTGAACCGGGATGAGGCTGGTCAGGAGAGTATTAGAGGTTGGCATAAACACAGAGAGGACTATCCCCAGGTGATGGAAGCACCTGCGTGTGTTCGGAAGCCACGCAAGTGCTGGTCTTTAGTGCTGGTTCTTGGAAATGCACGTGAGATCTTATAAGAAAACAAGTTTGTAAATGCATGTCTGTGAACTGATTTAATAACATAAATAAGTGCCATTATTATCGCAGTAAATTAACTGTAAATAATAATTATTAGTAATTTAATTATAGTTATAAGTAATGGCTGAAGTCTAGATTATGTTATTGTAATAAATTATAATATTATGTAATGTAAGTATGTATGTATTATGTGAATGTAGTTATGATGTTTACTTTGTTACTAAAGAATATAGGTACCTAATCTGAAATCCTCCACCCTGGTACCTTTATTCTTTACTTATTTCTATTTTTTTTTCCTTTGAAACACAAAGGAAAGAAAAAACCCGGCCGCACGAAGGGTTCCGTACGTTTATATATATATATATTTTTTTAAATTAATAAATAAATATTGCTGGACATTACACACAGCGCCACCTAGTGCCACACTAAGCAACGAGGCTTGTGTCGTGGACACCAGATAGTTGATATACTACATAGATACTTTTTTTTTGTAAATACATACTTATTATACCTACATATAAACATCCATGACTCGGAAACAAATGGCCATGCTCATCACACAAACATTTATAACAACATTAAACAAAACGGCAAAAAAATCACGTTTGTTGTATGGGACTTTCTTAAATATTTATTTTAATTAAATTATATATTTTAAAAGTGAATATACAACTAAATATTCTGTGAATATTTCAATCGTCTACGTTTTGCCTTTATTAATATCAAGCAAAAAACAGTAATAAAATCACGATTGTTATGTGCGAGTCCCCCTTAAATATTTATTTTAATTTAATTATATATTTTTAAAGTGAATAATTATACAACTATATATTCTTTGAATATTTCATACCTGTTACCGTTATTAATATCGATCAAAAAGCTGCAAAAAAAATCACGTTTGTTGTGTGGGAACCCCTATAGATATTTATTATTCTGTTTTTATTATTTGTTGTTATAGCGGCAACAGAAATACATCATCTGTGAAAATGTCTGTCTAGCTATTACGGTTCCTTAGATACAGCCTGGTGACAGACAGACGGACAGTGGAGTCTTAGTAATAGTTACTGGCAATTTTATATGTTTAATACTCGAAGGGTTTGGCGCTGATAGTCGAAATACAGGCTCTGCCAAGTTCGGCTACAGATGACTACACCACATAAACTGACCTAAATTAGCCTGTTAAACATTTTGTAACCTATGTCTAAGATTTCTTTAAATATTTATTATTATTATTCACAATCAAAACTGTTTGAGGCGGGTTTGAGAACCAAATGCCGCGTGACACAAAACACAAAAAGTTTGCAAGCGACTGGCGCTTGGCTAGGCCGGACTATAGGCCCTGAGATCCGCAACTCCTAATAAGATTTGGTTTACGAACAAAATAGTTTAGTTTAGAATGTAGCAATAGTTAGAATCGTTTAAATACCCAATGACTGTTATTAAAACCTATACATAAGTACTACTAGTTAGTTATAAGGTAAACTGTATATTTTAGTACCTATAAACTGGAAAATTATGTGACAAAACTAAATAAAAAAATATATTTATAATAAACACAATTTTGTTATTTCGTTTCATCTACAATATAATTATGTCTTGTACATACAGGGTGTAAAAGACCTCATCACGAAGCCGTCAACCAAGCATTATGTACATCAAACTAAGTAACTTTACGTTAAAATTATTGCTGGGAAATGACTTTTTTTTGGGGGTGAAAAATCATGTTTTGTGGTATGTATGAATAATTGTTTGGCACGCTCTGTGGCCTGAACGGCTCGCTGGATTTTAGCTTGAGAGGTGTCGTTGGATTCGTATTTACTGTGAGAGTAACACTGGGTATATCAAAATAAAAAAATAAAACAAAATGGCGGATTTTTGGCGCCAAATTCAAATGTTTGGCACACTCTGCAGCCTGAACGGCTCGATGGATTTTAGCTTGAGAGGTGTCGTTAGATTTGTATTTACTGTGAGAGTGACACTGGGTATATCAAAATAAAAAAAAAGCAGTGGCGGATTTCTGGCGCCAAATTCAAATGTTTGGCATGCTCTGCAGTCTGAACGGCTTTGATAAAGGGCTCATCATGAGGATTTTAAAATGGTATATACTGATAAAACATTAAAAAACCCGACTGCGTAAAAAATAATTAATAATTTAAAATAAAAACTGAAAGAAGTAAAACAAGTTCAGGAGACAGGACATATTGACTGCAACAGTCGGGACCCATATTGGATGTAAGTAATGATTTTAGTCTAGATTATATATATTTTTTTTGTTTTTCAATACACTTCCTCGAAAACTGGTCCATAACGCACTACGATTAGGTACAACATGCAATGTGTTTCACTCGGGTGCGTTTTTTTCCATTTTCCCGCACGTGTGCGGGAATCAAAATTGCCACAGACAACTATACCTATACTTAGTCCAAATTGGTTCAATGCCTATAGTCTGAGGTGAATGTTTTTTTTTTTAATTTCTGCAAAGTACTACGCGCCTTTACGGCATAAATATTTTTTTAATATTAAAATTGTGTTTATAAATAGTATATCATAGATAAACATGATTATTAAAAACTAATAGTTATTTTATACACAAACTAGTATTTGCGTGGGTGCGCGAGCTGCGCGCAGCTCGCGTGTTGTCGTGTTCTTGAGAAGTATTCCTTACCATCATAAAATTTGAGAATCCATAGAAATCCTTAAATAATTGGAAAATCCGTTACAACTACCCCTAAATCACTATGAAAACCCTTAAGAACCCCTAAAAGATTATAAAATTAATTTTAAAAAAACCTAATAATATAAAAGTAAAAAACCTTACTTAAAAACTCAGACCCATTAAAAAAACACTACCCTAAAGTTTGCTTGTCGTCACCCTGAGTTACGCTTCACCCACTCAACCTTCGTTACGCTGCGGAGGTCGCCGGCTCGCTTCGCTCACCTACCACCACCGGACAGGTTTCGACGCCTACTATAATATTTGTTCAAGCACCCAATGGCTATCTCTGACCGTTACGAAGTTATAGCCCTGTTATTTTTAGGGGAGGTTGGGGAGGGGAGGAAATGGTATACAAATTTTTAATTTCAACGCCCTCAATAGGTTTAGGTAAGAATCAAAAGA
Organism: Xestia xanthographa; assembly: GCA_905147715.2. Taxonomy (NCBI): domain Eukaryota; kingdom Metazoa; phylum Arthropoda; class Insecta; order Lepidoptera; family Noctuidae; genus Xestia; species Xestia xanthographa. The sequence goes on from LR990644.1 coordinate 32,904,421, forward strand.
TTTTTCAGTAGTAAAAAAGGGGTGAAGGGGGGGGGTGGGGAGAGTGGGGATTTTTGAAAAATAATTTCGACTAACGCGTTGCCCCTTTATATGAATCTGAAAAAAAAAAATGTTCCAAGTCTCTCAATTTCTGAGATCCGCCTAAAGGGGGTGAAAAGGGGGGCAAGGGGGGCAACTTTGAAAACTGGTTATTTCTTTCTTTCTCTATACGAATCCGTAAAAAGAAAAAAATACGGGTCTCTTAGTTTCCGAGATACGATAGGGAGGGGGCGGAAGGGGGGCGAAAAGGGGAGGTTTGGCACTTTTCCCATATATGTCAATGAGTCAGTCAGTCAGTGAGTGGTAATCGAGCTTTATATAATAGTTTTATACACAAATTAACATTTATTTGTGTTCTGAATTCAAAATATAAAATAAATCTATTTTTATTTTAGGCTGTTTAACGGCTTCATACCGTTGCCTCTCCTTTAACCTGGCGAAAGCAGAGCGCGAAAAAAAAAAGAAAATTAAAATCATAGTTTCTTAGTTCATGACAAAAATATTTTTCGTTATATTTTATTTTATTTCTTCAAAAGTGTATTGAAAAACGTCGTTTGATACACGTGGACATTTGTTATTGCCGTTCTCGGCTCAAAAACACCCACCCTCGCCTACGGCTCGAGAGTTATTTCCGCCTCGAATGCGATAACAAACTTTCTCCATTTGTATCAAAATGTACTATTGTCATTAATAATCATTATTATACTATGATTTAATTTGCTTTCGCCCCGCGCTTTGAATGCATATTGAAGGCGAAACAAAGGTATGAAGCCGCAAAACAGACGAATATTAAAAATAGCAAATAAAAAAATATAAAATTTGAACACAAATTAATGTGAATTTGGTGAAAGAAAATAATTTTATAAAATTATAACGTTAAATGTAAATTATAATTTTAATTTAAAAGTTCGTAAAATAACATAGCCTTAAAACATGCGCCGCTTTATTTTGATAAAAAATACATTATTCATTGTAATCTGTGGAATAAAAACACTAGTAGATATAAATTAAAACAATACACGATTGTGAAATAAATTGAATTTTACATTACATATAATTTAACATTTACGAGACAATCTAGACTTGAAACAAAATAAACAATGGAAAGCCAAGTAAGAGAAGCGCATCAAATTAGCGGGGCCACACCCAATATGTGTAGTTGGTATTGGTAAATTATGTTTTGGGTTACATTTTTCTACAGTTAATAATCTTAATTGCGATTTTCTAAGATTGTTTTGATTAATCATAGGTATCTTGATGTTCACAACTCCTACACACGTAACTGTGTAACTCTTTTTACAAAACTCTTGTTTATCCGATAAAATCGTTAAGTTTAAAACTGTGACACTGTCAGGTTCACAAAAATAATGCTGTCGTAGAAAGAATAGCTATTGCATCCAAACACAAGGAGGATGCCGTATACCGTTGTGCAGTTCTACTGGCGGGTGGGGTATCCTGCATGATCCTGGTGATGCCAGCGAATCTAGTCAAGGTAATCATACTTTTGACAAGTGATAGGATTTCAACTTAATCAAAATTGATCAAATTCAACTTAATCTGTCAAGGAGCTATGATGCCACAGACAGACATACAGAATCAGATAAACACTTCAAACTACACCCTTCTTTTTTGGTCGGGGTTTAATAAAAGCATGGGCAACGATCCCACTTCACACGTCAAATTCGCCCAAAAAGGGGGTGAATACCCAACATGCCCCCAATTTTAATAATATAGCATCTCAAATGATCCATATCGTCATTTCAACTAACAACAATACTTTATAGATCACCGTGCATCAGATCATCAACACACTCATCATCTAGTAGTACGCATGCATCCCTCGTATCAAGGAAATTCGTCATCGTCTGTTGATGCATCAGATATATGTTGAGTAATTTTAAAACCATACAACTTTACTGTGTTATGCATGTCAAGTATAGTATTAATCATGTATCTCGATCACCGTTTAAAAAAGAATGCAAAGATTACCTACATCGGCCACGAGTAAGATCGCTAAGTTTTTGTAGACGAAGTAGCATTTAAATTGTTTTTTTTTATCACTGAAGGTATCTTAAAGACAGTCTTCCATGCAAATCCGGCTCGAAGGACCACACGATGCTAAATAAATGCAATGTCATTACTAAATAAAATAATTTCAAGATGTACACGTATAGTAGTATAATTATGAGTAGCCAAAAGTTTATCCGAAAGTACAACTCATGAGGAAATTGCTCGTACAGTAGGACTTATTTTCAAATATTCAGCTATTGCCTGTGCCTGCACGAGGGAAGGACGTCGCATTCCAGGGAATGAAAGTCAGTAGCAATAAATAATAAGTTGCAATCAAAAGTGTCACTTTGCTTCCGCCACTCAGTTAAGTCTACGCGAAAACCTTGTTTTTAATGTTACCATAAAGTCAGTACCTAGCTAAAAACCCAGATCACACTTTACTTTAGCTAGTTATGCAGTCACATTAATGTCTAAACTACGTCACTAGATAAACCAGTTCCGTGGTCTACCACGAAATAATACAGTCATTGCCAAGGGCGTGTTCTGAATGTAAATGACCGGGTTTTCTTAATATTAATTCTCAGTTCTTAGAAAAGTATACTTATTTTTTTAAGAATCCCATGACCAAATCACAGACCATCATCATCTGCCTTATTTTTCCCAACTAATTTGGTGTCGGCTTCCAGTTTTACCGGATACAGTTGAATACCAGTATTTTACATGGAGCGACTGCCTATCTGACCTCCACAACCCAGTTAGTACCGGGTAATACGATACCCCTTGGTAAGACTGGTTGTCAGACTTTTTGGACTTCTGACTATCTAGCGACTGTCAAAGATCTACAAATGATAGCCGGGACCAACAGCTTAACGTGCTTTCCGAGGCACGGAGGAAACTTGGTATGTAATGGGTGGTCACCCATCCACAGACCAACCTAGGCAAGCATGGCTTAACCTAACGATCGACCCGAGCGGCTGTTAATAATTAGCAACGAGCTCCTCCACCAAATCACAGGCCATATAAACCCTTAATGCAAAATTTGGATTCAGAGCTTCAATATTAAGTTGATTTTTCCTCATGCAGAATTAAAGTTCAATAGTCAATGTTTATTTTCAAAAGTTTTTTTTTTGTGTGCAATCACCATAGTATCGGTATATCGGTGATAACACCAGATATCCTACGCAAGAACTTTTTACAAACGTTATACCTTAAAACCGAAGCAAATTTTGGGAAAGAGCTCCACCACCTCATGACTTCTTGAAGCCTCAAGAACACTGGCTTCCCCGTCGTGATCTACAGTGGTTTATTGGGAAAGCAGTGAAACCATTACGTATGTACCAAGCAGCAAAAATATCGCTCAAAATGGGGTATTATCATTTTTTGCAACACCTGGTGCTCCTGATTAAACTATACCTCATGCCTCATTAGCTGGCCTATCCATTCGTCTGCACCTTTGAAAATGTGAACAAAGGAAACAAATTATGCAGGAATAGATTACTTAGTTTTAACTCAGACTATCCAGGCTTGAGTATACTGCACCACCATTTGGGGTGGTGCAGTATGCAGCACTACCCCCTGAAGTATATGCATATGGAGAAGATGTAATAGTTGGCATGCATCATGCAAGCTAACCAAATCTATATTGCCTCTAAGCCTCGGACTGATTACTAAGAGAGAAGACTAATTATACGTTTACTGCGGTTATTTTTAACCTATGACAATACAAATATTAGCAAACAACTATAATAATCGTTTTACCGGTTTCGCAAGTGGATATAAGTAGGTTATCTTGCACGACAATGCCCTGCGGCTTTTCCCGCATACGTAGGTATCAGTAATTAATATCGATTAAGTACTTATTAACAACTAAACTACGCATCACGTATGTCATCTTTTACTTAGTCATTTATAGTATTTTAATTAAGGATTCACAAAGTAATTTATGCAATACCATGTGATTTATCGAAACTATGTTCGCACAAAATGTCCCTTACAGTGTATGAATTGACTCAAAGTGACTAAACAAGCTTTGCAATCATAATATAACTGTCTCGGATTTATTATCTGTTCTAGCTTTTTTTAGCAGCAACCTCAAAACAGATCACCACCAGGTGGGCCATTCGAAAAGCGGAAACTTCCCCATAACGTATTCTATTCTGATCAATATCTATAAACCTGCCAAATTGGTGTGTTTTGTTCAAATCCCTCGATGATCCATTGCCATCTCTTACAACACAGGGGCAGGGACAGCTTAAGTCCATACACTGCAGGAAGTCACATAGTTACGCCCACCTCACAAATGCTAACTACTCTGATAGTAAAACCAGATCCCAAATTCTCTTGTTACAGTAAGCACGGGATACCTTGTCTATAATGTGCACGTATTTCTACATCGTTCTTACATATAGGTATATGTATAATCTCAACATTAATGATATAAGCAAGATTTTGGAACAACATGAACAATATTTTGATTTAAAGGAGTTTCTTGTTCGTTCTTCTCCATAGAGATCTACGCTAGGAAATGGGCAACTACAGTACTTTCTCAAGTTATTATGTCTTGTGACTGGGACTGTAGCTTTGTTTTTTGTTTTTTTTTGACATTCAAAAGTGTCTTAGTGGTCTAATTGAAATAAATGCTTTGAGTTTGATAAGTGCCGGACACTATTTCTACTCTGAGGTCTTGGACGGTAATCAGAACTTTGAAAACCGGAATCCGCCATTGACCCTGCAATGAATGACCACAAACATTATAAAAAAGCCATCATGTTATGCTAATTAGATTGTATACTATAATTAAAATAGTACGACCAAGGGCTTCTAGTGGTCATCGTCATTAGATCCTATAAATAACTATAGCAACGTGATCTTGACGTTGTCAACAAGAAGGGACGCTTCCTATAATCTTCTTTCTATTCATTTTTGGGTTGTTTTGATTATTTAGACTTGTTTACACCGCGACATTTAGCCTGTAATGTCCCACTGCTGGGCAAAGGCCTCCCCTAAATCTTTCCAGATACCCTTTTCTTAGGCCACCTCGAATCAGAGATCCAGGTCATCTTGCTACCAGTACCTCATTCTGGGACGGCCTCGGCGGCGGCGACGTCTTTCCGCACACATCCATTGCGTGGAGACATCTCCAAATTATTTTTCAATACACTTCCTCGAAAACTGGTCCTTAACGCACTACGATTAGGTACAACATGCAATGTATTTCACACGCGTGCGATTTTTTCCACTTTCCCCGTGTGCGGGAATGAAAATTGCCACAGATAACTATACCTATACTTAGTCCAAATTGGTTCAATGCCTATAGTCTGAGGTGAATGTTTTTTTTTTTAATTTTTGCAAAGCACTACGCGTCTTTACGGCATAACTATTTTTTGAATATTCAAATTGTGTTTGTAAATAGAATATCATAGATAAACATGATTATTTAAAACTAATAGTTACTTTTATACACAAATTAACATTTATTTGTGTTCTGAAATCAAAAATATAAAATAAATCTATTTTTTATATTAGGCTGTTTAACGGCTTCATACCATTGCCTCTCTTTCAACCTGGCGAGGCCAAAGTGCGAAAAAAAAAGAAAATTTAAATCATAGTTTTATAGTTCGTGACAAAAATATTATTCGTTATTTTAATTTATTTCTTCAAAAGTGTATTGAAAAACGTCGATTGATACACGTGGACATTTGTTATTGCAATTCTCGGCTGAAAAACACCCTCGCCTACAGTTCGGGTGTTATAATTCCTCCTCGATTGCAATAACAAACTTTCTCCACTTGTATCAAAATGTACTATTATAATTGCATAGCACATGTGTGAGTACTTTGTACTGTTCAACCACCATTTACATTTATTTATCTTTCATTGACTTGAATATGCCTTGGTGACTGAGAGAATGTCATGCTCACTTAAATGTCTCGCTGATGGTGGCGGGTGTGTCGGGTCATTTAGTTCCCTTCAATATGGTTGAGTTGAATGGCGCCGGTACATGCGTCATGTCTGTGAACGGGCGCTGTCAGTTGGGACTGGTCATCTCTTAGCTGCCAAGGTTCATTTTAATTACTTTATTCATACATTTTTAATCTAATCTTTCACTCTGGATGCTCTTAGTGTGCACGTCTTTCTACATCGTTCTCACATATATGTATAATCTCAAAATTAATGATGTAACCAAGATTTTGTAACAATATTTTGATTTTAAAAGAGTGTCCATGGAGTTTCTTGCCCATTCTTCTCCATAGAGATCTACGCTAGGGAATGGGCAACTACAGTACTTTCTCAAGTTATTATGCCTTGTGACTGGGACTGTAGCTTTGATTTTCTTTTTTGTAATTTTGACTTTCAAAAGTGCCGTAATGGTCTAATTGAAATAAATGCTTTGAGTTTGAGTTTGAGTTTGAGTTTAAATAACTTGAGACATTAATATTAGCTTGCTAATGTACATCTACACTTAGATTTTTCACTGACACACAATAAATAGCCTAAACTGCTGATGGTGTTAGAAACACGAAATTGTGGGACAGAGTTCCTTACAGGTGATGGAAGTGAGCACAACATAGGAGTTTTGAAAAATCATCTTCTTATGGGAAGGGAAGTAAGTGTTTTATGCTGGTGGGAAATCCCATCGCGCACACGGTTTACACTGTAAGTGTAGAAACACAGTGGGAGCGACGCGGACGGCGGGAGCGGATGCGGGTGTCGTTAACACTGCGGATACGCCGCTGTAACTATGTTCAAACGCAGAAAAAGCTGTGTGTTAACGACACCCGCCTGCGGATTCCGCTGCCCGCGCCGCTCCCACTGTGTTTGAACTCTTAGTAGGTCCAAATGGGAGCGGAAGCGGACAGCGGAGCGGTCAGCGTGTAGACAAACGAGCTTGAGACTTGTAAGAAATTACAAGGAAGACACATAGACGCGACCTTATCAAGAGCGAATGTCGAGCAGCAAGAAGAGCGCGTAGCAGCCCGAGACAGCGTCTTGTCGCTCGCCAGTTTAATAATTACTCGCTCATCAAGTGAGCGATGAACAGCCCTTCCGCTGTCAGATTGGAACACCTCTTTAAGGACGCACCCGCCAGCAACTGGGCCACGCACTAAGAAAATAACAGAAATCCTTTAGACTGTTTATCTTTAGAAGTCCTTTTACTTGTTATTTCTTAGTCTGAAAGTGGCGCCGTTGATAGAAAAGTTGTGTGGTAATCGGTTGTCGTGGTATGGGCATGTGTTGCGGAGGGATGAGGAAAATGTCGTGAGGAAAGTTTTGAGTATGAATGTGGATGGGTATATGAGTAGAGGAAGACCAAAGAAACGATGGATGGACTGTATAAAGAATGATATGGCAAGAAAAGAAGTGTCTGATGAGATGACGAAAAATAGAGAAGTATGGAAGAAGAAGACATGCTGCGCCGACCACAATTACAACAACAACAACAGCCTATAACGTCCACTGCTGGACATAAGCCTCTCCCATGATGGGAGGAATTAGCCGTAATCTCCACGCTTGGCAGGCGGATTGGAGATCGCAGTGATGAAAGACTAACAGAAAACGCTGCTGCCCATTCTCTGGTCTACGGAGGCGCAAGGTGTTCTGCCTCAGACATTAGTCGTCTTATACGACACCCGTGAGTGTAATGGGTTGGTTCTATTCTACTCTGCCGGATACCACACGGCCGACCACAAATAAATTGGGATAAATAAGGGCAAGAGAATGATTATTTTCAGATCTTACTCACAAGGTGATCCCGCCATTAAGTGACACACACTTTAAAATTATTTGCACTGAACTTGTTATTCCAGACAAAATACACATACATTCAGCTGTCATTAATTAAAATTTTTAATTGTTTAATGACAATGACAATACATAGTATAATATTACTTTTCGTTACATCACGTGATAATTCCACGTGAAAACACAAATATCGTCGGCTTCATTGCAGGACCTAGGCTTGTATTTTACATTCTTTGGCGAAATACATTTTTTCATGATTTGATAAATTAAATAACCTGAAATAGTACATTTTGATACAAGTGGAGAAAGTTTGTTATTGCAATCGAGGCGGAATTATAACTCACGAGCCCTAGGCGAGGGTGTTTTTGAGCCGAGAATTGCAATAACAAATGTCCACGTGTATCAAACGACGTTTTTCAATACACTTTTGAAGAAATAAAATAAAATAAAGATTTTTTTTTTCACGAACTATGAAACTATGATTTAAATTTTCTTTTTTTTTCGCGCTTTGGTCTCGCCAGGTTGAAAGAGAGGCAATGGTATGAAGCCGCTAGACAGCCTAATATAAAAAATAGATTTATTTTATATTTTTGAATTCAGAACACAAATAAATGTTAATTTGTGTATAAAAGTAACTATTAGTTTTAAATAATCATGTTTATCTATGATATTCTATTTATAAACACAATTTGAATATTCAAAAAATATTTATGCCGTAAAGACGCGTAGTGCTTTGCAAAAATTAAAAAAAAAAACATTCACCTCGAGACTATAGGCATTGAACCAATTTGGACCAAGTATAGGTATAGTTATCTGTGGCAATTTTCATTCCTGCACACGTGCGGGAAAGTGGAAAAAATCGCACGCGTGTGAAATATATTGCATGTTGTACCTAATCGTAGTGCGTTAAGGACCAGTTTTCGAGGAAGTGTATTGAAAAGAAAGTTTTCAAATGTCAAACTAAGATGCGTGCGAGCAATGTGTTGTCTCAACAGAACTGACAGCTGTAAGGAATACAAAATTAAAAAATACCGTGTCATCTATATATTTATGAAATGATCTTGTTTATTAGACAGCCATCACTATTTACATTTGAGCTCAGATCGTGAAATAGAAATCACTTGTATAATAACCTTACCAGTGAATATAGAACTACACTCTTTGGGACAAGTGTGATTGCAATGGCCACAAAGATCTACGATATAAAATTCCTAATGACATAAAATAATGTAGCAATATTCATGTCATTAAAAATAAATTGTATCAATTTCTTACAGAAAATTGTTATTGCTCTGTTGCTGATTTTTTATCGACTAGAACTTTTTAAATGTCCGCTTGACGATTATTTTATTGTTGTTGATTGTCTTGTGTCTGTCATGCATGTCTAATAGTAATAATAGAATTCACATTTAATCTGAAATGGAAATTATATCAAATCGTTAGAGAATTATATTTTCATTATATTATTTAATAATTTCTACGTCCTCTTCAATTTCATCTTCCGTACTTCTCTATAGGTACTCTTCATCTCATTATAAACCTCTTTTTTGCCATTTCATCCATCCATCCATCCATCGTTTCTTTGGTCTTCCTCTACTCTTATTCCAAACCACATTCATACTCAGAACTTTCCTCACGACATTTTCCTCATTTCTTCGCATCACATCGTGCCCATGTGTAGAAAATACAAATAAAGAAAACTATAACTGCATACATACTAAGAATTTCACGCATTTCTCAGTTTATTATAGGAAAATGTTAGTGTGAGGAAAATGCTTGACCTGATCCATAGGTAAATCTTTACAAATAGGTATACCGCTTTATTATCAATCTTGGCTCTGTGTTACTGGGCTGTGGAGGACGGATAGGCAGTCGCAGAGCGCTTGTAGCCTTTCCTGTGCCGGGAACCCACCTGGTGGGTTCACTCAAGTCGCACTTGTGATGCCGGGAACCCGTGTAGGTATGGTGATACCACCACACACACACATACACATACTATAACTAGTGCAGGATGGCAAATGTGTACTATGAAACGGGGTTGGACATGAAAGTGCCATTTATTTAGGTCGTTTTAACTGCACCTCAAAATATAACAATACCGAACACTCGCGTGACTTCACAGCCGATTTCAAAGCGAAGTTTTCAACGCTTAATTAAATACTGCCAATGGTTTTCAAGGACTTTTGCTTATTTAAATATCTATTTGAATTTAAACAATACATCTAAAACAATATAACGAAAATTCGGAGGTGTTCGTGAGGAAAATTACCAAATACTTGAGCGAATTTGCAAAAATCGGAAACAGCTGAACACACAAACTTATAAAACTTTTCAGAATATCATTATCTATTAAATAAGGTAAATTTTGTTTGTAAGTTTGTCGGTTATCTTCGGAACTACTGAACCGATCCGAAGCTACATTGTCCCCAAGTGTCAAAGGCTACATTAAAAACGTTATTTTGGGATAATTTCCGTATAAGAGTGTCTGTGGGTAACCTCCGCCTAGGGTGTAAAACACCTCTTAACGAAGCCGAAAGGCACTTGTTCTCTCCGTCATTGCGATAATTTTTTTTGTTCTACACCATACCTGGGAACCTTCTAGTTACGCAGATATTGGGGGTCAAACTTCCAATTTTTTGAAACTTTTTTTAAAATATAAAATCAAAATCAAAGCATTTATTTCAAGTAAGCCAGTTACAGGCACTTTTGAATTGTCGAAACAAAGATGAAAATTAAATGTAGCTACTACAGTCCCAGTCACAAGACATAAAAACTGTGAAAGTACTGTAGTTGCCCATTCCCTAGCGTAGATCTCTATGGAGAAGAACGGGCAAGAAACTCCATGGACACTATTGTTACAAAATCTTGGTTACATCATTCACGTTGAGATGGTATATTATGTGAGAACAATGTAGCAAGATGTGCACGGTAAAAGTGTCCACAGCAAAAACACATAAACAAAAAAAAAATACAATTCAAAATAATTCATTCAAATAAGCCATGGCAACCAAGAGATGACCAGTCACAACTGACAGCGCCCGTTCACGGACATGACGCATGGATCAGCACCATTCAACTCATAAGTTTTTATTGTAAGATTTTTACCATTTAAACACCTCCACAAGCCCCGCACTATTCAATCCATCCATCAGCACAATGTTTTGAGTGCGTTACATTGAGTTCTACCACAAAACATGATATTTCACCCAAAAAAAAGTCGTCTCTCTCTCTCACTCGTTTTCCAGCAATAGTTTTTGCGTAAAGTTACTTAGTTTGATGTACAGAGTGCTTGGTTGACTGCTTTGTGGTGAGGTATTTTACACCCTGTATATTACAACCTTCGAATCGGAAGACATGGCATTTTTGGGGAAATGTTAAATCGGGAAAGTGGAGTTCAAAGTTCTACAAGAGAAGGTAGTGTTTTTTTGTAAGAGTGTTGAAGTGTCCCTCCAAGAACAGGGAAGTCCGCACGCATGTCGTTCATCATTTAGTTGAAAATTGGAACAGATTTCTCGGCACGGTTGGCGCAGTGGGGGGTTCGATTCCCGCACTGAACAAATATTTGTATGAACTCCTAGTTCTTCCGGGTCTGGCTGTTTAAGTGTGAAAATGCACCCACTATACAGGAGAAATTCGTAATGTGGGGCTGGAAAAACCCGCATTATTTTCTTTCCCAAAACCTTATCCTAGAACCGAAGTTTTCTGACATCCACTAGGTCTCACGTGGTGGATTACAGTTAGAGTCCACTCCCTCTCACGGGTAAGTTCCGTGTCCCAGCTGTGGATGCGCCATTGGCTGACTATGTTTGTAAATGCATTTCATCTTCAAATGCATATCATATGTCTTTATCACCCTTGGTGGACTGGTAGAGAATGCCTAAGTCCGCCTCTATACCATATGTGTGCGAGAACCAAGTTTTCCGATCAACCGAACGAATCAACCAGTTGATCAAAGTGGAAATCGATTCACGCATAATAATAATAATAATCTTTATTTACGTGAAATATGGTACATTGAGGTGTTATAGATGCATAGGTTCTACATATTCCGCTAACTATAATTCAGCATGTAAATATTGTTAAATAAAAACTAAACTAAAACAACACAAGTAAGTAAGTATTATAGCTGGGCTTAATTAAGGGCTAAAAACTCACACTCATGTTTATTGTAAAACAATTACCACTTGATGACATCGTGATAATGTTCCTATCGAATCAACTAAATGGTTGATTCGTTGGGAACAAAAAATAGTTGATCCATTTCAGTTGTTTAGATAGGAACAAACAAGGAGAATAACAAATGTTCCTATCGGATCAACTAAATGGTTGATTTGTTGGGAACAAAAAATAGTTGATCCGTTTCAGTTGATCGGTTTAGTTGATCGGAGTAGAAAACGAGGCGAGAACTTTAAATAAATAAGCCCAATATTTTTTACCATCAAGCAAACCCGCGCGTCGCTGTGACCACGATAATAATGAAAAATTAGCAATATTTACCCACGTCGTTTATCTACGCTATATTTCTCATTCAAGTTCAAGATATTAATACGCTAGCGGATTCCTTCCGGCCAGTTCGACCCGCGCTGTCAACAGGCTAGCAGTGAGCAGTGCTCTTGACCATAGACACCACAGACCAAAGCCGTAAGTACTAACTTGTAAAAGAGGTTTTTTTATAATAAACTTTTTTTGTCATTGGAAAATAAGCTTAGGGCCTAGACGAAGTGACATTCTATCTTTTAAAAAGTCTGTGCTGGGTTGACATAAGCTATCGAAATGCTTATGTTATTAGAGTTGAAAATCGTTGTGTAAATATGAAACGCTTTGAAAGACAGTCATGTTGTCTTTTAGTTTTTAAAACTAAGCTTATTTTAAGAACATCACGTGTTTGTATTCTGAGAATATTGCGTTTTTTTTAATTTATCCTTGTAGCTAAACACGATACCTCATTATCAACTTTGTTTATAATTTGTGGCAAAAATATCTTTGATATCTCAGTATTTCTAAGAAACATGAGGCCAGTGTAATAAAACAAAACATTTAAAGTTATTTAATATACCAACGATAGACTACCAAGCAAACATCATTTGGGCCCATTGGCGCTATTTAATTTTAAAAAAGTTTTACTGAAACTCAATTACTTATCTGTTTAAATTCGGTACCAGAAACAAATTGCAACCGTGGACCTGGAGCTTTGGATTGTTCAAACTCCTGAGGACATAGACAGAGTGCGTTCTATCACCGAAAATAATTACCTACATAAATAATATATTGGTTTAGCTTCTTCCCGCGTAAAGTTTCTTGTTCTAAATAAACATTTACCTAATCTATGGCAGTCGACAATAAGTACAATAGTGTAGCTTTCTGTCAGTGAAAGAACAAAATAGAGTTTTGTGGATACTTACCTCTAAATTTAAACTTACAAACATAACCTCTTTAAAATATTGGTGTAGATTGAAAAGTTTTTGTCAATCCAGGACACATACCGCCGGGGCTAGTTCGAGGTGGCGCAAGACAAAACCTCTTGTGAAAGACTCGGGCCCAGCAGAGGGACAGTATGGGCTAATAAAATAAATCCCTTGTAGAACTAAGAAACGCTTTGAAAGACATCCCTTTTTTGCCAGCCCAGGCAGACTTAACTATTGCATGTATATACATTGAGACAATACAGACGAGATGCGTATATGCGTAACTAAAGTTAAGGTTATAACAAATATTCACGAAATGGGTCGCTCTCTTGTTTTCTGTGCCAGCCCCATCCAGGTTTTCCCCGATGGCAAAAATGTTGTATGCACAATAGAGAATATGCATGAAATACAAAACTCTTTTTATTTATTAAAAATGCCTTGTATTGGTCCGTAAAAACATTGGGTACACTTGTTTAAGTTGCTAATACATCACTTATTTTACAATTTACTGTTTTATGTAGCATGTTTTTGGTGAAACGGAACGCACTCTCAAAACGCGTCGTCCTCGATAACGCCGGTATTGACGTCAAAGTCTATGCGTCAAAAAAACACTTTTATTTGAAAAGTGCCTAAAGTTTCACTAAGATTTTATTATAATATTGTTATTGCATATTTTACTTGATTAAAGCACATACAATTAGTAAAATTATTCTAATAAGGGCAAAAAAAATATGTAAACAAGGCAGATTGTGGTAAAACACGTCACATCATGGTCGCGACAGCTACGGACGTTTCAACTGTCATAGAAAATTGCAGGAGTTTAATATTATTTTTAAGCGACAAGCAGTAGTTGAACATATCTCTTAAAACGTTTTTCTGGGTTGATAGTACTGTATTTTATTAATTGATTGAATTGTGAAGAAAAAATTACGTGCATATTCCCTATTGCCCATCTCGCCGCCGAATGAACCACTTTTCTTTGCCTCGCTCAAACTTTCTTTGCCTCGCTCAAACTTTCTTTGGCTCGCTCAAACTGTAACTGTCCGTAAATTCAATTCTTTTATGAAATGGCAATAACACAACAAAATTGTAGGATTAATATTCTTGACAATAACGTTTCCTGGGTGGTACTAACTACATTAAGTAGGTAGCTAACTATTACCTACTATTTATATAATATATTGTGTGTTGTTTACATACGAGCTTGGCATTATATGTAATTATAAAGATGACATAATTATCAGTTATTTGGCAAATAGCCAAGTATGTTGTATACTAAAAGTGGTTTAAAAAAAAATATATTAATCGGACAATTTGTAATTGGAATCTTTGACAGCGATGCGGACGAATTTTTTGACGAATTATTTTCTGTTTTTCTATTGCACATTTTTTTTTTCAATACACTTCCTCCAAAACTGGTCCATAACGCATTACGATTAGATACAACATGCAATGTATTTCACACACGTGCGGTATTTTTCCATTTTCCCGCACATGTGCGAGAATGAAAATTGCCACAACTATACCTATACTTAGTCCAAATTGATTCAATGCATAATATTCGGAGGTGAATGTTTTTTTTTTTTATTTCGGCAAAGCACTATGCGTCTTTACGGCATGAATGTTTTTTGAATATTTAAATTGTGTTTATAAATAGAATCTCATAGATAAACATGATTATTAAAAACTAATAGTTACTTTTAGACACAAATTAACATTTATTTGTGTTCTGAATTAAAAAATATAAAAAATGAACAAAAGGTACAAATTAATAGTCTATTGTAACGGTAGTGCAAACAGTACTACAGCTACGTAGAACAAAAGTACTAAATCGCCATCTATGACACGGATGATGAACTAAATACATCAAAATCCTACATCGCGCAAGCAAAGCCCACCAGACATAACCCCGTCTGGTCTGAGGATCCTCCCTTTTCTATAAGTATGGGGGATGAAGCACTTTACAGTTTACACCCTGTTCTTCAAACCTCCAAACTACCACATACTACGCCTTTTTCTCGTGGGGGTAAGCAGAAACAGAAACGAAAGGACCACCTGCTGTAATTCTCACACACTCCATCCGCTTCCTCCACGTTTATACACGTGGCCATTTACACGAACATCGGGCTAATACATGAATTAAACGGCTGAATAAACAGTTATTTCGAAAATTTGATTGTTAATTAAATAACACCGAGATCACGTTGTGGTAGCGTGACAGAGGGAACAGGTGGCGCCTGATGAAAGAAAAGAATGACATCATCATGTTACTGAACAAACTAATCTATGGTATCTTATTGTTGTGGAAATCTCTTCTAGTCTTTGCGATCGGTCTTTATTATTGACTAGCTGACCCGCGCAACTTCGTCTGCGTCACATGAGAGAGAGGGTTACAGAGAGTGTGAACATTATGCTATCGCGGTTTTTTTTTTAACTATTTAGGAGGAACAATATTCCCTCAAAGTCAAACATGATTGTTGCGTAACTTTAACCGTTTATGCAGCGCTCGCAACGGAAGTTCTGAGAAGAAATAAATGTAATTTTCCCTGTTTTTGCAACATTTATCATTGATACTCCGCTCCTACATTAGTGTATATCGGACTTCTCTCTCACGTGGACAAACAAAACAAAATATACGCGTCACACGAAACAAGTAACGCGAGTGCGAGCCTCTGACTCAAGTGTCAAGTCGCATCGCCCGAGGCCGTGGCCGGGGGGCCTTATAGTCTGGAATATGCTCTTAATATCAAGTTGATTGGTTAATATTTCACATTTGATAAGAAGTTCTCTTAATTGCTTGTAATTTACGTCAATTGCCTCACTTACATAATTCACTGGCAGTTAGCGCGGAATTACAGATAAACCCAAGCGATGTTTATGTTTACGGCGCAATGTCAACATTACGATACAATTTTAATTGTCGATCGATCCAAAATAATAACAGTGAGTTTTTGTTCGTGTTTTCGTTATACTTATTGGTATAATTTCTTACAAGTTAATGTTTTGGAAAATTAATGAGATGGACGCAAAAACGGAGGAACCTAACTTTTTTCAAGAAATCGCTGAATCTGTGAGTTTTATGTTAAGGTGAATGCTTCAGGGTAGCCCGCGAAATTCAAGACGTATGTAGTTGCAGAATTATATTCATCAAAATCATTCAATTTGCACCTTTATGAACTTGGAGGGTTGTATTGATGATTTTGATGAATATAATTCTGCAACTACATACGTCTTGAATTTCGCGGGCTACCCTGGAGCATCAGCCTTAAAAGCTGTCCTCCTCACGTTATATTCCTTACCAGTACCACTCTGTGGGGCAAGATTCAACGTGGAGTCTTCTGTTTGATTATGTTTCGTCATTTGTGCATATTCTTGGCATTGTGATGCGCATATTGATTTTTGTATCCCGCGGTCCGAGCCCTAGGATGCTTGCCATTTACTCTACTAGTTGCCACCCAGTTGGGCTAGGATGTGTCCATCTTTTCTCGCGATAGACCGATAACTCCAACATTCCTTGCAGGCAGGTATTATAAATCCTGGTCTGTTACATACTAGAATGCCATAATGCTCTAGAACGAATCACGGTACTAAACCATAACACGGTAACACTACAATGGATCAAAGGTCATAGTGGATCACTTGGGAACGATGCGGCTGATGAACTTGCCAGAAGAGGATCCAGCACAAAACCCTACGGACCCGAGCCCATTGTGCCTATTCCTTTTAAGCAACTAAGAAGCTGGCTAAAGGAACACACTCGAATACAAGCGGAGAAATGGTGGACCTCGGCACCAGGGTGTAGGCAATCCAAGGAAGCTATGCCATCCCTGGACACAAAGCTGACCAGGCGCCTTCTGCGCCTGGACAGAGATAGCCTACGACTGGTGGCGGGGACCATCACTGGACACTGTTCACTAAATAAACACTTCCACACCCTAGGAATCACTGACAGTCCCCTGTGCAGAGCATGCATGGAGGCGGAGGAAACGCTGGCGCATGTGCTCCTCGAGTGCACTGGCGTTACCAAGATTCGCGAGGAG
Organism: Xestia xanthographa; assembly: GCA_905147715.2. Lineage (NCBI taxonomy): Eukaryota > Metazoa > Arthropoda > Insecta > Lepidoptera > Noctuidae > Xestia > Xestia xanthographa. The sequence continues at coordinate 32,921,657 of LR990644.1, forward strand.
ACCCTGGGAACACCAAGATCCCTTGCGGACGCCCTGAGAAGACCGGGAAGTTTGATCTGCTTCTGGAGGGAGGTGGGCTGGTTGGAGTGAACGGCCACCACGGCTCACGCACAATGGTCCACTTTAGGGACTAAGTGCGGAAACCAAAACCCCCATGATAGATAGATAGATCCTGGTCTGTTTTCAAATCACTAAGAGTAGACTCCAGGTATCTGCCACCATATGTTAGATACCTAGAATTCTCTATATATTTTGGCTCCTGCATCTCATCTTGAAATAATCCATGCAGTTACGATTACGATTAACTTTCCTAAGAGTGCATTTATTTACTTGAATATCCTCTCCCGAAGACCGGATTCTATGCACACGAAACCAGTTACTTATATCTGTGCACTTAAATCTTCTGTGTTCATTCTCAGGTACCCGACACCATGTCCCGACTAGCGTCGGTCCTCACGGCCCTGTGGCTGTCCTCCGCGGCTGCGCACCCTGGCTTCTTCGATGACGTCTCCAACGGGGTTAACGTCGTCAAGAAAATAGTCGTCAATGAGGGGCAGGCTGTGGTCGATCCTCTGGGGAAAACCATCGCTTTCATTGGAGGCTCTGTCTGTGAGTTTGGGAATTCTGGCATTGTTAATATTTTTTTAAATACATGAGCACTTAATGAGTGGAAAAGTGGTCGATAGCTCGAAAGTTCCTGTTCAGTTTGGTTATTTTATAAGTCCGTGAGCTCGTGGCTAAATAATAACAGCCGCTCGGGTCGATCGTTAGGTTAAGCCGTGCTTGCCTAGGTTGGTCTGTGGATGGGTGACCGCCCATTACATACCGAGTTTTCTCCGTGCCTCGGAAAGCACGTTAAGCCGTTGGTCCCGGCTGTCATTTGTAGATCTTTGACAGTCGTTAGGTAGTCAGAGGCCCAAAAAGTCTGACAACCAGTCTTACCAAGGGGTATCGTATTACCCGGTACTAACTGGGTTGTGGAGGTCAGATAGGCAGTCGCTCCATGTAAAATACTGGTATTCAGCTGCATCCGGTAAAACTGGAAGCCGACCCCAACATAGTTGGGAAAAGGCTAGGCAGATGATGATGATGATGTGAGCAGCGTTAATCAGCAAATACATTAACAACAAACAACAACATTCATTTATTTCCAGGCATCTTTGGCCCATAGAATACCTTACAGACTTAACATACATGTGATAAAATACAAATTGTGTTAATTTAAAGGACCTTAAAACTACGTTAGTATCTATCACTTCACTTGTGCGTTCATGTATCACTTGCCCGTGGAAGCGACGGAACACCATTCCCTGCGGCCAAAAGCCGCCTCCTCCAAGACGAGGTGCAGATAACACGTTGGCATTTGCACTACGAACGCCTCAAAGTTGACATTGCAGCGCGACTCCACCAGCTGCAAAAAAAAAGCCGCCGCCAAAAAAAAGCCGCGAAAAGTAAGCCGCTGTCGTCTGCGGTCTACCGTTCCCTTAGGAAGTGTGTGTTCCTGTGTGACCTTATCTCTACAAGCAGGGATTGCTCGCATTATGCTTTTTGTACGATGTGTTCAAAATTTATAAACGATAGTCCGGTCATGTCGTACATTTGTGCGACGTCGTGACCTTCCTAACTTGTAACATAATTATACTACCTACTTGTTTAGTAACGTTGTAAATAAGAAAATTGCCTTTTCCCATACCTCAGGTGCAGGCGTTAAGAAGCTCGCCTTCGTAGACTACGAAAATTACGCGGGGAGTGAGCCGGATATGAGCCAGCTAACACTCGTATACATAACCAAGTGAGATCAATTAATTATTATTTCTATAATCATATCTATTACGTTTCTCTCTCAACCGTTTCAACACTCTCAACCGATTGAGCTAAAATTTTGCACACCCCTTTGGTTCTGGTAACAATACATATAAGGCAGACATTATCAATTCATGACATTAATTCATTCAAGGCACAAAACTTTGTCCAATTTTGAGATAAAGATGATTTTTATCATGATCTCATCTTGCAACCAGGATCGTCTGATGATCGTCGATTTGACGCTCTGCTCGGCGTCGATGTCTGAACAATATGCTAATCTATTAATCTACATTTTTCTCCAGAGCGAAGACCGTGTACTACAAACTGGAAGAGGCCGCGACGGAGATCCCCAAGGAGAACTGGTGGAACCGGAAACTGGTGATTTACCTACACGGCTTCACGGACAACCCCTCTAAGGACAGCTTCCAGACAATGCTCGCTGCTTTTAAATCCAAAGGTAATAACTCACGGGAGCAAAATTCAGGAACGACTTTTTAATAGAAATTTATACTAATATTATAAAGAGGTAACATTTGTTTGTAAGTTTGTAAGTTTGTATGTAGGGGGTAATCTCCGGAAGTAATGAACCAATTTTAAAAATTGTTTCACTGGTAGAAAGCTACATTATTCGTGAGTGCTATAGTCTATATTTTATTCCCGTACTCCCACGGGAACGGGAACTACGCGGGTGAAACCGCGGGACGTCAGCTAGTAAACAATAAAATTATAAAAAAAGATTTTGACAACTTCCCTAAAATTGAATGAAATACTTACATTAGGAAAAAAATCGGTGTTTCAATCGGTCTCTTCCACACTAACAAAGCCACCGACGCGAGTGACGCGACGCACAAACGGCTACAACGTTATTCAGTAAATCAGTACATCGTCATCATTGAAGTTTTACATGCTGACATTTAGACCGTGTAGGTTTTGCTTTTTGTAGAAAACAGCAGATTTTCTTGCACTGTAGGCAGGCTTGGTTCAGCTACTAAAGTTGGTAGCTGGCAGTTGGCAGCCTTCTTTTTATTTACAACCAAACGAGCTGTAGTGCCTTTTCGTCTAGTTCGTGAGAAAACAAAAGAAAAGCTTGTATGTGTGTATTGTGTTGCTTTGCCAGACGACGACGACGTGAACATCCTGGCGCTGGACGCGAGCTCACTGATCAGATTCTTCTATCTCCGCGCTTCCACCATGGTGCACTTCATCGGCAATTACCTGGGAACCTTCATCGCTGCCTTGATACCTGGTAAGTTCTAAACTTCCTTTGAATGCGCGAGAACATTCGCAATCACGAGCTTTAAGTCGCTGGTCATCTGCTAAACAGGATTTATTTTTGGGACTAGCCCGCCATACCATTTCCATGCCACTGTAACACCTGAAGGCCAGAATCAACAGTGGCGACAACTGGTGAAGCCCCGCAACAATGAAGCTATACATAGTCCCAGAGAAACAATTTAACTGCCTTGGATCCCGCAACAAAATAATCGTAAAAGAAAAGTGTAGTAGAGGAGTAGGATAAACCACTTCCCTCCATATCAGCAGGAGACAGAACGAAACATGGCCAATAGGCACAAAGGGACGTTTACAACTGGGATAAGCCATTTGCCTAGCATCACGGATAAATATTAACATTAATGGGTCCTAAGTTGTGAGCTGTTAAATTTGATTCCAATAATAAATATGGAAAAAACGCTTGAACGCACGGAAATTTCTTCTAGTCAACACAAGGTCCGTATAGTGAATATCTCCGGATGTAACCTGCGCACTATCCAATATTACGTTCGTACGTAATGGCAATGTTGCCATTCAGACAAAAGCTCCTCCCAGACGTCAGTCAGTGGTTTGAATAATCATTTTAATGTTATTTTACTAAGCAGGATGTGCCCGAAAAGGTGTGTGACGTTTCATTTGCTTCGTGCGCAGCGGGATCGTGTATCCGCTTGACCACGGATCTTGCGGTGGCGATGGTAAAGACAACAAATACCCGTGATTCAGCGATATTTGTAGACTGTAGGCTAAAAGAAAGCAACTATGCGACTCTTATTCGTGCCACACAACCTAACCAAAGCGATCATCATATATCACATCGATCGATCACAATGCACTCATTTGTTTGAAAAATATAAGCCATCATCTGCCTATCATTTCCCCCAACATGTTACTCATGTTAGGGTCGGCTTACAGTCTAACCGGATGCTGCTGAATAAGTATTTTACATGGAGCGACTGCTAATCTGACCTACACAGCCCATATGTTGGGTAATACTGGGTATGGAATAACCAAGACTGACAACCGTCAGTCTTTCTTGTTTAAGACTACCCGTAACGACCGTCATATTTCGCACATGGCAGCTGGCACCAACCGCTTCCCGACTAGCCGAGGCATGGGTAATCTGAAATATGAATAAGATCATTAATTTCCTTTCAGCTGGTATGGAGCTCAAAAACGTCCACCTGTTGGGCCACAGTTTGGGGAGCCACATTGGAGGGTTCGCGGGAAAGGCGGTCCGAGAACTGACAGGGGGAGGCCTCATCGGCCGGATCTCTAGCATGGACCCCGCCGGCCCGTGCTTCGCCCGACTCGATGAGTCGGAGCGGCTGTCCCAGAATGACGCTGAATTCGTTGATGTCATACATACTGATGCTGGAGTCTACGGATTGGATCAACAGATTGGTAAGTTATTTTTGTGACAATGTCAATGCCCCGCTGGGATCGCCTATCGACAAAAATGATCTCCCATTTAAACTTAATTTTTTATTAGGGGATGAATTTTCGTGAATCCTCCCTCGTTTTCGATATAAATACATATGGAACTCTTTAAGCTTAACGGATAAAAGGGTTTGGATGCAATTTGGCACATGCGAAACCATGATCTGGATAAGTACATCATAAGACTCTTGCACATGTCACGTCATGTTATGTCCACAAAGAGATCTTCGAACAGGCCCAACCTGATTTGGCCTGCGTAGGTGTGGCATCTCCCTATAATGCCGTCAGCCTGTTTGCCAGCCTAATAACAGTATTCTCTTAATTCGCAGGACACGTCGATTATTGGGTAAACCTCGGCAGCGAGCAGCCGGGCTGCTTGTTCCAGACTTGCAGCCACAGCCGTGCTTGGGAACTTTTCGCTGAGTCCGTTTCAGATCCTACGGGTTTCGTAGGAGTACATTGCGACAGCAAGAATGCTTTCAAACTTGGACGGTGTGACCTCAACGATACCAGGTATAAATAGATACGAATATAAATTGCACCAAGTAATAAAATAAAATCCATTTATTTCAGGTTCTCCCATTGTACAATCAGAAGTTACGAAACACGAAATAAATACAAATCACAGTCTAAAACTAAATAAAATGTCATCAGATCAGAAATACAATTTCAAGAAAATCAAATCAATGTCAAATAAAAATAAAAGTTTAGGGCAAATTTTAGATAAGAAACATTTCTCCGACATTCGTTCCGCCGTTGAACGGTTCACCGACAGAACGATTCACTTTTCATTATTTCACTGACAGAACGTTTCAACGGCGAACGTTTCGCCGACGGAACGATTCACTTTTGAAAATTTCATCGATAGAACCTTTCACCGGCGAACGATTCGCCGACCCAACTGTTCATCTGCCCCTTTTTTTTCGGATGGGAAATCATCAAATGACTCCTCCCGCTCTGGGCGGAGCAGGAGGGAGTGTCAGACTTTTACTGACTAAAACCCATCCATGTTCCTTCATCGCCCTTTGTGTTCCGGGGCCACGGTATCTCTTTTGAACAGTCCCGCAACCCCGGCAGGCATCGGCCCTTGCTGACCCCTTCCTATTGCTGACTCTCTTTGAGGCGCGTGGAACACGAACGCGCCGTCGACACGGCCTGTCGAGCCTTGTCTAGCCTTGCCTATCAAGCAATTGCATATAAATTACTTTGTGCAATTATTTCAAAACTTTTGAGGAAACCGGCATTTGTTTAAAACTACGAATTTGCAGACATTTCCTGTAACATCTACCAATGCACCGAATTCGTGTGGTATTGAGTATTATGGCACATTTCCCCTGACAAAGATGAGACCTGTATCACCGCAATAGTAATCCAGGAACATTATTACCTCATTATGACACGCTAGGTTTGACCTGGCACTACAAATTTCATAATTTAATCACTCCAAATTAAACTACTTTGAGTCAATAAGCGCGTGCTGTAACTTGTGTTGTGTATGAATGTTTGATGAGGTTGACAAAAATTGATATGATAAACTTATTTTTTATTTTATTTTTGTACTATCTTTTGACTTATTTAAACGTGTGTCTTTGTATGTCCAATAACTGTGTAAGATTGAATGTTTAATGTAATGGTTTTTTAACCTAACCAATTAAATTGAAAATTTCAAAATCTTTTTGACATGCATAATGTAAATATTGTACACCCCATGGGTATGTTCCAGTGATACAATAATACTAATAATTGTAAGATCTTCTTCACCTGTGACAAACAATAAATAAATGAATGAATGAGAAGTATGAGCAACAGAGTGAACCTACAGTTCCCTACAGGACCCTACACCCAGGCTGGCGTTGTGTCCGAAGAGCGGTGGACAGCCCCATTAGTTCGTAAGCGGCGGTATAGATGTCGCCACTGACTTAATTAACATTATTTCTGTTTCAGTGTCATGGGCTACGCCACGCCGAACACCACCAGGGGCAACTACTTCTTGTTAACAGTTGACGAGGAACCCTACGCCGCGGGTGTCGCAGGGTTAACGTACAAACCCAACGGGCTTGTTAGGAACTTGCAATTTGCGGTCGTGAAAACATTTCTATCAGGGAGATAAATAATAACATAAACCGCTTTATTTAATTACCGATGTTATGATGTCTTTAAACTGAATAGGAAAACCGCGTTCAAGAGCTGTTGAAATTGTAATTGTTTATTGAAATAATTGAAATACCACAATATTTACAATTTATAAAATATTATTATAATATTAGTGTCAAGATACCGTAACAACGATGACACAAACAGTATCTTATTAGTTAAATTTACCCTTAGAACACTGACGACTTTACAGTAATATTATACGGTTCAGGGGGTCTAAAATGGCCGCTTTAGCAGAATCGTTTCGTGAATCACGTTAAAAATGTAAAATTCGTAAAATGGACTTTATGACTATCTATATATAAAGTCCATTTTAAGAATTTAAATTTTTTAACGTGATTCGTGCTAAGATTCTGCGTAGATTCTGTTATAGCGGCCATTTTAGACCCGCAGAACTTCTTCATTAAAAAAGAGTACCAATTTTCCTTCATTTCTCGTTGTGCGTGTTGCATCAATTCACAGAATAAAAGTGCATGGCATCTACTTATTTTAAAATTTGACTCCGTGTTGAACAGTCTTTTCAGTGAGTCAATGAGTCTTTTTTAGAATTTAATTCATCTTTCACAGAGCAGATCCAAAGGTCCAACATTCACATGAAAAATAAAAATATAAACCTTTCAATTTAGTTGCTAACTAGGTCTAAATTAAATGCGTAGGTATGATGGCAAAATATGGCTGTAATTATACCTAATTTTAATATTTATATGTTACAACACAACATTTAACACTATGTGTAGACAATTCAGATGCCCATGGGTGGGATAAAAATTCTGATGACACATGGTTAGGCATTAACCGCACTATAAAGAAGATTGTGTGTTAAGGCGCTGTACTTAGTCAAAATAGGCTTCACAAAACAGTTTTTTAGCCAAATGTATACATTTTAGAGCAGCTAAAAAATGTATGTTAATCTTGATTATATTTATGGGTGGACCATAGTGTTCAAATCACGTTTTCGGTAAATATTCTCGATAAAAAAAAAACCATAAACTAACCATTTAAATTGAAATTGTAGCAATTGTAACTGTATTATTTATAAACAAATCTTGATAATATTAATACCAGTGATGTAATATAAATAATAAAGGGAACTGTTGTTTTATTTATTATTTTTATTTATCACTTTTGTTTATTTCAATATTTATTCATTATTTTCTTCTAAAACCTGGCCGCCCAGTAATAGTGACGTCTCATTTACTCCCATACAAATAGACAGTGTGCGCGATTTTGCTGTTCACAGCGCCTTAAGTATAGGTATAACCCTAGGAAATTAATGTAAGCAACTACTTAAATTGTACTTATTTTGAAAAAAAAAATGTTTTTGTGATGTCCCGATATCCAAATATTAATGTTGTTATATTTAGTAATGGGCTAATGTTACCAATGAAACTGAAAACTTACTTTAAATATTTTTTTTTTAAATAATATTTTAATTAAATGTTATAAGTATACTAATTTTATCATTTTTTATTTAAAAACTTTATTTTATAAACAATATACAATCATATTAAATTTTATTTTTAATGAAATTATTTATAATAAATTTAAAAAAAATATATAAAATTCAATTTTAAATTCAATTAATCATTTGCAAAGCACGCTTGAACTTTGAACGTAGTTTAAATGAGCTGAAAGAGATCAACTTCATTGGTGAAATCAGCACATCAATACGTACTTATCTATTAAAATAAAGAGAATGCAAGATTTTATGTTTTTTGTTTCAGTGATCCTTGAATCTTTATTATTTATATTATCTATACAATATTTATGTATACCTCAATAATCTTGAAAATAATTAAGGGGCGCAGTCCGGTCAAAATAAAAGTCATTTTACTGTTAAAAATAAAAACATTTAACTAAGATCTAAGTACTTATTTATTATTAAATTGCGTTAACACTCACATTAACTTTTTATTTTCTATTTACTCCGCATTTAGGAGTGCCTGAGATAGTTCCTCGGGTAATTTATTGATTTATTGATTTATTCAGCAACAGCAAGATTCTCGAACTAGGTACTAATTAAAAAAAACTTGTCAGCCGATGTAGTATTATCGGTCTTAGCATAATATCTTCTTACATATCTATATCTATACTAATATTATAAAGAGGAAAACTTTGTTTGTTTGGTTGTTTGTTTGGTTGTAATGAATAGGCTCAAAAACTACTGGACCGATTTAAAAAATTCTTTCACCGTTTGAAAGCTACATTATCCACGAGTAACATAGGCTATATTTTATCCCCGTACTCCCACTGGAACGGGAACTACGCGGGTGAAACCGCGGGACGTCCGCTAGTATATTATATTCTAAAAGCCTTAACGTTCTGTCAATCTACTGTCAAATCAAAAGTTCAAATAAATTACCAACAATCAAACCATCAACTGACAGTCGTGCGATTTGACAGCAGATTAAGGGTTCTTAACATCACGACACAACTACTGTACGGTCCCCCGTACAAATCATATTTCTTTTTACATTAAATAAGCAGTTTTGTACCGCGTGCGCATTTTACTTCAGTTCGCGTTCGGTCTTCGGCCGCGTGTACTCATTATCATAATATCGTAGCATTTCGATATCGTAAAATCATTCTATCATCATAAGTGATCACTGTATCAAGTAGCTATAGCATTATATCAATAAAATCATTATAACTCTATCACAACTTATCATTTATAGTTGTCCCGTACAACTACTATATTCAACTAAAGGTACCGTCAAGGACTTTAATTGATGAGCCACTTTGTTACTATTCGTATTTTAGCCGTAATGTGGTGTTCACTTGAAACACTAGGTAGGGTTTAGAATAAAACCACCAAATTATCAGTAAGTAGATGAACCCTAAGGGTACGTGTGCTCACTGCCCGGGATAAGTGGGGACTACTCAAACGACGGAACCTTCTAATAGCTCACGCTACATTTATTAGTATATCACATCTGTAATACAAATCGGGTTTAGTTGGTAATACGTACGTACGTACTCGTGAATGTATAAAAGTGGAAGATTGAAAAGTAGTGAATGTGGCTTATTATCAATTAAAGTCCTCGACTCTACCTAAATTAAAATAAGAAACGAAATCCAGAGGTAGGTAAAATATCTTGTTAAACTTTTGAACGCTATTGTCATACATACATATATGTGACAAGCTGATGAGTGAAATTGTGGCTTGGCGTGGAGGGCACGCGCGTGCGTTTATGCTCTGGCGTTCAAAAGGTTAAATTCTAAGCTTAGAGTACAGTATTATTTTGAACACAGTATACGTGGCATGGAATGTTCTACAGCACCCCATGGCTGAACTAGGTACGTCTATAAATTTGATTTGTATGAAAATGTTGGCAAGATAGTCCTCTGAGAGCCACAGTCACGCCATGACAAACAAATGAACTGCGCAGATAACCGTGAGTGACCGTGGCCAGCCTCTCCGTGCACATCCTACATAGCCGTGGCCGGTGGACTGAAAGGGCTCATAGTACAGCCTCTGAAGTGACTTGGGTCAAGCGACACTCGCGCTCTTCGTTTGTTTTCCTCGCGTGAGTACAGTTCAAGTCAGTCGTGGCATCTGTAGAGATGCCACGACTGACTTGAACTGTCACAAAACAAACAAAACAAAACAAAAACAAATGAAACAAATGAAGAACCAGTAGTGGTTCTTCATTTGTTTCTTACCGCAGTCGCTGACCCAAGAAGCGTGTCCTCCTATCAACAATTAGTAACTTTCGACAGAGATAACGATAAAATCGCTATCTTATGATTACTAATTACCAACTAACGAATAAATTGGGTTGCAATAGTGATGCTTGCGAGTAACGCATCTTGGCTAATTGGTAATCGAAGAAGCTAATTGGTAAATGGAATCGCATATACTCTACTGGTTTTTCATTTGTTTCTTATCGCAGTCGCTGACCAAAGAAGCGTGTAGCCAATTAAGCCTATTGGCTACACGCTTCTTTAAAAAAAAAAAGGCGCCATTTTATAAAAGTTGATTGTCTTATGCTACGTAGCCACGTAGCAATAGACAATCTTCATTTATAAAATGGCGCCTTTTAATTTTTATGTATTCTAAGTGTATTTGTAGCTTTAAACCGGTGGGCCTTTTAGTTATATACTGTATGAATAAATTAACTTCATCCAATGATGTAGCTCCCGATGTTCTTGACGATTCCGTCGTCATTAACGTACTGGGCGCCGTCCGGACCAAGCCCGAAAGGGGGCGCTCCGGCCGTCTGCAGGTAGTAGGAGCCCGTCGTACCCGGCTGGGTCGCGTACCCCATGAAGCTGGGGGCAGAAATAGGCAAATAGAATATAGAGCTCGTGGCTTAATAATAACAGCCGCTAAGCCGTGCTTGCCTAGGTTGGTCTATGGATGGGTGACCACCCATTACATACCGAGTTTCCTCCGTGCCTCGGAAAGCACGTTAAGCCGTTGGTCCCGGCTGTCATTTGTAGATCTTTGACAGTCGTTAAGTAGTCAAAGGTCCAAAAAGTCTAACAACCAGTCTTACCAAGGGGTATCGTATTACCCAGTACTAACTGAGTTGTGGAGGTCAGATAGGCAATCGCTCCATGTAAAATACTGGTATTCAGCTGCATCCGGTAAAACTGGAAGCCGACCCCAACATAGTTGGGAAAAGGCTAGGCAGATGATGAAAATAGAATATAATTTCTATTTATTCGAGTATCCATGACTCAAGAGCTGTTAGTAAAACTTACGACTATGTTAGATAAGCACTGATAAAACAAACAACACAACAATTAAGATGGATCACTGCTGCGACAACCCATGAGTAATTGCACAGCAGCGACCCACGTAAACACAGTCCAGGCGACTGGCAATCATGCTTAAGATATTGTTGGTCACCAGGGAAGCGCACCTTTAACACCGCAATTAAGGACGAGTCTCCTCGTCATTACGATTTTTTTGTTTTAGACCACACCTGGGAACCTTCTATTTACGGAGATAACGGTCAAAGTTCCAACTTTTTGACAAGTTTTTTTTTTAATACAAGTTTTCAATGTAAGATTTTTACTTTAAACACCTCCACGACCCCCGTACTATTCAATCCATCCATCAACACAATGTTTTAAGTGAGTTACATTGAGTTCAACCACAAAACATGATTTTTCACCCCAAAAAAAAAGTCGTTTCCCAGCAATAATTTTTGCGTAAAGTTACTTAGTTTGATGTACAGAATGCTTGGTTGACGGCTTCGTGATGAGGTTGTTTACACCCTGTATGTATGTGTACGTTTGGCTCTTTTTTGTACTTGTTCTCACCTCAAATCATTATAATTGCACTGGCCCTCCCTGAAGGCCTGCCAGTCGGCGCAGCTGGCGGCGAGGAAGGCCTGCGGGTTGGTCACCGACTCCGCGAACATCAGCCACGCGCGGCTGTGACTACACGACGCTAGGAGTATGGTGGGCACGCAGTTCGGCTGATTGGAGCCCGAGTTCGGGTAGAAGTCTACGTGACCTGGAGACAAGATTGTGCTGGTTTAAAAGATTGTCATAGATTGGGTTCCCAGGTTAGGCAAAGTATCATTGGGTGTTTCCATCAGAAATTACTCACTTGCTTCCAGAGATCTGGTTTTCAGGCCCACATACAATTTAGGACTTAACCGTAACTACATTAGAATAACAGGGCCTGCAGTCTCGACATAGATAACGATCGCAAAGTTAGCGAATTCGGACGCAAAGTTACGATTTCGCAAAGTAAACGATATTTGGTAGTCTCTACACTAAAAGCTAGCGAATGTCCTTGGAATGGTAACGATTTTTGTAGCTAACATAACGATTTTCGCAACACGAATAGTTCTAGTTCTAGCGACCATTTTTGACAGCCCGCTAGATGATTCAGTACCATTGTAAGCTAATTTAATGGTGGTTTTACGGGATTATTGACAAAAATTGTGCCAGATGGGCTTATTACTCGGTCTATTGTCTGTAGCGAAGTACCTATGCTGTGCCCTAACCTATAAATAGGTTCCGGATGTACCTACCCTATGTGTGAATAGGCATCGCTGATATTCATTTCATATGTAGGAAGAGAATTCATTTAAATAAATAAAAATAAAACACAACTGTAATCAATTCCTATATTCAACTTTATTATCAAAGACATTCAAATATTCTATTATCAAGTTCGCTCGCACATTTTTATAAAAGTAAATGTATAAAACATTATGTAATGAAGGTCGTATACATGTAGGTACCTATGTATCTTTATTTGCATAAAATGTGATGAAACATGACATTACTTACAGTTATTTCAGTGCAGAACACATTCCGTGTTAAGTACTCATAATTATTCCAATGGCATGAAAATTACAAATCACAGTACATCATAGCTACACTTATCCTATGTCAAAATTTTAAACAAGACACAATCAACTAATACACACTCATCATCTTTATAGTACAAAATAATACATTTGACTAAATGATAAGTACCTACATACAATCATTATCACCAAAACATTTTACACCTCCCCAGCCGTACCCGATCGGGAACGGTGCATTGTTATTTTAATTGTGTCTGTAATTGTGGGTATCGAAGACCTACTTCATATCAACATGGTGCACCTAAGCCATGTTGAGATGAAGTAGCTCTTCGATACCCACAATTAAAACAATCTAAAACATCTGCATTAATAAAAACAATACTAAACACAAATACTTTCTTCAAACAATACAAAATTAACAATTTTTGAAATACTAACATGAAAATTAACACTTAAATTAAATTTCACAATGCATTTTTTATATGGGAAGAATGAGATGAGTATTTTTGTACAAAAATATATAGGATAGGTCAACTACTTTCTTAGGTAGACCATTAGAGTTTAATGGTACAACTTCTAAATATTTAGATTCTATGTACAGGTAATTCTACGAGTGACTTCACACATATTTGAGTAATTTCTATTTTGAAAGAGTTTCATTTTACACTTAACAGGTTTGGATAATTCATAAATGTAACAGGGAACCTCTTTTATTCATTTTAGGTAAATGGTTCTTTGATTTGAAGCTTGACAAGGTTCAAACCTTTGTAAATTGAATATTTTGGAATTGCAAGACAATTCCAAAAGAAATGCTTCGAGTTTACAAAAGAAATGCCTATAATTTATGGTAATATCTATTATTGGAACACTGCGATTACACTCATATGGTTTTGGAAAAATCTGATCAGTATTACACACACTAAGTACACTATTTCACTGTTTGATTTTCTGCTTGTTCTTCGACATTCCTTTACGGTTACCGTAGTCTCCAGTCCCTCGGAGGCCTTCTGTAGTGTGACACAACAGCTCAACAGCTCGCTACATGTTGATTCCGATAGCTTTGGCATGTTTCGACACATCACACGAAATCAGCGTGATAATGAAAAATCCCTTGAATCTGCTTATTTCTGTATCTTGCCGGAAGAGCAAGAGAATTGTTCAAGGAGCTCCTATAGGAATTTCAGCTATCTCTTCAAGCACAACGACCTTACGGGCTTTGTCGAATTCCAGTGTCATTTCGCAGCTACCTACTACGTGAATGTAGAAGTATATCCAGTGGGGTGGCAGCTTTAGCCAGAGTTTAGCAGAGGTACTGTTCTCTTGGCTATCAATCAATGCTTGAGAAAACACAATTAGAAACAGAAACACAACTACCTATTAACAACAACAAATAAACAAAACCAATTGACTTTTGAGTTTTGACAAGTTTGACACTACGCCAATGTTGCAAGGAGGCAAAGTTTAATTTCCTTAAATATTTAATAGTTTATTTAATTTTTTTTAAACGTTTTTAGCTCTACCTAAGAGTTTTTGTGAAAAATAGTGCCTTCAAAATAAGGCTTTTATAGTCTCAGTTTAAGATACAAGAAAACCAATTATTTTTATTTAACCATGTTCTCCATTTTTCCCCATATTCAAGGAGATGGGCTTGCAGCCTTGACATTAGTAACGACGACGCTTGTCGCTTACGATCGTTAGCTAATAACGAAAAAATTCGGTTGCAATAACGACGCTTGCGAAAAACGCAAGTCTCTACATCCAAGTTAACGAGCAAAGTCGTAATAAACTTGACATATCGATGTCGGTACGCTAGCGAAAAAACGTATTCGGCTTTTTCGAAGACAATTGTATGCCTTTACAAAATCACCTTGTTATGGGGACAAATAGAGAACACGGTTCAATAAAAATAATTGGTTTTCTTGTATCTTAAACTGAGACTATATAAGCCTTATTTTGAAGGCACTATTTTTCATGAAAACTCGTAGGTACAGCTAAAAACGTTTTAAAAAATAAAATAAATGATTCAATATTTAAGGAAATTAGAATATGCCTCCTTGCAACATTGGCTTAGTGTCAAGCTTGTCAATAATTGGTCTTGCCGTTTTGCGTTGTTGTCATTGGAAACCAACCAATTTATTTGTTGTGTAAATGTTTTCAATGGTGTTTTCTCATTCTCAAGCATTTTTCATTGATAGCCAAGAGTACAGTACCTCTGCCAACTTTTTTCTGGCTAAAGCTGCGACCCCATCGGATATACTTCTACATTCACGTTTATGTAGCTGTGAAATGATACAGGAATTCGACAAAGCCTGTAAGGTCGTTGTGTGTGAAGAGATGACTGAAATTTATAAAGGAGCTCCGTGAACAATTCTCTTGCTATTCCGGCAAGATACAGAAATAAGCAGATTCAAGGGATTTTTCATTTTCACGCTGATTTCGTGTGATGTGTCGAAACATGCCAAAGTTAACGGAAGCAGCGTGTACTTATCGAGCTGTTTTGTCACACTACAAAAGGCCTCCAAGGTACTGGGGACTACGGTCAAGGAATGTCCAAGAACAAGCAGAAAATCAAACTGAGTGAACGTAGTGTGTGTAATATTAATCAGATTTTTCCAAAACTATATGAGTGTAATTGCAGTGTTCCAATATTCGATATTACCATAAATTATAGTTGTAAGGATACACAGCCGAGCTATCACGAGGTTAAATGACACTAAAGAAATGCTTGTGTGCAAGACAATTCCAAAATATTCAATTTCCAAAGGTTTGAATCTTGTCAACCCATCTTCAAATCACAGAACCATTTAACTAAAAGTAATAAAATGGTGTTAACAGGAGTGTAAAATGAAACTCATTCGAAATAGAAATTACTCAAACGTGTGAAGTCACTCGTAGAATTACCCGTACATAGAATCTAAATAATTAGAAGTTATACCATTAATTTATAATGCTTTACCTTAGAAAGTAGTTGACCTATCCTATATATTTTTGTACAAAAATGTTCATCTCATGCTTCTTATATAAAAAATGCATTGTGAAATTTAATTTTAGCGTTAATTTTCATGTTAGTATTTCAAAAATTGATAATTTTGTATTGTTTGAAGAGAGTATTTGTGTATATTATTGTTTTTATTAATGCAGTCTATGTTTGTACCTATGCCGTGTTCAGATGAATTAAAGGTGGACAATGTTTTGGTGATAATGATTGTATGTAGGCTATCTTTTAGTCGACAGTATTATTTTGTAATAAAAAGATGATGAGTGTGTATTAGCTATTGTGTCTTGTTTAAAATTTTGTCATAGGATAAGTATAGCTATGATGTACTGTACTGTGATTTGTAATTTTCATGCCATTGTAATGATTATGAATACACGGAATGTGTTCTGCACTGAAATAACTGTAATGTCCTGTTTCTTCACATTTTCTGCTAATAAAGATACTTATGTACCTACATGACCTTCATTTTGCCTGCATTACATAATGTTTTAAAATTTAAACATTTAAATGTGCTACAGAACTTGCTAAAAGAATAATTGAATGTCTTTGTTATTAGAGTTGATTATAGGAATTGATTACAGTTGTGTTTATTTTATTAAAATAAATCCTCTTCCTACTGAAATGAATATCAGCGACGCCTATTCACTTCACACATACGTCCGGAACCTATTTACCTATATGTTAGTTTCGACTTGTAAGCACAGCATACTTCGGTACAGACTAATTATAAGCCCATCCGGCAAAATTTTCGTCATTGATTCCGTAAAAACCACCATTAGATTAGCTAACGATGCTACCGAATCACTTATCGGGCTGTCAAAAATGGTAGTTAGAAATATTCGTTACTCTTGCGAAAATTGATAAATTAGCTACAAAAATCGGTACCATTCCGAGGATAATCGCTATCTTTGAGTGTAGAGACTACCAAATATCGTTTTTGTTAGCGTACCGACATAGATACGTCAAGAACTCAAGAAAATGTACGACTTTTGCTCGATAACTTGGATGTAGAGACTTGCGTTTCACGCAATCGTCGTTATTGCAACCGAATTTTTTCGTTATTTTATAACGATCGTAACTTTGCGACAGCGTCGTTACTAATGTCGAGACTGCAGGACCAGGATGTTAAATAAAAGAAGGAGAAAGACTGCTTGTTGTGGTGGGTCATGGCGTGCCTAGTTATTTGAGTAGGCTCCCCTACCTTACAAAAAACGGTTTTCAAAAATAGAGTTACTGGTACCTACCCGATTTCTGAATTTATTTCGAACTTGTTTAAGTTCAACAACGTTCTTAACAAAAAATTCTCAACTTGGAAACCGCATATGAAAGTATGGTAAAGCTAAGGGCCTATTTTACGATATCTGAAAAGCCACTACTTACCGAAAAAAAAAATATGGAACAGAATTTGTATGAAATTATCTGCCAAGTAAGTTAATGGGGACTTTGTAATCGTAGGTGGTGAAACTGGCCCTAAGCCTAATATATTCCCTACTCCTCTAAAAGTTATTAAAAGACACGTTAAGTTTGTGGTTACCACAAATATCCCACCAAGCGAACTAAAGGTACTTAATGTAGAATACACATTATGTCTTGAAAGATATGATCAGCATTTAAACCATCTTCACTATCCGACTCACCAACTTTGTCACCCAGTCCATAGACCCCAGCATCAGTATGTATGACATCAACGAATTCAGCGTCATTGATGTTCAGTCTGAGGGTCATGTTGACGTCAGAGAAGCAGGGCCCCGCGGGGTCCAGGCCAGTGATCCGGCCCACGCGCTGGCCTGTCAGCATCGTGAGGGTCTTGCCAGCGAACCCTGCGATGTGGGTCCCGAGGCTGTGGCCTATCAGGTGGATGTTGGATGGGTTCAGGCCAGCTGTAAAGAGGAATAAGGGAATGAAGTACCTACTGTAGAAGGAGCGTGTGGTTTTAGCATGCTCGTTCAAAATGGTCTGATCGTAAAAAGTTCTATTCGCAAAAGATATTCGTCAAATAAATTAGTAAATTTTGATACAAGTGGGGAAACTGCTATTGCGGCCGAGGCGGAATTCACACCCGAGCCGTAGGCGAGGGAGTTGTGGAGCCGAGCACTGCAAAATGCCCATGTGAATTAAACAACGTTTTAAACTATGATTTTCAATGCCAAAGTGCTGGAATATCGAGAACTTTTAAAACAAATAATAAACATGGTAAATATCCTGTTTGAAGTGTTAATGATATTAAATGGGTAACTAAGGGGGTTCCTTCGAAATTCAAACTGTTATGCTAAAGTTCAAAATGTAGTAATGCTTATGTATGGTTTGATACTCAACTTCACAATGCACTCAAATCAGAAACCACTTTTCAGCCTAGGAGATATCCAAATAAAGTTAAAATGTCCAACTGACCACCAACAAGTGCAGCCAGTAGCTCGCCCAGCTCCTCGCCGATGAAGCGCACCATGGTGGTGGAGCGCAGGTACATCCAGCTGATGAGGGAGCTCGCGTCCAGGGCCACGATGTTGAAGTCACCTGACGACAAACAAACTTGGTGACCTAACCAGTACGGTACATTGTCAGGTTCTGCAGGAAAGTCTTCCAGGAGTTGGTGCCAAATTCAATAAAATGCATGATCAGCCGGTAGCGTTCCTACCGCTGGGACACAGTCCTCTCTCTGAGTGAGGGAGTGGGTCGTCCACTACTCGTCGGTGGAGCTCATAAGTTTTCGATTTATAAGAGGTAGGACGTACCTACCAGTTTCCTCACGTTTTTTCTTCACCGTCTTGAGACCCGAGGATATGAAATAAATTACAAAAGGAAAGAGACTTTCCTTGGCTTCGTAAGAGGGCGTCGTTACCATTGAGCCGAAACTGGTTATCTATACTAATTTTATAAAGAGGTAACATTTTGTTTGTAAGTTTGTATGTAGGGGGTAATCTCCGGAAGTAATGAACCAATTTTAAAAATTGTTTCACTAGTAGAAAGCTACATTATTCGTGAGTGCTATAGGCTATATTTTATTCCCGTACTCCCACGGGAACGCGGGTGAAACCGCGGCACGTCAGCTAGTAGGTAATAAAAATGTATGGTCTAACGTCCAAACCTACTGTTCAATTCATAATTTACCTCGATTCAGGAAAGCATTACTGAGGCTGGCGAAACTGTCCTTCGTGGGGTTATCGGTGAAGCCGTGAATGTAGATCTTGAGCGGTCTCTTGGGGTCGAACCAGCCCGACATGGGGATCAGCACCGGGGCAGACGTCAGCTTGTATGTCACGTTCACGTCTCTGGAAAACGATGGGATTACTTTGAACTATCTCATATTGAAGAGTCTAAAATAACAGTCGCACAGGTCGACATTAAATGTTAAGCAGCGCTTACCAAGGTTGGGTTAGATCAACCATTCATTGCATCCCGAGTTTCCTCCGTGCCTAGGAAAGCGCTTTATGCCGTTGGTCCTGGCTGACATTGATATCTTTGACAGTTGTGACAGGTAGTCAGTTGACCGACAGTCTGACAACCAGTCCTAATCTTACCAAGGGGTATCGTGCCTATTACCCAGTACTAACTGGGTTGTGGAGGTCAGATAAGCAGTCGCACCATATAAAATATACTCACTGGAAGCAGACTCCAACATAGTTGGGAGAAAAGCTAGGCAGATAATGATGAATCATTCACATTTTACAACACACTTCCTGAAAATAATTATAGTCCATCTTTGTAGTCCCAAACAGAGTTATCAAGTAACTGCACTCACCTGGTCATAAAGTTGAGTTTCAGTTCACTCATATTGGGTTCTGTATTGTTGCTGATGTAAGACTCGTAATCCACTCCCAGCAGTCGCTTCACGTGTTTACCTGGAAGAATGAAATTTATGTAATTGCATGTCATTATCTAAAGGGTGTAAAACCTCATAACGAAGCCGAAAGACACATGTTTTCCCCGTTATTGCGATCATTTTTTTGTTCTATTCCATACCTGGGAACCCTCTAGTTACGGAGATATTGAGGGTTCCAACTTTTTGACAAGTATTTTTTAAATACGTACAAATTTTTAATGTAGATTTTACTTTAAACACCTCCACGCCCCTCATACTATTCAATCCATCCATCAGCACAATGTTTTAAGGGGGTTACATTGAGTTCTACCACAAAACATGATTTTACACAACAAAAAAAAGTCGTTTCCCAGCAATAATTTTTGCGTAATGTAAGCATTCTGTACATCAAAATAAGTAATTTTGATGTACAGAATGCTTGGTTGACGGCTTCTTGATGAGTCTGTTTACACCCTGTACATACTAATATTATAAAAAGGTATGTTTGTATGTAGGGGGTTATCTCCGTAACTAATGATCCAATTCTAAAATTGTTTTCACTGATAGGAAAATATATTATTTGTTGGTGTTTTATGCTATAAGTTATATTTATACCATCATGCATATTACCCGAGCTATCACCATTGTTGCGGACGAAGCCGTGGGCGAAGTGTTAGTGTGAAATAAAATTCAGGAGCTGTTGGGATTTTACTCATATTTTTTTGTTATAAGATTGAGATTTAGCATAATTATTTTAAAAACATGATCGTGCTATGAACGTATCAAGCATTGAAGAAACATGACACGGACTAGCGCACAAGACGTATCAACAGGGTATCATACCACTGATGTACAACGGGGAGCGTCAATAATAAAATTGTCGGCGAAAATGTTTTTTAGTGTATCTGATAGTTGCACGTTTTGCCACATGGACATTTTGCTAATTAGACTTACTGCTCATTAGACGTTTCTCGCTGTTGGACATTTAGCTACTTAAAGCTTCTATCCGGAGGGTCTGTCGTTGGTAACGTGCCGCCGCCGCGCCGGTTTGTAAGAACCCCCGGTGCCGATATGATCCGTGCGTGGCACGCGACGGTCTTGGTCGGCAACGGAACCGGAAGCGTCTAGTGGTTATAGTCTCATACTTTCCAATACATTGTTTTGCCTGACACGTTCCTCGCACGGTCATTGTATGATATAGTGTAGCGGTTACCATGGGTAATCATTCCATGCACACCCTACCCTCCCTAGCAGTGGACAGGTAACTAAGTGTAGGCAGATACTAGATACTTACACTGACTAAACCCTAAGGACACGATAGTCTTCTGAATGGGGTCTACGAAGTCTCCGAGCTCCTTGGTGACCCGTTCCTTGATTGAGTCGAAGAAGCCGATCTGCAGAGCTGAAGTGGACAGCCATATCGCTGCTGATACGATGAGGATCAAACGAGAATTCATCCTGATGGGAACCTGAAAGGGTTAAGATAGAAGTTAGAAATTGAAATCTAAGTTGATGATCACAAGGTACCTGTTAAAATCTATAAAAAAAGCGCAACGAAAATCACTGTCTGAAAGTATGACAACAGTTCAATAACCAATGTGGGCATTGAAGAACGATTGCTGGAAATTCATCCCCCCAAATAGGTTAAATAGCATAAACACTTTGTTCGTATTTTTGCCAATGGTTTTCATCGGCCACATTGCTTGTATTATACCTGTTAGACCGGATAAAGCACCATTCGACTCTTGATAAGAGAGCATAATTAATCGATTCAGTCAATCAATCGAAATTATTAGTCCAGTTGACGAAATTGTGACAAGTATATTAAAAAGGAATATATCAGAATCACTCCAAGTACTTACTTGATAATATCCGTGGTATACCCGCGATCATGATGCTTGCAACAGCGTCGAAATATCGGGATCTCATCAACATAGAAAACCACGGATATTATCCCGTAAGTACTTTGAGTGTAGTGAAAAACCGTGAAAGTCTTAAACAGTGCAGAATCATATTACTTCGCCCCGATGCTGAAAATATAGGCTTTGCAAGACCTCTTTAATTGAATTTAGCGCAAGAACAAACCTACCTCATTTCAAACAATCTGTTCGAGTTGAACTGCAAGAACTAAACTTGGATCCGGGTGCCAATATAGTTCTCCAAAAAACTAACTTTACGATGCAGAAAAACCTTAACCGAACATTTTATACTTAGTTATCGCACTCACTCTTATAAACTCAGTCCTAATCGCCTTGGACTTGATCATAAAAACAAAGCAACTGTAATTAAAAGTTAAATTAAATAACAAACAACCTAGGTAAAGGTACCTAGTTGGTGTGGGAAATTAAAACAAAACGAGTTCGATTACTTGATCATTATAATGTATGTAGGAGAATGTACAGACAACAACAACGTTCTATCGGTCGGTAGCTTGAAATTTTTAATGGGAAAGCATAATATGTACCTACTGCATCAATAGCTGGATATAAAGTATTTAGTTACTAGCTCTGCTAAGGTTAAATATTATCCCACAGGAACGTATGTAGGTACCACTACCTGCAGTACGTGCGATAGAGCCACTGACGCCCCGGGCAAAAATGTGATCATTGTGTGTTGTTAGTGTTCATTTATTGCTGAACCAATGTGAACTTATATTAATAATTTTAATTTCATGTTTCCTTACGTCAGCCCCAGACCTCGGCGCCCCCCCCAAATTTGTCGCCCCAGGCCGTCGGCGTCGCCCCATCGCGCCCCGGGCCGTCGCCCTAACGCGCCCTACCCTGTCGCCGGCACTGCCTACCGTGATAAAAATATTCTGTGTTCTAAGCCATTATGGTCTATCTATCTCTACCTAACTACCTATGTGATCCTCAAATAATTATTCACATTAATTCGGTTCTCTAAAAATAATAAATCGATAATTATGCTAATTTAATAGATTAGAGACGAGAGTAATTTTTGTGGTGATTTATATTTCTATGGGTGCCCCCTACAGCACACTGACACGCTGATAATATCAAAAAGTTAAACAGAGCTTGTAATTTAATAAAAAACTTTTTGGCAAAAAATAAAACCGACTTCAAAAAACACAAAAAAGGGAAAAATAACTTTAGCTTCAGAAGTCGGTGACTTTTGTTTGATTGATATTTTTTTTGTCACCGACTTCTGAAGCTAAAGTTATTTTTCCCTTTTTTGTGTTTTTTGAAGTCGGTTTTATTTTTTGCCAAAAAGTTTTTTATTTTACCATTTTTAGTTGTTCCCAAACAAATATTTGCTATGATTTATTAGACTGATAATAGGCGTGAGCAGCGGTGGCCTAGTGGTGGCGGCTCCGACTTACGAACAGCAAATCGTGGGTTCGAACCCAGACAGGCGTATTACTTTGTGTAATTTATATCATCACCACTGCTCTCAAAACGGTGAACGAAAACATCGTGAGGAAACCGGCTGTCCTATAACCAAAACATTCGAAGACATGTGACATCTACCAAGTACCAATCCGTGGGCCCGCGTGCTGGGTTATAGCCCATTCTCTCTTATAAAGAGGAGGCCTGTGTCCCAGCAGTGGGAACATTAATAGGCTGATGATGAATAGGCGTATCCCCAATATATGGAACTTAACATATCTTTTTTTTCGGATGGGAAATCATCAAATTACCCCTCCCGCTCTGGGCGGAGCGGAAGGTAGTGTCAGACTTTTACTGACTAAAACCCATCCATGCTCCTTCTTAGCCCTTTGTGTTCCAGGGTCGCAGTATCTCTTTAGAACAGTCCCTTTTGCTGACATCTCTGAGGCGCGCGCGGAACACGAACGAACTGTCGAGATCTGGGTGTATTGTACACATCTGCGTATCCCCTCAGAGCATACAGGCGTGATGTTACGTCATGATATTGTATAAACAATGAACATCCAACCGATTGGAGCTATCACAACAGATTTGCCGTCCCTTTTTGAAGAGTTCTATTGTATATCTCCGAAGATCAGCATCAGATCTTCACCAAATTAAAATGGGATCACCTCAGGAGTATACTTTTTCAAGTAAAAAAAGAATTTTGAGAATCGGTCCACAAATGGGAGAGAAATCAGGTAAATTGTACACTTCTGCGTACCCCCTCAGAGCATACAGGCGTGATGTTCCGTCATGATATTGTATAAACAATGAACATCCAACCGATTGGAGCTATCACAACAGATTTGCCGTCTCTTTTTGAAGAGTTCCATTGTATATCTCCGAAGGTCAGCATCAGATCTTCACCAAATTAAAATGGGACCACCTCAGGAGTGTACTCTATCAAATGAAAAAAGAATTTTGAAAATCGGTCCACAAATGGGAGAGAAATCAGGTAACATACATAAAAAAAAAAAAAAAAAACATACACACGAACATATAACCTCCGCCTTTTTTGAAGTCGGTTAAAAAGGTTTTTGAGGGTCAACAAAGGCCATCGTCAATAATTTCTTTTAGGGACAATTAAATACATATTATGAAAAGAAAACTTGCTTACCTTTCGATATCCTGATCCAATTTAAAGTCTTAAATTCAAGAGCACAGGCTTACTGGGCAGTTCTCGACACACTGGCCGGAAACAGGCCAACGGACTAGTTATAATTAATGGTGTAAAGGAAAATATTACGTTTTTATACTATTTTATTATGATACCTATCTGTGAGAGGCTCACGATTATAATGAGGTTTGACCTGCTGCGGTGATGGTCAAATGTCAAGCGTTACGCCTATGACGATTTCTGAAAAACACCAGAATCAACATCTGCCTGTCTTTTTTGGTTTCCAGTGTCACTGATTAAAGCTATATACCGATATTTCACATAATATAATAACTGCCTATCTGACCTCCACAACCCAATCACTGGGTACTCTGGGCAATACGAACTTCTTCTTAGCGCCGATAGAAATCTTAATTGATTCAGCCGATCGATACAATGGCGTCAAGTTTGGCTCTTTCAGTAGCGTCCTTTAATGCGCAAACAGCAGGACAGGCAGATCACGATATCAAGTGTCCATCGTTTGTGGCACCACACCATATTTACACTCTAAGGTAGAGTCGATAATACGATACCCCTTGGTGAGACAGGTTGTCAGACTATTCAGGCTTCTAACTACCCGCAATCACTATCAAAGAATTGTGTGTGGATCCTAAAGGTCAGATCTTTAAATGTGTCATCATCATCATCATCATCATCCCAACTTCACCCACTGCTGGGTATCGGCCTCTCTTTGCTTGTGCCAAGCTCCAGGTTCTTGTGCCAGCCTCATCCTGGATACACCCGCGATGACAACATCAATGTAACAATGTCGTCTGCCCATTTCATCGAATGTATACCTACTTGTTATTACTAATTAAATAAGCATTATAAGCCGCAGGGGTGATACTGGAACTGAGTTATTCGGCGTTACTCGGCTTTACATGGTGAAAAGTGTTTAATTTTCCTCTTTGCCAAATTGTATTTCCGTTTGCAAGATTTTAGGCGGTAAAACGTAACAAACGGTTCTAACCATTTCTGATCAGTTGCCAGATTTTTGGTTTAAATTTAATGATGTAGAACGTTTAAGTTTTTCTTTATTTATGGGCTTTTGTCTACCCTTTTCCCAACTACATTTGGGAGGGCCTCCAGTCTAACCGGATGCGGCTGAATGCCAGTATTTTAAAAGGTCAGCAATATTAAATAGGTCGTAGGTCTAAATCGCAGTAGTTTCTTTCTACCCGTGGGATTCTCCTTAGGACTCCTACGACGGGTTTGTGATCTAGGAAAAACTTATAATTGATCAACAGACACTTTTCCCGTCAACGTCACAAATATTGTGACGCTTTTTCCTGTCATCGTCACAATATTTGTGACGTTGGAAAGAGCGTCTGTTTTTCCGTCAGGAATTTCTCCGTAGCAATTATTCACATAGGCTCGCCTATAACACATGACTTCACATGAGGCTTATACGTAACTATAGTGAAATGCGGTGGTACATCTCTGCCTACCTACTATCTGGTGTGATGTTATGATACATTAGGTGCAAATAGGTTCGTAATCAGTTTGGTTCTTACCTAAGCTTACTTTACAGCATCAGCTTCTTCAAGTTTTCGGCAATGTTTCACAATATTGTTGTGGCAGCGTCAAAATACGGTGTTAACAGTGAAAATCTACATGTGGATTCTCATTATCTTTGCTCCTAGTATACAGACCTACTTATCTACATAATGTATGTACCTAGTAATAAATACTATTCTCATTTAGACAAACTCTTGTACTTATTAATTAAATTGTCCTGTTTTAATCAGTCAGGCACATGTTACATTAAATTACTTCCTATTGTTACAATACAACTGAATAGTCTAAACTAAACTTAAAATGAACGAGTCGCGATAACAAGTTCTTATTTTACAACTGCAAGCCAATGTACTATCGGGGTTTTTTCCGCCTGACCATTTTAATTTTTTTTCGCTTAAATCATGCGGAGGCGCCGAGCCACACCCCCTTTAAGTTTGGGCCTATTAGGAAAGCGTCAACTTTGGCGCGCAAAATAACAATAACTCTCGTTTGGCGTGCGTCGTCAGTGCGCTCGGCCGATTCGGTATCTTTTCATTCATTTTTTCTACACAAAGTCAACGGGGCGGGGCTAGAGAGCGTTTTTATTTTGTGAGTGCAAGCAAAAATGAGCTTAGTGGTGGTCAGGCGGGAGTGTCCTCGATAGTACCTAGTTTACTAATGAAGACTTTGATCACGGTGCTTTGATCTTATTGATTGTGATGTTTTTCACTTATAATTATGACCTTACTGATTTTTTTTTTCTTAGCCTGTCATTGTGTCCCACTGCTGGGCAAAGGCCTCCCCTTTCTCCTTCCAAACTTCTCTATCTTGTGCGATATCCGGCCATGTTCGCCCCGCCTTACTTACCCGCCGATCTTACGGATAATGTACAAATTTCGTAAATGGAAGAACAAAAACTTTTAAATTACCTAGTAAGCAGTAAAAGAGACACAATCAATGTTGGCAGCACGAGATGTGCCCAAGCAGACCAGAGTTAAGATCGGTTTCCACCGCTAGCGGATTCTTTTACCTACCTCACAAGAGAAAACTGCTTAGGTACATGTTTTTCCACCAACAAAGAGTAGAGTGGATATGACTCTGCGGGCAAAAAGAGAAAAAGAGAGCTCGCTCTGCTAATTCTTATTTCATTTCTCTTTTGCGGTGGGAATCAGACGACTAAACTCTTTCTTGGTGGAAACGCAAACCTATTTCATAAAAACGAAGTCCGCTTCGCTTAGCCATTTCCGGCTCATTACTCTTTCGCCTGTTTGTTATCACAACAGCTAGCAGCCTTTGGACGTAAGTTTCTGGGATCGTATCTCTAGAATGCATTATCATAGCTTCATTCATTTGCATTATGACTGCAAGATGACTATCAGCTAATCACGCCCCAACGTTGCAATAGGTCACCATTATTGCATTATAATTAGTGTACAGCAGGGATCTGCGCGTCAGCTGCTCTAGCAGTGGAGGCCTGTGGGGGAATCCAAAGCTACAGCACGTCAAAGTAATTTCATACCGCGTCGAAACCTTATGGGATGATTTTTGGGATCACCTTCAACCTAAAAATAATAGTCAGTTGCATGTCAAGCAACCAGTCTTACCAAGGGGTATCGTATGACCCAGTACTAACTGGGTTGTGCCGTTGTGGATGTTAGATAGGCAGTCGCTCCATGTAAAATACTGGTATTCAGCCGAGCCCAACATAGTTGGAAAAAGGCTAGGCAGATGATGATGATGATAGGTACGGGATCAGGATTCCCATAAGGGTGCGGGAACTGACTTTCATTTGAAGGATCAGTGCATGTTAAACAAATAAGTACCTAAGTACTAGAAATGAATTTCATTCGGTGTAAAGTTGCTCTCAAAAATTGCGCGCTGCCTCCCGTAAGGTTACTCTCAATTAACGTCCGACCGAATCATGTTTTTTTGACGAAACCGAAACCGAAGGTTCGGTTTTGATTATAGTTTCGACCAAAACCGAAACCGAACCTTTCATAAACGTGATTAAACCGTTGAATGAAATCTCACTTCTGCGTTTCATTTTTATACATTGAATTGAAATTTCAACTCTATCATAGTAGCTCTCCAGTCGTATAACATGCGCAGATATCCCCTCCACGTTTCGTTCAGCGCTAGACTTACGTGCCGCGACCTGAGGCAGCGAAAGTATGATGTTGTAAGTTTCGGCGCGGCTGAAAGGTTCGGCTGTTTTTTGGCCGAAACTGAACCTTTTGCCGAAACACGATTTTTAAGCCGAAACCAAAACTTAAAATTAGCTATTCCCACTGCTGTGGGATTGGAATAGGCACCTAATATGGCCTCGCAACTCAGAATTTTTATTTTATCGAAAAATAATAAATTTCGCTTTAGTTATGCTAATCAATAGTACAAACAGCTTCTGTTTAGCAATGGTAGGTAATTAAATACCTAAGTCTCAATGACTTTTTAAGTCATTGAGTTTAAGTAATTAACTCTATCTTCACATTGAACTTGAAAAACCGGTTCACATGATTATATATTTATAGGTACTGTCACGCACACTCGTTCTAAACGCCTTACTTCGTTGAATGAGACGCCGCGTGATGTCGTATAGCCTTTGAATTGAATGCGGTGATTATAATTCAGTTTGTATTTATCTCACGGTCGCGGCCGGGCAAAGGATTTGGCTTTCTTTTAGAGAGAAGCAATACAGGTGCAACCCCATACGTGCCTACATCGAAAGAATGATCAAAACGTGGAATTAATTCCACAACAGTTCGGAACCTGGAACTCGTGCTCAAAAGATTATTTAACTTCGGAGCCCACACCACTTTTCTGAAGCGGCAGGTTTTTTTGCAAGTTACAATCCCCGGGGCTTTCCCCTGTAACCATAGCTTATAAAAGGAGAATCGCTTTGAATGTAATTTCCTTATTATCGGAATAAGTTCAGGAAGTGAATGTGCCTTCGTAAGGACAGCTTTGATTACGTATTGTGAATACATGACTGGTTCTAAGGTTTTTACTGCATCGAGTTGCCTGTTACGTATCGGGGATATTTTTAACGATATTGGTAATTTTGTAACCACAGAAGCAGTTTTATCCTAAAGTGTATTATTGCGTCGTTATATTGAACAAAATTTTCCAAGTTATACTTGTTCTTGGTTTGATTCACTGGTTTTCTCATTTTGATGCCTCACAAATATGCATGTGTGCTAAATCAAATACAGGGTGTAAAAGACCTCATCACGAAGCCGTCAACCAAACATTCTGTACATCAAACTAAAGTAACTTTACGCAAATTATTGCTGCCCCCCCATATCTCCGTAACTAGGTTCCCAGGTATGGTGTAGAACAAAAAAAATATCGCAATGACGGAGAGAACAAGTGCCTTTCGGCTACGCTATAAGGTTTTTTACACCCTTCATTTGTCCTTTTTCATTACGATTTTCTGGTCGACCAGCGTTTCGTCGAAAAGATTTAAATAGCAGGCCGGGAGCTGGGTTTGTACCCGGTTCCTAACGATAATCAAGGGACAAGCATATGAACTTGTTTACTATCACCGCGCTGAAAAAAATAGCGATAATCTCACCTGCTACTTCAGAAAATGCAGGTGAAATGGTTTACCTAAAGGGTGTGAAATACTAGAGATAATCTCACCTGCTACTTCAGAAAATGCAGGTGCGATGGTTTACCTAAAGGGTGTGAAATAATAGCGATAATCTCACCTGCTACTTCAGAAAATGCAGGTGAGATGGTTTACCTAAAGGGTGTGAAAAACCTCTTGACGAAGCCGAAAGGAACTTGTTCTCCCCATCATTGCGATCATTTTTTGTTCTACACCATACCTGGGAACCTTCTAGTTACAGAGTTTTGTTTAATACACGTTTTTAATGAAGATTTTTACTTTAAACACCTCCACGACCCTCGTACTATTCAATCCATCCATCAGCACAATGTGTTGAGTGCGTTGCATTGAGTTCTACCACAAAACATGATTTTACACAACAACAAAAAAAGTCGTTTCCCAGCAATAATTTTTGCGTAAAGTTACTTAGTTTGATGTACAGAATGCTAGGTTGACGGCTTCGTGATGAGGTTGTTTACCCTGTATGTCTTTTGAATCAAAATTGTACAAGTATTGTCTTTTTTAATGAACATACTTTTCCGCGCCCAGGTTTCAGACTGGTGTGATGAAGTAAGAAGACAAGAATAATCCTCTATACAGGGGACTCGCCCGAGACCGGATCTACGATAAACCATAGGCTCCACAAAAATAGCCTAAATCTAAATAAACCCTAGGGAAGAAAGGGACTCATGCAATAAATGAAACACAAATGTAAAACAAAGCATTGTTTATTTGTAATACCTAACTCTCCTCGATACCGCTTACGGAGCAGGGCCACTCGATACAAAAATAAACATCTACAATAAATATAATAGCACCCCACTTGCATCCATTGTTACGAGATAGAGGCTTTTTGAATGAACTTATGTTACTATGGCAACACCTTCATTCTTTTTTTTTTAACTATGGCAACTCCTTTGATTTTTTTTAAGATGTTTTCGTGTTGATTATAATGAAGAGTCACGATGATGCAAAATTCTTTCAACTATTCCATCCGACTGACAAAAGTAATGTTTGTTTCAATCGTGAGTTCTTGTGTATCATTTGAGTTATGTGCGAATCAATCGTGATTCGCGATTTAGAGATACGTCTTCCGTTTTATTTTCAGGCATTACCGACTCAGTAACGAAAAGTAGATGAACACATTATGATGGAATAGTTAGACTAAAATTAAGCTCTGTCTCATAACAACAAATAAAAGTGAAGTTGTAAATTAACACAAGACAGAATATCGTGTACAGAACAAGAAATAAATGTCGATAATTGAACTTATTTTCATCAATGTTTACTTCCTATCGACATTCCTTCCTCTATCTGAACCTTAAAATATCAACGTGAATATGTCATAGACAAGATATAGACAAAGATTACAAATAATTATGTAATAATTTCATTTAATCGATACTTGACAGCATTTATCCAAGAACGAAAATACAATAAAATGTCAAATTGATAAAAAATAGGTAATCATTTGGTATATTTACTTGAACCATTTATTTTTATTGCCATCATGACGTTAATATCCGAATTCACTCGTACTTAATGAATGATTTATTGCACTCTTGGAATGTCAACTCTCAGCGATAAGGCGGAGAGTCGAAAATCCAACAGCTTTTATTTAGGCATACATTTAGGTGTCGCCTAGTAGAAAACGGATATCAGGAGTCTCTGCGTCATAGTAAGGTGACAAAGTAAATATAACAAAGCATTACCCGCTGATACATAAAATCTGATTTTAAACCAGCGTTTAAAACTTAACTCTAATACAAAATAATGTTTACGTCTAGCGTGTATGAAATATATTAATGTTATAATAATAAATTGTACAATATCAGTATCATTCCAACTTATTTATTTTGATTCAGTTCACTTTGCGAGTTATCCAAGATTTGTGCGAAGTTGCCAAACTAAAAAAACAAACTGTACATTAGAAGAAAACAAGTCCGATTAGGTTTTTTTTAAAAATCGAAATTAATACAATATATTCATAAAATGTTTCGACTATTTCTTCACTCACAAAGTGAACCAAACCGCTGAATAGAAATAACCTTAAGACAAAAATAATAATAAAAGAAACAAACACTCAGTGTCATGATGTAGCGTTTACTCCTACATTAAGTTTGTGAATGGAATGTCCCGCCGTTACTGACGACTGTCGGATGCAACAACTGTCAGATGCAACAACTGTCAGATGCAACAACTGTCGGATGCAACAAATGCTCGCCTGGCCCTAACTTCTAACATTGACCGACTAAGCTTAGTTTACATTCTCGGGAGAACGACTGACACACATCAACAATATGATACCAGCCTAAAACATCTTGAAAGACTAATAAAAGCAGAAAATAATATCATGAAACGAAATAACATGTTACTTTTTGTAACTGCTATTGTCGAAAGTAAATTACTTACAACCTAAAATTCGGTTAAACCGGAGACTAGTAAATTATCTGTAGTCCGGTGTGCGAAGCTACCTCCGTAATTTGTCCGGGGCCGTTTGGCCCATTCTTAACTTTACACCGTCAATTACTTTTATGTGTATGAAGAATGGAAGATATAGTGTTTCATATAATGTCAGTCGACCTCCCGTCCGTCTTGCCAAAGCTGCCAAACTAATATTACAATATAAAATGGAGCGCCCGCCGCACGGCACAATTACAAACGTACGTAACACTAGATCCTAAGTAGTAGCACCTAATGGTGAAATATAACGCCCGCTATATTACGTACAGAACTGTTATTTTAACGTGCTATTTTAGCATATACTCGCTATTTTTATAACGTTTGAATAGTAAGCTAGCGGCTTCATAGATTATAGACGATTTATTTAAGCCGTATAAGCTTCTTTTAGATTTAATTTTAACAACAAAATTTAACATTTAAAGTAAGAGGAATCTTACGAAATGATAATTGTAACAGCTCTGTACGTAATAGAGGGAGCGCGAAGATATAATATATTCCATAGCAACACGTCAATAATATATCTTTTAACATATACTTCTGTAGGTCTCGATAAATATTTGTGATTCTTTCAACAATAAACCAACCTTGATTTTTAAATACCATTAGGGATTTACTACAGTTATAACCCCTCGATAAATCGTCAAAGCATCACAAATCTATCGATAGATAACCGATTAGTCCCGCACTACATTGTATATCGACACTTTAAATAGAAGGGAGGAGAAAAAATTAATAATTTGTATCTTTTTATACCTAAAAACGGTGGTCTAACTCGTGTGACAATATTTTAAAGCTATTCCGTTATAGAAAATTAGCTCGTGTTTCAACCTGGCTGGATGCAGACAATTTCGAGCTAGATTTTATTTTAAAGTCGTATTTTATTTTTAAAGTGATGTGATTTTTTAAGGCTAAGGAATTATTATAGAAAATCTACGCGATAAAAGTATTGTTTCACAACTGTTTCCATTGGCAGTGATAGTTGTTCACTCAACTATATCCAAGCTAAAGATAAATGATTTGAGCAAGGTTTTTATATTTTAAAAACATTATCCAGCCAGATTTGTCAAACACAAGGCATAAAATGATTTTTTTATATAGTAATACAAAACACTTTTTTATAATTTTTTACTATGGCAACATTTATATCTCTACGAAGCCCTATGCCGTCCGGATTGAATGGATGCCTTAGCCTAAGCTTAATTATATAAAAAAGAAAAATGCTGCAATACTTAAGATAATATTTTACAATATAAAAATTGCATTTTCTCGGGGCGAAGGCGACTCGTTCGACAGAGATCCGTTGTAGAAATAACGAGTTATTTTTAATAATATTTTCGGAATTAATAGTTACAATATTGTTCAGGCCATTGCGATTCTATCAATATATCGACATATCGATACAACACTTATTTCTATCGATATAGTTATACATTCTGTATATCTGCAACACAATGACCGTAACTGTAACTATGTATAACGGCCTCCCCTCGCCCAAAATCGTAAAGTGCACGACGTGACAACATCAAATATTAAATATAATTAACACTTTATTAATTAATCAATATAAATGTTTGTTTTTAAATAACTTAGTGATTAATATTCGCATTGTTATCGCTTACAACTAGGGTATGTACTACATATACATACAGGCCGTGTTACGGCGCGAACTTGGTGGACGTTGCAACGTGTTGCTGTAACAGTTTAGGGTTGCGTGCTCTGTTGCTGTATCTCGATTTTCTCGACTGTCATGTCTGGATTCATTGCTGTGGCCTCCTGGAGATTACAGAAATAGGATTATATTAATAAAATTTACATATAAGTACATAGATACATTATGGTTGCACAATACACTAGCTGACTAG
Organism: Xestia xanthographa; assembly: GCA_905147715.2. Lineage (NCBI taxonomy): Eukaryota > Metazoa > Arthropoda > Insecta > Lepidoptera > Noctuidae > Xestia > Xestia xanthographa. The sequence goes on from LR990644.1 coordinate 32,955,372, forward strand.
CATAGTAGAGTTACATAAATAAATAAATATTGCTGGACATTACACATAACGTCATCTAGTGCCACACTAATCAATCAATCAACGAGCAACGAGGCTTGTGTCGTGGACACCAGATGGTTGATATACTACATAGATTATTTTTGATTGCAAATACATACAAACATCCATGACTCGGAAACAGATATCCATGCTCATCACACAAACATTTGCTCCTACCGGGATTCGAACCCGGGACCCTAAGAACGTAAGGCAGCCTCTCTACCGCTGCGCCATTCGGGTCGTCAAAATATTTATTGTATTAGTCTACGTCAGTGTTCAACTTTAATATGTCGTTTAGAGATCCGAACGTCCACGGACACAATTTAATTTTGATAGAGCCTTTAATGCGTAGAAATAAGGCTATTGTAGTTTATTTTTTTTATATTAAAACGTGGAAGTGTTTCTTTGTGAGAGCAGTGGTGGCCCAATGGTGACGGCCCCAACTTACGAACAGTAAGTCGTGGGTTCGAACCCAGACAGACGCATTATTTTGTGTAATTTATTTCATCACCACTGCTCTCAAAACGATGAAGGAAAACATCGTGAGGAAACCGGCATGTCCTAGAACCAAAAAATCGAAGACATGTGACGTCTACCAATCCGCACTGGGCCCGCGTGGTGGTGCACATTCCCTCTCATAGAGAGGAGGCCTGTGTCCCAGCAGTGGGAACATTAATAGGCTGATCATGATGATGTTTCTAAACACCATTAATCAAATGTCATTTACTCCAGTGCAATTTCATCATACTCATCTTCAGATCGATGTCACTCACTGCCGGGTATGGTATTTCTTTTATTTTCACGTTTCTAAGCCAGTCTCCCGTGCGAATAGGGTATATGCACGATTTTTTTTTTATCATTCTAAACAAAGCGTATTAACATCAGAAATAGCAAAATGAAATTATTTTTTTTAATCTATAAAAAAATACTAAGTTATAAGCATTTGAAACTGCTGATTAGACAGAGAGATCCGATACAGGGAATGACGTCATTAGCTCCATCGACGTACAAAATCCATACTAAATTCCGTTTATCTAGAAAGAGATAGAAACAAGTTTAAATGGTTACAACTTTAGTGTTTTTTGGCCGATTTATGTCTTGTTTTCGCATTTTGTAATTATTTTTGTAGTACTTTAATATTCCGTATCAAAATAAAAAAATATGCATATTCCCTATTAAAGTATTACCGTCGTTTCATTAACATTTTTGTTTGATGAAGGTTAAAAGAGAGACGTATGTCACCTGTATAGCCTCGGCGAGTGCGCGGTCGTGGTCGATGGGGTCTCCGTCAGACTGGATGGTGATCTTCTGCTCCACGCGGGTCTCGATCACGCCGTTACGCTCCGTCTTGTACTGCAACAAGTTACCCAACACCATATTTATAAAATGCTTTATTTCCATTTTTTTTTTATTACAGGGAGAACCAACAGTATCAAGCGTTTACAGCAGCGGTTGGCAACCTTTTGGCAGGCAAGGGCCACAAGGTGGCATGATAAACTAAAGACGGGCCACACTTGTGATATTAACCCTAGAAGCCCAATATACCTACGTATAGAAAAAATGAAAAGCGCGTTGTTAAGGTTGCACTAGTCGCGGGGTCGAACTCACTGGTGCGCGTGCCCAAAAATCACGCTGTCTCACCTGGCATCGCACCCGACAGAATGAGCTCAGTGAGATGCAAGATAATTCATAGTAACAGATGCGCTTAAAAAATACGAAAAGAACTTTGGAAAATCGAGTTTTATGAAAAAACCAGAGCATAAATCAAGTACAAATCAAATTGATTAAATTCTTCGATAATTGTGCTTTGTCAGTACCGACTTGTTTTAGAAATTTGACACTTCTTTTATTACTAATTTACGCCCAAAGTTGCGTTAAAATTGGCAATAAAAAGTAAAACGAATCTTTGGTACCTCGTAACTCTTTAATGGCTTTTTATTTTACTATTCTGTTTCCGCACAGACCAAATGAATAATGAGACAAAACGATATCAAGTATAACTTTGGAGTTTGGATGTACAGTGTCCAACAGTAGAGTAATTCCCTTCCGAAATTTCTATGGAAAAAATATCGACTAGTGTCACCTTAAGGCTGGATCCACACAAATAAATGCATGAACGAACCACAATCGACCGTATGGTCGATTGTGGTTCGTTCATGCATTTATTTTATTTTGATAATTATAACTTATTTACAAAACTTTTACGGGCCGCAAGTAAGACGTCCGCGGGCCGCGGGTTGCCGACCGCTGGTTTACAGTGTAATTAAAAATCAAATACAGTTTTAGCACGCTTCCATTGCAACCACGTGTTTTTCTTATTTTTAATTGTTTCAGCGACTTTTACAAAAGTTAGCCGATTGTTCGAACAAAACAATCATCTTTATTTATTTATTTAAATTTGATGTACAATAGTGGTACATACAGTCAACCTTTAGGTCAAATAGGACAGCATTCTTCAGCATCCTTTTTTTTTACGTCTGATGCTGTTATAGTCAATTACAACATAACAGTATGACTTTGAGCTGTGAATAGTGTATGTGTTGTGGTATACGTACGGTGATGGTCTCGACAGTGCGCGTCTTGGAGCTGATGGTCTGCGAGGACACCACCTCGCCGTCTGCCGACACCGTCTCCGTCTCCTGCGTCTGTGTCTCTGTCGTCTCTTCTGGCTCAGTCACCACGGGACCGGTACTCGTCTGCAAGTAACACAACTCTTTATTTAACACTTTAATCTTCCCCCAAAAATGTCTTAAAACGAGGCAGACTAAAACGTTAGCGCATGTATGAAGCGGTATTTAGAATATTTTCGAGTTTGATAGTGCAACCAAATCAAATTCCATTTATTTAAATTAGGCCTGATCAGCACTTTTTAAAGGTCAAAATAACATAAGAGTCCCCCGAAACCAGCGCCCTTTACCACTTCTTTGTAATTTGTCTGAGAAGTGTCGGAAAAACTCCGCAACAACACATTTCAGTATTATAAAAAATTGTAATGAATTAAATTAAAGAATTTAAATCTAGATGGGGCCGGTCTTTCGTACCTGACTACTCTGAGAAGAAACAGCCGAAACAAACTCAGAGGTCGTAGTCTATTTTAAAGTCCAGACATAATCTTGCTCAATTCACATGAGGACTATGCAGATTAGTGCCTGAGATGGTCTTTTGAAGAAAGAACCATACAGATTTGAGTGGACCTGTCCAGTCAGTGCAAGCATAGCATTTGTCAGTTAACGTGTAGCTCGACTTATAACTCAAGGAGCTCAACGAAACGACGAACAATACCAAAAAAAAAAAGGACATTTGGGAGTGAAAGATCATTTCCAACTAAGTCTGAGTGATATTGAGTTTTAAGCTGAACGCGGACCGGGACGGCATGGCAAGGGATTTAAATTTTTGCCAATGGACATTCAAACGTATTCGTAAAGAAATACGATCGTGACGCGTTTTTCAATACAAATCCCTTTCGATGCCATGGGATAATTAAAACAGCAATTTATGTCGTATTTCTATATCAATACGTTTGATTGTCCATTGGTAAAAATTTAATTTAAGGTCTGCGTTCAGCTTTAGGCACATTTTTTACTACAACAACAACAACAACCCATAACGTCCACCGCTGGACATAAGCCTCTCCCATGATAGGAGGAATTAGCCGTAATCTCCACGCTTGGCAGGCGGATTAGAGATCGCAGTGATGAAAGACTAACAGAAAACGCTGCTGCCCATTCTCTGGTCTACGGAGGCGCAAGGTGTTCTGCCTCAGACATTAGTCGCCTTATACGACACCCGTGAGTGTAATGGGTTGGTTCTATTCTAATCTGCCGAATACCACACGGCTAATTTTGACTAGCATTATTTATTATTTTAGCGGCATTTTTTTACTAGCTCCAAAAAAACACAATAAACAGAGTAATACAGTTACAAAATTTTAAATAGCGAGAGATACTCACCCTGGTGGTAGCTCCGTGCACCATGGTGCCGAAAGGCGCGTTGCCCATCACAGTGGTGGTAGTGGTGGTCTTGTACGAGCCCGGCTCCTGTACCAGAAGGTATATTAGACCACCATTGTATTATCATACGACGAAATATTAAACACATATAATACATAGATGTTGACTTGGGAAATGTGGGTGTACTCTAGATACACCTCTGCCTCACCCCTTTGGGGATTACAGGCGTAACGTTATTTTGGCACAGATATAATATTTACAAGGATAAATTATTATGTATAAGGCGGCGTCCTAATTGGCATTGGATCGTACGAGCAAACGATGCGTTCATCGTCGCACGACGAGATTAAACACACTCATTTCTGTAGTGTGTCCTAATTGAAGCTTGCAAGTCATCGCGCGATCAACAGTAAATGTAATTCATAAATCATCGCACGACGATGAACGCATCGTTTGCTCGTACGATCGTTGCCAATTAGGACGCCGCCTTAGAATTGAAGATCCGGCATTGGTCATTATTTGACGGGTGGTTCCGTAGATCTGTTCATGGATATGAAGTTTTCTTCTCGTCTTTTAGATTTTAACATCAGTCTTATTACAAAAAAACTAAATAAACCTTGGTTTAAACCTTTATTATCAAGTCCAGGCTTATCTGCAAAACCATGGTCTAAATGTGTTTATGACAATCCACTAATTAGCATGGCCAGGCCCAATTGAATAAAAAATATTGACACAATTAAAAAGGGTAAAAAAAAAATTATAATAGTAAGTAAAAATAATATTCATAAAAAATAGTTTGAGGATGGAAAATTCATTTGTGTTGTAAAGAAATAAACGTGATAAATAATAAAAACCCAGTACTGTACCTTCATTTTGTGAATAAAATAAATACCTATATTACATAGGTAATCTAAAATGCAGTGGACAATCACAAAACAGTTTTCAATGCAACATGCTTTTTAAATGCAACTTTTCACACAATTTTCATGCCAAACAAAAAACTTTCACTAGGAATAAACTTCCTATTTTGCTCAAGGGTATTAAATTACCAGAAACTGCAAATCTAAAGTGGAATTATCTATTAAAATAATTTCAATTATTTAAAACGTTTTATAAATTCACACACACACATAAGACTAGAATACCCTGAAAAGTATTATAAATATTATACATATTATTTATTAGTTATTTCAATTATCAATAAATAGTGTGGAGTGCTCAATATATGAACTCTTTGAAGAGTTTTCTAGTGCATATTACTAGTGACCCACCCTTGAAACACTTGCGTGAAGCTGTATTTTTTTTGCAAGAAACAGACTAGTTGTTATTTTCTTTATTTAAAAATAATCCCTTCGACATTTGTTGCTTAATGAAATCAACCAACACATACATAGGACCTTGTAAGAAATACATTTATTTTGTCATATCACTAGATGTCTTTTATGTTCTCACAGTCCTCAGCTGGACATAAGCCTCCCATTATTTCCTGTATTTTACCTCACATGATCAAAAGAAAGCGCTTCAGCGTCGTATAACGTTCACAATAAAGCGATACATCGCTTACAGCGCTTCAAAACTCACCGTGATGTAATAATGTCCTTCGCCCGCTCCTTCATCAAAGTCGATCGGAGTCCCAGAATCCCCACTGCTTACGGACGACTCTGACCCGCGTCTAGTTAGCTGCTGTGATCCGTCCAACGTTTGACCAATGTTTGCCGGTGAGGTTATTAAATGGTAGTGTACCAAATGTTGGTGAAGTTACCACATGTGGGTGTTTGCCAAATGTTGGCGAAGGTATTATGAATTACCAAGTTCGTTTGGTGTTATGCGAGATCGGTGGTGTTGTTACCACGTAATGTATGGTTTAGTAATGTCATGCCCATTTAGTTTGGTTTAGATGCATTACCGGGCCATGTCCGTTCGATGTACATATGGAATGGAGGGAAAAGAAAAAAATATGTAATTAGAACAAAGTTCAACATGCAATCAAAATTAGATGACAGCTTTTTCACATTAAAAAGACAATTTTAAAAATCTTTAATATTTCGCCTACTTGGTGTCAAGCGGCGTTATTAATCATGCTTTCATGCTTGCGTCAGTTTTATTTTTTTTGGGTTTCTCAAGCATTGCTAATGCGCTGTCAAAGCGTCGCGCGAATTAAGCGTTCCGAAATCTCCTTTGTATTCTGCGCGTGTCAAAAAAGCTGCCATGGTTAAGCGAAATCATAAAAAAACGACTCATGGAAAAATTAAGTAAAGAAATAAAAAAGGAACAAAATTGAACTAAAATGAACAAAAAAAACTCCATTTACATGCATATGACTGGATTAAAACAATGAAAATGCGAGGAAAAAGGTTATGATCATACCTGATCGCCGGTCGTAACCATGGTTTTGACTTCTTGTGTCAAGACGCGTTGTTCCTGTCTCGTGGCTGATGACGTCAGCGTGTGTGCGACTGTCTTCTCTTCCATCTGCTGAGTCTTCGCCTTCGTGTCGAGGTCGTGATGTGTGGTGGCCGTGCGGGTCGTCACCGCGCGCGCCGTCACGTACGGACTCTTCCCCGGGCCCTCCAGCGGCTCAAGGCTTTCCGCCTAATTAAGGTTAGACTAGCATGCATTTACTATGTACACAGAAATCTAACATTAAAACTAAGAAGCCGTGGTAAAATCAGAAAAAAAAATTAGGCCACACGCTGTACAAATTAAAAAGAAAAAAAAAAGAAAAACGACATGAAAAATAAATGAGGGTGGCGTCTTGTGTGCCGGTTATTGGAAATTGAGTAAGAGAATGTAACGCACCTTGTTGGTATGTGTGGAGAAGGTGACCTCCCCGGTGCCGAGGTTCTCGACCTCGTGTTCCACATTGTGGGTGACGCCCTCGTCGTTGCGCGTCAGCAGCTGTTTGGTGGTGGTCTTCACCACCACGGGGGGAGTGGGCGTCTTCTTAGAGCGCTGTGAAACCGGGATCTTGGAGGAGAGAGGGGTGGTGGCTGACGAAAAGCCTTGATGCCGTATGTGTTCGCTCGTCGTGTACTCTGTGAACGTTTTGGGCTCGTCTCCTCTCAGCGGACTCTCGTCCTTGCCGAAAGTGGAGAACTTGTGTGTGTTCACTGTCTGTATGTCGATGTTCGCTGGCAGGTCTTGAGTTTCTTTCTCTATCGTGTAGTTGCCGCTCTTGTCTTCGAAGTGCGAGGGGTCGATGTGTGCGTAATGTAAAATCAGTTGTCCGGTGACGGGGTCTCGGACAGCAGTGCTGGGGTCAATGTCTCCGGTATCGGGGTCGATGTCTCCGTATTCAGTCTTTATCCTGCCGGTGACGGGGTCGATCTTGCCGGATAGCGTCATGGTCTGCGTGACAGTTGTTCGCGCGCCCTTCAACCTCGGGTCATCGGGGTCCACGTCGATGGTTTCTCCGGTGATAGGGTCGATAATCTGGTATACATAAACTGTCTTCGTCGTGATGATCCTGCCCGTGGTTTCGTCGATTGTACAGTCTTTTGGATCGACTTCTTTGACTCTGCCTTTGTCGTCTTTCTGTGTGATGATGTAGATCTTGATGATGATCAGCCTGCCCGTCTGGGGATCGATCTTGCCGAGTTTCGTGTAGATCTCTCCAGTGCTTGGGTCGACTTGTGAAGCGGAGTATAATGGGTGGTGGTCTGCGTCAACTTCTCCGGTTGCTGTGTAGATCTGTCCGTTGACAGGGTCGACTTTGATGAGCGACTTGTCAACATCATGAGTCCTGATGATTGTTCCAGTCTTGTTGTCGAGACGACCGTATATCGTGATGATGTAACCAGTGACTGGGTCGACCTGGCCTGCTGTGTAAATGACCTCTCCAGATACTGGGTCTTTAGGTCCAGCGATCCAAATCTGGTTGGTCTTAGGATCAACTTTGACGTTCTTAGGGTCGTTGGATACGATTTGTTTACCGGACACGGGATCAACCTTGTTTTTGATAATCCTCAAGCAGATCATTCTGGCGACATCCTTATCCGGCTTTCCAGACTTAGGATTGATCTGTCCTGTCTTCAGTAAGAACTGACCAGTGACAGGGTCCACTTTAAGTTCCCTGCTCTCGAATTTGCCGGTTTTAGGATCATTGTAAGTAACAGTTCCCTTGACAAGATCGATTTGTCCGTATTTTGTGTCAATTTTGTTGTTGTCGGGGTTGATTTGACCTGTGCTGCTTTCTACAAGAGAATGCTTTGGCTCAATCAGACCCTTCTTGGTGTCCAGCTTACCAACAAACGTTGTTACTTCGACTACTGGGTCGATATGCGTACCAACCACTATTACCTGTCCAACATTAGGGTCAGGTTTGCCAGTCTTAGGATCTACAACACCCTTGATGGTGATAAGACCGTTGTTCTCATCGATATGGACTGGTTTTGTATCAGATGTGTCTGTGACGAATATGACTCCGTTCGAGGGATCAATAACACCGTATTTGGTAGAGATGTGACCGGTTTCGGCGTCAACTTTGCCCTTAGTGTGTTCCACTATGCCTTTGTCAATGTCAACTTTGCCTGTTTTAGGGTCAATTGGTCCGGTGACAGTAGTTATTTCGACTACTGGGTCCTCTTGCTTAGCAACGCTTAGAATCATTCCTAAGTTTTGATCAATTTTGCCTGTCTTAGGGTCAATTGCGCCAGAGTTGATAAAAATCTGTCCAGTTTCAGTCAGAACGTAACCTTCACGAGTTTGTTTTTGTCCTGCAGAGTCGGCAATAACAATGTTACCAGTATTAGAATCGATTACACCGTACTTAGTTTCAATCAAACCATTAGGATCAAGGATGCCAGTAAGGTGTTCCACTTCAGCGGTATTCATATCAGGCTTCTTCGATTTAGGGTCGAGTTTGGTGAAGATAACCATGATTTTAACGATCTTCCTCTTTGGAGGTTCGGGAGGCGCCATAGTTGGTTTAACAGGTGACTTCATAGTCGGTGAGAGGGGAGAAGATTTCTGAGCGTAGCTTGTTATCGGTGATGACGTACGCACAGGTGATTGTAGAGGTGTCTGAATCGGTGAAGGTGTTGGAGTCTTTACAGGCGAGGGTACTTGCCTGGGTGGGGACACACTAACTCTCTGCGACACTGGCGCTACCTTAGACAACACATTCTGCTTATCAATGATAGTCAACTGTTGAGCGTACGAAGGTTCTACTCTGCCTGTCTTAGGATCAATTACAGCGGTGGTAATAATCAAGTTTCCTGTCTTAGGGTCAATCTCTGCTTGTTTCAGCTCTTGTTTGCCTGTTATCGGATCTTTATAGAAAATTTGTCCGGATCTGGGATCAATGATACCGAAGTCTGTGTGAATCTTACCGTCTTCAGCACTGACGTAGCCTTTAGCTGCTTCAACGTTGCCTGCGCCGGCATCAATGGACTTCGTGTAAGGATCGTACTTGCTTGTGATAATGACAAGACGAATCTCGCCCCTGGAAGTTGGTTTAGCGAATGGCACGACAGGTTTGTTGACAATGCTGTACTGTTGGACCAATGTAGGATCGACTCGACCAGTTGTAGGGTCAAAAACGTTGTTTGTGATAACCATATGGCCGGTTTCAGGGTGTACCTGAGCGCGTTTGACTTCTTGCCTACCAGTCTTAGGGTCAGTGACAACGATCTCTCCGGTAGCTGGGTCAACGATACCGATAGCTGTACGGATTCTTCCATCAGCTCCAAGAACACCACTGATGGTGTCTACATGACCTTGGCTGGGGTCGATTCTCTTGGTCTTCGGGTCGTATTTTGTTGTGATGATAACGAGATGAATCTCTCTCTCAATCGGCTTCGTCTCTTTCTCGACAATCGTGAATTGTTGAGCGAGCGTTGAGTCTGGTTTTCCAGTCTTCGGGTCTACAACGCCAGTTGTTAGAATTAGATTACCGGCCTTGAAGCCTACGCCGGGGTCAGCGACCGCTTGCTTCGTTTCATGTTTACCCGTCTTAGGATCGACGTGTTCGATCTTTCCGGTCTTCGGGTCGATGATACCGTAGTTGGTGTGAACCCTGCCATCAGCGGCTACAATACCTCTTGAGGTCTCAATGGTGCCGTTAGGGCTGTCAAGTTTCTTGTTCTTAAGATCGTACTTGGACGTAATGATGACTAGCTGTACTTCCCTGCCAGGAACTGAAGTGAAAGTGTCTTTCGGTCTATCGACGACGCTAATTTGCTGGCCTAAGTTAGGATCGACTTGTCCAGTATGTGGGTCAATCACTCCTGATGTAAGGAGGAGATTACCAGTCTTAGGATCAATAGTAGCGACCTTAGTCTCACGTCTACCTGTAACTGCGTCTTTGATGACAATATCTCCGGTTGTAGGATCAACTTCGCCGAATTCTGTGTGAACTTTGCCATCAGCACCAATCTTTCCGGGCACAGAGTCTACATGAGCGTTTGTGAGATCTAGTTTCTTGTTCTTAGGATCATATTTAGTTGTCACAATGACTAGGTTGACGTACCTCTCTTTAGGCGCATCTTTGTCTACAATAGCGAATTGCTGTGCAAGACTTGCGTCGGACTTTCCTGTTTTAGGATCAACCACTCCTGAAGTTAGTATCAAATGTCCTGATTGCGGATCAAGAACAGCTTGTTTAGTTTCATGTTTGCCTGTCTTAGGATCAACATGGTCGATCTTTCCAGATATCGGATCAATGATACCGAAGTTGGTATGTACTCTGCCATCAGGGGCAATGATGCCTCTGGAAGTTTCAACATGACCGTTAGGGTTGTCAAGCTTCTTAGTCTTGGGATCATACTTGCTGGTAATAACTACCAACTGCACTTCCTTACCAGGAACGTTCGCGAATTGATCTTTAGGTTTCTCGACGATGCTGATTTGTTGTCCTAGCGTAGGATCAACATGACCTGACAGAGGATCGACTACTGATGACGTAAGCAGTAGGTTTCCTGTTTTAGGATCCACTGAGGCCTTCTTGACCTCTTGCTTGCCGGTGTGTGGGTCTGTGACAATTATGTCACCGGTGTTGGGATCAACGACACCGAACGCTGTGTGTACTTTATCATCAGCGCCCACTTTACCTGGAATGCTATCGACATGAGCGTTGGTCAAGTCTAATTTCTTGTTCTTTAGGTCATACTTAGATGTCACAATGACGAGGTTTACGTATCTTTCAGGTGCTACCCTATTCTTGTCGACAATCGCGAATTGCTGCGCCAATGAAGAGTCAACCTTTCCAGTCTTCGGGTCCACGACTCCTGAAGAAATGACCAAGTGCCCAGTCTTAGGATCTGCAACGGCTTGCTTGAGCTCTTGTTTGCCGGTCTTAGGGTCAATATGGTCGATCTTGCCGGTCTTCGGGTCAATAACACCGAAGTTGGAGTGAACTTTGCCGTCTGCAGCGATGATGCCTCGAGAAGTTTCCACATGTCCGTTAGGACTATCTAGCTTCTTGTATTTCGAGTCATATTTGCTTGTTATCACTACAAGTTGAACACCCTTTCCTGCTACTGACGGGAAGGCATCCTTCGGCTTGTCTACAACAGTTATCTGCTGTCCTAACGTAGGATCAACTTTGCCAGTTTGGGGATCAACAACACCTGATGTCAGAAGTAAGTTACCTGTCTTCGGATCAATGGCCGCTTTCTTGACTTCTTGCTTGCCCGTGATTGGATCAGTGACGATAATGTCACCAGTCGCTGCGTCCACAATTCCGAAATCAGTGTGCACTTTGTCATCATTGTCATATTTTCCGGGGAAGCTGTCGACATGCGCGTTGGTGATGTCGAGTTTCTTGTTCTTAGGTTCATACTTAGATGTTACGACTACTAAGTTGGCGTACCTTTCAGGAATGCCTTTTGGTGCATCCTTGTCGACTACAGTCAACTGCTGAGCCAGTGATGAATCTGACTTGCCCGTCTTAGGGTCAATGACTCCCGATGTAAGAATAAAGCTTCCTGTCCGAGCGTCAACAACTGCTTGTTTGGAATCACGCTTGCCCGTTTTGGGATCAGTAAAGTAAACTTTTCCATTGTTAGGGTCTAGTACACCGAAGTTAGAATGTACTTTGCCGTCTTTATCGCTGATGATGGCGTGTGAGGTTTCAATGAATCCATTGGGATTGTCTAGCTTCTTGCTCTTTGAGTCGTATTTTCCTGTGATGGCGACAACTTGGACTTCCTTTCCAGTTGTGGCTCCGAAGGTATCAATAGGTTTGTCTACGATACTGTACTGCTGTCCTAGAGAAGTATCCAGTTGTCCAGTCCTTGGGTCAATAACTCCAGAGAGTAGCAAAATGTTTCCAGTCTTGGGATCGACTGTCGCTTGTTTAGTTTCTTGTTTGCCAGTCTTAGGATCAGTGACCTGGATTTCTCCGGTCCTCGGGTCAATGATACCGTATTCTGTGTAGATCTTACCGTCAGTGCCGCTAAGGACTCCCTTGACGGAATCAACGTGAGCAAATGTGGGAACTAACTTCTTCGACTTCAAGTCGTATTTGCTTGTAACGATAACCAATCTGACTTCACGGTTTGCCTTAGTCGCGTCTTTCTCTACAATGCTGAATTGTTGACCAAGTGAAGAATCGATCTTCCCAGATTTGGGGTCAGTGACTGCTGTGGTTACCAGAATATTTCCAGTTTTCTGATCAACGTAAGCTTGTTTGGGTTCAGTTTTACCTGTTTTAGGTTCAATGTACTCAATTTTGCCTGTTCTTGGGTCGATGACGCCGTATTTAGAGCAAACATAGCCGTCTGGTCCAACGACTGCTCTAGATACGTCCACATGTCCATGTGAAGCATCCAACTTCTTATTTTTGCCATCATATTTGCCGGTAATTACAACCAAGTCGACGTCTCGGCCAGGTTTGGTTCCCAGTTTGTCTGGCGATCTTTCAACGAAGCAGTATTGTTGAGCCAATGTCGGATCAATCTTGCCAGTCTTAGGATCGATAACTCCTGAAGAGAATAGAATATGTCCTGATTTGTCAACATGTCCGTTCTTGACCTCCTGCTTACCTGTCGCGGGGTCTGTGTAACTAACTTGTCCGGACTTGGTATTGATGAGTTCTTTATCCGTCTGGATTTTTCCATTGGCTTTGTTCAGCGATCCCTTGGTTACCAGTACGGTGCCGTTCGCGTCATCAAGTTTCTTGGATTTAGGGTTGTAGCGACCAGTGATGATCACCACTTGGATCTCGTTTTCTGGTTTAACTGCAACTGGTACAGCTGCGGCTAGAGGCACTTCGTGCTGTGACCTCTCAGAGTCCAGTAAAGCAAGTGTCGGGTCTATCATGTTAGCCTTGGCCTGTTCCTTCAGAGCCGCCGACTGCACGTAGTCAAGTCCTGGTGTCTTGAGCTTGCTCGGGTCTTCTGGTGTTTTGCGCTTCTCAGCGCTTTCAGCGACCTTCTTGTCTTCGCCAGGAGCGTAGTTAAAGGCGAGGCCTGCCTTCCTTGTGGTCGGGCTTTGGCTTTCATCTAGCGCCCGCTGCTTCTCATCAGAAATCGGTTCCTTCTCGTAACTGAACGCGCCTTGGATGAAGGGCTTACTGCGAGTAGGACTCTTCTCTGTGTCAGTGTATTCGTATGGCTTAGTGAACGAAGGCTTGTCTTCACCCTTTGTGGGGCTTTTGTCAAGTGAACTATCGAGGTTAGAACTGTCAGGCGACGTCTCAAGCACGGCCACTTTAGCTTTAGGATCTTTAACCTTCTCCCTCTTGTCTTTAGTTTTGGGAGATTTCTCTTTCGGCGACTTTTCTTTAGGAGATTTCTCTTCTTTTGGCGACTTGTTTCTACCACCGAACAATCCGAATCCTCCGGTCTTTAGGGAAAGGGAGGGTTGAAACAAAAATAAAAATTAACAAAAGTATAACAGTGCTTTGTATAATATGACTTATACAGCCGCGAATAAAATAGGAAATGTTGCATTATGCACCATGCATGTCTAATTGCGTTGTCTAACATTCATATTTACATTGAACATTTGTATGATACACTAGGAGTTCTACGGACGTCACAGAACTGACAAAATGCTTGGAGTCTACCATTCTTGCTTGTATGAACATTTAAGATAATTATTGCATTGTTTATAATAAAATTAGACTCACCTTGGACTTCTTGGGTGTTGTCTCAACGTTGTTCGTGATACCCGGATCGCTGGTCGTATCTGTACCTGAAATAAAAACACAGACGTTTGTGAGAATTCGCTAAATTAATATCAGATGGACGGATTGTTTACCATTAACGAGTTTCTGCGAAAAATTAGGAGGAAAAGCTAGTGTATACAACATTCCTTGATTGAGATTAGATTAACTGCTCAAAAACGTTGTTTACAAATATCTGTGAGTGCATATGCTTCGCGGGTGTTCAACCTATAAAAACAAAATTGTGAGAAATACTTTCATACAAAGAAAACAGATGCTACAGGCAAAAATTATATTGCTATTGCTTTATATTTTGCGAACGTATTGCTACTGTACAGGCCTCATTTCTTTCTGGTGATTCTCCAAATTCAAATGAAGTTATTTTGACGGCTTTATACGTATATCGGTTTGTTTACAGAATAAAGCGTTAGCTGGTTCAACCGTGGCTATGAGAGCGTAGGTATTTCTGACTGAATTGTCTGAGGATTGTATGTCATTTCCGATAAAACACACTTATTATAACGTAAGATCTTTAGAAATTAAATCTATAAGATAATTTAGAGAAAGGCTGTTCTCAAAACGGTGAAGGAAAACATCGTGAGGAATCCGGCATGTCCTAGAACCAAAAATTCGACCCCATTTGACATCTATCAACCCGCACTGGGCCCGAGTGGTGGATTACAGCCCATTCGCTCTCATAGAGAGTAGGCCTGTGTCCCAGCAGTGGGGAAGTGCTTACCATTCTCGGCAGGTTTCCTCTGCTCCAATACTTTCTTCTCATCCTTTTTATCGGTAGCTGTGGGCATCACTTTCACGGCTCCCGGAGGCGGCTTCTGTAAACACAACACATTCATTTAGATATAGTCCATTTTTTTTCTAGATGTTTTTGTTTGAGGTCTTGCCGATTGCATTTAAATAGAGTGCCGTAAGAAGGAAAGAGCTTAAAATAGGTTATAGTAAGCTTAGTTAGATAGAGAAAGCAGTATGCAATAAATATTATTAATGAGTAACTAAATAATACTCAAATACTACATAAGCACAGTGCAAAGAACACAAAATTTAATAAGTATTAAATAATAAGCTACTACGATGGTGGCCCTGA
Organism: Xestia xanthographa; assembly: GCA_905147715.2. Taxonomy (NCBI): domain Eukaryota; kingdom Metazoa; phylum Arthropoda; class Insecta; order Lepidoptera; family Noctuidae; genus Xestia; species Xestia xanthographa. The sequence continues at coordinate 32,970,571 of LR990644.1, forward strand.
TAATAGTATCTTGAGTGTGATGCTTGATTGATGAAGATTTGAATGTCAAAGTAAATAAAATAAATAAAAATTGGATAAACTTGGACGTGTAAGACTTGTTTGAATTGGAAGAGATGATTTCTAACTGTTAAATTACTGTTCTGAATGAAGCTCCTTGCCGAAATTCCTACCAATTTTGTAAAGCTTTCTAAAACGTTATTTAAAAGCATTTAAGTATTTGAAATTCTGAAAAGCTTATGTAAAATTTTTAGCCAGTACCTATTGCAATGATACAGCCTTTAGTTTTTTATGTTTGTTAAGATCTCGCTAACAAATGACTAATCTGAATAATTTAGCATTTTGCCCGATTTCTACTAGAAGCTTGACTATGTTTTAAATAAAAGCCAGTAACTGACAGACTAAGCGAGATTTAATAATAATTAACAGCGATGTATATGAAACACATAAGTACACAAAACACTATAACATTTAAAGCACAATCTATGTGTCTTCAGGAAATTAGGATTCGATTCGACCAGATACAAAATGTTTGTTTGTATAATCTTGTCGTGTGTTTTGCGACTTGAGAGTTCCTCGTCTTTCGATATAATCTGGGAACAATGTAAACAGCAAAATGCTTATAAAATCCAGTTTCTAAATTTAGAATTTAAAGTTCAGAGAACATGTCCAAATTTACTTTAGCATAACTTAGGCGAATCCTATTTAATTTCAAAGTACTACGAATAATAAATTTCAAAGAATTTTGAATTTCACACACTACATTAAAAGAGTCGCCTTGTGTGCACATAACATCAAGCCTGTAGTCCCCGAAGAGGTAGGCAGCAGTGTACTTAACGACCACATTTATGCTCTCGCCAGTTATGTTTAAGTCCCATGTAATAGGGGGCGAGCCTATTGCCATCAACTGACCACAAATCTAGACTCCGTGGCTGCTACTGAGAAATTCCTGACAGAAAAACCCTATAACACTTTGCCCGACCTGGAAATCGAACCTAGGACCTCATGCACAGCAGTTACAACCACTAGTGACTAGAGCAACGAGGTAGTCGCCTTACGAGTGCTAAGTAGACTTTGATAACTACACGTTCAAATTCTTTATTCAGAAACCGTACCTATATGTGTTTCTGTCGAGCTGATGGTTACGTACTGTTTGTGTTTACCAGCGACGAAGAAGGCTTAGTTTTCCTATCACTGTCAGTCATAATCTACAATGCTTACAAAACGTCAATTTTAAAGCTACTAAAGCGCGCATAAAGATCAGTCCTAAAGATACCGGAACAGGGATGGATAGTGAGTGAGGAGTAGTGAGGATGGTGAATAGTGGATGGCGGTGTACCTGTGGGTGTCTATTGGCGAGAAGTTCACATAAAACATGGTAAAATGCCTATTTATAAAGGGTGTAAATAGACCTTTAACGAAGCCGAAAGGCACTTGTTCTCCCCGTCATTTATATGTTACGGAGATAATATTGGCGGTCAAAGTTTCAACTTTTTCACAACTTTTTTTTTAGCATTTGAAAAAAAAAGTTGTTTGTGTTGTTTAAGGTCATAACTTTATTTTGAAATACCTTCATAACCGGTTTACTATTAAATGCGTTCATATTGAGTTTTACCGTAAAACATGATTTTTCACCCCAAAAAATAAGTCGTTTCTCAGCAATAATTTGCGTAAAGTTACTTAGTTTGATGTACATAATGCTTGGTTGACGGCTTCGTGAAGAGGTTGTTTACACTGTACATTTTCTATCACTCTCTTAAAGGTTATCTCATCAGGCAACATTATTTTTGTGAATGTTTCGTCAATGGGAAGGGGGAAGGGGGACGGGGGATGTTGGTGGGCACACCTTGTCGGCGAGGTAGTCTCCCTCCAGCGAGGAGGCGGACGAGGCGCTGGCCGTGCCGCCCGAGCGCCGCCGCAGCTGTCCGCGCAGCGTGCGCACACCGTTAGTACGTGCACCACATGTTGCCAGATAACCACTACTGTGTCCGACACTGACATTGCCAACTTGCAACGATATTTACCGCGACTTTTTTCATTAGACTTAATCGCGAGAATTTTATATTAAAATGATTTATTATGAGCCCGACTTTGGATTCGTTGATCTTAGTAAGATTAAATCAACAAAATCAGAAAATGACAAATTTCAGCAAAACCGTAGAAATCTATAGATACTCAAAAATCTTTAACTGGTGGAAAGCTAGGTATAGCCGATGACCATAGAATATGTTTCTTCGACGCGGACGTAGTCGCGATATGAATGGGTGGATCACTAGCTATTTCTTTACGCATTATCTGGCAACATGACTTATAATGAAACATGACATTAGTAAAGAGATGAAACAAAACAATATCTAAATATGAGACCAATACCAATCGAGTTAAAGTTCAGTGAAATAAATGTTATTGTTAGTACAACTGACACAATTATTATGGTTGAGGTGAAACATGGCGTAATTTACGCTACTCAAAGTGAGCTGCCGAAATTAAGTTGAACCGAAAGTTTGCCAACTCATTTTCGGCAGCGAAAACTACGCCAGGTTTTGTCTGACCTCACCCTATGATGGTATGATATCACCATGCCCTCTAGAATAGTGTTTAAAAACTAAATACATGTTATATTATGTATAATAATACGTCCGACAGCACATACGTGCAAAAACTGCATAACTTAAGTTTCTTACATTGTAAAGTCACCCTGAGATAAATCTAAGTAAATAAATGCATTATCTTGGTTATGGTGACTAATGCAGTGATTATTCTTCTAAATATAGCTTTGCAGTCACCTGTTATCAGCATAACTATACAACAAACAAATCTACTGTTTTTTTAAGCGATTTTTTAATAGGCGACATGGCTTGAGTAAGAGATCCCGAGCTACCAGTAATCCTTAGTTTTGGGCATCGTCGTCGCATTAATTTTGACATAACTTTATAAGAGCCCATTTGATTCGTATTCTCTTGTTAAATAGTATTCAAGTTGAGCTCTACTGAGATCATCATTGTTGGAGTCACGGGTCGAGTCAGGTCGTCAGTTGGTTCGGTTGGTGGTGGTGGCATTCAATAATCGTCAGGTGTATCGTATATGCTATCGGACTGTTAATTACAATTTTATTGTGATTCTAGAACATTTTAAACTGCTTTAACATTCTGGTACGAGTCACAATTATTATGTTAATGCCCATCTTCGATGATCTATTTACGGCATCAGTGAGCGAAGTTCGCGCAGCTGAGTTTTGGGTTATACACATTTGAACGTTTGCCATCGATACGCTAACAAGAAGAATATTATAGCAGCTTGATACTCATTGAGATGCGTTCAGTTATATTAAGAGAATCGTTAAAAATACAATGGTGCCGATTTCCTTGTTCACAAACTAAACTAAATTTAAGTTGAATGCATCTTTATCTTTCTAATTCATTATGAAAAGGGCAGAAGAGAAATATTAGTTTAATCCTGTCAAATTTGTCAGCACCTGACGTAATTTGATGTAATTTTAGTAGTCAACTTTTTAATCGCGTCTAAAACTTGTATGGCGCTGATTAATTTGACAGAACATAACTAAAATTTATCTTCTGTCCTTTTCTTAATCAAATAGAGAGAAAAAGATGCACTGAACTTAAATTTGGTTTAGTTTGTAAACAACGGAATCGGCACCAATGTCTGCAATAAAAAAAGTGTCTACAATATCCTCAATGAAACCCGAACACGGTTATTTTCTCGTCCGAGACTAAACATCCGACTGAAAGCATCTCTAGGGTTGCCGAACAACCGGTTTTCGACAACATTATGACACGAGCTTTCAAACCAATTACGTACAATTTTAGTAATGGAGTACAGAAATAGAGAAGTAAGCTAATTCAAGACTGAGCCGTTATTTTTGAGACGGCTTTTTTTTAAATGTGGCAATACTTAACACCCTTTTGTATGCTCAACTAACTAACTAGTTTACATTATCTATACCAATATGCTATAGAGGAAAGATTTGTATGTTTGTAACAAATAAACTCAAAAACTACTGCGCCGATTTCAAAAAATATTTCACCATTAGAAAGCCACGTCTTTACTGAGTAACATAGGCTATATTTTATCCCCGTAATCCCACGGGAACGGGAACTGCGCGGGTGAAACCTCGTGACGTCCGCTAGTAGTTTATAAATTATTTTTTTACCAATTATTTTGTTTATTTTTTTGCAAACACTTTCAGGATAAAGCTTGCTAACAGAAAACCCATTTCTAAGTTAATTGTAAACAAGCAGTAAGATTAAAAAAACATCTACATAATTTATTTGCACAATAAAGAACAAGAATAGAATAAACCTGCCTCCCTTTTTCCATATTTCCACTTGGTTATCAAAAACCAGACCCTCGGCAACCCACCCCTCACCAACATGCTACACTCGTACACAACTTAGCAACTATACTATAACTATCACCTCTTAGTACCAAGTGTGTATAATCACCTTGTCTTTGATGGTGGGTCGCGGCGCTGGCTGCGGCGGCATGGTGTGGCGCTTGGCTGCGTCTGCGGGCATCGGCTCATCTTTGTCGCCTTGTGCCAGGGCTGTAGGCAGAGAGGTTAAAGTGGTTTTCAGAGGTTCAAATATTAAATTTGTAAGACATCATTATCTTGGGCCTGCGCAGACGACAGACTTTTTGTGCGATCGAGTCCGTCGCGGATTTTACGCAGACTCAACGAACACGACGCACATCTTCATAGTACGTTACATCCCCCACTAACGAGCGCAGTTTGCATACTAAAAGTGTGCCGTCTGAGTTAACATTTAGTTCTATAGTGTAGGTTCTATTTTCACAGACTAAAAAGTGCGTCCCGGATAATCTGTACTCTGCGCAGGCCCATATGATGATGATTATGATGCCATCCAACCGATTTCGGCCACAGCAACTGTATTTGATGGCTTTCTAGGCTGGTTGTCGAGAGCTCAACTTTGCTTTGCACCAGGTTAGGCACTACTAACCACACGACAAAGTAGGAAATGTGCTTTCAAGTGACTAGTATATCCAACTTTGGCCGAAGAAAGGAGCACAAAGCGGAAATGTCAGAACACCATTGACGACATTGTAGAGATCGACGTTCTTTTATCGGAACAAACTTATCCTATTTTTTATAATTATATTTGTTATTATTTTTTTCCTTTTGTAAGATTTATTTTATCCTTAATAATTTGGTTATTAATTCCAATAAGCATCAGTCAACAGCAGCCGATAGACCAGAGTCCAAATAGGCATGACGACCAATGATATATAAACTATAGATACGTTGTCCGCACTCTAAAATGACAACATGAAATGAAGCCAATTGGCCACATCGCGCTTAGTTACGCACCAACCTGTCGCGCGACGCTACGTTTGTTTATAATTTAATAAATCCCGTGACGTGACTGAAGATGTATATTTATCTCCCTCTCGCAACAGGCATCCCGCCGTTCGGTGTCATATTTTCTTTCTCTTTCTTCACGCTTATAAGTAGTTCTAGTATTTTCGCCGTTTTTAAGCGCCGCGATGTTGGTTCATGACGTGTAATATAATACGTCATTGATGACGACAGTATCAAAAAATTGCAAATCTATTTAGTCCTAGTCCATAGTATAGAGTATTGGAAAATAATGGACACATCTTTTTTGTTTTTGTAAATCAATAAATATTAACAAAGATAAAACGCATCAAAACTCGGGAGTGGGGGCTTGTGACGTCAGAACTAGCTGAAAATTATACCTAGGCGTGACGTATTGAGAATTTTAAAAGAGTCATATCTTCGTCAATTTTGGTTTACGTAACAAAAGAAAAAATATGTGTTCAATATTTTTTGGAAATCTATCTGACGGACTAATTAGTTTTTAGGGTTCCGTACCCAAAGGGTAAAAACGGAACCCTATTACTAAGACTTCGCTGTCTGTCCGTCTGTCTGTCACCAGGCTGTATCTCATGAACCGTGACAGCTAGACAGTTGAAATTTTCACAGATGATGTATTTCTGTTGCCGCTATAACAACAAATACTAAAAACAGAATAAAATTAATATTTAAGGGGGGCTCCCATACAACAAACGTGACTTTTTTGCCCTTTTTTGATAATAATGGTACGGAACCCTTCGTGCGCGAGTCCGACTCGCACTTGGCCGGTTTTTTTTTGTCGTCTTTCCTATTGCGCTACATAGAATCCTAAAGAAGTTCTGTGATTCTGTATGCATTTACAATTGACAAACAATACCGCGGAACGAGCTTGACGCCTATAGACAAGATTGATCCGGATCCAAGCTCAAAATGGAGAGAATTTAGGATAAAAGGCTTTGGCTTTGGCTTTGACCTGTAGTGAGACAAAAGAGGCTAAAAAATACAATGCGGCCTGTCCGTAAATCCTACTTCCTACTAATATTATAAATGCGAAATTTTGTGAAGATGGATGCATGGATGGATGGATATATGTTTGTTACTCTTTCACGCGAAAACTTCTGAACGGATTTGGATGAAATTGGCAGAATTTATAAAATATTCTGAACGGATTAACAACACAACATATAGGATACTTTTATTACCGGTAATATGATTCCGTGGGAGAATTATCCAACACCACGCGAGCGAAGCCGTGGGCATAAGCTAGTGTAACTATAATTTTAGCTAGAAATCAAAGCTCTCCTGACGCTTATAAATGAATGATGATGTGATGATGATGTGTAATAAATGATGTATATTTTGCTAGCAGTTTAGCTCTTGTAGTCGCCTTAATAGTATCCCTTCAAGTCAGTATTGTCATTTGGACTGTAATGTCTGTAATGGTTTATAAAATATATGTATGGTTTATAAAATAAACCATTACAGTCCAAATGTTAACAGCAATATATGATATTGTTTGATTGGTATTCAGCCCGCTGTTCCAACAGCTTTTCACCTCCCAAACTTGCATCATTTTCTATACAACAAATTATTATAGATTATTTACGAGTGCACTTCCTCAGGATGCAATAGTTTAGCGTCGGTGTTATCATAACTTTGGGCGTGCTGAATGAAATACAATGATTGATGGATATGGTTCCCACAAATATACTACGCTAAATTTATGATATGGTTAGTAATGGGGGGTATGAAGAACAGGGTGTAAAGCTCTTCATCCCCCATAGAAAAGGGAAGATCCTCCGACCAGACGGGTGTTGTGTCTGGTGGGCTACTGCCTTTTTCTATGGGGGATGAAGAGTTTACACCCTGTTCTTCATACCCCCAAATTGGTGACCCCGACGTGATCTTTGTACCTATCATCTCTGTTCTCCTTCTTCTGTATTGTGTTGTGCGTGTGAACATCTGTATCTTCAATAGAACCGTGAGTACTGTGAGGCAGTAACTTTTATTCATACTCCTACCTACCCCAACACACTCAACAACACCTCTATAAGTACAAATTACTCATCCATTTCTCGGTTGAGAGTCGAGTTTTAGATCGGGTCGGGTCGGGTCGGGTTGAGTACTAACTCAACCCGACCCGACCCGATCTAAACAACACTTAGTCTGTCTGGATTTGCGCCCGTTTGATGGCAATAGGCTCGCCCCCTATTACATGGGACTTAAACATAATTGGCGAAATGTGGGTGTGCTATTAGGTACACCTCTGCCTACCCCTTCGGGTATTACAGGCGTGATGTTATGTTATTAAAAAAGATTTTATGGGCTGGCACCGATTCAAATAACTCATTATTATCAATAATATTTAACTTTCAGTCCACCAGACTCCTTGACAGTGCAAGTAAATGGCTACATTTAAATAAATACTTTGAATTTGAATAGTTAAACAAAAACTAAATGGGCACTGAGCAGACGTGCTAATTTGTTTAACTAATTTATTATCAACTTTTCCATACAAAACTTCTGTATTAACACGATCGAAACAGCTGTCTTTTTTATCGATCAGTGTTGTGTTCTGCCAAAGGACCTTACATCAGAATTCAGACATCATTAAATGTAACCAGCATATAACAATGATAACCAATACAAAAATTGCTCAAAGTAAACCATTCGACCAAAAAGACCGCAACATATTTATAAACAGAAGGTAGAACTTCAAAAAGACTAGCCAATAAACCGCGAGCGCCGAATAAATATGATATCATATAATTATCAAGTAGTTCTATTTACATCTGTGCAATGAGCCGCCCGTGAAACTCGCGCCTAAATACAGACCATGACGTTATCAGCCGGACTTGTTAACATGGCGAGACAATCTGAGAATTGGACCCATTTAGGACGATATTGTTGACTTAATAAGTGAGTATTTGATCCCTTTTTAGGGTTCCGTAGTCAACTAGGAACCCTTATAGTTTCGCCATATCTGTCCGTCCGTCCTCGCTTAATCTCTGTGACCGTTAGCACTAGAAAGCTGAAATTTGGTACCAATATGTATATCAATCACGCCGACAAAGTGGTAAAATAAAAATTGGAAAAAAATGTTTTATTAGGGTAGCCCCCCTATATGTAAAGTGGGAAGTGATTTTTTTTTTTAATTTCAACCCTAACGTGTGATATATTGTTGGAAAGGTATTTAAAAATGAATAGGGGTTCCCTAAAATCATTTTTTGATAATGTCAATAATTTCGGAAATAATAGCTCCAAAAGTAAAAAACAATGTGTCCCACATTGTTTTTTATTTACTTTTAAACCATAAGTTTAGAAAATATGAAAAAAATCTGAAAAGTAGAACTTTATAAGGACTTTCTAGGAAAATTATTTTTAACTTGATTGAAACAACAGTTTTTGTACAAAAAAGACAAAAAGTTGTACAAAATAATTTCTGGACTAAGTTTGTAGTATATTCGTATATGCAAGCATTTTTACATAATGGATACCCACCTTTAAACTCATAAGTGGGAACACTTATTGTGACGGACGGGAAACTACGGAACCCTACACTGAGCGTGGCCCGACACGCTCTTGGCCGGTTTTTTTTATACTATAACATCATAAGGAGGAGGGTACTTGGAAGAATATGGGAGAGGTCTTTGCCCAGCAGTGAAACATACAAGACTTCTTAAAAAACATCATAATCCCTGAATTAGGCAGAGATGTACCTTACCTATGCACACCCACATTTCACCAATGACGTTTAAGATTCGTTTATTCAGGGATGAGCTAATTGTCATCAACCAGGCACAAAGCCAGAATGGTCAGCTACTGAGGAATTATTTAATGGGGAGAAACAGGCAAAGATAATCTAAGATGACGCCACCATAGCTGGTCTTAATCTGACCAATTTGAAATATAAAATGATATTACCACATTTTCAACCAATGACGATGTTGGGAACCAGCTATGCTAGCGCAATTAGTTCCACAGCGTGTCTCCCCATTAATAAAAAACCTCATAACACATTACCTTACGTCGAAATTACACCTAGGCCTAGGACCAGGCCACCTAGGACCACCTAGGTTCAGCAGTAACGCGTATGCGATGGTCAAGTGGTCGTATGACCAGCAGACCACCGTGGCAGTTGAATGTCGGTGAAACTCGCGCCTAATTACAGACCATGACGTTATCAGCCGGACTTGTTAACATCGCGAGACAATATTGTAGTCTTAATATTGGTGAATCAGCCACGCCATTCATAAGTAATGTTTGCAAATGCCGCACTCGCATCTAATTATATAGCCGTGGTTGTCAATTCTGGAAAACATCGATGACTAAAAGAGGTGAGGAGGATCAATTTAAGAGTTCAATTCAATCAGTATTCAGCATTGACTTCATTACGATGAAATGTATGCTTTGACTACAGTTTATTTAAACGCTAAGGTCCAAGACCAAAGATTCTGATGTTAGGTTAAAATTAAATAAGTAAATACTACACCAAATGGCGTCAAAACAAAATAATTTTTAAAAGAGTATTCTTACTAGTTTATAATTTACGAAAACGAGAAGTACAGTGTATCACAGAGGCCAGTAATAAATCGTGTATGTTTACATTGAACACCTGAGATCGGCAACACTTTGGGAGTAATAACAATCAGGAATGCCGAGCATTCATTGCGGATTAGCTAATTGGGTGGATTTAAAGCGCTGTTTACAAGAAGAGCTTAATGCGGTGCAGTCGATAATGCATACAGATGATAATGATGTTTATTTACATAAATGATGGGAGTTATACTGTTTATGGTAGGATCATTACTTAATAGGTTTTTAATACTTTTTCTAATCAAACGTGTATTTTTGAGAATTTGGTAGGATAGATTTGATCTTTTTGAGAGTTTTGGATAATTTTAGGTATTTCCATCACGAATTGCTCAGCAGCAAATGGGAGTCTTATTTTGTGCCCGATTAATGGCAATAGGATCGCTCCCTGGGGCAAACATGGGACTTAAACCTAGCTGACGAGACATTGGAGTACACCTTCGGTATACCTTTGTTTAACCCTCGGAGTTTACAGGGGTGATGGTGTTTATTTGAAAATTTCACTGCATCCACCTATAAGTACTTATGTATTTTTATTGATTCGTTATTTGCGAATAATGAGAACACTTCCAAAACATAATCCTTGATGGGCGGCCAACATACACAACACACACTGAAGACCAAAACCAACAAATCAAAAAATCCTTCTATCTTTTCAATCACCACACTTATAACACCATCACTGATACTCACTATAACCACCAGAGGCACAGGAATGATGCCAACAGTCTCCAAACACCATGATTTATGCACAACTATTTTTTTTCTTTTCTTATCTTCTTTCTTTCTTTCCTGTCTACTATTTTCTTTCCTTTTTTTCTTTTTTCGATCAATTCCAAAGGTACTGCAGACGAGAGTGCTATCACAAAATGTACTAGTAGTAGAGTTGCCGAATACCGTGTGAGTAGTACGGAATATATTCGTTTGTTTATATTGCGCGTCTGACCGCTGCGGAGTATTAATAACGACTACTTCATAGTTTCGTACTACTGACTGACTTGCAGCTGGATGGTGGGTGCATGTTGAAGTGAGCCATGAATTTAATTCAGGGCGACTTTTGTAAGAATTTCTTTTTGGTCTTTTTAGTTTAGGCCCTCGGGTTGACTCCCCTCAGACAATGTGAAGCTAGAAATGTCTGTTTTCTAATTTTATGTTTTCACGTGGTATTTTATCATTTTTTCATAGAGGAGCCCGTGGCTAAATAATAACAGCCGCTCGGGTCGAACTTTAGGTTAAGCCGTGCTTGCCTGGGTTGGTCTGTGGATGGGTGACCACCCATCACATACCAGGTTTCCTCCGTGCCTCGGAAAGCACGTTAAGCCGTTGGTCCCGGCTGTCATTTGCAGATCTTTGACAGTCGTTACAGTTAGTCAGTGACCCAAAAAGTCAGACAACCAGTCTTACCAAGGGGTATCGTATTACCCAGTACTAACTGGGTTGTAGAGGTCAGATAGGCCGTCGCTCCATGTAAAAAACAGTTATTCAGCTGCATCCGGTTAGACTGGAAGCCGAGCCCAACATAGTTGGGAAAAGGCTAGGCAGATGATGACGTGGAATTTTATCATTTTACACGACCAATCAACTATGATTTAAAAAAAACGGGCAGGTGTAAGTTGGCCTCGCGCACCGAGGATTCCGTACAAACTTGCTTTTTTGTTATTAAACTACACATTTACGGTTTTCACTCTACATGTTTTTATTCCCTTGCGAAATCGCAAAATATTCGACATTAACGGTCATATCTTTGATCGCAGTGACTTACAAGTTTGATTTTTAACAATTGAACAGCAACAAATGGCTACATGTTCCCATATCCAATTATCCATGATCTCCAGTGGTGGTATCTTTGGCGAGCGCCCAACAGCCATCACTCAAGCTATTATAGATCATAACCAAACAGTTTAGATATCGCTTTGTCTGTTACTATGAAATATATTGTATGTGTTGTGTAGGTACGGTGAAAAGTTTTCCAGAAAATGTGTAGTAAACAAACCTTGTTTTCGTAAAGTAAATTCCACAGCTACGAAACCTATTAAAATTTTTAGTTGGCAATAGGCTAGCCCCCTATTACATGGGACTTCTGCCTAACTCTTCGGGGATTATCGGCACGATGTTATGATGTAATAAAGGGTGTAAAAAACCTCTTAACGAAGCCGAAAGGCACTTGTTCTCCTCGTCATTGCGATCATTTTTTTGTTCTACACCATACCTGGGAACCTTCTAGTTACGGAGATATTGGGGGTCAAAGTTACAACTTTTTGACAAGTTTATTTTTTAAACAAGTTTTTATTGTAAGATTTTTACTTTAAACACCTCCACAACCCCCGTACTATTCAGTACATCCATCAGCACAATGTGTTGAGTGCGTTACATTGAGTTCTACCACAAAACATGATTTTTCACCCCAAAAAAAAAGATAATTTGCGCGTAAAGTTACTTAGTTTGATGTACAGAATGCTTGATTGACGGCTTCGTGATGAGGTAGTTTACACCCTGTATAATCTATCAGTCCAATGTTGGACTAAAGCCGTCTTCCTTACCATGTTACTGAGCTAAATTCTTTTCCTGTAGGTTACTTCTCCAAAACCATCACCCACATTTTTGGGTTCCCTGAAGTCGGGTAACAAGGCAATTTATTCATAATATCCATAGTTATAAAACCCTAGAATTTGACTTGTACATCATGTGAAAAGGAGAATGGCGAGGTTGGACCCACGTAATTAAAAAATCAACGAAGCGCCGTTCACGGTCTAGTTTATATTAATTATAGTAGGGTTTATCAGAGTTCTAAATAAAAAATATTGAGTTACTAGATGATGGGAATTAAAAGTTACGAATGATTTTAATTTATGTAAAAATAAGTCATTGTGCAGTTTCCGAACGCAACGTTTGACATTTACGTTTTACAAATGAGAAAAGTGTGAAATTCATCTGTGGATCATTCTGTTGTTTGTTTGTGTTCAACGGCTACGTGGAATACGGATAAAAGCTATTTTATGCCATTCTACTACTAAATAATAACCAATAAGTCCGTGACTTAAGTTAGGTTATAATCTTCTACCTTTCATATCTTTTTTCTCCCAACTTCTATAACCTACTTTCCATTTGCTTGTTTGTTAGTCTTAAGTCGTTCTTTAACTATTCATAAGTTTCCACAATGTACGCTCCCCATATCACTGGGTCCCGAATTACATGCAATCTCGCCATTCTCCTTTCTGTGGTATTTTCCAAAGAACATTCAGTTAAAACAAAGTAAATCACTCATTTAAACCTGACGACTGATTATATCCTAAATCTCTACGAGACTGAACTCCAAAGAATGCTTGTTGATTGATAGTCAGAATCAAAAATAGACATTTTGTAAACACTTCTGGTTACATAACAATTTTCTATTTCATCAAATGTATGAATAGATTCATTCGTAACATAACAGTGACCTATTTTATTTGATTTTCTGGAACCGACAGCTGATTCACTGTATTCCTGCTTTTATGATCAGATTGGCATATAAAATAGTTTTGAGCGGTTTATGAATCAAAGTTTGGCAAGAACGGGTCATATTATTTTACTGTATTATGAAATTGGGACAAATATTAATGTGGATTTAATGTTAAAGACGCAATAGCAGGTGTATATGTGCACAGAAAACAAAAAACAAAATTTATTGTGGCGGTTTAAGAAGTAACAATAAAAAGTTTTTCGAAATTAGTTTTTCCAAAATCGATTTTACACCCACAAGAACTGGCTTTGCCAAAGATCTTTACTTTTTAATCACTCCAAAAATCGCAATACTTTATCACGTTAACTAAAACTACAGATTCAAGCAAGAACGACTTACCAACAGAATCTTTACACATCCTTCCACGAAAACCTACCAAAGTAAATTCACCTCAATATATTCCTATCTTAGACACAAATGATCACCTCTGCCATAGCGCCATCCGCTGCATCAGTTTGGCTTAGTGACAAATATATTATTATGTGACTCAACTATATACCGTCACAGTCAAGGTCGTGTCTGTATGTTTGTTTGTGTGCCTGTTTCAATTAATATTGAGAAAACCGTACAGAAGTTCAGTTCAATCAATATCATAGAGCTTGGAATCACATCGTCATCGTATGCCTGCATTTTCCGAAAAACTATGTTGGGGTCGGCTATCAGTCTAACTGGATGCAGTACCCGTATTTCAGACCCCTACAACCCAGTTCCGGGTAAGACGATACGGGATACCCCTTGGTAAGACTGGTTGACAGACTAGAATGACATTTAGGACAGTGCTTTCCGAAGCATGTACGCTAGAAACTGAAGTACTATCAAAATTCGTGGCGAGCGTCGGACCAACTTCAAAACAGTCGTCTTCTATACATCATTTGTGACGTAACCAAATGGTAACACGTTTGATTTGTACGGTCAATATGTCATGCCGAATCTGACTGTGACTGAGGTGGTCTTCATGCTGTACGGGCTTCATAACCGCAAAATAATCAGACAATGGTATTGCCACAAGGTAACTCTAACGATTAACTTTTTGTTAATAGTTTCTTTTTAACTTCTACCCCCCAAAATTATAATAAGTTTTTGTTCTAAATCTCATTAACATTGTATTCTATTATCATATTTTGTTAAGTAACACTTTCCGTGGGCCCCACCCCACGGAAAGTGTGGTGATTTGTAATACAGGCATTTTACGCCTAACTCAGACACCAGCTCCTTACATTACAAAACAAATAATATTATGTAAACACAAAGAGAGCTGCTTAAGTAAGTAATTAATTAATTAACTATCATTTATTTTATTTTATTCCTTTTTTTATTGCATTTTTATTCATTCGTAGACTTCATTTATATATTACATATATTTTTTTTTATGTGAAACCTAGACTAAGTTTGTCATTGTGAGGAGAAAGAAATTTATATTATTATTATTATTATACAGGTGGAACTTAGGCCTCAGGATAAAGAGCCAAACGTAGACATAGGCGAGTTCTACGGCGACTTCAAACAAATGCCGGTCGCAAGTGCGTTTGCACTCGCTGTACGTGAAGCGTGTCTATGTGCGTGCGGTTTCGCTTGCTGTACGGAGCCGCCCTTCTGTTCCAAACTGTTTTGTTTGATAGTGACATAAGCGTCCATTTCTCCGTAAGTACATTGACGCTGTATTTGTAGTGTTATTGTTTTGGCCGTGACTCGTAATGTACTGTTGACAATGAGCCATTTAATTGGAGCTAGATTTTATTAGGCGTTTGTTAACCTCTATGTCTATGAGAAGAGAGAAGAGCCCTTGATTTACGAGTTTTGAGGTCCTATGATACTGGTCCGGACCCATAACATTCGTTTATTCTCAGGCAACTTTGGCCCATAGACATACCTTACAGACTAACATAAATATGACAAAATACAATTTGTATTAGTAGATAGAACTTTAAAACTATTGATACAAGGCCCGGTTTTCTTACAAATGAATGAAACTCTATGGCTGTATCAATATGACATTGACCAAAACTCTCTGTGACTTCAAACTCCATTCAATTCAAAAGCCAGTTAATCAATCAATCATTTTCCACAAAACATAACATCACACCCATATCCAAAGGCGTAGACAGAGGTCAAGCTTGTTTTTATTTTATTTAGATCTCTGCGGAGGATACAAAACGTTTTATTATCTCAAGCAGACACTATAATGTTTGAGAAGGCCAACTACGTACGATCAAACATACAAAATGACGTTAGTGTCTGCAATAAAATAAACCGCATCATTTCAGTTTTCAGCCAGTTGCACAAATTTTTACATCCCTACTTTTTTACAAATGAAGTAACATCTAAATATAACAGATTTTCAATCAGTTGTTCACGTTGACTTGTAAATATAAACATTAACGAATATTCAAGACGGGTAATTATTCTCAGTATTTGGATGATGTGTCGGTGACGTCATTTTCGTGAGAATTAAGAGTGATGATAATATTGGCATATGAATGAGAGGTGATGACAAATGAGTCAATTAAGATGACGATAGAGGCGTGGGTGTGAGGAAAGATTTTGTGCCAAACTGATTATTAGGATTATGTTTTAGTCGCTTTTTCATGTTGTTTATGAATTGATAGTGTGTTTGTCGTCAAAAATGCAACAATAAAATTATAAATATTAAAGTCATTAACATTAACGACTTTTATATAATTTTAATATTCATAATTTTATTGTTGCATCTATATTTTTTTCCGCACCCAAAGGGTAAAAACGGAACCCTATTACTAAGACTTCGCTGTCTGTCCGTCCGTCTGTCCGCGTGTCTGTCACCAGGCTGTATCTCATGAACCGTGACAGCTAGACAGTTGAAATTTTCACAGATGATGTATTTCTGTTGCCGCTATAACAACAAATACTAAATAAAGTCAATGGTACGGAACCCTTGGGGTGCGAGTCCGACTCGCACTTGGCCGGTTTTTTTTTTTACATTTCGGAGTTATAAAAAATCTCTAGTCTAGTCTGGTCGGTCGCAAGTGTTGCTGAGCATAATACGGTTATAATAGTAGATTATGCACCGAGGGGCTAAAGTTGTGTCTTATGTCACGGGCGTCATATTGAATCTCGAGCGCAATTATGAAGGATTCGGAGTTAAGAGTTTAACTCACGAGCGAAGCGAGGGAGTTAATACAAGAATCCTGAATGCAGCGAGGGATTCAAGCTAGCCCAAGGCAAAGACACCTTTAGCCCAGAGGAGGATACTCTACTTTTTACACCTACTGTGAGAAAATAATAGCCATAGTACGAAAAACAAAGTATTTAAAAAATACTACACACACTCACTCACTCACTCTACTACTACTTTTTTTTTTTTTTTTTTTTAATAAATAAATAAATTTATTAAATAAACAAACAGTAAGAATAATTAACTAATGTTACACTACAGCCAATTACTATTACGGTATTACGGCGCGGTACGGTATTTGTTATTATTAATGCCAGTTTTAATGTTATTCCATTCCTTTTAAAAAATGGTTCGTAGTTATCTAATTATTCTTACAATATTATGTCTCCGAAAACATGGCAACGATGTGAAGAAGCAGTCGTTATGATTTTGTAGGAAATCGAGAATATCATCCACGCGTAGTAAGGGTATCGAAAATAGCTTTCCTCTT